>CP141136.1:30464948-31763164 GCA_035236585.1 Warburgia ugandensis
AGGATTATTTTAATTGGAGAAATGAAGATCAGATTTTGAAATCTAAGACATCTAATGTGTTCATCGTGCTCCAATTAGTAAAGCCCATAAGTATCAGAGAAGGCTAGATCGATGATCCAAAATAGTGGTGCATGCACGAATGAGATTGAGCCAAATTGAGGCAATCCATCCATAATCAATCATCCAAAACAATGATATGAGCTTAGAACTGCATGCACAAAGGTAAGATCAAAATATCTAATTAGAGGTTTTACCAGTTTTGTTTAATTTGATACGAAGCATGTTAGATCTAGAAAAATTTATAGATCTGAATCCTAGACCTTCAATCTAATTGTATTAGGCTACAAATTTACATGTATCGAATCAATAGATCAAACAATGAAATATGTAGTAGACTATTTGTAAGTCCAAGAACAATGAAAATTTTGAACAATTAGATGATCTAGATATTTGATCTTTAATCAATGGCCAAGATTTGATTATATGATAAAATTAAAGAGATATACCTCTGATTAGAGGTTTGTAGAGGTAAGATCATCATGTCTAAAGATGATTTAAGCTTAAATGAATCACAGTCAAAATTTGTGAGTAGTAGAATAACATTATATGCACATATATTTGATAGATACGTATATTGATACTAATTGAGACTATTGAGCATACTAAGGATATGGATATCACATATTCGAGATAGGTGGAATCTTAAGATGAAAATTTCTAACTCTAATACTAGCATGAGATTTAGATTGCATGAACTGTTTCTAAATTAAAATTATTATGAGTTATTACAAGTGCATTATTTATTATATTATTTATAAAATGAAAATGTTATATTATGGTATATGAGAAATTGTTATATTATGATTTTATTCCATGGGTTGAAAATGCATGCAATTTACTTAAAAAGCACAATTTGAGAATGCATTGCATGTTTTATCTCATGATTTGATTTGAAAGATCGAATGGCTTGATTTTGTTACAGGGTACTAATTATGTATATGATATAGTATTTCCGTAGATAAATAGTAGACAGACAGTTAACCTGGTAATTTTATATTATATGCAAACTATATAAGGAGCATATTTTACACCCATAGTATTTGTTGAAATGATTTGTGAGACTGATTGGGCGGCATTTAGGGTATATGAATACTCATGCTCTCTACATATGTTTTGTAGTAGAATTTTTTTATGATTTTATATGGATGTGATGAGACACCAAAAGACACCAAAAGATGCACTATGGATGCGACCGAAAGATGCCCTAGGCAGGAATGCAACACACCAAAGGCGTGATAGGGTAGTGGTACCCTAGGCCATTATGATGAGGCACCAAATTATGGATGCGATGGGGAGACACCTTCGGCTGGAAGGCACTGCACCATAGTCATGATAGGATGATGATACCCTATGCCATTGTGGAGGCACCACACTATGGTTGGGACAGGGAGGTGAGACCTTAGGTTGGCAGGCACTACTTTAGGGATGGGGCATGGTAGTAATACCTTGGGCCATTAGAGAGGCACTGTAAGTATGATAAGGTGATGATATCTTAGGCCATTATGGCATGTCAATACCTAGATTTTGATGATGTGATTACTCGTGACCATTGTCTATATCCATTATTGACTGGATGGATTTGTACCCAGTGATAGCTAGACGGACGTGGCCCCTATAGTGACTGGATGATTTTGGGCCTCGTATAGTTGGTGTGCGACCACTGATGATTATATATATGCTAATTTCATGTGCTTAACATTATTTAACTTGTGTTGATATCCATATCACCTTTGAAATTATGAATTTGATTTGTCTTTGGGATTTCACTGCTGAATTTGTTCATGATACTTACATAAAATTTGTAGGAAAATGTCATTGTAAAGCTTACATTTTTCTTGAATAGATCATGCATATTTTGAATATTATATCAGGAAGTGAGCATATTTAACTTGACCATTGTTGAGATATTGTAAATATTTGAATGTTAGCAATATCTCATATTTAAACGGATAGGAGTAGAAGTGAGTTGCAAAGAAGGATACATAGGCATTTATCTCCTGATCAAGGGTACATACTTGATTATAATTTGATGTTAACTCTATGAGGATACTTGGATTGTACATGTATATTTGTATTTGTCCATTTTGGACATCTAATTTAATAATACAAGGACTAAGTTTGATGACTGGATGGGTCCTAGTTTTACTAAACTCATTTCTTACAGTTTATTTGAAAAGACAATCATATATCTAGTTTCATGTGTGTGTGTGTGTGTGTGTGTGTGTGAAGGATTAGAGCATGACAGTCAAGATTTGAATTGAATTTAAAGGAAACATTTTTCACTGTTTGTTTTCTAAATTATTTTTCTAACTTGGGCCCCCACATTTCAAAAAGAATTGTTTTGGTGTTATAAAAACTCAGGTTGTCACAAAAATGTTCCCAAAGTGAGGTATTTTTAGGATTGGTAATTGGTAGTTGCTAATTGTTAGTGCATTTCAAAGGAGTGGGCCCATTACATTAGGCTAACGAAATAGGGACCATGACTTGAGGAGCAATGAGCAGCCTTCAATTGGTTGAGAGTGGTAAGACTAGTGCCATGTCACTTTCCCATAGCATTGGACACACCATGGTCATCCTAGGTTCCAACTAAAAATTAAATTATAATAAATAAGGAGGCCAACTCTATAGCTCTAGACTCACCTCGGTCACCTTGAGTAATGTTTAGTCATCATGTGTATGGCTTGGTCACCCTTGACACCACTTGATTGCATTAGGGTGCAACTAGGATAGAGAAAATATATGGCCCACACACTTGTAGTGCTATACCATGTTGGTCCCTCTAGCCCCCTCATGGTCACCCTAGGTGGTTGATTAGGTCAAAGTGGGGTCTATAAGGTAGCAACATAAGCCCCAAACTTGGTGGTGTCCATTTACATTACGTTTAGACCTTTCCTAATTAGTTTAAACCTAAGATTTTTAAATTTAATTCAAGTACTAGCACCTTCTTTAAGTCAACTAAGTATCGGTTGTGTCATAATTAGACTAAAATAATGACTTGTACATTTTTTCATGTCAACAAATGCCCCTTTATATTTTAGAAGTTTTCATCCTAAAACTTGTAAATTTTGAATACGAACATGAAATTGTTGATCATACTAGATTTTATTGAAGAAATTGCAATATTTTCACTTTGAAAGTATTCTGGCATGATTCTCAAGGTGAGGCCCTCAAAACAAAAAATCCCAACCCAAAAAGGACAAGAATCAAGACTCTAAACGGACTAGCCTAGCATAGTTAGACCTAGTCTAGTTGCACTAGGCATGGCTTAATCACCCTTAAGGGCTTGACTATCCAAAGGAAAGTAAGCCCCATGCCATGGTTGCATTAGCCATGGAGTGGTAGTACTAAACTTGGCTAGTTCCTTGGATGTCATGCAAGCTACCTTTCTAAAGCTATATAAAGGAGGAGTTCGTACATTCCCACTTCATTCTTCACATTTTCTTGTGCTATAGAGTGATTCTCCTCTATGCTCATGTTTTTGGTGTTTTAAGACAATTTCTAATTCTAAACTTCTAAGATTTTTCTAGAATCTAGTAGAAACTATGTCTAAGCTATTACAATCCCGAGTATTGATGTGCAAAAAGGCAATCAATTTCTTTTGTCCTTTCAGTTAAGCTTTGATTATCTTAATTTAATCAAATCAAAGCAAAATGTCATGTAAAATAGAATAATCCTAACTTGGAAATGTTAGGTGCAACACCCCGGATTTTTAAGACATTTATATATATATAATAATAATGGTATTTTAAATAAGAGCATTTGGGATCCCATGAGAAAAGATTTATTCAACATTTTACTAAACCTATCTTAAAAACTCCGGGTGTTAGTTTTCCTTTCTCAAAATGGCGTACATGTAATTTAAACATAAATAAATAATCTGCGTATAAATCAACGTCAAATAAATAGGCGCCTTTATTTTAAATCAAATAAACGTCCAAAAGACAATAATAATATGGCCCAGGGTCTATCCATCATAACATCCCATATAAATGTCCAACATATGTCCAAAGATCTAAATCACATCCAATTATAAAGTATGCAGTCCATAATAAAATTCAAATGATAATCCACTCTAATGACTCACATTACTGTCTAAAACTATAGGGAAAACTAGTCTTCAGCAGCTCTCAAGGTTTATCAACCGCTTTTCCTTTCCTGGTGTCGCGCTCGAGATCTAAGGCATTGCAAAACAAAGCAATGCCTCAAAGAAGCTATCGATTGTGTAGGTACATAGACAATTAATGTAATAAATGAAAGAAATAATGAACAGTACTGATGAAAAATCTAACATTTATGAAAATAGTGATATCATAATGCCATGTTCAATAAATGCCAGTTTATTCCATAGGCTAAAACATAAAATTCAAGGAGTTAAAACATGACATGAATCAATAAAATGGAGCATACAACCAAAATAAGGGCACCCTAAGGTAATGGGTCCCACCACATCGCACTAACATCCCTGATCAGGGTACACGTAGTCAACCTCTGAGTGTCGTCACACCCAGGCATATCATCCATAACCATGCTCATCATACATGCACACATAATAAGAATATGGGCCATC
This sequence comes from Warburgia ugandensis, assembly GCA_035236585.1. NCBI lineage: Eukaryota > Viridiplantae > Streptophyta > Magnoliopsida > Canellales > Canellaceae > Warburgia > Warburgia ugandensis. The sequence continues at coordinate 30,469,576 of CP141136.1, forward strand.
ATGCTGCAGTGGCAACCCTCCATGGGTATCAACTACTGCCGCTCCCCGTCGACACCATAACGAGAGACTTAGCGTCTGTTCCCATGGAAAGGCTCAGACCGGTAGTGTGGACTATCCATGTTACCAAACCCCTACCGAATGCCATCTATGGGCAGGTGTCTATCATATCACAAACTCATCACATCATAATCTCGGAGGGTGGGTGGCCGACCCTATCCCTCCTAGCATGACGCCCACCGGGCGAGAGCACCCGTCATCAAATATAAAACACGGAAATCATATGTATATGCTAAAACTCAAGAGCACTTATAGCTTGCAATCCCCAAGACATGCCCCTCATACTGGGGTTAGCCTATAAAAGGACCAGCTAATAAGCCTCTATTCTCATTTCCATGTAAATCCATGCATTTTCTATATATATAATAAGAAATAAGTCTCTAATTAAGCATAAATAATTAACATCATGCTTGTAAAAGCATTTTAAATAAGTTTATTCAGTAAAAGATTTTAATTTGGAATAACCATCCTGTACGCAATGTCGCATGAAATCTACGGTAAATAATAATTGCATTTTAAAACACAATCACACATGATGCTATGTTTAAACATGGTTTAAAAATCAAGGCAAAACATTAGTTGTCATCACCTACCTCAGTGTGAGACCACTAGCTTGCTAATAACCTCCTTTAACTAGTATATTCAAGTGCACCTGTACATGTCACATCACTATTTTAAAATTTTTCTAAATAAAAAGTGGTCATTTATAAGTTTTTAAGTTAAAACTAGGTCCGCGTCGTCAATACGGTCACAACGCATCTTTTGAATCGTGATTTGGACTCCTCTAGCTCCTAAAAATCAATTTTAAGTGAAAATACTTCATAAATTAATATTTATTAATTTATAGGGTGTTTAGCTGGTGCACTGGTTTACACCAGCGGCCCTGCTTTACATCGGGTTACACCGGCGCCCAGTGTACACTGGGTTACACCGGCGGCCCCGGTTTACACCGGCGATGCAGAAACTGGCGCCTGAGAAGACGACCGGCTTCCGGTCATCTCCGGTGACCCTACAGGTGTCCAAATCACTTGGTTTTTGAACCATTTTGTTCCAAATTTTGTCTAGTTTCCATTTCTATCATCCTTTTGCATTGATTTCTCTAAAAACTATGTTTTTTAAACGGTTTTTCCCAAGTTCCTAAAAACATCCCTAGGTACTGGTTTTTGGGTTTTGTGGAGAAATCCACCGTTGGATCACTCCCAAATTTAAAGGGTTTTCTCTTGGGTCTCTTGTGCACTAGTTGGACAGTATGATTTTCAAACGGATGAGGTTTGATCCTTGAAATCACGCTCCAACAGTAGCGTGCACAAAGTTCCCAAAAAATCTGATTTTTTTCCTAATTTTTTTCATGCTTTTCTAATTAGTTTTCTAATTAATAAATACATAAAAACATGGATTTGAGGCTTACCTTGAGCCTGGCTAGTGTTGCTCGTGTTGCCGGGGCTCCACTCGCCAGAAAAACGTGAATTTTTGCAGGCTAGGTTTCTGAGTAAAGCTTAGTGAAAACGCTCAAAGTGAAGCGTTTTGGCAACCTGGGGAGGGTAAATATAGGCCTAGAGTCCTAGGGGAAGAGAACCTCTCCCATTCACGCCTCTTTCCATGGCTTCTCCAGCGATTTTTTCGGATCCGGGTACAGACGTGTGGAAGACGGTGGTGCCATTATCAATTTGGGTCCCTGTGTAATATGTTTCTGTCAAATGACAAAATTGCCCTTACAACTTCGACGGCTCATAACTCCCTCGTTTGAGCTCCGTTTTTCGCGTTCTTGGTGGCGTTGGATTCGTATCGATGAGCACTTTCTAATTCTTATGTTTTCAGGAAAAATTTCTATCTATAAATTTTTATTTTTATTTATTTAATAATTTACTATTTTATCCTAAAAATTAAGGATATTACATTAGGTCTTTGTAAATTAATGAAAGTCCTAGATAATTCTACTTAAGAATTATTTATTTACCACAAAATAGAGATCACTTTTCTTGATAATAATTCCTTTTCAAACGATTATGGACTTTGGAAAAAATTGTTTAAAGCCTAAAAGCCCTAATCAGCGAATTATTAATCATTTGAAAGCAATAGAGGGTTTGTGGACCTAGTTAAGCTAAAAAAGGTTAAAATAAATCTATAAGAAATTAGAAATTTTAGTGTTTCAATATTGACCTAAAAGATAGATGAGTTGTAGAGTCTAATATGCTTTATGAAAAAATTGATACCCAAAAATTCGATGTCCTTATGACAAATTGAGAAGGTCTAGAGGAGTTTGATAACTCATCATGAAAAATTAGAAGGGACCCATAGGATTTGATGTTTATTTTAGAAAATTAGAAGGATCCATAAAGCTTAATAACCCACTACAAAAAATTAGAATGCACCCACGGGGTTTGATGTGTCTTATTGAAAATTGACAAGGACTCATAGAGTATAATAACTGACCATGAAAATTAGAAAGGACTCATAGTGTTTGATGTGCTCTTTAGAAAGTTGAGAAGATCAATTGAATATGTTTTGTAGAATTTGACATCTCCTATATAGAATAGGTGGTCAAATTGACTATTAAGATTGAGATTACATGAGTGATCGAGTTAATCAAATTTGAGATTTCCCAAGGGTTTGATGTGCCCTTAAAAAAGAAGAAACAAAATTAGAGATATGTGCTTAATGAAAGAGGTATGATGTTTTAATCTAATTCATGTTATTGATAATTATTATCAGCAACCAAGTCAAGGCTCTTGCTCCATGGATCATAAATAGTAGTCCTTAGATTCAAATGAGAGTTGAAAATTGAAAGACTTTGTCTGATTATTTTTCACGTGAATCATGTCCCCCTACTCTATAGGGCAGGCTCATGATCAATAATTCTTTAAAGTAGATTATTTTTAAAACCACAAATTGAAATAGAAGACAATAATTTTTATCCTATTATAGGAGTTAATAATGGATCACTATATTGGATTGGCACTACACGACATTAATCCATACATTCTCAACATTGATCCGAATAACTTGGAAGAGAGAATTACAAGCTTTTTAGGGGGTGTACACATGGAAGATGACCCCCTTGAACCCAACAAAGACATCAGTGTGTCTTTGACATGCCATCCTTTAGGCATTTTTAGGAGCCCACTAATTTAAGGGAGTTTCCTCCATCCCTAGGTTGGAATTAGTGACTTATTCTTGCTTGAAGTGAGTATTAATTGTCATGTGGAATATTTCTCTTTAGCGTTGGATTAACGATCTAAGTGAGGGGGTTCTAATGTGATCATTTGGATCTTTTTCTATTGACTTTGTTAATTTTCCAACTTGTGTTGATCATTGAAAAGGAGTTGCCACTGAAGGTAAAACAAAGGGCTTTAGGTCCCTAATGACTCAAACAGTTCGCTAACCAAAGATTTTAAGTTCAAACATCTCCAAAGACTAAAGCATCCTAGAATCTAGCAATCTAAGTCTCCTTGTCCTTCTAAGTAGGGATGATAATGGGGTAGATTGCACTTATGAATTGCCCCACCCCACACCTACTTGGGGCATGTTAGGATAGAAAATTAGTGACCTACACTTATGATGGGGCAAAAATTTTGTGACTCGAGATAGACTTAGGTTGGGATGAGTTGGTTGGCAAATTCTACTGGTTGACCCACACTATTCACATATAATCAAATTCTATAATTGCTGAGGATTAATTATTGTGGTTTACTTATAATATAGGGCATTTTTATAAAATTAGATATAGACTTCTTTGAGCACATGCACCCCCCATAAGCAACCTTGTGCACCTAAACTTGCTATGGGTTGCAAACTTAGTGACCCGTGGTGTGGTACCACAAGTGAAAACTTACCTCACTCCAACCCATTGTCATCCTACTTCTGGGTACAAGATGCTAATAGTTTGATATTGACTTTGACTATTCTAGGATGAAAGAAATAGGGAATCTAAACAATGATGTTAAAACACAAGACAAGTCATGCATAAAGACCTGAGATCATGCAATGAAGATGTATGCATTTAGCTAAACATTTGATTTCAAACATGAAATAAAAAGGATGAAAGAGGAAACCTAACAAAGGGCAGCCCATGCTAGAAGCTCCCCTATAAGTAGGGTTCAAGGAAGGGGTCAACCACATTCAGTCTATAGTACGTAGCCTTACCTTGCAATTGCAAGAGGCTATTTCCATGTCTCGAACCCATGACTTCCAGGTGACACAAGGACAACTCTACCATTGCTCCAGGGCTTCCCTTCAAAAGGAAAACCTGATAGAAAATGAAAATTTGAAAATGTGATGGTGATATAAAATGGGAGTATGACATAAACTACTATGAATTGGAATTGAAGCCTAGCATGGAAACATTAGATAGAATCATAACATAACATAATGTGAAATGAAATCATGAAAGAATTGGAAACATAAACAACATGAAGTGAGTGAATCATGAGTGAATCTAAAACATATCATAACATGAAAAAATGAATGAAATGGAAACATTACATAAAATGAAATAAAATCATATTATGAAATGAATAATTTGGAAACATAACATGAAATGAATGAATTGTGTATTAATATTATTCCATACGGATGTCCATAATACGATGCTTAACAAAGAGGAGAGATTTTTCCTCATAGAGTGAAACCCCTAATCATTGGATTTGTGTAGTTCTCAAATAAAAATGCTCACATCAACCATGAAAAGAAAGAATTTCCTTTTTTTGAACTTTTATGAAAACTTTTAAAAGGTCAAAGCAAGTTGTTTATTTAAGAGAGGGATCCATTACATACATCATTCTAGAATTCCTCTTTAAAAATCTTTCTTGTAGACAATCCCCTTCAAGGAATAAAAAAAAATACCTGTTGATTCTCCTCATTATATTTGTCTTAAAAACTATAAAAACAGTATAAAATGAATAGTCATTGGAAATTCTAAAGGTTTTCTCTTTTAATGGTTCAAGATTCTTATCCTTGGATTTCAATGCTCTAACCTAGAAATTGCTCTTGGGGGGACCTCTTCTTCCACATTTAGAAGGGTACTAAGAAACCACTTCCTTGAGTCAATTCATCTAAGGAAAGAATATGGGAAATAATTTAAAATGATAAGAGAAAAATGAAGAAGATTTGGTAGAAAAAAAATAAAAGGGCAAAGTTTTTCTTTCTAGGGTCTAGAATTCCCTCACTCTTGGAGATGCCTTGAGATTATCACTAGGTTCTTCAAAGAGATAGGGACATTCCATGTGCCTAGTATAGAGAGAAAGCTAGAAAGCTCTTTTGGAGAAGGCCTCTAGAAATTTTACTAGAGACCCAAACCAAAGTGAGAATTCTCTACTTGAAACTTTACATGGAAAGAAGTATGATAAAAATTGAGGATCACTTTTCTAGCAAGAATTCTATCTCTCTTGGAGGCACTTATAGATTTTACTAAGTTCTACACACGTACAGGGGCATTCAATGTGTGCCCAATGTAGAAAAGAATTTAAGAGTTTCTCTCAAGGAGGGACTTTAAGTATTCTACTAGAATTCCAATCCAAGATGAAAACCCTAATTAGATGTCTATTGGAAAAGAAAAACCTAGAGAGAGAGAGAGAGAGAGAGAGAGAGAGAGAGAGAGAGAGAGAGAGAGAGAGAGAGAAGACATGTAGAATTAGAATGAAGATATCTCTAAAGCCATGCTAGAAATCTCTTAACACTTGCAAAAACTTTTGAAACTTGGAAAATTTATTTAGAAATGGAAAATGAGACCCTTATTTATGGGGATTTGAGATGTCATAATGTATAATTCCTCAAAGATCCAAGGGTAGATTAAATGGGTTGTGATTTCTAGGGTTACAAGAAAAGTCTCACAATGGTATAGTTTTTTAGCCCAAAAATATAAAATCGCGATGTTGAAATTGTGTGGTTATCACATATCCCTAGATTCCATATGATCATATTGTAATTCGGTCTAAAAGTGTATGGTTGGTAGCCTATCCTTGGCAAACTTTCTATGAAAAACTTTGGAAAGCAACAAATGGCCTAGATTTTGTCAAAAAAGGGTGGTCTAGATCATGTTTGGAAATGGAGAAAATAAGTATAGGGGTTAAAATTTTAAATTTTGAATTTTGAAATTTAGATTGGTTAGATGCGAAATTGTAGTATTTTTTGGAATTTCTAAAGACTTTCAAAATGTTCAATGTGTGTGCTTGCCACTTGTGAACTCATTCTTCCATTTCAAAGTATAAGCACTTGGAAGTCATCATTTGGTACACAATTTAAGTAATAATACTTTTCCTTCCTTGAGTAAAAGATTGCATAGGTTGAAGGTCAAGGACCATATGGAGTTTAGTTTTGATACCCAAATGACTTTTATAGCCCATAAATGCCCCCCTTTGGTCAAGGGCACTTGGTGTGCGAAGACCTAAGGGCTCAAGGATGCAAATATTTCCTCTTTTGTTTAGTGAATCAAGTGATAAAAGTTCCCTTGGAAATACAAAAAATCTATAAATACATGCTTTAGTATGCTGAAGAATATGCAAATACATTACCAGAAACCTTTGTGATGGTAGGAAAGTTTCCAAGGGAAAGATAATCTCATTATCGCTAGCCCCACTATGTCTATTAATTTGGGGAATGAACAATATAGTCAAATATGGGCTTGGTTAAGGTTTGTTCTGCTTTGCAGATCTAACACTATACGTGTTGACAATACCTCACCAAATGGATTTATGTATGTTACAAGGATCTGTTCACTTAGAACCTAGATGCACACCCTCATGAGGTTACTACTAGAAAAATAACGCAATTCAAAGAGGTTCATCAATTGTGGAATGATCCAATGAAGGATAATGTCAGCACATATGGGATGACTATAAGAAATAAAAGTTCTTTGACTTGGCAACTATTCTGCATGGTCAATGGTAACACTATCTTTGATATCAGCAATTATTGTTTAGAGGGAAGAAAGCCTCAATGAAAATACAAGAATTTGAGTTCTTTGTTATATGTAGAGTGAGTTTCCTTTCATTTAAATGTAGAATGTACTACTCTTTCTAACCATACAAGACATCATGTATGTCCCATCAATTTGGATTATCTAAATGTCTTGCTTGGTAATTTACCTTATACAACAAAGATATATCTTCTATCCAAATCCTCAAGGGCACTTGGGAAACCATGCTCAGAATTAACATGGTTGTTAGATATTTCTTATTGAGTAAAGTCAACAAAAACGACTATTTGATGTTTGACAGGTTAGCTTGTGAATGGAGGGAGAGAACTCAAGCTCATTTTTGCACTTGTTGTGCTTCATTGGTTGATCTTTGATGATGAGATGACACTTTGTTAAGTTGAGATTGAATGGTAAGAGATGTGGTTAGAATTCTTCCCTGGTAGAAAAGGGTACCAACTACATGTAGCTTTGAAGCTGCTTCATTTAATGCCTTGCCAGTAAGGGTATAACTGCTCATGCTAAAAAGACTGTCAGACAGCTTGTAGACATAAAATCATAGTAGTTGCTAGGGCAATATCAAGACACCAAAAACTTATTGTACACAAGATGCTTGGAGGCGATTACTACCCTGCCCCCAAAACTAGAAGATCACCATAGTAATATGACATTTGTCTACCTATGTCAAGAGGATAGACAGTGCAATAAAGTAGTTCCACCTTCACCACAATATTCTATATTATCATTAAACTAAATATGGTGACTCTTGAAGAAGGAGAGATTCCTGAATCTGGAGTTAACCAACAGAAAATGATGCAACCAACCAAGGGTACTAGTTTAGTCTCCAAATTTTGGATAACTTTGTTGATTTTTAAGGACCCACATTTTGTTTCCATACCAAGAATGACTTCACTTGATTTTATAAAAAGCATATTTTGAAAAGGATTCAAAATAGCCCAAAAACTACTAAAAAATTCATCAAAACCTTCACAAAATAAGTTTTTCAAAGGTTTACATGTGGACACTTTATAATTGCAAAGTGCTACCCAAGATCAATCTTAGCCCTCCATTTCCTACCAAATATTGTACATCAATCTATTTCTTTTGGATGTTTCGTAAAATAGGAAATCTTCACTACACAATTATAAACTCAAAAGATGCTAAACTTTTACCATTTTATAGCAGCAAATCTAGGCCCTCTAAACTTTTACCATCATAAACTCAGAGACTTAAAAACTTAAAACATCAAGTTTTTTACTTACCCTTACTAGAGCATGAAAGTACCACCTATACCACCTCTAATTTTTATAAATAGGGGGTCCCTTAGCTCACTTTGACAATTAAAAACTAAAGTAAATGTCATTTTTGGTAGATTCCATTTTTATTCTTGTACCATTCCCTCATTCATTCTCTTTCTTAGTTAGTTTTGGATTTTCTCTTGCATGAAGATTTTGGATTTGGATATTAATATGGGAAAATGCTAGTCAAATTTATAAAGGTTCTCTCAGAGTAAGATTTCTAATCCCCAAACTACTACAGACACAATAATTTAATTATATAGGGGATAGTGGAATTTCTACCCTTAAGAATTCAATTCTCACTCCTATAAGAAAAAATCCTTTTACCTTTATTTTACATGCTTTTCCTTGCATTTAGAAAATAAAACATGATTTCTAATTAGAGTTCTCTCTAGTAGAATTTCTAAATGTGCTTTCTAGTTGAGTTACTATTGTGTTACTAAATTGGGCACATGTTTGCCTTCTTTCCTTCAAACGCAGAGGATTAGTAAAATCTTTAATCACCCTATGATGAAAATGAAGCATTCTAAAATGCAAGAAGAAAGAGTTTGTTTTTTTAAGAATAAGTTTCTATAAACTAGATTCTTAATTTTAGGGCCCCTTTATTTACATATTCTCCAACTTTCTTTCTTTAAATCCTTGTATGAAACCCCATGTATATTAATGAAAAAATTTGTGTTTCTAGGATTTAGTAGGTTTGTTTTCATGAAAATTGAAGTTCAAGGATGGGAAATTTTGAATTCATAGATAGATCCTTAGAACATTTGACAACTTTCTTCGATTTACTTGAATTTGCATTTTCTAAGATCGGGGAAACTAATAGAGACTTTCTCATGGTCTTTTCTTTGAAGAGATACTCTAAGATCAAAGAATTTCTTAGGGAAAAGTCTAGCATAATGTATGTGATAATTATCCCTAAACTAGAAGAAGCTTAAATTTTCCAAGTTTTCTATTCCCTTGAGTTTTCTTTTCAATAAAGCTTAAGAAAGAATTTGTTTTGATCATATTTGATGAGAAACCTTTTCATTTGAGAATAAACAAAATCTCTCTCTCTCTCTCTCTCTCTCTCTCTCTCTCTCTCTCTCTCTCTCTCTCTCTCTCTCTCTCTCTCTCTCTCTCTCTCTCTCTCTCTCTCTCCTGAACGCATCCTATGGTATTACTTAAAATAATTAAAATGCACATTCCATTCTGTTGCATGTTTCAATTCGATAGCACCATTCATTTCTTATTACTTGTTAGTAAAAATCAGGTTTCCAATTCTAGCATTCATTACATTCGACTTCTTAATTAGTTTCATATTTCCAATTATATGTATTTTGTCATTTCAATTCATTAGGTAGTTTCTAGTAAAACATTATCATGTTTCTAAGAATTTCTTGTTTATGTCCTATGTTTGATTCATGATTCATGTATATTTCCAATCCATTTGCTTATTCTTTGCTAATGTTTCATGTTAGTTCTATGTTTTACCTTGGAGTACGTCTCAATTTTAAGTAATTGATTTTAACCATAGAAAGCTTCTTTCATCCATTGTTTTTAATATAGCTTAATCATTCTCATTTTACTTTACTCTTCATTCAAGAGCTTGGCCGCAGGTAATATCTCTAATTTCTTTCATGTTTCATATATTTCTTAGAAGGTATTATGCAACCCATTCATCTTTAGGCTCCCATATAGCCTTATGCATTATTATCCATTATATGTTCCTAATTTCCACAAAAGCATGTTTTCCCAATCCTCATTTGATGCATGCTTTGATTAGATTAGTCCATTCTTCTCATTATGTTCATATGAATGTATGTGTGTGCCCTTTCTTTGAATGACTTACTTTATATGTTCTTGTTTATCGATTATGTACTTATCCAAAGTTAGTGAAAGAAAAATTCAAATTAACTAGGTTTTCAAACTAAAAAGCATAAGGAGTTTGGTTTGCTTAGCTTAGTGGACTTATTTGAGTCATTAGAAACTTAAAAATCAATAGAAATATCAAACTAATTTTAGTGTCTTTGTCCCCAAAATTAGAAGGCTATATCAAATTAAAGGAAACACATGAATTCCATAAGTCATTTCCATTGAACCATAAATTCTAACTTAGGGTAAGATAATAAAATCTTTTCCAAAATTGTAAGGTACCTTAAAAAGGCTTGCAATTGGATGGTGTTCCTATCCTTGGACCATAGCTAGGACTAAAAGTGGTAGAGGTATGCATATCTTTTCTTTATTGTTTCCCATAGATTATTCTAATAATTTCACTATCTAACTGCTTTTTGCATCTTCAAATCCCTAAGTTGCTGTAAACACCTTGTCAACAACTCTAGAAGACACCCAAGCCCTTGAGGGAGGAGAGCCAATCTACTTAGATAACTCTAGTCGTAGATATATAGAAAAATCACAGTAAGGAACAATGAAGCTAAACAATGACAACAAGTTTAAAGTGATGGAATCAAGGTTAATGGTGTGGTAGATCTCAGTGACCTACCACATACCACCTATTTGGAGAATAATACATGCATAGTCAATTCACTCTCTTTGAACTCATTCATGTTTTTTATCAGGATGTTCAGGTTTAAAACTTGGGAGGGATGATAGTAGACCAAGTGAAACAAACCGCCTTTGAACCACCCTCATATGCATGTGAGAGTACCTAAGTTGATATAGCTGATTCACTTAGGGCATTTTCAAGGCACATTATGTTTATAATGCTCCAACCATTACTAGTGATCCAATGACAATAGTTATATCGACTCCTACCATAGATTACCAAGTCTCTCTGGATCAACAAGTCACAATAGCACAAATGACTATCATGAACGAAAATAGATCCCCCAAACCAACATCAACTTTGTTCAAGAATAGTTAGGCTATAATTCTTAAGCTAAATAAAATAAGGACTATCAAGTTTGCATAGAGGATGATAGTTGAGGATGCAACTCAGACACTACCAAAGGACTCATGGCATCTCTAAAGAGCATCAAAGAGAATTTGAATATGCTAAGATATATGAAAGAAGGCCTACAAAATCTCACAAATGACATGATCGATGAGGGTATCCTACTCTTAAAGCTCCATGAGGAAGGTACTCTTAAAGCTCCATGATCAATGAGATAGGCCAAAAGCCGAATGAATAGATCATAGCAAAGCATACTACAAAAAGATAGAGCTGCTATTGACAATGCTCACTTATAGAAGAGATGAGGAAGATAGAAGATGAGATAAAAATCTGAAGAAGCTCCTAACTGGTAGTGAAGAAATAGTCTTAGACTTGCTAAAGAAGCACTCCTACTTTCCTCTCATACATTATAGATTCAATTTAAATCAAAGGCATTGAAGCTACACTACAACTCTTAAATAGGAAAAGACATGTTTTGAGCAGGAACTTGGAGTAGTGGAAGACTTAATAATGGAATGGATTGAAGACCACTATAGGAGTTTTGTGGCTCATCATTCTAAACTCATTAACTTCTAGTTTGAAGAGCCTATGTTTTGCTTTAAGTTCCTTTTTCCATCTATTAGTAGTGGATAGTTGTAGCTAGGTTGACAAATTTACCTTTTGCAAATATTTATGTGTGCATGGGAAACACATGTGGAACAGATTTCATCTTATGAACAATTAATGTGAATATTCATGGTTTACTTTTGCTAACCTTTTCATTCATATAATGTAATTTCTATTCATTAGAATGCCACAAATTAGCACATTTGTACATGAGTGGGTTTGTAAAGTTTATGCTCACATATACCAATAGACTAAAATGATTTTAGGGAAAATAAATTTTCGTCTAACAATCATTTACATCTAGTTGGATCTTTTGAAATCATCAACAATCTTGTAAGTACCACTAGAAAAGACCTTGATGATTAAAGCTCCCCCCATTTGGCATCAAGCTTATCACTAGATCTTTGAGAGACCACCTTATGTCTCTTTAATTCAAGCGCTAAATATTCCTCTCATAAATATATATGCCTTACAACCTTATCAAAAATATCGTCCATACGATGTTAAACTTCAATGTTTTGTAGGGCTTTTAACTACTAGTCAGCCAATGCTTCTAATTCAGCAAGGCACGTCATGATAGCTTATTCTTCACTTCCCGCAAAGATGGAATCTGAACTTTATGAGGAAGAACAACCTCACTCCCATAGCAAGGAATAAGGTGTCACCCCATAGGTGTGTGCAATCATGTAAGATTAGAGTGATTTTGAGAGTCACTTGTGCCACTATTGCTTATGCTTTGAGACAACCTTGGTTAAGTTCTTGCAGAGCATGCATTTGAAAGCTTCAATGAGACAATTTGTCAATGTAGTACCATTTTAAAAGATGGTCATTTGATTAGGAACCCCTTAACTATACAGTATATGGATGTGAATGAAATCTATCACTTCTTTGACACCCATTTTTCTTAATGCCACAACTTATGCCCACTTTAAGAATTATTCAACCATTGCAAGGATGAAGGCATGGCCTCCATAGGATGTGAAATTCATCAACCTAACAACATCCATGCCTTAGACATGAGAAGATAAGGAAGTGATCGTATGATACAACACTTGGGTGGTTGATGGATGATGTTGCCATCGATCTGAGACACTCTACAACTCCTAGAAAATTGCATGGCATTTGAAACCATAGTTCATTAATAATATCTAAAATGCTTTAACTTCAATTGAAGTTTAAGGCTTGATTGATGAGCCCCACAAACCCCACATAAGCCTCTAGTAAAGTTAGCACGACTTCTTCCTAAGACAAACACCTTAACAAAACACCATGGTATGTATCTTTTGTATAAAGTGTCATTAATAAAGGTATACCAAGGCAATCTATGTCACATATCTATTTATCTCCTTGGATTTCTTTGTAACCCCCGATTAATGATATAGTCAATGAAAGGTTGTCTCCTATCCAAAGATTCTCCAATAGCTTCACAATCAATCAATGGTTGATCCTTTGCATCACCATCATGATTGTTCCTAACAATGACCCTTTAAGAGAGAATCTGTAGCTCTTTGATTGAATTATGAACTTGGGGATCATTGAACACGTCAAGAGCCACTGTCAGGTTGGCTAGTGCATTGGCTATGTTCTTGTCAATTTGATGGACAGGACTTAGGGTCATGACATTAAATTTGAAGATAAGCTCCCTAATGCGATCACAATAGGGAACAAGCTTAGCCAGGTTAACCTAAAAAAACCTCATTCCTTGCCTTATCACCAACTATGAATCTCTATAAATTAGCAAAAATTGAATTCCCATCTTGAAGGCCATTTTGAGGCCCAAAATAGGAGCTTCATATTCAGCCTCATGGTCACAGCATTACTTAGATAGTCTATAAAAAAAAGACAACCCCGGTGCACAAAGCTCTCACATATGCAAGGTTTGGGGAAGGGGCGGACCACAAGGGTCAATAGTACCTAGCTTACTTTGCATTTTTCAAGAGGCTATTTCTACGCCTTGAACTCGTGGCCTCAAAGTCACACATCGACAACTCTACCATTGCGCCAAGGCTCCCCTTCTTACCATTCAGATAGTCTATAAGAAATAGAAATTAAGCATTGTTCTAGGTAACTCCCACTCCCCCATCCTCTGTTCCCATAGCATTGTCAAAGAACATCTCCACAGTTGAGTCAGTTCTATTGACACGACCACCTCATGACATATGCACAAATATTACAAATGATATCCCTAGAATTAGCATTTTTAACTCTAGATTTACTTAATTTATTACTAATTAAGGGTTATTTTACTTTTTGTAGGATTAGGGTAGAAGTAAGAAACATGCACATTTTTTGGCAACTTAAAAACCTAAAAGACAGGTATTCCACCATTCGAGCAAAGTGACATACCCACATGCTGAGAACCAGAAAGTCAAAATGTTTAGAATGCTATGGGGATGTCATTATCAAATTCAAAATAGTCAAAGACCCCATGTATGCGACCAATCTTATCTACTCTAAAGAGGGTGTCATTATCAAAAGATAAGGTGGTCAATTTCTCATACTTACTTGCATGCAGACATCCACCTTGGGGGATCTTCTAAGAGAAGCTAGAATACTATACATAATTAAATGCTGAAGCAAAACAACTCAGAAGTAGGCCCCACATGTAGATATTCTTCATTCATTGATTCACTCACCTGAACTAGAGATGGACCCCACCATGGGAGTCATGATTTCTACATTGAAGTGCATGTGTCACTTCATTCCATGTGTGATTTACATGAGAAAATAAAGGAAAATATTGAGGGGGAAAAACATCAAAGTGTGAGCTGAAATAAATGGGAAATCTATGGCACTCTTTCATCCAAATTATTAAAGAAATAATGGCCAAGATCTCAATTAGGACTATTCTATAAAGCATCCAATGAGAAGTGATTTGCATGAGATAATTAAGAGAATGCTAGAGTGAACCAATAGGGATGAAGCATGGAAGAGAGATAGAGTTGAAGATGATTGCAGAAGAAAATTTCTATGGGCTACCCACCATTTTTCAAGAAGCATCCAACATAATTTCAAGGGGTATAAAATGTGTTTACTAAGAGAAAATAAAGGTGGACTGAGGAGAGAATAAAGAAGGAATTCAATATGAAGAAATGAAAGAGATCTAGACCATTCGTCCTAGGTTTGTGCATGATCCAAAGAATTGAAAGGACGAGAGAAGCAGTTTTCTTGGGCAGCTATGCATGATTCTTTGGGTGCAGGAAATAAGTGCTAGAAAATAAGAAACTTCCATCAGCTTTAGATGTGGTCTTTTTGGTGAAGGAAAGAAGATATAGAAGAGAAGAAAGAAGGATGGAGAATGTCCCATTGCTTGATATAAGAGGACGTCAAGGTGGGGATTGAAGAAGGAAGGAAAAAAATATTAAAATCTTTGAAGGACGGAGTTGCTAAGGGTGGTGCGTCCAAATCTGGAAGGAGGGAAGGAGATAGGAGTTACATAATGAAATCCTAAGGGCCAGGTTGGTGAATGGGAATCTAATGAGCTTGCGTGTAGATCCTTAGAAGGATGGGAAAGAGGTAAGAGCATAAAACTTTAGTCTCTTTGGTTGGGTGCGTGTAGAGCCTTGGGAAAGAGGGGTTGCATGTTAAAATCAAAAGGGAAGAGCGCTGTGCATGGAAAGGTTGATGGCTTGTTGGTATCCAGCAGGTGAAGTAAGCAGCTCTGTCTCTTAGTCCATATATTTCATAGGGGAGATTAGCAGCTCTGTCCCTTAGTCCATATATTTCATGGGGGAGATTGGAATGAGGTAAGATATAAAACATTAAACTCTCTTGGCTGCTTGTATAATGCGTGGAACCAAAATAGAAAGAGAGCTACTTGTTTGTCCTCTTCAAGTAGCTCCTTCTTAAAGGTGTGCTTTACATAAATCCTTGGAGAGGTGCTTCGTCATCCCCAAGTAGCTGCTTGATCTTATCTTCATCATGCATCTGCCCAAGAAAAAGAAAAGGAAAATACGTCTTTGATGGGAGTGGGTTATGGGTGTAATCCAAAGTGAGCTGAACATTGGTTGTATGTGAAAAACATTGGTCGTTGGGTTGTGCGTGAAGCACTTTGGAGAGAAGGTGCATAACGTGAAATGCATGGAGTTGGATAGTGTGATTGAGTGAGCTGTTTCTTTTGGATTTATAGCTGTTGGATGGTGTCCAATGTGCTTGTTGAGTGACACAACAAGTTAGAAAGCACCTTTTGGTTGTTGAATGAAGGTGGACCTTTTGGTTGTTGAACGAAGGTGGTAGCAGGGTTTGAAGATGAATCAACGGCGATCTTCATTGAGTGACATGATGGAGGCATCGGTGATATCTACTCCATTCCATAGGAAGTTTTTATTTGGTTTACTTCTATTTTTATTTAATTAATGTATCGACATTGTCTAATCCTTTAAATTCCAAATTAATGAAAGTTTATTTGTCTTTTTATTTAGTTAGTTAATGGTTGCCTATCTTTTGTTTTAATCAGATGTTTTATGTTTTACTTTGATTTTCTATTATTGTTTAGAGTAAATATGTCTAGCTAGATTTTTCAACTAGGGTTAGGATGAAATCACACTAAAGTAGCATATTTTCAAGCTTAGGTATTTTTAGATTTAAGAGTGCTTTAATATCATTTTAGGATTAGTAAGCAAATTTATATATTTAGTGTCCTTTTCATAGAAAATATCAGGTATTTTGTGTAGTTTGAAAACTAAGTATGATAGATTAGTTAATTTAGTATAGAAAATCTAAGATAATTTGTCCTAAAAAGACAACTTATGCTCTGAATAATATATGAAATTAGGCAAAATCCCAAATTTGAGAAAATATACTAATTAGGGCTTTTAATGAGAACATGTTCCGTGTTTCTAATTCATTGATGTTTCAATAACATTAGTATTGTAAAATCTAATATTGATTAATTTTGAATATATGTGATTTGGTATGGTGAATTTTGGAACCCTAGTTTTTAGAAATTTAATTAATTTTATCTCCTTTTAGAAATTTGGATTATTTTAATTAATTGTTGCTAATCTTCCGTTAAAATAACTTAATATAGATCCTAGTTAAAATTTTGTAATTTCATAGTTTGTAGTCCTCACAGGATCGACCTGTGTGCTTGTGGTTATTTTAAAAAGAAATCACCTAGTCTAGCGGGTCTTGGGCCAATGCTGAATTAGCTTATATAGGATGAGCAGCCAAAATGTCAGCCAAAGACTGTCCTTTAATAGCTTGTTGGGCATATTGGTGATTTCAAACTCATAGATCACACTTAGCTAACTGTCTTGAGAGCACAGGTCTGATCATAAAAAATTTCAAGGAGTATCTTCGAGATAATAGTGATCGAGTGGGAAAGCAAGTAATACCCAAGTATCTCCGCTTCAAAAATTAGAGCAAGACTTCATCTTTTGACAGGAGTATCTAGACTCTACACTAAGCAATGTTTGACTTAGATAATACAAGATGTTCTCTTTTCCTCATCATTATTATGAACAATGCACCCAAACAAGGTACAATAGTATCAATGTGGTGAATTACAGGCTTTCCACTAATATTGGAGGATTGAAGAGATAAACCTTTGTTCCATCAAATATAGTTTGACAATCTTCATTCCGTCTGAACAAAACATTTCTTCATCAGACAAGTGAAAGGATAGCATTGCTCATTGAGATATGAGATGACTATTCTAATGTAAGCCAATTTTCCTTGTAAGCAATTAAGCTCGTGAAGGTTCCTCAGCAGAGGCATCTCCGGAGTAGCCTTGATCTTAGTTAGATCAATTTGATTCCTTGTGTCTAAAAACAAAACCTAAGATTTTTTTTAACATAACACTGAGGGCACACTTTGGTGGATTCATTCTCAGTTATGTTTCTAAAGCCGTTTGAAGACTCGAGCCAAGTCATCAAGATGCAATGTTCATATTTTAACCACTAAGTCATCGATGTAACAATTAACCTGATCATGAAGCATTCCATCAACGATCTTAGTCATAGTATGGTGATAAGTGGCCCTAGTGCTTTTTAACCAAAAGACATGAATTTGTAATAGAATATCAATTTTGTAGTACAAAATGTCATGCATTCCTCATCTTCAGGATTCATCTGAATTTGATTGTACCCAAAAGACCCATCCATGAAGGAAATTGCTTCGTTTGACATTCACGTCAATTAGGATCTCTGTTATGGGAAGAGTGAAATGATCCATCCTGCATGTGGCATTTTGGTCCCAAAAATTGACTCAAGCTATGGTTTGTCGATTCTTTTCTTGACAAGAACTATGTTTGCAATCTAAATGGGATATTTCGTCTCATCTGAACCCAGTTTCAATCAAAATCCAATTCAGCGTTGATCTATCAGATAAGTTCAGGTTGAAAGCAATGCTAAGGTTACTTCACTGGCTTCTTGGAAGAATCAATTGCCGAATAGTAGTTCATGATCTTAGGGTTAAAACCAATCATCCAATGATATGTCCATGTGAAAATATCTTTATGTTCGATATTCGAAAGGTTTTGTATTGTTCCCTATTTTTTAAGGATAAGGCTGCCCTGGAAAAAGTTGGAGGGTCTCCAAGACCACCAAGATTAACGTCCACCAATTCATCAACCGTGGCTTGACCGACATCATCAATCTCTTTCAACGATGGGGGAATAAAATCATCCTTGCCTTTGGCGGCAATGGTGACCATAGTGAGAAATATTGTGATTAAGTCTGGTGTCATAATCCTGTGACAGCAGCCCCACCCGTATTTTCACGTCTATGACTCTTCCATCTGAATATAGAGCATGTCTATGATGTGGCATATGCGTACTGTCAAAGTGTAACAGTACTCTTGGCTTGTCGAGGTTCACTCCCTTGCACCTCATCAACCTCTTAGCTTGCTCGTCATATCAATGATAATGAGGTGCTAACAATTGGTTCTCTTCCTCCGGTTTGTGGAAACTAGGAAGCATCCTATTCTGATGAAAGACAATTTCATTCTTGCCAGAGACAACGAAGATGGAATTGAGGACCGCTGTCTTCTCGATGGCTGGCAACGACTTAATGACGTAGGCTTCACGACTTCTCCAAGCAAGTCTTCTTTCCTTCCTCTCATCAAATGTCCCTAGTTAGTTAATGGCACCAAAGGCTTGACAACTTGATGAACTCCATTAACTCTTCTTTCAAAAGTCTACTTCCTTACTGATATTGTTGATGTAGATCTAAACATCAATAAGGTCTGCCTCTGAACTTGTGAATGGAGCCAAATCTTTCCACACACACACACTTCTATTTGCCATCTTTGATGTATTTGACACTAATGGAGTGTGAAAGGAACTGCCATATTCTCCTGCAACAATGGTCAGGCCAACAACACGTTATAAGAAGTACTAATATCTATGACAGTAAAAATTGTCCCGGAGTCAAATTTTCCAATATGTAAGAGTAGTAGAGCCACCCCAATAGCTTTCTAATTGCTCCAATAGAACCCTTGGATCGTGAAATCTCTAGAGCTCAAATGTTGGCTGGTGAAACATAACCACATGAGTACCTTTTGATGGTAGCACATTAATTATGGAGCTAGAGTCAAACATGACCCTTTTCACAAAGACCCCATTTAGTCGAGCCTTGAGGAACAAAGACTGATTATGCATCTTTACCCTAGTCTCGAAGTCTCCATTGATAATGTTTTACGGTTCTGTATCCATGTCCTACGATGAGACCTTGTTTGGAACCGTCCCAAGTTCAGCAGTCTTGACTTGGTGCGCCTCAGCACTATATTCCTCATGATGAGTGGGTGCATGTACTAATGCCTCGCGTAGTTCTAAATGCATCAAAAACGCATTGTACATGTTGAGGAGAGATGGTATCTTACTCAGATGAACCAGAACATTTTTCTAGACAAGGTGACTGCTTGCTGTCTACCCAGATCTCCTTGTTTGGGTTGGTTGACCGGCACTCTATGTAGCAAGCTGATTAGCCTTAGTGGATGATGAAGGGTCAGTCGGACTCTATCAAACAAGGAGAGAACTTACTTGCGCTTCGAGCGATCAGGTCAACCTCAACCGGGCTTCTACCTGTCGCTTAGATGACGCAACAGGTTAGGGAGTCTCCTATCGAATCTACTTCCAAGGATCTTCATCTTACACAAGTTTGTCAAGATAATGCTCTAATTCGAGATCATCCGCATATCTGAGACTATCTTCTTACGTAAGCTGCTCCTCTAATGTAAGACCATGCACTAGTTTGAGATCTCTCTTGGATAAGGTTGCTATTTCGCACACGAACATCCTCTCGCATGAGAATGTTCACTCGTTCTGAATCCATCTCTTAGTCAAGGTTGCCATCCGTCACAACCTAGCTTAACTTCAAGGGACCATTGTGCATTCGAGATTTTGTCCAATCAGTTCACTAACAGTATACCCTAAAATCACATTTTCCTTGGCATCTTATGGGATATCTGATAAATTTGTTTTCTTAGGTCTTTTCTACTCAGAATTTGGAGGTTCATCACTGTCTGAGATGAAACACCATCGACGTCAGAATTTCTCTAAGGTTATTGTGTTTCCCTAGGAGCAGATCTTCTGCTCAAATAGCAATTCCAATTGAGGTTTTGTCATTCCCCCCAGTTCTGTCCATCTCAGCAGGTTGCTTCCTTCGCCTATTAAGCTTCAAAAAAGTGAGAAAACAAACAACACGACTAGACCAAGATGCCAGAAGACCAGAGCTCATCCTTATTCGGTTGAACTATTCACAATCTGATAGTCTACAGGTGTATGAGGTTCTTTCGAAGTCTTCCCAAAACCTCGAACCTACTAGCTCAAATATCCTTCATTATTGAAAGCATTCACGACTTAATAGCTTACAACTGATCCTTTAGCCTCAAAGAGATCGGTACTGGTGAGTCAGAATTCCTACAGCATAAACTCCTCGAGTGTGATTTCCGTAGGGGTGGGTTCCACATGCTCATCCTCTTAAAAGAGTGGGAGAGTAGCATTGAAGTTAGATGTAGCTTGAACCTTCGCTCTTTCTACTTTAGACCTTTTCCTTATCAGTTTTAGAGAACTAAAAATGGATGAGCTAGAATTTCCTGAGAGGAAGGAGATATGGTCGATCTAGATCTTTTATTTATAGACTTAACCAATGTCCCACCTGGTTCCTCAACATGGTTTGTTGATTTGGAGGTAATCTCTTCCATTCTCTCTCTTCCCTAACCAATAGGCCAGGTTTAGAATTTGAACTTCATACTACACGTCTTCCTTCTTTCCTTGTCTTCAGTATTGGAATGAAATGAAGCTAGTGATTCTTCCAGTTCTAGATACATTATACAATCGTAAAAGGTGTTGGATATAAACCAAAAGCATATATGTGGGCCCAACGACATGAGTGGGCCCAGCAACATGGGCGGGCTCATCGTAGCCCTTTTCTTTGGTTATGGGTTTGGCCCTAAGTTTTACATAAAAGGCCCTTCATCTAGAAGGCCTGTATTCTAAAAAGTGTATAAAAGTCAAAGTTTCTAGATTAATCACTAGAAATATCTAAGATAGATATTTATGGAGTTGTGTGGAAAATTCAAATATAATTTTTAGAAAAGTATTAACCATTAGATTAAAGACACTTGGAATAATCTTCACCACATATTGAGGAGATGGTAAGTGGAGGACAAGTATAAATAGAGTTGCACTCCTCCTTTGTAACCAAGTAAGATGTGAGAAAGAAAGAAGTGAGTGAAGATTATGAGGGAATGAGTCTTGTAAAGGTAGGAACCTTGTCTTTGTAATTGTTCTTAAGTAAATTTGAGAAAGTTTTTTCTTCTTTCATTAGTATTTTCTCTTCTTATTTCCCTCACACATCATAGTTGCGGGTTGAAGGCTTAACAAAGCCAACATAGTAGTATCAAATCAAAGCTAGGTTTAGAGTCACTAGAGTTCTAATGAAGTTTTGCCCCTCATCTCACATCAAAGATGTCTTCCAACTTAGTGCTAACTCAAATTTCTGAGTTGTTGAAAGAAAACTATGAAAGATGACTGATTCAAATGAAGGCGTAGCTCGGGTAGCAAAATTTATAAGAGATTCTTGCTAATGGATACGAGGAGCCCACTACTAAGCAAGAAGATTCCTACACTGGGGATCAAAAGAAGAATCTTAAGGAGCAAAGAAAGAAGGATAAGAAGGCATTGTTCTTACTCTATCAAGGAGTGGATGAATCAACATTTGAGAAGATCATTGAAGCAAAGTCAAGCAAGGAAGCATGGGAGATTCTAAGCACCTACTTCAGGGGAGTTGATTGGGTAAGAAGGGTCCATTTGCAAACTTTAAGGGCTAAGTTTGAAGTTGCTCATATGAAAGAAGGTGAGTCTATCTCTGACTACTTTTCAAGGTTACTAGTTATTGTTAATAACCTAAAAAGGAATGGGGAAAAGATTGAAGATGTTCATGTAATAGAGAAAATATTGCAATCCCTCACAACCAAATTTGAACATGTGGTTGTGGCCATGGAAGAATCCAAAGATTTGGATACTTTCACAGTTGAAGAGCTAATAGGATCACCTCAAGTGCATGAGTAGCATATGATAAAGAGTAGCAGCCCAACTATAGTGGAGCAAGCACTTGAGTTAAAATTGACTCTAAATGATCAAAGGGGTGGTCGTTCTTAGCGTGGAGGCATCACCTGTGGCAATCATGGAAGAGGCCGTGAGAGAGGAGGATATCAACATCAGAGGCCAAATCAATGGAAGCTCACCTACAATGGAAGAGAAACGAGTAGAGGTAAATCTACTTATGGTCATCGATGTGGAGATAGAAGAATTGTCTAGTGTTATAATTGCAACAAGACTAGGCATTATGCATCTGAGTGTTAGAGCAACCAATTAGGAAATCAAAACCATCAATCTAATTTTGCAGAAGTATCTAGAGATATGAAAGAAAATGTCACACTTCTTATTGCGCAGAAGGAGACACATAATCAGCAAGATTTTTGGTATCTTGACTCTGGAGCAAGCAATCATATGTGCGACAAGAAGGAGTTCTTTGAAACTTTCGTTGAAGATGTTCATGGCAATGTTACCCCTGGAGATTCATCCAAAGTACCCGTGAGAGGTAAAGGCAAAATTAAAATCTACTAAAAGAATGGTCCTCCACAATATATCTCAAATGTGTATTTTGTACCCAATATGAGAAGTAATATTCTTAGCATTAGGTAACCATTAGAGAAGGGGTACAAAATACACATGGAAGATGGGTGTCTCTCTTTAATGAATACACAAGGGAGGCTCATTAAAAAAGTTCAGATGATACCCAATAGAATATTTCCTGTCCATATTAATACAAGCCTTGAAGAGTGTTTCTATGGAAGCATTAAGGATGAATCATGGAAGTGGAATCTCCACTTTGGGAATCTTAATTCCAATAGACTTAAGCTATGGTTCACATTGAGCATGGTATGAGGATTGCCAAATATAGAGAAGCTAGAGTACGTATGTGAGTCTTGCACTCTTGGCAAGCAGCAAAGAGCCCCTTTTCAAAGTGGAAGATCTTGGAGAGCAGCAGATCCCCTACACTTGATACACACAGACATTTGCGAACCCATTAAGCCACCTTCATTTGGAGGTAACAGATACTTCATCACTTTTATTGATGATTTCAATAGAAAACTTTGGGTCTATTTCATGAAAGAAAAGTATGTTGCCCTTACTATCTTCAAAAGTTTCAAAGCTCATTTTGAAGATGAAAGTGGCCATTCACTTAAGATATTAAGATTTGATAGAGGTGTGGAATACACCTCCAATGAGTTTCAAGGTTCTTGTAAGGAGAACGACATTAAGCAACAATCTATAGTAGCATACATGCTACAATAAAATGGCATCATTGAAAGGAAGAATTGGACGGTGTTGAAGGAGAAAGGCTTGCCGAAGAATATTTAGGCCGAAGCTATTGCATGTGCAGCTTATATTCTCAACTAGTGCCCTACAAAAAGTGTAAAGAACAAGACACCACACGAAGCATGGAGTGGCTACAAGCTAAGTGTGACACACCTTAGGGTATTTGGGTGCATTACATATGCTCAAGTACTTGAGGCAAAGAGAAAGAAGCTACATGATCATGGAGAGAAGTGTATCTTCATTGGCTATAGGGAGGAGTCCAAATCATACAAGCTCTACAATCCTCTTACACAGAAATTGGTAGTAAGTAGAGATGTAATTTTCAAAAAAGATGAAGCATGGAATTGGAGTGAAGTGGACACAGTTAAGGAAAATCATCTTAATATGGAGGAACAAGTTGAAGCAAGCCATGAAGCTCCAAAAAGAGGAATTTCAACACCATACCCTAATATATCAAATACAAATCATAGGACTTTGCAAAGGCAAGGTATCGTATCTCCATCCTCTACACTAGTTAAGATGAGATGTCTTAGAGAAATTTATAAACAAATTGAAGATAAAAATCCATTTTTTCTATATGTTGATGCCAATCCTCTAATATTCCAAGAATTTATTAAAAAATATTGTTGGAAGAAAGCAACGCAGGAGGAAATTAATGCTATTCAGAAGAATGACACATGGGAGTTAACTATGCTCCCTAAAGGTCAAACGACAATCGGTGTCAAATGGGTGTATAAAATCAAGTGGACGGTTGATGAAAAGATTGAAATATTTAAGGCCTGACTTGTAGCAAAAGGCTACAAGCAAAAATATGGCATCGACTATGAAGAAGTTTATGCACAAGTTGCACGACTTGACACCATAAGGATGTTGATCTCTCTTGCTGCCCACCACAACTAGAAGATATACCAATTGGATGTGAAGTTAGCATTCTTAAATGGTAAGCTAGACGAAGAAGTTTATGTGGAGTAGCCCGAAGGTTTTGTAAAAGAAAAATGAAAGGTGTGCCGGTTGAAGAAAGCTCTATATAGCTTCAAGCAAGCCCTAAGCGCTTGGAACTCTAGCATTGATGGCTATCTTGAAGACAATGGTTTTACCAAATGCTTATATGAGCAGCCTTTTACATTAAGAAGAATGGTCACAATGAGATACTTATCTTTGTATGTTGACAATTTACTATTCATGGGACATAGCCAATGGATGATTCAAGAGTTCAAGCAAGCCATGTTCAATGAATTCGAGATGATAGATTCTAGTGTCATTCTTCCTTGGAATGGAGGTATGTCAACATTTCGATAGTATTTTCATATCTCAAAAGACGTATGTTAGAGAGTTACTTAAAAATTTTAGAATTAGTAATTGTAATGAAGTAAATACACCTCATCTATTAAGTTTAAAGATAATAAAAGAAGGAGAAGGGAAGAGCATAGATTCTACTCTTTTTAAAAGTTTAATTGGAAGCTTAAGGTACCTCACAATCATTAGACTAGATATTGTGTTTAGTGTTGGACTCTTGAGTAGGTACATGGAAATGCCAAAAGAGTCACATTGGTTGGCTACAAAGAGGATCTTAAGATATATAAAAGGTACATTGGACTTTGGTCTCTTTTACTCTTACAAGGATGATGCAACTTTGTTTAATTATTCAGATAATGTCAAAGCTGGAGATCAAGATGAAAAAAATAATACTTTGGGCTATGTATTTTACCTTGGGACAACTGCCCTTACTTGGATGTCTAAGAAGTAAGAAGTAGTAGCATTATCATCATGCGAAGCTGATTATGTGGCTGCCTCTTCTCCTCTCTGTGAAGTAGTTTGGTTGAGAAACCTCCTAGAGTAGCTAGATCATCCTTAAGAAGATTCTATGCCTATATATATCAACTACAAGTCTACCATCGAGCTTGCCAAAAATCTAGTACAACATGGAAGAAGCAAGCACATTGATGTAAAGTATCACTTCTTGAGAGACCAAGTGAAGCAAAGGACAATAAAGCTGGAGTATTGCAATACTAAAGAGTAAGTAGCTGACATCTTCACAAAAGCACTGCCCATTGACACATTTATCAAGTTGAGGACTATGCTTGGAACGAAGAAGCTTTTGGTTTAAGGGGGGATATGTTGAATATAAACCAAAAGCATATATGTGGCCCTAGTGACATGGGCTAGCCCATCTTAGCCTTTTTCTTTGGTCATGGGCTTGGCCCTAAGTTTTACATAAAAGGTCCATCATCTAAAAGGCCTATATTCTAGAAAGTGTATAAAAGTCAAAGTTTTTAGATTAATCTTTAAAAATATCTAAAGTAGATATTTATGGAGTTGTCTGGAAGATTCAAGTGTATTTTTTACAAAAGTGTTAACCATTACATTAAAGAGACTTAGAATTATCTCCACTACACATTGAAGAGGAGGTATGTGGAGGACAAGTATAAATAGGGGTGCACTCCTCATTTGTAAGCAAGTAAGAAGTGAGAAAGAAAGAAGTGACTGAAGAGTGAGGGAGTGAGTCTCGTAAAGGTACCTTGTATTTGTAATTATGCTTGAGTAAATTGGAGAGAGTTTTTTCTTCTTTCATTAGTATTTTCTCTTCTTATTTCCCTGACACATCATAGTTGTGGGTGAAGGCAAAGCAAAGCCAAAATCCAACAAAAGGAAGAGTATAATAGACCGAGTGATCTGGAGGCATGCTTGGGTAAACTCAGTAGGACTGAGTCAGCCCACCATCTACCATTTCTTCTGCTAGAATAAGTTCCTCAGGCAGATCAAGCATGGGTATCCAAAACACTTAAAATGTCGGTGTTGGGTGGAGATCTGGTAGTACATTAGTCATCTTCCTTTCAAAGGAATCACACAAGTCGATGATGGTGACAACATTTGCAATAGCAGTGTTCTTCTATTTGTCAAAAGCAATTGCTCCTTCCAACAGATCCTGGATATTATCCTTCAAAATGAATCAATTCTTTGTTGGATGCCCCAAGTATTGAAGGTAATGGTAATACTTCATATTTTCAGTCTGTCCAACTTTGGCTGGTCTAAGAGAAGGTAGGAGATTGATTTGCATTAATTGCACCAACTCCTTCAAGATTTCTCACACCGCTTTTGGTTCAACATCATATTTCCTTTCTCCCTTCTCTTTAAAGGTGCAAGAATGGTATTGGGCTAATCTTTAGCTGGCCCATTTTCTTTTGCGGGTTCCATTTTAGTGGATATCTTTCGTGACACCATAGAGATAGCCAAACTTGAAGGCTGGTTGCTCTTATCACTATTATGTTTTGAAGATGTACTAGAATCCTCAAAAGTTGCTATGCCAAACGTCTAGCTGAAAGTCAGCTTATAATAGTTTTTTATTCCATAAGCAGTTATGATCAACCCCTTAAACATTGTAGCGCATTAGCTTCTGCAAATGCTGATCAATGTCATTCCTCATGTTTGTCATGCACTTTTGAACATTCTGCTTATTAATGATGTCTCAAGGTGATATTCAATCTTAAGTCCTTCAAGCCATCAACAATAAGCTAATTTACAATGTCAAGAGTTAAAGTGGGACCTCCAAAAGTTGAAGCACTAGGATTGAGATCAGAATCCTTCAAGCTATACTATTACCCATGAGGATTTTAAAGTCGGTATAAAGAACTTATTATTTTGAATACTGACTTAGTAAATATTTTATATGTAATTTAGAAAAAACAACTTTAAAAGTTACACCTAAGAAGTTGATTAATAGAAAACAACTTCTTTAGTCTGGTGCAAAGAGAAAATTTTATGTAGGAAAGAACTTTTAAAGTCATTTGAATCAAACAACTTCAAGAGCCTACATTTTTAAAGTTGTTTTATTCTAAACAACTTTAAAATCTAGAATTTTTAAAGTCGTCTGGGTCAAACTACTTCAAAAGCATAAACTTTTAAAGTCATTTGTATTAAACGACTTTAAAAGTTCTAGATTTTTGAAGTCGTTTAATTCAAACAACTTTAAAAGTTTTAGATTTTTAAAGTTGTTTTCATTAAATGACTTTAAAAGTTAAAACTTTTATTGTCTTTTTTCTATAAATGACTTTAAAAGTGTATAGTTTTAAAAGTAATACTTTGTTTTAATAACTTTTTCATCAACTTTTGGTTTGTTTGTTTTTTTACTATCTTCATCTATACTCAAACTAAAGCTCATATATGTGTGTTGATTTTTGTTGTGTGTGGACAAAATCCCAATTGTGAATTGAAATTATATTTATATATTCTTAGTCAATATTAACTTTTGAGTCTTGGTTAGTATCTCTTTTGTTTGTCTCATATTACATGTATATGCATGTTTGAAGAATTTTTGCATGGTACCTTTGTCTTTTGCATATTCTTATATTTATTGTGTAAAAATGCATGATTCAACACTAATTTGTGTAAAATATTATTTGTTGTCATGTTTATTGGTGAATTTAAAATTATGAAAAAAATGAGTTTAAGAAGGACTTTTAAAGTTGTTTTCCAAAAAAAATGACTTCAAAAGTTTCAACTTTTAAAGTCGTTTTCTAAAAATGACTTTAAAAGTCCTTAGCGTATAAAAGGCTAAAGTCATCTCATTTTTTTCCAATATTCCCTATTCATGTTCTTCATCTTACGGATGGCATGCCAGCCTCCTCCTTTGGTCCTTGTTCTCTCTCTGTTATGTTTCCCTTCTTGCTTTCCATTTTGGATATTTTGATTGTTTGTGGCATGAAAAATATTGTAAGTAAACCAAAACCTATTTTTATCATGCATGAATTTCTTGTTACCAACTCTCTTTGTTTGCATTTTGTAAATCAAGTGGGTTTTGTCACTACAGATGATGGGGTTAAGAAGTGTGTTAGATTGTTATGATTTCAACAAAAAATGTATGATTTCATTGCAAACAACAATTGCTTCTCTCTCTAACCCTCATTATTAGAGAAATGAAGAACATTACGATTTGTGGTTCTCATAAAAAATTAGGGTTTGATGAAGAGAAATGGTACAATCAAGTTGGCTGAGGAAGTTGCAGCTTATAGCTTTACCCTCTCCCCCTAGAGTAGTGTCAGCTGAATACTAAGTAGCCAGTTTTGATGAAATTTTCAGATTAGCTCTTTGATCATGATCTTACACTAATAATATATAACATTTAATATATATAATAAAAGGATGATATATGAGGAGTTATTCCAAAAATACTTTGATTTCCTTATACACGTGTTTATACACACACACACACACACATGTATGTATGTGTGGGTGCATGTGTGCGTGCGTGCGTGCAAAGAATGCATGAATCAATGCTATCTATCATAAAAAATGAGTTTCATTGTATATTTATGTAAGATATTATAAAGTACTAAAATAAAATATATTTGAAGTGAAAAATATATTAGTTTTTAAAATCGTTTGAAAAAAATGAACTTTAAAAACAGTGACTTTTAGTATGGCACGAATTTTTATTTTTATTTTTATACGAGAAATGGCTTTAAAGTCATTTTATGTAAATGACTTTAAAAGTGCAGACTTTTAAAGTTGTTTTTTGGAAATGACTTTAAAAATCTATACTTCTAAAGTTATTATAAAGAAATTATTATAAAAATACTATGTTTTAAGGGTTATTTCATCGACTTTTGCTTTGTTTTTTTCAACTGCCTTCATCACTATACAAAATATATGTTGATTTTCGTTGTGGTTGTCCTCAACCAAATCCCAACTATGAATTGAAACTAAATTCACATATTCGTGGTTAATATTAATTTTTGACATATGTGTATTCATGTAATTTAGTTATTTTAAATACTTATAATTCTTGTAATCTAGTGTTCTCGTAAAATGCCTAACCTAATCTTTTCATGTCTAACAAGTCTCCAAAAATTATTTGCTTCAATATCTTGAGATAATAATGGATAAATATGATTGGATGATTGCAATAAGAACATCAAAAGAATATGAGAAAGGAATAGGAAATTTCATAGAGTTTGCACTTAGGGCAGTGGTGATCATAAGCGCATGCATTATCCATGCTTAAAATGTGAAAACTTAAAAAAGTAGCTGTAGGTGTGTTGAGAGAACACTTGTGCTTTAATGGAATCAATGAAAGCTATCACCCATGGATTTGGAATGAAGAAGAACTTTGACATAGGCCCTCGACAAGGCTTGGGAGATATGAAGACACTATAGGAAGTGATGTAGATAGTACAATTGTATCGATGTTTTGATATGCATACAATGACTTCTAGGACGACCTTGAACAATTTTGTACTACAATATGAGAGGAAGCCAATGAGTAGTTGTACCTAAGTGTAAAGATTATACTAAGTTTTCTGTAGTAGTAGAACTTTACAATGCGAAATTAAGATTTTGTTTTCAATTTAAGGTTTTGCAGAAGTCTTGAAAGTAGTGAGTAAGATGCTACCAAAGGATTATAAATTGACGAGGTCCACATGGGAAGCAAAGAAAACCTTGGTCACACTAGGTTTGAAGTATAAGAAGATACATGTGTGTCCCAATGATTACATCTTGTATAAGAAGGAGAATAAGGATAAAACTACATGCCTAACTTGTAGGCAGTCAAGGTGGAACTTAAAGAAGAATTCAACTAAGGTGGTTACAGACATTCATGCAAAGGTTTTATGGTATTTTCCTCCCTATTTTGAGGTTCAAAAGAATGTTCCATATTACTAAAACAGCAAAGAAATTAATATGGCATGTAGAGGACAAAGTAGTCAATAGCTTTTCATGCCATCCAGTAGATAGCTCAGCATGGAGGCTTGTAGACTTCATGCAACCTAATTTTGGTAAAGAACCTAGAAACCTACAACTTGCATTACCTACAGATGGGATTAATTCTCATGGTTCTGTAAGCAGCAGGTATAGATGTTGGCCGATTATATTAGTTTGTTACAACCTCCCACCCTCGCTATGCATGAAAAGGAAGTTCATGATGTTAACTATGTTGATATCATGTCAAATGCAATTAGGGAATGACATTGATGTGTACTTGGCTCCTTTGATTGATGATCTTGAGACATTATGGGACATAGGTGTTGGAGCATACAATGCATATAAGAGAGAGTCATTCACCCTAAAGGCTATACTGTGGACAATAAGTGACTTTCCTACATATGGTAATTTGTCTAGAACTGTGAAGAGATGCAATACTTGTCCTATCTATAGTGATCAGACATGTACTATACAACTTAAACATGGTAGGAAAATGGCATTCTTAGCCATAGAAAATGGTTAATGGTCTAGCCACAAAAAATGGTTGCTCAAAGACCATCCATACCATTTTAAGAAGATGGAATTTAATGGTAGTGTAAAGATAAGAACACCTCCAAATATGTTGATAGGACTACAAGTATTAGAGTAGCTTGAAAACATTAATGTATTGTAGGGAAAGAAAAAATTGAGTAAACGTATAGGTGAAAGCAATTGTAGAAGTTGTTAGAAGAAGAAATCAATATTCTTTCAACTTGCATACTAGAAATGACTGTATCTACACCATGTGCTTGATGTCATGCACATTGAGAAGAATGCATGTGAAAGCCTGATTAGTACCTTGCTTGACATTCTAGGAAAAACAAAGGATAGCTCGTATGGATCTTATGAAGATGGGTATAAAGAGGAGGTTGTATCCGCAGGATTGAGGCAGCCGAGGAACATACTTGCCTAAAGAAAATTACATACTTGATAGAGAGGAGAGAAGAATAGTATGTAAAACTCTGTCTGAACTCAAAGTGCCAAAGATCTACTCTTCAAACTTTAAAAACATTGTCTCCATGGAAGAGCTGAAATTGTTAGGGATGAAGTCCCATGAATGCCATGCATTAATGTAACAACTCCTACCTGTAGCAATATGTTTGGTGTTACGAACAAAGTTAGGGGAGCTATTATTAATTTGGCAACTTCTTTAATGCTTTGTACAAGAAGGTGATGAATGATCCAAAATTACAAGAATTGGAAGGACATCTAGTGACAGCATTATGTGAGCTTGGGACAATCTTCCCACCATATTTCTATGACATCATGGTACACTGAACAATGGACCTCACTGATGAGATCAAACTCTATGGGCTAGTTTACTTATAATGGAAGTACCCGTTTAAGAGGTACATGAAAATTTTAAAAGGGTATATACGAAATCATAACCAGGCAGAGGGGGGTATAGCTGAATGTTATATTGTAAAGGAAGCAATGGAGTTTTGCACAGAGTACTTATTAGGAGCGGATGCGCTTAGAATCCCAAGAAAGAAATAATTAGTTGCATTTTATGATCCTAAGGTTGATGAACCTCTTTTAAAAAAAGTGGTCGTGTATCAATCGATGACTATAAAGAACGAGACTAGACACATCTTTTTGTGTTGCGAAATATTGATGAACTCCAACCATATATTGAGTAAGGTGATCATGCACTTAGGTAAAAATTAATTATTAATGGTTATATTTTCTTTGATTTCGTCATTAATTTATGTGTTTATAGTTAGCATATGGATGTCCTCAAGGCAAATAATCCAAGTTATGCAAAGAAATAGAAGTGGTTACAAATTTGAGCACTGTCGCACTTTCAATACTATAACACCTCGAGTTTTTTAGACATTTTTTTTATAGCATTTTTAATAAGAACATTTGGGATCCTATGAGAAAAGTTTTATTTATCATTTTACTAAAACATTTCTTAAAAACTTCAGGTGTTAGTTTTCCTTTCTCAAAAATGGCATACATATAATTTAAAACATAAATAATTTTTTTATGATAATAGATTTAAAACAATACTCATATCAATCAACGTTAAATGAATCGGCGCCTTTATTTTGAATCAAATAAATATCCAAAACACGATAATAATATGGCCCAGGGTCTATCCATCATAACATCCCATATAAATGTCCAACATATGTCTAAACATCTCAATCAAATCCAAAATATAAAGTATACAATCCATAATTAAATTCAAATGATAATCCTATTAATTGACTCACATCACTGTCTAAAATTCTACGAAAAAGGATCTTTCGTAGCTCTCATGGTTTCTCAATAGCCTTGCCTTTCCTGTTATCGCGCTCGAGATCTAAGGCATTGGTAAACAAAGCAATGCCTCAGCAAGCTATCGCTTGTGTAGGTATATAGACAATTAATGTAATAAAATGAAATAATTGAATAACAATACTAATAAAATAAAAAGTCTATCATCTATGAAGATAGCAATATCATAAGTCATGCCAACATAAATGCCAATTTATTCTATATGCTAAAACATGCATTTCACGGAGTTAAAACATGACATGAATCAATGTAAATGAGCATTCAATAAGAATAAGGGCACCCTAAGGTAATGGGTCCCATAACATCGCACTAATATCACTGATCATGAGTACTCATAGCCAACCTCTAAGTGTCATCACACGCAGGCATACCATCCATAACCATGCTCATCATACATGCACACATAATAAGAATATGGGCCATCATGCCGCAGTAGCAACCCTCCATGGGTCTCAACCACCGCCGCTCTCCGTCGACATCATAACGGGAGGCTTAGCGTCTGTCCTCATGAAAAGGCCTAGACTGGTAGTGTGTATTATCTATGTTACCAAACCCCTATCGAATGCCATCTATGGGCAGGTGTTTATCATATCACAATATCATCACATCACAATCTCAGAGGGTGGGTGGCCGGCCCTATCCCTCCTAGCATGACGGCCACCGGGTGAGAGCACCCATCATCAAATATAAAAAACACAGAAATCATATGTATATGTTAAAACTCAAGAGCACTCGTAACTCGCAATCCCCAAGACACGCCCCTCATCCTGAGGTTAGCCTATAAAAGGACTAGCTAACAAGCCTTTATTCTTATTTCCATGTCAATCTATGCATTTTCAATATAAAATAAGAAAGAAGTCTCTATTTAAGCATAATTAATTACTATCATGCTCATAAAAATATTTGTCATGATTTTATTCAATAAAAGATTTCAATTTGTAATAATCATAATGTACTCAAAGTCTCATGAAATCAACGGCAAATAATAAATGTAATTTAAACCACAATCATGCATGATACTATGTTTATGCATGATTTTAATATCAAGGCAAAGCATTAATTGTCGTCACCTATCTCAATGTGAAACCACTTAGCTTACTAATAATCCCCTTAACTGGTATGTTCAAGTGCACTTGTACATGTCACATCACTATTTTAAAATTTTTCTAAATTAAAAGTGGTCATTTATAAGTTTTTAAGTTAAAACTAGGTCTGCGCCGTCAATACGGTCACAACGCCTCTTCCGGATCATGATTTGGACTCTTCTAGCTCTCAAAAATTAATTTTTTGTGAAAATACTCACAAAATGGGGCTGACCGACCACCGTAAGGGGGTCTGTACCAGCGGCACTAGTTTACGCCAGTTTATACCGACATAAACTGCGTCACGAAGACGCCTACCACCATGAAATCCAGCGGAGATGCGCCGCGTGCGTCTTTAGTACCGTGACGCACTGCCGCGTGCGTCACAGTCGCCAGGATGCCGCGAGTCCCGACCCCACTAAGACAGCACACGCTGTCTCCCCAGCACGCGCAGATGCCACGTATGCACACGCGTTGAACTCCCATTTGGTGTCGTCTTTGGGGCATCTTGCTGGGCATCCCAGCGTCCGTGCCAGGGTGCTGACGCGGTCGCCGCCGCCGGAGAAGACGACTGGATTCCGGTCTTCTCCGACAAGTCCGTAGGCATCCAAATCTTGCAATTTTTGCTGTGTTTTTCTCAGAATTTCCTCTAGATTTCATTTATACCCTCCTTTTGCTTTGATTTTTCCAAAAACCATGTTTTTTTATGCAATTTTTCCCAAGTTCCTAAAAACTTCCATAGGTACTGGTTTTCACGTTTTCTGGAGAAACCAACCATTGGATCTCTCCCAAATTTAAAGGGTTTATCCCTGGGTCTATCATGCACTAGATGGATGGTCCGATTTGCAAGAGGATGTGGTTTCATCCATGAAATCACGTTCCAATAGTAGCGTGCACAGGGTTCCCAGGAAAAACGTGATTTTTCCTAATTTTTCAAGTATTTCCTATTTTATTTATACATATAAATTATAAAATTTGAGGGCTTAGAGCTTACTTGATTTTCTGGCCGTTGCTTGATGTTGCTGGAGTTCCACTTGCCAGAAAACTTAAATTTTTCGGAGCTAGGGTTTCTGAGTAAAACTCAGTGAAAAACGAGGAAAGGTGGAGTATTTTGGCGCCTGGGGGGAAAAGATATAGGCCTTAGAGTCCAAGTGAAAGAGAAACTCTTCCCTTCACGCCTCTTTCTGTTGGTTTCTCCAGCAATGTTGCCGGATCCAGTAGAGGTGTGTAGAAGAAGGGGGGTGTTGTTATCAATTCGGGCCCCTGTGTTTACATTTCTACTAAATAACTAAAATGCCCCTATAAATTCAATGGCTCCTAACTCCCTCGTTTGAGCTCCGTTTTTCATGTTCTTTGTGGCGTTGGAATCCTATCGACGAGCACTTTAAAATTCTTATATTTTCAAGATCAAATTCCATTTATAAATTTTTAATTAAAGTTATTTAACAAATTCTTAATTTATACCAAAAATTAAGGATATTACAAATACTTAGCTCTATCAAAAGGTAAAATGAAAGAATTCACACTTAATAAATTACATTTTGTATATATATATATATATATATAACATTTTTTCAGTTGTACTATAATCTTGCAAAATATGAAATAAACCCTAATTAGTGATATTTAAGTGAATTCTAGGATTTCTAAGCATATCACTAAGCTTATGAATGGAAGGCTTAAGCTAATGGAGGAAATGGTAGGTGTGGAAGGCAAGGTAAAAGAATGGATATGGTGGGGTGTGTAAGGGAGGAGATCAGAATGTTGTGATGTTAAATGACAAAGAAAGTATAAGATAGTATGATGTGTGTTTGGGAGATAGAGAAAAGGATGTGTGATGGTTGTGTTGAAAGGTAAGGAAAAAGGGAGATTGTGTGGAAGTAGAAGTGAGATGGCTGTTTTGCATGGATGGAAGAGAGGGATTGGGGATGAGATGGTGATGCTCCTCTTTTATTCCTCCTCTAGATATGATTGTAGTACTCTTAGAGTCCTCACTTCCTCCCTTTTCTTCCTCTTGCTTTTATGTTGGACTCTCTAAGGGGGTAGTTGGATGGTAGTTCCACACATTCTTCCCTACTTAACTCCACATGAAAGCCCTAAAGGGTTGGGAGTTTAGGTTGTGCGCGATCTCCTTAATCCATTTCTTTCCTTCTCTAATGGATCACACCTAGCACAAAAGGAAAAATCTTATTTCTTTCTTTCTATCCTCTCCCCACTTTCTTTTTTACTTCCCTCATGAAATCACACATAGTTCATTAGGAAGCTTCCTCCCTCCTTTGTGGATTATGCCACACTCCATTCTTACCTCTTTTCTCATTTTATACTCTAGCCTTAGGATGATACAACATCCTAGTATTAATGGTATAGATCTTGTTGAAGTTCCTTTGAAAAACACATTTTATCACTCTATTCCCTCTTTTGAGAACACATTTTTTCTTTCTAAAATCTCTCCTTAGCCCACCATTTTTATCTCCTCCAATCATCTTTGACTTCTCTCTCTCTCTTGCATGCTTCATTCCCATTGGACCACCCTAGCATTCCCTCATAAAATATTTCTTATTGGATGCTACTAGGATAGCCCTAATTGAATATGAATCTTGGTCATTCCTTCCATAAAAGATTGGATGAAAGAGAGCCATAGATTTTCTATTTATTCTCGACTTTCAACATTTTCCTCCGTCTTTCTCTTCATTTTTTCTCATGAATTACACACATAAGAGGGAGTGTAACACGTCTCCCTCTTTGGGAAAATGTGGAAACTAGGTGGATCCCTCTGCGGTTTAAGTGAATGATGAATAATGTTCTGCATGTAGGTCCCATTTCTGAGTAGTTTCACTTTAGAAATAAACTATATGCATTTGATTCCAATATATGATATTCTAGGTTCACTTAGGAGCTCCCCAAGGTGGTAGTTTGTATGCATGCATGACAAGTTGGTCATCCTATCTTTTGATAATGATAACCTCTTTCGTGTAGATAAAGTTAGTTGATGCCTAGGGTTTTTAACTGCTTTGAATTTGATAAAGGTACCCTCCTAGCATTTTGAATTTTCTAACTTCTTAGATATTGGAAAATGGGTCTGCGACTTTGCTCAAATGATGGGATAGCTCTGTTTTAGGGTTGTGGGTGACCAAAAATGTGCACTTCTCTCGCTTCTATCCTAATCCTATAAAATACAAAATAAACCCTAATTAGTAATAAATTAAGCAATTTTAGGATTTAAAATGGTAATTTTGGGGATATAAATATATTATTCACGTGCATATCAACTACCCTCATTATGTTAGGAGTAGTTTCATGTTCTTGGGGCACATCAGCTACAAAAGGTTCTTACTTGGAAGTAGCCACCTGACTAGATGAAGCTAGCACATTTCTTCATAGCCCTCTTTAGCTTCTTGAGCTTTCCTTTTGTCATCTCTTTCTTAGTAGAGGCCTTCTCAGCCACAATTTCTTATGCTGACATTAAGACAAAGGCCACCATACATGTGCCTTCATCCATCGAAAGAGGAATGAACATCACAGCAACATAAAATCCACTAATTAGTATTAATCGCATTTTACCTAAAATAAAGGGAAGCTTCAAACACTATATAATTCAATGAAAGAGTTGTCTCACTAGGCATGCAACAAATTTATAAACAACAAATATGAGACTCTAGGGTTATAAGCAATATTGTCATGGACAAAATGTAACCATTCATTGAACTCAAATTTTCCTAGGTATTAGATGAGGATTTTTTAGATGATTGTTATAGGAAAAAGGAAACATTTCTTTTCATAACAATCACCTGAAAGAAATCATGAAGGAATACAATACTTTACAATACCTAAATGGCAACAAATCATGAAGGAATGTCCAATATCAATCCATGAAAATTCTTGCTTAGCCATTTTGAGATGTAGATACTTGCCACTCTTAAGTTGAAGCAAGTTGGCATGGTAAACAAATTAGTAATTGTATCCACCTTGTTTAGAGAGATTAAATGTAAACTAGGTAGCTAGGACATAATTAGGATACACTACCAGTTTTGATAAGCATGGCAAAA
Organism: Warburgia ugandensis; assembly: GCA_035236585.1. Lineage (NCBI taxonomy): Eukaryota > Viridiplantae > Streptophyta > Magnoliopsida > Canellales > Canellaceae > Warburgia > Warburgia ugandensis. The sequence goes on from CP141136.1 coordinate 30,507,310, forward strand.
CCTACTTGCATGGTATAGAGGAATGTTGTTTGTAGATGATAAAGATGTAGCATCGATAGCTTTAAGATGCGGAATACATTAGCTGAGGTGTAACTATGCGTGGCCATGATCACGAAGAGGTAAAGTATCATAAAATGGTGTGCCAATAAGTATATGTCATAGCTTGAAAATACTCTCAGTGTTATCTAGGGAAGGTCAAGGGCCGTCAACATTGAACCTCATCCACGTACTACAGTCACTATGTGTTAGAGTATGAACTATGGATCAAATTCCAAAAAAGAGATGATAAGCTGCTTAATGTAGGTCTTAGAGTTCGAACTCTGAAGACACTGCTTGGCACCAAATTCAATTAAGAGTGCACATTTCTGTACCATTTCATGGATCCAAGATGCTCATCATGTTCGGACTCAGCCAAATGGCCTAGGTACCCATTCACAATATTGGAACCTTCTAGGCCTTTCATTTTGGGCTTGTGATAAACCATCAATGGTGGCAATCTCATTCTATAGGCACCATTCACATTATAATCACAATTGATTTAGAAATAAGGCCTTGTAGATATCCAATAGTTGTGAATTTGGCACCTAGGCGATCTAGTTGACGTTGAACAAGATGAATGTCTTGGATAAATGAAAAGTACAAAGAAATAGGCCACACTTGAAATTGGCATGGTGCCTACCCATGCTCTAAAAGTATTGAATACCAGAGAGAGATTATACAAAAATAGGGATACATAAACCAATGCACAATATTGGAAAGAATATTAGATATGATAGAAATTGTAAAACCAAGATATTTGTTTACTATTTGAGAGTATATTGGAAAAGTTGGACGAAAAATAGGAAGAGATAAAGGCAAGAGAGAATTAATTTTTTTAAAAGTAGAATTTTAGTATTTTTTAAGAGGAAAAAAAATTTAAAGAAAGTAGAAAAGATATATTCTCAAACAAAAAACAAAAAAGTAGGAAAGACACAAGAGAAATGCTGATATAAAGCATGCAACAATGGTGCCTCCACTTTTCCATGGTGGGCCCCACATACCAATAATCGAAGCCATTCATCTGATATAGCTGACTTTGGGTATCTCATGGCCCAATTTTCATACCAAAGAAATCTAGTAGTATCCAAGAAAGGTTCTTTCCTCTTGCTACATAAGGGCAGCCAGAAGCTCTCCAAAAGCATGAATTGAAGCACTATTGTTTGGAAGATAATGGCTTCCTTTTGTAATGAATAGTGAGCCATGAGATATCCAAAGTCAATTGTGTCAAATGAATAGCTTGAATCATTGTATGTTGGGCCCACATGAGAAAATGGAGCCATTGTTGTGGTCTGTTGCAATTTATGCCAGCATTCCTTAAGACACAAAGCCTTGCCAAACTAGAATGATAAGCATCCCATGTATATTAATTAAGAAAGTTATCCCCTAAAATAAAACCTATGCTAAATTAATATAAAAAAACCTCCAATTCGAAGGCAACTAATTCATGGGGGTTTTGCTATATATATAGTTCTAACCCATCCTTTAATAGAAAGTATATTTTAGATGCTGAAATCATCCAATCTGCATGCTTTTAAACTACTAATCATGCTAATCCAAAGCAAATCGATGAACAAGACGAATCATCCAACGATGGGGCCCATCACACAAAAGTAGGAACTTTAAAAGTTAAACAAATGTTAGCATTACTCATGAAACAATGAACCCTTGTATTTCTAAACTCTCATTATTATAAGGGAACTTATGCGGGCATATCATCACAACCCAGAACAATGACAGCAACAGCATCCTTTAACCAAATTTCTTGTTTCTCATGCTAATCTCCTTCAATCTAACATCCAGTTGGACCAAAACAATGTGTGTCCTCACTTGAAATCCTCTATAAAAAGATTGTTGGTTTATTCTCATTATAGTGAATTTCATAATTACTTAAGGATGAACGGTGTCTAAAGTTTTGGATGTGAAAATCATCTTAAAGAATCATCTGAAAAGCTAGCTCCTGAGATAGTTGAATCAACATTGGAAATTGAGAAAATCCAACTTCTATTGTAGTATTATATTTGCATAGACAAGCATACACTTCTAGTTTGCACGTCACAAATGGAAAGGCATTTGTGATGTATTACAATAACACACATGCACTTACAAGCATGGTTTAAAACCCAATGATCCAACTCAAGGATCGGCCAATTAGGATCAGATGGTAGGAAACCTAGTTGGATTTCCAAAAAAACTCCAATGATGTCATCATGAATTTGTCTTAATGGATCAGGTGAGTCAAATCGAAAAACATGGGGGGAGTTGGAAAGATTGTAGAGTTTCTCGGTGACTCTGTACGTTTTAAAATTTTAAATTAGAATCATGATTTTATTGGAATTATAAATCTTTTAAATAAAATCAACATTTATAATGTAGCTGAAATGAGGATGTTGAGATGGATGAGTAGCAAGACAAGAAAGGATAGAATTAGGAATGAAAACACTAGAGGAAACTTAGGAGTAACACCAATAAGTAACAAGATGAGAGAGATTAGACTTAGATAGTTTGGACATGGCCAACAGAGACCAAAAATAGCCGCAGTTAGTATTGAGGCAATGCAAGGGGAAGGCCCCAAAGAATATGGATAGAAGTAGTGAGAAAAGATTTAGAAACTTTAGGACTAAATGAAGCTAGACACTTAATAGAGAGGAATGGAGAAATAAAATTCATGTGGCCAGCCCTTAATAGGGATAAGGTCTTGATGATGATGATCATATATCTTTTATATCTAATTAAATGTTAGCAGCACTTTCAATTCTATAGAAATTTCCAAGTCTAGGATTCACCAAAATATGTTGAGAGTCAACTTACTAAATAATTCAAAAACCTTTCCTCTTCTAGCCAAAAAAATATACCTATGTTTCTTCTTCCTCACCAACATATTGCTGCCAAAAACATCATTCTTCATCTCATAGTTCTCAAAGATGGCAACTAATGGAAATTTATAATTTCAAAATTTTCTAGTTTATTTTTTTTATTTATTTGTTGGTTAATTTTGTTTTATTATTTAAATGTACATCTAAAGTACTTATAAATTTTGTACCATTTTCAGAATCTCAAGGTCAAACAAATGAGATTTTAGTTGGTGCAAATACAACTATAGATTCAAATCAAGTAGTTATAAGCACAGAAAAATGCAAAGATCCTACTTGGGCACTTGTAATTCCTTTTCATAAGACAAGAAGAATATTAGGTATAATTATTGCAGAGAAGATATATTTAGAGGAATTTTTTGGTTTAAACAACATCGTGCAAGAAAACAAGGTGACACTAAACTTCGTGTAAAAGCAGCAAAAAATGTTTTCAAAGAAATGGGTGCGCTTTTGAAGGAAAAGAATGAGTTGAAGAATAAAAGAAAAGATAATGACTTAGAAGGCAAAGAAGATGAACAACTAGAAGGTTTAGATGAGATGAATAAAAAGCAAAAAATTGTCATGTTTGGTCAAATGTCACTAGCAACTAGCTTAAAGGATAAAACATATTCAAGGAAGTAGGCATGTGAGATTATTGCTCGATGGGTTTTCCATGTTGCTATTCCATTCATTGCAGCTAATTCACCTTTCATTCCTAGAGCTATTGAAGCCATTAGGGCTTATCGCTCTACTCTCACATCATATGAGTTGGGAGAACCACTTCTTGAGGTAGAAGCAAAGATCTTAAACCAGTATGTAATGGGTTCTAAAAGTTCACGGCTAGAGAATGGCTGTTTAATTGTTTTTTATGCATGAAAATATCAAAATGGGAAGACACATAAATTTTCTATATCTTGTCCATGTGCTACAATGTTCATTCAATATTTTGATGATTCTAACATGATAAAGAATGCAAATAACCTCTTCAAAATTATTACATTGTTGGTGAAGTTGGAGAGGAAAAAATTGTTCAAATAGTCACTAATAATGAAGCAAGTTATGTAGTTGTAGGGAGAATTTTGATGAAAAAAAGAAAACATCTCCTTTGAACACCTTTTGCACCCATTGTATTGACTTGATGTTGGAAGAAATTGGTAAACTTGAGCATGTGGGTTGGTTGATAGATAAAGCTAAACAAGCTGTGAAGTACATCTACTACTACATTTGGGTATTATCCGTAATGAGGAAGCATACTAACAACAAGGAAATTGTTAGACTTGAGTTGACTCATTTTGCTACAAACTACATTTTGTGCAAAAGTCTTTTAGAACAAGTATGTGAGCTTTTCTAAAATATTATTATTAGTGTTATTTTTTTACATATAGAGATATTTATGGTTTAGTGATGTTTTCTTTGTGTTATTAGAAAACTGGTTTGAGAAAAAATATTCACTAGTGAAGAATACAAAAACTTCAAAGGGACAAAGTTGAATTTGTTTGATGGATGTTGTTTTTTGGAGGAACTTAGACGAGATTCAAAAGGTTGTAACACCACTTGTTAAAGTTTTAGACTTAAGCAAATAGGTAAGTGAAGCCAACAATGGCCGTGATTTATGATAAAATGGAGAATGCAAAACGTGCAATTGCGAAAGTTAAAGGAATGCTGAGTACTCCTACATAGAGTACTAGAAAATTATTTATAGGAGGCTTGAATAGATATTCCATCATCTCTTGCATTTGACAAGTTCTTTTCTTAATCCAAGAATACGTTATTGCTGGGATGTCAACAAGGATACTCATTCATTTGGACTTGCAGGCTGCCATAGTGTCCTTGAGAGATGAAAATAGGCAAACCACTATCATAGCTAGGTAAGATGATATAGAATACATTAGCTTGTATTCATACATATATTTTAGACTACAAATTTTTTAACTGCTAAGAATATTTAACTCTTATTGTCTCTTTTTTTTTATTGGAGGATTCAGGGTTTTATGAATGCATATGGTAGCTTTGGAACTTCACTAGTGATAAAAAGTTGAGATTGAGTGTCTCTTGGTAAATAACAATGTTAGTTTATTAATTTCTAAACATTTTATTAGAGAGATTTGTTTGTTATTGAATATTATTTTGGCATTTTAATCAATATATAGCATCTTTTAATTTCAGTTTCACGGTGGATGTCATATGGTGAAAATACTAGTAATCTTCAACATATCACAATTCAAATGTTGAGTCAAAATGCTTCATCTTCTCCTTGTGAAAGAAATTGGAGCATATTTGAATCCACACAAAGAAAAGAATGACTTGAAGCAAGAGAGGCTAGACAAAGGTTGTCTTTATCTACCAAAATTAGAGATTAAGGGAATCACAATTAAGAAGAAATAGATCTAGTTATGATATAGTCAACCTCAATAATTTCTTACTACAAAATGAAAAAAATGAATGGTTTGATGATTTTCCTGATGTTTGGATGTTCCTTTGGAATCAAGACCATGTGAGAGTGGAAGAAGAAGAACTAGAAGACAATGAGTACCCAAGAATCCCAAATTTTACTCAACAAGAACCAATCATGGGATGGGGTGAAAGCTTTACTTCCTTCTTAGGGGTCATGGTGGTTTAAATCAAAGCATTTATGAGTCATATGAGCTAGTCTTTTTAATTTCATTTTATCATATTTTGGATTCTACTAAACTTTGATATGAATTACAATCTTCAGTTTATAGTTGATATATGGTGATGAAATCAAAACAATTGAGAGATGAATGTTTACATACTTCAAGGAAATTTTCATTCTTTTGATCCAATTATGTTTCCATAATTTTTCATCTATACATTATACAAAGATGTATAAATTCAAATCTTTATTTTGTATGATTATCATTACTATTTGTTTGACAATTTTTTTTAATATTTTTTTGAAATTTAAAAAGATTTATATATAATTAATTATTTTTTTACTGTATGCAGTAGGATCACTCGACTTGGTGAAAAGCTAGGACCGGTAGCTATCCGAGTTTTGTTGAGTTTCTTGGTTTTTAAACACTGCTTACAAGTGAGAGTGGATGCTAGGGGGAAGGAACAGGAGAAGACGGAGTGGAAATCAGATCTTAAATGAAGTCTAAATTGTAATAATGAGAGGGGGTCACCACATGAATGCCTGCCGAGCGCCTTGTAGCCCAGTGGTGGGCACAAAGAGACCCAACCCTTATTGACAGAAGGTTGCCGGTTGAAGTCCGACATCCTCCATCCCATTAGTGTGTGGTAGTTCTAGGAGGGGGGAAAAGGAGCACACGAATGAGAACAAAATGAACAACTTTTGTTGCTTGGAGTGGAGCCACATTTATGGTTGATTATCTATCTTAGATAGTTTGTCTCACACGACTGGTACTGAAGGAAAGAAAACTGTTACTCCTTACTTTCCAATAAGAAGCAGACTGCAGAGAACACGTCTGATCTATCCGAATATTACTGGTCGAATTGTGCCTTTCTGCTGTTCTATTAACAGATGCATAGAAAAGAAAAGCAGCAGCAGTGGAATGAGTAGCCTACAAAGAGTCAACAAAACAGCTGTGGACTACAAAGAATGATTTCCAAGAGCAAGCATTGGTCCTTACACAAATTTGTTATTTCAGGTAAGAAAGAAATGTGTAGCCTATACGTTAAGCCAACAGCTTTCTTCAAACACTCAGATCAGACAACCCTTACGCAAGTAAGACATCTCCTAACCAGTTGCTCCATGGGGTTGACAGATAATTTCATTTGAAATTCTCTACCATAATTTTGTGGCTAGCTTTTTGTACATGTTTTTAACTGGTCTTTTGCTCGCTTCCATACAATCACTGTTCCATCAGAATCAGATGAAGCCAGTAAGTTCTCTCCATGGTTCCAAGCAACTCCTATAACTGGACAACCATGGCCCTGCAGAATCACAAGAGGTTGGGTTGGGTTAAGAATAGATCGATATAATAGAAAATAGAAATGTTGATGTGACAAACCTGTAGCTTGTTTACACATGTGTGCTTTGGCCGAGTCAAATCATAAAAGTATACGTTTGAATCCTCACTGCCAGAAACTTCAATTGCAGCAAAAGAACCCATCAATAGCTGAAAATGAATCATTGAATAAACTAACATTCAAGAAGAACAAAATTAAACATATTATATCATTGACCAGAACTGAAAAATACATCAAAAACAAACATGAGGTGAACTTGAACTATCACACAGTAAATAGCCGTTATGCCCATACATGTATAAAATGCTTTATACATATGGCAATCAGTTGGCAGAGAGGATTTTCAAAATTAAACATGGTACTGGAGGATTTTCAAAATAACCAAAAATCAGAAGTTCAAAACCTCATGAGGTAGATAACCAAATGATGATGCTAACATATTACTGAAGTAATTATAGTTCCAGCATAGAGTTATTAATCATATATCAAGCTGATCTACTACTTAAGCTTGTGTACTCTGGGAAAAAATAAATCAATATTAGGAATCTAATAACTAGAAACGGAGAAGGATCTGGCCAATCATGTTTAGTTAGATTACAGTCTTGTGAAGATGATTTCTCTTTGATTTGTTTGAAGGCAAGCATCAGGCACTTAACAATCAAGCTCATTTCGCTCTGTTAGTGTTTCTGTTTTTCTGCCTCATTATGGGGACTTTAAGCGTTTCTTCAGGTTTCTATTTTCTTTTTCTTTCTGGTACACCCTTCCTTCAGGCTTTACATCAATAGTATATACAAGCATTCTGACTCTAACTTACAGTAACTTTTCAAGTAGTATACATAAGTGTCCTGATATGGTCGCATATAAATGGTTTTCGCACCAAGGACAAGAGAATGAGGTTTTGATGGTTGAAAATGACAATAAGCAGTATTTTCTTGATAAACTGTCCCTATTTGGTCTCACATCTCTAATAATGAACTTAAGTCTCAGTCCCCAAAATATGCAAGTTATTTTGCTTAAATTAAACAAACTAAAGTACTTCCCAATATTAAGAATGATGCACAGCTTCCCAATAGAAATAAGTGGGTTTGGCCTTGCAGAAGTATTATTCCTTAAGATGGTGCACTGGGTCCACCACACCCAGCTTGGAAAGAGAACTGAGCAATCTTCCCATGTCAGGTGATTTCTTAAGGTTTCTAGTAGTTCCTTGCTCAAATAAGAAGTCTTAATGGTTAAATAAGAAGAGTACTAAGCAAGAAAGTCTTAAAGGGTAAGAAACAAGAACCTAACTTCACACCCAAGTCAATTTTGTCTTCTATAGACACATGTATAGGGTCAGATATTTTCCTCCCAACTCAACTACACACACCAACTAGTTGTTTAGCCATTAATTTCAGTGCTGATTTCTTGTTATTTTGAAAATATGCGTTAGATTAATATCAGAGAAACTTCTGGTTGGATTTGCTGCTGATCCTTCAATTCTAGTGCACGTATTGCATTAGCTATGTAGCAGTTGGGCTTCATTGTCAAACAGGGATTGTTCAATTTGGAGACTTTTCTTGACACTCACTTTGCAAGCAGGAGCTGAAATCTTATGCACTTAAACTGACAAATTTTTTGCTCCACCGACCAATTGATGACCGTGCTACTAATCCTCAACGCTAATGTCAAGGATAAATGCCATGTTGCCTTTGATAATATCCTATTATAAGAAGACCAGTGCCACATTCATCTTTGAATATCAAGCCGATTCTTTCATTATACATACCTTGTATGACTCTCTGGTGGAAAACCTTCCACATAAGGGGCAGCTTAAAAAGGCCCCAGACAACTCTGCTCATCAGAGAAGACTCAGTTCAATAGCGAGGAAGACCAAAGGCTGAATTGTTGATCATGTTATTAACCATCTCCGCTAACATAGAAGATCAAGTTTGTCTTCAGTAATTTGTCATTACTAACAAGACCACTGCCATGTTCATCTTTGAATTTTAAGCCATATCATTCCTTCCACATACCCCATATCACTCTGTTTTGGAAGGACCTTCCACATAAGAGGCAGCTTAAAAACACCCCAGATAACTCTGCCAACCTAGAAAGGCTTGTTTCAATAATTAGGACCAAACTTGAATATGTCTTTGTGCAATTATCACATGTAAATAAGAATCCAATTGCATTACAAGAAGACTATCATGCATGCATGTGCTATTGCAATGAATAAGTCAAGTTTTAGCACAACATACAAACCTATGAATTCTCCCTTTTCAAGAGAAAGAAGAGGGCAGAAGGAAGCATGAATGCTGTGCACTCGAGGAGCTAATTTGAGAGAACAACAGAGAGTCAGATAACCTTGGACCTCCAATGCAACACTGCCAAAGAAGATTTTTCAATATTAGAAGAATATCATAGAAAAGAAGGTATGGACAATGCTTAATACAAAGATAAGGAAGAAACCTGAAGAAGGACAGGCTCCCATCTTGTGTACAAACAAGCAATACAGGACCCCGTGTCAGCAGAGAAAAGGTACGGTACTGCACAGTAGTGGTTGGAAACTTGCGCTTACTACTTCGGTTGCGATGAGTCCTAGACAATGCCCCCGTATGCGAATTCATACTAACAGTGTACATGCATCCCTATAGATCTCAAAAGTTGCAAGAATGTCAGGATGTGACAATTTGTACTATTTTAAGTTTCAAATGGAACATTCAGCACACCTGACCATCACCACAAAATATGAGTTGACCAGTATGATCATGGTCCATAGCTGTAACCTCACTCTCAAATAGAACTTTATTAATAACCCGCCCAGTGCTGAAATTGATTACCTGCGGTCAGATTTCTTTTTTGTAAATCATGGGGGAAGGGCAACAATCAGACAGCTCTACTGTAATGAATGGAGGACATAACACTGTTGCCTTCTCATATGTATCTAAAGCGGATTTTGGGAAGTCCATGATAAATTGTTTGATAAGGCAATAGTGACTCAGGAAATACTACAAAGCTTCACAAATAACCATAATTGGTAAGCGAGGCAGCGAAAGCAGAAAGTAGTTACAGTGATTTCTCTGTCCGCATTGCCAACTGAAAGGAAGTTGTTGTTCACCTGCACCAAATATAGATCAAACATAAATTACAGAATCAGAAGAATAAGTTTGGCAAAAAATTATAGAAGTCCCAATTTTGGGTCAAAATTTGTTCTATAAGTATGACAGTTCCCAGTAAAAGCCAACCACAATTTATTCTCAATCTGCGTAGACATGAGAATATATTGCTTGAGTTGCATCTCAAGGTGCAGATATTCATATTCATATCCATAAGTTGGAACTTAGATTGCCAACTTGCAGCGTCACTTGCATATCCAATTTCCAACCTTGCAAGTATTTGGCCATCACAGGATAATCTAGCTTTTGGTTGTTTCTCGCAAGTATTGCCCATTGCATAGTTGCTTTTCTAGATTAGTTATATGTTTCAAAGCTAACCAAGTGTAATCTGCACAGCTTGGAACCATCCTAATGATTTCTAGGAGTAATGAACCAACACTTGATGACCAAGAAAGCTTTGACTTTGTCAATTCTAATGTTCATGTTCTTCTGGGATATGCAGGCGCAATGGGTCAAGCTCAGTATACAGGCAAAAGTATATTGGGTAATACATGTTTTAGCTGAGGGTAAGACATTGCTGCCAGAGTTTGGGAAATCTCATGGTTATGCACCTCAAGTTCCAAAGTTGTGGGCTACAACACAGTGAACATTTTCATTTAATGATAAACAGTCAAGGACAAAAATTCTGGGCCGTGAATTGTTTCTTATAAAGAATCTGGATAAGTGCAGAAATAAGAGATTAGATCTTTTCGCCCCCAAATTTTCTCCAAACATTAAAAAGAATGGTTAGAAAAGTTACTCATATAAAGAATGATAAAAAAGACACAGAAAAGGAGATAGAAAACAGATAAACCCCATTATATGTCTCAGTTATTAATGTGTCTGGTTGAAGGCACTTACCCCGTAAAGCTTCACACATGAGAATCTAGCAGGTATAGAGTTTTTGCATTTATGTTAAAATTTAAAATTTGAGGTCACTTCCATTTTGGATAGTAGAATTATAGAATTTAAAAGAATTTAGAGTCAAAATTCATAAATAACATGGTAGACTTTTATAATTTGCTTTTCAAAATTTAGTAGTGGAATTCACTATATTGTAAAGGGGCTACATTTCCATTTATTTCAAATGAAAATTGAAACACCATGCTGATTTTGAGCCCCAGAAACTTTTCTTGTGCAAAGAGGCACAAAATGCAGCAAAGGGCCCTGTTATTCTTGTCCGACCAGCATCTTCTCCATTGATTCTTCTTGTCCAGCCAGCATAGGCATTTTCTCAAGTGAACTAAAGGTACCATTGCCTCCTTTTCTTCTCCCTCCCATCTCTTTCCTGCCTCTCTGCTGCCCCATCTTCTCTCCCTTTCTACCAGTTCATGGATAGCAAAAGCAAAAGTAGATTTCTATAGGTACAAGTCATGGATAATAGTTCTTGGGCAACAAAGAAAAAGTAGAATTCTAACAAAAAGTGGATTTCTATAGGTAACAATTCATGGATAACAGAAGCAAAAGTGCTTCTGCAGACATCGAACAAAACCAATTTATTTCCTATTTTTCTGCAAACATCGAATAAAAAGTAGATTTCTATAGGTAATATTTCATGGGTCCCGCAGCTATACATTTTTTCGGTTAAAAAGAAAAATGGCAGTCCAGTGCATGAAGATCCCGTATATCTGGGGTCCAAGGAAGAGGCGGACCACAAAGGACCTATAGTAGGCACCCTTACCTGGCAATTCTGCAAGAAGCTTTCCACACCTCGAACTTGTGACCTCAAGGTCACACAAAAACAAATCTATCATTTTCAGTAAGAAATAATAATATTTCATTAATTTGTTATTGTTGTTGTTCTTATTATTACTATAATCACATCAGCCACAGGAATTCCCCAAGTGAATGCGGACTGAACGCAGACAAAATTCAATTTCAAATCCTATAATCCAAATTCTTTGTGCAAATGCAATAACTCTAAACCCACTTGAGATATTTGTGCCCAAGAGGCATCTGCTCGCAGCTGCATGAAAAGCTGGCCTCTTCAGAAAACTATAAAGAACTCCTAGTGATGTGCTTACACTTTTCTTCTTTCTGTTTCCTTCTAGAGAAATAACAGAAATTGGTTCCTGCCAAATTTGCAATTGGACTGCTTTTACCCATAATATCCTTTGCAGAATTGGTTACTCTATAAAATGAAATAATGGTGAATTAGTTAGTGCAGTTTCTGAGTCTCCTCTCACCTCTGAAGGGATATTTGCTTATAACACCCTAAGCAAACGGTAAAATCCAGGGGAGCAAAATAGAGTTAAAAGGTGTCTGTTAAAAGAAAAATCACCCACAGATTTCCAACTGAAAACTCACGTGTTTGCCCAACCATGGTAAAAACCGGAAAGCAAGCACAACGAAAAAGAAAAAAAAAAAAGATAGATAAAGGTAAACAAAGATTTGACTAGAAAGCTATGCAGTCACAGGCGCGACTAGTCGCTAGGAGCAAAAAGGCGCAGCCTTGCTACTCGACTAAGGCTAGGTGCAGTGCGCCTAGGCGCGTGACTTGCTGCGCCTGGCACTTTTTGCACCTCTGACTCCACGCACACCATAATCAATATAAAACCCTTTTCTCCCCTTTCTTCTTCTTCTTCTTCTTTTTCTTCCCAGACTTTCTTTCATATTTTGCATATTTCTTGTTTCTATGACCTTCTTACTTTTCTATATTTCTTACTTTAGTACTCTTATTTATTTTATTTTTTTGTTCTATTTGTTTGTAGGGTCCCTCTTATGATTGTTTGATTTGTTTTCATTCCACTCTAATAGATTCCTATACATTCTTGTATGTTTTCTGAACTTAATTATGTCTGATTGTTTGGTTTAACTTTAGGTTGTTATTGTTCACATGTTGATTTATTACTTAAGAATTCCATTTCACTCATTTGACAAGTATTTATTCATATCCTTATATTTCTATGCTTTTTTATTTTTTTGCAATTTTTTAGATTTTTTCTTTTTTTAAATATTTAAAATCCTTAATTTTGTGCCTTGACACCTAGTCACACGACTAGGCGTGCCTAGTCCCTCTGGGCGCAAGGCACACCCCTTGCGCCTACAACTACATAGCTAGAAAGTCATTCAAAACTTAATAGAAAAACCAGCAGGGAAAAAGAAGAAGAAAAAGAAACTTAAATATCCAATATCATTTGGGGCTGCCCTTATTCACTATTGGCGCAACAATAGAGCTCTCGTCATGTGACCTAGAGGTCACAGGTTTGAGGCGTGGAAATAGCCTCTTGCAAAAATACAATGTAAGGCTGCATACTATAGACCCTTTGTGGTCCACCCCTCCACGGACCCCACATACGTGGGAGCTTCTTGCACTGGGCTGCCCTTTTTTATTCACTAAATTCTGAATATGCCTTCACAACCTTTATATAGAGTTCTAATTTCTAAGACTTTCTTCTCCAAAGGAACAGAAACTTCTAAACTAAGCGACTCAAAACAGAACATTTAGAATAGGAAACTTAAACAACTAGAGACTTTCCCAAAGAATTTCAAGATAAAGTGAAAATCTCTAGCATTAATGGGATACCTTCTAAATAGGACTAAACTCAAATAAGAAACTCCTAAAGAGAGACCGTTAGTGTCCTAAACAGTTAAAACTTCTCAAATATAAGTCTTTGGTACTGCTGCGTCATGTTCACATGGTTACTATTCACGCAGACTGTGCTTAGACTGCATTGCATCATTCAACCCCTCTTTGCAAAGAACTCATCCATGAGTTCTTGATCTAATTTTTCCCTTTATTATATAGTGAAAGACATTCCAGTTTACCTGTAGTACTGATGGTCAAATATGGTTGCCACTTCTTTTCGTATGCATCAAGACTAATCTTCTTTAACTAGCATTATTCTCCAGTAAGATGTCTTTCTTTAGAGAGATACACCCATATTTTGTATCAAGTACAAAAGTAAATAGCCAACAGCATCAATCTGATTGCTCTTTGATAGATGGACCTCCAGAGACTGAATTATGACCTTCCTTGCAGGGAATATTTTCATGCTCGTTTGAATTATGACCAGAAAGTTCGGCCTATGTTTTAAAGAGTTTGGATCAACCACGAAAGTATCATTTTCAGCTTCTATGACACGATTGCTCATGACAGATATTGGGGATTTAGCCACAAAAGGTTCAACATTTTCGAACTGGGCTTCAATCTTCACATCCTCCTGGAGCAGTTGACGGGGCCAATCTGTTTAGACACCTTAGTCTCAGTTTCTGATGACAATTACTGTAGTTGTCCAAAGAAAGACTTTTAGATTGCAGTTCTTGCACCAGGTATGGTTTGAACTTTATAGCACAGTTGGCAATTACCTTTTCAGTGGTATGCACAGCAGGCAGAAGATCCTTATTTTCCCCTTTTGCACTACTTAAGAGGAAGGGAGAAATTTAGATGAGTTCCTCCAATATTGGCAGGACAACTCTCCCTTGTTGCCTTCAGAAAGTGGTGCACATCTCAAGAATCAAAACATCACATTCTAGATCCAGCAACAGAACACATGATTTGACCTTTGCAATATTCTTGAGATAGAAACTCTACTAGAATAGGAGCAACTGGGCATATCAAACAGAATTTCAAATGCTGTGACTATCATCCAGCAAATTACCTTCATCTATTTATCATCACATGTAGTGACGGGCGCTGTTATTCTTGTGATCTCACTGATATGGAATTCTGCAGCAACTTTCATGCCCTTGAGCCCTCATCTGAATGTTTCAAGAGTCCTTTGGCTACCAATGCCTTCATAGACAGATGAAGGGCAATTAGCATTAGCTTGGATGATGAGTATTCCACCTTTGATAAACGACTCACAACTTGGTCAAGAAGAGAAAGTTCTTTAACAACAAACAGAAGTTTCAGAAATTTGTTTTCAGCTTCAATATGTTGTTCCCCTATAGCTCTTGATGCAACCTTGCTGATTTTGTCATTTTGGTTCTTGCACCGTTGACGCTTGCATCCTGATATGAATTAGTCACTATGAGCAGTACCAAAAGGGTTAAGTTCCTTTTCATGTAACAAAAGGGTCAATAGCTGCTGTGGAGAATCAAAATATATTTCTTAAGGATTTTTGACAAAAAAATCCTAATAAGCTAAAGGGGGTTTATTTAACCGCACATCTTGGGCGTTTCTGTTGGCAGACTTCTGTGATGTCTCCTGTGACATTTGAGATATGTGTCATAGGTCCTGTGATATTTTTTGTGATATCTAGGATATGTGAGATATATTCTGTGATATCTTTTGTGATATTTTTGGTGATATCTAACATATGTTAGGAGAGATATTTTAATATTTTCTAACAAAAAATAATGCATCAACCAATCAGAACACAATGACCTGCAAAGTATGGGTAAACCAAAGCTATTTATATGGACCAAGTATCATCGGATTCTCATCAACCTCAAATGGAGGACCAGCACAAGACGTAAATCCGCATCGACCATTCATATGTTTTAGGTGGGCTTAAGCAACTGCAGTTCAAATTTACTTTAGGTGGGCCCATTTACGAGCAATTTGAATCCTTCAACTTACTTTGATTAGCAATTTGATGGCCGTCGGATTTTCTTTATTAAAAACATGAATGTTAAGCATCACTAACTATAATCGAAGCTGATCTATTGAATACTGGTGGGTCCAGAATCATGGTGATCTAAACTGTCACCAGCTGTGGAATTATACCAAAATACATTTGATCAAATGGTCAGGATCCAACGTAGGGGGTTTTCCACTCCAACCTGATTTATTTAGGTTTTCGTGGCCCTCCATTCTGCCACATCCAAATCATTGACCTAGGTTGGGTGGTAAATGCTTGTGAGTACAGAAGCGATAGATTGATGACCAAAACGGTAACAATGTTGGGCAGATTTAGATTTGCCATGCCGCAAAATCTGCTCCATTTATGAACTAGACGCAATGGGTACACATGGAGGACCTAGGCGCGCCTAGGCAGACCCCTAAATCATAAGGTGTAAAAATAAATATTAGAAAAAGGGCAGCTCCAGTGCACAAAGCTCCGAAGTATACGGGGATGGCTACAGGTGTCCAAGGTGTTGGTGATCCTAGCCACCATTTTCTATGGCATATCTAGGTTGGCCATGCTTATAAATCTCATCTATCGATGCTTTTAGCCTTCTATTTTTCTGAGTTCTAAATTGGACCTAAAGTAGACTTTTACACTCTTTTTCAAAATTGGGACAGTTTAAGGTTGGGACCTTTGAAGAGATTTTTGAGCCTCACCTATCTAAGAAAAGGCCAAAGAGATGAATGCACCAGATCACCAAAATTTGGGTCCTGCTTGTATTTTATCCAGATCATGTACGTTGTTTTACTCAGAACATCATATAATTTCTCAAGAACAAGATGACTTCAACTCCTAAATCATGTGGTAGATGACCCTTACATTGCAAGTGATGTTCTTCAAACTGTGTCTCAAATTTCAAACAGCTAAATCTTTGCTGATCCAGACCATTCATTTTCTAAGACACTTCTTAGATAGGTCATTTACCTAATGGAATTTCCACTGGATGACCCTAACCACTAAGATTAATTTGCAGCGGAAATGGATGACTCAAAATGTTCAAAACCTACCTGACTGCTTGGGAACACAAATACATGCTGTCTTGATGCCTCCCTCTGCATCAGCAAGAGATTTGATGGGATGTGACACAAGAAGATTGATGGTTCTGATTTGTCCACGGATCATGAAGATGAGGTTTATGAAGGAGTTATGAATATAGTTTAAAACTTCAAAACAAAGATAAACTGGTATATTTGAAGTAACCTACAAATGGCATCTAAGATTTTTGCTTTAGGGGATGTTTTGGCAATAAATTTCTGAAATACTAACTTTTCCTCTATTACCAAATAATTGCTGACTAAATGGGCAGAAACTTTGCTAATTAGGGACTTTCTTGCAAAAATCCCTATTTCAGAAATACTAGGTTTTCTTTAACTATAGAATGCGAGCCTTGGCGCAATGGTAAAATTGTAGTCGTGTGACCTTGAGGTCACAAGTCTAGGCATGGAAACAGCCTCTTGCAAAAATGCATGGTAAGGCTGTGTACTATAGACCCTTGTGGTCCGCACCTTCCCAGACCCCTTATATGCGGGAGCTTCATGCACTAGGCTGCCCCCCTCCTTTTTCAGATCTTCTTTCACCATAATGCTAGAAACTAGAACTCAAACACCAAGTGCAGGCCAAATCCTTAAAACAAAGCACGTCCAAGGTACAAAATAAGTAGGTCATAATATCATCATACAAGAAACGTCAAAAATTATGAATTGATTAGACAGAAGTGTTACCCTTTGCATGATTGCGAGAAATTATTGATGGTGACCCAGTAGAAAGTGTGTTTCTGTGTATATCTGAAACCCTAACCTCCTAAACCCTACAATGTAATGGTTTTCTACAAGAAAACTTAACAAGAAAAGGAATTCCAAAGTTCCCCAACAATGTTAACATCTCAGTCCTGATTTTAAGTTCAGCTTTCCCTGATAGTTACTTAAGCTTAATTTAAGTTCAACCTAAGTCACCCTAAATCTCTGTCAATAATAAGGACACCAGCCATCAAACAAAGGCCAATGCTCCTAAATCAAATTAGAAAAGGACACTTCATATTTACAATTTAGGCCTGACTCTAGAACGCATGTAAGTGTTCCAAAATATCCTTCATAAGTTGTCATGAATCAATTATATGAAAACATTCTAGAGGCATAAAATAATCCAGACCAGAAAAGGCTTTTAGACACCTTTCCTTCTTTTTCTAGTAGGTCAAATTGATGCACGTTCCAGCATCACTCAAAATCCAGACCACGAGTCTAGGAGAAGTATATAGTATCAGTTCATACCATTAATACCTTCTTTCTATAGTGGAGATAAATGCACGTAAAGACAAATCATGGCCATATTATTAAAAGCTTGTGGTAAAAATGGGTTTTGTTTGAGTGCTATTATTCATTTTTTTAAATACATTTTAGTTAGGAGAGTGTGTATACTATATAATGTGATTGAATATGATCAAACATTGGGGTTGTTGACATACATATATTATTTAAATTATTTCTATGTCTAGAAGCAAGAACCCAATTTTTAAATATAGGAATGTAAGACCATTGAGGGGAAATTAGCTTTGGCAGTCTTGCTGAATTCTAGAAAGCATAACAAATTCCTTACATTACTTGATATGATGCCTGTTTGTCATGGCCTAACTCTCACAACAGTGCAACACTTGTGCTATTCCTCGCCTTAGCACCAAGTGAGCCATACGACCAAGCTCCTTGCTTGTTCTTCCCTAGCTACTAGGACACTTGCACCACAAAGTGATCATAAAGAGAAGGTTTTCATTACTCCAAGAGATGCTCACAACTTATGGATGGCTTGCAAATGAGTGGTCTTGCCTATTTATAGTTGCTAACCCCCATCCAGCTCCTCAATAGATGGTCAGGATCATGGCACATGTCAACTATCATATGGTTAGGACTACTCCAGAAGCTACACTAGAAAGTTCCATACACTTCCTCTACAAATATCTAAGCTAGATTTTCCCTAAGGACTAATCTAGAACCCTTCTAGATAATCTAGATATTTCCATAGACTATTCCAGACTAATTCTAGATAATGGGCCTTCCAAAGCCAGGCAATGCATCACAGGCCTTGCAAAATGAGCCTAACTCCTCAGGACTGTGACATGTAGCTAGCATTGCTCATACTAGGCAGAATTTACCATTTTTATTATGCTAACTATTGGTACAGTCAAAAGTAATAGCACTAGCCATCATTTTTAAGAGTCAAACAAGAAAAACAAATTCACTCTCTTTCTGCATTCACCTTTTAACTTTAGCCATGCCCATGTCCCAATCAGTGTATTCTTTATTCCACATTTCACCATGGCCTAGGTGAATGGACTGTGGACTCCCATCTTAATACTACGGTAGCAAAATGTGCATACGAAATGACTGTGTGCAGGATTCAGCTCAGCATTACCATGGAGTGGTACTCAGATAATGCAGATAATTCCAGGACTTCATAGAAGATAGAAAGAGGGCAACCCCATGCACCAAGCTCCCACGCATGCAGGGTACAGGGAAGGGGCAGACCACAAAGGGTCTAATGCAGCCTTACCTTGCATTTTTGCAAGAGGCTGTTTCCACACCTCAAACCCGTGACCTCCAGGTCACACATCAACAACTAATTGCAACTAAGGCTCCTCTTCTATAGCAGATGTACAATAAAAATAAGTATTTGTTGTTTCTAACATCAAAGAGACATTATAATATAATGGTTAAGATGGTGTTTTCAATACATGAGCTGTTGGAAATTTGTGGGCAATTTTTGCAACATGGTTGATAAGAAAAGTGACTCACCAAAAATCTGGAAGTCTAGTGCAGAGATAGTTTCAAGTCCGCCTCGACGTGGTATAGTTCAGAGCAGACTCGGTGAGTTTTGTTACCATGTTTAATGCAACTTGCAGGAAAAGCATGACAAACAATAAGTTTGATATACAAAGTGCTCATAATAGTGTGGATTAAACCTTCATAAGGATGCCAATCATAACATCAGCTGCAATATTTTGTTTATCCATATTATCACTTTAAAGATACAGAAGTCTACATTTTGAAATTAGCTTTGTGGCTGATGCTTAAAAGCATTTGGCACCAAGATATAGACTGAAAGACTGAAGTGCCAACATGTTAAATCTTAACACATGAAAAACTCAAATAAAAAATGTTTTTTGAAATTCGCAAACATATAAAACCTTCTTAAATCTTAATTAGCTCCAGAATTTCTGCACTTGTGTTAGACAATGCATATACAGGTATACATACAGTGTGTACTTCATATCAATAAAATAAGAACACATGTCGTTTCTTTGGAAAACAAATGAAATTTATCCCATCATTTATTTGTTTATGGGCAGTCCACAGTTGGTTAAACTATTGAAATCTTCAGGATAAAGCTCAGATTTACATTTCAGAAACCAACTAAAATTTTACATGGTTCTTAATATGATAGATGAGGTTGATAGTGTACTCACCGGGTGAAAACGGATGCATAGCTGGGACGAAACTCCATATATAACTCTAATGCACTGACCTTTAGAAATCTCCCAAACTCTGACAGTTTTATCCATTGATGATGAAGCGATGTACTGATTGTTGGACGAAAAATCAAAATCTGTAAATAAATTAGTACTTCAAAAGACAAAGGTGA
Source organism: Warburgia ugandensis (assembly GCA_035236585.1). NCBI lineage: Eukaryota > Viridiplantae > Streptophyta > Magnoliopsida > Canellales > Canellaceae > Warburgia > Warburgia ugandensis. The sequence continues at coordinate 30,527,488 of CP141136.1, forward strand.
CTAGCAAACAGTTGAGCATAGAAAGAAGTTTGTCAACAAGTGCTGTTGAAAAAATTCTAGTTTATAAGCTTCTGAAATATTTCATAATAGAGCAGAAAGAATCAGCACACATATACCTTTTGTTAAACAACCAGAACTTGTTTCTAGGCTGGTAGAAAGTACGCCATGCATATCATATTTCAAATGCTTGGTAATCAAGTAATTCCACAGGAATAAATTATGTTTAAAGAACTCACATAATATTAAGCCATAGCAATGTGAATATAGATGAAACGGAAGTAGGTAAGACTTTCTTGTTGTTACAGATGACTGGAAAAGTAGTACATAAATACAAAATGAGTAGATATCCATAAAATTGAAAGCATTCTACCTTACAAAAATATATGGAATGCATACTTCTGAATTCGGTTACATGACTAGACAAGTCTATCACAATTATATGCCACATTATGAAAGTCCTTCAGTAGACCTCTACTTACTCACTTTAAACTGAAATTAAGATCATTATGTAAGTAGCTTTCATTAAAATTATATAGGATGGCTGTACAGCCAGCCATGCTCTGTGGGTCAAAGTGTTGGGCAGTTAAGGAGCAACATGTACATAGGATGAGTGTCGCTGAAATGCCGATGTCGAGATGGATGAGTGCCAAGACAACAAAGGATAGAATTAGAAATAAAAACATTAGAGGAAACTTCGGAGTAGCAAAAATAGGTAACAAGATGAGGGAGATTAAACTTAGATGGTTTGGACATGTCCAATGGAGACTGAGAATGGCTCCGATTAGGAGTGAGATGATCCACATATAAGTTTCTAGAAGGGCAAGGGGGAAGGCCCAAAAGAACATGCATAGTGGTGAGAAATTATTTAAAAACCTTGGGACTAAATGAAGCCATGAGTAGAGGGGAATGGAGGAACAAAATTCATGTGACCGACCCCCAATCAGGATAAGGTCTTGAAGATGATGATGACATTCTATGCAATAACTCTCTACATTCTAACATCTGCAGACCCTCTACATCAAAGAAAAAGTGATCACTCCAAATGGCATAGGTTTAGGTGTTGGGAAGACAAGGGACCAGAACAAGGAACAACATAAAATTGTCTAGCTTCCCTTTCCAGATTGTTCTAATACACCATGTTCAGTCATTCACACGCATTACCAATAATGTTTGGATGGATTCTATGAATGAATATGGAGTGGCAGCAATTACCTAAAAGCAATTAACTTGGAGGTTGAGAAACAAACATGAGTTAATTTGTTCCTTCACACACATCCATCCATCATTAAGGAACTCCAGAGCTAATATTGTTAAATTCACTTGCCATGTCATGGCTTTTAAACAACCGGAGTGCATATCAGCGCCGATGTGGTGTTTCAGGAGCAAGCATAAAACACAGGCTTTTGCAAGTATATGTGATGTACTGTCAAGAGTGTTTTTTTTTTCTTTTAATACATCTTTCAACATTACAAAAGTGTACTTTGATTATGAGAAGGGGACAGATCTCACCGATTAGTACAGTACCCTGGAGGCAATGCCTGAAGAGTTAAGCATTTATCAGCCTCTCAGGACTGACTTGGAGTTCCTAAGGAAACTAAGAAACAAGTTTCAAGTGGCCAAGTTTTTATCCGGTTTGTGTGCTAACTACAGCTCAGTAAGGGGCTAAATAGTGATCAGTGATGGTATACCATCAATGAATAATGTGTCATCTCACTTTCAACATGTTATTGCCCAAATCAGCCCACCTCATCATACATACTTTGAAGGAGCATTAACTATACCTTGCTATGGTTTTGATGGACATTGTTGTTGAGTCGTTGTCAAAATTCAGGGGAAGCACCCAGCAAGAATATGGTGCAGACATTGTGGCTGCACTAATCGCAGCATTGACACCCATTGAATAAGCTTGAAACACCTAAATTGGCTAGTCAAATATTAGTGGCAGCTGAATATGATGATCTCCATTTCCCCAACTTCAGCCCTTTCTCAAAGTGGTAATACAATGCTATCTTTCATGAGAAGATCGTTAGTTAAGCAAGTTTAAGAAGTCTCTATCCAGCAGCCATCCACTTCTACAATTGCTACTGCCACTCTGTCACGGCCATCAGGTACCACAGCATTATTACTTGTTCTGAGTCACCAACAACTTAGTTAATGGATTTAGGTTCTACCCAAGCTTACAGATACTTCAACAATTCTTTCTTCTATCTATCTTTCAATAAACACCAGATACATAAAGGGCAGCCCGCACAAAGTTCCTGCATATGCAGGGTCCAGGGAAGGGGCAGACCACAAGGATCAATAGAGGCTGTTTCCATGCCTTGAACCCGTGACCTCAAGGTCACACAACGACAACTCTACCGTTGCTCCAGATACATCAGGAGAAAAATACAACCCATACAATTGAAAGGAACTGCTATTCCCAAGCTTTTAGGCTTTTCAGCCAGGAGATGTCATCAACAAGTCATAACTGCAACCTCCACTGAAGTCCAAATAAGCCCAGCTTTCTACATTGAGTAAAAGAAACACTTGAAGCATTGGAGGCTTGAATAATGGTATTACCAATTGTGTGTTGCAATGCTTCTAGAAAGGCTTTGCATAACAATTTTACTAGTTCCATGAAGAGACACAAGACTTGAGAAAATATCTATTGGCTGACATAAAAGTTATTATGCTATATTTTACCTCATCAGATTAAATTAAAGTATCATCTTTTTCACCTTTAGCTTCCCAATGAAATGAGAATCTAGATGAACCCTTTTATCTAAGATATTGGTCCTGTATGGCTTCTGTGACTCACTCCGCCAGAAAATAGCAATCATGATTTGAGTAAGTTTTTGTACTGGGAAAGGTTGTTCTCATACAATAGAAGTTTTCTGACACAACAAAAAACACCCTCAGTAATCTATACCAATTTACTTGTCCCACCTAGCAGTACCTCATGGCTATTCCAATGTATCAATGGTTACTTCAGCTATTCTGTCATCTCCAGACAAGGGTTCATTAGTCAGTTCCCTTAGCTATCCTTTTTAGTCTCTGATTAATCAGATGGTACATTTTCCAGGTAAAAATAGGGATAGAGGCCAGTTTAATTGCACGAAGAACGTGATATTGTCATCCGCTTTTGAGATCCATAGAATTCCCTTCTGATTTTGTGTGACCATGTGGAGCAATAAACTCAATTGATTTTGTCTTTTGTTTCTATGAGCAATTTAACAGTTACTATAGCTTGACTGCCAAACATATTTGCGGTAGCAATGTGCCCACCAACAGTACTGAAATTAATTAACATCACTCCACACTGATATAGCCCATTAACCATGAAAAGATTGGGTTCACCAATAAATGTGTTAGGATCAATGAACTGAACTTGTGCAACTAAATGAAAATGTAAAATCTAGCCAGTATAAGTGAGAACTGTCCAATACATTCAGAATAACACTATATTTCTAGGTATGAACAACCATGACTTCATATTGACATTCTTTCACAATGACCAAATTATAGTTATAAATACTTATTACAGACCTTTAAATAAAATAGAACTTTACACAAAATAAAGGTGAAGAAGAACATAGTTTAGTACATTGATCTAAACACATACTTAGTACATTGATCTGAACACATACATTCTACAAAATAAAAACTTTGGGAAAAAGAACATAGTTTAGTAACATGAATCCACATTTAAGGAAAAAGCAGTCTTTCGGATATATAGGCTACAAAAGTGCCGAGATTTGGTGTTCTCAACCAAAGATCAAGAAAATCCAAAGCTAGAAAACCTATTTGGTTATCAGAGACTCCAGATCTAGTGACAGTTTTTCATTTCTTAGTAAAGTCATCTTTTCACATATTGTGATCCAAGTGGGCATAGTGAAGTTGTTTGACTCTTCCAACACGTGACAGTTCATGAAGTGCCTAGAGCTAAAGATATTGAATGTACTCAACATGCGAAGATCACAGTGATATCAAAAAGGAACTGCCAAAAAACCATCAAATCTGTAATATTAGATAGCTCTAGCTCACATTTGAGAAGTAATAATAGCAAACATGTAGCCTACCACGAAAAAAAAGGCGCAAAAGAGCAGATATATGCAATAGATTTTACTTATACAATGTAGATGGTAAAAAAAATATGATACTTCTACAAAACTGCAGGTAACAAACATCGAAATGGAGCAAAAATTTAACTCTACATCTTTTGAAATCAGAAAAACGAGCATATGGATATTGTATCCATTTACAATTAGACAAGAGACAAGTGTGCACATGTGTGTGATATAGGGCTTTCTCCATGTCTAGGTTTTTCACAGAAGTTAAACCCATGAATGGCTTTTTGACCAATCATTTCCATATGTGGGCCTTTAGGACCAAACTGCCATCATCTCCCTGAATCACTCCCTACTGTGAACTAAAACCCCAAAACTCCAATAAAACTCACCACAAAGCATCAAGTTGTCCTAAAAATGAAATCTTTAATATGGGTTTTCCTTAAATATACAAAAGAAAAATATCCATAATGTTTTTTCTTTTGGATTAACTCTGCCTATGTGCTTTTGGTTCTATATGGTTTTATGATCTCGCAGCTAGTCCCAAGCCTGGATAAAGGAGGGTTGCATTAGGTGCCAACTGGCATAAAATTATTTGGCAAATCCTTAACATAAATCTAAAGCATAAGGCAGTTTCTCAGGCTAAGGTGTTCCCCATCAGTGACACTCTACATGGAACCCAAATGCATTGGAAAGTGGACAAGGTCTACTTGGGCATTCCCTTGTAAGCGACAAGCTGCATTGGATCCAAATGCAATGGAAAAAGGGCAAGGGCTGCTAAGATGTTCCCCCCTACAAGCAATGCACTGCACTGGATCCTGGATACAGTGAAAAAAGTAGGTAGGATTCCTGCATCGTTCTAGATGTGCATGGATAAAGAGACTAACTTAGGAAAATAAGATTAGTATCACCACATGGAATATAGGCACGTTGACAAGTAAGAGTATGGAGATAGTCCATACGATGAAACGTAGGAGAATCAACATAGCTTGTGTCCAAGAATCCAAGTGGAAAGGGACTAAAACTAGAGAAATTGATGGGTAAGCAATGGTACGTAGAAAAGGATAATAATAGAAATGGCATGGGGATGATGGTGGATAAAGAATTAAAGGATAAAGTTGTAGATGTTAGAAGAACTAATAATAGAATTTTACTAATAAAAGAGCAAGAGGAAGGGTTTGGGTTTAAATGAAGCCATGACACTTAATAAAGGGGGATAGAGAAACAAGATTCATGTGACCAACCCCTAATTGAGATAAGGTCTTGAAGATGATGATGATGAAAACTTGTTCTAAGAGAAGATCATAAATGTTATTAGTGCATATACCCCATAGGTAAAGTTAGAAAATAGAATTAAGAGATAATTTTGGAAAGATATGAAGCGAGAAATGCAACAAATTCCCAACACAGAGGGGATATTTATAGGAGCAAACTTAAATGGTTGTGTAGGAAAAGAAAATGAAGGATAGGATATAGTAACTGGAGGGTATGGTATTGGAGAAAGAAATGAGATGGGAAAAGCTATCCTTGATTTTGTTTTGGCATATAACCTAACTCTAGAAAACACATACTTTGAGAAAATGGACGAACGCTTATTAACCTTTAAAAGTTGATAATATAAAAGTCAAATAGACTTTTTTCTACTTAAGATTACCAAGAGATCAATGTGTAAGGATTGTAAGGTAATACCCAGTGAGATTTTAACCATACAGCATAGGTTAATAGTTATGGATATTTACATTAAGAGATAGAAGAAAGGAAATCAACTTAACATCATTCACAAACAAGTTGATGGTAGAAGGAAAGTGGAACAATGAAACAGAAGTAAACACCATGTAGACTAATATGGTCAAGTCTATTAAGAGAGTGGCAAAAGATATTCTAGGAGTATTTAAAGGTAAAAGGCAACCAGTAAAGGAAAATTGGCGGTGCAATGAAAAAGTGCAAAAAGTTATTAAAAAGAAACAGGTGTGTTTTAAAGCATGGAAGAGGACTAGAAGTAACGAAGACTTTAAGCAGTATAAAAATGCTAAAATGGTTACTAAGAGAGTAATGAGTAAGGTCAAGCTGACGTATGATGATCTCTATAATAGATTACTGTCAAGAGGAGGTGAGAAAGATATGTTCAAACTCGCAAAAATAAGAGAACAGAAAAGGACTTAGGCCACGTTAAATGCATTAAAAGTGATGACGAAAGGGTACTCATCAAAGATGACATGATCAATCAAAGGTGGAAAAGTTACTTTTTGCTAAATGATAAATGTGCTGAGATTATAAATATTGAAAGAATAGTAAATCCAAATAACATTGGACTATATAGACATGACTGTAGGATCAGGATACCTGAACTGAAAGAGGCTTTGAAAAAGATGAAATTAGAAAGGCCCTAAGGCGCAATGGTATACCAATAGAGCTTTGAAAGTATATGAGAGATACCAAAGTAGTTTGGCTAACAAAGTTGTTTAATAAGATTGATGAATTGAAGAAAATGCCAGAATAATGGAGAAAAAGCTCTACTTTACCAATTTACAAGAATAAAGGAAAAATACATAGTTGCACTAATTATCATGAAATCAAACTTATGAGCCATACCGTAAAACTTTGGGAAACAGTAATTGAGAAGAGACTACGACATATGATGTGTATCGGAAAACCAATTTAGTTTTGTACCTGGGAGGTCTACTATGAAAGTTATTTTCCTCAACAATTAATAGAGAATTATAGGGAGAGAAGAAAGGACCCCCACATGATCTTTATTGGCTTAGAAAAAGCTTATCATAGGATACCTAGAGAGTTAACATGGTGGGTCTTGGGCAAGAAAGGTGTTTTGCAGGATACATTAACACAATTAAGGATACATATGAGGGATAGGTAACAAATGTTAGGACAGCTAGCGGAGAGACTAATGATTTCCCCATCACTATAGGATTGGACCAAGGATCAGTATTGAACCCGTACCTCTTCATGTTGGTTATGGATAAGTTGACAAAATATCTACACAAGGAGATTCCATGGTGCATGTTATTGCAGATAATATAGTTTTGATTGATAAGACAAGGGAGGGGGTAAACACCAAGCTAAGGTTGTGAAGAGATGTTATAGAGTCTAAAGAATTTAAAATTAACTGAACTAAGACAGGGTACATAGAATGCAATTTTAGCAAGGAGAGGAGTGGGAGGGAAGCACCAGTAAGAATGATAACCAAGAAGTATCCTAAAAACACCACTTTTGATATTTGGGATCAATAATTCATGAAAGCAGAGAGAATGAGAGAGATGTTACCCAAAGAATTCAAGCGGGTTGGAACAAGTGTAGATGTGCTTTTGGAGTTTTGTGTGATTGGTGGGTGCCAATTGAATTGAAAGGAAAATTCTATAGGATGGCTGTAAGGCCGGCCACACTCTATGGATCAAGATGTTGGGCAATTAAGGAACAGTATATAAATAAGATGAGTGTAGTCAAAGTGTGGATGTTGAGATGGATGAGTGGCAAGACAAGGATAGAACTAAAAATGAAAACATTAGAAGAAACTTTGAAGTAGCACCAATAGGTAACAAGATGAGAGAGGGTAGACTTAGATAGTTTGGACATGTCCAAAAGAGACCAAGAATGGCACCGGTTAGGAGTGAGTCGATCCAAGTCGAAGACTTTAAAATGGCAAGGGGAAGGCCCAAAAGGACGTTTACAAAAGTGGTGAGAAAAGATTTTAAAACTTTCAAGATTTGTGTAGCAGACCCCTAATCAGGACAAGGCTTTGATAATGATGATGTTTTTCTTTTGGATTGTTTCTTTAGGTGATAGTAATGAAACAGCACAAGACGACTAAAGAGAGGGACTTTTGTCTTCTCCATGTTGCTAATTATGTTTCATTGCTATGACCCAAAGAAACAATAGCTATCATGAAAGAACTCATCTTTCCCACCAATCCAAAAGAAAAACTTCATGGCTATTTTTCTTTTGACGATTTAAGATGAAACTCATACTAAAGAATCAGTTTTTAAGACAAACTGGAACTTTATAGTGAGTTTTAATGACATTTTTTGAGTTTTAGTTGACAGTAGAGAGAAGGGGAACCTTAGTGCAATGATTGAGCTGTCGTCATGTGACATACGGTTCATGGGTTCAAGACACGGAAACAACCTCCTAAAAAAGAGCAAGGTAGGGGTACGTATTGTAGACCTTTTGTGGTCTGCCCCTTCCCCGGACCTTGCAGAGCTTCGTGCACTGGGCTGCCCAATTTATGGTAGAGAGAGGTCTCGGATGATGAGGGTATTTTGGTCCTAAAATAGGTTGACCCCCATTCTTGGGTTCAACTTTTGTGAAAAGCCCGTATATGGAAAAAGTCCTATATTATATCAGATATGACTCTTATTAATAGTACACGCCCAAAGGGGTCCACTGAGTAGGTGCTGCCCTATTTTGAGACATGGCCATAGCTTTTTGGAGATCCAAGGCATCCATCATTTTCCGAATGGCTTAGATAGGTAATACCAAATTTTATGCTCACTGCATAATCCTAGCCTATGCTGCATTGAGTTGGAAAATCACAAGCATTGGTTTTTTAACATGCAAAACCAAGTGGTAGAATCATCCAATTGCCGTGCTTCCTAGCCTGTTAACTAATTTTGGCAAGCTAAGCATGACGAATGGCTTGTATCACCCAGAAAACGTCCTAAGGAAGTGCATACTAAGTAGACTCCCTAGAGTATCTACCATTACCAGGAATTAAATATGACATAAAAGCTTACTAATCAGAGTTTAACAATTATTAGAAGATTGCTTATAAATTGCATGACATAATTAGATCATTAAACCTTAATTATGAAAATGTTCATTTAACATGAACTGCCAAGTATTCCATTAGAATCATGTTGCATCTCCCATAATGTTGGGTCCATATTCTATAAATAATGCACATTATACAAATATTAATGTGATAGTTCTCCCCTAGAAAATGAGAAAAGATATGTTAAAGAGCAGCATATGAGAAAAGGAAAAAAGGATATATGTTAGTGAGATGTTCTTCTTTATATCTCAGTGTCAAGACTTGTATTGGCACTGACAAACAATCAATCCTTCCAATATCAGTTGAATCCCCCTGCACATGCTCTCTTATCTACTTTCCAGTTATTTGGCTTGAAAATATTCAAGAAACATTTAGAAAGGATGATGAAAACTCCATCTTGACTTCAGAAATGCCATGGATGGCAATCAAGGAGAAAGCCAAAATGACCTCATCAAAGGGTATTAAATTAATTAGCATTTGGTTTCATGGTTTAGAATATCAAATGGAATATCTGGAACACCGGAAAACAAAGTACTCACTGGAAGAAAGAAACCAAAAGAAATAACAGCCCAACCTGTAACATCTTTTGAATGCCCCCTTAACTGCTGTAGCACTGAAGGAGGCTGAGCCACAGTGCATACTGTCAGGCTCCCATCAGATGCACCATACGCAAGCAGGTCCGAACTCATGTGTCCAAATTTCAAAACCGTAACTGGTAATAATAACTGATTAGCTTGTTTTCATGTGATAAATCAACCCATCGTTCTGATATGGCCTACCTAGGGAAGAAAATTTACACAGGATTCCATATTTGAAATCCATCAAGAAGATCACCTGAAGCTTTTGAACTGTCAAAGATGCAATGCATTCCTACGAAGGAATATGCATGCTCAACAAAGCGAAGCAAGCGATCTGCATCACCGATACTTGAGCTGAAACTTGTACGGTGGGTGACAGCTGGGTTGGAGAGTAAATCCTGTTAACATGGTTACTAATTAGATCATATGGATGTAAATAAGGTAGTTTAGATAAAAACATAATCACATTCCAGTCAAGAGATCCTAGCAATGAATGATGTCCAGCAGCAACCATTTCATGCAATTCTGAAGAACAAACTACTGGAGAGATGAACAAAGGAAGTTTTGTAAGCATGTCATACATACCCTGCTAGAAGTCCAGCTATCAACCTCAAACATAAAGGAAAGTGGACTAGGAGTTGAAGTCCAGCGCCCACTGATGCATCAACCAGTAAATTACCCTGATGTCAGAGTTATGGGAAAATAATAAATTGGCAAGACACGAAAAGAAGGAAACCAACAAAAATACCATGTGATAGAAAAATGCAGGTCAAGATTATGTGATTCATATATCTAATAAGCACATAAAATCCTATTTCTGTAATGTAGAGCAGTAATACCAAGTCAAAAGCTGATATGATAAAATGCCACAGAATAACTTCTATAACATGCAGTGCAGTGTGCTCCCTTCACAAACCACAATTTTGCACACAAGTCATCCATGGATTTCTATTTAGTAGAATGTCAATCTGTCTCTAGCCAAAATCATGGATTTGTACGTCGTTCGAAGGAATCAAGGAACTTTCTACTGTAACTTGGTTTGCAGTATAAAGGCATTCTTTGTTGATAGTTTCTCACAGAAATAGGCATGCATATAAGAATACTGGAAATCTAAAAGATTAGAACTAGAGATATCATGGAAGTCATCAATAACCAAAGCTGTGAGATAAAAAACCCAAAGAACTCTTCTCCTATGCGATGTTGTTAGAGGAGTCACCTTCACCAACACAGCACCATTTATATCGTTCACAAAAACTTAAGACTAATGACAAGTCCTCATTTCTGTTTTGTTTGTGTCCTTCAACCCCATCAGACCACAATAAGAAAGCACATTAGCCCCTCAATATTCCACCACCCTGAGCAGGCTCACATAGTTCTTTTCAAGATTATAGAATCTCTCTTCTTTCATTTTTCTTTTTTGGTAAACTATAGAATCTCAATTTCAATGAATACCAATAGTGGGATAAACAACGCCCCATCCCCCACTCCACCATAACCAAACCACTGAAAGAAAATGTTTTTTGAACACGCAATAGATCCAGATTCCATTACGCTGTGGACTAGAGAGAGAGAAAGTTTATTTGTAGATCTGCACATTCAGCTTCTTATGTAGGAACTGATTCAGTGGACCTTCAAAAGGGATCGAGAGAGTCATCAGCAACCTTGTTCAATGTGTTTCTCCTTTTACCATCTTTAGCAAGATTCACAATCATTCCTTTAGGCTAGCAAGTCAAAAGTTACATCCACAACAGAATGGAAACATAGATCTCATGGCACAAATACCTTGTAGACTTTTCCTGATCATCAAAAGTTCACCAATTACTCTCATCAGAAACAGTCCAAATTATCACAAAGAGAACCAACAACTGCTTTCTTGCCCAAGTTGGATACTTCTCAAACCTTCAAGAAGATCACTGAAAAGGCCAAGGAACACCCATGCGACCTTAAATATAGCATGAATATATGTGTAGTGAGTGATCTAACTAACAGTGCAGGATAGGCCCACCAGGAAGCATATAATTCTATGCTTAATATCCAAAGTATTTGTCCTTTGATGATAGAAGTGCACCCAGAGCATTGAATCCTTGGAGGAATAGCCAGGAACCACATTCTCTCTGCTAACAACATAGCGCCTAACACAAGAAAGATAAGAAGAAAAGAATGGACACAAACAATTACCTAGATTTCAGGACCACATTCTTTTATCTTCTTTTGGAAAGGGGAAAAATAACTTCCTTGAGGACATGAAAAAAGAGAAGTATGAAAGGACCTTTTGACTCTTGAAGATTTCTTCAAAAAATGCACCTCAAAACTACTGCCTTTCCCACCATCCAATCCCACAATGCTCAACCACTAGCCTACAATGGTCAAGAAACACTAGGCAAAAATATGCAGGACATACCTGCATATACCCCAAAACCTAATTCTAGAACCCACACACTTCACCAAATGAAGGTATTAAAAGAACTCTTTACTGTAGAAACCGATAGTCAAGCTCCAAAAATTCTACCTCTCATATAACTTCACTTTTGTTGGAAATGGTCCCATCTGTGATGAGTTTTACTGACTTGCCATTATTCTTGTGGAGATATTCATATAGCAGGGTATTTATCAACTACGGTTCCTTCTAAATATGGACCTTTAATACCATATGAGACATGAAACGTAAAGAGGCCGGATGTCCTGTACATGTGGAAGACAGTTGGAACTTAGGACAGAGAGGTGTTCCTCCATTGGGTAGTAAATGCAAGATATTTGATACCATTTATAGTTACCTAGTGAGCTAATATATCTTGTGAACAAAAATTTGGTTGCCATAGCAGGAAGCAATTGGTTTGCTGGAAGAGGTAAAGCAGGAAGCTCTATTCTTCTTTTCTTAACTTTTCTGAATTTTTAAGAAGAGAAAATGTCACTATAAAATAAAGGGACCTGCAAAGTGGTTTAGTAGAATCAGCGAGCCCAGTCCTTCAATCATCCAAACCATTTAAAGGTCAAAAATCTGGAATTTTTAGGTACCCTTTTCCACATAAATTGTTTGGGCTGTAAAAAACACTGGGGTCCACTTACATTGGTAGGTCCAGAATTTGGATCAGCAAAAAAGTGCCTCCCATCTTTTCAATGATCCAACTGTTTAAAGGTCAGACACCTGGAAACTGGAAAGCCTTTTATACACTATTCACATAAAATTGTTTGGGTTGCTAAAAACTGTTGGGACCACTTGCTTCCATATTATTAAGACATGTAGGCCCCACTAGTATATTCATCAAACTTCAAGACAACTTTAGGTTATTATATTAGCTTTAAGTAACATGAAATGATGAATATGATAGAAACTGTAACCATTTCATAGAAAAAATAAAAAAGTACATTAGACACATGTTTTGGTAGTACAATAAAATTGTACAGGTTGGATTACTTTTACCAGATGTCAAAATTGCCTCATGACCTTATTGAATTTTCAAAAGAAAGCCATCAAACATATTTATAGTGCTAGAGCAAGAACACAGCATTTTGTGGAAGAAGCACAATTTGCCATTTGGTAAGCCCGGATCCCCATTTTGGGAAGCATGAATTGATGGGGCACGTTTTTTTTTATGTTATGTTATAGTTTAGCTTACTTGGGATATTTAACACTAAGGGTTTTAGGTTCATAATTGTGTTGTGACTTAAGTAGGGGCAATTTTTTCTTTTCTTTTCTAGATTAGGGTTGGATGTGTAACGCCCCGGGTTTGTTTCACATCCAACCATATTGTCCGCTCTGGGCCAATGGCCCGCACGGTTTTGTTCTTACCCCGTAGGGTAAAAAGCGTGGTTTAATGGAAAGTCCTCCGAACCCTTATCAATGGCCCAGGAACTCTCTCCCAAGCGATGTGAGACTAAACTCTCAGTCCCTCACCTTGCCTAGAAGCCTGCCAACCCTCTTGGCCCGCCCTCATCAGCCCACCCTCATTGGCCAAGGCTTCACTTCTCCCCTCCTTAGGGGCCACATGTCCTCGCTTGGGGTTAGCCTCCACACCGGGTTGGGGTCCCGCTCTGATACCAATTGTGACAACCTGGGTTTTTGTAAAACATTTTGTAATGTATTTTGAAAGGCAAGGCCCTTAATAGTGTAAAAAAAATTCGCAAAACAAAGCAACGGAAATTCTTTTCTTTAGAACTTATTTTGTAAAACCCAAGTCATCACTTTATATATAACATAAGTAGAAATTTTGTATAAGATAAAATTCCATTGAAGGAATGTACTTTTATTAAATTCCAGAATCCATCCAGTGGTTCACAGTATAGCCAAATCTATTAAAATACTTGTCGTTACATAATCCAAAACTCAAGCTCACCATACAATAAAATTCTCAACAAAGAAAGATACATCTCTTCAAGGGTATACCTTGAAGATTATTCTCTTTAAGTCTTCTATCGTCTTAAGCTCTTAACTCTCCTTCCCTGTATCTGAGATATTCCAACATTGACAATATCTCAACAAGCAATGCTTTGTAGGGGATTTTAGAAGCATAATAATTGACCTAAAATGTTTCTAGGTCTAGATTTGCAGGAAAAGTGAAGACAATTTTGTGGGAATTTTATGAGCATTTTTGGAGGATTTTTGTGGTTGTATTTATAGGCATTTTAGGTCTTCTTTCATGATGAAACTTGGAAGGAGATATTGTAAATGCTTCTTGAATCCCCTACCAAGCATTGCTTGCTGAGATATTGTAAATGTTGCAATAGCTCAGATACAAGGAAGGAGAGTTAGGAGCTCAAGACGATAGAAGACTTGAAGACATGTATTTTTCTTTGTTGAGAGTTTTATTGTATAGTGAGCTTGAGTTTTGGATTATGTAATTTGGACAAGTATTGTAATAGATTTGGCTGTACTGTGAACCACTGGAAGGATTCTGGAATTTAATAAAAGTATATTCCTTCAATGGAATTTTATCTTGTACAAAATTTCTACTTATGTTATGTATGAAGTGATGACTTGGGTTTTACAAAACAAGTTCTAAAGAAAAGAATTTCCGTTGCTTTGTTTTGCAAAATTTTTTTACACTATTAAGGGCCTTGCCTTTCAAAATACATTACAAAACGTGTTACAAAAACCCGGGTTGTCCCAAGATGTCCCCTACTTAAGATCTTTTCTCTTTGGTGTAAGTAGCTTCGATGAATAATGAATGAAATTTTCATTAGCCTTGGTGGATTCGTCATTTTAGCTTCCTTCCCATGGGCGTGAAGCCGCGTTCAGTACAAGGCTGAATCACTTTTGTGTCATCGTGTTTAGTAAGTCAGTACTTTTCTACCTTGTCTTTTAAAGGACGATTTATGAGTTACGTGTGGTTATGTGATTTGCATCAGTAATAACCTAGAGTTCTTATACTGCACAAAATCCTAGATCTGACGCTTAATCAGGACTGTTTGTCAATTAGAAGGACGATCCAAATTGATACTTCAATCTTACCTTAATCGGTTAAGATCTAGTGCAATTTGCAGATCCTGTAACTTATTGTAGGCTATGCATGCTAATTAAGACTGATTTTCTGCATGTTGAAGTGTTCGTGGTAGTTTAATTTATGTTTTCTTATTTAAATTAATTTTGATCTGATCTCAGCATATATATAGGTCATTTTGAATGCTGTCCTACATGAATCCCTTAAAAGGAAGCTTGATTAACCAATTTTAAGGTAGAGATTCACTTCACACTTCTAAAATACAATTTCCCAAAGCACAATGGCCTACCTTAGCAGGTGCTTCCAGCAACTAAGAACAAGAATCCACTTATTCTAGAGGATGATTACATCATAATTGGTACATTAAAAAGAGAATTGTCTCAGAAGAGCAGCCGAAGATCCAATGGAAGAGATACCAGGAGATAGTGGAAGGTATGAACTCAATTGTACATATTGTCCATGCTACAATACTAGGGTAATTAGAGAGCACTAGACATAGTTGTTTATTTGGGGTTACTGGTCATAAAAAGCCAAGGAGTCAGATTTTGACCATAATACTTCTGAAGAGGCAATTTGAAGCATCAAAGCAACTACGTGGACCTGATGTATTCAAGTAGAGTATGTTCATCCACCAAAAGGTGTTAAGCCCATTGGATGTGAATGGGTTTATAGAGGGAAGAAGGGCTCAGATTTGGTAGAGACACCTAGCTAGGGGTGAAAGGCTACAATCAAAAAGCAAGGAATTGATTAACAGTGACCTTTTCACCAGTAACCATGATAAAATCCATATGGATCTTGTTCAGTCATCAACACATTTTGCCTATGGAAAATGGCAGATAGATGTCAAGACTACTTGTTCTTGAATGGATACTCAGAGGAGGACATTATACCTCTACAGAGGACTTGATTTTATCTGAGAAAGTCAGAATGCAAGGAAACTGAAGAGGTCGATTTATGGCTTGAAACAAACCTCTCATTTGGAATCATCATTTGATGAGGCAGTCAAAGATCTTGCCTTCCATCAAAATTTGGAGGAAGCCTGCGTGCATAAGAAGGATATGGGAATGCAAATACTTTCTTAATCTTATGTGTGGATGCTCTCCTATTCATCAAGAATGATGTGGGAATGTTATAAATCACAAGAGGTTGCCCATGGAACCAATCTTCCATGAAGAAGAAATTTTAAATATTCTAGTTGTGAAAGTGGTACGAGATCACAAGAATAGAAAGCTAAAACAGTCAGTTATCTAATACAGATAAGATCGTAGCATAGTACTGCATGAACATTACAATAAGCAAATCCTCCCTTTTAGGCATAGACTGAGTCTATCCAAGTGAATATTTCTAAGGGGTGTCTCCCAAACAATTGATGACATAGAGGTATACCATATTGCTTTGATAGCAGGAAGCCTTACGATGCCATGTCGTGTACTAAGCAGACATCAGTTGGGTGGCGGAAATGTTCAAAAAAGAAATTAGTTTAACAGACCTAAGGCCCCAACACTAGACAGCAGTAAAGCATATCAGCAAGTATCTTTTTCATCTATTTCAGCAATGATATTACTGTTAGTGGTTTCACAGACTTAGACATTTAGTCTGATGAAGATGATTGCAAGTCAACATCTCATTATTTTGTCTGTGGGTTGAAGTCCCATTAGTTTGAGAAGCAGTATGCAAGACTTAATTGCAAACTGCCAAAGAAAGAAGAGTATATTACGGCATCACATGTAGCAAAGGAAACGGTTTGGCTATGCAAGTTCCTCATTGTGTAACATCATAAGCAGAGGTTAAGTAATGGTAGCAAGAGTTGCATCAGTTAACAACATAGTGGATCTATTTATAAAGATTTTGACCAAAAGTTGTTTGAGAAATATATAGAGTCTATGGGAATCAGATATATACATGAATGGTTATGGCTGTAACTGGGAGTTTGTTAGAATTATATCCCATAAAAGGTCATCACATACAAATTATGTAATGCTATGATTTTGGGACGCTGATTTTTTGGCCAATATGCATGCTAACACATACTGATACGAATACGCTTGTCATCACGGGAGAATACGTCTTCCAACATGGGAATATTTTTTCCCATCATTATAATGGTTTCTTCTTTTGTTTATAATAGAAACAAAGAGCACATTCTTATTCATAACTGCCAAAGTTTGTTCCCTTGAACTATCTTCACTCGTCCCACCAACTGATAGAAAAATAAGAGAGCACACTGCCACTGCAGCAAATTATCAAGGATTTCCAAACCATTCTCACCTAAACAAAAAGGTTTTAGAATTGTCAATCAGGCTTATCAAGCTCTTGTTACTCCTCCAAGTAACTTGAGCATACTCCGCAATTAATATCAACATCCTTTCCTCCATACAATAAGCAAGAAATGTCATGCATAAACTCCTACAGCTGCAATTTATGGTGCATCATTTTAAGGAAAAGCTTGGAAGAGGGTTTAGCACAAAGGAAGCAAGGTGGCGGCTTTTTGTTCTCTTCAAAGATTTTCTATCCATCGCACTCTATTGAACCTAACTACATGCAGTCCGTGAAACAATTAGGATGTGTGCCAGTGAGACATATATGAGAGAGAGAGAGAGAGAGAGAGAGCAGGAGAAGATCACTATCACTGTCCTTCTATTAATCTGGAACAGTGCCAATTAGTGTTTTTAAAGAAAACATATTTTAGTGAAATCAATAGGCCCTTGTGGTCCACCCCTTCCCCAGACCCTGCATAGGTGGGAGCTTTGTGCACCGGGGCTGCCCCTTTTTAATAAGGGCCAACCTCAAAATGTATTAAAATACAAATGCATGAAACTTTCATGGAGCAAGATTATTAATATAAAGGTCATTGACTAATAATGAAGCCTCGAAGACTTTAGGCAAGCATATCGTCATCCAGCATACACAAGCAAACAAATAACAAACTCTACTTATAGCAGTAATAACTGTAAAACACACTAGAGGATCCAAGAAATGCACTTAATTTCATTGATGTCATGTGACATACAACCATATCATTTTGAACAGGTCACATACAAACACATGATCAACAACCAGCATATATAGAACATTCAAAGCAAAAGGACCACTGTATATACAGTTGTTACAATTGATTGCAAAGTCACTTAATTGCTTAATCAAGCATGCAAAAGAATGTACACACATTAATATAAGTGCCACACAAAGCCATATATCGCTCTATATTATTTGGTTCTGGATATCCTCCATTTATCTTAAACTGCTCTGATTGGCAATTGCTAGAAGGTTCTTTCTTCAATAAGCAAAACTGTGAATCTTCCTTATCTGTAATTTTTAGTTATTCTGTTAAGATGCTTATGCTTCACATATAATTATTACACATTTATTGTAGTATGTCAATCTGAATTTCCCATAGCTTGGATTGCAAAACAGGGTAACAAGCTTCTTTTGTTTTACCAAATTTTGTGGAACTGGTAAAAGTAACCCCACACATTTACTGGAATCCACTACAAATTCACCAGTCTATGCTGTAGGGTGCTTGCCTGACTTGAACAACAGTCTCAGTGACACTACACAGTTCATTGTTATGAAATCGACTCCTGTTTGAACTTCTGTAACTGACTGCTGTAAAAAAGAACGAAACTATGATGGTATTAATTTCAATAAAATTATTGGTATCAGTGAATAGTGCCAGTTAGCTAATTGATCTAACCATTTGGATATATAGATTTCCAGTCACAGAAAAAGGATCACTTCCCTAATTCCATAATGGAAATAAAAATCACTCTATAGCATTCGTGGTCATCTGCTAAAATTTAACCAACCTGTGTCCCGGGGTGCTTGCCTGGCTTGGTACCTGTAGAGTTTCCCAATTTCTTGGTCTGCGAATATAATTCCTATAGGAAACATATCCTCTATCATTGCATCTCCAATCCTTCAAGACATAATGAGGATCAATTGTATCATCCTCACAAAAGAATAATATTACCAAAATTCAGAGACAAAGCCACATATCTAAAAAGATTATTCAACAAAATTTGGATGAAAGTTTAAATTCCTGCTGCCGAAGATAATGAGCATGGTACCGATAGTAACTATAGACTAAATAAGCCTTTGTTGTTCTACTTGGAAACTTCTAAATTGAGTGGATAACGAAAGATTCAAGGCACATAAATATAGATACAGGATAAATGCACCTAATTGAAAGAGTTAACAAAACTCAAATAATCCTTAGATTGCAACAACAAATTACCTCAGAATTTACATCAGAATTAAGTTCCACTATTCTATGGGTAATACATTTCAGAAATTCAACATAAACAAATTAGACAGTTAAACCTAAATTGCACGAAAGAAACCAATAGCACCCTAAGTAGCAATTTGTTTACACAACAGTGTCCAGTAAGAAGAAGCCAACTCCTACCGTTCCATCTTGTCTGATCACTAGTGGCTGAAGTTTGAATTTTTTTAAAAATTTTAAGATGTAGAATGGGACACTTTAGTTAGGTGAACATAAGTAAGATATGTAATGAGTCTCTTTTTTGTTTGGTCAAGATCTTCATTATGCATACAGCCTTCTGGTTGTTTTAATTTTATGAAAGTTACAGTGCAGTTTTCTTAAGCTTCACACAAACATATGAGTGTTGCAAGGCCTTAGAACCCTAATTTACATTAAGATAAGTCTCTTGAGACAAGCTGAAGGATTTTGATGATTAATTTACCAAATTGTTTCTTATAATAATGAAACTAGAACTCTTTTTCCAGTGTCTCATGCTACAATCTTTGTAGGAAATTATACAAGACAGCAGAGTGACAATGGTCCTCCACAACTTATGAACGGAAGTTAAGAAGCAAATAAGGAAAAAGAAATAGCACAGGAAACAAATCTCTCAATACTTGCCCTCAATCTGGTGCATAAATGTCAATCTGATCCAACTTGGGAAGAGCATGTTGCAAACAACTTCTAGAACAGATTTTGTGAGGATGTCAGCAAGAAGATTTTATCTCAATATTCACCCTCAGTCTGGTGTAAATATTTCAATCTCATCCAACTTGGGAAGAACATGTCGCAAACAACTGTGTGAGTAGCTTTTGTGAGGATGTCAGAAAGCAGATTTTCTGTAATGTACAGTATGATAACAATCTTCATCTGCCCTCTCGCTAAGAAAGAGACAGTCAACCTTCATATGTCTGTTTCTCTTAGGAGGAACACGATTACAGGTGAAGACAAACTTCCAGACGGTTTTGACAGCATAAGCTCTAAGACACAGAAGCATTTTCAATGAGTGTCCAGAGTGAACAAGATGAAAGATACTTTTATTGAAGAGGAAGGAGATTTGGATTTCAGTCCTGCAAATTTATGAACGGAACTAACAGATGGAACTCATGCAGGAGGAAGTAATTGATTCCTGATTTAAGTAACAGCTTCTGTTCCAATTACCCTTTCCAGTTGAAGTGGCTCCAACATTATTCCATGATGAACATACAAGAGGCAAAACAAATTGGGTATCATGTGCCTTTCAATTGGGAGAATTTAATGTACCAAATTATGTAACTTTGGCATTTAGACTTAAAATTTGAGGTCTAAAATGAATGTTATGATAAGTTTAGAATATGATGATTAGGAAGCCTTATGAGGCTCCTTGGTCCAAATCCTGGGAATTCCTTGATATTGGAGAAACAGGATCCTGGATTTAGGCACAATAATAAAGATTTGGCCGCTGTTGAATCCATGAACACTGTGCAGCGGTTGTCGAAAGACAAAGAACAGGGCCAGACTACTCTCAACATGCATTACTCGTGTCAATAACCAATGAACTCGGTGCAATCATACTTGACGCATTCATTCTCCTTTTTCTTTCTTTAACCAGAATCAATCATTAATTGAAAAGTAAAAAAGGGAAACGAAAACACCAAGTTACATACCTTGCGGCGATCAATGCCGGACTCTGCTTTCCGGTAGAGAAGGAGTCGCCGAATCCCGACGTAGTTGGCATCGGAATCGGGGGTGGAAGGCTGGAGCAAACAACCGAAGAACTCTGGATCTATCGTTTTCTTCTCCTCCTCGGCTCTTGCTGTTGTTGCTACCCTTTCTTCTTCCATCCTTGAGAAAGATTGTACAATTTCAAATGGAGATCTACCAATTTATTTATTTGATCCATTTTGGCCTAAGTACGAAAGCCCCATGATGATGATCCAGGTAAGAAATTGTTCGCGGAATAGGAATTCGTATCCGTTCCTGGGTGTTAAAGTGAGGGTCAGTTGGTCAACATCGCGATTCGAAATTTGTAAGGCAAGGAAATGAGTAGGTCAGTCGCTAATGGCACAGCTACTTAGATCCTCTCTCTCTCTCTCTCTCTCTCTCTCTCTCTCTCTGTGGTTCGGATGTGGGTCCCGACGTGTTGACGAGACGATCCTAGTCGTTCGATCAAAAGCCTACGAGTGGATGATAGGAAACTATTTGGAAGCGATAGCCAGTACTTGAACAGCCAAACTTGAGACCGTTGAATAGTTAGAATTACTGGGTTCCCATCTAAGTTGTCATTCCCGTTCCGTACTGGCTGGTATGGCTGGTAATATTACTGTTGCTACTGACCAAGATTGGGAGTATCGAACATTGCTAAGATGAAATTGCCAAGAATATCTACTCTTTACTTTTGCCCATCGTCATCAAGACCTTATCCCGATTATATGTCAGCCACATGAATCTTGTTCCTCTATTCTACTTTATTAAGTGTCGTAGCTTCGTTGATTCCTGAAGTTTTTAAATCTTTTCCCACATCCTTTTAGGCCTTCCCCTTGCTCTTTTCCTAACTTCAACTTGGAGCATCTCACTCCTAGCCAATGCTGGTTTTGGTCTTTGTTGGACATGTTGAAACTATCTAAGTCTAATCTTCCTTGTCTGGTTATCTATTGGAACTACTTTTAATTATATCCTTTCTTATTTTGCCACTCATCCATCTTAGCATCCACATTTCAGTGATGCTAATTATACGTACATGTTATTCCTTAAGTGCCCAACACTCTAATCTATAATGCATGGCCACCCTTACAACCATCCTATAGAATCTTCCTTTCACTTTAAGTGGCACCCACCAATCACATAAAACTTTAAAAGCACATATCCATTTGTGTTTAACCTACTTGGATTCTCTTGGTAACTTCCCTCTCAATCTCTATGCTCTTAGGAATTATTAATCCCAAGTATTGGAAGTAGTCTTTTCAAGGGACTTCTTGGTTATCAATCCTTAATGACGCTCCAGTCCCACTCCTATTACTGCTAAAATTGCATTCAATATACTCTATATTAGTTCAGCTAATATCTCATGTCTTATCAATCAACTATATCATCTGCAAATAACATACACCATAGAATATCCTCGTGCAAATATTTTGTTAACTTATCCTAGCCAACATAAAGAGGTATAGGCTCAATATCAATCATTGGTGCAATCCTATAGTAATAGAAAAATCATCGGTCTCTTCGATAATAGTCATAAATTTGTTACTGCTCCCTCATACATATAATTAATTATGCTTATATATCCTAAGTCAATATGTCACAATAATGGATAAAATTGTAATTTGACTTTTACAACAACCTTTTGTTAGTTTTCTTTTATTCTTATTCAATAAAAATTGAGCAAAAAGATCGATAGCTCTTTTCTCTGCATCGTTCATTCCAGCAACCCTATAATGCAATGGAAGAATTGAGAACTAGAGCAAGGTAATTCTTTCGCGGCAAAGGAACAACCAAGGTTCAAGACACAATTAGAATGTGGAAACCCATTGTGTGTTTCAAATTCCTTTTGATTTCTAATGGATTTCAAGAAAGAAAAATAGGAGTACCTCCAGTTTGGTTTTTCCATAGGGTGTTGAGTTCTTTCTCCACCATTGCTTTGTCTGTTTCCTCTATGAAGAGACCTTCCAAAGATAGTGCATTGGTGAGTATTCTTAAATGTGCTTGAACTTGTTGATTATGGATTTCAATTGAATATTTGTAAAATTTATGTTTTAGGATTGCAATTGAAAGTACTTGTTGATTATCGATTTTAATTGAATGGTTGTAAAATTTCTAATCAAAAGCATTGTACTTGCTTTGTTTTAAGATGTAAATTTTCTCATTATGCATAATTGAAAATAGAACATTTATAAAAGAAATTTTGATTGATTTCAATTTTTGCGTTGTACTTGTTTTAGGATTTAAAAATTACTTTTATAAGATTTTTACATTCTATTGCATTTTTATGATGTAAAATATCTATAATTTTCTAATTTGAAATATATTATTTTAAATCAAAGTACCGCCCATACTAATTGGTATTACTGGTGGTGTGTACTAGGTCAACTCCAAGACTTGTTCAGGAAGCCTTTTTTAATTGCAAATACTAGCTATACTAGTGGTGTGTACTAGTTCAACTCCAAGCTTTTTAATTGCAAATACTAGCTATACTAGTGATGTGTACTGTTAAACCCACAAACTAGTACAGGACCAAAATCGATAATGACAACTAAGTTCCTATCATCTTTTAGGCTATTAAAGATCTCAAGAAGAACTAGCATAAGTATGCCAAGTAGAGGCCCACCATGGCCCATAGTTGCTTTACCATTTTTTTAGTGGACATAGTCTATTGAACTAAAAATTAAGCAACAAGTCACAAAGTTTCAAATAGTCATCTACTTAGAATTATTACAGTCATCCAAAGAAAAAAACCTTAGAAATCAAGACAAAGCCTTAGTAATAGGCACAAGGAGGAGTCTCTCACCTAGGCCACCAGGGTCAAAACTGTGCATGTGAATGTATTGTGTTATTTGAAAAGAAGTCTGCATATCTAGTGCTTTCACTATAAGTATGATCGAGGGTTGTTGTTTGATAGTTCAAATAAAATCATGGTGCTTTTTCCTTAATTTTCAATAACTCCATTCCCATGACAGAGTGTTGTTCATGTAGGACTTTATTAAGGTTTATATCATCATATTTAAGTCCCCTTGAATATGCAAAAAATGAAACTTTGAGGTCAAGTACAAGTTTAAGACAATAAAAACTTGCCATGCATTTTGCCTTCTTTTTCTTTCTTTTTTCTAATAGCAAAGGTTCGTTCAAATAAAATCAAAATATCAGTCATCATGAAATAGGGTGTAGTGCCAAAAAGGAGGAACATCTTTCCAATTCCCTGATTGTGTAGTAGTTGATACCCTTGTAACTAGATAATTTGCTATATCATTTCCTTGTCTATACATGTGAATGATGCTCCTTTCCTGAAAATTCTGCCTTAGTCTTTTGCATTCCAATGCCACTTAATAAACTTTCCACATTGCCTCGTCCCTCTTTGCATAATATAGGCGACTGGCTTTGCTCCCCACATATCTACAGCTTCACAATTCCCATGTTAGTGGCGAGTATAAGGCCATAAAGCAAAGGAATCCATTCTGCTTAACTATTAGATTTCCTTCTTAAATAAATGCTAAACCTAATAGTGAATGATCCTTGCCAATCCCTTAGCATGCCTCCTTCACCAGCATGGCTTGAATTACCAAGGGAAGAACCATCAAAGCATAATTGAATTCGTCCAGTTTTAGGGGGCTTCCATGACATGAGTAAGAAATCTTCCACCATTTAATAATATGTTGTTGGTCCCATTTCCTAAGAATGCACAAATGCTCCTCCTTTCAAAAAGGAAAATTATAAATTTATTTGAGTACTCTATGACCTTGGCCCTCCATGTAGAGAGAGAGAGAGAGAGAGAGAGAGAGAGAGAGAAAACAATTGATGCAATAAGGATCTAGAGCCCCAGGTATGAATTTTATCAAGCAATTAAAAATATTCAACCCCATTATATGCCCTTAGGAATCCTAGAACATTAATCAAGAAACTAATCATTGAAAAGTGTGAATAATCATCAGGTATCAATCCCTAATTAATCCTCTTCAAATTTAGGTCAAAACTATCTCACCAAACCTGTTGTCCACCTTCTAGAAACCCGCCACCATTAACACATAGTGGACAACTAGTACATATAGTTAAGATTGCATATGAAAGGGGCAAAAAAGGAACAATATGCTAGTTAATCAAAATAATGTGGAGGGGCTAGTTTGCTCAAAGAGACAAAAAAAATAGGGTCAAACAACTACAAAGTAGGATAAGAAAATTGCCCAAGCCACACTAAGAAACAAAGATCTCCCCCTTTGGATTAGCACAAGTTCATCTTCATATGGACAAACATTAGAATATGCTAGCTGAGCAAAGTCATGCCCTAGACTTCTATCTTCAAAGGTCCTCTTGATTTAGCACAAGAGTAGTACAAAACCAAATTTCTTATTGAATGTATACTACCCTCCATGGGTGGCATACCCAAGGTATATATGGAGGGTTTATTTCCTTTCAAGAAGGAAAGATCTCTCAAGAATTAGGGAGATTCCAAGTCTTGAAGATTACAAAGATAGAAGAAAGAAGAGAAACAGATCATCTCCTTATTTAAAGGAATCTTATTTGAAGAGATTACATAATAAAAAAGATCCTAGCGACTAAGGAAATAAATCAACTAAGGAAACAAATCAAGCAGATTATGTAGTAAAAAAATATCTTCATAACTAGGGAAACAAATGAAATTTCCTAAAACATGGGGGTGATAGTCCAACCCCCTAATTGCCAAATGTAGCCTTGAAAACTGATTTGAACTGGGCCTAGCGCATCTTGAACTTGGTTCAGTCAAAGGGCCTAAGTAGGCCTGGACTTAGGTTGAACTTGGGCCTAAACCATGCATGATGTCCACATCACTCTCCCCCACTAAGAAAAAACTTGACCATAAGTTTGGGGAGCTTGAAAGTTGCTACTCAGATCCGCCAGTAGCACAAGTACGTAGCTATCATCGAATCAAAGAGACTGAGGTATAACCAATGTCACTAGTCTATGCCATGATTGGGTTGATGCATATTGTCTCTTGCTTATTATAGCTGATGAAGAAATGCCACTTTTGGTGAACATGTGGCAATATTCCAAAATGTCTAGGTTAACTTCCTATAACTCTATCTTGGTCGTCCAAGTGTAGTCATCCAAGGGACCACTCTTCTACTTCACCAAGTATTTATGAAAATCTTCCACATCAAGTCAAGACCTATTGAGCATCCATAATAGCCTCGACCTCGTCTCTAACTATGGGTGTAGCAGGCACATGTGGTAGTGGGACAAAGGGAATGGATACATGGGAGGGTGTGGGGAATGATAAAGGAGGGACAGTAGGAGATGCCACAAATATGGGGTCTAAGGCAAGTACCAAATCTTGCACATTAATGGTAGGGTGAAGTAGGTGAGGGGGAAGGTCCAATTCATAAGCATTGTCCCCAATTTTTTAGAGGATCTTATAAAGATTGGCACCTTGGGTCTATAGTTGCTTGGCCATATGTGGTGAAAAATGTTCTGGCCTTATCCTGACAATAACATAATCTCTAATCTTAAATTTCAATGCTCTTCAATGGGCATCAACAAGGGCTTTATATTTTAAATTACTTACCTTAGTTTTGTTCCTAATATCTCCATATAGTGAATGAATATGTTGTGTTAATGATAATGTAGACTCAGATGGCCTTTGTGCAATACCATTGGGACAAGATCAATAAGTGTCCAAAGTTTGTAGCCAGCAATTACTTCTAATGGCGGTTTTCATGTGGTCTTATTAACTAAATTATTATAAGCAAATGAGACTATAGGAAGGACCTTATCTCAATTGCATACCCTGTATTCATTTAAGTACCTCAACAAGTTACCAAGGCTCCAAATAACTATAGTTTGCCATCCATTTGAGGTTCATAAGAAGTTCAAAACTAAAGCCTAGTGCCCATCCTATGCCACAGTATCTTTTAGAAATAGCTAGTAAAACCAACATCATGGACAAGCACTATGGTTTTGGGTAGACCATGGAGGTGAACCACCTCTGAGAAGAAAATCCCTGTCATATTTGAGACATTGGAAGTCTTGGTGCAGGGAATGAAGTTTTTACCTATGTTTTTACCAATCAAAACTTTTCTTTCCATTCAAATATCAACCATTTCATCATTAGCAACATAAACAAGGTTAGGAAGTTGATATTTCTTGTTCTCCTTAAAAACCCAATGATCTAGAGTTTCTTTTATGGAGTAGAACTGTTGGTAAGGGATACCAAGTTCTCTGCACGCAAGAACTGTAAAGGAATAACAAAGTCACATGATAAAAAGATGTGCGAGGTAGTTTCCAATTGAACTTTGAAAATAAACATGTTTTCTAGTTAGGATTCATCCAAGGAAGACTATCTTTGATAGGGAGTTTATTATTTACAATTTGCCTCATAAGATGTTTAATTTTGGGCTAAAGATTGGATGTCCAATGTGTTTCTAGATTATTTACCCAATATGACTCACATATCATTTTAAACACATATTTAATAGAGAAAACATCCTCATATTGAATCCACATCAGCACATCAACCCAAAATGGAAACATTGAATATAATTGATTAATTTTTCCATGCTGTTATGGTTTCACTTTGTGAGGCATTAAAGTTGATTATCATGGAAACTTGCATCTACACTATTGGCATTTCCAATGTTAATTAGTTTAGCTTTAAAAAAAAAAAATTAAATATGGTTTTTATTAAACTTTTTATTGAAGTGGATAATTTATTTTTATCAAACCACATTGTCCATGCTAATTGTGGTAGTCCTATGTCTTGGATAAAATTTAGTCTATTTCCTTTCTTTCTATTATTGGTTCATTCTTTAATGATTTCAATAATTACATCAAAGTATTTTAATTGGAGCTCTATCTCCTTGCTTGCTTTTCCTTAAATGCTCCTAACTTGAAGACTATTTCAAACTGAAAGATAGTTTCTTTTTTGTCATTACAAAGTGGATAATGCATATCTTCTTCCCTTCCAAACTTGGTGTTTTCAGAGGTTAGCAACGCTTAATGTGCAATAGTCCAAATGAGCATTTTCACTATTGGAAGACACTTAGATGCCAAATTTGTTTGAAGAGTTTATCATTTGGGTTTTCTCTTTGTTGGAAGAGAGACACATAAACTGATTTAATTGTGAATTCTTGTGTCTTACTTTTTTTGCCTCACCAGATCAACTACTTTAATTGTATCAGCTAAATGGACTTTCCTAATTTTCTCCCAAATTTCTATACCCCAATTTATTTTTTTTTATTTTATTTCCATCCCAAGTATCCTTTTCTTTGTTGATAACAGACTGCATTGCTTGATTTTGGTCAATCTAACCTTTAAAGTTTTCATTAACCTAATCAATTAACGGTTCCTCTCCTATCAAATTATCAACCCACAATTTAACTTTTCCTCCATCTTCAATATTCCACCCTATTCCTTCATGGAGGGTATCTCTATTTTTCGAAGTATCTTTCCACATAATTGAAGAATTCAAAGATAGTTTAAGGCCAAAAAGATCCCTTCCTTTAATAAATTTCTTCTCTACAAAGTCATTCCTTAGTGTTTTATCCTTCGTAATTATTTGTCACCCAAGTTTTGTTAGGAAGGCATGGTTCATTTTTTGAAGGGATCTAATTCCTACGCCTCCCATTTATTTCAAAATGCAAATAGTTTCCCAATTGATGAGATATATCTTTTAGTTATTGTATAAGCTATGCTAAAGGAAGTTCCTTTAGATCTTCCCACATTCTTGATTAATGTTTTTAGGAATTGGGAATGCTAAGATGGAAAAC
Source organism: Warburgia ugandensis (assembly GCA_035236585.1). Classification (NCBI taxonomy): domain Eukaryota; kingdom Viridiplantae; phylum Streptophyta; class Magnoliopsida; order Canellales; family Canellaceae; genus Warburgia; species Warburgia ugandensis. The sequence continues at coordinate 30,556,031 of CP141136.1, forward strand.
CTGGGCTTCCCTTGAGTTACTAATTAGATAAGTGCTTTGCCATGTCTTAATATTGTTTTCTTCCCCCAACCCATAAGTTTCTTGTTGATTTTTTCTTGATGAAAGAAAATGAATTTTTTTGAAATTCTAGAGTTAATTGTTAAGAGACCATGGCTACCTTTCTTTGGCCCACTTTCTTGGGTAGGAAAGAGAACAAAAATAGGCCGCAGATGGTGGCTGTGGTATGTTTGAGGATCTTACTCAGATTTGTGTGGTCTCGAATAGAAGGATTACCATAGGATTTTTCTTTCTTGATGGTGGAAATCTTAAGATAGTGGTAAAGCTAAGAAGAATCTGGTATGAGTATTTGAATTCATTGGTTAGGTTAGCTTTACATTATGTTTGTGCTAGCTAGACTAAGCTCAGTCTCAGTCTTGTTTGTATTTTTAGATTATTTTTTATTTGAAAGATCTTCTCAAGAACTCCTTTCCCTTTACATTGGACATTAGCTGAAAAGCATATGGATAGCTTGTTTTGGTTCAACTTACATCCTGAGTCTTTCGTAGAAGCTCTCCATGATTGCATTACATTAGAGACAATTGTTAACCATTGCTCTCATAAAGAAGAGCACATGGTCTCTAAAATGGAAGTAAGTGTTTCCCTAGTTGCTTTTGAAAAGTGTTAGTGGAACAATCTTCCCCTCCCTAGCAACTTTCCTAATTGTTTGTGTGAGAACATCATATAAGACAAACATGTACGATGCCATAGATACCCTAGCTAAGTTCTTTTTCTAATTTGAACCACGTAGTTGGACTTCCATTCACAACAACTAAACTATTAACTGTTGTAATAAAATTCATTATAAAAGTGATCTAGATTTTCAAGAAGCCCAACTTCTCTAGTGTTTTTTTAATAAAATTCCAACTTATACTCTCTTGGGGTTTTTGGAGCTCCAAATAAATACAAATGTTTCCCCTTCGCCTTTTTTCTTATTCTTACTAAACTTTAAATTTCATCATCATCGTCATCAAGACCTTATCCCAATTAGGAGTTGATCACATGAATATTTTTCCTCCATTCACCTCTATTAGCTATCATGGTTTCATTGAGTCCTAAAGCTTTTAAATATTTTCTCACAACTTCTATCCATGCTCTTTTGGACCTTTCTCTTGCTTTTTTATGACCTTGGACTAAGATTGTCTCACTCCTTTTAACCAATGCCATGTTTAGTTTCCATTGGACATGTCCAAACCGTCTAAGTCTAACCTCCCTCATCTTCTTACCTATTGGTGCTACTCCCAAGTTTTCTCTAATGTTTTCATTTATAATTCTATCCTTTCTTGTCTTGTGACTTATGCATCTCAACAATTCCATTTCAGCGACACTCATCCTATGTACATGTTGTTCCTTAACTATCTAATACTTCGATGCATAGAGCATGGCCAGCCTTACAGCCATCCTATAGAATTTTTCTTTTAGGTTGAATGGCACTCACCCAACAACCAACATATTAACTCTTTGGGGACCCTATCATAAGTTTTTCTAAATCGATAAAGACCATGTGGAAGTCCTTCCTCATCTCCTTATATTTCTCTATCAATTGTCTAAGTAGGAAAATAGCTTCCATGTTAGACCTTCCATGCATGAAACCAAATTGGTTCTCAAATACACTGTCTCATGCTATAGCCTCTTCTTAATGACTCTTTCAAAAAATTTCATGGTATGGGTTATAAGTTTAATCCCCCAATAATCAATGCAACTCTATATGTCTCCTTTATTCTTTTAAAATGGTAAAATGGAGCTCTTCCTCCATTCATCTGGCATTTTATTTGATTTTACAATTTTGTTAAATAACTTTGTCAACAAACTAGTCTAGTAATTCTTATATACTTCTAAACCTGTATAGGTATAGCATCAAGCCCTATGGGCTTTCTTGATTTCATCTTTTTCAAGGCCTCTTTCACTTCAAGTATTCTAATCCTACATTCATATATATAATGTCCAATGTTAGTTGGGTTTATAATACTTTCAATCCTTATATTCTCAATGTAAATGTCATTTAGTAATTTTTTAATGTAACTTTTCCACCTTTATTTAATCTCGTCATCTTTTACCAGTACCCTTTGGTCATCACTTCTAATGCACTTAATGTGGTCTAACTCTTTGCTCTTTTGTTCTCTTACTTTTGCAAGTTTAAACACATATTTCTCACCTTCTCTTGATCCTAATCTATTATGGGATCATCATATGCCGTGATTTTAGCCTCACTTATTGCTCTCTTAGCAACACTTTTGGCCTTCTTATATTGGTCAAAGTTTTCGTTGTTTTTTAATTCTTTGCTATACTTTAAAACATACCAATTTCTCTTTAATAACTTTTTTGCACTTTTTCACTCTACCACCAAGTTTCTTTTATTGGTTGCCTTGTACCTTTACACACTCCTATGAGATCTCTGCCTCTTTTTTAATAGAGTTGGCCATATTAGTCTAGATGGTGGTTATTTCTATTTCCTTGTTCTAGTTTCATGATTAAAATACTATTATCATGGATGCTTCTTACCAAAACAAAAGTTTCTTGGTTTTTGCTTATGATTCTTGGGAGTATGTGTTTCAATCTATTAGCCAAAACTTTTGTAATAGTTCTATATGTGATATTACAAAGATCGATAGGTCTATACTTGTCAATTGTACTCACTACTCAACTTTTAGTATTAGAGCTATGCTTTCTTAATTAGTTTCTTTAAGAATATGTCCTTTTTTAAAAGCATCATTAACCATAGAGCAAACTGACTCCACCACTGTAGGCCCATACTTTTGGGAAAAATAGGGCCGAACCCATTGGGGCTAGGAGATTTAGTTGGTTCCATGAAGAAAAGTGCTCATTTGACCTCCTCATTATTAATGTTTTTGTTAAGATTATTGATCTTTTGTTCATTAATTTTTTCTTGATTAAGCTAGAAAGCATGATTTTTTCAATATTCTTTTCTTTAAAAAAAAAAATCCTAAAATGATTCCTTATAAAATTATTAATTTGACCATTTTCTTGAGGATACTTCCATCTTTATCAATAATTTGAGCAATATAATATCTTCTTCTCCTTAACTCAGTAGAAATGTGAAAGACTTTTATATTTCTATCTCCCTCGACACTACATGTAATCTTTGCTTCTTTTTTTTATTCCAAAAAATTTCCTAAGATCTAAGCAATATATGCATGCTTGTCATTATCTCAATATCTTTTTTGGAATTTTCAACAAGTTTCTCATTATCATCTTCTTTTTGGGGATTATCTAGTTCTTTTAGAAGATTACTAACTCTATTGTGAATATTTCCAAACTCATTTCTATTCCACTCAATAAGGCTTCTTTTTAGGTTATCCAATTTTCTATAAATTTAGTACATAATTGATCCTCAATACCATGTGTCCAATCTCTTTTAACAATGTCAAGAATTTTATCATGAGTAACCTAGACATTTTCAAACTTGAAGAACTTTCTTTTAGCCAATGTTTTTTTAGGTGCTTTATTTAGAAAAATTGGGTGGTGGTTTGAACCTAACCTAGCAAGATGAATTATTTGTATTCTAGCAAAAGCATAAGCCTATCACTTGAGACAATTGCTCTATCCAGTCTTTCTTTAATATTCAATTATGTAGTTGGACCTCCTATAGGGTGAACTAATGAACCTAAGTTTAGCATTCCTATGTTGCTAAGAAAATTATTAAGATCATTATTTAGGTTACATACTCTACCTCTCAACTTTTCATTATTAGACATGATACTATTGAAATTACCAATAATCAGCCTCGTAAAAATGACATTATCAAATTCATCATAAAGAAAATTGCAAGTGCTTTTTACATGCAAATGATCCAGGCTAATATAAATAAAGCTCATCTTAAAGATAATTCCTAATTTTCGAAGGTTAATATAGTTACTAATAGTATGATTAGAAGAATTAACAATGCTAAGTTCAAAATCAATTTTCTTCAACAATAACCAAATGCCTCTTGAATGTTCTTTACAGATACAAGAAATCTATTTAGGTAGACTCCTTACCTTAGTTTTATAGATCTTATCATTTGAGTTAGTTAAGTGTGTTTTAGCAAACATATAATTTATGGACAATATTAATTAAACATATGCATTGCTGATATCTAATGAGGATTTGTAATTGCTCTTGTATTCTAAATTAGATAATTCATACACTACAATTGTTGTTTTTCTCATCCTTATCTAAATTTTTTTAATGACCAGCATTATTTTCATGTGAAGAGATAGCAACATTATCATAATGAGGATGGGGTTCTTGTTTCTTACTTGAGACACCTTCTATTTGAATGAAAAAAAGTGGGCCTAGGACTCTAGTATCCTATAGGTACTTTGGGCTCAAAAGCTTGAATTGGACAACCTCCAAGTCCTCAAAGAAAATGTCCAACACCACTAGAACAAGACGACCTCAGAGCTCTCAAAGAAGAAGTCTGGCACCAATAGAACTAGACAACCCAAATAACTACCATGGCACCCAAAACTATAAATCAGGGTTCTCCCCTTCATTCTAGGTATTCAAAATTAGGTCCAAATTCAAGAAGAGTTTCGAAAGAAATCTAGTTCACTCTCTCTTCTTACTTGCAAGGTGAGAAACCATACTTTCTCACTGGATTCAAGGTGTTTAGGAAAGATATGAACCTAGGTCTAGCCAATTTATACTTCAAGGTTTCCAGCCATTGCCCATCTTGGTATATGCTCCATGAAGTTGTGACTTGACTTTGGTCCTGTGAGGATAAAGCTATGGCCCATTTTGGTATATGCTCCCTAGGATCTTAGCTTGGACCTTCCAAGTCTTTGTTCATTTATGGTGATGCCTATGGCTAACCTTCATGACTCTTACACTACTCTAGTCTTAGCCATAATGCTATTACCTAAAGAAATGACCAGAAAGGCTAAGACCATTCCAATCTAAGTTGACCATTTTCTAAACACTAATCATTAATTCATGTCAACATTATTCACATGACCTAACTTAGGATTGAGCCCTTCTTTTGAAACAAATATTTGTCTAAGAAGGCATAAGATGAGGTCCATAAATCTTTTTGCTTGAGTATGTGCTAGCTAGTAACATATAGACTTATGTCCTTGCCATTTTAGGGACCTTGTGACATGTTGTCACATTGGACCTCTTTATGAGTCATACTTTGCATGGTTCCTTTTGACTTGTGGCTCCCATAAAATATATCAGTATTGATTCTAGCCTTGGGCCTATGGCATATAATCAAAGGTTTTGTCTTTTGTTAGTGACATGTAATTAATAACCAAAAGGATTGGAGGTATGTACTCACTTTCATTTGATTTAAAAAACCTATTAGTTGGGGAAATTTTTTTAATATTTCTTTTATGCTTTTGCTTAACACAAAAGTGTGAAATCAGCATTTTTAGCTCATATACAATTTTTAAGCACACACAATTGGACATATCTCTCCTTTCATTTTAAAATCATATTTGCTTTTGTTTGCCATTCAGGTTTACTTAATAGCATGTGAGACTGAAACTTAGAAAGGAAACATCTTTATCAACATTTCCATTGACATGACCATCATCTGTGCCACTTAAGTTAAAGCTAAGGCTCTGAGCTTCCCTATTTAAGGTAGTGTCTTCACCTCCCTCATTAAGGGTGCACCATCTAAAGGTGCTTTGTGACTTTCTAGCAATGGGACTAGCTTCCCTACTTAGGGTCATAGCTTTCCATCCCCTACTTATGATGCACCATTCAACGGTGTTATAAGATGTGCTAATAATAATATAGGTTCTCCTTTACAAGGTTGAAACCCAAAGTCCCTAACTCAAAATGTGCCACCTAGGGTGCATGAACTAATAAAGGTGCCACTTAAAAGGTACCAATAGCTGTCAATCTTTCTCTTCTAAAGTTATTGAGGACCAACACCAGTGTTAGAGTACCTCCATCTTCTCTTAGGGCATCTAAGCCCTTAATAATTTCTAATAAGTTAGCCTCCTTAAAGAAGGAGAGTGAAGGCTCTCTTAGCTCATCTTTGAATAAATCTAGGGTTTGCTTCACCAATAAACCCTCATTATATGAGATAGGAAAGTCATTGAATTCTTCTCGTAATTAGGCTTGAAGACCTTAAAAAGGCATATGAATATGCCTTATCACCTTATAGTAAGGCTAAAGAAACGGGCCACAAAAATCTACCTCAATACTATGAAAAAATTAAAAGATAGTTGAATAAAAGGACTTCACCACCCTTTTAGTCATCATTTGATTGACAAAAGAAAGCAAATATAGAGTCCCCGACTAAGGACTTACCACTTTGTGTGTATGTGTGTCCTTCCACTACCCTTGCCAAGAGGGAGATGGTTCCCACCTCCTTCAGACCTATACAAAGGTCGAGTAGGATGCTCATGCGAGGTACATGGAGGCTCAATGCTAAGTTAAACAATGCTGGATGGAAATATATGAGAGAAGAAAGCAAACTTCTTCTCATAACCAAGATTACAAAACCCATGATAGGGTAATGAAGAAAGAACCCTTCACACTTTGCAAAGAGGAATTTCCTTCACTTTCACCTTCATCAATTGCCATTTTGGTGACTAGGACCACTACATTCTTGGAAGATCAACTCCATGAACTCCAACAATAGATGGTGGAGAAAGACATAGAAATTGAAATCCTCAAGGCTATTTAGTTGGATCCCTCCAACTCCCAACAGGGGAAAGCTTGTCATCCCTAAATGTCGACACTATACGAAGGTTTATAAATAAAAGTCTTCATAAAGTAAATGTCATGAATTCTTCTAATATTTTTCCCTATCAAAAGCCATAAACCCAACCAAGATGGATGATGTCTTTACTTGATGGGTACAAGAGGCCAAACTTTCTCATATATAATGTAATTGGGTGCCCTAAGCAACATTTGGCAAACTTCATTGCCAAGTGTGGAGATACAACCAATAATTGCTCTTTGCTGTTGCAACAATTGACTAAAACTCGTTCAGAAAGGGCCTTCACCTGGTTAAGTAACCTAGGAACTAATAGCATACTATGACAAAAAGCATTCTTCACTACTGCTACAGCATAGGATGAAATGTGACTTTTATTGGACTATCTAAGATAGCTATGGAACCAACTAAGGCATAATAGACTTCATCTCATGATGGGAGAACTTGATCCTCTTAGGCTCATAAAAACTCATGCAAAAGGAAGCTATACAAATGCATGCCGAGAATTTAAATTGTTATATTGCATCATTGCTGCTAATAACCTGCCCAATAACTTCAAAGACGTAGTGCCTTCAGACACAATAGTTGAAAATTTTCTCAAGTGGCATCCCAATAATGCCTGGGGTAAGGTCTTGTGCCCAATGAGATGTTGCAATCCTACCACCACAAGAAGGGAGAAGAAAAGAGAGATAACACAATCCTTATACAACTCAACCCCTATGGCACTAAATAAAACTTCTTTCTAACTTTAACAAGAAGAGCGCCTTGAACCCATAACCTCAAGGTCACATGACGACAACTTTTACTGTTGCGCCAAGGCTCCCCTTTAGAAGATGCAACAAGGCTCTCCTAAAAAACAAAGTATAGCTTCTAGGACCAGGATATTTTGGGTATCTTTAAGGAGCTCTTGGAGACCAAACATCTCAAGCTGCCATAGTTGAGGAGACCCAAGGAATCTAATAGGGTTGATGATCTATCACACTATCCTTATCATAGGCTAAATCCTTAAGAGTAAGATCCATGATCTCATTGATGATTGAACCCTAGAGATAAAGAGAGAGAAGCAACTCAATGCTTCTTCCAATATGATTATTATAGTTCCTCTCTCCAATTCAATTGAGGGAAAATTCCATTGTTATCCACATTCATGAAGCACTAGAAAAAGCCTCAGATCTACCAATAGAAGTCTCACCTTTCTAATTGGCATTAACAAAATTAACTTATGATGACATTCCTAACTAATTTAATTGTGTGGGAGATTGTATTATAGTCTGGGCATACCCTAACGTGCCTAAAGGGGTGAACAAAACAGCACACCCTCCATGAGGTAATGAATATTCCCTTAGAGGATTTGCAGTCAAATTATGCTTACTACTTGAAGATGATTATGATGATATTTTTAATTACAATTGGCAGTCCCCACAAATAGTTGCTACAAATAAGTTCCTACAAGTAGAAGTTAAGAGAGAGAAGCAAAATGTTGCTTGTCACACTTGGTGGCATGAGTTACTCCAAACTCTACTCTAAAGTTGAAATCATTTAGTCACTTACTAGGAAACCAATGACATGGGACTTGGATTCCATATCCCAATGTGAGGATGAATGGTAAGTTTGTTTGCTTAATGAAAGACTTTAACATGGCATGAAGATTAGCACCTTATCCTCCATCTAGGCCACCCACTTCAAGGCCTACATTAGAATTTGACATCAATTATGACTGGCAAATCGTTACTCATAAGAAGAAATAAAAAAAGAACTCATGTGGATAGCTCTCTGTCTCCATCCAGCTCATCTAGGTCATCTCATGATAACGTTCCACCTAAAAGGAGAAAGCTCACTGCTTCACAATATTCATAGAGCCTCTAAAGGTAATTCTCTCTATCATATCCCCAAAATATACTCCCACTTCTCTAAAATATATACCTTCAACATCATAGTATACTCTATTTGCATTGTAACCTAGAACATTAGGTGGCGTTATGCTAGTAGAGTTTGAGAACCATCAGCATGCAACTCCTACAAGCCTTAATTGTTTAATAATTAGCACAACAGAGGCTTTGCCTAGCCCTATTACTTTTGAGGTTGTAGACTTTTGTAGGAATAGGAAGAGTCTCTTTTATTCATTGAGGAGTTTTCCTCCCCACCTAAAGACATCATTGCTTCTTGTTGTTGATGCACCACTCACTACCAACACCATGATTATGAACAATTCCATGACATAAATCCCCAACAGGTTAATCACCAACACTAGATGAGATGTGGCTATAGGAACTCATATTCATTGTCTTAGGTACATCATAACTCTTACTCGAGGCATTGGAATCAATGTTCATACCAATCTTCTATTCGACACTTATCTCGGATTACTTGAGAAGCCTTTTGAACATATGATGCTCATGTGTTTCTAAATTAGTAAGAGCATTGGTGAGTCCACATAGGAAGAATAGGTATTTGCCTTTGTTCAAAGTAGTTTAGCCTAATGCTTAGCACTTGTGGCAATAATGCATCATATTTTGTGACTCAAATTCATGATGATATCATCTTCGTCAAATTATAACTTAGGTTGAGGTTGGGATAACAACTGCCAACTAGAGTGGCGTCACAACTAAGATCTCAGCCACAACATCAGCAATACTTGGCTTGGGTCAATGTGCTGTAGGAAGCAAGGAGAATTGTACATCCCCTCACTATAATGTTTTTGGATATTTAAAGAAAGTAGCCATCTGTATGAGCATATGAAGTGCACTAGTAATATCAACAGAGTTGTGTCATACACTCATTAACAACCTTAGTGGTCTTGATTTGCATATTGATGAACTCCACAAAGATGATGTGGGCAAACTTGGCTGCATGAGTGCATTCATATCCATCACTTTCAATGATAGTGATCTCCAGGCTGGCATGAAATTCCATAACAAATCCTCATTTATATTGACTAAATTAGCCCACAAAGTTGTCTCTAAAATCATGATTGACCTAAGTTTGCCATTAATTTACTTTCCTTATGAATCGTATCCCTTTGTGAATTGAGCAAGAAGGATCTCACTAATAGCAACCTTATGATTCTAGGGCTTGATTAGAGCAGTTAAAAGGCCATTAGAACAACTTATGTAAACTTAGAGTTGGGGATATAGACTCTGAAGCCTTGTTCCATGTAATAGATGTTAATGCATCACTAGGACATCCCTGGTTACATGAAAACATATTAGTCCCATCAACCCTCCACTAGTGTCTTAAGAATGTTAATAATTATGTAAAGAAGTGTGTTTGGGTTGACTCTTGTCCTTTCATTGTTGTAAAATCTCATATAGCTGATGCTAGATTCTACTTTACTAAAGCTTCTAACTCTACACAATCAAATCATAATGAACTAGGGCATAATGGCTTAGTAATGTTATTGAGTGATTATCTCCTTTAGATGGTTGAGCAGTAAAGACCCTCAAGGAAAGGTCAAGGCATTACCAATATGGGAATCCAAGAATTCATCTCAATCATATGATGTAAAGAATGGGTGTCAATCTAGATTAACCTCACATGAAGGCATGCTTACAAAGATCTAGAAGTCAGCACTATATTAAGAGATTAGAAATCAGCTCTTTGAGAATAATGTTAGCTATCCAAAATCCAAGTTGACCTTCACTCCTGCAAGCACAAATACCATTACCATTTCAGAGTCGATGATGTTTTTTCTTCAAAGATGTAATACAAGGATGAAACCTCCTCGTAAAAAGATGAAGTTGAGGTTCCCCTTCCCACTCCAAATGTGTTAGAGGATGGTTGACAAGCTACTATTGATGACTTGTAAGAAGTCAATCTAGGCAATCAAGAAGACCTGAGGCGCACTATTGTAAGTGCTTCCTTGTCTGAGCAAGTGAAGTAAGGTTATGCAACTTTCTCTTTGCTTCGATGTATCACAAGATGCCTCGGTTAGTGTCTTCAGTAGTTGTATATTAATTAGCTATTGATTCCTCAAAATATCCTATAAAATAGCCACAAAGATGCTTTAAGCTTGAATTACAACAACAAATAGAGACTAAAGTTGAAAAGCTCATAAAAGCTAGTTTTATGAGGGAAGTTAAGTATCCTTGTGGATTGTTGATATTGTTTCTGTGCAAACAAAGAACGAAAAAATCTGCATGTGTGTTCATTTTTGCAACTTAAAATCCAGATGCCTTAGGGACTATTTACCTTTACCAATTACAAAAATACTCATAGATTCCACCATCGGTTATGATATATTATCTTTCATGGATGAATTCTCTAGATACAATTAAATCAAAATGAATCCTTGAGATCAAGAATGTACAACATTCCATACACTTAAAGGCCTTTTCTATTACAAAATTTATATTATTCAACCTTAAAAAAGCTAGCATGACTTATGAGCAAACCATGACCATCGTATTTGATGGCCTTATCCATGACATAGTTGAGTGTTTCATTGATGTTCTCATAGTAAATTGAGACAATCCCAATCACATCTAAAGATTTAGATATTGTATTTCAACATTAGAAAAATAATAGCCTTTTGTTTTCAATGTAGGAGGATGCTTACTAATCTCGTAAGGATTGTCTTGTAAGTGATCATCACATTCCTCCCTCTTGGCTATGGCCATGGCTCTTTTTAAGGCTTGGACCTCACAACAATCACAAATATCCATGTTCAAGGCCAATTCCCAATTCCAATCTCTAGTCTCAAATTTGATGATCTTAGTGTCACCTTAATTATTTTTTCCTAACCCTTTCTTGAAACTAACATCCCAATGCTTTTCTAGGTTTCTTATCTTTCATTGAAAGGATTTGGGATCTGAGGCCTCTTGGATATCAATGGAAGTTAGGACATTCTTGATTGGTTTAAGTTTAGGTTTGATGTTGGACTTCCTACCTGTTCTAACTTCATATTGAAAGCTATTGAGTGATGGATCAGGCATCAACCTTTTCATAGTCAATATTGGGGGATCTAACTCACTATCAATTAGTTGTGGCTACACAAATATCCCCATGATAGTGATAGATTTAACTTGGTCTAGGATGGATGAGACAACACCCATTGATATGACCATAGTCTACTTAAGAGGAGATTGAAATTGCGCTGATCTTTAAGACAAGGAATGAGATGTGAAATTCATTAGGCACAATATTCATGATGTTGATGGTCTCACTCATAGATTCTCTTTGGGTGTTATCATAAGCACGAGTTGTCGATTTGGCCTTTTTAAAGGTGGAAAGATTGATGCCTATTTTTGTAAGGTTGATTTTGATAATGGCACCCCCTTCTTTAAAACATAAAACTCACTTGTTGCGAGGAAGAGAAGAAACAAGAGAGAGAGAGAGAGAGAGAGAGAGAGAGAGAGAGAGAGAGAGAGAGAGAGAGAGAGAGAGAGAGAGAGAGAGAGAGAGAGAGAGAGAGAGAGAGAGAGAGAGGATTTATTTCTAACCTAATGACTTTAAAGTTTGATTATTTTATAGATTGAGAGGCTAAGTAGAGTAAGTATGTGGATGATCATATTCTTTTATGATTTAATTAGTTTTCTTTGTAGGAATCAAGATGATGATCCAATGGTCAAGATCAATCAAGATGAAAATCAAGAATCAAGATAAAATTGGATTGGCCCAGACCTACATTTTACCAATTTCAAGTTCTAATAAACATGAAGAGCTTATCAAGAAGAGATCATGGATCCAAGGAAGAAATTGGAATAGCCAAGGTATCTAAAATGGGCCCATGTACAAACCATGCTTGAAGGTGGATAGCTAAGTGAGCCATGAAGCTAGGAATATGAGCTCATCCAAGGAAATTAGCCATTTGAGCCATCAAATAAATGAGTCATTGAAGTAAGCCACGATGCTAAATGAGCCATACACATGGAGTGCCATGATTGAAGGAAAAGTTATAAGCAATTATCAATGCCAAAATTGGGATTTTCAAGAGATAATTAGCAAGAATTAAATGGAGATTATCAAAGCATGCACATGTGGTCCAATAAGAGAAGAGTCCACTCCTCTTTCCTTCCCATTCCTTCCCATTTTTTGTTCTCTTTCCCATCTTTCTCTCTCCATATCCCTATCACTCTCTATGATTTTCACATGAAAACCAAAGTGGGAGATGCTTCCTTAAAAAAATGGCGCCTACTGCCATTGGTGGTTCCTATCAACAATGTCACATCCCCACTTCCTAATCTTATCACTTATCTATGTCCTTCTTTCCTCTCCTTTTCTACCTCTTTTCCTTGCAAAAAACCCTAGAGGAAGGGAGCTCCACTCCTAGATCCTAAAAATTAGGAGCCTCCCTCCTCTTAGTTGTCCTAGGTGACCAATCTCACCATGCCACCTATACTCACCTTCTAACCTCCCTCTCTATCTCTCTTTCCATCCTTTTTTTCCTCCCTCTTTCCTATTCCATATCACCTGCCACATCACCCCCTCCTTAGGTTTTCCTCGCATGGAAGAGAGGTGGAGATGCCCCACCCTAAAAGGTAGGTGCCTCCAACCTCATATCTCACCTTGTTCCCTCTTTAAGAAGCCCTAGACAGCCATCCCATCTTCTTATCATAACCATCCAATTTATTTTTAATCTTATCCCCACCTCACCTTCCCTTAGGTCACCCTAGAAGAGCTCAACAAACAAACTATTTATTCCCAAAATAATTCCATGCAAAACAAATTTTTAGAAGGGAGGGGCGCCTACTCTAAGAAATGAGGCGTCTCCTATCCTTTCTCCTTCTTAAAGCCTTCAATGCACTCCTCCTTAGGACAGCCATTCCTCCCCAACCTTCCATGCCTACTTATGGCTCGTGATCTTTGGTTGTGTACCTCCATTATAGGTTGGCTTCCTTCTTTAATCTTTTGTTGGGTTAATCCTTTAATGCTTTGGTTAGAGTCCTTTGTTTCCATGCTTGTTTGCCCTTTGTTGTTAGCCTTAGATTCTTGTTCCTAAGGATCACTAATCTCTAGTAATGACATTCAATAGATAGTGATCTTTATGTTAAGTTATTTGGGTGCTTTTGATCCCTTGATTCCATCATTCTCTCCCTCTTCTTTTCACCCTTTTTCTTGGATATTCTTTTGGTTCACATACGTGATGGTCTTGGATTGATTGTTGGATTACTGAAGAATTTATTTTGGGCTGTTTTTATATTCATGAATTGTGGGCACATCTCTTGTAAGATGCATACCATGATTGTAACTATTTTACAATTCAGTGAACTTGTTTCTATTTCATGATTGGTGTATATTATTCATAAATGATTAACTTGATTTAAATATTTTGTTCCATGGCTGTTATGATGCAATCTCTTTGTTTAAAATTCATACACACCTTTGCATGCCATCTCTTATGTATACAATCCATTGTTTCATGAATTCCATGTCTTAGTACTTAAGCTCCATGCATAGTTCTAGATTAACTTGTTTTAATTTCCCTCTATCTTTATGCATATACTTCATGTATCTTGCATGCACTTTAGTTTAGTTATTCCATGCATTATTTTATGATAGATCTCATGTCCATCCTTCTTATTCCATTTATGAAGTTTCCCCTCTTGATCTTCATAAAAAAACCCATTGCGTCCCTCACTCTCTTTTTATTTTCTATTATAGTAACATTTAGTATAATTTGAATCTTTGATGGTAGTGTAACTCCTATAGGTTAGGATCATTCACTATAATTGTTGAATTTTATTTAGGCTGTTACATTAGTTGTACAACATTTAACAAAGATTAGCCTGAGCTCGACTATAATTAAGGCATAGTGTAATATCCCTAATTTTAGATATAAATTAAGAATTTATTTAATAAATCAGATAAAAATTTATAGATGGAATTTGATCCTAAAAACTTAAAAATTAGAAAGTGCTCGTCAATAGGATTCCAACGCCATAAATAATGTGAAAAACGGAGCTCAAACGAAGGAGTTATGAGCCGTTGAAGTTATAGGGGTATTTTGGTAAACTGGCAGAGACGTAAAACACAGGGGCCTGAATTGATAACAGCACCCCCCTTCTTCTACACATCTCTACCAGATCCAGTGATTTCTCTGGAGAAACCATTGGAAGGAGACGTGAAAGGGAAGAGTTTACCTTTCCCTTTAACTTTACAGCCTATATCTCCCTCCTCAGTCGCCAAATCACACCACCTTTCCCATTTCACTGAGTTTTACTCAAAACCCTAGCTCTAAATATTTCAAGTTTTTTAGCGAGTAGAGCTCCAGCAACGTCCACCAAAGCCCAGTAAAATGAGGTAAGTCTTAAACCCTTGATTTTTATATTAAATGAGTATATTGAAAAATAGGAAATGCTTGAAAAACCAGGAAAAACATAGTTTTTCCTGGAACTAAGGTGCTTTACTGTTGGAGCGCAAATCCGTAGATGAAACCATGTTTGATTTTAAATTGGACCGTCCATCTAGCGTACAAGAGACCCAAGATCAAACCTTTTTAATTTGGGAGAGATCCAACGGCTGGTATTACCGAAAATGTGAAAAACAGTACCTAGGGAAGTTTTTAGGAACATGAGAAAAATTGCATAAAAAACATAGCTTTTGGAAAAATCAATGCAAAAGGAGGGCAGAAATAAAATCTAGACGAAATTCTGAGAAAAATGGTGCAAAAATCACATGATTTGGATGCTTGTAGGCTTGTCGGAGAGGACCGGAATTTGGTCGTCTTCTTTGGCGGCATTGACTGCGTCGGTGCCCTGGCACTGACGCCGGGACACCTAGCAGGACGCTCCAATGGAGATGCCACATGAACACCCGTCGTTTGCGTGCGGGAGAGCCAGCGTGCGCTGTCTCGGTAGGTCGGGACGAGCAGCGTCTTAGCGATCGTGACGCACACGGTGGTGCATCACGGTAACGAGGACGCATGCGACGCGTCCCCTCTAAGCGTCTTGGTGGCAAGCGTCTTTGTGATGCTAGTTTACACTAGTATAAACCGGTGTAAACCAACGCCGCCGGTGCAAAAGGGGCTGTGGTGGTCGGTCAGCCCTATTTTTTTGAGTATTTTCACTACAATTTGATTTATGAGAGCTATAAGAGTCCAAATCACGATCCGAAAGAGGTGTTGTGACCGTATTGACGACGCGGACCTAGATTTAACCTAAAAACTTATAAATAACCACTTTTATTTTAGAAAATTTTTAAAATAGTGATGTGATATTGACAGGTGCATCCGAACATATAAGTTAAAGGAATTTTATTAGCGAACGGAGTGATCTTACATCGAGGTAGGTGACCACAATTAATGTTTTATTTTAATTTTCAAACACTGCATGATTATAACATCATAATTGATTATGAATTCAAATTGCTCTTAATAGAAATAGTTGATTTTGCTAGATTTAGAATTCAATACTATGATCGTTACTTGATTTCAATCATGTGTTAAATGGATTTATTACAAATAATTTCATGAGAATAATATTATCTATTATGCAAAATTAGAAATTTCTTTTCTTTATTACATCACCGAAATTGGTGGATTTGCATGAGAAAGAAAAGTGGAGACTTGATGGCTAGTCCTTTTATAGGCTAATCCCAGGATGAGGGGTGTGCCTTGGAGATTGTGAGCTATGAGTACTCTTGAGTTTTGGCATATATATGATTTTCGTGTTTTGTGTTTTATGACGGGTGCTCTCACCCGATGGGCGTCATGATAGGAGGGATAGGGCTGGCCACCCACCCTCCGAGATTATGATGTGATGTGATATGATTGTGATATGATAGACACCTGCCTGTAGATGGGTTTTGGTAGTGGTTGGTAACATGGATAGTCCACACTACCAGTCCGGGCCTTTCCATGGGGATGGACGCTAAGTCTCCCGTTATGGTGTCGATGAGGAGCGATGGTGGTTGAGACCCATGGAGGGTTGCCACTACGGCATGACGATCCATACTCTTATTATGTGTGCTTGCATGATGAGCATAGTGATGAGATGATATGCCTGGGTGTGACGACACTCAGAGGTTGGATATGAGTACTCATGATCAGTGATATTTGTTTATATGACGCTTGTGGGACCCATTACCTTAGGGTGCCATTATTATTATTGTATGCTCATTTACATTGATTCATATCATGTTTTAAATCCATGGAATGCATGTTTAGGCGTACTTGATAAATGGATATTATGTCAGCATGAGTTATAATGATTTTATCGTCATAAATGATAGATATTTTATTTTGTCATTACTGTTATTTCGTTTATTTCATTAATTGTCTATGTACCTACACAAGCAATAGCTTGCTGAGACTGTTGAGAAATCGTGATAGCAGTGGGGGATTACTTTACTTGATTGATAGACAGTGATGTGAGTTAATAAACAGGATTATCATTTGAATTTCTTTATGGACTGTATACTTCATATTATGGATTTGATCGACATTTAATGGGATGTTATGATGGATAGACCTTGGGCCATATTATTCTTGTGTTTTGGATATTTATTGGTTTGAAAATAAAGGCGCCGATACATTTTGACGTTGATTGACAGGTTTATTATTTCAATTCTATTATCATGAAATTATATTATGTTATGAATGAAATTGCGATGTTTTGGAAAAGGAAAATAACACGCGGATATTTTCAAGAAATGTTTTAGTAAAAAAATTAATAGAACCTTTTTCTCATGGGATCCCAAATGCTATGGTTATTATTATTATTATAAAAAAAAAATGTCAGAAAATCTCGGGGTGTTACACATAGGCTGTCTGGTTATAATGCCTTGTTTGTTGAGTTGTTTGAACCTTTGTTAGATAGCATGTAGGTAGGCATTAGTTTGCTTTCTTTTATTTCATTGCTTGTTTAAAAGCTTTAAGGTGGAATGGTTCACAATGATAGTAATGGCCCCATAGGAATCCTCAAAAGATAAGGACTAGATTCATCATTAGATCCTTGGCCCACCTAGGTAAAATCAATCAAATTCCTTATATGTTTATGATCCCATTGCTTGAATTATTAATTTAAAATCTAATAGCAAGAGACATAGGGTATCAAGCTCATAAGAACATTTTAGGAGAAGGAGATCTGCTGTCACTCCAGTGTCTTTTGAGCATCGTGGTTGTATTGGGTATATAAAATTCAAGTAATTTTTCACATCCTTCATTGACATTGGTTGAAGTCAAATGCCTCCTGACATGAGAATTGTATTAAACACTTTAAAGTAGAACCTAACTAGTAAGCAATAGTTGAACCTGGACAAAAGAAGGAGCTGTCTTGATATAGCCTGCATATTAATAAAGATAATGAAATTAGCTCGATTAGCAAACCATTAGGATTGATTGCACATCTTTAAGTTAGCATATAGTTAGGTTGTATCGATTAGCTAAGTTTATTTTAGTGCATGTAGGGATGTTGATCTCAAAACATTGAGCTAGTTTCATCAAACCTAGAGATTGAGCATGCCCATAGGCAAGGGGTGAGAAACCAAGTCCCTAACCTCATAGTTGAACCACCAGTAGCAGTTGAGCATAAGGCAATTAGAGAATTTTATGCGTCACTCCAGCTTAAACGCCCTTCATGCCTCCCACAAATGCAAACCATTTTGAACTTAAATCTAGACTCACTCAGTTACGCCCCACATTTTATGGTTGAAAAAGGGAGGATCCATACCTACATATCAAGGAATTCCTTGATATTTGCCCTAATTTAAGTTCTAAAATATTTTGTATGACTCAATTAGGCTTAGGTTGTTTTCATTCTCATTAAAGATAAAGCCAAGTCATGGTTAAATTCTTTAGAGGTTGGTTCCATCAACACATGGGACTAGTTGTCTAGGAAGTTTATGAACAAATTCTTCCCCGTTCATAAGATTAATACCCTTCCTAGGGAAATTCTTAACTTCTAGCAAAGAGATGATGACCAATATTGTGAATGCTGCAAATAGTGAAATGAATAGCTACAGTGGTGTCCCCATCATGAATTTGAAAAAGAGCAACAAGTTCAATACTTTTAGGAGGTAGTAACACCTCAAAATAGACAAATGATAGACATAGCAAGTGGAGGGACCCTCATGATGAAAGATGAGAAAGAGGCTTGGGAGTTTTTTCAAAATTTAGCCAATAATTTCCAGCAATGGGATTATCCCAATAGGAGAGAGAGAAATGCCTAGCATCAAAAGAAGGGAGGCATATATGAAAGAGGAGTGAACACAGGCATATCTTATATTCTCAACTTGGTGATTGAAATAATTGACAAGTTTAATTCCTTGGGTGGAAGAGTGGACAAACTTGAAAATATATTTCAAGACTTTATGGTTGCTACTACATCCACTAAGCCTCCACAAGAGGTCTGTGCTATGTGTTCTAGCCCAACCCATGTAACCACAACATGTCCATCCAATAGAGTGAATATTTTCTAGAACTAGTGAATGTCATGAATGCATATCGCAACCCTAACAACAACCCCTATTCTCAGACCTATAATCCAGGATGGGCTAGGCATCCCAATTTATCATGGTCAAAGAATAATTATCAGGGAGGATCATCTATGAACCCCATGCATAGAACTTTCCTAGAGTGTCAGTTCACTAGCAGCCGCCCATTTTTTAGCTCCCTCAGCAAAAGAAACAAACTTTTGAGGAGAACAAATAGTTACTATTAGAAAGATCTTTAAAATTAAATGATGATACTGACAAGTCCCTAGATCAATTATAGAATGATAGTTGACATTCCACCAACAACTCTCAAGCTATTTCCAAGTTAGAAATGCAAGTAAGCCAACTGTCTACTGCATTAAAAGACAGAGGAAAGGAACAGTTTCCTAGTCAATCCATCCTTAACTTTAAGGGCTAATTTTTGATAGGTCTAGTTCATAGACCCACCATTCTCTTGAGCAAGGAAAGTCCATAATGACCCTTTGGAGTGACTGTTATGTTGATAATCAAGTAGGGCCATGTAAGGAAACTATAAAGGAGAAGGAATTAGTAAAAATATAGGAGAAAGAGAAGAGACAAAAATCTCCTACTGAACCTTTAGTGGAGGTACCCTATGTACTTAAAGCTCCATTTCCTCAGTTATTGAACAAAACTAAGAAAGGAACAAATTTCAATGAACTAATGGATATATTCAAGTATGTGCATATTAACATCCCATTACTCAATGCTATTAAGGATATTCCTACTTATGCCAAGTTCCTAAAAGAGTTTTGCACATGAAAAAAAGAAGAAGCTTAATGTACAAAAGAAAGCTTGCCTCACCTAGCAAGTGAGCTCTCTAATACAACACCAGACCCCACCAAAGTTCAAAGACCCACAATGTCCTACAATTTCTTATATCACTGGTGATCATATCATTGATAGGGCACTACTTGATTTAGGGGCTAGTAACAATTTGTTTCCATATGCTGCCTATGAGAAACTAAAGCTTGGTATTTAGACCAACTACTACCATGTTACAGTTGGTAAATAGGTCAATGAAAATACAACATGGTATGGCTGAGGATGTGTTGATATAGGTGGACCAATTTTACTATCCTATCTACTTCATCATACTAGATGGATCCTTGCCTATTTGTATAGCATTAGATTTATACCAAGAATAGGAATGAAAACTTCTTAATGTTCTCAAAGCATAAAAGACTGCTTTAGGGTGGACCACAGTAGATATTAAGGGGATTAGTCCAACTACGTGTATGCATAGGATCCACTTGGAAGAGAACTCTAAACCATCTAGGAAAACACAAAGAGTAAATCTTCGTATGAAGGAGGTGGTAAGAAATGAAGTACTTAAGCTTTTAGATGTTGGTGTTATATGCCCCATATTTGATAGCACTTGGGTCAGCCTAGTTCAAAATGTCCTCAAGAAATTTAGAGTCACAATAATTAGAAATGAGGATAATGAGTTAGTGCCCACTTGCATGATCATCAAAAATTGAACTCTGTCACGAGAAAAGACCACTTTCCTCTTCCCTTCATCGATGAAATGCTTAAGAGGTTAGCTAGTCATAGTTATTATTGCTTTCTTGATGGTCATTTTGACTATAACTAGATTCCTATAGCACTTGAAGATTAGAAGAAGAATACCTTCACCTACCCTTTTAGGACCTTTGATATTGCTGCATGCCTTTTGGACTTTATAATGCTCCAACTACTTTTCAAATGTGTGTATTGAGCATATTTTAAGACACTATGAAGAGATTTATAGAGGTGTTTATGGATGACTTTTCAATATTTGGTTCTTCATTTGATGAGTGCCCGTACCAGTTAAAGTTAGTTCTTACAAGGTGTTAAGAAAAGAACTTTGTGTTGAACTGGGAGAAATGTCATTTATGGTGCAAAATGGCATTGCTGTAGACCATATAATATCACATAATGGTATATGGGTAAACAAGGCTAAGGTGGACTTAATCTTTCACCTTCCTCCAAGGACAGTGAAAGAAATCCACTATGTTTAGACGATGCTGGTTTTATAGATGATTCATCAATGATTTTAGTAAAATTATTAGGCTCTTATGTAATACTTACAAAGGAGGCATCATTCGACTTCGATGATGACTCAAAGAAAGCATTTGAGCACCTAAAGGCTCAATTGACCTTTGCACCTATTATTCGACTACTTGACTGGAGTGTACCATCTGAAATAATGTGTGACGCTTCAGATTACTCAATCGAGGCTGTGTTGGGATAGTGTATTGATAAATTTCCAAGTGATATACAACACTAGCAAAACACCTAATGATACCCAACTCAACTATTCAATCATAAAAAAGAGAGTTGTTGGTAGTTGTGTTCGCACTAGGTAAGTTTAGATCTTACTTGTTAGAATCTAAGGTTATAGTATACTTGGACCGTGCAACACTAAAATATCTCTTTTCTTAAAAGCATGCAAACTTAAGCTGATCTGATAAATACTATTAGAACATATGTGCCTATAACACACACTTTTCTAAATGAATAGCTATTGGACATTTCCCAGTTACCTTGATATGGGACATAGTCAATTATCTTGTTATAGGTCAAATGGCTAGTGATTGGACTAAACAAGATAGAAAAAGATTTATTGCTAAGGTTTGACACTTTATTTGGGATGATCCATACTTCTTTAAGTATTGTCCCAATCAAGTCATTGGGAGATACATACCCAATAGTGAACACAATGAAATCTTCTCCTTTTGTCATGACCATGCTTTTTGGACCATTTTATTTCTACAAATAAGTGCAAAGATTTTGTTGTGTGGTTATTATTGGTCCATAATTTTTAGGGATTCACATGCTCACTACATAGCATGCGGAAGGTGTTAAAGGTTAGGAAGTATAGGAAGAAAAAATATGATGCCCTTAATCCCCATTCTTATTGTAGAGCCTTCTGACATTTATGGCATTGATTTTATGGGAACATTCCTTAACTCCTTTGGATATCTGTACATCCTTGTGGGGGTGGATTATGTGTCAAAAGAAGTTGAAGCCATACTGTGTAAGATCAATGATCACTGGGTAGTGGTGAAGTTCTTAAAAGAAAATATATTTGTATGCTTTCATACCCCCAAGGCTATAATTTGATGTGGGTAAACACTTTTGAAATAGGGGGTTTGAGAACTTAATGAAGAAATATGGTGTAAAACATAGGATAGTGACCCCTTATCATCCCTAGAGCAATGGACAAGTAGAGGTGTCCAATCAGCAAATAAAGTAAATTTTAGAAAAGATACTCAATCAAAATAGGAAAGACTAGTCTTTGAGACTTAGTGACACTTTATGAGCTATCCTATAGCATTTAAGACTCCTATAGGCATGTCACCCTACTTCCTAGTCTATGGAAAGGCCTTCCACCTTCTAGTATAACTTGAACATAAGGCATATTAGGCCATCAAAAAGCTCAATTTTGACTTACATATTATTAGAACCCACATAAAATACAACCCAATGAGTTAGGTGAATTAATAAAAGATCCATATGAGTCTTCAAAGTTATACAAAGACTGTATGAAGAGTAATCATGACAAACATATCTTAAGAAAGTCCTTTACCCTATGACAAAAGGTCCTATTATATAATTCTAAGTTACATCTATTTCAAGGAAAACTTCAATCTTAATAGGCTGAACCCTACATAATACATACTATATATCCTCATGGGGCCATCGAGATAGAAAAGGATGGAGAGATTTGCAAAGTAAATGGGTAAAGGATGAAACCCTTCCTAGAGTTGATAAACCCTGAGGTGGAAGAAACATTCCTTGAGAGACTGATCTACCAACCTCAACATGGCCAAAGATACCTGCAGACATGAGCTATATTCACCATCATTTCACACTACATTTGGTTGAAAACATAAAATTTCTGCTCATTGGGAGGCAACCTAGGAATTTTTAGAGTCTATGTATTCTACATTGCTCATTAATCATATAATATCCTACATTTCAAAACATTGGGGTCAATGTTTATTTTAGGTTGGGGGTGTATATGTGCATAGATATTTTTTAATTTTCTTTAATTTTAGTTTTTTAAAAAGTTTTTTGAAGGTTTTAAGGTCAAAGTTCCTCTACTGTGATGAGAATTGGATTGTTTGAAGTTTAATACTTCTACTACTTTAGCCTCTTAATAGAAATGCATATGATCAATGTTGCATCTTATTTACATCCTTAAGTATTTTATGAAAGTTAAATCTTGAAATATATTACAGAGTGCATAGTTTGGACCGATAGATAGTTATGACTCAAAGACCTTGAGGAAATTAGTGGAGACCTATAACCATGTGAGCTTTAGAGTCTATCTTCTTTTTGGGGGTTATAAGTAAATCTATATTTTCTTCAACGTACAATTACTTTTGAAAGATCATAGTATCTTTGTTTAGGTTAAATTACTAGGAATAAATAGGAATACTAACTTTATTTCTTGAACATTTATTGAATTTGCTAGGCATTAAGAAACCTAGGAAATAATATAGGCTATCCTTGTTTTTGCCTAAAGACATAAAGCCTACTTAGTACACTATACTATTAGTTAGACCCTTTGAGCCTCTTAATAGGCCTTTTACTTTTCAAAACCCAATTACCTTGACCTCGAAACACAGTAAAATAATTAACCATTACCTATCTTTCAAAAATGAGTAGAAAAGTTTAGAAAAGGGACAAAAGTCAAAGAAGTGAAAAATATAGAAAATATAGCGCAAAGTATTCTTTCTTAGAAGATTAAAGTCTAGGAAAAGAAAAGTTGAATAAGGAGAAAGAAAAGAAATAGAAAAGATATTCACCTCAGTGTAGTCACAGAAAAGTTGCCTAGATAACCAATTGAATACCTCTACTTAGATTTGAACTTTGAATTCATATATCCTTCTTTTTAGAACCTACCCCAAGCCTACGTTTAGTCCTATCTAAGGACCTATTGATCTAAGGTGGAAAATGATCTTAATGAGGATATAAATATTAAGGGAATAAGATGAAATAGTTCTATTGGTCTTGATAAAGGCTTCTATTATTAGGGATCATATTCCTTTGTTCCTACAACAACATCAACAATAATTGACTTGGGACAATGTGTTGTAAGAAGCAAGGTGTATTCTACATGCCCTCAGTATAATGTTGTTGGACATTTAAAGAAAGTAGCCATTTCTATGAACAAATATTGTGCACTGGTAATGTCACTAGAGTTGTGTTATACACTCATTAACAACCTTAGTGGTCTTGATTTACTAACTAATGAATTCCACAAGGTCAATGTGGGCAAACCTGACTACATGTCCATCTTTTTCAATGATAGTGATCACCAATTTGGCATGAAATCCCATAGCAAATCCTCATTTATAGTGGCTAAATTATCCCATAAAGTTGTCACTAAAATCATGATTGACCTAAGGTCTGCCATTAATTTACTTTCCTTATGAAACTTGTCTCTTTGTGACTTGAGCAAGAAAGATCTCACTAATAGCAACCTTATGATTCAAGGATTTGATCAGAGCAGTCAAAAGGCCATCACAATAACTTATATAAACTTAGAGTGGGGGATGTAGACTCTAAAGCCTTGTTCTATGTAATAGATGTTCATCACTAGGACATCCACAATTACATGAAAACAAATTAGTCCCATCAACCCTCCATTAGTGTCTTAAGTATGTTAATGATTGTGTAAAGAAGTGTGTTTGGGCTGATTCTTATCCTTTCATTGTTGTAGAATCTCATATAGCTTGTGTTAGATTCTACTTTACTAAAGCTTCTAACACTATGAATTGAATCCTAATGATCCAGGGCACAATGGTTTAGCAACATTATTGAGTGATTATCTCCCTTAGATGGTTGAGGCATTAAAGACCCTCAAGAAAAGGTCAAAGCATTACCAATATGGGAGTCCAAGAATTCACCTCGATCATGTTATAGTAAGCATTTACGACATATGATTTAAAGAATGGATGTCAATCTGGACTAACCTCATATGAAGCCATGCTTAGAAAGAGCTAGAATTTAGCATTGCATCAAGAGATTAGACTCTTGCTCTCATAGAATAGTGTTAGCTGTCTATAATCTAATCCAATCATCACTCTTGCAAGCACAAATACCATCACCATATCAGAGGCCTACTTTTGTAAGCACTTCCTTGTCTAAACAAGTGAAGAAAGGTTATGTAACATTCTCTTTTCTTGGATGTACCACAAGATGCTTGGGTTAGAGCCTTTAGTAGTTGTACATAAATTAGCAATTGATTCCTCATCCTATAAAAAAGCACAAAGATGCTTTAAGCTTAAATTGTAACAACAAAGAGAGATTGAAGTTGAAAAGCTCATAAAAGCTAGTTTTATGAGGGAAGTTGAGTATCCTCGCGGATTGCTAATATTGTTTCCATGCAAACAAAGAACAGAAAAATATGCATGTGTGTTCATTTTCGCAACCTAAAATCCATATGCCTTAGGGACCATTTACTTTTGCCAATTACAAAAATACTTGTAGGTTCCACCATTGGTTATGATAGATTATCTTTCATGGATGAATCCTCTAGATACAATTAAATCAAAATGAATCCTTGAGATGAAAAATGTAAAACATTTCGTACACTTAAAGGCATTTTCTATTACAAAATTTATATTGTTTGATCTTAAAAAGCTGGCATGACTTATAAGCAAACCATGACCATTTTATTTGATGGCCTCATCCATGATAGAGTTGAGTGTTACATTGATGTTTTCATAGTAAATTGAAACAATCCCAATCACACCTAAAGATTTAGATATTGTATTTCAACATTTACAAAAATGATAACCTTTTGTTTTCAATGTAGGAGGATGCTTAGTAATCATGTACGAGTTGTCTTGGAAGTGATAATCACATTCCTCCCTCTTAGCTAGGGCCATGGCTCCTTTTAAGGCTTGGACCTCACAACAAGCATAGGTATCCATGTTGAAGGTCAATTCCCAACTCCAGTCTCTAGTCTTAACTTCAATGATCTTAGTGTCACCTTAATTATTTTTTCCTAACCCTTTCTCTAAACTAACATCCTAATGCTTTTCTAGGTTTCTCACATTTATTTAAAGGATTTAGGATCCTTAGCATCTTGAATATCAATGGAAGCTGGGACATTATTAGTTGGTTTAAGTTCATGCTTGATGTTGGCATTTTAGATTCATATTGAAAGCTATTGAGTGGTGGATCGGACATCAACCTTTTCATAGTCAATACTGGGGATTCTAACTCACTATATGTTAGTTGTGGCTACACTAACATCACCATGACAATGGCGAATTTTCCATTGGAAAAGAATATAACATATTGGTGTTGGGAGGATGAGACAACACCCACTTGATGTGACCATACTCTACCTAAGAGGAGATTGAAGTGGGACTGATCTCTAAGTTGAGGAATGAGATATGAAATTCAGTAGGCACAATCTTCATGGTGATGATGGTCTCACTAATAGATTCTCTTCAAGTGTTATCATAAGCATAAGTGGATGATTTGGTGTTTTTAAAAGTGGAAACATTGATTCCTATTTTTTTTAATAGCCTTAATTTTATATTCCATGTATGTAAAAAAATTAATTTAAATATAAAAAAAGACTTCTCACTTAAATAGGAGGGGCTAATTTTGATAATGGAACCCCTTCTTTAAAACATAACAAAATTTGACTATTTCCTAATGCAAGGAAGGGAAGAAATGGAAGAATAGATAGATAGATAGATAGAGAGAGAGAGAGAGAGAGAGAGAGAGAGAGAGAGAGAGAGAGAGAGAGAGAGAGAGAGAGAGAGAGAGAGAGAGAGAGAGAGAGAGAGAGAGAGAGAGAGAGAGAGAAACATCATTAGAAAAGCCAGAGTGCATCACTGGAGAGGGAGAGTGTGCTTGAACAATGTTTGCTTGAGATTGAGAAAAATGAAAAAAACGATGATTTTTATGAGTGTTCAATTTTGCGTAAAAGTACCCATTTAGTGGCCCATGTGTTATAACATATAGTGTTAATTCTAGGATTTTTTTTTGAAAATTTGTATTACATACAATTTCTAACCTAATGACTCTAAAGTTTGATATTTTCTAGGTCTAGAAGCTAATTTAGAGTATGTGAATGATCATATATTTTTTAGTTTTTTTTTTTCTTTGTAGGAATCAAGATGATGATCCAATGGATGAGATCATTCAAGATAAAGATCAAGGATCAAGATCAAATTGGTGGGCCTGGAACTACATTTTACCAATTTCAAGTTTTTACATAGGTCAAGATCATCTCAAGGCAAGATCATGGATTCAAGGAAGCAATTGGAATAGCTAAAGGTGATTAAAATGGGCCCATGTCCAAGCCTTGCACATGGAACCAAGCTAGGGAGTTAGGCATTTCAGCCATCAAGTAAATGAATCATTGAAGTGAGCTACTAAGCCAAATGGGCCATAGACATGGAGTTCCATGATTGGAGGAAAAATTATAAGTAATTATCCATGCCAAAATTAGGATTTTCAAGAGATAATTAGCAAGAATTAGAAGGAGATTATCAAAGCATGCTCATGCGGTCCAATAGGACAAGAGCCCACTCCTTCTCTTTCCTTCCCATTCCTTCCCTTTTTATTTTTATTTTTTTCTCTTTCCCATATTTCTCTCTCCATATCTCTCTCACACTATATGATTTCCACATGAAAACCAAAGTGGGAGATGCCTCCTTCCTAAAGAAATGGCGCCTCCCACAATTGGTTGTTCCTTTTTACCATTATCCTCTCCTTCTTTACCTCTTTTCTGCATGAAAAACCCGAAAGGAAGGGAGCTCCATGCCTAGATCCTAAAAATTAGGAGCCTCCCTTCTCTTAGTTGTCCTCGGTGGCCAATCTCACCATGCCATCTATACTCACCTTCTAACCTCCCTCTCCAACTCTCTTTCCATCCTTCTTTTCCTCCCTCTTTCTAATTCCATCTCACTTGCCACATCACCCACTCCATAGGGTTTTCCATCATATGAGAGAGATGGAGATGCCCCACCCTAAAAAGTGGGGGCCTCCTACCTAATATCTCACCTTGTTTCCTCTTTAAGAAGCCCTCCCATCTTCTTCAATGCACTCTTTAGGGCAGCCATTCCTTCCAAGTCTTCCACACCTGCTTATGGCTAGTGATCCTTAGTTTTATGCACCTCCATTACAGGTTGGTTTCCTTCTTTACTGATTTGTTGGGTTGATCCTTCAATGCTTTGTTTTGTCCTTTGATTCCATGCTTATTTTCCTAGCCTTGCTCTTTATCTTCCATGATTGTTTTCCTTTTGTTGTCAGCCTTAGATCCTTGTTACTAAGAATCACTAATCTTTGGTAGTGACAGCCAAGAAATAGTGATCTTTAGATTGAGTTATTTGGGAGATAGTGATGATTAAGTCAAGTTTTTTGGGTGCTTTAGATCCCTTGATTCCATCATTCTCACCATCTTCTTTTCACCCTATATCCTTGGCTATTCTTTGGGTTCACACACATGTTGGTCTTGTGAGATGCATACTACAATTATAACCATTTTGCAACTCAACAGACTCCTTATTTCATGATTGGTGTGTATCATTCATGAATTATTTACTTGATTTAAAGCTTACATTCCATGGCTGCTATGGTGCAGTCTTTTTGTTTAAAATTCACATAGGCCTTTGCATTCCATCTCTTATGTAAACAATCCATTGTTTCATGCATTCCATGTCTTAGTTTCCTTAAATTCCATGCATATTCTAGATTAGTTTGTTTCCATTTTTCTTTATCTTTATGTGCATATTTCTTGTATCTTTCATGCACTTTAGTTTAGTTATTTCATGTATTATTTAGTATATATTTCATGTGCACCCTTCTTTATTCCATGTAGGAAGTTTTCCCTCTTAGATTCATACGCACAAATCTTTAATTCAAGTGTTCCATGATAACTTAAGTTGCAACATAGATTAATGCATATATTTTTTAGTTCTTGATAACATTTTGCATTGTAGTTTATGTTTTACTTTGTTAGGACAGCAATGCACAAGGTTAGGATCTGTGCATACCATACACATTTCAATTCATGCATCTTAAGTTTACTTAGGTTACATTCATCTCACCTTGTTTCAAGCGCATTATTTTGCATAGTATTTCTTAGTTTTGCATGTTTTGTAGTTTAGCTTATTTCGTATTTAGGTTTTCTTAGTTGTTGTCTAGTTTATTGCATCTTGAGAATAGTTTTAAGAAGCTTCTAATTTAAGCTTTTAGAAAAGTTTCTAATTGTTGTTTTAGAAAAGTATTATTTTTAGAAAGTGTGTTTTCAGAAAGTTTCAAATTTATGGGTTTTCTTTCTTTCTTTTAGCATGTTTCTTATTCTATATTTCTAATCTATACTTGCCACATTTCCTTGTTAATTCCATTCTTAGATTAGCAAAAGAAATCAACTCTTTTAGCTAGGCTAGATAATTTAAAATAAGATCCATCCAAGACACACAATTGAGAGATTCCTTATGGGGTTGACCTCACTCATGTGCATCTACTACAATAGATTTGTGTGCTTGTGAGTAAATTAAAACATACATCAACTTCAAACTCGCCAAACCAATCATCTCATTTCCTACACCACAACAACCTATACATTCATCTAGATTACTGATCTATCTCCATCTCGCAAAAAAAATTGACAGAGAATAGTAGGAATGTGGCAGAGGAGGTGATTGTAGGCATTGGGTAGATTGGAAGATCTGGTTTGTCATCTTACTCATTGCAAGAGGAGTGAAAGCCCTTAAGAATAGTGGAAATTTGGTAAGAAATGGCAATTGATTGGAGCCAAAATATTAAATTAGTTTTTTATAAAAAAAATTCAAAATTGCAATCAATTAAGTGATAAATGAAGTACTGATGTAATGATTTGACTAAGAATAGTTGCACGACATAGATAGTGATCATCTAGCAAAAAAATCTAAACAAATTCCTAGCTCAACGATCAATTGATCTGAACCATATGTTTCAGGTAAAATGATTTTGAATGGATCACCTTTAATTATGAATGTTTATGCAAATATGAGTATTAGATCTATATTTTATAGCTTAGATTGGTTTAGATCTAATTAAAATTCATAGATCAATGACTTAAAAGTCAATCTAAGATTCTCGATTGTCTATTATAGATTGATCTAACTATTGGATGTTTGATCAATCACTTTAAACTTCTAATTAGTTAGATCTAAACCATTATAAAAATTCCTAGAATTTTTCTAGTAGCTAAGGATCTTTGAACTATCAAATCTGACTATCTATGATTCGATTAGAGGTCGAATTTGCCTTAGAATTAATAAAACAAAGCATGTAACAAAGATCTAATGATAATTAATCATGAAATCAAGGTCAAATGCATTGATTTAGATGGATGACATTGTTTTAACAATACTAATTAGATCCTAACCATAGAATCATGACCAAATACATTAATTTAACTAATTTAGTACCATTTTCCATAATGGATTAGATCATGACCATCAAATAGCAATAAATTGTAAATTTGACATGTTTAGGTGATGAAAATTCGTATAGCATAGATTTGATCCATAAATAAGATCATTTTATAAATCAGTAGTTGGGGACACCGATCCATAGATTTGATCCTTTATTTAAGTAGATCAATTATTCCAGATAATTTGAATCATTGATTGAAAATTGAATGGTGTGATATTAAATTATATGACGTAACGAATGTTACATTAGCTCATCAAAACAATTGTTGCTGAGGCTAAGATTATAAGAATTCATGTTGATATAAGATGGAATTCCAAAGATTAACGCCTTTATGATTTTGGGATAATCTAGACCTTAAGATCATAAATTAACTTAAAGTTTATGTATATGTATTAAAATAGAAATTCTATGCACTACATAGTTCTAGACATGGTTGGACAAACTTGAAATTAGTGTATGACGATAATCAAGGGAAAAACTTATGGAAATCGATAGATTTGCAGTCTAAGGTAGGTGTTCTGACATTACATGTTTTTGTACTAAAATTGAATTTTCAAAGAATCATGTTCAATTAAATGAAATCCTAATTTGGTTTAGGAGAATTGTCACATTTTTAGAGTTATTATGATTATTGTTGAGATCTTTAGAACTTTATCAAAGTATTAGATCTAAATTGTTTATAGTTTTGGTTTATTCCATTATATATATATATATATATTCTAAATGTGAAATCTAGTAAATTTAACATGATTTAAAATGATACATTTACATAGTATTGATATAAGCATATCGTGATTTGATTTTAAAAATTATTAGTATATGATTGATGAGTCGTATTGGGTTCAGAGGTACCAGATTTGACTCCTTGTTTTCTGAGGATTTGTTTTTGATGTGCACTTTTTCCTAGTGTACACTATGTTAGTAGCGTAGTAGGGTCGGCTACCCGCTCTCTGAAATTTAAATACATGTTATTGCCATGATTGGATTTTTCCTATGTGGGTATCATGGGAAGGCCCCACCTAGTGTTGATTGACATCCCCATGTGGTGCAGATCGTAGTCTCTCTGCTATGGTATCGGTGATTGATAACACAGATGGACTAGTTTTGGGTTCCAGATACAAAGTGGTCCATGTGTTTCTTTCTTATTTGTGGATGTGACATGGCGCATGAGTGAAATAAGGTGATGATTCCTTGTATTGATATGGCATGACGATGCCTTGATGTTGTTAAAATACCCTTGAAAATCATGAGATAAAGAAATTTCTAAGTGATGAATCTTTATAATTTTGAAAATATTATATGAGTTTTGTAACTTCCTGAGTGCATCATTATCGTAGTGTAATATTGCAAAGAGTGTGAACTTTAATTATCTGACATTATTGGTAGTACCATCTTTGAATTTGTATTTGAATACTTTGCCCTATTACATGATTTGAATTAGCCATTTTACTTACATGATAATGATTATTTAAATCCATCAGATTTTTCTTTTATATTCTTCCATGGAATATAGTGCTTAATTGGAATTGTTAAGTATTAAATGTAATGTTAGACACCTACCCAAGCATAGCTTATTAAGATATTGAAGTGTTTATAGTATCTTAGATCTGAATAAGTAATTGAGAGTAGCAATCAGTTGGATAGAGGCAGACAAGACTTATAGTGGGAAGAGTTAGACGAAGACTATAGTAGTATTAATTGGCATTATTGATGTATCTAAATACTTGAACCGTTTAACTTCAAACTTTCTTTATGACTTGGACTTATCTACATATGGAATTATGTATAATGGACTATGAATTGTGATTGTAAGAGATTTTGGGTAAATAGTGATATTTTAATATTTGTTTGTTAAAAACTATTATTGCTTTAATTTTTTTTTTGAATTTAAGTATGGGTGTAAAGACAAAGTCTCCAAGTATATTGATGATAATTGTGTAATTATCAGATGTTGTCACATCGCATGCGTTAAATGCGAATGTCCCAAATATTGAGGAAACTTTACTTGATTTTAGGTAGAAATGGGATGTCTATTTCATAGTTAAGTCCACGTTTTTGGGAAAGCTATGACACTCAGAGTTTTTGAAAAAAGTGTTTTCTTAACGAAAATATTTTGTTATTTGTTTTTCAAAAAGAAATTTTCATAATAGGGATCCTGACTTATTTAAAAATAAATTAAAAATATATTTGAGAACCCCGGTTGTCATAATTGGTAGAACTTAGTTTATCCCGTTCATAGGTAGTCTGATAAGTCTATAAAGTCACAATAGTCCATAAAGTGTTGTAGTGAAGAGTGACTTAGAAGCAAAACTCACACAAATTGTATTGATTTTGAAATAGATGCCTCATCAAAGAAGGACTAGGTCTACCCGCACCACTCTAGCCACTACACCTGCTGAGTCTTTAGGTTAAGGGAATTAGGTGGCAGGGATAGTAGCTCAATTTATTTAGGGTCCTTTGTCACATCTTCAACAACAAATGCCAATGCATAGCTTATAGTAGTTTCTAATGGGCATTCACACACACACACACACACACACACACACACACACACACACACACACACACACACACACACACACACACACACACACACACACACACACACACACACACACACACACACACACACACACACACACACAGTCTGCATCAACATCCAACGATAGACTCATACCCAGACATAGATTCTACCGAGTAAAGTGGAAGGTAGCTTAGCAAAGGATCCCAACAAAGCTTATAAGTTACTAGATTGTTTGTAGAGGATGGTGCCCTCATTCTCAGGTGAGGGCAAACCAAAAGCTTTTGAGAGGTGGATCTTTGAGGTGGAGAAGGCTTTCAAGGCCATGGAAGTGGCTACAGATAAGTAGGTACAAATTGAGACATATTCTAATAAAAGAGGCTGAATTTTGGTGGCAGACTATAGAGAGGGCTCATTTTCCTAGTTGTATGACTACTTAAAAAAGTTTCAAGAGCGTGTTTAACGATAAGTACTTTTCACTCCATATACAAAAGGAAAAGGAGATGGAGTTTCTAGCCCTAAAGTAGGAAAATCTCATGATTTAGTAGTTTGAGAACCTTTTAACTCAGACGAGGAGATTTATTTCTAGTACTAGCACGACTGACTTATAGATCACAAAACAATTTTTTGTGCTTGAGTCCAATGTTAAGGAATAGAGTTTTGCTAACACAGTCGTCTATGGTGGCTGGAGCAGTTGAGATGGAGGTTATTATGGAGCAGGATCTTAGACTGGGTAGGGCAGAGTGGAAGGAGAGTGAGCATGATGGCAGCAGTTTAGGATACCACAGGAAACGCAAGAGGCCTTTCTCTTTGATAAAGCCATAGAGAATCCCAAGACAGCAACGACATGCTACTCGACAAGGTGCAGGTTTGTATCCTTTCTCTCAGTCCACGTTCCTGGAAAAAGCAAATGGAAGATTCCCACATAAAAATGTCTTTTTGTTTCAAAAGGTCCATCCATTTTTCTCACTCTCTCAACCTTCTAGTCAAGCCCTTTGCATCCAAAATAGCTTCTTAACATATGAATCTATCATCCCTCGGCTGTCATACAATGAATGGAGCAGAAATTGACATTTTTTTCCTTTCCTCCACATTTTTTGCAAATTCTAAACATTCTGCAACAAAGCAATCATGAATCAAGCACAAGAAAAATGCTCTCATCCTAGAACAAGGATATTTCATCATAGGAAAGTTGCTGAGCTATGCCTGTGAAGAAGAATACATTTCTTCCATTTCTCAGCATGTTTTGCCAATTATGAACTTCTTCTTTGAAGCTGATTATGCATCAGGAAGACCTAATTCTCTTGTTCTGGGGAACTAGGGTATTTCATAGAAAAAAGGTTAAGGACTATGCCAATAAGTTAAGAAGCCTAGTACATTAATCCTAAAGCTCCTCTTGATCATCTTCCCTGCATACTCCATATCCTGGGTACTAGAGGGACAATAGTTACTGATTAACAAACATTGGGTAAAATTGGTCACACTACATGAATCCTGTACGAAACTAGTAATTTATTTTCATCATCATCATCATCATCATCATCATCATCATCATCATCATCATCATCATCATCATCATCATCATCATCATCATCATCATCAAGACCTTATCCCAATTAGGGGTCGGCCACATGAATCTTATTCCTCCATTCCACTCTATTAAATACCATGGCTTCATTTAGTCCCAAAGTTTTTAAATCTTTTCGCACCACTTCTATCCACGTTCTTTTGGGCCTTCCCCTTGCCCTTTTAGAACCTTTAACTTGTATTGCCACACTCCTTCTAAGTGGTGTCGTTGTTGGCCTCCTTTGAATATGTCCAAACCATCTAAGTCTAATCTCCCTCATCTTGTTACCTATTGGTACTATCCCTAAATTTTCTCTAATATTTTCATTTCTAATTCTATCCTTTCTTGTCTTACCACTCATCCATCTCAACATCCTCATTTCTGTGACACTCGGCTTATGAGTATGATGTTCCTTAACTACCTAACACTCTGATCCATAGAGCATGGCCGGCCTTATAGCCATCCTATAGAATTTTCACTTTAGTTTGAGTGGCACCCGCCGATCATATAAAACACCCGATGCACATCTCCATTTGTTCCAACCTGCTTGGATTCTCTGGGTAACCTCCCTCTCAATCTCTCCACTCTCATGGATCAATGATCCTAAGAATCGGAAGTGGTCTCTCATGGCGACCTCTTGGTTATTAATCTTGACTGGTGCTCCACTCCTACTCTCCTTGCTAAAATTACATTCCATATATTCTATCTTAGTTCAGCTAATTTTAAATCCTTCCGATTCTAATGCTTCTCTCCATAACTCTAGCTTTATGTTTACACCCTCCCTTGTCTCATCAAGTAGGACTATATCGTCTGCAAATAGCATGCACTAGGGAATCTCCTCATGCAGATGTTTTGTTAACTCATCCATAACTAATGTGAAAATGTATGGACTTAATGCCGATCCTTGGTGCAATCCTACAGTGACAGGAAAATCACCAGTCACGCTACTAGTGGTCTTAACATTTGTTACTGCTCCCTCATACATATCTTTAATTATGTCTATATACACCTGAGAAACCCTTTAACACCTAACACCCTCCATATTAACTCTCTAAGGACTTTATCATCAGCTTTCTCTGAGTTAATAAAGACCATGTGTAGGTCTTTTCTCCTCTCCCTACATTTCTCTACTAATTGTCTTAGTAAGAAAATAGCTTCCATGGTAGACCTCCTGGGAATGAAACCAAACTGATTCTCTAATATGCTTGTTTCATGTCGTAGCCTCTTCTCAATCACTCTTTCAAAAGTTTTGTGGTGTGGCTCATAAGTTTGATCCCTCGATAATTAGTGCAGCTCTGAATGTCTCCTTTATTCTTATAGATTGGTACAATAGAGCTTTTCCTCCACTCATCAGGCATTTTCTTTGATTTTATAATCTTGTTAAACAACTTGGTCCACCAAACTACCCCAATATCTCCCATATGCTTCCAAACCTCTATTGGTATACCATTAGGCCCCATGGCCTTTCCTGATTTCATCTTTCTCAAGGCCTCTTTTACTTCAAGCATTCTAATCCTACGTTCATATCTATAATATCCAGTGTTATTTAGATTTATAGTATTTTCAATCCCTATATTCTCAGGGCCATTGTCATTTAACAATTTTTGAAAGTATATTTCCCACCTTTGTTTGATCTCATCATCTTTGACTAATACCCTTTGATCATCGCTTCTAATGCACCTAACATGTTCTAAGTCCTTACCCTTTTGTTCTCTTACTTTTGCAAGTTTAAACACATCTTTCTCACCTTCTCTTGTTCCTAGTCTATTATAGAGCTCATCATATGCTTTAAGTTTAGCCTCACTTACTATTCTCTTAGCAATGTTTTTAGCATTCTTATATTGTTCATAGTTTTCATTATTTCTAATCTTCTGCCATGCTTTAAAATGCATTCGTTTTTCTTTAATAGCTTTTTGCACTGTTTCATTCCACCACCATGTTTCCTTTGCTAATAGCCTTTTACCTTTAGATACTCCTGAGACATCTTTTTCCACTTTCTTAATGGACTCAGACATATTAGTCCACATGGTATTTACTTCTGTTTCATAGTTCCAATTTCCTTCTACCATCAACTTATTTTTTAATGAGGTTATTTTCTCTCCTTTTAAGTTCCACCACTTAGTTTTTAGATGTGTATTAAGTTCAGTTCTTTTACTTCATCTTTTGATATGAATATCCATAACCATTAACCTATGTTGTGAGGTTAAACTCTCACCGGATATCACCTTACAATCCTTACATAGATCATTCATTATTCCTAAGTAGAAAAAAGTCTATTTGGCTTTTATGAAGTCCACTTTAAAGGTTATTAAGTGTTTATCCCTCTTCTTAAAGAGTGTATTTGTAATGGATAGGTTATATGACAATGCAAAATCGAGGATATTCTCCCCCATCTCGTTTTGCTCACCTATACCATACCCTTAGTGTATTCTATCATATCCTTCCTTATCTTTTCCTACATGGCCATTTAAGTCTGCTCCTATAAATATCCCCTCAGTGTTGGGAATTTCTTGCATGACTCCCTCCATATCTTCCCAAAACTGTCTCTTAATTATATCTTGTAACCCTACTTGTGGTGCATATGCACTTATAATATTTATAATCTGCTCTCCTAGAATCATTTTTATTATTATAATTCTATCACTGATTCTTTTAATGTCCACAACTTTATCCTTTAATTCCTTATCCACTATTATTCCTACGTCATTTCTATTATTTTCCTTTCCTACGTACCATAATTTATACCCATCTATTTCTCTAGCTCGAGCCTCTTTCCACTTGGTTTCTTGGATACAAGTGATGTTCACTCTCCTATGTTTTATCATGTCTACTAACTCCAAACTCTTACTTGTCAGTGTCCCTATATTCCATGTAGCGATGCAAATCTTATGTTTTGGAGATATCTTATTTACTATCGCCTTTCTCCACCTCCATGGTATGAACCCATGTCCACTTTTCACTGCACCTGGGTTCTGATGCAGCGCGTCGCTTCCGAGGGGACGCTCTAGCATCCCTTGCCCATTTTTCACTACACCCCGAATCCGATGTAGTGCGTCGCTTCTAGGAGAATGCCTTAGCAACCCTTGCCTATTTTTCACTACATCCGGGATCCGATGCAACGCGTCGCTTATGGGGAATGCCCTAGCTTGAGCGAATTTTAGTTTTTGATTCATGTCATGTTGGGGTTACCATAGTTTTTAAAAAGCTAAAGATGATTTTCATCAAAATCATCTTCAGCTTCACCCTTGCTGGCTGGCTACTTGACGTAAGGGTGGCCACATTTTAAGAAGCTGAAGATGATTTTCATTTCTTCCTCACAAACTAATATACAAATGCATATTTATTTATAAGAAAGAAATAATAGAATCATCTTCAACTTCCCCCTTGCAGGCTGGCTACCTGACACAAGGGTTGTCATCTTTTAAGAAGCTGGAGATGAATTTCATTTCTTCCTCACAAACTAATATACAAATGCATATTCATTTGTAAGAAAGAAATAATAGAAACATCTTCAACTCTCCCCTTGCCGGCTGGCACCTGACGCAAGACCCTCCTCCTTTTTTATCCGAGCTTGGGACCGGCATCAAATGAACCAAGTTATTGGCCCTGGGGTTGGTTACAATGCATGACTAGAATTTTGTTGCTTTAGAAAGCATAACAAGAACAATGTTCTGCTTTCCAACTTTCTTTTGCCTATATAATTAAAAGATAGTATCATGGATAATTACTTTTTCATAAATGAAGAGCTGTAGGCATGATGGTCATTTCTTTTATCCTCAATTTGAACCAACATTCCTAATCTCAATATGAGTTTAAATCTTTGGCAGCTCAATGTGTAAATTGTTTTGCAGGTTCTGAAAGAAAGCTTTAAAATTTATTGTGTTATCAATGACCGCATCATTAGTCTTGTTGATAAGGTCCAGCATTAGAGTTATTCTCTCAACTTAATTTCTCTCTAGTGGTTACTTTTTGAAGGTTTTTGACTTTCTTTGTCATAGAAGGGGAGCCTTGGCACAATAGTAGAGTTGTCGTCATGTGGCCTCAAGGTCACGGGTTCGAGGCATGGAAATAGCCTCTTGCAAAAATGCAAGGTAAGGCTGCGTACCATAGACCCTTATGGTCCGTCCCTTCCCTAGACCCTGCATATGCGAGAGCTTCATGCACCGAGCTGCCCTTTTCTTTTTTTGACTTTCTTTGTCGTGATCTTTATTTGTTAAAGCAGTTCTTTGAGATGCCAAGACATGACGCTTTTAAAGCCCTTGAAATCTACAGAGGTGCTGGGTAGCCGGTAATATTGCCTTTTTAACTTTTGTATAATTTCATGTAGGTAGTGAGCTGCTGCTTGATCTTTGATATATTTTCTTTCACTACTTTGAACATGATAGAACTCCATGAAAATTGGACTGTTCACATTTGCCTACTCAATTTTGTCTGTGGCAATTGCTGAATAAGTTTGAATATTGCAGGCTCTCAGCCTGTCTTATTTCTATCAAGTCTGCAAAGGGTTGGAACTTGTAAGGAATTTCCTGTTTCCAGTTTTAAGAGAGGTAATGTGCCATCTACATTGATTTCTGCTTTCTTTTTTGATTCCTCGCACCGTTTAGTTCAGAGTAACCTCAAGTTACTTGTCATTCTCTTCCTACAGCCTCCACAGTCATTTCTTGTAACCATGGAAGAATACATAAGAGGGGCACTGCAGATAGTTTCTGTCTCAAGAGAACCATTGGTTAGTAGCATGAACAAAATGGCAACCTTAGTTTAGTGCATGTCACAAGTATAGGCAAAAATAGACCATGTTCTTGATACAGAAGTAGTCTCAGTTGATGTTGCCTAATTTAGATGTCATCATCTCTCTGTGGAAAAACTCCTAGTTGTATCATCCATTAATTTTTGGTTACTAGAGAATGTTCCTTAGTAATTATTTTAGATCTCATCATCTGTCTATGGAAAAACTCCTTTTCATTGTGTCATCCATTACTATTTACTAGCTAGAGAATGTTGGCTAATTATTAACTGCTTGCAATGTTTGGGATATGTAGAAGGGGAGCCTTGGCGCAACAGTAAAAGTTGTCGTCATGTGACCTTGAGGTCACGGGTTCAAGGCATGGAATTAGCCTCTTGTAAAAATGCAAGGTAAGGCTGCCTACTTTAGGCCATTGTGGCCCTCCCCTTCTCCGGACCCTGCATAGGTGGGAGCTTTGTGCACCGAGGCTGCCCTTTTTAATGTTTGGGATATGTAGATTGATACTGCACAATGATTGGCAGCATAGCGGGTTCTGAGGCTAGCTTAGTTCACAATTATTTTTATTATTTAAATCTGTAAATATGTTTCAAGGAAATGGAAGAATCATAGCCCCGCCAAAGGAGTTTGAAAGTATGCTCTGTCTTATAGCTCAAACACATAAATCCACTACAAGCACCAACTGACTGGTCTAATCAACCTTTTGATTTATAATAGCCATGAAATGACCTGCTATATGGTTCTGTTTGTATGACATGCACCACTGGTGGAAGCAGCGCAAATGCAAGGCACTAGTCTTTTGTATGGACTCGAGAAGATTTCAATGTCATGAAGCAAGTCTAATTGGTTGTGCCCTATCCTCGGATTTAAAAAAGGATGGGGCAGAAAATTGATAAAAATCTTCTTTATCTTGTCTATTGGTAGAGGTTAAGTAGTTACATCTTTTATGCATGACTTACCTACTTCGAACTATTTGCTAAAAGTAATTATCTGGACTAAGAAATGAAATACCTAATGATATCATCATCATCATCATCAAGACCTTATTCCAGTTAGGGGTTAGCCACATGAATCTTATTCCTCCATTCCACTCTATTAAATACCATGGTTTCATTTAGTCCCAAAGTTTTTAAATCTTTCCTCACCACTTCTATCCACGTTCTTTTGGGCCTTCCCCTTGCCATTTTAGAACCTTCTACTTGTATTGCCTCACTCCTTCTAACTGGTGCCGTTGTTGGTCTCCTTTGGATATGTCCAAACCATTTAAGTCTAATCTCCCTCATCTTAGTACCTATTGGTGCTACCCCTAAATTTTCTCTAATATTTTCATTTCTAATTCTGTCCTTTCTTGTCTTACCACTCATCCATCTCAACATCCTCATTTCTGAGACGCTCATCTTATGAGTATCATGTTCCTTAACTAGCCAACACTCTGATCCATAGAGCATGGCCGGCCTCATAGCCATCCTATAAAATTTTTCTTTCAGCTTGAGTGGCACCTGCCGTTCACATAAAACTCCAAATGCACATCTCCATTTGTTCCAACCCTCTTGGATTCTCTGGGCAACCTCCCTCTCAATCTCTCCACTCTCATGGATCAATGATCCTAAGTACCAAAAGAGGTCTTTCAGGAGGACTTCTTGGTTATCAATCTTGATTGGTGTTCCACTCCTACTCTCCTTGCTAAAATTACATTCCACATATTCTATCTTAGTTCGGCTAATTTTAAATCCTTCAAATTCTAATGCTTCTCTCCATAACTCTAGCTTTATGTTTACACCCTCCCTCGTCTCAGAATCTCCTCTTGCAGATGTTTTGTTAACTCATCCATAACCAATGTGAAAAGGTATGGGCTCAATACTGATCCTTGGTGCAATCCTACAGTGACTGAAAAATCACCAGTCTCACCACTAGTGGTCTTAACATTTGTTACCGCTCCCTCATACATATCTTTAATTATGTCTATATACTCCTACAAAACTCCTTTATCGCCCAACACCCTCCATATTAACTCTTTAAAGACTCTATCATAAGCTTTCTCTAAGTTGATAAAGACCATATGGAGGTCTTTCCTCCTCTCCCTATATTTCTCTACTAATTGTCTTAGTAAGAAAATAACTTCCATGGTAGACCTCCCAAGCATGAAACCAAACTGATTCTTTGATACACTTGTTTCATGTCGTAGCCTCTTCTCAAACTCTTTCACAAAGTTTCATAGTGTGGCTCATAAGTTAGATCTCTCTATAATTACTGTAGCTCCGTATGTCTCCTTTATTCTTATAAATTGGTACAATAGAGCTTTTCCTCTACTCATCAGGCATTTTCTTTGATTTTATAATCTTGTTAAAAAACTTGGTCCACCAAACTACCCCAATATCTCCCATATGCTTCCAAACCTCTATTGGTATACCATCAGCCCCATGGCCTTTCCGAATTTCATATTTTTCAAGGCCTCTTTCACTTCAGGTATTCTAATCCTGCGTTCATATCTATAATATCCAATGTTATTTATATTTATAGTATTTTCAATCCCCATATTCTTAGCGTCATTGTCATTTAATAATTTTTGAAAGTATGTTTCCCACCTTTGTTTGATCTCATCTTCTTTGACTAATACCCATTGATCATCGCTTCTAATACACCTAACATGATTTAAGTCCTTACCCTTCTGTTCTCTTACTTTTGCAAGTTTAAACACATCTTTCTCACCTTCTCTTGTTCCTAATTTATTATAGAGCTCATCATATGCTTTAAGTTTAGCCTCACTTACTATTTTCTTAGCAGTGTTTTTAGCACTATTTGCACTGTTTCACCCCACCACCATGTTTCCTTTGCTAATAGCCTTTACCTTTAGATACTCCTAAGACATCTTTTCCCACTTTCTTAATAGACTCAGCCATATTAGTCCACATGGTATTTACTTCTGTTTCATAGTTCCAATTTCCTTCTACCATGAACTTATTTTTTAGTGAGGTTATTTTCTCTTCTTTTAAGTTCCACCACTTAGTTTTTGGATGTGTATTAAGTTCAGTTCTTTTACTCCATCTTTTAATATGAATATCCATAACCATTAACCTATGTTGGGAGGTTAAACTCTCACCAGGTATCACCTTACAATCCTTACATATAGATCGTTCATTATTCCTAAGTAGAAAAAGGTCTAGTTGGATTTTATGAAGTCCACTTTTAAAGGTTATTAAGTATTCATCTCTCTTCTTAAAGAGTGTATTTGAAATGGATAGGTTATATGCCAAAGCAAAATCGAGGATATTCTCCCTCCATCTCATTTCGTTCACCTATGCCATACCCTCCATGTATTCTATCATATCATTCCTTATCTTTTCCTACATGGCCATTTAAGTTTGCTCCTATAAATATCCCCTCAGTGTTGGGAGTTTCATGTATGACTCCCTCAATATCTTCCCAAAACTGTCTCTTGATTATATCTTATAACCCTACTTGTGGTGCGTATGCACTTATAACATTTATAATCTACTCTCCTATAACAATTATTATTATTATAATTCTATTAATGATTCTTTTAACATGCACAACTTTATCCTTTAATTCCTTATCCACTATTATTCCTATGCCATTTTTGTTATTTTCCTTTCCTACGTACCATATATGCATCAATAATGTTTTGAGTTGTCCATCTTGTGGGAGGAACTGACTTTTGGTCGTGAATATAAGGATACATAGTTATGTGAAGAGTGCAGATTTCCCATAGCTTACTCTATGTTTCATGTACCCTTTAAGTAGTTTGTCATTGTTTTAATCAAATATACTCCCCGTAATTTCTTTGCACTAATTCTGTGAAATTGTCGCAAATTGATAATTGGTTTCAACAAACGTGTCATCATAAACTTTTTAAACCTTTTTTCTCAAGACATGACAATTTAAACTGATATTTAATTTTCATAAAGATAGGATTGCTCGCCACATGAAAC
This sequence comes from Warburgia ugandensis, assembly GCA_035236585.1. Classification (NCBI taxonomy): domain Eukaryota; kingdom Viridiplantae; phylum Streptophyta; class Magnoliopsida; order Canellales; family Canellaceae; genus Warburgia; species Warburgia ugandensis. The sequence goes on from CP141136.1 coordinate 30,599,348, forward strand.
GTATTATAAGAAAATACATGGACTAAGTGATCTAGAACTTTGTCCCAAAGAGCAGAATCTTCCGTCCACTAACCTGGATGGGTATCATAGAATAAAAATTCACATGTTTTTTCTTTTGAACGGAAAAGTTTCACATTTTTAAAACCATGCATAAAGCTTTATCTCATAAATGTCATTTGCATATGTTGCTATCGAATAGCTTCACAAGCTGTTCAGTTGAATGGCCTCCACCTCATTGCAGGAACCTTATAGATATTAGAATCTAAAAAGAAAGGAAAAACACATAAAACAAGTGAAGCAACTAGATTACTAGATGTTTGCTTTAGTAGAGAACTATAGACTGTTAACTAGATTTACATATAAAATTCTGGGACACTATTTTTGTACAATCTACAACAAGTCATGCTAGTTTATTATATATAGTGAAAGAAAAAGGGAAAATGTGAAAGGAAAAAAGATCAATGAAAAAGTAGAAACAAGTTCCTTGAAATACATGCTATCTTAGAATGGACAAGAAATCATTCTAGTCTATTACATATAGTGAAAGAAAAATGAAAATGAAAAAAAGATCAGTAACAAAAGCAGGAGGTTTGTATACACACATGCTACCATACATAGGCCCCAAGAATGTCTTATCAATGCATTCAACACATTCAAGACATAAAAAGAAAAGGGAAAACAAATAAATGGTGGTGTATCACAATGACAATGATGCATCTATGAATTTTCAGTATTTCATTTTTAATCATTGTAGTTGGCTAGCTTTTGAAAAGATATGAATAATTAGAGAAAATTTATGAAGTAGAGAAAATAAATATAAAAGAAGGTTAGTAAGGTTTCTCATGTGTAAGTGTTAAATGACACCTAGCAGGAGAAGCCACTCATGAGTGTGTAAAGGAATAGAAGCTATCTCTGAAGCCATTTTTTGAGAGATCTAAGATGTTCATCATGTTCGTCATAGAAAAATTAGGTAACCCACGAGAATCAATGCATTTAGATGATCCTAGCCGCTTGTTTTGTGCCATTGAAAAATTAACAAAAATTAATGGTTATGATTTTTTGACCTAAACAAACGTCATCTAAAAGCATCCAATGGGCATGAAATTTTATCTTTAGACTATCTAAGCCATTTCAAACATGATGAATGGGTTAGATCTACAAAAATTATTACCATGGATGAAAAAGATAGCATCTACTTCTTCTAACGTCCATGAGAATCTACTTCTATTGGGACTCACGTTAAATATATACCTTGAGAATAACCATGTCTTTAATGACTAACTGTAATTTCCCGACAAAAGCCAAAGAGAAAAAGAAAAATGTAAAATAATAGAATTGCAAGATGTACTATATTACTATGGGTGTAAATGGTCCAGTTTGGTTTGGGTACAGGAAAATGGACCATTTTGCTTTGGCATATAATCTAACTGTAACAAATGCATCCTTTAAGAAGAATAATGAACACCTAGTAACCCTTAAAAGTGGATAATATAAAAGCCAAATAGGCCTTTTTTTTAACTTAAGGAATACTAAAATATCAATTTGTAAGAATTGTAAGGTGATACCCGATGAGAGTTTAACCATACAACATAGATTGATGGTTATGAATATTTACATTAAGAGATATCAAAAAGGAAATGAACTTAATAGGTATCCAAAAACTAAGTGGTGGAACTCAAATGAAAAGAAGATAACATCGTTCACAAATAGTTGATGCTAGAAGGAACATGGAACAATGAAACAAATGTAAATATCATGTGGACTAATATGGCCTTGTCCATTAGGAAAGTGCAAAAGATGTTCTAGGAGTATTTAAAGGTAAAAGGCAACCAGTAAAGGAAACTTGGTGGTGGAGTGGAAAAGTGAAAACAAGTGTGCTTTAAAGTATGGTAGAGGACTAGAAATAATGAAACTTTGACCACTAGAAGGATGCTAAAACATTTGCTAAAAGAGCAGTAAGTGAGCCTAAACTCAAGGGATATGATGATCTTTAATAGATAGGGTCAAGAGAAGGTGAGAGAGATGTGTTCAAACTTGCAAGAAGACTAGAAAAGAAGAATAAGGACTTAGACCATGTTAAATGTAATAAAAGTGATGAGCAAAGGGTACTAGTCAAAGATGACAAGATCAATCAAAGGTGGGAAAGTTAGTTCCAAAAATTGCTAAATGACAATTATCTTAAGAAAACAGAGATTGAAAGAACTATAAACCCAAATAATGCTAGACTACATAGATACCACCATAGGATTAGGACACTTGAAGTGAAAGAGGCCCCGAAAAAGATGAAATCAAGAACGGCCCTAGGGCGCAATGATATACCTAAAGATGTTGGGAAGAAGATGGGAGGCACTGGGGTAGTTTGGTTGACAAAGTTTTCTAACAAGATTGTAAAATAGAAGATAATGCTAGATGAATGGAGGAAAAGGTCCATCATACCAATTTATAAGAAGAAAGGAGACATATAGGGTTGCACTAATTATTGTGGGATCAAACTTATAACCAAACATGAAACTTTAGGTAAGAGTGATTGAGAAGAAGCTACGACATGAGACGAGTATATTGAAAAACCAATTTGGTTTCATGCCTGAAAGGTCTACCATCTTACTTAGACAATTGATAGGAAAATAGGGGGAGAGGAGGAAGGACCTGTAGATTATCTTTAGTTACTTAAAAAATGCTTATGATAGGGTCCTTAAAGAGTGAATATGGTGGTCATTGGGCAAAAAAAGGGTTTATGGGGCTATATTGACATCATTAAGGATATGTATGAGGGAGCAGTAACAAATCTTAGGATGACTAGGGGAGAGACTAATGATTTCCCTATTACTATAGGATTGCATCAAGGATTGGCATTGAGCATGTACCTTTTCGTGCTAGTTATGGATGACCTAACAAAATAGTTGCATGAAGAGATTCCATGGAGCATGTTATTTGTAGATGATACAGTTTTGATTGATAAGGCAAGTGAAGGTGTAAGCACAAAGCTAGAGTTGTAGAGAGATGCAATAGAGTCTAAAGGATTTAAAATTAGCCAAACTAAGACAGAGTATATGGACATGTCCAATAAAGAACGAAAACAACACTTGTTAGGAGTGAGTTGATTCAAGTCGAAGGATCTAAAATGACAAGGGAAGGCCAAAAGGATGTGGTTAGAAGTGTTGATTTTCTTTTCTTTTTTAACTCTTGGAATTAATGAAATAATGGCACTTGATAGAGGTGGATGGAGGAACGCAAGTCATGTAGCCGACCCCTAATAGAGATAAGGCTATTATAGTGATGAAGACAAAGTATATGGAATGCAATTTTAGCAAGGAGAGTGGGAGGGAAACACCAATAAAGATTGATAACCAATAAGTCTCTAAAAAATACCACTTTAGATAATTGGGATCGATAATAATGAGAGTAGAGAGATTAAAAGGGATGTAACCCAGAGAATCTCATTGGGTTGGAACAAATGAAGATGTGCCTTTGGAGTTTTGTATGATTAGTCAGTGTCACTCAAACTGAAAGGAAAATTCTATACGATAGCTATAAGGCCAGCTATGCTCTATGGATTAAAGTGATGGGCAGTTAAGGAACAACTCGTACAAAGGATGAATGTAGACGAAATGAGGATGTTGAGATGGATAAGTTCCAAGACAAGAAAAGATAGAATTAGAAATGAAAACATTGGAAAAAACTTAAGAGTAACATTAATAGGTAACAAGATGAGGAAGGATACACTTAGATGGATTGGACATGTCCAACGGAAACCAAAAATGACACCGATTAGGAGTTAGTCAATCTAAGTTGAAAGTTGTAAAAGGGCAAGGGAAATGCCCAAAAGCATGTGGATAAAAGTAATGAGAAAAGATTTAAAACTTTTAGATTAAATGAAGCTTATGACACTTGATAGAGGGGAATGAATGAACAAGATTCGTGTAGCCGACCTTAATCAGTATAGGGCTTTGATGATGATGAAAACACAATGGAGAAAAATAAGAAGATAGACAACTTAAAATGTTGAATATTCAGGCTATGTATTAGTTTTGTCTATTTGGGGATCCTAGGCTATGAGAGAGAGAGAGAGAGAGAGAGAGAGAGAGAGAGAGAGAGAGAGAGAGAGAGAGAGAGAGAGAGAGAGAGAGAGAGAGAGAGAGAGAGAGAGAGAGAGAGAGAACATGGTTTCTTCTTCTTTTTTTGGGGGATGTTTGGGGGAGGAGGTGGGTGGTTTATATATTTCTTTATTTTCTCATGCCAATGTGAGGTTAGATTATTTTTAAGGATAAACCACAATGGGACATTTGTAAATAATCTTAAAATAGGCGTCAAAAATAGAATGAAATACAATAAAATGTAAGGAAAACTAAACCTATTTATTTAGAAAAAAAACATTTTAGTTTTGTGAAGCCCTGGGCCGATGAGGGCGGGTCAAGAGAAGGCTGGCAGGCATCTAGGCTGGGGTGAGGCATAGAGAGTTAGTCCCACATTACCTGGGGAGAGGAAACTAAGCTATTTATAAGAGTTCAGGAAAATGTAATGGTCACAACGCGTTTTCCCTAGGAAACTAGGGAAGAACAAAATCGTGAGAGGTGTATGGGCGCCCCAAAGTGGACAATATTGTGATTATTGGAACCCTGGGGTGTAACAAATGGTATCAGAGCCAGTTCCCCTCGTGGTGTGGTGGCTAGCCGCACGCGGGCGCCTAGTCGTGGCTATCACTCGGGGACGTGTGTTCCCTAAGGGGGGCAAGATGTGAAGCCCTGAGCCGATGAGGCCGGGCCAAGAGAAGGCTGGCAGGCTTCTAGGTTGGGGTGAGGGACAAAGAGTTAGTCCCACATTGCTTGGGGAGAGGAAACTGGGCTATTTATTAGAGTTCAAGAAACTCTAACGGTCACAACACGTTTTCCCTAAGAAACTAGGGAAGAACAAAACCGTGAGAGGTGTATGGGCGCCCCAAAGCGGACAATATTATGACTATTGGAACCTTGGGGTGTTACAAGTTTAAAGTAAATTACTATTTTACCCTTATATAAGCTTTAGTCTAAAATGAAATTATATGGTTATTTTAGTTTGATAATTTATATTTCTTCGGTTCTAGTCCAAATATTTTAGCATGCAATAGGAAGTGGACCGATATAATACGGTTCTTTGAAATGGGAGCCAATACCAAATCATTAGTTCCAACTGAAGAACCAGTTGCTAGTTTTTCAGTTCAGTTTTTGTTAGTTCTTTGGTTCTAGAAAAAGTAAAACCATTTACACCCCATAAATATATAGATGCATAGATCTGATTCCACAGACAACAAACAATATAGTTGCAGGTGCAAGGTGCACCCAAGCGCAAGGGGTACGACTTGCGCCTAGAGGGACTAGGCATGCCTAGTTGCACGACTAGGTGTCAAGGTGCAAAATTAAATATTTTAAATTTTTAAAAAAGAGAAAAATTCAAAATAAATCCCAAAAATTACAAAAAAATCTAAAAGAAAAGAAAAGAAAACATAGAAATATAAAGATATAAATAAATACTAAGTAATAAATCAACATGTCAACAGAAAGAAAAAACATCAAAAGATTCTTTAATAAATTATTTTTAGCATTCTTATGGTGACAGTTCCACATTTGCTACAAAAACCAAAAAAATATGTATGTAAAATTGCATTGTTTTTCATTGTTTTTAGTGAAAAATGATGAAAAATAAAAGACATTAACAAAAATTGTCAATGGAGTTCATGGGTTAGTTGTTTTTAGCATTATAATGGTAAGAATATAGATATTTGCTTTAAAAAAAACCAAAAAATACAAATTACTGATGTATTTTATATTTTCAGTAAAAAAATACAAAAAACCACAAAAACATTGCATAATACACTAAATCAATGAAAATAGATGGAAAGAATGAAATGAAGTTTTCATTTTTTGCTTTAGAGTGTAGATATGTTGAGATTTTAAAGAAAAATGAAGCATTACACATGAAAGTTGAAAAAATGGTATTTTTTAAGAAAAACTAAAAAATAAAAAAGTAAACAAATAAAAGTTAGAATCTTACCTCAATCACTTGAAATGGGCTTCAATCAACAATGGACGATCACTCGTTCAGTACTCTCACAAGAAGGAAGCAGTTGAATGGGGAAGAAGAAGAGGAAAATATATTTAAAAAAAGAAAGAAAGAAAGAAGAAGGTTGGGCTTTATTTCACTTATGTTGTGCCTGGAATTGGGGGCGCACAGGTGCAAGGCACAACCAGGCATGCAGCTAGTTAGACTAGTCACAGTGCAACTTATGTCGCTTGCACCTACCTAGACTCGGGTCACAAGCCAGTGCCTTTTTGTGCGTAGCGACTAGTCCCACCTTCGACTACATAGACAACAAATAAGCTAAGTCATCCTACCATTTGAAAAAAATGAAAACAAGTTTGATTATGGTTCATGCACAATTCTGGTGGAAGGTATGCCAAGTGTAGATCTATTTTCATTTGGCAGTGAAGACCATGTTAGTTGGAAACAAAATCCCAAAAGATTATGTATTTGTCTCCAAGAATAGAAATGCCCCGAAGAGAGGGTTCATTGAGGATTAACTCTTCTAAAGATCTGAAGGGCCTTGTGATCTCAGTATAAAAACTTTGACAGCTTTGTAGTGGATAACATGAGCGAAGAATGGGATTCTAGGAACCTGATTGCCATCATTTTCTCCTTGTATAGGACTAATATGCATGCAGCATGTGGCACATGTCCATGTGTCAGTCAGTGTTGCATTATATGCATGTTATGTTCATATGTATACTTTTCGAACAATAGGAGCGAATCTGAATGATGAGTGCTGCTTATGCGAACTCATTTTAGATATGTCATATTCTATTCCGCAAACTTGCTGAGTGTATATCAGAAGTGATCTTTTGTACTATGTGATTTAATTATTCGTTCTTTTCCTAATATTTATGTACCATTATTCCCCCCCACAGCTTATTGTGTCTTTGGCATGATTACTATTATCTTTCAAAATAGCCGCCTGTATCATGAGTCGATTGACCAGATGATCAGAATGTATATTATTCTTTGAAGTTGGATATGGTACCATATGTTCTTACTGGTAAATTTGTTTTATTTATGTGTTTGTTGCAGTCAGATTGTCTTAGAACTGGTGGACTTTTGTTTTGGATGGTTTATGCTTGACAAGCAACAGAAGCACCTCCTTGCATGGATAACACTTAAGCAACACTAGCCCTTTGAAGTAAGATGATTTTTCATGTTTCTTTCATTAGGAATTCCCAGAGAGACTGCTTTTGACGTATAAACCAGAAGAAGATGTGTCCACATCTGAGGATATGAAACCACCTATGGAGGATGTAAAACCAGCATTGGAGGAGCCAAAGCCAGTGCCCTCTAGCATAGAGGCTGCTTCTCCTTCTTTTAACATGGATTCTGAAGATTTACTCATGAATGTAATCTGCACATTGTGGTATTATACCTTACCAATTTTCTGTTGCCTAATTTTATGTCATCTTTATTTTATAGGGATTAAATACCATAAATTCGAATGGAACAGCAACAGAGGAAAGCAATGCATTGGCACTATCTATTGTTCCATCTAGTAAGAGATGCATCAGCAGTTCCTTTATTTGATTCCTTCCAGTTTTTTCGTCATTACTATAGACGGCAGGCTTATCATTTATTTCTTTTATAAGGAAATAATTTATCCATATGTCTTTAGTAGATTCAACTGCATCATATGACCCTGGTGTAGATAAAGCAAAAGGACTGGATACTTCTGGATGGGAACTTGCACTGGTGACTACTTCCAGCAACAATAACCCTGTTAATGAAAGGCAATTGCTTGGTTCTCTACCCTTCCACTTTATAATTTTATTTTATCACCGTCCTGTTCTTGTTCCAGTGCTTGGCCTGGTGCCAATTTAAATAAATGAGGGAAAAAAAATAATACAGCTTTTTCATTTGTTTTTCTTTTCCCCTTGGATGCGGTATCATTGATACTAATCTCGGAAGAAAATTATATTTGAGTTGATCAAATTCAGAAAAATAAAAGCTGGCAATTATTGGTGCTCTTTATCTATATAATTATAGTTGGAGAAGTTCATGTAATGACACTATTACTTGCCAAAAAACTTGCACTTAGCAATAGTAAGCTGCGTATGTAAGTCAATTATTGAATGCACCAAGTCAATTTTAGTCATTTGAAAAATATTGATGAATAGTAACAAAAATCATTGGAAATATTGGAGAAAATAAAATTGAATGGATGCTTCCTTTGTTACCAAAAGAAGAAAGGTTGATTGAAAAAGCAAGATGGGATAAGAAGAAATTCCCAAAAGCTAAAGAGGGATAAAAAGCTACAACTCAAGGAGATTTTCCAACCATCATAATAGAGAGACAACAGGTTTCCTGTTAAGATTATCTTACTAGAAAACTAACACAATGATAAATTTCAAATTAAACTTTAAACAGGAAAGAAAGGTAAGAGGCTTGCTTGTACTTCCTTGTGTGTGGTTGCCCTTGATCTATTATTAAGAGTTGAGATCTGAGAGTCCCCTGTTTTGAGCAAAAGAATCAATATGATCAGTCCTGTTTGTTTCCCTTGATCGCCATTGTTTCGCATCGACAGGCGGCTGAACTTGTACGCTTGAATACTAGGATGCTGCTCTACAATGTAATTTGCAGTTTTTGCTGTGTTCACTTCCATTTAAAATCTGTCATTTGATTTATTTCCTCTAATTTTGCAGTGTTCGAAACATTTAGTGGTACTTATATGGAGCAGAAGCCTGCTTTAGCATCTTTACCCATCAACTATTTTGGTTTCTTCTGACATTGGGTAACAGTGATCTAATTTCACCTAGTGAATACTTTTCCCTTCAATTTTTTGGGGACTAAATTGACCATCTTGCAGCCAAGAACAAGTCAAGATTTTTTATGTTTGGAAAACCAGCCACAAGTATTCCCCCCTTAAATGTCCACCAAATTCTGGAACCTCAATCTTGAATCAACTCTCCAATGATCTAGTCTCATATGTAGTAGGTTATGATCATCATGGCGGTGCGACATGAAAAGGATTGGAAACAACTGTTGCACTTTTTTGGTCATTCTTATCGTCGTAATTCATGGCACACTGACAGGAGGGTCCATTTGCACGAACTGTGCTATTGGTCAGGTCTTTCTTAGCTGCCACCAATAGTTGCTGACCTGATTTCTCCTTCATGTGGCATCTTGTGGACACTAGACAAAAGCTCTCAATTGACCGAATTTACTCTGGAATAGGACTTGCTCTGATATCAATTTCTTCGGTTGTGTGATTGCTTGGTGATTGAACCAACAACTGGTGATGATCTTTCCAAGGTAACAGAGGGTATAGCTAAATGATATTTTCTAGAAATGTCCATGTCTGGACTTGTTTGGTATTGGCTTAGACCATTGGGCAAAGGTTTTGGTTGTGAATGAGTGCATGAGCTTCCACTAAGGGAGTATTTCCGATCCAAATAGGGTTTTCACAGAGGTAGTGCAAGATAGTGTCCTGTGTTTTCTACTTGATGATGGCACTTGGGCACAATAAGCTTGTGAAATGTCGAAGGTGATGAAGACCATGCTTGGTATGGAAAGCAGAATGTGCATCATACTGATTTTATGTTGACAACATGACCTCCAAATGTTTGTGGTATTTGAACTAAGGTAAACGCTTGTGATCAACAACAGCAAGGAGTATGCCAATTTGTGTGAATAGTGCCAGATTGCAACAGGACTGAAATAAGTTCATTTCATGAAGATGAATCCTCAGATTGGTGCCTCGGAAGAGGACTCCAGCCTGTGCTGATTGCCAATAGGATGTAGGACTGATGGGTTGGGTCGATTAGGGAAGAAACCTTGGCCAATGGGGGCATAATGGGGGTCAATTGATGAGAATCTGAGCCAATATTTGGGAATCCAATTACCTTCCTATGTAGAAAGTTTTGCCATCCCAACTTGTCTGGAGAGTCCTTGACTCAGTAGGTTCAGACTTCAGTATGGAACCTCAAACGTCAGATAAAATGGATGTAATCTTTTTTATTCTAAAATGTTCCAGGTTGGCTCTTATGCATTGACTCCACGAAAGTAGAGGCGAGTTTGAAGAAACTATTCCCAATTTCCCCCCATCAACTTGCTGCATGATCATGAGTGTATGTACACTAAGGCCCCTACGTCTTTTGTGTGGAAGCTTGGTTTCAAAAAAACCTCATGTAACAATCGCAATCTGCATGGCATAGTATACTTACTGAGCCTCATTTTTGAAGCGTTTGTAAAGAAATGAACATCTCAGGAAATGTGCCTTTAGGCTGAGAATGGGGAAGTGTTCTTGTGCACTAGAGAAGACTTCAAGAAAATCATAATAGGAAAATGAGCTTAGAGGATTCCCATGATTTTTGTCATGTGACTGGTTAAGGGTAGTTCCTTTGGGAAATTTGTATTTTAGTTATATGCCAGCCCTCAGATTAGATTGGAATGGGAGCCTGAGATTGCTTCTGTTCAACAGGTAGGCACCAATTGAACCTCATCTAATAGAGAGTATGAACCTTTCAGGTGAGGTGGACCTCATCCTCTCTTTGCTACAAAAGTCTTGAAGTCTGGTTGAGCGGCAGAAGGGAATCCAAGTGATGTCTTGCTGGCAATATCCTTCCCAATGCACTTAATGGAAAGGGAGAGGTGGTGGGCACCTCTTACTAATATAGATGCTCATCTTTCTGCAGTTCATTAATTACGGGACTGTTGAGGCCATAAGCTGCCATATGAATACAATAAAAGAGCTTAGTTTCGGACTTCTTAAGACCTATAGGCGGTCCATAAAAAACTCCTTTAAGTAATGGGACACACTCGTAGCTGTATCCAGCGTTTATGGCTTCTGCAGCAAAAAACTTATTTCAAGGAATGGCAAGATAAAAATGGTACTTCTGTGTTGTATACTTAATGTAAATTCTGTGTTTGAGGGAAAACTACATATCAATAAAAGTTCTACAAGCAGGGATTTGGGTTGTAAAGAGATATGGGGGTGGGGGGGTTGGGATTTGGGTTGTAAAGATATAGGCTAGCTTATAAAACTAATACTGGGGGGGCGCAGTATTGTACCTTGAGAAGATGTCTTTAAAATGTTGATTTTTAGGCTTAATCCATGATTGAAGTGTTAAATTGGGTAGTAGGACTCCTAAAGCTTGAGTTTGTACTTGCCCACGGTGATAGGTTATGGATGCAATGAATTGGGCCTTAGCTATTTGGGTAACTAGTGGGCCTTAACAAGTTTCTATGACATATGTTTCTTGTGTATAAAATTCAAGTTTCTTTTTGTTTTAAAAAGAGCACCACTGGCCGAGGCTTGTCTAATCCATTTACGTGATCTTGCCGGATTATCTATACCATATATGAAAGAAACTTCTGGGGTCAAGCACGACTGAGGGGATATATATCGCTATATAATATAGAAATTTTTATACTATTGTTGAGAATTGAGGCATTGTGAAGTGTATTTTTGTTGGAAGTCGAAAATAGGTGAAAGGATAGTTTGAGAATAATATTTTGGGAATCGGTGAAAAGGTTTTTAAGGAATAATAAACTGCAGCGATTGGATCCATAAATATCAGTAGCCGAAAGGATGTCCAGAAAAAGAAAATTTGGTGGCATAACGGTAGTAGAAAAGTGACTTTTTACAAGTGGAATACCACCACTAAAAGTGACAAATCAATATATTCAGCTAATCTCATATTATCTCGCCGTTCTCTCTCTCCCCGCCCCCCCTACACACACTCACACCCATGCATTTGTACGCGTCCGCGAGTAGTTTTTTGCAAATTAAGTTTCATAATTGTATAAACCAGATTATATAAGCCTTGTCAATCGGGCGAATACTTGGCCTTGGTCAGAGGTCCCGAGTACCTACCACAGACGGTCTTTGCTTTTTACTTTATTAACAAGTGCTCTTGGGATACTTTTCTTGTACAAGTAATTTGATTGCCATAGATGTGCAATCTTTCGGCACGGGAATTGGCTGCTTCGTATTGTTATCATGCACCTTACGTTTCATCCTGTACAAATGGGAAGTATCTTTACTTGACATTGTTGTGACATGGAAGATAATAATGAATGTTTTGGCAGGCTGGGGGATTAGACAGTCTCACTCTTGAAAGTTTATACGACGAAGCAGCGTACAGTCTCACTCTTGAAAATTAGATCTGACCCTTTCATCATAATCTTATCGTCGATCAACCACTGGATACTAGATTTGCACCTGATCCATCATGTTAAGATGATCTAAATCATGATCAACTTCCAAACACTTAGATTAACCATTGATTTGAGCTTCCATTTAGATTTGACCATAGATCTAACACTTAATCTAAGCCGTTCATTCTTGAATTTTTTATCAAAGGGGATCAAACCTGATCAAGCCACATCAGACACAACATCACACATGGGTTTAAGTGATCAGAGTAAGACCACTACCATGTCTTTTTTAAATAAGTTAAATTTCATTTTATCTTAGTTATGCCTAATAAATTATAGAAAATTTAGAAAACCAACAAGATTAGAATGTGTTAAACCTTAATAAGAACAATTGAACTATTTATGTTAGTATTAAGATTAATCTACTAGTTTGTTCTGATGACCTTAGATTCAAAGATTTGATGCTAGGGTGACTTGGAACTATACATCTGACTAATTAGAGTTTAACCTAACTATCAGATCAATAGATTAAACATTGAGATATGAAATAAACTATCTATAAGTTAAAGATTAATAGGAATTGAGGACAATTAGATGATCTAGACCGTTGATCTTTTATCAATGGACAAGATTTGGCATTTTAACAAAAATAAAGAGGAATACATATGGCAAAAAAAAAGTAAAGACAAGATCACCATGCTAATGTGATCAAAGGCCCAAATAAGTCTCAATTAAGAAATTGTATGCAAGATAATAACATTGCAATGTACATATGTGTTGATAGAGATGGTGATTGGTATGAAATAAGCTTATTGAGCATTTTGAGGATTGGGATAACCGTGTTTGAGGTACATAATTTTAACATTTATTTGCCATTGGGATTTTATGCATGTCATCTACTTTACTAATATGTGTAGATTTTAAATATCAAACCCTTTGATTATCATGCTTTCAATTTGAGGCTACTTGACTACCATAAAAGTCATATTTTGTCATGTTACATTATTTTAACTTTAGAAGAATGCAATATTTGCAATGAGACATGTGATTTATAAATATGTACCTTCATGACCATGATGCATATTTTTACATGGAAAATGAAAATGATGTTGCTCATTCTATTATCCACAGTTGTATGTTTTTAAAAGAAATGATTATACGATGCTTTGAGATGAGTTAAGTAAATGCATGATTTTTCATGAGATATACGATATATGATTTAATGACATTTGGATTGAGATATATGTTTGTCCAGGCTAATGAGCTTGGTGGGTACTATGCTAAGAGGTTGTACGGGTTTGGCATCTTGGCCTCTAACCAACAAACGTGGTAGGTACTATCCATGCTCAAAGAGGCACTTGTTTTTCTCAACTATTGTGGTAAGGAAACGTCCACTAGTGGTACTTATGGTACCCTTTTGGAGACATATCCATAGTCGTTATGGAGGTTGTGGTAGATAGTCTCTTAATACCAGAGACACACGATTTTTGTGAGCTGGTCGTGAGCATAGTGTACCATGAGATTTCTTTTTTGTGACCGCATGTAAGCATGATGATGGTCTTTAGATGAGTACTCATGACGAATCTACTAATGTGTTCGCTGGGGTGCATATGTGCACGTGATGATGGTGGTATTGGTTTAAGATTATCAACCATCATAGTTTAACTGATTGCTATTTTAATATTTTAAGGATCTTATGGAATTTGAATTATGAAGTTAAATGGAGGATCTTTCACATAATTTACAAGTTATGCATTCATGTGATTTTTTAATACATTATATATTAGAATTTATGTGGGATTACCATGTAGATTCGATCATTTGAAAAGTAGTGCATGTTTATATTGATATTATCTAAAATATTTTAACATGAAGATGTAAACTGATGTTGACATGTGGTTTGAATTATGTTTCCTACCTCTGATCTAATCATTATATTCTTTAGAACTACATGAAAAATGACTTGAAATATTGTTTAGAATTAGATTTCAAATTTGGTATAATAGATGTGAAACTACCTACACAATCGCAAGCTTGCATAAATATTGTAAATTGTTTACAATATCTCAGGTTTTTGAAGAGTTTGACTTGAGGTACAACAAATCAAGGTGGATGCAAATTTGGATGAAGATAATAGTGTAAGCTACTATAACCAATGTAAGTATATGAATTATCCTTTTGGACATGTATATGTAGTTATTGCAGATGGAATGTGAGTTGTGACTGGTTAGATTTGGCATGCATGCATTTTTGTCTTAGTTTAAAAAAAATTCCTTAGCTATTTTGTTGGAAGTAAATGACACTCAGGCTTTTTGAAATGAATTTAAAAGAAAAATAATCTTCTCCTGCATTGTATTGTTTTCATAAAATGGTTCTCAAATAAGGATTGATCCCGCATTAATAATTAGTTTTGTATGAAATCCTAAATTGTCATAGTCAATGATGCCCAAACTCACTCGACAGTAAGAGTTGTGGAATGTGAATGATGATAGCAATGGGTAAGACTCATCGTAAATTGCATGCACTTTTGATAAAATTCGTGGAACCCATATGATAATTTATTTTCTTATGTTTGATCTAAGCTAGGCACCTAACTTTAACTAAGTTTAATGTGATATTTAGAGTTCTTATTATCATGTGGAACATGGTTACCAAATAATGACACTTTGTACTGATCAAAGAAAAGATTTAAATGACTAAATGTGTGCTTAAAAATGTTAATGTTGCACTAGTTGTAAGACCTAAACAAGAGAGTGTGGATTGCCCTTTTGGACTGAAACTTCTATGTACATCTAGTTGATGTTGAAGCATTTAGAGCATGATTTGCTCTTTTACTACTTACAAATGTGAGAAGAGTTTGTATATTTGACATTTATAACATTTAAAGAGTCCAAATAGCATCAAAGAATGCATATATATATATATATATATATATAGAGAGAGAGAGAGAGAGAGAGAGAGAGAGAGAGAGAGAGAGAGAGAGAGAGAGAGAGAGAGAGAGAGAGATTCTTTTTAGTTTGTTTTCAAAAGAAGATGTTTCTCATCAAGTGTGATAGAAACAAAATTTTTCTTCCTTCACTTTATACTTGGCCTAGAGTAGACTAGAAACATTACCCAATCTAACTAAAACTCCCAAAATTAATAAATAGGTGGTCTTAGTACACGCTTGATCATTTTGATAATAATGACTTATAAGGGGTTTTTAGAAATGGGCATGAACAAGATGTAACAAGACACGTGCAAGTTTGCTAGTGAATTGTTTAAGATGTATCTCTTGATTGTTGAATGGTAGTAGTTGCTTACATAAAGCTAAATTGTTTCAGTTATATTTATATGAGAGCAAATGAATGTGTATATACATGTGCTATGTGATGGCTAGAATCATGCAAGTTAAAATTGCTTTACTTATAACCTAAGTAAACAAGAATGTGTGGTGGAATGTGAATGATTATTGCAATGGGTAAGGCTCATCATAAATTGCATGCTATGTTAGGTTTAGGTTTCATTACTTAAAGTTGTTGCATTAGAATAGTTTAGTTAGTTTCTAGGTTTAGCTTTAGGAAAGTTCAATTTTAGAAATATCTATACTTTAGA
Organism: Warburgia ugandensis; assembly: GCA_035236585.1. Taxonomy (NCBI): domain Eukaryota; kingdom Viridiplantae; phylum Streptophyta; class Magnoliopsida; order Canellales; family Canellaceae; genus Warburgia; species Warburgia ugandensis. The sequence continues at coordinate 30,615,113 of CP141136.1, forward strand.
AAGTTTCTATTTTCATGCATATTTTATCTGATTTGCTTTCAGCTTTTTTGCCACATATGTCATGTCAATTTGTTTTCTTTAAATGAATTACATGACCTTTTTTATGTCATTATTCTAATATCATTGTGTTCTTCTTTGTAGTGATGATGGAATGAGAAGAACAACAAAATGAAGATTACAGCCAAAATGAAGAGCACGAACAAGAGGCTAACATGAGCATTACTCAAAAGAGAAAGGGTAGAGGGCGAACAACAATGAAAACGATTATCAAGAGAAAGTATAAGGGAATTAAAGAAACCGTCTAATACAACAACAGAGAGCAAGAGAAAGGTGAGAGTGTTGCCTCTTATAATAGTTTCTTCTGCTATATAGTAAGAAGCATGTTTCTTATCACATTTAAGGACTGATGACTTGTGCCAACCTTGACAAAAGATTCAATGTGGGAAATAGTAAAGGTAGGTAAACATAAATAACATGTATTATATAATTTATAACATATCTTTTCAAATATAATATAATAATTTACTGTGTACTTTGCAGACTGCCTTTGACATGCCTAATGACAAGAAGACACATGCTTTGCGAGGAGCTAATGAGCAATTGAGAAAATAGAAGAACTACCTTGTTCACAATTATATAGCTCCATATGTCAATGATCCATTGAGGCTATACGCAGTGCTTGCCATTTACTCTGATGTTATTAACCAGGAGGTGTGGAATGCATTTGTACAAAACTCTACATCCATTGAATTTGAGGTATGCACAGAAATGACGTTTCATTTAATTATTTACATGTGACATCCGATTATTGCACTTGATTATGTATGTACAAATGTGTAGGCAAAGAGTGCAAGAGGAAGAAAGGTACATGAAACAAATATGCAGCACCACCTGTCAGGTTGGGCTATACTCGCTTAAAAGAGCTGAAGTAAGCATTTGTGACTATTTATCACTTTCAAATTAATGCTACTATAGTTATATATATTTTATTCTCTAATTATAGTGTCATTGCTTGACTGCAAAAGAAATCTTGGACTACAAAACCCATTGATCACTCCATCCTTCAGAAGATGGCACATTTAGTGGGCCGTGCTGGCAATAAGTTCCTATATGAAAGTACTGCACAAATTGCTACTCACATTTTAAGTGGTTCCACCTGTTTATGAATTTTATGCAATTAATTAGATGACATGATCATGTATTTCTAATTAAATTTTGCGGGATATTCTTACACAATAAAGCACACCTACATGAACTCTATGTAGCACTGCTACCAATGAGTACATCATCCTAGTCAAGTTAGGGGCATGGGGTGTGGTATTGTTCCTTCTAAATTCTTTGATAAAGGACATTTACCTATAGTTCAAGATGATGAGGAGGCCCACAATGAGTTGGTTAAGAAAATAAAAATGGATATATTTAGTCAGTTGCATGAGGGAGGTTTGATGATAGTTTCTCCATCCCTTGCGCATAATTCTCACAATGCCCTTATATCTCCATCAAATGCAAGCTAAATTCTCCAATAGAAGAAGATCATAAAGGAATTCAACGCCCCTTGAAAAGGAATTTCCAGCCAAGGAGGTGTGTATATATATATATATATATATATATATATATATATATATATATATATATATATATATATATATATATATAAACAAGATTGGAAATTTTTATTATCCTTCTCTAATAGTTCTCCATCTCAACCTCTCTATTGTATATCTAATTTGCAAGTAGGTCAATGCTTGTTGGCCTTCGATTCTTGCTAAGACATCGTGGCAGTTGGTTCATGCTATGAGCATGAATCAACTGTTTTGCATGGAATTAGTATGCCACAACATATTTAGTGAGTGTCCATTACCATGGCTTTGGATGCTAATGCCTACCTATCATTTCCCTTAGAAATGGAAAATATTATAATTGTTGGGTAAGTAGTTGCATATCACGTTGCTTGGCCAGAGGCATTAGTCATTCCCATAGAGCCCATGGTATGTATCTTATCATACTACCTTCCTCATTATTATTTTTTAACTAAAGACCTTAATTTAATTGTTTAATAACTTTATACAGTTAACCAGCAAACAACATGCAGCAGCAAGGTCAGTCACCTTTGCATTATCATCTATAGCTGTTGCACCAATGGAATAGGTACTTGTATACCATGGGCTCTATGTGAATAACTAATATTATTTAGATGAAATTTTTTACATCTTTTAGGTTAATCTATAGTCTCATCAATGATGATATGGGAATCAACCCCATATGAATCAAGGATGGAGTGCTTGCCAAGGACATTGTTGAAGTGCCACTTATGGCAGAGGACCTATTATGAGTTTGCCTATAGGATCAACTCAAGCACCCTCACATTGTCTCCTACATGGAGTATATGCACATGGTTATAAAATATTTGACATTTACATGTTATATTTTCATGGTATAGGTAATAATTATTTCTTTTATGTAGTTTTTTGAATGATGCAACTAGCCTTTTTGAGGGTGAGGGTACATGTTGCAAATTCCTTGACCCTGGTATCATTTTTGGAGTGGCGGAGCAATAATCGATATAGAGACATGTTCAATAGTCATACGTAGGGATTGTTAACTTTAATTACAATTCATATGACTATCTATGTAGGGCTCATTGGATGCTACTAGTCTTGGATGTGCATAGTGGGTATGCTTTCTTTTTTTATTCTTGTGGATCACACATCCGTCCCACCCTTGTAGAAATTATAAATAAGCAAGCCTTATTCTTTTCATGTGTTATGTGTAGAGAAATAATTTTCTATTAATCTATAATGCATTTAAAATTTAAATTTGTAAAGTATGGTATGAATGGGATAATATGACCGAGACTGTACAACCATCGAAACTCACTTGGAAGAATGTCGAGGTATAAAAAACAGTTATTTACTCTATGTTACTACTAATTAAACCTAAAGTATTACAAATGATATTTATGGATTCTTTTTGTTATCCTTGTTGCATAGTGCCCTAAACAACAGTCTCATTGGGAGTGGGGGTACTATGTCCTGAGATACATGAGGACACTCATATTCAATAGTATTCCTATCTCCCAATTAAGAAAAGTAAGTTTTCATAATCTTATATTTTTTTACAATTTTTTGTGGATCTAGCTAAAGAATGTGACCTTAATTAAATATGTTGCATTAGAAACTATTGTGCTTTCTGGGTGGGCAAATAAGAAGAGTTACTCCAAACTAAATCTCAAAGAAATATGAACTAAATGAGACGAGTATGTAATGATTTTTAATTGGATCACTTGAGTAACTACATGAATGTGAAATATATAGTAAAGTTTTTTTTTTTTTTTTTCATTCACTTGTGTGTGTTCTTTTATTTTTTTATTATTTTCTTTGAAATATATATATATATATATATATTAAGCGATGAATGAGTGGAAACTTGGAGTATGGGATGAAGAGTATGTGGCAGTTGGTTTTCAATTTATTCATTGAATTATATAACTTTTATGAGATGATGAATGAGAGGGTTACTTAGAGTGTGAAAGAAAATGAGAATGCATATAGATTTACAAATGAAGTGAATGTGGATGTAATAAAGAATGCATATGTTGTGGTTTATTTTATAAAGTATTTTGGATAATGATGACTTTGGATGTTTGGTACCAATTATGAAAGTGAATGTATTAGGTATTATATTGTAAGAAGTATTGGGTGACTCAAGAAAAATGTTGATGCATGTTATAATGGATGTTGGTTTTACTTATTTATTAAGATTGTTTAAAGTATCAAGTGTATCAAGATAGATGTGGTAGTCCTTGGATGTAAAAATGAAAAAGAAAGAAAGACTTTTTAAGTATTTAGCCACAAACGACTTCAAAAGTGTTCGAATTTTAAAGTCATTTACTTTTGAAGTCGCTTAGGGCTAAATGACTTCAAATGTTTGTGGCTTTTGAAGTCACTTAGCCTAAATGACTTCAAAAGTCTAACACCTTTGAAGCCACTTAGACTAAATGACTTCAAAAGTTTGTGATTTTTGAAGTCATTTGTTTAAGCAACTTCAAAGGTCCTTGATTTTTGAAGTTGTTTACCTAAATGAATTTAAAATTTTTTGACTTTTGAAGTTTGCTTGATAGAAGTCATTTATTAAGCGACTTCTATTACCACTTTTAACTGACTTTAAAAGCCCCCTATGTAGTAGTGATTTTCTTAGAAACTAAAAATTATGTATATATTGGCTTTATTTTTATACTCAAATTTTGAGAATTTATTGATAATGGAATATATTTAGCAAAACATTAGGATTTTGATGTATTGGTTATTTCTATTAGCATCTTAAAGTTAAGAACTTAATGAATGGTGAATGGAAGAAAATTCTCTATGAGAAATAAAGGATTTTCATAAAAAAATTTGAAATGTTTATGAGTGTCATTTTTGAAAAACCATATGAGACTATAACTCATCCATTAGCGATTTAAAGGCTTTCTGCTTATACTAAATGTAGACAATAGCACCTGCAAAAGTGGTTAGAATTTTTTTAGATTTCTTATTTTAGGTTTTATAGTTTTGTTCGAGGACTAGGAAAATATAGATTTGGGGGTTATTTGGTATGCTTAGAAATATTAAATATCATATCTCTATATTTAGCATATTTTAAACCTAAAAATTAGCTAAATATCACTAATGAGGGTTTATTTCACATTTTGTAGGATTAGAGTACAACTAAAAAAATGCTAATTTTAGCATTCAAGAACCCTAAAAAGGAGCAAGACCACTATCCAAGCAACATCATGGGCCAGCATGTCAAACATAAAGTCCAGGAGCTTAGAATGACAAGGCGATGTTGTTATCAAAGTCTAAGAAATCAGAAACCCTAAGTGAAAGATCAACCTTATTCGTACAAAATAAGGTGTTCTTACCAAACGTAAAGGTGTTAGAACTTTCCATGCATGCATTCCACAACCTTGAAAAGCTTCTAAAGGAAGCTCAAATCACATACATTGGATACAAATATATAAGAGGTTTTCTAAAACAAAACAAATTAGAAGACTAGAGCCCACATGATGACTCATTCCATTGCATAACCAAAAAAGTGGAGTTGGAAGAATTTCCTCTACAAGGTGGTGTATTCCCACTTGATTCCACATTTTTACATGAGGGAAATAGGGAAGAGAGGAGGAGAAAATAAAGGAAAAGAGGAGAAAGACAATTTATGAGAAATCTATGGCTAACAATTATCCTTACTTTTGAAGCACTCAAAGGCCAATATCTATCCTTGTTTATTAGTATCCTGAGAAACCAATGAGAACTCATTCAAAATAAGGATAGAACAAGAAGAAAGAAGACTAAAAGGAAGACCAGTCTGGAACCCCATTGGAGTTTTTTTGGTGAGTTGTCCACCTTATTTTTAGGAGAAAAAATTCCGATTCTAAGGGGTAGATGTCCTACCCTCCTTAAAGCTTATTGGTCATAGAAAAAAATGGTGGGCTAGGAGAAAAAATGCGGAGGAGACCTGGAGTGGATAAGGAAATCTCAGTGGAATATAAACCATCCACTCTAAGGCATGTTGATCCAATTGTTGTCAATAAAAGAGCTACAAAATATGATATTTTGGCCAAGAAAACTTCAAAGTAATCACATCAACCAACCTTAAGGTTAGGTGTAGTAGACATTTCTAATCCCATTGATATATTTGGTGATAGAATGTTATGGAGTTATCCACTTAGGTGGGATCTGAGTGGGGCAATGCAGTTGGCTTGGGGTCATGTGGGTGGATATTCATCTTCTCAAGTGAGGGTAACAACCAACCAACACTCAACTATTCATTGGAATGCTTTGGGTATATGAGTATGGATCCACATTCAATGGGGTTGGCTTCATAGGTGTCTGGGTTGGTTGAGGTGATAATATCATTGACTCTAGTCAAGTTGGAGAAGGTTCCATCTCCTTGGGGGATGGGAAGCATGACAAGGTTCTTAAAGATAGCCCGTTGAGTATCCAAGGCTATGGGCTGGGATTTTAGATCTAGAACTACCCTAATGGAATGTTTTAAGACTATTACTACTTCTTTTAAAGGTCTTTTCCGTAGAAACATAACTAGTTTTTCCTTTGACCCTTCTTTGTTTCTACAGATAGTAGTTAACCTATCCCTAGGAGTTCCTTTCTGAATGGTGGAGAGTAGGGTAGTCAAACCTTATTAGGTCTAAGGGGACGGAAGGCCCTTTGTATATTACATGTGGCTGAATGTCGAAGGGTTCAAATTCCTATTTCTTGGGTAGGACAAGATACTGTGTGCTTGTGTGACGACTCGGGTTTCATATGATGCAAATTTCATAAAAAGGCGAGATCTCTTGCTTTAGAAATATGAAATGCATGAAAATCTTTTGTTTTGGAAAGCAATCTTTCATATAAAATCCCGAGTGTCAAAACACATTTTCAAATCATATAGCCATGGCATAGTTTTAAATCAACTCTATTCCCAAGAAAGTGTTAGTCATAGCCCCAGCTACAGAGAGTAACTACAATCAAGTAACATTCACTAAAAGATAAGGTAGGGGTTTACTTACTTGTACTTAATTTGGATGTTCTCTGTCACGGGTGTATCCTATCCTTAAGTGTTTACTTGTATCTGAAAAATATTAAGGATTAGGTGAGTATACACTATACTCAGTAAGAGTCTATCACTGCTAGTTTTACAATGCATGCTATGTTTTAAACCATATGTTCTTTAAACCATGTGCATGTTTGGACACTCATGTTCAATATCCATATTAAAAGCCATTGTCAAAATAGAATACTAACGACTTAAAGAATCGCATAATCCAGGTCAAAAGTAACATAGATATCATAAACATATACTATGATATGCATAAGATGCTCAACTGAATCCAACTCATGGATCTATGGTCGACCATGCTCATGTCATGCCATATGCATGCAAGTAAATCCTCAAAAACATAGGGCACACTATGCCCATGACCTCAGCGCCGTGTGGTCCCCGGGTACCTAGGGACTCTCTGCATAGCCTCCATGGGGCATATGACACTTCGACGGGTGTCATGACACCTCCAGTGGTAGTCCTCATTTACCACAGCAATCAAAGTGAGGACAAGCCTCTTTGGAGTGGTACCCTTTCCACCTATAGTGGTAGAGGCTAGGAGGCCACCTCGACCCTCTCGGCATACCACTCACGAGCTTACTAGCCCACAGGGGCACGTCTGCCGACGCACTGGGCCTCCGCCCCTTTTCTCGTTGGTGGGCGCATCCATAGACGTGCCCATCGGTTTTCCTTTAATGCACTGGGTGCGTTTTGGTTCTGTGGTGACCTAGGCGTCCTTAGGATGCCCTGGTTCAACCCTGTTGAACCTGAACGCCCCAGGCACCTGCCCTGGGTCTGTTGTGGCTCCCTAGAGCCCCATTTTGCATGGTTTCTCATGCAAAAACTTAGGGATATTCAACCTAAGACTAAGGAGGAGAAGGGTTTGGAGTTGTTTAAGGCGTACCTGGTTCGTGGTTGAGTATTTTTCACGGTTTCTCCTCTTGCTTGCAAGTCCAAGACTAGTTTTTGCTAGGGTTTTGGGCTGCCATTGGAGGCGCCCAAGAGCTCTATTTATAAAGCTTAAGGAGGGTTCTGGAGGGGGTTTCCACCGCCATGGAATGGCGGTGGGGAAACTTCTAGAATGGCGGTGGTTTCCCCCCTGCACATCGACATTCTAGAATGTCGGTGATGCAGTGTGTTTGAGAAGAAGGGGGTGCCCATATCAAAATGGGTCCCTGTTTTCTCTGGCCAATTCGTTTTAAATTTAATTATAATTTTGCCCTTGAACTTCAAAGGGCCATAACTTGCTCATTTTAACTCCGTTTTTGGTGATTCTGGTCTTGTTGGATTCCTGTTTTTGAGACGAACCTAAGAGTACCATTCTAAGGACCAAATTTCTGGGTTTAGTTAGGGTAAACCGTGAAATGACCAAAATACCCTTATCTCAAAAAGTGAACTTTTCATTACCAACATGGGATTTCAAGGTTACAAAAATGGAGTCATTACAGCTTGTGAGGCTTTGGAGTGAGTGGGTGGAGCTTTTATGCTACTTGAGGCACTTAGGTGCAGGTTAGGAAGCTTAAGGTGTTTGGGAATTTTGTCTCTTGAGGTGGCACCAAGAATGCCAAATTGGCATAGGGATGAGTCCTTGACTATGATGTAGAGCCTTTCAGCATGTGTGTTCTAAGTATCATACCTTGGGGTTTCTTGTTATGATCCACAAAAAATTTCTATTGTGGGCAGCCTATGGGCTGCCAATCAATCATCAATGTTTGCAAATATTCTGAGGATCATCTCATCACTTTGTTCTAACATGGTGTCCACATTTGATCTTACCGTTGAGATTAGTCGATGAATAGCTTAGGTCTTTTCTTGAGCCTTAGGAAAGTGATGTTCTAAATGTGGGTTTATCTCCTCCCTTGCCTTTGATTAGCTGAAGTGGTGATGGGGGTTTCATGAAATTGAGGTTGTTCAATGGACATTGAGATGCTAGTTGGATGGTGTTTTGGGAATTTGAAAGTTAGTGGCCATTTGGATGGTGACTTGGTGGGGCAAGACCAATAATGTTGTTGGTTTGGGTGGCATGGGCAATATCACAAATGGTACATAGCATAACGCAGAATTTTATTACTTTCATATCATAATCATCTTTATTAGAATTGAATTTGCTTTCATAAATCTCATGGAGAGGATTCTTTAAAGCCTTTTGCTCATTTAGTTTACTTTCATCTATGAGCTTTCTTTAAGTGATGGGTTTTAGAATATCCTAATTCTAGAAGTGGTATGTGTAGCATTCAAGGTAATTAGTTGTCTAGAGTCAATTAGATCTTGTATAACATGTTTTAGAGGTGTGCATCTCTCTATTGAGTGGTCAGCAACCTCGTGATATCATGGTATTTGGGATGCTTTTCCTTGAAGGAGGTTGTTGAGGTAGGACCAGTACCACCAATAACTTCTTCTTGATGACGAATTGTAGCACCTTGGCATAAGGTTTCCCTAGATTGCTGAACTATTGCATTAATTAAGACTTTTCAAAGTTTTGTGGCTAAAGTATTGAACCATTGCATGGTTGGCCCACTGGGGCTTTTCTTAAAGTATTTGAGATGATACCACATGTCTTCAATAGCAACTTTAGACAAAGCTATACAGTAGGCCTTTGGGTGTTATTAGGGAGAAAGGCATAGATGAAAAAAAGGAGTTGGGCTACTTACCTTCTTTTCTATATTTCATGAGTTCTTTTTCCATTTTTCCAACATCTAGGGGTGGGTTGTGACTGGTTGACTTTGCAGTGGTGGTTGTTGGTTGTACACCCTAGGATTAGTAGTGTAATCAAAGTGTCAATGGGGCTAAGACATGCTAAGACATTTTCCTCGTGGCTGTCATGATGGCTACACAAGTGGGTTGATGGACCAATGGTGAATGGTGGCTTGGTACTGAGTGGGACATTCTGTCTCAAGGACTGGGGTTTGGACCTCCTATCCATGCTTAGTCGAAAGTAAACTAATTTCTTATGGTATCAAACTCTACTTTTAGTGATGTTTGCTATGCCACCATGACTACAACACCCTCATGCTACTAAAAAGTTGATTCTTTACTCTATGGTCATGTAGGATTAACCATCTACCCACTTGAAATGCTACAAAAAGCACACAAGCTGGCATTTAAAATCCTTAGAGAATGGGGATTTAGTTGCAATTAATGATATCGCATCGTCTTAGGTTAAGATGTGTCAAAATTAAACCCATCTCTTATCTTAGGTAAACTTGGGTCATACAAAAATGTTGCTTTCTCCTGAGGCACATGACTTACCCTAGGATCATTTTGGGATCTCCATGATGGATAGACCTCTTACTCTCAATCTAATATTGATGGTGAATGAAGAGTCACCCATACTTTTTTATTTCTTTGGCCTATTATGATGAGAGATTTGGACAATGCAAAAAAAAAAAAAACAAGTAAACACTTAGACCAAATGAAAAATCACTTGGAAACATATCAAGACACGTGAAAAAAAAATGGGCACCAATTACCTAATAATGTTAACCATTTAAAATGATCAATCAATAAGTTCCCTCAAAACTCTCCAAACCTTGGTCCTTAGAATTATCAGCACAAAAGTTTTTTAGTTGGGTATTCCCCAATGGAGTTGCAACTATTTGTAGGTGGGTCATAGGTGCTTGAGTGCAAGCCTCAGTGTTTCACATATATTGAATGGTAAGACATCTACCGAGGGAATTTAAGGTGAAGGAGTTGCCACTCATGTATTTTAGCTTAGACAGCTATCTAGTCAAGCTCGTGAGATTCTTACCTATGGACTGAAATTAGTGAGGTTATTGTGACACGTGAGTTAGTATATTAATATGTCCTAGAAATAGTTCTTAGGAGGCTCTCTTGTAGATTTAGTAGCTTTACTCTCCAACTTTGGTCCAAGAAGAACCCTAAAGAAAGAGAAAGATGAGAAGATGCATGTTGAAACATAAATGAAGAAGAATAAACTGTAGGGGTCTCAGTGATCCTCTACCTATTAGTTCTGGTCCTTAACTACGAACAACCCTAAAGAAGGAGAAAAATTCAAGGATGCATGCTAAAAAGTAAATAAGGAGAATAAAACTATGAGGGTCATAGTGGTCCTTTGCCTATTGTCTCCATTCCTTGATTAGGAGCACTCAAAAGAAAGAGAAAAAATGTAAGGATACTTCTATATACACTATAATAGTATGACTGTGTGTACAAGGCACTAGGATAGTCCATATGGTACTAAATATGACGATTTTAAAGTTGGTATAAAGAAGTTGTTATTCCGACAACCGACTTTGTAAATATTTTACAAGTTGTTTCGAAAAAGATGACCTTAAAAGTATACACTTAGGAAGTTGTTTAATACAAAAATGACTTTTTAGTCTAATGCGAAGAGGAATTTTTACATGGGAATGGACTTTCAAAGTCGTTTGAATTGAATGACTTTATAAGCTCAATGACTTTAAAAGTCATTGACTTTTGAAGTTGTTTGAATCAAACGACTTTAAAAACATAAGATTTGAAAGTCGTTTAATTCAAACGACTTTACAAGTTAATTCCTATGTAAAAAATTCCTCTTCACACAAGACTAAAGAAGTTGTTTTTGTATTAATGACTTCTTAAGTATGTACTTTTAAAGTCATTTGAATAAAAGGACATGAATTCATTTGAATAAAAGGACTTTAATAGTTAAAACTTTTAAAGTTGCTTTTCTAAACGACTTCAAAAGTCCTTGTCCATCTATAGAAGGCTGAAGTCATCTCATTTTTTCTTGTATCCCCTGTTCATGTTCTTCTTCTCACAAGTGGCATGACTGTCATGACCCGAGTTTTTGTAACACATTTTGTAAAACATTTTTCAAAGGCAGGGCCCTTAATGGTAATTTTTTTTTGCAAACTATGTAGTGAAAATTCTTTTCTTTAAATTCATTTGTAGCAAAACCCAAATCTCACCTCAAGATACATAATACACATAGACATTTTGTATAAAATAAATTTTTATTGAATACCAGGAATCATCTAGTAGTTCACTCTTACATAGCCCTTGTATTATAATTACAAACCATTGTCCAAATTACATAATCCAAAGTTCAAACCTCACCTTACATTAAAAACTCTCAATACAACACAATGCTTTCAAATAAAAATACATGTCTTCAAGGGACATACCTTGATTGATTATTCTCTTCAAGTCTTCTACCGTCTTAAGCTCCTAAGTCTTCAAGCTTTACTTCCTTAAGTCTCATTCCCTGTATCTGAGATATTGTAAACATTCAAACATTTACAATATCTCGCAAGCTATGCTTGGTAGGGGATACAAAAATATACTACTTCACTAATATAAGAATACCTACCTAAGTCATCGATCATTATGGTTATCTACTCGTGATTTATCTCAACATAGAGTATATACGTTATTTATGTAGTATAGGATAAATCAATTTCAATAGTAAAAATTGCTTAAAACTTGTTCTTTCCCCTAGCTATACTTCCACCTAGAAGATCAATATTCAGCCAATTCTTGTACAGGGATTTTCTTTCCAAGAGCTCATGTTGTGGCATCTCATCATGCCATGGAATTACACTATGCATATCATATGTATATCATAATGCAAAATACTTAAGGACTACTATGCCATAGTTTCAATCCGTACATCACACCTAGATAAATGTATAATTATCCACTGATATCGACTATGGAAATAACAAAATCCATGTCTGCATGGGGAGGACCATGGTTGTTAAGAAGCGGGTGGCCAAACCCTCATAACTTCCTTAGCATAGCATCCCCCATCCTAGGGCTGTGTAAAAAAAAAATCACAAGCCACCATGCTTGTATGTAAAATACATTATACAATCAGATGATGTGTTTATTTAACTAAGGCTAGAATATTTTCTATGCCCTATTCTTAGGGTTTCCTTAGTCTACATATCTCCTTACTTTCACCTCATTTAATTTTATCATTAGATAGTTGAATTGGATCATAGGGTTGGTTTACTTAATTGAATCATGTGATTGGATCATGGTTATGCTTAGGTACTAAGCATACTTATATTATGAAGGTCTATAATTCTAGACAAAAGATCATATATGTATACACATGAATCCTTAATACATTCTTGTACATCCACCTACCTCAAAGTGGTATCAAGGTCTTGATTCATACATCTCAAGTGGTGTTCACTCCCTATTGGCCTTCATGATATTGATTTATACAGCCATATGCTTCAAGTTATTCCTCTATACAAGTATGTATTCCTATAAGGGATGCCCTAATTTTCCTAGAATCATATATGATCAAGGTTTCAAACCTTCTAAGTTCGCATTCTACATTATAAGTAAAATCATAAAACAATACTAAAATCTATATTATATTTCTTTTCTTTTTGTTTGTGATCCTTCAAGATCTCTCTTAGATCTTGTTTGATCTTCCTTATCTTATTTACAATTTTTATTAGGATTAGATGATTTACTAAAATTTTATGCTCTTATTATTATTACTCAACTAATTAATGTTTTACTGGTTAAGGATAGGTTATTCCATCTTAAGTCTAGACTTCTCTTATGTCAAATTGGCTAAGGCTTACTAGCTGAATGGTTGAACACAAAGTGGTTGCTTCAATCCTCATGTAAGGAGGCATTTAGACCTCACAAACATCAATGGAAGGTGGGGGAAGAGCGATGCTCTATTAGAGAACCCCCTTAACCCCCATGTTCATCATCCACTAATGTGACCTTAGCTCAACCTTTCATAAGGTTCGTATGAGCATTTTAACCCTAAGTATTCTTTCTAATTGATTTTAATTAAATCCATGAACATATAAATGTCATTCATGGAGTTTCATTATTCTCCTAATTTAGGCCAAGAAAATGATATTACTTATATTGTCCTACTAACTATAACCATTACTATCATTAAGTCATGTCATTTATTTTACGTAAATGTCCTATCAACTCTAATTTCATTTAATTACATTTTCAAGGTAATTTTCATAAAATAAACATTAAATCATAAATAAATAAATAAATAATTAAATATACTGAGCAATAAATGATAATTATAATAATATTTAATAATTCAAATGAAAATCTAATATGCCTTAACTATTCATCATGATCCAATGGTCATTATTCATCTTTCATCTCTTTTAGGGTTTAGATCTTGATCTTTTCATTTTCCTTTAGATCAAATATATCTTCTTAATGTGATTTCATTATTAGATTATTGATGCATCTCATCCAATGATCTGATCTCTTAAGTCCTTTTATCCAATTTAAGGGCATAGATCTTGATCTATCCCAAATCATCATCATCATCTAGTCCATAAATCCATATGATATTAACTTCATATCATCATCAAAACACATCCACATTGTCCAATCATCCTTGATCAACTTGATCAAGGAGATTACCATTCATTTTTTAATGGATCTTACTACTCTTTAAGGCTAGATCTCTTAATTAAACATAGATTAGACACTTATATCGGCCACTTATAACCATTTATTTTATGTTTTAAAGTCACAAGATTATCAATGGATCATAATTATATGGTTTGATAATTCCAAATTTTACTAATCATAAGAATTAGTAACACTTTTCTTTATTAACAGAATTTTACATGCATTAAGATATAAAATTTCTTAGTTAATTAGGTTATACTCATCACAAGGAATCCAACCCAACTTTTTGATCTCAATTTGGAGTTAAATTGAGATCAGAATTGAGATTTTAAGATTTTAGCCTGTTTTAAGGGCTAAATTTTAATCTTACTGTTTTTTGTTGATTTACTTGATCTAGTAACCAATAAATTTTACTGTGATAATGGTATTTATGGTCTTGGGACCTCCTTAACCCATCCATCGGTTCAGATCTCCAATTTGAGATCATCCCAATCACGATCCAACACTGTTGGAATGGATTTTAGTAATTTTCATAATTAAATTCAATTAAAAACATAAATATTATGAGTTTAGTAGCTAATACACATGACAAGGATTCTATAAAAGCTTTCTTATATAAATTTGGAGTTCAGATGACTCCACAATTGGACTGTAAAGTTCATAGTTGTTCCTAGGGTCTAGATTTGATCTGGGCCTAGCAAAATGAAAGGCTCAGATCGATTGGGTAGAGCGGGCTGATTGGGTGGAAGGGTTGGCGCACCCATCACCAAGATGCACGTGTGATGCGTTCCCCTTAGGATCGGCACTGTCGCACAGCCGTTCCATTGGGACAGCTTTGCATGCGGCATGCGTGTGGAAACACTCTCCCAGGACTCATTTCTATGCGGCGTCCCACAAAGCATCTCGAGAGTCGATCCTCTTGAGGAAGATCGAATAGTTTGCTTAGACCTTCTAATCAATTCCTTTACAATTAAGGGCTCAAAACTTTATAAAATTTATTAAAATTTCTATCTTAGGGGTTTTGGACCCTTCTAAATCGATTGGATAGCTCAGATTTTTCATCTGAGCCATCCATCATCTAGAATTGAAGAGTTTTGGTCCTTACTTTATTTTTACAAATTTTAACCCAAACCTAATTACAAAAAAAAATAAAAATATCATAAAGCAATATTAAATAAGTCTAGGAAGTAGTTCCACCAACCTGATTGGAGAAACAACTTAGATTTGAAGACCAATTTGAGAAAAATGCCCATTGATGATAATATAGCCTGATAGTCCCTTGTTTTGTGATTTCTGGTTGATTTCAACATTCGATCTTGAAATTGATGTGGGGGTTTTATAGATAAGGGAGTCTAGAATTGTATGGACGGTGGGATTTGTGAGATTCAACTTGGAATGGAGTGCCTATTTAAATTTAGCTCTCTTGTTCCAATTAGAGAGAGAAAAGCGAGAGTGTAAGAAGGAAGAAAAGATGGAGAAGGTCAAGGAGTTTTGAGCTGAAATTTTGGGGAAGGCTAGATAATTTCGTGATGAATTTGGTGAACATTTTTGGGAATTTTTTTTGTGAGGTATTTATAGGCATTTTGGGTTTTTTTCATAATTATGTGTAATTATTATGTTTTATTCTTTTTATTATTCAATGTTCATTGGATTCGCACTACCACCTCCTTCTCCACTAGTAGGTGGTAGTGGTTTGGCTCATGATTACACAAGATCTAGCCATTAAATTCCTTTGTGGGTCCCTTGTCTGCCCCACGCGATGTGAAAAAAACCATTTTGCCCTTTATGGAGAAAAATAATGTTTATTCTCATGAACTTGGAATTGAGTGTACTTAGTGGCATTGGATTCATATTTTTGAGTAAATCCCAAATTTTTATGTCTTAGGCTTTGGTTATGAGTAAAATTACATTTTACCCTTTTGTTCATAAAAATATAGAAAAATAAGGATTTTTCATTCGAATTCAGAATTTATCGTACTTACAGTCATTCTGAAGGGTTCGCTAAGTATGTTTTTAATTATGCATGTATTATACCTTAGTTATACTTCTATGAGAAGTGAATTTTTAATAACCCTAATATTCTATCTTGATTTTTCCTTGAAATTCTTAATTTCATTATTTATTTAATTCCATTACAAAAGTTAGGGGCATTACAATAACGATCTCTTCTACTAGTCCTTGTATCTCTCTTTGTCCTATTTCTCTTCTTGCTTTCTATTTTGGATATTTTGATTGTTTGTGGCATGAAAATATTTTAAGTAAACCATACCCTCTTTTTATCATGCATTTCTTTCTTATTACCAACTCTCTCTGTTTGCATTTTGTAGATCAAGTGTGTTTTGTCACTACAGATGTTGGAGTTAAGAAGTGTGTTAGATTTGTCATGATTTACACAAAAGTCGTATGATTTCATTGCAAACAACAATTGCTTCTCTCTCTAACCCTCATTATTAGGGAAAGGGAGAATATTATGAATTGTAGTTCTCATCCAAAATTAGGGTTTGATGAAGAGAAATGGTACCATGAATTGGCCAAGGAAGTTGCAGTTTAAAGCTTTAGCCTCTCTACCCATAGAGTAGTGTCAACTGAATACTAAGGGCTAGATTTTGATGAAATCATTTTAGATTAGTTCTTTGATCATGATATTGTATTAATAAGATCCACTTGTATGTAACATTGGATCTAATATAAAATACATTGATCACATGTTTGTATATATGTGGGTGTGTAAAGAATGCATGAATCAATGCTGAGTATCATAAAAAATTGGTTTAATTGTGTATTTATGTAAGATATTGTAAAGTACTAGAATCATATATATATATATATATATATTTGAAGTGAAAATATGTTAGTTTTTAAAGTTGTTTGAGAAAAATAATTTAAAAATCACATATTTTTAAAGCCATTTACAACAAATGACTTTAAATTTACAAGTCTATCTTAAGAGTTATTTCATTGACTTTCACTTTTCTTTTTTCGACAATATTCATCTATACACAAAATATAGCAAGATTTTGTTGTGGCTATCCTCAACCAAATCCCAACTATGAATTTGAACTACATTCACATATTCGCAGTCAATATCGATTTTTGAGTGTTAGTTAGTATCTCTTTGTTTGTCTCATATATGTGTGTATGTGTGTTTATACACACACACACACACACACACACACACACACACACACACACACACACACACACACACACACACACACACACACACACACACACACACACACACACACATAGGCCAACAAGTAAGTGAGACGTTGCATCGGATCTAGGGTGTATTGAAAAATGGGCAAGGGTAGGTAGGGCGTTCCCCTAGAAGTGACGGCTTATGTCAGATCTCGGGTGAAGTGGAAAATGGGCAAGGGCTGCTAGAGTAGACTTGGGTTCATGTCATGGGGGTCGAGAAGTGCATGGATAAATAGGCTATCTCAAGAGCATAAGATTCGTATCACCTCATGGAACATAGGGACATTAACAGGTAAGAGTCTAGAGTTAGTAGATACAATGAAATATAGGAAATTCAACATAGCTTGTATTTAAGAAACTAGGTGGAAAGCGGCTAACATAATAGGAATTGATGGGTAGAAGCTCTTCTATGTAGAAAAGGATAATAATAGAAATGGGTTAGGAATAGTGGTGGACAAAGAATTAAAGGATAAAGTTGTAGACATTAAAATAACCAATGAGGCAATGCAAGTAGAAGGTTTTAAAGGGCAGGGGCATGCCTAAAAGAAGGTGGATAGAAGTGGTAAGAAAAGATTTAAAAACTTCGAGATTAAATGAAGCCATGGTACTTAATAGAGGGGAATAGAGGAACATGTTTCATGTGGCCTACCCCTAATTTGGATAAGGTCTTGATGATGATGATGATGATATATATATATATATATATATGCATATTTGAAATTTTTTTACATGGTTATGGTTAGAAACTTTCCTATTTAAAGTTAAATTTCTTTTTGAATGTATCTATCATATTTTCTTCTTTTTTCATTGTTAATTGAAAATTTTCACATGTGTTCATGCATGTAATTTTGTTATTTTAAATATATAGTTATAATTCTTGTATACCTAGTGTTTGGTTAAATGCCTAACCTAATCTTTTCATGTTTAACAGGTCTTCACACACAAATTTGCTTCAATTTCTTGAGATAATGGACAATTATGCTTGAATGACTACAACAAGAACATCAAAAGAATATGAGGGAATAGAAAATTTGATAGAGTTCACACATAGGACAGGTCTTAATCATAATCGTATGCATTGTCCATGCTCAAAATGAGGAAAGTTGAAAAAGATAATTATAAGGGTGTTGAGAGAACACTTGTGTTTCAATGGAATCAATGAAAGCCATCACCTATGGATTTGGCCTGAAGAAGAACTTTTGTATAGGCCCTCGCTAAGGCCTGAAAGATATGATCAAGATGCTATTGGAAGTTGTAGGCAGTACAGCTATACTAATGTTTTGAGATGCATACGATGACTTCTAGGATAACCCTAAAAAATTTCATACTACAATATTAGAGGAAGCCGATTAGTCATTGTATCCTAGGTGTAAAGATTATACCAAGTTGTTTACTGTGGTGGAACATTACAATGTGAAATCAAGATTTGGTTTTTCATATCAAGGTTTTATAGAAGTCTTAAAAGTAGTCTGTAAGATGCTACCAAAGGATAATAAATTGGTGAGGTGCACATGGGAGGCAAAGAAAACCCTGGCTTTACTAGGATTAGGGTATGAGCATATACATGCATGTTACAATGATTGCATCTTGTACATAAAGGAGCACAAGCATAAAACTACATGCCCAACTTGTGGATAGTTAATATGGAAGTTAAAGAAAAATTAAACTCAAACAGTTAGATGTTCGTGCAAAAATTCTATGGTACTTGCCCCATATTCTAGGGTTTAAAAAAATGTTTCGTATTACATAAACATCAAAGAAATTAGTATGGCATGATAACGATAGAGTAGCTGATAGCTTTTCACGCCATCTAGTAGATAGCCTAATGAAGAAATTAGTAGTGAGCATATGGATGTCCTCAAGGCAAAGAATCCAAGTTATGCAAAGAGATAGAAACAGTTACAATTTGAGCATTATCGCACTTTCAATACTTGGCTCCATCAAAAGGTAAAATGAAAAAATTCACACTTAATATTACTTTTTGTATATATGTATGTATAATCTTACTTGCAGTAATCATATCTTATTTAATATGTGTATACATATATTTAAGATCAATAAGAAGTAACAGGCAATAGTATATCTGAATCCTTAGTCTGGATGGCAATGGGACCATGACCAAAAGTAATAAAATATGTTGGATATGCCATCAATGGTTATTGCTTTTACACAAAAGACCGTGATAACTCAAGAGTGCAACATAACAATGGGGTTAGCTTAGTGCCAATGCTACATTCTTTTTCAGTTCAAAAGATAAAAGGCCAATAGTGGTGGATGATATTTATTATAGGGTTATAAGAGAGATATGGGCCTTGGATTATACTTGTAGTACTATAGTTATGTTTAAGTGTGATTAGGTGGAACACAACAAAGACAACATCAAAACTAATGCCTTTGGATTGACAATGGTTCACCTCAACAAGATAGGCTATAAAAATGATCAATTTATTTTGGCATCTCAAGCAAAACAAGTATATACATATGTAATTGAAGACTTATTGGAAAGCAAATTCTTTTGAATATTTATGTATTTATTATGTGCAGAATGTATGAATCAACACTGACTATCATAAAAAATTAGTTTCATTGTAATTAAGTGAGAGATTGTAAGTGAAATATACAATGGATTTTAATAAGGGTTTTCTAAAGTAGTTTAGTTCAAATGACTTGAAAACTCTTAAGTTTTAAAGTCATTTAGAAGAAAATGGCTTTAAAAGTTTTAGACTTTTAAAGTCGTTTAGTTCAAATGATTTGAAAAGTCTTCACTTTTGAAATCTTTCAGAACAAAACAACTTATAAAAGTTTTAGGCATTTAAAGTCGCTTGAACCAAATGACTTTAAAAATCCTTTCTAACTTAAAATTTTTGTCTTCATGCCAAATTGAAGAAGTCATTTTTCTACTTATTGACTTCTTAAGTGAGACTTTTAAAGCCGTTTGATTCAAACAACTTTTAAAGTAATACTTTGGTTTAATAATTTTTCTTTAACTTCTGATTTTTTCTTTTTAACTATCTTCATCTACACACAAGCTACATATTATATATATATATAAATTAATTTTGGTTGTGGGTACACCAAATCTCAACTATGAATTAGAATTATATTTATATATTTTTGGCCAATATCAATTCTTGATAAATCATTGAAGATCTCAGCCCAATCATTGGAAGGCATTGGTAAATCAGAGGGCTTAATATTAGGTACAAGGATTAAGATTTCTATCTTGGAAACTAAATAATTACTATGTTTTGACAAGAATAAATTAATGCAGATGATGATTTACATGTACTATATTAAATTTTAAATAGAATCAAAGCATGTGAAATTTAGTTATTGTAAGAACCCTAATTTTTAAATTCTATTTCAAATTGAAAATAAAATTGAATATAATTTTGATGAATATAAATTGAAAATTTCTCATGTGAACATTCCACAAAATTAACCTTTTAATAAAGTTTGCACTTAAGGCGGGTGGTGATAGTAATTGCATGTGTTGTCCGTGCTCGAAATGTAAAAAATAAAACTGTAAGGGTGTTTGGAGGTGTGCATAGCCAAATTTTATATTGTAGAAAAAACAGTGAAGTTTTGCACAGAGTACTTATTAGGAGTGGATGCGATTAGAATCCCAAAAAAGAAACAATCGATTGTAATACATGATCCAAGGTTGGTGATCTAACTGTCCATCTCACTTTGAACAAGGAGAGGTGCCAAACTCCTTTGGTTCCACCACAATTGGAGGAGGGATGATGTTAGATCGAAGAAGACATCACGCATAGGGAACTGTCATTGGAAAAATCAATGAAGTGTGCCTTTTTTAATGATGATCATGGGTGAAAATTGGTGTTACAGGAAAGATCAGTTAAAACCCAACTTTGGATTTGCACTTTTAGCTAGATCCATATGGTTTCATGTTAGATTTAGGTTTATGTGATGATCCGACCATTGATCTCTTAATCCAACCATCCATTTCTTAAACCTTGATTAGAAATAGAGTTAAATATATACCTCATATAGTTCAAATTTGATTGAGATTTTTTATCTGGCCTTGAAATTGATCAGACAATCTTAGTCATCTAATCAATTATTGTGGAAACAATACTGATGATACCTGATTGATGATCAGATTCTATCAATAAGTTCCTTGACCCAAAATTGATAAAAAAAAATTTGATCTAGTAATGAAATTGATTAGATTAGCTCTTTGATCATTATCTTGTAATAATAAGATCTAATAAAATGTAATGTTTGATATATGTAATAAAAGGATGATACATGAGTTATTCCAAAAAATACTTTGACTTCCTTTTTCACGTGTTTGTTATATGTGTGTGTGCGCGTGCATGCAAAGAATGTATGAATCAAGGCTAACTATTATAAAAAGTCAGTTTCATTGTGTATTTATGAAAGATATTGTAAAGTACTAATATAAATTATATATACATTTGAAGTGAAAAATACATTAGTTTATAAAATCATTTGAAAAAATGAACTAAACAAATTTAAAAGCTGGTGACTTTTAAAGTTGTTTACATCAAATGACTTTAAATGTCTAGTACTTTTAAAGTCATTTACACTAAAAGCCCTTAAAAGTCACTGACTTTTAAAGTCCTTTATATTAAACGACTTTAAAATTTCTACTCTAAATTGTGGCTATCCTCAAGCAAATTTCAACTATGAATTGGAATTACATTCACATATTCAGAGTCGATATCAATTTTTTAGTGTTGGTTAGTGTCTCTTTGTTTATCTCATATATATATATATATATATATATATATATGGACGTTTGGAAGTTTTTTGCATGGTTATGGTGATGCAAAACTTGTGAAAATATTATTGGTGATGCTTTATCGACTATCAGATGCTTCTAGTAAATTTCTTAACCCAAAATTGATATAGAATGGATGAAGAACTTATGATTCAGTAACAAAATAGATCAAACAATTTTTAGGTTTGATCTGCCATCTTTAAAATAGTAACCTTGTGGCGCCCAACCCATGATTTGAATAGTATGGATTTGACCACCAAAAATGATCAACCAACATTACACTAATCATAAAGTAACATCTTTGACTTTTAAATAGAAATTTACATAAAATTTGAATTATGTAAAATTAGAGTGAAAACAGAATATTGAAATTTTCAATTTTTAGAGTTCTAGAAAGTAAATTTTTTATTGACATCAAATCAAGTGTGAAAACCTCAATATTGAGATTGTACTCAAACAAATGATTCTAATGACACTAAGTATACTGAAATCACAATTAAGATAAATAAGTTTTGACTTTTCTCAGAAAGGGCAATTTGGTAATTTCATTGAGTGGGCCCCATTTTCAAAAATTGGAGATTTGAATAGCATCATCTCTTTCTTACTATAGTTATGATGTATATAAAATAGTAAAACACATTTTAATTGTAATTTTAAATTTTAATAAAAGAAACTATTAAATAACTAAAGGAAGTTCCATTTTGATAATGGCACACCCTCCCACTTAAGTCAATCAAAGAACATACCTAGGTCTATTATCAAACCCAGCAGAAGAGAAAAAATGATGGTGCTAGAGAGAAGAAAGGAGAGAGAAGAAAAAGTGGAAGAAGAAGAAGAAGGGGGAGAAAGAGGGGAAGAGAGGAAGAGAAAGGAGGAGAAAGGGAGAGGAAGATTGGCCACCGGGGACCATTCACATTGAGGAAGCTCAAACTCGACAGTAGGAGAGAAAGCCCAATAGGAAGATAAGAAAGGAAAGAAGAAAAAGAGGATGAAGAATAAGGGGGAGAAGGAGAGGAAGAGAAAGGAGGAGAAAGAGGGGGAAAAACAGGCCGCCAGAGAGGACCTATTGCACAGAGGAAGGTGCTAGACTAGGGTTCAACTACAGAAGTGGTAGCTCGTCACCTCATCTCACTTAGTGCACAAGCATGAATCAAAATCCCAAGGTTTTGGGGCAATTCATGCCCTTCTTGACTATAAATAGAAGAGGAAATCAATGCACCACAAAAACTCAGAAGGTTTCACTGCAAATTAGGGTCAATCTAACTCATTCTAGAGAGGAAGAAGCATGAAAATACACCCTAGAAGTAAGATCTACAAAACCCTATTCTTGATTTGAGAGTGTATGACTTTGTGAGATTTTTCCATCAATAGGTCATATTACTTGAGACATAAATGTAATTGTACTATTTAACTAATATTACACATGTTATCTATGCAAATCTAGTTTTTTATGAAAATATGTTAGAATGACCATGACTTTTATGTGCAATATATGATCAAGTAGCCATGATATTTGTTATTAATCACCTACTATGTTGTTATGAATTTTGTTGAAAAATACTTATCATGATGGCTGTGATTTCATCATTATTATTGACGACATGTATGCTATTAAGTTATTTTTTTAGATTAATGGCTAATTCCATGTAAAATTAAATCCATTAGGTATGGATGATTATTTTTGTAATACACATCCCTATTATGTTAATTGTGATATGGATGTATTCTAGTTTATCATTAGAAATCTCATTATTAATTTTATTTTGTGATGATGGGATTGAGTTACTGGTGAATGTGATTAATAGGACAAAGGCCTAATGAGAACTAAAGAGGAACTAAAGGCCTAAATCATGTTAAATAGAGCAAAGAAGTGAAGAACTAACTAACAAGGAAACAACTAACTAAGAAAGAAACAACTAAGCTAGGCAACTAGAAAGTAAACCCTAAATTAGAAAGAAAATAAATTTAAGAAACTAAGAAAATATCTAAATAAGAAAGCTTGCTGAAAATATGTTAGAATGATAATTATACTATTTAACTAATCTTACACATGTTATCTAAGCAAATTTAATTCTATTATGAGGAGACACACAATTATACAACTTGTAGGTATTTGTATCTCATTAGATCCCTACATTTAACAGCCATCAAGTATAGTTTTCTGAGGTGAAATCCACCTTTAGCTATCACTCACAAGCGTATTATAAACTCTCAGGTACAAAGTCATTCTAATGAAATTTTAGATAATAATGGAAAGTTCTATAATTAAATGTAAGACTCATCTTTGTAACATACAAAGATTGTTACAGTTTAAAGAAAACAATTAATCTTTGGAGTCCACTACAAATTAGAATATTCATATATAATTGAACCTTTAATCAACTAATAGATCATAACACCAAGTGATGACAAGAACTTGACAACTGAGTAAGCTCAAATTGATCAATAATACTCTAAGAGTATTTGGTAGTTTAGCTCATAGTTATTTGAACATGAAAAATACCCTAGAAATTGTACATGAAACAAAATTGTGAAACACATGCAAAAATTTTACATGACATGAGAAATCTGAAGACATTATAGAAAACATTTAGATAACTTAAAAAGGAAATATAATAAAAATGTGTGTTTGAAGGAGAGAGGGAGAGAGAAGTCAGATTCCACCATTATGTACCCTAACCTTTATTAAGTAAAGATATAAAAAAAAAATTAATATCACGGCATGAGAAAAATACATTGGTGACCATGACCTAGCTAACTAAGCAATAAAAATCCTATGGAAAAGTGACCTAAAGGAAACTTTATGAGAAGAACTAATAAATGGCTGTACATCCTTAGGCTAAAGGCATTACATGTCAAAAGAATGAGTGAAGCAATACTACACCTAAGGAAATATAAACCCAAATAGAAGGCATGTTACACTTGGTTGACAGTAGACTAAAAACATCAACCAATCTACCTAAAACTCCCAAAACTAATCAATAGTTGATCCTAGTACATGCTTGATAATTGTGATAAGAATGACTTATAACGCATTTCTAGAAATGGGCATGAACAAGATGTAACAAGACATACATGCAAGTTTACTAGTGAATGCTTTAAGATGTATCTCTTTATTGTCGAATGCTAGTAGTTGCTTATATAAAGCTAAATTGTTTTAGTCATGTTTATATGAGTGCAAATGAATGTATATATACATGTGCTATGTGATGACTAGAATGGTACAAGTTAACACACCTTAAAGTTATTACATCTTTAAAATAGTTTACTTAGTTTCTGGATTTAGTTTTAGGAAAGTTTAATTTTAGAAATATCTATACTTGGAAAGTTTTATTTTAATGTATGTTTTATCTGATTTGCTTCTAGTTTGTTTACCACCTATGTCATGTTAGTTTATTTTCTTTAAATGGATTACACTGCCTTTTCTTTATCTCATTGTTCTAATATCATTGTGTTTTTGTTTGTAATAATGATGGAACAAGAACAATATCAAAATGAAGGGTTGGGAAAAAATGAACAGCACAAACAATAGGCCAACATGAATACTACTCAAGAGAGAAAGGGCAGATGGCGAACAACAATGGAAAATGTTATCAAAATAAAGTCAAAGGGAATTAAAGAAACTATATAATACAATAGTAGGGAGCAAAAGATAGGTGAGAATGCAACTTCTTATAGTAGTTTTCTCTGCTCCACAGTAAGAAGCATGGTCCCTATCACAATTGATGATTGGTGACTTGTGCCATCGACAAAAGATTCAATATGGGAAATGGTGAAGGTAGGTAAACATTAATAACATGCATTATATAATTTATAACGTACCTTATTTTCAGATATAGTAATTTACTATCCATGTTGTAGACTACCTTTGACGTGCCTGAATAGAAGAAGATGCGTGCTTTACAAGAAGCTAGTGAGTACTGGAGAAAATGGAAGAACACCTTGTTCACAATCACATAGCTCCATATGTTAACAATCTGTAGAGGTTATATATAGGGCCTGTCATTTATTTTGACATCATTGACGAGGACGTGTGGAATGAATTTGCACAAAATTGCACATCCGTTGAATTTAAGGTATGTGTGGAAATGATATTTTATTTAATTAATTACATGTAACATTCGATTATTGCCCTTGATTATATATGTACAAATGTGTAGGCAAAGCGTGCAAGAAGAAGAAAGGTGCATGAGACTAATATATAGTATCATCTGTTCGGGTTGGGCTACACTCCTTTAGAAGAGTGCAAAATAAGCACATGTGACAATTTAGTCCTTTCAAATTAATGGTACTATAGTTATATACATTTTTTTCTCTGACTATTGTGTCTTGCTTGACAATAAAAGAAAGTTGGGACTATGGAACCTATTGATCGCTCTATCCTCTAGAAGATGGCACACACAGTGGGCCATACTGGCCAAACATTCTCAGATAAAACCATTGAACAAATTGCTTCTTACATTGTAAGTGGTTCCACCTGTCTATCAATTTTATGCAATTAATTGGATGAAATGCTCATGTCTTTCTAATTAAACTTTGTAGAACATTCTTATTCAAGAAAGCACTAGTACATGAATTCTAAGTAGCACTATTGCCAAAGATGACATCCTGTATCGACATAATCATTTCCATAGAGTCCACTATATGTATCTTATCATACTACATTTCTCATTAATAATTTTTAGCTACAAACCATAATTTAATTGTTTATTAACTTTATATCATTAATCAGCAATAACATGCACCATTGAGGTAGCCCACCATTGCACCATCACCTATTATCGTACCAATGGAATATGTACTTGTATATATGTTTATTTTTTCATCATAAATTAGGTCTTCTCCATTGATTATTGTTATTTAGCTAAAAAAATTTTATATCTTTTACAACATCCATCTAAGAATCATGTGGATAATCTAAGGTATCATCAACGAAGATAGGGCAAGCAACCTCATAAGAATCAAGGAGGGAGTGCTTGCTGAGGATGTTAAAGTGCTACTTAGGGCAAAGGACCTATTAAGAGTTTGCTTATGGGATCAAATTGAGCACCCTCATATTGTCTCCTACATGGAGTATATGCACATATTTGGTTATAAAATATTTGATATTACATGTTATATTTTCATGGCAATGGTAATAATTATTTCTTTTATTCACCCGCTTTAATGATGCAACTAGGCTTTTGAGGGTGAGGGAGCACTACCAATTTCTTGACTGTAACATCATTTGTTGAGTGGCAGAGCAATGGCCCATAAAGAGGCTTGTTCATGATATTTTACTAGCCTTCTTCTGGTGCTCTAAGGGATAGTGCTTAGTGATTCCCTATAATAACAGATGAGTTTTAATTTTCTTGTTTACTTGCCAACTTATTCTATACTTAGGGATTGTAAACTTTAGTTACAATTCATATGACTGTCTGTATAGGGCGCATTGAATGATGCTTGTTTTGGATGTATATGGTGGGCATGCTTTCTTTTTTTATTTTTGTGGATCGCACATCCAGCCTACTCTCATAGAAATTATAAATAAGTAAGCATTTATTCTTTTCATGTATTATGTGCAAATAAATAATTTGTTATGCATCTCTAATGCATTTGAAATTTAAATTTGTAGTGTATGGTTCGAATGGGCTAGTTGACCAAGACTGTACAACTACTGAAACTAACTAAGAAGAGTGTCAAGGTATAGAAAAAAGTTAATTACTCTATTCTACGACTAATTAAACTTATAATATTACAAATTATTTTTATGTATTCTTTTTGTTGTCCTTATTGCAAAGTGCCCTAACAGCAATCTGATTGGGAGTGTGGGTACTATGTGCTCAGATACATGAGAACCCTATTATTCAATGGTTTTGGTGTCTCCCAATTAGGAAAGGTAAGATATTTTTTACTTTTCATAATCTTATATTTTTCCATAGTTTTTTATGGAACCAACTAAAAGAATGTGACCTAAATTAAATATGTTGTATTACAGGCTGCTAATCTTTCTGAGTAGACAAACAAGAAGAGTTACTCCAAAGTAAACCTTAATGAAATACAAAGTAAATTAGCAGAATATGTACTGAATTTCAATTAGAACACTTAGAGTAACTATATGTGTAAAATATATAATAAAGTATTTTTTCATTCACTTATATATGTTCTTTTAGTTTTCATTATTTTTTGGGACTATATATATATATTTAAGGGATGAATGAGTGGAGAGTGTGGGTGTAAATGAGAATGGATCAAGTGAATTTGGAGCTTGTAAATGAAGTGAATATGGAAGTTGGTTTTCAATATATTCATTGAATTAAATAAATTTTATGGGATGATGAATGAGGGTAACTTAGAGTGTGAAAGTAAATGCGAATGTGTATAGATTTATAAATGAAATGAATGTACATGTTGTAGTGAATGCATGTGTTTTGGTTTCTTTTAAAAGTATTTTCAAGGTAGATGTGGATGGATAATTATGAATTTGGATGTATTATACCCAATATGAAAGTGAATGTATGTTTGTCAAGTTCCCATAAGCCAAGGGGATTACACCAAGAAGGTAGTGACTGTATCGTCATTTACCACTTTTGAGCCAGGCTCAAGTATTGTTTTATGTGGGACATCAAAGAATAAACTCAAGTATCGGGTGAAGGCAATGTCACCACTTACGAGTATATCAACTGTACTTTGGCTATATTCATCTTTGCACCCTTAAGGATTTGGAGGTTCATTATCTCTCTCTTTTATTTTTTCTCTTTAAAATATGGGTACTGTTGAATTGATTGAATAACAAACTACCAAAAAATGCACTTCTCTTTATATATAAGAAAGAAAACTCCCTTTTATTGAAGAGGACGTGCTAATATTGTACACCATTTCATTTCTCTAACTTTAAATATATGTATATATATATATATATATCTTGTATGCTAAGCAGTGCTTTCCATTTGTTGATTGTGGAGTGTTCTATGAATATCATTGTCTTGTTTTTGCGTCCCATTGCATGTTGATAACATCTTTGGATGCTGGAAGTTGAGCATGACAAATATTCCATCTGCACGGATTTCTCAGAGTCACTGCCTAGGATACTTAGTGCTATAGGTACCTAAGATGAGCTTCCTTATAAACCAATATGGAGATGAATGATCTTGAAAGAGACGAGAGTTGGGACTAGGTTACGGAATGGGGAGGTAGTAGGCACTGATTCTGCCAATCCAAAGATTGGTCTCTACCAATGATGTATGACATAAAATTAGAATGAAATGATGGGTTCGTAGGACCTTATGTCAAACAATGAAGATGACATGTTCTACTTTCACGCCTACATGGTGGAACATCTTTCTTGATTTATTCTTGTCATTTTTTGCTATGAGTTCTTTCGATATTTTTTGTACAACCTATTAAAATTTTGAACTTGAAACTATTCCAAAGAATGTGGAATCGAAGGAATTGATTCTGGATTTTAAGGAATTGTCAAGCATAAAATGTCTCGTGAAACCTTATTAGTAATGATGTTACCACAACAATAAAGGTAGATGATTTTTATGTGTACAACATGACACCCACTTACTATTACAAGGTCAAGATTGGAGGCACCATCCGCCAATCACCTCCTAAAGTTGGGCCAAATGTCCCCGGAATATTGGGTGTCATTGTTGTGTATTATACAACTAAGCTTGCTATTTTCACATATTATAATAGTGATTTATTAGGAATTCAGAATGAATCCACCTACCAACTTTTTTTCTTTTGACTATTCAATTTCTTTCTAGTTGATACATACATACATACATAGACATTATAAAAGAATCAGTATTTGATCTTTATAGTTTAAGTCTCATGATTCATGCCAAAATTTACTCATATCAATGTGAACTTGGATATCCTCCCTAGTGCAACTCTTCACAGGGGCTCACCATACCCCATCGATCCTTCCATGTATAGTTTTTTCTTATATCAACTCCTATCTACCAATTGAACTTTAAGTGAAGTAATTAATGCCAAGGAGATTGTCAAAGGATAAGGAAGATATTTCTTTATGGAATGCATTCTTATTTGCATTCTTCATGAGATGCTATTGCACTTAAGAACTTTTTTGTTTTTGTTTTGATAATTCAGAAATTTTATGCATGTATTAGCTAATATTAACCATCCATTAACCACCGAACTCATACACTACTTTTCTCCTAAAATTACTTCCTTACTTAAGGTAAGTCCAAGAAAGAAAAAGGCGCGGATAAGAGAAAAATATAGTTAGGAAGGCAAGGTCTTTCAAACCTCCAAAAGAATAAAAAAGAAAAGAGAGTGACTAAGTGAAAAAATATACCCTGAGAGGCAGAAGGACAAAGTATTTTAAAAAGCACCAAAAAGAAGAGTACATAATAGGAATTCTTCACAATCATGAAGGAAAAGGAGAAAGGGCTGCATAAGAGAAAAATGTAGTGGGAGATATCAAGATGTAAATATTAAATTCTTTAAGAATATGGTAATTAATGTCAAAGAGATTCTCAAAGGATAAGGGAGCTATTTATTTCTTCATGCGATGGATTCTTATTTGTATTCTTCATGAGCTGCTATTGCACTCAAGAATTGATTTTTTTTTATCATCATCATCAAGACCTTATCCCAATTAGGGGTCGGTCACATGAATCTTATTCCTCTATTCCACTCTATTAAGTACTACGGCTTCATTTAGTCCCAAAGTTTTTAAATCTTTCTTCACCACTTCTATCCACGTTCTTTTGGGCCTTCCCCTTACCCTTTTAGAACCTTCTACTTGTATTACCTCACTTCTTCTAACCGATGCCGTTGTTGGTCTCCTTTGAACATGTCCAAACCATCTAAGTCTAATCTCCCTCATCTTATTACCTATTGGTGCAACCCATAAATTTTCTCTAATATTTTCATTTCTATTTCTATCCTTTCTTGTCTTACCACTCATGTATCTCAACATCCTCATTTCTATGATACTAATCCTATGAGCATGATGTTCCTTAACTGCCCAACACTCTGATTCATAGAGCATGGCTGGCCTTATGGCCATCCTATAGAATTTTCCTTTTAGTTTGAGAGGCACCTGCCAAACACACAAAACTCCAGATGCACATCTCCATTTGTTCCAACCCACTTGGATTCTCTGGGTAACCTCCCTCTCAATCTCTCCACTCTCATGAATCATTGATCCTAAGTATTGAAAGTTTTACAAGGACTTATTGCTTATCAATCTTGACTAGTGTTACACACTTACTCCTCTCCTTGCTAAAATTGCATTCCATATATTTTGTCTTAGTATAGCTAATTTTAAATCCTTTAGATTCTAATGCTTCTCTCCATAACTCTAACTTTATATTTACAGCCTCCCTTATCTCATCAAGTAAGCGTATATCATCTACAAATAGCATGCACCAGGGAATCTCCTCATGCAGATGTTTTGTTAACTCATCCATAGTTAATGTGAAAAGGTATGGGCTCCATGCCGATCCTTGGTGCAATCCTACAGTGACAGGAAAATTACCAGTCTCGCCACTAGTGGCCTTAACATTTGTTACCGTTCCCTCATACATATCTTTAATTATGTCTATATACCCCTGTGAAACCCCTTTATCGCCCAACACCCTCCATATTAACTCTTTAAGGACTCTATCATAAGCTTTCTCTTAATCGATAAAGACCATGTGGAGGTCTTTCTTCCTCTTCCTATATTTTTCTACTAATTGTCTTAGTAAGAAAATAGCTTCCATGGTAGACCTCCTAGGCATGAAACTAAACTGATTCTCTGATACATTTGTTTCATGTCATAACCTCTTCTCAATCACTCTTTCAAAAGGTTTCACAATGTGGTTCATAAGTTTGATCCCTCGATAATTAGTGCAACTCTGTATGTCTCTTTTATTCTTATAAATTGGTACAATAGAGCTTTTTCTCCACTCATCAAGTCTTTTCTTTGATTTTATAATCTTGTTAAACAACCTGGTCAACCAAACTACCCCAATATCTCCCATATGCTTTGCAA
The DNA here is from genome assembly GCA_035236585.1 of Warburgia ugandensis. Classification (NCBI taxonomy): domain Eukaryota; kingdom Viridiplantae; phylum Streptophyta; class Magnoliopsida; order Canellales; family Canellaceae; genus Warburgia; species Warburgia ugandensis. The sequence continues at coordinate 30,647,020 of CP141136.1, forward strand.
GCCTCTATTAGTATACCATTGGGCCCCATGGTCTTTCCTGATTTCATCTTTTTCAAGGCCTCTTTCACTTCAAGTATTCTAATCCTACGTTCATATCTATAATATCCAATGTTATTTAGATTTATAGTATTTTCAATCCCTATAAACTCAAAGCCATTGCCATTTAAGAATTTTTGAAAGTATGTTTCCTACCTTTGTTTGATCTCATCATCTTTGACTAATACCCTTTGATCATTGCTTCTAATGTACCTAACAAGATCTAAGTACTTACCCTTTTGTTCTCTTACTTTTGCAAGTTTAAACACATCTTTCTCACCTTCTCTTGTTCTTAGTCTATTATAGAGCTCATCATATGTTTAAGCTTAGCCTCACATACTATTCTCTTAGCAACCTTTTTAACATTCTTATATTGTTCATAGTTTTCATTATTTCTAGTCTTCTGTCATGCTTTAAAACATATCCGTTTTTCTTTAACAACTTTTTGCACTGTTTCACTCCACCATCATGTTTCCTTTACTAATTGCCTTTTACCTTTGGATACTTATAAGACATCTTTTGCCACTTTCTTAATGGACTCAGTAATATTAATCCACATGGTATTTACTTCTGTTTCACAGTTCAAATTTCCTTCTACCATCAACTTTTTTGTGAATGAGGTTATTTTCTCTCCTTTTAAGTTCCACCACTTAATTTTTGGATACCTATTAAGTTCATTTCCTTTCTTCCATCTTTTGATATGGATATCCATAACCATTAACCTATTAGGTTAATGCTTAAACTCTCACCGAGCATCACCTTACAATCCTTACACATAGATCGTTCATTATTCCTTAGTAGAAAAAAGTCTATTTGGGTTTTATGAAACTAACTTTTAAAGGTTATTGAGTGTTCTCCCTTTTCTTAAAGAGTGCATTTGCAATGGCCAGGTTATATGATAAAGAAAAATTGAGGATATTCTCCACCATCTCATTTTGTTCACCTATACCATACCCTCCATGTATTCTATCATATCCTTTTCTTTTTCTACATGACCATTTAAGTCTACTCTTATAAATATTCCCTCAGTATTAGGAATTTCTTGCATGACTCCCTCCATATCTTCCCAAAACTATCTCTTGATTATGTCTTGTAACCCTACTTGTGGTGTGTATGCACTTATAACATTTATAATCTACTCTCCTAGAACAAGTTTTATTATTATAATTCTATCACTGATTCTTTTAACATCCACAACTTTATCCTTCAATTCCTTATCTACTATTATTCCTACACCATTTCTTCTATTATCCTTTCCTACATACCATAATTTATACCCATCTATTTCTCTAGCTTTAGCCCCTTTCCACTTGGTTTCTTGGATACAAGCTATGTTGACTCTCCTACGTTTTATTGCGTCTACTAACTCCAAACTCTTACCTGTCAATGTCCTATATTCCATGTGGCGATGCGAATCTTATGCTCTAAAGATATCCTATTTACTATCACCTTCCTCGACCTCCATCGCATGAACCCATGTCCACTTTTCACTGCACCTGGGTTCTGATGTAGCGCGTCACTTCCAAGGGGATGCTCTACCAGCCCTTGCCCATTTTTCACTAAACTCAAGATCCGATGCATCACATTACTTATGGGGAATGCCCTAGCTTGAGGGAATGTTAGTTTTTAATTAATGTCATGTTAGGGTTGCCATAGTTTTAAGAAGCTGAAGATGATTTTCATTTCTTCCTTACAAACTAATATACAAAAGCATATTCATTTGCAAGCAGAAAAGAAATAACAAAATCATCTTCAGCTTCACCCTTGCTAGCTAGCTCCTAACGCAAGGGTTGCCATATTTTAAGAAGCTGGAAATGATTTTCATTTCTTCCTCACAAACTAATATACAAATGTATATTCATTTATAAGAAATAAATAACAAAATCATCTTCAAATTCTCCCTTGCCAGCTGGCACCTGACATCTTCAATAGATTTTTTTGATAATTCAGAAAATTTATGCAAGTATTAACTAATATTACTCATGCTCTATTTTTCTCCTAAAATTCCTTCCTTAAGTTAATTCCAAGAAATAAATATGGGTGGGTAAGAGAAAAATATAGTTAGGAAGGCAAGGTCTTTCAAACCACCAAAAGAAAAACAAAAAAAGAAAAGGGAGTGAGTGAGTAAGCAAAAATATATATTCTAGTAGGCAGAAGGCAAAGTCTTTTAAAAAACACCAAAAAGAAGAGTAAATAGTTGGGTTTTTTCACAAGCACAAAGGAAAAGGAGAAAGGACTATGTAAGAGAAAAATATAGAGGGAGATATCAAGGTGTTTTAAAAAGAAATAGAAAAAGATGTAAATATTAATGCTTTGAGAATATGGTTCCAGTGGGGCTCGAACCCTCAACCTTCGGCTCATAAGACCAACGCTCTAACCAACTGAGCTATGGGACTACGACATATGATGAAATATGAAAAATAATAATCTTTGTAGATGATTGATGTCAACTACTTGTAACAAATTATACATGGTTCTACAATTGTTAATTTTTTATTGCCTCTCATCGTCTTGATTAATAATGCATCATTGTATGGAAGTACACAAAGATAATATTGAAGAGATGCTTTGATGATTCTTTTTGGGAGATACGCGTAGCTTGCCCCCACCCATAGATGATCTAACCCACTGATCTTGTTTTGCCTCCCTTGTTTTGACCATTTGTAAAAATTTACTTGATTGGTTGCTTCTTTTTAATTGAAAGTTTGATGTTTGATATTTGAAAACTCAAAATGGCATAGCTCAAATCATCCAACTATCATGACTTGGTGTTTAGCCAATCTAAGGCACTCCAAATAGGATCAATGGGTTAGATCATCCAATGCTAGGGGCAGCTAGGTGGAGTCAATAAAATAAGTCCCACTAGCATTTCTCCATGCTAAATTGTTGATTAAAGCTTGATTTTTCTGATAAAGTGTCCATATCACTTGGGAACCTCAGGTAAACTTATGAGCTACCACCAAATTAATTGGGAGGACAACATAGGTCTAGTTTTCAATGGGTTTAGTTAGTGGAAAAATTGTCAAAAATTGGATCAGGGTGGAAAAAATGAGACAATGGGTTTAGTTAGTGGTGAAATACCTTGATCCAAAATGACCCGTACTACTAATTTAATATTTTTGAGCTGAAATTCCATTTTAGTAGAATAATTGTATTGTATGACACTATGGTTTTCTATTTTTCCTTCTTGTTTAATCATAAATTGATGCATATCAGCTAGGGTAAGAATTTTTCCCAAAAGCACACTAAGAACAAAAATTTATAACTCAAAGTTGAATATAGCAGAGGTAGGTGCAAGATAAAATGCATTACGATTGCAGTAGGGGGCCCCAAAATTTTTCTTAACCCAACCTAGTGGTATCCCTAAAAATAACATGTTGGTATGCTAGATCAAGCTTAATCATGAAACTCATGCTTTATTAATTTATTATGTATTAAGCTAATAGGATTTTCTTTTTCAACACTTTGAAACTTCTACCCATGCCACTTTGCATCTTTCCCCAAAACTTATTTTTCCTTATACCAGCTAGGTATTTTTTAATTGCTTTTATTTTTATCCTATATCATTAGTTGAATGAATGGCCCACAAAGAGTTTTCTTTACAAATCCTCTCTTTCTTAGTTATATGGCATTATTTTACTATTTTTAAACTTAATTCTAATTGAATCAATGCATATTTTTTAAAGATGAAGCCCCACTTGAATCATTGGCTTGGATCAATGAGAAAATGAATCACTCTATCCATCAAGGACAATTTACTAGTGATTGCTCATAAGATAGAGACGAAAATAAGATGGGAACATTTTTCTTGAATAGTAGACATACACATGCACATGAGCACACGTGCGCGCCCACACATACTATACACAGCCTTGAACCCTAGTCGCCCAGTGAGAGAGTACTTATTGTACTACTTGTTATAAGGCTTTGGTGCTAAGATGGGAAAGTTGAGCCTCGGTTGCTGGGATTGCCAACCACACTTGGCTTAAGATCAGCACATACTCGTTGCCAACCACACCTTCCAATAGTCTCTAAACTTATATAGCTAAAAGTTTTCCTAGACTATAAGGTAGGGTGCTGATATACTCAACCCTTTTCCTTTTCTTGGGAGACCTTTTTTCTCTCCTTACCTCTCTCTATCTCTCTCTACAAAAGGGTGCAAGGATAGCAAGGAGAAGAAAAAGGGTGCATATATTAGTTCCATGTAAGATGTAATTAGATAAATATAACTTATTACATATTTCCAACATTAAATGATATTGGATATATTTTTATCAAAGGTATCTCTATATTTTAATATAATTGGCCCTCTTACATTTTATACCATGGAGGAAATTTTTTTTATAAATAGAGTATAGTGTTATTCAATTCTACTAGTATTTGATACGCAAGGAAATCTTCAAAGATTATAAAATAAGCCCTATTAGGACTAGATGCTCTTTGCTTTTGACAAAAGAAGAATCATTATGTTCTTTAGCGATGCCTGACTCACTTGTTTTGTACCTTTACCTCTTCTACTTGTACCTGCTATTTGGTCCCCAAGCCAAGCGTAGTGCTGGTTGTCAAACTCTTCCATGCCAACTTGTCACAGTCTCTGATGGACGTAATTCCCAATTGCAAACACCCTTCTTTTACCACCCACATGTATGGTGAAACTTTTTTAAAAATCTATGCCATTAATCATATTGGGAATATCTTAAATAGGCTACATATAAAATTTTCTAGCCACGGGGATTCTTTTAGTCTATATTTCTTTGAGTTGGAAATTTAAACCCTCCATTTTCAATTTTTTAAAGACTAAAACAAGTGGTTAGGATAATCTAAATGCATTGATTCTTCACGAGTAACCTAATTTTAATACTCATAACCTTGCTAATGACTTAGATCTTCTAAAAAAAATACTATGCATGTCAAAAAGTATCTATTCCTTCAAAGAAATATCTAGAATCAAGGTATATTCTATTTAATGATGAAGGGGAGAAAGAAAGTTCTAAGAAGCACAAACTGATGTAGACAATAACAAGTGGACATAAGCTATGCAAGAAAAAATTAGCTCCTTATGAGTTGGTGAATCTTTCTAGGGGTAAGAGAGCACTAAGGAATAAATGGGTGTTCAAGTTGAAAAAAGATAGCAATAGAGAGTTAGTGAAGCACAAAGCTTAATTAGTCATTAATGGCTTCAAACAAAAGAAAGGCATCGACTTTGAAGAGATCTTCTTAACAATAATGGAGATGACCTCAGTTTGAGCAATACTCGAATAGGTATCAAGCTTAAACAGATGAATGTGAAGACTGCCTTTCTCCATAGAGATCTAGAGGAAGATATCTACATGGAGCAACCAAAAGGGTTTGAAATTTTGGGCAAAATCATTTGGTCTACAAACTAAAGAAGAGTATCTACGGCCTCAAGCAAGTACCGATAAAGTGGTATAAGAAATTCGACTCGTTTATGATGAGTTATGGATACATAAGGACTTAGTAGATAAGTGTGTCAATTTTTAGAGATTCCCTAATGGCAAGTTCGTTATACTCTTACTTTATGTGGATGATATGTTGATTGTTAGTTAGAATGTAACCATGATTAGCAAACTGAAAAAGGATTTATGCAAGTTCTTTGATAAGAATGACTTAAGTCCAGCTCAACAGATTCTACTATGAAAATTATTCCTGATAGGAACACAAATGTTGAATGAGTGATTAAGAAGTTCAACTGCAAGTTAGTCAATAAGTCACTTACTAATCACTTCAAGTTAACCAAATTTTAGTGTTCCTCTTTGAGGAAGGAGATGAAAAAGATGGCAACAGTCCCCTACTTTTCAGTAGTTTGCAGTTTAATTTAGACATGACCTCTTTTCAATGTTTTAGGTTGAGGTTCATCAATTTCTAATGGAGGAATCACTTCACCAACTAATTAATGTGATGGTCCTATTGCTTCTATTACAAGAGATTGCTGCTAGGCCTGCACAACACATTTTGTGTCTTCCTCTTCAAATTCTAGAAGTTCATCTTACATATCTTCATTCTTTGTGATGGACTATACTGGTGTAGGATTTGGAACAATGTTTGGAGCACTGGAACTTGAATCACTGCACTTTGTATTATTTTTAATGTCCTTGTAGAATTGGTTTTCATGTAACACAACATCTCTACTTCTAATAATTCTTTTGATTTTTGGATCCCAAAGCTCATATCCAAATTCTTCGTTCCCATATAGAGAGGACTTGACATCAAGTTTATGTCTCAGCTCCTTGAGTACACGTGCAAAATTCTTACACCCAAACACTCTCAGGTGAGTGCAGGATACTTTCCTGGTAAACCACACCTTTTCTAAAACTTCAAAATTTAATGATGCTGACAATGATCTGTTAATCAAGTAACAAGTGGCATGGATAACTTCATCATAGAATGGCTTAGGCAACTTTGTCATACTTAACATACATTTTACTAGCTATACAATGTTCTAGTTCATCCTTTTGACTATACAATTGTATTGTAGAGTACACGGGACCATCTTCGTATGTCGAATATCGCAATCAGCGTAGTATGTTTTGAACCCTTTGGAAGTGTATTAGCCTCTCTTATTTGTCTGGAGGCACTTTAATTTCTTTCTTGTTTCCCTTTCCACCATGGCAATACCTTTGACAACTTAATGAGTTGCTTCTTTATCAGCTTGAACAACCCTTTTTCTCTTAGGTGTTTGAGTCTCTTATGCCACAGATTGGTGATGCCTTGTCTTCTACTACATTAAGGCTATTTATATAAATCTTCACATTGGTCTTGTACAGCATGCAACAAATATGTTTCCAGCAACAAACATTGTACCTTCTGTTAGCTTCCAAGTACCACTGCTTAAATAGTTATCATAGACCCATCGATCAATGGCTGGCCCCGAAATAAGATTTAGCTAGAGGATAGGCATGTGCTAGACATCTTTCAATACCATGGTGTAATCAAGATTGGTCTTGAGTTATACATCACTTATTCTCATTATGTTCAATAAATCGGCATTCCTCATCCTCATTGTACCAAAGTCTCCTGGTTTATACAAAGGGAAAAAGTCCTTGTGGAGCATGGCACGATAAGAAGTTGTTGTGTTTGCTACCCACTCAACATCGTGGTTTGTAGCATGGAGGCATGACGTTTCTCCAACTGATAATATTCTTACATCCCGTGCAATAGTGTTTAAGGCTTCACAATTTTCCTCCTTTAGTTATTTACTGCCTTGACTTTGCTTCCTTTGTAAATTTTTACAGTCTTTCTTCATTTGGACTATGATGCCACAATGATAATACTTGATTTTGCACTTTTGCTGATTTTGACCATCACTGAATTTGCCAATATCCTGAGATATTTTTTTGTTTTTGCGTCTACCTTTATCATTTCCTCTATCTTCAATTAACAAGACATGTGTCTATTCTATGCTAGCTTCTTTTCTTTTGTCTTCTTTATTGAATAAGACATCATTGACCATATGATGGTAAGTTTGCCATCTAGAACTGAGTTGTTGAGAGACTAATGTCTCTACGTTGTCTAATAGGGAACTAAGAAAAAGTAGGGTCTGGTCTTCATTGACAAGATGCAACTCAACAAATGCAAGTTGCTTCACCATGTTCTGAAACCACTGATGTGCTTGGTTGTGGAGAAATTGTTTTTTATTGAGGCTCTTCTTTTTAGGTTCAGTTTTACAAGCTAATTCATCAAAAAGGCTTTATTTCAAGTGATATTAAACTAATATATATTTTCCAATTTTTCCCAGCGATTATATGCATTGGTTTCTTAAGAAACATGGTGGAATACACTATCATTGATCCATTGCCTAATTTAACCAATAGTCTTCTTATTCATCTTAACCCACTCTATCTCTAACATTGCCTCTAATTTTGCTCCATTGTCCTCTAAAGGATCATACAGATCCTCATAATTTAGAAGATCATTCATTCATGGTCTCCACAAAATATAGTTTGTGATAGTGAGTTTTATCATAATTCCTCATGCTATAAATCCTAATGTTGAATCCTCTATTGGCTCTAACCACTTCTTTTAGAATCTTTAGAGCTGGTCTATGAAAAAGGGGTGTAAAAATGTAATGGAGATACAATGATGAATGGCACACTAATGAGGTGTTGTTACTATTCATAGAGGGGTTGAGATTATCAGTTTTGAGGGACACTTTTGATAGGAGGGGTGCCGTTATCATCTTAAGGGGTGATATATAAGGTTTTGGTTAAATACCAACCCTTTTTCCCCTCTATCTTTGCTTCCTCCACTTTCCCCTATCTCAGCTTTCCTCTCTCAAGTCCATCCTTCCACCAACAATATTAGGAGCTCTGTATCCCTTGTCTTATCACCAAATCACACCATTTGTGATAGATCTTCCAACGATTCTAATATCTATTTCTCAAATCTCTCTTCCCTTGAGACAAAATCTTCACGTTCAAGATGGTCAGTGTGGTAACCATAACGGATTAAAGTTTTGAAAGAAATCCTTTCCTTGATTTTTTTTCATTGAACACAAGATGGATCCAATCAATAGGTACACCAAAACTTCAGATCTGTAGTTGGAGTAGGTGAATGTCTGCTATAATGAGGTCTCTTCCAACAACAACAATTATTTCAAATTTCTCTAAAAGTCTTTGTAGATATCCAATTCCATTACCATCTAATCAGCCACAGTTATGATCTCCATAGCCATAGTCACAAGAAATACTATCTCCCTCTCTTCCGACAGCAACAATTATTTCAACTTGCTCTAAAAGTCTTTGTAGATCTCTAGTTCCATTACCATTTGATCAGCCATAGTTATAATCTCAATAACCATAGTCACAGGAAATGCTATCTCCCTCGAACCCAGCTTTAGATGGGGACTACTTGTACACAATCTTTGTTCAAACTAGATCAATTATGAGGGCTAAAGATTTTTGTTCGAGGAGGCAAATATAGGGATATGGGAAATATTTGATTATGTTTTGAGGTTTTACATAAGCTTATTTTTTTTGTATAGATCGTCTCTCTAGAGAAGCGGATCTAACGGTTGTTGTCTTCCTAGGTTCTCGAGAAACGAGATTTTGGCCATAGACATGGAGACTAACAATGGCCCTATGCAGATCTTCCCTAACGAAAGTTCGCTAATTTATGCTCTCATACTAATTTGTTGAGGATTGGTTAGACTAAATCAAAGAGTCACACACACATATACAAAGTGCACAATGGATTTACTTGATTTGACCAATTGCTATACAACCACAGGAGGGCAGCAAGGAGTTTCACTAGTTGTACAGAGTTTATAGACAAGGAGGTTTGTAGGCTTGCTCAACTCAGCTCTTCTCTCTGTTTTTCTCTCTTTGTTGTCTTCATCTTCTTCTTTTCACATTGTTCTTCATTCTATTGTTGTTATACAGAATGTGTGTGTGTGTGTGTGTGTGTGTGTGTGTGTGTGTGTGTAGGGGAGCAGTAATTTCAGTAAGGAGTTGCAAGTGTAAAGTGCAGGTGATGTTTGATTGGCTAGAAAAAAGTTTCTAACTGCCATTTCCTAAAACTTCTTCTATTTTCTACTTTTTTCTAGCCAATCAAATGTCACATACTCCTTACACCTGCATGTTGAGATCTAAATCACCTTCAATCACTATATTATTTACTTTTTAGAGACATCATTACTAATCTCACTCAAGGTTATTCACATGAGTATAAACCCATGTGACCCCATCATTACCTAGTGGAGTTTGGTGTGTATGGGTGCATAAAAAATTTCTTCATCATTAGATAGATTATGAGTTGTTGACTGTTGAGCCTTTCCAGTTAGATGTATACTATGACTATCCCTTTGAAGGCATGAAGCCTTCTAGTGCCATGGCACAAGAGGAGTCTCTCACTTGGGTGACTAGGTTTCAAAGCTAGGTGTGGGTGAGTGTCTAGCATAAATGTTCCTTTGAAGACTGCCACAAATCACAAGCCCAAAATATTGAAATGGGTTTAAATTTTAGTGCACTGCTCATTCATTGCATAACCTATGAAATAGATGGTTTGGATAAGGGAAAACCGAACTTGTACTCCTAACAGCTACTACTTATAGGGAACATATATGAAGGATCTAAAACAGATGAATGTTAGGCATGTGATAGGACATGGTATGATCTAAGAAAATGTCAATCCCATGGACATCAAATCAACGATCGTTATGACAAGTTAATATTAGAATTTTTGAACTTTTGACTAGTGAGATTATATTTCTAAACTGTACCAGATTCTTCAGTTGGTTGAGGTGCTCGTGCACTACTACTTATGCTTGTAATATATTTACCAAGCTCATCCATATGTGCCTCCTCTTGTCGTTAGTTGGTTGAGGTGCTCCTAGAAGTTCCACCATTTGTAAGGCATCTTCCTCAGCCATTCATGCCTCCTCTAATCTCCTTTCTTCCTCCATTTTCAAGTGAGTGGCACCACATAGAAATTTTAGAAATAAATACTTTTCATTTGTGAGTAGAAAAATGTGTACCTATTTTGAGGAATAAATAACAAAAGATGCAATTCCTAAGTGAAACCATTAAATTAAACATAAGGTGATTCAATAGACACCAGGCAGTAGTCCCAGCATCCTTTCAACCATTGACTACTTAGCCACTTCTGCCATGAAAGCTCTAGTCAATAAAATTTCAATTGACTAGGTTAACTAAATAATTATGGCTAATCTAAGAGGTTGTGCTAACTGGTCATCCACAAATTAGATCTATGCTAATTGGAACAATGATAATGACCACAATATCCATGCTATCATCATTGTTGATAGAAAATAGATAAGAGAAATGGGAACAATAAGAGCAAATTCATAAGACATAATATAGTTCAATTCACATGATTATAGCTACAAGGGTCACTAACAATTTAGAATCTATACATGGAAGAAGTACCAACATATTTTGCACATTGCTAAATTGAACTATATGCACACTCAAACAAAGCATATAAAAGGAAATATTCAAGCAATGACCACCATGGAAAAGAAAATCCAGATAGATGAGCATTTAATCAAATAAACAAGCATATCTAATATTTTAGGATGTATTTAAAGATTTGGACTTGAGACAAAAAGAAACTTAAAGGAATTATGTGAAATCATCCATTAGATGTAGAGCTCAGTTGTGAAGAATCCAGTTTGCTCCTTGTATATATGTGCACAAAAGACAAAAAGATTCTAAAATCTATGGCTAGTAGCAGTATATCTTATTGGCCAAAAATAAAGGGTCCGATCCCTAAAACACATGTTATCAAAAGAATGAAGAGGAGCAAGATTTTACAAGTGGATGAAAACATGAAACTTGGCTTGGACTATACCAATTATTTGGGTTCTATAGATAAAGGTTGGAATCTCAACACATCTCAAGTAACCTTATGATGATGGGCTAAGCCATGCAAAAAGAGATCCTCTAATCATCCACTATTATTTGTCCTTATCAAGGACTTAATTCCAGTAGATACAAATTTGTAGACTTAATTCCACCAATTTATATTACAATGATTAAGTTGGTAAGGAGACTTTGTGTGTGATATGGAAGCCACTTCCACTATGGGAACTAATAGTAGGATTTTGATAGCATTTTTCATGCAACCACTCTCTCTCCTCATTAAGAATTTTAGTAGTATATTTGACTCTCTCTTTTTTTATTTCTAGTTTTTTCTAATTGATAATTAGTATGTTCAAGCTAGGCCTTGCTCTGACAAAGAGAACCATTCTAAGATCAGGCTCCTTAGATGTTCTCCATCAAACACGGGGACATGATGACAAATTCAACAATCTTGGGCCCCTTAACTAGTCTCCTTTCTTCCTCCATCTTCTAGTGTTGGAATTCTGTTACCTGTTATGAACTAGGGTTTTTTTGCAGAATATGCAATCAAAAGATGCTTTCATATAAAGAGACACACAAGATCTTTCACCATCTTATTTTCATTGAGTGCCTCTTTGCAAGTGGCACTATACAAATCCTTAGTGAATTTAAGCTCTAGCTTTAGCTTCTTTGCAAAGAGACTTCAACAAGGGGTACAAATAAAAAATAATAAATTAATACTACCCAACAAATATGAAGACTAAATGGCCCTTCAATGAAATGCAAATTAAAGTAACCTATCTAGTTATGGCATAGAGAAGTTTTATATACAAGACATCAGGAGATCAAAATGAAGACATAAGTATTGTGGAATAACTGCCAGTTCATAGTGCAAACTCAATCACTTTATCTATAGTAGCAAATGCTTGGGATTTGAGTGGTCTTGCTAAAATGGAGTTTAGTTTTTTTATGTTACTAAAAAATAGATGAATATTACCTGCTTCACAAGACAACTCAAAAATTCATGACTAAAAATGTAGTTGCCTTTTAGTGTCACAACAAGAAGAGCAATACCTTTGTGACAAATGACAGCATTGGGTTGACAACTAACTTTGTTGTTGGTATTCGTCATAGATGGTCCTAGAAATGTGATCAAGAAAAAGTTATGATTACACGCGCAATTTTGAAAGACATATCTTGCTAAAATATAAACATGAAGTAGCACTGGATGATACTTACTCTCATTCTAAAACAATGCAAACCTTTAGTACTTTCACTTTCATGATCTCCTTTTGAGCTGAAGTTCAAGCTTATGATACAAAGACTATTTCTAAGTAATGGAAGATCTAAATAAATATGATCATGCGTACCTCATAAACAAAAGGAACATAGCTTACACCACTAATATGGTCCTAAAAGATCATAATAGTATTGAAATGACTACAATAGTAACTGACTAGCAACTAACTAGCACATGAGAGAAATACACCTCCTTGTGGATGACAACAAATTCAATATCAAATATAGCAAATTAATCTATGTTATGAAAAATAAATAAGTACAAATTAATCAAAATGAATTGTTCCAGAGTCTTCAATTCGTTGAAGTGCTCCTACACTATTACTTATGCTTGCAATGTCTTCACCAAGCTCATCCATAGCAACTATAATAGCAGACTCTATAATGATGTAGAATAAACATGCATTGGTCATTACTTAGCTCATAAATATAATATATATGTATAAAATAAAATAAAGTTTAAATATAGAGTCAAAAATTATTACCTTTCAACCCATATAGCCAATCTCTTACACAAATCAATGCTTGAATCATATCTGGCTTTTAAAAAAGTCCCATATTGGTCAAGAATCTGATCATCAACACTAAAAGTATACTCTGATGCAATTGTAGATATAGGAATGCTCAATACATCATGAGCCATGGCAGCAAGTTTAGGATACCTGAAATCAACATTTTCATTAAATATAAATGTAAATAAGATTATAAAAAAATATTATTTTATGATATAAGAGATTATTAATCAATCAACCTATATTGATTGCCTTTCCAAAATGGAAGAATGTCCATCTTTGACTCTTGCAACCTTAGTTCATCCAAATAAACTCCAATTGTGATTTTTACATAACCAAAGAAAATTCTTCGCTTTCAAATGAATCAAATTCCTAATGCAAATGTAATTATATTATTTAACTTAATGTAAGAGAATTCATAATAAATTACAATACCATAAGTCACATATGAAATATATAATTACTTTCATCACATTTAAAACCTCTTCACTATATGACAAGTGGTGTCTATCATCAACATCAAGACCAATACCTTTAGCCATAGAAGGGGAACTCTTAACCATATATTCATTGAAGAGGGAGATTAATGTTTTCTAAACTAGAGCAAACTCCAAGAAACCATTACCAAACAATTTCTTGTATGAGAATTCCACAAATGAGGGCTTATATCAAGGATCCAACACACATTCAATTACCAAAATGGTGCTAAATTCATACCAATACTTTGAAAACTTGGCAAACATTTGAGCAAACATACTCTTCATATAATAATCATCACTTCTCATGTATTGTGTTAAGCACAAATAAAACACAAATGCTACACTAAAGTAGAAATTTTCTATAGATACTTTTATCTAGAAAACATGCAGATAGCATCATAAAAGAAATTTTAGCAGTCTCTTCCCATTCATCTATAGAAGAACAATGCTTATAATTTGGGTCACTTATTTCTTAGTGACAAAATGCACGTTGGTAACAAAGAACACTTTCAAGCATCAGATATGTTGAATTCCATCTTGTAGGACAATCTTATCTTAAGCCCTTTTGGTCTCAATTTTTTTGAATAGCATCATCTATTTCTTTCAAACCATCTTGCATAATCAAATTCAAAACATAACAACAACAACAAAGATGAAAGAACTCTCCACTACAAACAAGTGTGTAATGTTCAATTGATACTTTAATAGCTCAACAAAAAATCATTAGTAGAAGCATTATCTAAAGTGATTGAAAAAAAATCTTTTTCTCAATCCCCCATTCTCTTAATAATGAGTATACTTTTTTTGCTAAAGATATTCCATTATGTCTAGGTGGTAGAAAACAAAAATTTAAGATCTTCTTGTGCAAGACCCACTCATTATTTAGAAAATATTATGTGAGACTTATATAACCATCAATAACACAAGAAGTCTGCAAATCATATGTCAAAATTATCCAACCAGGGGCCAACTCAAACATCTCTTTTATCTTTTCTTTTTCTCTTCTACAAATTATCAGTACATCTGCTTTTACTATATTTCTACTAATCAAATGCAAGTCTGCATGCAAATATAACACAACTCTAATTACATCATACTCAACAAATTGAAAAGGCAAATCATGTATAACAACTACAGCTACCACTAACTCATGAAAAACTTCAAGATCAAACTTTTCAAAACTTAGTGACATAGTAACCTGACTTTGAGATAAAAGTAATTGCCATGTATCATGAGTGTAGCTCCGTTGACAAGTCTTTAAATGATATTTTAAATTTCTTGTATCAAATTTGCTATCGCAAATATATATCGCAGAGCAATTCCTGCATTTAAACCTTTGCCTTCCATCTTCTGATACCAGATGGTGTTCAAAATTTTTCCAAATGGGAGACATTATCTTCCTATGTTTTTTACCTTTATTGGATTTGGAAACTAACTCCTCATTCTCGAAGTCAACAAGCTCATCATCATCCTCGTTATCATGCACTAAATTCAAATTGTCTAATACATTATTGCTCCCAACCTGTGCCCATATTTCAATTGATAAGAAAATTTTAGTTTACACTAAACATCAATTAATTCATTAAAAGGTCATATTAATTTGAACCTGGAACAAGCAGAAAGACATATAGAATAAAAAAAAGAAGAATCAATCTCTATAAAGAATCAAGCAAGCAAGAATCATAGAGTGAATAAGCAAAGAAAAATATATTGCTCAAGTGAGGAATAAAGGGAGAAATAGAGAGCTAAAGAAAGAAAAAACTAAGAAACACATACCTATGGTGCTATAGGTGTGCTCATGGTGTAAGAATTCTTAAAGATATCTGAAAAAAGGAAAAATCTATGAGTAAACATTGGTAGTATGAAAGATGAAAATAAACAGTGTCTCACGACCTTTTATAAATTAAAGATCTTTTTAGTAAACAGTTTCCTACAATTAATTTCCTCTCTCCTTAATACAACTTCCACCTAAAATTGTTAGTTGTAAGGGGGTGAGTATGACAACTCACAGTGAGAGTTTACTCGGCTAGGTTAAACCATCATGTCAAATCAAAATCCATATCTGCAATGACAAACAAGCAACAGAAAGAGAATAGTTAATGGTGTTATGTTGAGACATAAAGTGATTTAAAGGGAAGAAAAATCTCTTAGTGCTTCCACACAAAAGCCCTAAATCTCTCCCTCTCCATTTTCCTCTTCAGCCAACTTCAGTTCTTCGTCTCCTCTATTTTGGTTTTTTCTTCTAGGGCTTCTAAGTTCCAATTTCCAAAGTTCTAACTTCCACGCACAAAGCCCCAATTCTTCTTTCCTTTCTTCTTCTCCACTTTAGATTTTTTTATTGCATCCCATAATTAGAAGATTCCACAAAGTCAAACTTGAAATAATAAATAAAATAAAATTTTAACACAACAAGTATATAATAATACGAGACAATTCTTTGATAACCTTCCTATTATAATCATAAATATAGGACGATTCTTCGATAACCATCCCATTTTAATCATAAATATAAGATGGAATTGGTATAGCCGTCCTATATTTAGTGATGAATATAGGACAGTTCTTAAAGAACCATCCTCTATTTGTTTTCCTTTAAAACAAATATAGGATGGTTCTTCAATAACCATCCTATTTTAATCATAAATATATGATAGTTATGGGATAACCGTACTATATCTAGTGATAAATATAGGGTGGTCCCAAAGAACTGCCCTATATTTGTTTTTATTTACTTAAAAATTGTCAAAGAGGTGGCTTTGAAGTCCAGACCTCATGTTAACAAGTTGTAGTTGGGACTGCTTAGGTACACTTAGCTTAGATCGTCAAGTTGCGCCAAATTAAAATTTTATTAGGTTATGTAGTACTACATTCAATTAGAAGTTTAGAACCATCCTATATATGTTTTCCTTTACTTAAAAATTGTAAGTGAGGTGGATTGAAGTCTAGACCTCACCTTAACAAGTTGTAGTTACAGCTTAGCTACACTTCGTTAAGGTCATCAAGTCATACCAAATTAAAATTTTATTAAGTTGTATAGTATTACATTCAAACCATTAGACATTTAGCCTACTGATATAGTAAATTGAAACCAATCCTCAAAAATTACATGATTCCCAACTTCAAACTCTAAAGTGTAAAATTTACTCTCTTATTAGCATAGATATTCTATTTCCATCTGCTTTAGCCTTTAAGACTTTAAGCAATAAAGAGTTGCTTTCACTATGCTCTCTAACACTCAGCCTTTAGTAACCAACACATCAATGTTGTTATGTAATTTTAGGTCATATAGATAATGTCTCCAAACCTTTAAGATGAATATAACAATTATCAATTTTAGATCATGAGTAATATATTTGACCTCATGCTTCTTCCATTTTCTCAATAGAAGATCATTTCTATTTTTTTGTATGCCTCAATTTCTTTGTTTGTTATCATACTTTCTAACTTAAGGTCAAAGTGTTCTATTTAGACAAAACTTCAACGATTAGCCAAATTCAAAAAGTCAGTCAAATTATATCTCATAACATGAAATAAACTGAGACTACACATTTTTTTAGCATCTACTTTAGTAATATACATAAAGCCAATTATAGATGGAATTCCTTACCATTCATAAATCTAATCTAAAGAATAGATTACATTGCATTCATAATTCCTTGCCATTCATAAATTGTTATTATAGAGAACATAAGAGACAAGTATTTAAGATAAATATAAGACAGTTTCTAAGTAATCATCCTCTATATTAGTAAATATAGGATGGTTTTTAGAAATTTGTCCTCTATATGCTAATAAATATAAGGTTAATGACTAACCATCCTATATTTTTTCTGATGATAGGTCAATTTCCAAATAGTTGTCTTGTATTCCCTGAATATAATTACTTCATTGTTGATGCGATATAGGATGGTTCCCCCAAAACTATCTTGTATTATAACTGTTAACGTCAATATTAATAAGGGATGATTCATTGAGAACCATCCTGTATTTTACCGTCTTATAGGATAATACAGGATGGTTATTCAATAGCCGTCCTTTATTCATCAGAATCATAGGACAGTTATGTAATAATTGTCTTATATTTAGTATTTAATATAGAACAATTCTCATAGAACCGTCCTATATTTGTTTTATTTATAAGCCCCTCTCTTGCCTTTCACCTAACCCAAATTTTGGAAAACCCTCCCTCAACCAGAGTAAAAACCCTGACTAGAAGAAGAAGAAGAAGAAGAGAAAGGGAGAGAGAAAGCATGCTACCTAACACAAGGAGAGGGAAGAAGAAGGATAGAGAGGGAGAGGGAGAAACCGACCACACAAACCTGGCTATGCTCCCCCAATCAAAAAGAAGAAGAAGGAGAAAGAGGGGAGAGAAAAAGAAGAAGAAGACAGAGAAGAAAAAGGATAAGAGGAAATGGAAGGAGGTAATTGCTCTTGAAATTTCTATCTCGCCATTTTCTGCCTCTTTTTTTGTTATGTCAAAAAAAATTCCAATACATGTCACATATCCAAATACCTTATTTGTCCCATGAACTTGATCGAAGAGACAATATAGGGTTGACACTAATTATCAATTATGGGTATTTTAAACTCATTCCCTTTGTTGTCTTTGCCTACATTAAGTCTCTTGTGTGTTGCATCACCCAAATGGCATGACATGTCTATGAAAATAGTTACAAACACTCCACTTTGGAGAGTGGAAACATAGATAGCCCAGCTCTTAAAGGAGCTATAGAAACAAGTGGAATCCACAAGGTTTATGTTGGTAAGAAATCTTCAGATTTAGAATCCACAAGGTTTGTATCCTTCATTAATAAGCCAGATGAGTAATCACTACTGAATATGTTTGTTATCTTTGTTTTTTAGGATATTTAGGTATCCTTCATTAACAAGCCCGATGAGTATTCACTACTAAATATGTTTGTTATCTTTCTTTTTGGGGATTTAGACCTTTACTTTCAACTATTTAAAAAATAAGGCTTGCTTTTTTTTCTTATTAGCAAGAGAGTTTTGCACTTTGTAGTTAGAAGATGGCATGAAAAGGCTTACTATCATATGACTCATGGAATCTTAGTGACAATAGTACCTTTCTCAAGTAGCTTTTAGATAACCCTGAACTAGTAAGCATTGAATTGAGATGATCTTAACTAATGTTTACTTCTTTTGCTTACTAACACCATTTTGAAATGTAACCTCTTTGGTCAAACCTTAGTTAAGTGTATTAACCTTTACATTATAACTATTAGATGGTTTTCTCCAACATTTTTATTATTATTTATTTGAATTACCATTATTTCCAATTGATCTAATTGTAGTGTTTTCACTTGTGAAGGAAACATGGAACTTGAAGAATATGAACAAGAATAGCATAAAGAACAATTGAGCACATGTACACCTGTCAAGAGAAAGAGCAGAGGGCTGAAAAAAAATGAAACATATAATTAAGAGAAAGTCAAAGGGAATAAAAGAGATGATACAATTCAACAGTAAAGGGCAAGCAATAGGTGCTAGTGCAAATTCTTACGCTAGTTTCATATAATATACAGTTAGAAGCATGGTGCTAGTCTCAGTAATTGATTGGAGATTTGTGTCATCATCAATCAAAGATATAATATGGGAAATAATCAAGATATGTAAATTCTTCCTACATATAACATAATATGTCCCTTATCTTGTTTTTCTTCACATAGGTTAACATGCTTCTTTTTTATTTTGTAGTCTACCTTTGCCGTTTCTAATGAGTGCAAGAAGAGTGCATTATAGGGGAAATGTGAACAATGGAGGAAATGGAAAAGTGAGCTTGCAAGAAAGTACATACTTCCAAATGCCAATGATTCATTGAGGCTTAACATTTTCCTTGAGTTGTATTCCTACTTCATTGACCAAGAAGCATGGAATCAATTTGTATAGTTTAGGCTCTCACCTGATTTTGAGATAATTACAACTAGCCCAAATTTTGATTCCTCTAATTATTAAAGTAGATCGTAATTTGATTACATTCCTTTGATATATAGGGAAAATGTATAAAAGGACAAATGATGCATGCAACTAATCATATGCAGCACCGCCTTTCAGGGTTGGTTAGAGGAAGAAGAAGTAAGTATATGTGACAATACATTTATGTCTAAATATACTAGATCTTTATTTCATTAACCCTAACTTAGTGTCTCTCTTAACATCAAAAGAAGTCTGGGCCATGGAGAGCATTGACCACGCTCTTCTCTGGAAAATGGTACATTTGAAAGGGCATAATTCCCAGACCTTCACTAACATAAGTACTACAGTAATTTGTCAAAATTGTATGTAGTTTTTTTTTCCTACCTTTGTATCTTTTGGATTATATTTATATTACATATATGGATCTAATCGTGTTATGATAATTACATGTGTAGGAAGAGGACCCAAGAAAGTGCAACTACAAGGACTCTAAGCAATACTACTACAAAAGGGTACATCCTGTATAGGGCTATGAGCAACAAGGACGAACACCCTAGTTGAGTAAGGGCCCAAGGTTGTAGTGTGGTTCCTTTCAAGTTCTTCCCTAAAAAAAGAATCCTCCTGTAGAAGAGTTGGAAGCATGGAAAGAGAACACCTTCGAGGAGATATAAGAAGGTGAAGAATGATTTGTATAAGGACTTCTGTAGTGGCAAAAGTTCATGTTAGGATATTGTCCCTCGTCACCAATCTAACAATAGCTACACTCCTCCATCTGAAGAATAGGTGGCAGAGGAAGCCTTTGAAGGAGATTTCTTGATCATTGAGGTATACATTTACATGTTTACTTTTGCAATGTTGAATTATTTAGTAATCTTTGCATTATTATATATATATATATATATTATTTCTCAATTGCAGGTGCGTCACTGCATGTTGCAACTACATACAGCTAAGAACTATATCTCTGTAGCAACACTGTACGAGGTTCATTCTGTGACATCTATTCATACTACGTGGGAAGTTGATGCATCCACACACTAAGTGTGTGTGCATTATTGCCTCCATCCAACCAGATGCTTCCTACCATTTTAGATAAAAGAGGATGATATTGAAACTGTTGGGGATACAATTGAATATCATGTGACTTGGCCACAGAAATATATCAAACTAATGATATGCAAGGTATGTATATTGCGAAATAACATCATTTCCATCTATATTTTTTAAGTCATTTTCTAAATTGATTAATATTATCTACAATATCTCAGTTCACCAGAAGTAGTTGAAGGTGCCATTGATGCCAACCTCCCTCGTAATGAATTCCAATGTAGGAATTGCCCCATCTAAGGCAACCCAACCTTCCTAGGTATTTATATATACTTGTATGACTAAATTTAATATCTCTATTTCTCTGCTATGTATATATATTCATTACTAATTCCTACAATGTTACATCCAGAGTGTAGGGATCAAGTGGAGGTTCCACCTAACACACCTCCATTCCTAAGGAGACAGTATAGAATAGAGGTAGGTGTAATTGCCAACCACATGGTTGAGGTTCCAATCTTGAAGGAGGACCTCTTAATCATATGTAATATGGCTCAACTGGAATACATGTATATCGTCATCTATATCAAGTATGTCATGTAACTACTCTATTAAAAATCAAAATAACAGTACTTGTTTGTTAATAAGACGTGATAATTATTTGACGTTAACCCAATGCAGTCTTTGCACAATAAATTGCAAAGATTAGAGGTCACGAACATTTACAAGTTCCTTGACCCTGCTATTGTCTTTGGATTAAAGGAACATTTGCCCATGGAGACAAATAGAAGGTATCATACTTAGGCTCTTGCGTTGTGAGAAGGGGTGTGCCTTACTGATCCCCTATAATATCGAGTAAGTTATAACATATGCTACTAAATCATATTATTTCATTCACATGAATACTATATTAGTTAATATTTGAAACTTATAATTGAATTATTGTGTTTATAGGTCCCATTAGATGCTGCTAGCTTTGAATATGCTTGGTGGGCATGTAGTGTTTTTCAATTCTTGTGGTACACATTCAAGGACAGCTTATGAAAATTATCATTAAGTAAGTCTTTATTATTTCATTCATTATAATAACAAGGTACTTGATAAGTGATAACTATCATATCATTCATAATCTAATGACTTGCCATTACATATGTGCAGTGCATGGCATAAATGGGTTGAGCTGGATGGTAATGACCAACCAGCAAAACTCAACTGAAAAAAAGTCAAGGTAAGGTTTACTAATTACTAGTTCTTTACTATAATTTATAAATTGAACTTATTTCATGTGATATTTGAACCTTTTCTATTGTCTTTGGTGTGCAGTACCCTAAACAACAATCTGATTGGGAGTGTGGTTATTATGGTCTTAGATACATGAGAACCCTCATTCATGGGGGATTTCTAATCTCACAATTGAAAAAGGTAAGACAATTACTGATCATTGTTGCAGTTTTCTACATTACTTGACTAAATCCAAGATTGCATGTATGAACTAAATTATTAAATGTTTCTTGTAGGCGGATTTGGGAAGCAAGAGTTACTCCTAGTTGGATCTAGATGACATTAGAATGGAATGGACAAACCATATTATGAATTTTAATTTATAGTTCACTAATATTAATGAATGTATGTACTTTTTACTCAAATGAAATACAAAAAAATAAGTTTATTTCTATGGATGTATTCCATTGTTCTTTTGATTGAAGTTCGTGCATGCTTTCTTTATTTCAAAGATGCAAAGTTGGTGACATGGTGTGTTGAACTAGACATAAGGTTGTCTATTGAGAAGTGTGACTGTATGGGTGTGCTTTCTTTAGTTCAATTCAATGTGAAGTGTATGGAGAAGTTAAATGTGGAATGTTGGAAATGTGTACGATGATTGTAAATGTGACCTACAGAAGTGAAGTTGTTATTTTATCACATAGTGACTATTGAATTAATCTAATTTTACTCAAATGAAATACAAAACATAAGTTCATTTCTATAAATGTATTTCATTTTTCTTTTGATTGAAGTATGTGCGTGCTTTCTTTATTTCAATGATGGGAAGTGGGCATATTGAACCAAACATATGGTTGTCCATAGAGAAGTGTGAATGTATGGGTTTTCTTTCTTTAGTTCAATTTGATGTGAAGTGTATGGAGAAGTTAAATTTAGAATGTTCAAACTTGGAAGTGAATGTAAATAACAAATAAAAACCAACAAAAAAAATATAGAAATTGGTTAAGATTAGAAAGATGTACAATATAGGATGGTTATTTAAAAACCATCTTATATTATAGTTCATATAAGACTATTTGTGGAAAATTGTCCTACATTGCTATAAGAATATAGGACAGTTTTCAATAACTGTCCTATATTACTAAAGAATACGACTGCTAAAAAATCATCCTATTTTATTATAATAATATAAGACAGTTATTGAAAATTGTCTTATATTATTAAGCTTACTGGTTACCAAGTTACTGCGTTCTATAGTAGTGTAAGAATGTAGGACGATTTTACATAATCGTACTACATTACTAAAGCATATAGGATGGTTGTTGAGAAATCGACCTCTATTATTATTGTAATATAAGACGCTTGTTGACGAACTGTCCTTTATTATTATACTAATATATAGGACTATTATTGGAAATTGTCTTATATTATTACATTATAACAAGTTCCTTGTTACAAACTTACCATCCTATATTTAGTATAAGAATATAGGACAGTTTATAGGAACCATCCTATGTTAGTCTATATCAATATCAATAAGAATAAAGGAAGATTTTTGGGTAACTACCTTTTTATTAAGATAGATAAATTAGGTCGTGTTAGTTTCACGACTCAGATGGGTCAACAAGAAGGTTTAACAGGTCACGAGTTAGACAGGTTAATAGGTAGTGTGTTAGACGAGTCAATATGATGGGTTAACAGGCTGCATGTGAAATAGGTCAACATGGATTGACACGAACATGACACAATTTTGGCATGTCATTTTCGGGTTGACCAAATAAATGACATGAACACGATAAGACTCAACCCAAACCAACTAAATCCATGTCGAGTTCGAGTTATGTTATCATATCATGTCATATTTTGCCAACCCTAATTTCCCCTAACCAGGAAGGATGGGCAAGCTTTCTTCAACCAAGTGATCAAGAATGGGAAATTCCACTCAACTGCATTTAGATCTTCTAGCCTGTCCCCTTTCATATTTTCAAAGGAATTAATGCAAGTTGTCTTGCTTTGGGTGATGTGGGCTTACCAAATCAGCAAGCAAACATCACTACTTAATAATAATAACATCGTAAGGATAAGAAGCCAAAAGAAAAGGTCTCCAGAGAAAAGGAACCTTGGAAACAAATGTGGCATAATCAATTAGGTGCATTTTTTTGAGTTTCTTCAACATGGGTCCACCTAAAAGCAATTTTCTATGTAATCTTTAAGCAATTTCTAGTTAGTTGAAGGAACAATAAATTAGTTAAAAGATACTAAAATTGAACAAGTGCAAGAAAACATATCCATCCTTGGTTTTAGAGGCACCCATCACCATCATGTTCAATCAATTAGGTCACACCCAAGGCAATAATCATGTAACAATATATCTTTCTTGCATGCACTAAACATGTATTCTATTATACTAAGTAGACAACCCCTCCTATTTTTAAGGGAGGGGCATTGAATCCTTGAATCCATTTAGATGGATCTCCTAAGAATTTGTTTTCATTTTCTTATCTTCATCTCTAAATTATCAAATTTGTACATAGTTGTAGAAACGGAACATAACACTTTTCTTTAGAGAAAGAAAACCATTAATGTAATCATAACATGTTCTTCTTCTCAACCTCTCTTGCTCTTCTTCTTCTTCTTCTTCTTCTTCTTCTTCTTCTTCTTCTTCTTCTTCTTCTTCTTCTTCTTCTTCTTCTTCTTCTTCTTCTTCTTCTTCTTCTTTTATCCATGTAGTTCAAGTACTCCTCCTTCGATGTGTATTCTCTTCACTTGGCATCATTCTTACCATTATTATAGTAGACAATTGTTGCAAGTCTCCATACACCTTTCATCATCATCATTATCAAGACCTTATTCTAAATAGGGGTCAACCACATGAAACTTGTTCCTCCATTCCTATCTATTAAGTATCATGGGTTCATTTAGTCTCAAAGTTTTTAAATTTTTTCTCACAACTTCTATCCTCGTTCTTTTGGGCCTTTGCCTTGCCCTTTTTGTAATGGCTCGAGCAATTTACGCTATTTTTGCATCCATTTGACAAAAATGAATTGGACATTCTATAGGAAATGAACCGTGTTAAATGTTTTACTTTATTTAAAATATTAAATGAAGGAATTTGTAATAAAACTTGGTACCATTAGATTCTACTCAAAAAATGGAATCCAACGCCTCAAAGAACGCCGAAAATAGAGTTCGTATGAAGAAGTTACGCCCGTTTAAAGATTAGGGGCAAATTTGTAATTTAATTTTAAAAAACGAAAAGATGAAAACCGCAGGGGGCCATTTTGATAACGGCACCCCCTGTCTTCTTCCTCCTCCTGATTTCTCCAGAAACCCCCCCTCTCCCTATTTTTCTAGAAACACCAACACTGCCTCTGCAAGGCGGTGCCAGGGGAAATGGCGGCACCACCATTAGCAGCACCGCCTTTCACCCTCTATAAAACCCCCTCTCCCTCTTCCTCTGATCAGCCTTTCTTCAGCTCGTCAAGCTGCTCATAGCTAGGGTTCCAGTAGAAAAAGGAGGAAATCGCACGCCAACGGAAAACGGGGGAAACCAGCTCAGTTGAACCAAGTAAGAACCCATCTTCCTCTCTTCTCCCTCTTCCTTTTCCTCCAAATCCCAAGTAGAAGACACCTCAAGAAATGTTAGTGCTACGAGCAAGTAAATAAAAAAGAGATAATTATACATGTAAGTAAACACTCTACCCTTGGGACATGTATTTGTATTTATTTACAGTTGGGCGGTGAGCTGTGACTGGATAGACCTAGGAAGACATTTATGATTTCTGAAATTTTCAAAAACTACTTTGGTTATTATGAAAGCAAATGACACTCGGGGTTTTCAAAATGAGTTTAAAACAAAAGATTTTTCACTGCATTGCATTATTTTTTATAAAATAATTTTCAAATAGAGATGCAGCTGCCTTAGGAATTAGATATTGTATTTAAAAATGCATGGGAAAACCTAGGTCGTCACACTTTTAGGACCGTCGACTTACATTGCCTTACTCCTTCTAACCGATGCCATTTTCATCTAAGTTTAATCTCCTTCATCTTGTTCCTAAGTTTCTTCTAATATTTTCATTTCTAATTTTATCCTTTCTTGTCTTGCCACTCATCCATTTCAATATCCTCATTTCTGCTACACTCATCCTACGAACATGATATTCCTTAACTACCCAACACTCTGATCCATAGAGTATGGCCGACCTTACAACCATCTTATAGAATTTTCCTTTCAGTTTGAGTGGCACCCACCGATCACGCAAAACTCCAGAGGTGCATCTCCATTTGTTCCAACCGACTTGGATTCTCAAGGTAACCTCTCTTTTGATCTCTCCACTCTCATGAATCATCGATCCTAAGTACTGAAAGTAATGTTTTACAGGGACTTTTTGGTTATCAATCTTTACTAGTGCTCTACTCCCACTCCTCTCCATGCTAAAATTGCATTCCATATACTTTGTCTTAGTTAAGCTAATTTTAATTCTTTTAGGTTCTAATGCTGTAATGCCCGAGCAATTTACACTGTTTTTAGCAAAAATTGGACATTTTATGGGAAATGGACTGTGCTAATGTTTGATTTTATTTAAAATAGTAAACGAAGAAATTTGTGAGGAAACTTAGTGCCATTAGATTCTACTCAAAAAATAGAATCCAATGCCTCAAAAATCACCCAAAACGGAGTTCGTATGTAGAAGTTACAACCATTTAAAGATAGGGGTATTTTTGAAAATTAAACAGAAAAACGAAAAAGGACGAAAAACGTAGGGGGCGTTTTGATAATGGCACCCCCTGTCGTCTTCAACCTCTAGACACTCCCAGAAACCCTCGATCCCAATTTTTCTAGAGGGATCTGCCACCACCAATGGCGGCACCGCCATTGAGGGGCACCGCCATAGCCGGCCTATAAAAACCCCATCTCCCCTCTCCCAAAAACGTGATTTTTCGACGTTTTTCTAGTCGTTTGAGATTGGGGTTTCCGGAAAAATCGGAAACCCATCTCAAACCATCTCCCCTAAGTTTTCCGGCAATGGCCAGGCCCAAGTCAGGCCGGCCATCCCATTCTCGTCTCCCCATTTCCCCTCTCTTCTCTTTTCCAGCCTTGCACGACAATGGGATTTCCCTCTTCATGATTTTCGGCAAACATAGAGTTTTTAGGAGGGAAGAGCACCATCACCAGCGAATCAAGGTAAGCCATTTTCCTCTCCTCCTCTTCCCTTCCACTTTCCCTGGTCCTTTTCAGTCATTTTCCAGCCGGGTTCTTGGCCAGAAAACGCCCAAGACGGCTTGGGCCGGACCTGCATGAGCCAAGCATCCAAAGGACGCTAAGCACCACATTCACCTGGGACTGGGTCCCTGGGAAGGGTTCCAGGTGTACGACAGTGCGTACATTGTCCCAGGTGCGCCCTTCAGGTGCGCACGGGACATGGGGCACGGGTCCTGGCTCGACCAGGGTACACGGGGTGCCCTGGGAGCTGAGACGCACCACACTACAAGGTGCGTCCATGCAATGATGCATGTCATAGCGCGTCGCTTAGGCATGCTTGTGCACGTTCGAACACTGTCCCAGGTACGGCCTTCGGGTATGTGGGCAACATGGGGCACGGGTCCTAGCTCGACCAGGATGCACGGGGTGCCCTGGGAGCTGAGACGCGCCATGCTACAAGGTGCATCCGTGTAATGATGCATGTCATAGCGCGTCACTTGAGCATGCATGTGCGTGTGCAAAACGCGGTCTCTGGCACGGCCTTTACGCGCACACACACGTGAGGCGTTCGCAGTTCAACCAGGATGCATGGGTGTCCTGGGAACCGGGACATGCGGACCTAATGAGACTTTAAAATTAGGATCATAGGACCATTTATAGAATTTAACTATTGAATAAGTAGGTCCATATTATAGGAGCTAGCCTAGCAATGAATTAGGCAAGGACCCTTGACCCTAAACAGCAAATTTAGCGGTCTAATGTCTAAATAGATTAAAATTAATGAGGACTCCTTGTATCCATTTATACCCAAGAGTTTATAAATGAGACCCAGGGACGGGTTGAGTACTAAAGGATGCGACTCCAGGAGACTTTGAGGTAGGTGCTCTATCACTATTAGATTCTTTTAAAAGAACTATTATTGTTTTGAGAACATATGTTTTAAGTATATGACTTGTTTAGCATAACTTAATTCAGCAAGCATGTGATAAATGCTTTGTACATAGACATGTTTGTAAATGATTGCATATACATTATGCACATACATGTTTTGCAAACAAGTACATACATTGCATGATTTAAGTACTTGCAAAAATTGCATGTCCTTGAGGGTTGCCAAAAGATGCTGGAGTGCCGAGGGCCAGGCAGTTGTGATTTGGGCTAGTAAGCCCATGGGTGCTATGCCGAGGGGTCTGGGTTGGCCACCCGTCCTCTACCACTATTAGGTGGATGGGTACCACGCCCAAAAAGAGGCAAGTCCCTACGTCGACTGCATGTAGTACAGGGGGCTACCACTGGTGTCACGGCACTAGGTTGACGTGTCATAGGCCCCGTGGAGGCTATGATCGAGTGTCCTCAGATACCCGGGGACCACACAGCGAGGAGGTCATGGGCATAGTGGACCCTATAGTTTGATGATTTATGTGCATTATGACATGATATGAGGTTGGTCGACCATACCATACTAGATATCCATGAGTTGGATTCCATGAAGCATCTTATGCATATCATGATGTTATGATATATATGTATATGATACTTTCGATTTTGGATTATATGATCCTTTAAGTCATTAGTATTTTAGTTTAACAATGGATTTTAACATCAATGCTACACTTGAGTATTCAAACATACACATGTTTTGAATGAGCATATGATTTTAAAACATCTCATGCATTATAAAACTAGTAGTGATAGACTCCTACTGAGTATAGTATATACTCACCCTATCCTTAACATTTTTCAGGATAGTTCCACTCACAAATAGACGATGCCTCAGGAGATATTAGTGCTACGAGCAAGTGAATTAAAAAGGAGACAGTTATATATGTAAGTAAACTCTCTACCCTTTGGACATGTATTTAATTACAGTTGGGGTGTGTACTGTGACTGGATAGACCTGGGGAAAAACGTTTATGATTTCTGAAGTTTTTCAAAAACTACCTTGGATGTTGTGAAAGCAAAATGATACTCGGGATTTTCAAAATGAGTTTAAAACTAAAGGTTTTCCGCTGCATTGCATGGTTTTTATAAAATGGTTTTCAAATAGGGATGCATCCCGCCTTAGGAATTAGATATTGCATTTAAAAAATGCATGAGAAAACCTGGGTCATCACAGTTGGTATCAGAGCCCAGGTTTTATCCTTTCATAGCCAGTCCAACATGTCCAAGGGTCATGGACAATAGAGAAAATTAAGAATAAGTAGCATAAATAGGAGTAGTAGAGATGACTGCTTCTATTTGTGGATTACAATATTAATGCACAAGGCAATTCACCATAAATAAATAGGTGAAATACAGCTTGGTTTAACAAATAATTAGGCAAAGGATAGTGCAACCCTTATCCAAAAATCTAGTCTAAGATGACTTAAGGATTAAGGACTGTTGTGCAGTGGTGCAAATATGAAAACTCATATATAGAGCATATTATGATGAGAATGATGAATAAAGATGTTAATGAACTTGTTAGTAGATAGTTCTGATCCGTAATAGATTAATCTCACTAAAGATGAGAACATCAAAAAACCTAGATGGCTATCTTACCATCATAAAGAATATCAGAATATGAGCACACTATCACAAGGGATATGATATGAGTATGATAGGGAATGTAAAAGACAGACTTTGAGAAGATGTTGATGATGATCTAAGAGGGATGAGAATGCAAGATGATATTAGGAGATAAATGTGACTTGTACTAGATCACAAAGGTATGGATCCTGAAAAAACTTAGCTCAATTTTGGATACCTTAATTGGGGTCTTATGAAGAGTAAAGTGCTATCAAATAATAATTGCCTAAGTATTATGGAGCAAATCAGAAGATGTATACAAGTAACAGATTATGTGAATAAGAGAAATATAACACGAATATGATAAGGAAATGAATTCGACCAAGTTATCAAAAGATTTTGATGATAATACTAAGGATGATAATAGATTGATCCTAACATGAACTTGTAAGAGAAGTGTAGCATGACCAAAATGTCAATGCCATTATTAAGACATTGTATGAATTTTATTGAAGCTATAGGCAACTGAGGAATTCAATAATCTTAAGACAGTTTAAAATTTCTGAGAAGCATTCAATTTATCATATCTGTTAAGTAAAGGAGTAGATGCAGTATCAAATATATGCAACAACGCATATAGAGACATTGATCCAGATAGACCAAATGGATATTGAAGAAAAGAGAGAAAGAGATAGAGATGTAACCATAAGTATTCGATGAATATTGAATAATCAAAAGAAGAAGATCATGACTCTATGAAGATACATACAATTCTAACATCTTGAATCCTATAGGAGGGAAGATCAAACAAGTGCAAAGGAATAATAATAGTTGAGTTCGCAAGAATACGTATAATAGAGAAAGCATATGGGATTTAAGACTTTGAGTAGAGTATCGAATTTCAGGAGATTATGTGATAAGAAATTTTCAAAGAAGAATGGCAACCAACTAGAAATTAAATTCTACAAATGGTTTGATATCAATTAGATTCTTATCAGATCCATTAGCTTATGGGGAACACCAATGGATATAATCCATAAAAGGAAAAATTTGGTGATATCTCACCTTGCCACTACATGAGTAAATAAAGTTATATTGAAAAAGGAATTAGGCCAGGACAGTGAATTGTCCATCTATCTATCTTCAATAAGAAGGGTACCATCAAGGATCAAATGAAGGTCTTGCTATCATAAATTGAAAGACCAAATATTTTAAGACCATTATTGAGTACTATTAACTAAATAAAGGTATCCCACCCTAATTAATCAAGTATGTTAGTGTCTATGAGTTAGTAGTCGGAGTTATATACTCAGAAGGATGTCATAAGTCCTTAGACTTGAGTTTTCTTGAAAGAAGTACTTGTTAAACTAAGACATTTGAAGGTATGAGGTCAGTTGAGTAGGCCATATCATGGAGTTAATTAGGCCACATCATGGAGGAGCTACAAGTACAATAAATACAGTAACAACTAAGATAGGAGCAAAAATAAGAAGTGATCTAAACCAATGTGAAAAGTTTTTCAAACCTTAGTGGCTACCATGACAAGGTGAAGAAATTACTTTGGGTCTGAAAAATACTACAGACTTGGATTGAAAGAAAGGTAGATAAGTACCGATCACTCTAGAGGCCCTTGAGCTTATAACGTATCTGGAAAGAGATCAATAAGTAATAAAATAAAGTCTTTCTATGTCTAAGAAAATGTTTATGCTTATCTGAGTATTGTAAAACTTGTTGAGTAAACAACTTCAGTACAATTTGATATAATCGCTATTGAAGGAGAATTATTGCTATTATAAACTAAGTATAAGAAGCCACTTGAAAGATAAAATAAGGAGGCACTTGAAGAATAAATTTTGAGGAATTGAGAAAATCACTACTTACGAGTATACCTCCTGACAATATAGACTGCATGATTGACAATAAAGCCTTGATAAAAGATTGCACGATATATTGACATAGGGGATGGAAGGAGAAAAGGTGAGATGGCTAGCACACTATAAGGTGAGATTTGATGTTACATTGCCTATAGACAAATAGTTAGTTGTTATGAGCATATACCAAGTACTACAAATCAATTTCTTAAGGACTAACCCTACTAGATTGAGTATAGAACTGTTGGACTGAAAGGTTACGAAGAAAACCATCAAGCAAAGAAAGGACAAAGAAGATGATGACAAAGGATTCAACCATGACCTAGTAAGGGTACTCGATTATGAATAAGAGATTTTTGCCCTGCATAAATGGGAACATTATTGAAAATCCTAATGACAAATTGATAAGAATAGTGAGATAGGCCTCTGGACAAGAACATTTGACCCATGATGATGAATCGACTTGATTTTGGATAAAATCTTCAACAGAGGAAAGCGTTTAACAAATTCAATAATTATGAAACTGGGTATGAAGTTAGGACATTTTTTTTCAGTATATGATAAGGTCCTCGATGGAAGATGCTACTAATTGGCTTTCATTTTCGAATGTAACCTTAGTCAAGGAAATCAAGTCACATATGGAAAACGACAGACAGTTGAAATTCAAAGTTAAGTAAGAGTTTGGCTATAAAGCATATGATACCATATCAATTATTGAAGTATCTTGGAGACAAGGGTAAGAAGCAAAGTTAGACACAATAGAAAGAAGGTAACTTTTGGACTTGTGGATAATGAAAGAGATCACTAGATGAAAAGGATTATCCTATGATATTCAAAATAGGAGAAATAAGATAATAT
Organism: Warburgia ugandensis; assembly: GCA_035236585.1. Lineage (NCBI taxonomy): Eukaryota > Viridiplantae > Streptophyta > Magnoliopsida > Canellales > Canellaceae > Warburgia > Warburgia ugandensis. The sequence continues at coordinate 30,679,309 of CP141136.1, forward strand.
GATCTTGAAAGAAGTATATGCATGAACAAAGAAGCATAATCTTACGAGGAGACTATCTTATACATGATGAGATAAGTATAGGAATCTAAAGAATTCAAGATGGATGAAGTACCGCTAGAAAATGGTATTGTTAAATTGGCACGTATGAGAGTATGGCGCGGCATCAGAGTACGCAGTGAAAACGGCCCTTATAGGTAAGGCCTTATAGGAGGAACAATAGAAATGATAAATTGAGGATGAACCTAGATTTGATTCCTAAGGGGAGAATGCATTCACCAAGGAGTTATCTAAGAGATAAAATACCTTGAAGATGATAATTTATGGAATTTTGAGGATGAAATTCTCTTAAGGGGCTAATAATGTAATGCCCGAGCAATTTACACTGTTTTTAGCAAAAAATGGACATTTTATGGGAAATGGACTGTGCTGAATGTTTGATTTTATTTAAAATAGGAAACAAATAAATTTGTGAGGAAACTTAATACCATTAGATTCTACTCGAAAAATGGAATCCAAGGCCTCAAAAATCACCCAAAACGGAGTTCGTATGAAGAAGTTACAGCCATTTAAAGATAGGGGTATTTTTGAAAATTAAACAGAAAAATGAAAAAGGACAAAAAACGCAGGGGTTGTTTTGATAACGGCACCCCCTGTCGTCTTCAACCTCTAGACACTCCCAGAAACCCTCGATCCCAATTTTTCTAGAGGGATCTGCCACCACCAATGGCGGCTCCGCCATAGCCGACCTATAAAATCCCCATCTCCCCTCTCCCAAAAACGTGATTTTCCTACGTTTTTCCAGCCGTTTGAGACTGGGGTTTCCGGAAAAATCGTAAACCCGTCTCAAACCATCTCCCCTGAGTTTTCCGGCAATGGCCAGGCCCAAGTCAGGCCGGCCATCCCGTTCCCGTCTCCCCATTTCCCCTCTCTTCTCTTTTCCAGCCTTGCACGACAATGGGATTTCCCTCTTCACGATTTCCGGCAAACATAGAGTTTTCAGGCGGGAAAATCGCCATCATCAGCGACCCAAGGTAAGCCATTTTCCTCTCCTCCTCTTCCCTTCCACTTTCCCTGGTCCTTTCCAGTCATTTTCCAACCGGGTTCTTGGCCAGAAAATGCCCAAGATGGCTTAGGCCGGACCTGCATGAGCCAGGCGTCCCAAGGACGCCAAGCACCGCATGCACCTGGGACTAGGTCCCTGGGAAGGGTTCCAGGTGTACGACAGTGCGTACATTGTCCCAGGTGCGCCCTTCAGGTGCGCACGCGACATGGGGCACGGGTCCTGGCTCAACCAGGGTACACAGGGTGCCCTGGGAGCTGAGACGCACCACACTACAAGGTGCGTCCATGCAATGATGCACGTCATAGCGCGTCGCTTAGGCATGCTTGTGCACGTGCAAACACTGTCCCAGGTACGGCCTTCGGGTACGTGCACAACATGGGGCACGGGTCCTAGCTCAACCAAGATGCATGGGGTGCCCTAGGAGCTGAGACACGCCATGCTACAAGGTGCATCCGTGTAATGATGCACGTCATAGCGCGTCACTTGAGCATGCATGTGCGTGTGCAAAACGCGGTCTCTAGCACGGCCTTTAGGCGCACACGCACGTGAGGCGTTCGCGGTTCAACCAGGATGCACAGGTGTCTTAGGAACCGGGACATGCGGACCTAATGAGACTTTAAAATTAGGATCATAGGACCATTTATAGAATTTAACTATTGAATAAATACCTTGGATGTTGTGAAAGCAAAATGACACTCGGGGTTTTCAAAATGAGTTTAAAACTAAAGGTTTTTCGCTGCATTGCATGGTTTTTATAAAATGGTTTTCAAATAGGGATGCATCCCGCCTTAGGAATTAGATATTGCATTTAAAAAATACATGAGAAAACCCAGGTCATCACAAATGCTTCTCTCAATAACTCTAGTTTGTGTTTATTCACTCCCTTATCTCATCAATTAAAACTATATCATCTATAAATAACTTATGCACCATGGAATCTCCTCGTGCAAATGTTTTGTTAACTCGTCCATAACCAATGTGAAAAGGTACAGGCTCACTGCCGATCCTTGAGACAATCTTATAGTGATAGGAAAATCACCAATCTCTCTGCTAGTGGTCTTAAGATTTGTTTCTACTTTCTCATACATATCTTTATTTATATCTATATACCTCCATGAAACCCCTTGCTCACCCAATACCCTCTATATTAACTCTCTAAGGACCCTATCAAAAGCTTTTTCTAAGTAAAAAAAGCTCGTGGGGAGGTCCTTCCTCTTCTAATATTTCTCTATCAATTATCTTAATAAGAAAATAGCTTCCATGGTAGACCTCTTAGGCAAACTGAACTGGTTTTCTAATACACTTGTCTCATTTAAGTTCATTTTCTTTCTTCCATCTTTTAATGTAGATATCCATCACTATTAACCTATATTTCAAGGTTAAACTTTGACCAGATGTCACTTTACAATCCTTAATCATTGATCTTTCAATATTCTTAACTAAAATAAAAAATAAAAAAATTGGCTTTTATAGAGTCCACTTTTAAATTTTATTAATTGTTCATCCCTCTTCTTAAAGAATGTGTTTGCTAGGGCCAGTTATATGCCAAGGGAAAATTGAGAATAGCTTCCCCCATCTCATTTCTTTCTTAGATATCATACCTTCCTTGTACCATATGATATCCTTCCTTTTCTTTTCCTACATAGTCATTTAAGTCTGCTTGTATAAATATGCCCTCTGTGTTGAGAAGTTCTTACATGACTCCCTCCATATCTTCCCAAAGCTGTCTCTTGATTCTATCTTCTAGCCTTACTTGTGGTACATCTCCACTTATAACATTTATAATCTTCTTTCCTAGAACAAGTTTTATTATTATAATTCTATTACTAGTTTTTTTAATATCTATAACTTTATCCTTTAATTCTTTATCCACCACTATCCCTACACCATTTCCATTATTATCCTTTCCTATGTATCAAAGCTTACACCTATCAATTTCTCTAGTTTTAGTCCCTTTCCACTTGGTTTCTTAGATATAAGTGATGTTGACTCTCCTACATTTCATCCTATCTACTAACTCTAGACTCTCACGTATCAATGTAATTCCATTCCATGTGGCAATACAAATCTTATGCTCTTGAGCTAGCCTATTTACCCATGCACTTCTCAACCCCCATGACATGAAACCATGCCTACTTTTCACCGTACCTGAGATATAATACAATGCATTGCTCTAGCAGCCCTTGCCTATTTTCCACTGCACTGGGGATCTGATTGAGCACATCACATACGGAGGACACCCTAGCATGAGGGAATGTCAGTTATCGATTCATGTCATGTTAGGGTTGCCATATGTGAAGAAGTTGAAGATAATTTTCATTATTTTCTCTTCTTATTTACAAACTAATATGCATATTTATATTCATTTATGAGTAAAAAGAGAAAATAACGAAATCATCTTCAACTTCTTCAAAAGAGTTTACTTGCCAGCTAGCACCTAGCCAAAATCTTCCTCTTTTTTTATCTAGTGCAAGATGCAATAGCAATAATAAGACCATTGAAATTATTGCAACCCAACAATACATTGTAAGTACTTCTTCAAACATAAATTTTCTTAATTTTACACATAAAAATCAACTTTAAAAGTGATGGATCATCATGATCACTGGGTGGATTGTAATTATTGTCTCTCATCTTGCTCTTTTTCTACCTTAGATAAATTATCAATGAGGTTTTTATTAAAGTCAAATTTTAATTTCTCCTATCTCGGAGGAAAGAACACCAAATATAGCCTACAACATCATCAATAGGGATTGCTATCTTGTGAAGAATCAAAATGCTCCATTCATCATAACAATCAGTGATGGGGGAAATGTTGAAGCCTTGACCACAAAGTAAGGCTCTTGCTCACAAGAAACATGGAAAAAGACTGCTGGTCATCCTAGTGCTACTAATAATAGGATACTTCTTTCCATAAAATTAGGAATTCCTAGAGCTTCAATTTATAAATTCTTATGTTTTATTTAAGAGCAATAATAAATCCAAGGACACACTTGTAATTTACCCCCTGTCAAGGGCCCACTACGCGTCCGCATCACTCTATTTCAGGCATTCTCCTCATAGTGCTCATTTGACAGCCATAAAAGTGCAGTCGTGGATTTATCGTTGCTCTTTATTTAGTAAGTTATCAAAAAATTGAATGTTGTTTTATGGATGGTTTTTGTGCCGCTGTGCAGTTCTATTGAGCCCAGCCTGACTACATTGCTTATCGGGAGTGAAGCTATGGACATGCAATTCTCCAGAGAAAGAACAGAACTCATGCTTACTACGACTGGTACCGTGATCCCAAGGGAGATGCTGTGGTGGATGACAGTCACTGGTTTTACAATCGTTACTGGTACCCAGCGGAGGAACTAAGGTTCATCCAGCGGCTTGATTTAATTAGGGAAAGATAAAATGCGCATTTCTTGCTTTAGTACTGCTACTCTTTCAGTATTTAGAATTGCAGCTCTAATTCAGTAGGTTCCTTAGCAGAAGGACATGATTATGCTTGTTGCCTTACAAAAAGACCTCTTAGTTATTATGTTCTTAATAAGGTGGATTCCTACAGCCTGCCATTTAAAGGGAGCTGATTTTTCAAATATGTGAGCACGAATCAATGGATTTTGTGCCTCATATAAGTATAAGATTATGCTCATTAGTACGCCAACATGAAGCTTCAAATTACTTTTCTTAGTGTATTGATTCAATTACGCCCACAGTCAAAGAAAATGTCCTAAAATAAAGAAAAGAGAGATGGATGTGCATGCTAGCATTCAAGTTAGCTAAAATGCAAGAAATCTTTAAACTTTGCTGTTGTTACATTAAGATGGAAAACTAACAATAGCATTTCCGGAATATAGGAAAAGGATGGAGCACGCATAGTGAATAGCATAGTGAATAGCATAGTTACGTAGTTCGGATTCAGGAATAAATAGGCAAGGCAATTATTTGAAAAAATCAGCTACTATTGTGAAAAGTTGAGGAAAAAAGTGAGGAAAGGCATCATTCGGATGTTAATTCAAGTTTTTAATTTGAATTTTTAACTAGATTTAAAAAAATATTTTTTTTTTTGACAACTGATTCATGAAACTTGAGTTTTGTTTGGTATATTCGAGTTAATTTCTGGAGATTTGTGTTGAATGAAAAAAAAAAAAAAAGAACTTTACATTATGTTGAAAGAGGATGGCGGATAAATAGTTGGAACTTTTATGAAAATAATTCAAGTATCCGGAGACTTTTGTAACTATGATTAGAGTACCAATGAGTAAAATAAACTGAGAACTGTGAATAGTTTAAGCAGTGATTACATCCCAAAATTATTGGTTTACTGTTTTATAAGAGGATATGTAGAAAGAGATAGAGCTCAAGAGAAAGCGATTTTTCTGAATTAAATCTTCCAGGAAGTCTGGAAAATTGAGATGTTGGTCTGTTTATGAGATTTGGAAAGTGTATTGTTGAGTTGCCCAGACAAGGTTTTCTCAAACTGGTATATCAAAACTCATTCTTTTAGAAAATCAACCAGCAATCACTATTATTGGCTGCAACAGTACAGGGCCTGAGGTTGTAGAGTCATTCCAAGCTACTCTAACTGCACAATGCACCATAAACATAAAGTACTTATACACAGGGTGTGGGATAGGGTGTTTCGAGTGCATATCCAGGTCATGTGCCTTTCGAGCAGGGATTTTCCCAAAAATGCTAGTCTGACGTATTTGTAGCAAGTGATAGCTTGATTATATTATTTGCAGATAATATCATTAGCATTGCCTCTTCGTGGATCCAAATGATGGTAATTTTACAAACAACAACTAGCTAGATACTTTCAAAGTTGATATGTAATTTGAGGTAACTGTACATGTAAATGCTATGTTAAAATTTATTAAGAAATTTTATGAGTTTAATCACATATACTGATCTCAAAATGCCCACAGCTACTTATTTGGCATGAATATTTTGATCTAGAACTGCATGTTGCTGAAAGATTGACAGCAGAGAAAAAAAACAAAGGATGATTGTTGTCTTTCCAAGGCATCCGATTGGGAGTTCCCGTGAGATCCATGAGAACACATGAGATATGGAAGAAGAAAAGTGAAGGAAGAACACATGAGAATTTTCTTGCTAAAATATTCAAAGATTACAAAGCAGATTTCTGATGCTAAGTAAGAATAATCATCATATGGATGTAGTGGATTCATCTGCCGGATACCAGTGTCGGTTGTAGAACCATAGAGAATCAGAAAGTACAGCATCTCTGTCTTGATTGCGGCGCCAACTGTAGAAGGCATGGGTTCGGTTCTTAATGTCAAATATAGCATGACCAAAGCTGGCTTCCCTATACGCTGAATACTTCGGCTGTGGCTCTGTCATGCTGCATAGAGAAAAGAAATATAATGAATGCCCATTCACATTTGCAACTGCAAGCATATTACAAGGGAAAGTATTGGCACTTACAGATTGTTATCATTTACATCAAGTGCACCCTTTCTCTCAATAAATAGTTAACTGGAACCGAAACTCTACAAGGGAAAGTATTGGCACTTACAGATCGTTCATAGGCATGAACATGACCTGCAAATACAATGTCAACCTTGTATTGCACGAGCCATGGCTCAAACACCACACACATGGTTTCCCCTTCCATATAGTGATAGTTGTAGCTGTTATACCATGGTGAATGCACAAGAAAAATTAACCACGGGGTCTGATTCCTGTCAACTTTGGGTAGCTCCTGCTTAAGCCATTCATACTGGGGAGTGTATTTCCCTGCATTGTGAACGCAACACAGTCACTCTATGGACTGAGTGCACAATTAGTAGAAAAGAACTTTTAATAAGAATGAAAATGATCTAGTTGAGAACATAGTAGCAGTGTATATAGAGCGCATCCTTACCATATGCTGAATATGAAGACAGGACAATGATGTGTGCTGAAGCTCGCTTGATGGAGTACCAAAATGGGTATGTGCTGTCAGATACTCGGTATGGTACAAGATAACGGTGCCTATATGGCTTAAAAGGCACCCTTTCACCCTGCATGAAATTTATCAACATCAATTTAAGTCACTCGAGAGCCAGTCAAAATCTCAAACGGGAGTTTGTGGCACAAATATTCCCAGTTCTGGAATACTAGGACTTAAAAGAAACCATTTGTATGCACTGTGACCTTTATGTTAAAACGGAGCAATGGAGAGCCATGGAGCAATTTGGTAAGCATTAATATGCACAACTGGTAGTAGTTGAGACTTACAGTTTATGAGAATCAATAACTTCTGGATCTGATACATATAGAATGAATGTATAATACCCTATGGTCTTTGAGAATCAGTTTGAAACAAGAAAACAGATGTCACAAAAGATTTTCAACCTGATCCAATATCTAACCTAGCTGAAGAGGCACACCGGCATAGGGATGCTTCTTCTTGTCTGTTATTGGTGCTTTTGAATGCTAGCACTTGGTCTGTTCAGGAAGTCATGCCATTAAAAATGCATATCCAGAGTCCTGAAAGACAATTTAATTTGGGTGTTACATAATGAATGGGACAAGAGGTGATCTCAATGTAGACTTTAGGACTCTCCTTATATCTGTTAAACTAGGGAGCTTGAGACTAATGATCATCATCAAGGCCTTATCCCAATTAGGGTTCGGCCACCTGAATATTGTTCCTCCATTCCCCTCTATGAGGTGTCATGATCTTGAGACCACAACAGTTTGAATTGGATAGTGTTTTCATCCTTATATTTGAGTTCAAGATAAACAAAGATAAAGGAAGAAAGTTCCTTTTCTTCCTTGACTTGGGTATCTAACGAACATAGGATAAGTAAAGATCTTTAACAATATGAATTTTTTACATTGATAAGATATCTATGACATCTGATTATAGGCTGACTTTGCGTTTGCAGGATTGTGTTCCATGGTTTGTAATTTTTTCATCCTTATGGTTTCCATGGAGATTTGGTACTTGTCAGCTGGTTTTTGGTGAAATGAAATCCATGATGTTTCTATTCTTGTTGAAACCGAATTCATAATCTCAATTGGAAGATGTGCCAAAAATTCTTTACTGAGCTCCTATTAGCTTCATGTACATCTGAAAGCTCTTGACGACGAAAAGAGCATGAATTAAACTTCAGGTGAAGGAGTGAAAGGGGAAAATAAATACAACAATAGATCATCATTGATAAAGAGTTAAAAAATTATGATTCCTGAGCTTGTTGTGTCACAAGGAAATATTATTTTGTAAGATTACTGACTCGGATGTTTGGTGCTACAATGACTATGCACAGATGAAACTGGGAGTTGAACTTTTTATGCTTGGGGTAAACATTAAACATTATACTGAGAAATATAATGGAGATATTAGGTGTTCATAATAAAAATGTATTAATGCTGCAAAAGACAAAATCCAGCAAAGCAATCTTGACCAATAGAGGCCATGGATCGTAAGTAAGCAATCCAAGGTGAAAGCTTACCAAAGGGATAAGTGGTTCACAAACTTGGTCGAGCAAAAGTGCAAAGGGGAAATGCAAGTCAGTGTCTCTTATTTTTTCCTCTTTTATTCTTTTGGAATTGCAATTGCTGGTTAATATCAAAGAATTTAACCAGTTGAAAGGAGGTCAAAGGTTGTATTTGCAAGTCATTAATAGTTCTCTTAGCACAATTATTTGTAAAAGTGAGTTGATAAATGAATGCCAAACTAGATTTACTCTAAGATAAAGTTGGAAAATGTAAAACAGCCAAGTGTTCAGATCACCAAAGTTGCTATTATGACTAGGACCTTAAAAGGGCCCATAATCATTCAGAACAAGCTTGTTTTGTGCAGCCTATGAAGCAGTTTATCATAACCAGCTTAAAAGCCCCCTTATGTGTAATTGGTCTCAACACGAGGGATTCATAAAGCTCAACCTCCAAAGTTATTGTTCTCAAGTATTGGCCAAATAGTGTGAACCAAATCATAAAGACTTTACACTTGACAATTTCAGCCAACTTTTACATGTCCTATTAGGAAGCAAAACGCTAAATGACTATACAATGGAATGGATCATATAACTCTGCCAATGCTCGTCCTAAGCTCAAATGAAAAAGGAGGAGGGTCTTGCATCAAATGCCATCTGGCAAGGAAGAAGTTGAAGATCATTTTGATTTTGTTATTTTCTTCTTACTTGCAAATGAATATGCATTTGTATATTAGTTTGTAAGTAAGAAGAGAAGATAATGAAAATCATCTCCAGCTTCTTTAAAGTATGGCAACCCTAATATGACATGAATCGAAAACTAACATTCCCTCAAGCTAGGGCATCCCCCATAAGCGATGCGTTGCATCGGATCCCCGATGAAGCGAAAAATGGGCAAGGGTTGCTAGGGCATTCTCTCAGAAACGATGTGCTACATTGGATCCTGGGTGTAATGGAAAATGAGCAAAGGCTACTAGAGCGTCCCCTCGGAAGCAACGCATTGCATCAGTACCCAGGTGCAGTAAGAAGTGGGCATGGGTTCATGCCATGGAGGTCGAGAAGTGTGCGAGTAAATAGGTAATCTCAAGAGCATAAGATTTGTATCGCTACATGGAATATAGGGACATTGGCAGGTAAGAGTTTGGAGTTGGTAGATATGATGAAACGTAGGAGAGTCAACATCGCTTATATCCAAGAAATCAAGTGGAAAGGGGCTAAGACTAGAGAAATCAATGAGTATAAACTCTAGTACGTAGGAAAGGACAATAAAAAAATGGCGTAAGAATAATAGTGGATAAAGAATTAAAGGATAAAGTTGTGGACGTTAAAAGAATCAATGATAGACTTATAGTAATAAAACCTGTTCTAAGAGAGCAAATCATAAATGTTATAAGTGCATACGCACCACAAGTAGGATTAGAAGATATAATCAAGAAATAGTTTTGGTAGATATGGAAGGAGTCATGCAAGAAATTCCCAACACTGAGGGGATAGTTATAGGAGCAGACTTAAATGGTCATGTAGGAAAAGAAAAGGAAGGATATGATAGGATACATTGAGAGTATGGTATAGGAGAAAGAATGAGAGGGGGAAACTATCCTTGATTTTGCTTTGGCATATAACCTGGCCATTGCAAATACATTCTTCAAGAAAAGGGATGAATACTTAATAACTTCTAAAAGTGGACTCCATAAAAGCCAAATAGACTTTTTCCTACTTAGGAATACGAAAGATCAATGTGTAAGGATTGTAAGGTGATACCTGGTGAGAGTATAACCTCACAACATAAGTTCATGGTTATGGATATTTATATTAAAAGATGGAAGAAAGGAAATGAACTTAATAAGTATTCAAAAACTAAGTGGTGGAACTTAAAAGGAGAGAAAATAACCTCATTTACAAATAAGTTGGTGGTAGAAGGAAACTAGAACCATGAAATAGAAGTAAACACCATGTGGACTAATATGGATGAGTCCATTAAGAAAGTGGCAAAAGATGTCTTAGGAGTACCTAAAAGTAAAAGATAATTAGTAAAGGAAACATAGTGGTGGAGTGAAATAGTGCAAAAACTTATTAAAGAAAAACGGGTGTGTTTGTAGAAGACTAAAAATAATGAAAACTATGAACGATATAAGAATGCTAAAAAGGATTCCAAGAGAATAGTAAGTGGGGCTAAACTTAAGGCATATGATGACCTCTATGGTATACTAAGATCAAGAGAAGGTGAGAAAGATGTGTTTAAGTTTGCAAAAATAAGAGAACAGAAAGGTAAGGACTTAAACCAAGTTAGGTACATTAGAAGTGACGATCAAAGGGTACTAGTCAAAGATGATGAGATCAAACAAAGGTGGAAAAATTACTTTCAAAAATTGTTAAATGACAATGGCTCTGAGAATATAGGTATTGAAAATACTGTAAACCTAAATAACATTGGACATTATAGATATGAATGTAGGATTAGAATACCTGAAATGAAAAAGGCCTTGAAAAAGATGAAATTAGAAAAGGCCATGGGCCCCGATGGTATACCAATAGAGGTTTGGAAGCATATGGGAGATACTTAAGTAGTTTGGTTGACCAAGTTATTTAACAAGATTATAAAATCAAAGAAAATGCCAGATGAATGGAGGAAAAGCTTTATTGTACTAATTTATAAGAATAAAAGAGACATACAAAGCTACACTAATTATCGGGGGATCAAACTTATGAGCCACACTATGAAACGTTTTGAAAGAGTGATTGAGAAGAGACTACGACATGAAACAAGTGCATTGAAGAACCAGTTTGGTTTCATGCCTAGGAGATCTACCATGGCAGCTATTTTCTTACTAAGATAATTGATAGAGAAATATAAGGAGAGGAGGAAAGACCTCCACATGGTCTTTATTGACTTAGAGGAAGCTTATGATAGAGTCCTTAAGTTAATATAGAGGGTGTTGGGGTTTCGCGAGAGTATATAGACATAATTAAAGATATGTATGAGGGAGCGATAACAAATATTAAGACCACTAGTGATGAGACTGGTGATTTTTGTGTCACTACAGGATTGCATCAAGGATTGGCATTGAGCTCATACCTTTCATATTGGTTATGGATGAGTTAACAAAACATTTGCACAAGGAGATTCCATAGTGCATGCTATTTGCAGATGAAATAGTCTTAATCGATAAGAGAAGGGAGGGCGTAAACACAAAGCTAGAGTTATAGAGAGAAGCATTAGAATGTAAAGGATTTAAAATGAGCTGAACTAAGACAAAATATATGGAATGCAATTTTAGCAAAGAGAGGAGTAGGAGTGGAACACTAGTTAAGATTGATAACCAAGAAGTCCCCGTAAAAGACCACTTTCGGTACTTTGGATGAATGATTCATGAGAGTAGAAAGATTGAAGGGAGGTTACCCAAAGAATCCAAGCGGGTTGGAACAAATGGAGATGTGCATCTAGAGTTTTGTGTGACTGACAGGTGTCATTCAAACTAAAAGGAAAATTCTATACGATTGCCATACTGACCAGGCTCTTTGGATCAGAGTGTTGGGCAGTTAAGGAACATTATGTTCATAGGATGAGCATTGTAGAAATGAGGACGTTGAGATGGATGAGTGGCAAGACAAGAAAGGATAGAATTAGGAATGAAGACATTAGAGGAAACTTAGGGGTAGCACAAATAGGTAACAAGATGAGGGAGATTAAACTTAGATGGTTTAGACATGTCCAAAGGAGACCCAAAATGGCACCAGCTAGGAGTGAGGCAATGCAAGTAGAAGGTTCTAAAAGGACAAGGGGGAGACCCAAAGGAACATGGATAGAAGTGGTGAGAAAAGACTTAAAAACTTTGGGACTAAATGAAGCAATGGTACTTCATAGAGAGGAATGGAGGAACAAAATTCATGTGGCCGACCCCTAATTGGGATAAGGTCTTGATGATGATGAATGGAATGGGATCATATTCAAATATATCATGAGAATAAAGTTTGCAAAATGAAAATATCAGCTAACATATGAAGCAACATATTAAAAGAAACATATTACAGTCTGAGATAATGGAATTGATTATGCTTTATTGAGTTCATCAGATGAGTCCAGATTTGGTGCTTACAATTTCAGGTGCGAAATCAATTTCATGATTCCCTGGAGTCCATATCCATGGTTGATATGCAGTACTTCTCTCGACAAACCTTCCCCACGCATCCCACCTAGCATTGTCGTGATTTGGGTAGTTATCTGCATAAGAAAGGTCGCCAACATATAGTACTGTTTGTCCTTTAGTTGACTGGTAATGATTAAGTGTCCTATTTGAATCATAAGTCTGACCAAGATCCCCTGCACCCAACAAAATATGGTGAAAATCAACAAGAAATCTGGCAACAATACACATGCAAACCACATCGATAATGTATAGAGGTAAGACTGATATATATATATATATATATATATATATATATATATATATATATATGAGCTTGATAAATAATTTGCCTTCAATATATTTATGACTGTCAAGTATTTCCCCTTCCATTTCAAGCCAAAAGCAACCAAGTCCAAAGAAATGGCCTTCTTGTGCTAAGCAATGCTTGGAGAAAACTGCCTGTTAGCTTCTCAAGCAACATTACACCTTTCAATGCCATGTGGCCAAGCTGCTACATGTAATATAATATAAGAACTGTCTTTAGAGAAAATTATTTCAAGTCAGCTTCTCTACTCTATATTCTTTGTCTTCCCATGATCCCAATCATTTTGGATATCAATTCTTGTTAGCATAGATTCAAATTATATTTGATCTCTTCAACCACAATAAACTACATAGGTGGCATTTCACCCAATGCCACAGACTGAGTGAATGATAAACCTATCTATGACCCCTCCACCCCATCCCCCCCTCCCTCTCCCTAAGCAATAAGAACGTGAAGATGCAAATGTAAGAAGTGTGAAGATGGGAATACCCACTCTAAATTGTTTCAAGATAAAGTAATTCAAAGACTAGCCCTCATATACTGAAACCCGGATCTATAAGCAATTTTAGAATTGGAAGGTCATATGAATGCTGATGAAGCAGAATGTAATATCAAAAGAGAGCCTACCTTCAGCTTCTTAATGGTGCAGTGATGAATATAACCCGAAGTATAGTTGTAGAATTTAGAGGTGGTGAGAATACCCTCAGCTTGATACTTGCGATTGTTTTCTGCAGTCCAATACAACACTGTATTTGAACCAGGCTCATTCATAGTGACCCAGGAAACAATTACTCCCTTCCCCAGACGATCACCTTGGGTTATATGGACCTTAAAGATGCAATGAAGCAAACTGAATAGCATAAGTCTACAGATTCGATATCTCAAACCAATTAATCAGCAAACTGCACTATCAACCACATTGAAGCAAACCATGTTTTCTCCTTTGTTTTTTCTTATGAACTAGATAACCCATGATCTCAAATTAATCTCAGCAAATTCCATGATCTTAAATTTGTCTCAACAAACTTCAATGCCAGCCAGAGTGAGCAATCAGTTCAAAAAAAGAAAATAGGTAGTTTGGAAAATCATGTGGAAGAGCCAGAGAAATCAAGCACTACAAATCAATGGCTACAGATAGGTATCTGAGACATATACATTAGGACCAAAGGAATCACAAGAAACTGAAAGAGAAGAAGCTGAGACCTGTTGGGGTGCATTGTAGCCAGGGGGCACACGAAACACATCACCTTCCAGTGGCATATCAACACTCTTTTCAACTTGCCTGACAAAACTACTAGTGATTCCTCCATAGCAGAGTGCAACAGATTGCAAGATCAAATACAGGACAATTGCCTTCACACTCGTCATCTTCCTTATTCTTTCAAGGAACTAAAACCAGCTATTTAATTAGACTACCTCCTTGAATCAAGGGGAATATTCACAGTATAAATGATGAAAAAATAGAAACATTTATCAGAGCCAGTTGAGACGGGAACATAGAATTCATAAAGAAGGTAGTCCGGTTGACTTGAGACCGATTTTAACAATGAATAAATTACTTTCTCTTTTTTCTGTTTGAACAAAGGAACCTTCTTCTCATTTCTTTTATAGTAACAAAAGGGATAAAATAAGGGAAGTGTAACTGGAAAATGGCCCGATTTCCAAGCCTGTTATCTATGATTTGCAATGCTAAGTTGGCAGTGAATGGGGATATTGGAAATGGGATTCCTTTTCCAGGATATCGAGTTTGAATGGAAAGAGAAAATGAGCTCATGCAGGATGGGAAGTGTGAATCGGACGTATCGTCTTTTTTAATTTTGTTTCCGAATCTAAGCCCCAACAAATTAAATGAGGAAAAAAAAATGGGCATTGACTTTGGACTTTTGTAAGAAGAATGAAGTCTCTTTCATCTTACTGGTAATATCTTTTATTTTATCTAACTTCTTTGGTTAGATGATTCTATTATCTAAAGATTTTTATTTATCATAGGCAGCTAGAAACTTTGTAAAAAACTGTTTATATTTAAAAATAAAAAATACCATCTTGTCACATGCATATCAGCATAATTTTTGTATTAAGAGACAAACAAAGCCAAAGTAATTAAATGAATTATTAGATCATTTATCAGCGCTTTGAATTACCGTTCCTTTATCTTATTCAAGGCATCGCGATGTACAAGAAAAGCGCCTTGTGTTTGTAGCCGTGAATTTAGACGCTTTAGACGGGGACAGTTTTGTATGACACGACGCTTTGGGTGCCCACCTATTTATTCCGTTGCGCCTCTGTTACTGGAAAAGTCAAAGGAATCCAACTAGCGTTGCTAGCGCTAGTCAGGAACATCATTGGGCATGCTCCAAAGCCATTTTCTGACGGATGAGTAGAGTGGGTGCGTGGTAAACAGTCAGGCATGTCCTTACCAGACCGAAGAAAATGATATCAGAGCCGTTAACCACAGGACAGCCTCAGGTGCATGAAGCTCCAGCATCTGCCGTGCCGGGTCCAGGGAAGGGAAGGACCACAAGGGTGAATGGTAGCTTTACTTTGTATTTTGTATGAGTGTTTCCATGCCTTGAACTCATGACTTAGAGTTCACACAATGACTACTCTACCATTACACCAAGACTCCCCTTCATCAAAGCTGCTAGTCATGCCTAGTAAAATTCGAATTCCACCTACTCACTAATATTTTGGATTCAGAGTAGAATTCATGACAGGTAACTCTAGTGGATTTCACCTAGAGTGCATTCCATCAAAGGGTGGTTGAATCCGCCACAGGAAATTGGCTGCATCTTGACAAATTGTCGATACGAGCATGCCAAAGACTACAAACTGCTTCAGAACATGGTTACATAATTCTTTGAATCTTATCCTTGATGTTTAATCCCCAGTTCATTGGAGTCAGGTTGAATCATCTCGAACTTAATAAGGAAAAGGTCAAAAAATAAAAGAAATTTTCATTTCTGATCATTTAATTTCATTCTAGGTAGCTAGATTTGTTGCAATATAATTCCATTTAGCATAGACATAGAAGACTTTACAAGAGATTTATGGAAAAGTGGGCATCAATTTGGGTGCTTCCACAGCAGCAGGCTTATTGACAGCCTAGATTACTTTTCCTCCACTTTCACTTGTGATTCAACCTCTCTCATGTAAATCACAGCGATGTAGTTCTCAAAGCATTCAACTTAGACATTTACATTTCTTGCAACGTGCTTCAATCGTTGCTGCAAACTTATCTCCCAAATCTAAACTTATCAAGGAGTCTCAATGTTAGCCAGAGCTTGAATGTTTACGCAAGGCATTTTTATCAGCCAAAATTTTTCTTCATCTTTTGTAGCAGAAACTCATTCAATTCCTCAGGAAAGACATGTATTATTTATATTACAACGTGTTGGACATGATAAGTTTAACTAGGCCAGAGCAACCATAATCTGCAATTATCCATTTAAAGGGTATGTGGCCAATTAATGGGTCAAGCAGGTCCATCATACTAATAGAGAGAGCACCATTTTTGTTAGTGTTGATGTGAAACGGGTGACAAAAATCTTTTGGTTTATGCATGATCCGTGAATGGATCCTATGAAAGTCACCCAAGCTTTGACCCTCAGTGTTTCTTCCTTTCTTTCAACGAAGGGAGTGAATAACGATTGAGGAAAGTGGAGAAAGATCATCTCAGAGAAGATAACTTTAACCGCTATGAAATAAAACAGATTGCATTTGTACTAGTAGTATACCCAACTGGGAGTAATCTCGATCAATTACAGTTTCGCCTTCATCACCAGAATTGAAAATTTAGTGACGATCAAGAACAACCACCGTGTGTATGTTTCTTTTTTCATAGGTGATGTTTAGTGCCATCAGTTGTTTGAAGATTAATGGCGTCTTGCACAACCATCACTATGTTCTTTTCTTTCCCTGGCTTTGACCGCTGAGAGTAAGTGAAAGTTTTATATGCTTTGAGATATTGAGTGATAATAGTGGCACGGAATCAGGTAACATAAATGCATGGGTTTAAGGCACATTTATTGCTCCTACAGTCCATATATGACACTTCTTCGGGATCACTGGCAAGCGACTTTAGGTATAGAAAAGGTAGCTTTTACCAGCAAGGAAGAGGATTGCTGTTTATTGATGCCCAAACAAGAATTCAATATCATAATGTAGCTGTGGTGGAGTCATCCACTGGATTCCAGTGTCGGTTGTAGAACCACAAAGAATCAGCAAGTATGGCATCTCCGTCTTGATTGCGGTGCCAACTGTAGAAGGCGTGGGTTCGGTTCTTAATGTCAAAAATGGCATGACCAAAGCTTGCTTCCCGATAGGCAGAGTACTTTGGCTGTGGCTCTGTCATGCTGAAGAGAGTAAAACAAAGTACTAAGCAAATGTCCATTCAACTTTGAAACCATTAGTAGCAAATTTGAGAAGCACAAATATAAGTCGTAGCCTTCGGTGATAGATTTATTTACTTGGTTGCAAGTCCTTCTAGATTTCCTCCATCGCCAATGGTGATGTAAGCAGGAGCAGATTGATCATGTACTGGATTGCATGCCCCATTCACTATATTGTATGCAATGTTTGAGACTCGTTCCTGCATGATTACAACACTATAGTGTCAATCACTCGCTGGTATATGGAAATATGGTACACGGAAAGATAGTTGGAATTGCAAAAGCGCATTCTATGGGAGAGTCATGCTCTAAGTATGAAAGCTCCAACATCTATGCAGAAACATCCCTTTCATGTTTGGATCATCATCAAAGAGGTTGATTACATCAGAGAGATTCCTATTTATTTATTTCTCATGCTGTTACATGGAACTTCTGAATGATGCCAAGGGTGGTTACTATGAAGCCAAACACATCCCTCAGCACTCTATTTTTCTCTACTGTTATTATCTGCCGCCTTTGAAGGCATCAAGTGAAGGAATGTGGATCCACCCTGGTTTTATGTCCATATATATATTTAGCAGCTGTTAGCTTGTTAGTACATCCAGTAAGGATTCTCTTCACCATGTGGAGCTAGCTCTAGGGAGCAGTCTATAGTAAACTTTGTGAGATTCAGATGCCAACTAAATTATTGGTAAGAATAACTCAAGAATTATCATTCCTGTAGAGAATCAGCAGTTTTTATATAAATATCAACAAGGCAAGGTCACACAGGGACAAGTCTAGAATATATACTAATAATACGCAGAACCCCGCCAGGACTACCACCATAAGAAAGAGACCTTGTTTTCTTTTATCGGGTAAAAGAGATAGGTAACTAGGAGATAAAACAGTAAACTCTACCTAGTAAATAGCAAGACTTACCAACATTCTGAAATCCAAAGGACAAAGTTTCAACAGAGGAAACTCAAAAGGTAAGTTGACCACAACAAATTAACTAGTTAAAAGGGCAGCTCCGATGCACCAAGGACCAATATTACGCAGTCTCACCTTGCATTTTGCAAGAGGCTGTTTCCACGCCTTGAACCCATGACCTCAAGGTCACCGACGACAAATCTACCATTGCAACAACAAATTAACTAATTAAGAATTGCAAAATATGCAACACACTATTAAGGCTATTAAGGACTAAATATAATCATCAAACTCATATTAGCACGTTTTTCATGTTCTTTCCATGATTTTTACACTGTTGATGGTGCAAAACCAATGTTCCTGTTGGATTATTTTTTCTGTATTGATTTACTTGATTGCAAATTAAGAAAATGTTCAATTATATTTTGTGGTTTGTCTACCCCAAAATGGATAGTTCTCCTTTTCTTTTGAATGCCCAAAATGAATAGTTATTCTTCCCAACTCATACAAATGAAATGCCATTAATCAACGTAAAGGAGTATCATAACCATCAAACCTTGTTCTTCTGTTTCCATCTGACAAGCTATCCGGAAACAAGACTTCAATGCATACAGCAACGCATTTGAACAAGAACAAAAGCTTCTACTGCAGTATTGATGTCATCTCATGACATCAGACAACTTCCTGTATTTCATAACACGCTCTCATAGCCTCAAACTCCATACGTATGACATTTTTAATGGTTAGGATTTGAAATAGATAGAATACTTAAACACAGAGATCCAAACACTAAGGTCTCAAAGGAAATGAATCCATCAAAAAGTTCTAATATTAGAAGGGTAAACTTCCTTCTGATTATCTTAAAGTGCATTTCAGTGCACAACCAAGTAACAATTTGATTGACATCCAAATTCAACCTTTTGCTCCGGCAATAGCTAAATAGAACAGAAGCTCTACGAGGGAAATTGTCACTTACTGATCGTTCATAGGCATGAACATGGCCTGCAAATACAATGTCAACTTTGTATTGCACAAACCATGGCTCATACATCACACGCATGGTTTCTCCTTCCATGTAGTGATAGTTGTAACTGTTATACCATGCTGCGTGCAAGAGAATAATCAACCATGGTGTTTCATTCCTGTCAACTTTTGGTAGCTCCTTCTCAAGCCATTTGTACTGAGGAGTGTATTTACCTACAACATAAAGGTATAATAGCTAGATACAGTCATGAATTATCAAATTGTACAGTTAGGGTGCAATTAAGAACAATGGATGATTTAATTGAGAAGATAACAGCCATTAACACACAAATACATTCTTACCATATGCTGAATATGATGACAGGACTATGATATATGCTGAAGCTCGCTTGATGGAGTACCAAAATGGAGTTGTACTCCCGGATGTTCTGTATGGTACATGATAACGATGACTGTATGGCTTAAAAGGCACATTTTCACCCCGCAAAGAATTTCCACCAGTTCATAAGTTTAAAGCTTTCAAGAACCAGTCAAAATCTAATATTCTGGTCAGCCACTTCATCGCCATTTAGGTGAGTACACAGTTTGCTCATTGCTAGGCAAGATGAATATAAGGACCTCAAATTAACTTGCTTTTGCATTATTACCTTTTAGACTGCATGAAGTATCAACTATCATACTCGACTCTTGGGCTGAAGTAATAGAGAGTCACTGGGAAAAATGGAAATCAAAGTTTTGTAGAATTAATAGTACTTGAACTTTCTGTGATTATTAAAATTTTTAGGATTAGTGAGCTTGATAATAATAGACCCATAGATCTTTAGCAGGCATTAGTGGGTTACATTATGGTACACCAAGAGATAAGAGCGGCTAATGAAATTGGTTGGGCTACAGGGAAAAGGTAAAGAATCTAACCAGTTTGACAGATATTCAAGGATGTGTTTCGAACTCCTGAATAATCTCCTTAGCATTTATGGCAGTGAGTTGATAATGCAATGTAAAACAAATTTGACAGGAGAAAAATGCTGAAAATGTAAAATTCAAGAATTTAAGATCACTAAAGTTGCTATGTTGACTTGCAGAACTTGACAGCTCCCTGGACCATTGAGAAGAAACTTGCCTGGTGGAGACCTATGATTTTGTTGGACACTTCTAATTCACTCTCGTGTCATGTAGGACACACTTGGGCAAGAAACCCGTGTTGACACTTGTGCAGACATGTCCACACATATTAAAAAGCATCCAACTAAAAAAAAAAAAGCCTTTCATGTGGCACTTTGAATTTTCATTATAACTTTCATATGGAGCTACTGCGTATTGTCTTCTTCTCCAGATTTTGTTTAATTTAGACTTTTTGTAACATTTATTAATTTATTTTTTTGCCATGTCCCTGTGCCTGGAATTTAAGGAGCTGTCATCTCAGACACCAGTAACTGTGTCATGTCCAAACACCCATGTTAGTGTCCACTGATCATAGTAGGTCCAGACTGCCAAGCAAGCTGTAGACAATCATAGCCTGCCTAAGATTTCCTGCTGCATACTTAGTCTGAGAAAGCAGTGAACCAAGAAAGTTGGCAATCTCCATAGAGATAATACTATCCCACAGAATTATTGCTTCCACAAGTCCTTGCCTGCATAGTTTGAGCTAAATCATAAAGTTGATATGCTTCAAAGTTTCAGCTGTTATCTGGGGCTACTGTGGAAAGAAATATATGTCAGAGCTTTCAATGGTGTCTGTGCCAAGTATAAGGTGATATGGAGTAGAAATGTAAAATCTTCTATGCTGTGACAGGACAAGTGATATCAATAAAGGAGTTTGAAGGGTTCCCTGCACAAAAAGCTCAGAACCAAACGTAAGGAAGTAATTGAAGAACCGGGAAGTAAACAACAATGCAAGCCGAGGTGGGAACCTATGATGGATGGAATTTTCAAATTCAAGTTCAGAGGGTCATCAATTGGAAACCCAGGACCATCAGGCATTGGAGGGATTTGTACTAATCACAATGGAGATTCATTATGTTCCTTTTCTGGACCAATTGGAGTCATAGACTCTACTGAAGCAGAATGTTAGGCCATCCCTAAGGGTATTAAGATTTGGATTGACAACCATCTATCCCTTCTATTTGTAGAAAGGGACTCCTACAATAACATTTCCTTGATTAAGAACAACATAGGGATACCATGGAGGCTGAAGACTACATTGACCAGATTTGAGAGTGGATTCAGGGAAAAGTCATTTCCTTCAAACACATTTACTGGTCAACAAATGAACAGGCAAATTCCCCTGCCAAAGCGGTTGTGCATCAGACCAAATCTCTCATTGTGGCTCAGGGAAATCATGTCTTATATTCTGCTTACCATTGGTCTTGGCGTGGTAACGTGCTTCTGCATTTATAGTATCCTTTGTTCCTCTAGAGTCTTAGACTGCCTCAGTCTTTCCAATGTAAGTTTTTCAACTCATTGAATTCTAAATCATTCAAGAAAAAGAACAACTATATATGTCCTGCTAGAATGCCAAATGACAAATTACTATAGCCTAATAGTAGGTCATGTCAAGAGGTATCACATGTGTAAAATTTGACAAAGATAGATATCATGCATTTTCAAGTTTTTAAAATTTCTTCGGTTCAACTCACAAAGATAGACACTGTCAAAATCTTTCAACTGGTTGTTTCAACTAGCACAGGCAGCAATATCCTAGCCATTAACATTGAAGTGTTAAATTTGTTGAAGAACTATATATTAAATCATTTATTATATTAAAGAGGGCATAAGATATGACTAAATAAACTAATATAGTGAGCAATAATAGGCAAAACAAGCACATCACAATCTGAGACAAGGGAATTCAGTATAGTTTATTGAGTTTATCAATCAGTACTAAATAGAAAGGGAGCCTTGGTGCAACGGTAAAAGTTGTCGTCATGTGACCTTGAGGTCATAGGTTCAAGGCGTGGAATCAGCCTCTTGCAGAATGCAGGATAAGGCTGCCTACTATAAGCCCTTGTGGTCCACCCTTCCCCGGACCCTGCATAGGCGGGAGCTTCGTGCACCAAGGCTGCCCTTTTATCAATCAGTACTAAATAGAGGGCTTACAAATTCAGGAGCAAAATCAATTTCATGATTTCCCACAGTCCATATCCATGGCTGATATGCAGCACTTCTCTCAACAAATCTGCCCCAAGTGTCCCATCTGACATTGTCATGATACGGATAATTATCTGCATAAGAGAGGTCCCCAACAAACAGTACAGTTTGTCCTTTTGTTGACTGGTAATGAGTTAGTGTCTTATTTGAATCATAGCTCTGACCAAGATCCCCTGCATGCAATTTGATATGGTGAACATCCATGGGAAAGCAGTCAACACTAAAAATACGCAGATAAGCAGATAATACATAGAAAGAGATGTAAATTGGCCAAATATCTTTCCACAACTTCAGCATATAATTAAAGGTCCCACTATGAAATCTGGAAAATGTTGGTCCCCGATCTTGAAAAATGTCATATCCATTCAGCATGAGAAAAGGTTTTAAGCTTTTACCAAGGCATGTTATAGTCATCTTCTATAAAATGAAAAAACAACAATGGGCTGCCTGGTGCATGAAGCTCCTACATATGTGGGGTCCAGGCAAGGACGGACCACAAAGAGTCAATAGTATGCAGCCTTACCTTGTATTTTTGCAAGAGACTGTTTCCACACCTTGAATCTGTGACCTTCAAGTCACACGATGACAACTCTACTGTTGTGCCAAGACTCCCCTTCATATCACTGTAATAGTCAAAGACTTCATTCCATTTCAAGCCAAAAGCAACAAAATCATAGGAAAACTCACATGTTTGTGTTAGGAGCAGATGGCCCAGTTACCACCCACAGTAACATCATGCTGCCAAAGTTGCACATCTAGCAACAGGTTGACTAGAAAGACAGGTAACCACTCTTCTTTCATATTCCAATTCTAAATACATCATCATCATCATCATCAAGACCTTATCCCAATTAGGGGTCGGCCACATGAATCTTATTCCTCCATTCCTCTCTATTAAGTACCATGGTTTCATTTAGTCCCAAAGTTTGTACCATGGTTTCATTTAGTCCCAAAGTTTTTAAATCTTTCCTCACCACTTCTATCCATATTCTTTTGGGCCTTCCTCTTGCCCTTTTAGAACCTTCTACTTGTATTGCCTCACTCTTTCCAACCGATGCCATTGTTAGTCTCCTTTGAACATGTCCAAACCATCTAAGTCTAATCTCCCTCATCTTGTTACCTATTGATGCTATCCCAAAATTTCCTCTAATATTTTCATTTCTAATTCTATCCTTTCTTGTCTTACCACTCATCCATCTCAACATCCTCATTTCTGCGATGCTCATCCTATGAGCATGATGTTCCTTAACTTCCCAACACTGATCCATAGAGCATGGCCGGCCTTATGGCCATCCTATAGAATTTTCCTTTTACTTTGAGTGGCACCAGCCGATCACACAAAACTCCAAATGCACATTTCCATTTGTTCCAACCCGGTTGGATTCTCTAGGTAACCTTCCTCTCAATCTCTCGACTCTCATGAATTATTGATCCTAAGTACCGAAAGTGGTCTTCTACGGGGACTTCTGGTTATCAATCTTGACCGGTGTTCCACTGCTACTCCTCTCCTTGCTAAAATTGCATTCCATATATTCTGTCTTAGTTCAGCTCATTTTAAATCCTTTAGATTCTAATGCTTCATATTGTTTCTCCTGCAATTGTCTTCCCCATGGCTTCAATCACAGTAGGTTCTAATGCTTCATATTGTTTCTCCTGCAATTGTCTTCCCCATGGCTTCAATCGCAGTAGGTTCTCATTGGAATTGATTAGAATCACTTTGACAGTGTGTGTGTGTGCGTGCGCAAGAAGACAAAGAAGCAAAGGCAACAATTGAAGGCAGAGGGGGATGTACAATCAAAAATCCTTCCAATGACACCATCTGATTTTATAAATGGCATCCACATGGAGCCTGAATTATTAACATCTATCTGGAAAAAGCTAATTCCTTTTATATATCCTAAATATATCCATATTTCTAATGTTACTGATGATGAGAACAGCATAATTTAGATACTTGTTTCCACCTTTATTCATGATAGGAAACAGAACATATCGATATCAACTCAGATTGCAGTCCTCATCAGCAGTAACTGCTTCCATCAATTCTTCCTATAATGAGAAGAGAAGGGTACTGATCCTCAATGTTGAGGCCGAAGGGTCAACACATGCAACTCCAACCATCAAGCTAAACGGAGGTTATTAATCCTTCCTACCATGCTATTCACTTAGAAATTTGTATGGACATCTGATATGTGGAGATTACAGCTTTACAAGGAAATCTATAAGAATGATCATCCAAATTCTAATTGATGTGAGTTAATGTGACATAAAGTTCATATTGCCTAGTATTCACTGAAGTTTTTGCAAACAGCAGTTAAAAAAATAGATTCAAATGAGAACCTACTTCAGTTGGTAATCAAATTGATCTGAAGTTCTGAACCACTCTCTCTCTCTCTCTCTAATAGCTTCATAGAGAATCTATTTGACCATCTCTCCTTATGTTGGTTATACACAATTCTGAACCTCCTTTAGAATTTACGAGTGAAGTGAGAAGTTTAACCCTTCTATAACTTTTGACTGGCTGCTGCTCTTTATATATGAAGAAAAGCTAAAAAACCTTCTACATGAAAGAATGCCACGCTATCATTCATGAAACATTCATGGCAAGCACTCTCTTTCCTTCACATAAATGTAGTGGACACCTTGACAAATCAGAAAATAATGTCCAGGCTCCTATCACTATGTAACTACCAAAATCTTTGTCTTGTGTTTCACACCCCTAGTGATGTAATAAGGCCGAAAGGTCATGGTCATGTCACTATGATGATGCAAGTATTGGAGGTCTATTTCAGTAGTGCACTAGTTCAGCTGTCTCAGACTTTTCAATGACTTCTATGAGTGTATTACTCTCCAAAAATAGCTATATTGAAGCGCCTCACATTGTTGGGTCGGGCCAGAATACCTCCTTGCTGTGCAAATGCAATCAGGGAGGTAGTGTCCAGAACTTTAGCAGACGCCTCTTATAAGCTTGTATTTAAAAAGTCACTCACTCATGGATAGAGCAAAGGCAGCTGCCAGTCTCCAGGAGCCGGCATCTACATCCTTACTAATCCACTCATAAGAGGCCCAAAATTCCAAGCCTATCCACTAAAGAAAAGAACAAGTACATGGAAAGAGTCTTTACCATAGAAACACAAGTTGGAAGGGCCATAGATCACGAACTTCTGGATGCAAGAGTTCGAGTTTTAATTAATATATTACCCAGCCATCTACACTTGGACATTATGCTTAGTTTGTTGGATTAAATTGGTATGGTGACACTGCCTCTGTAAACAATTTGATAACCTTTTAAAACCATTACATTGAAGGCAACCCTCATGTTCTGATTCCCTGTCCTTAGGAAGGTTGTGTTATTAAAGACTCTAATGAATTTATAACCATATTAGCTAAGCTTGAGGCTATTCCACATCTTTGCTGGACTACAACGAAAAGGTCTGTTACCACTGTGGCAAACTTTTGTTAGATCTTATCAAAGGGATTGAATGTGGAGCCTGAAGAGTTCTTCTAGTTGGGATCCAGATTCAATGCACTAGATTGTAGACTTTCTAATTTATGCACTAGATCGCAGACTTTCTAATTTATGCACCAGATCATAAAGATAAACTGGTTCATTACCAACCTAGCAAACTAAATCTAACTTTTTTAGTATTTAGAAGTGCCAAATGGGGTGACTGCAGTGCTCTTTCTACACATTTGGTATTTGGATCTCCTCCCTAAAGAAAGGCAGTTTATAGCTGTTTTCACTTGGATTTAGCTTCAAAATATAAATTAGCAAAATTTAAACTTATTGAAACAACTATCCAAAGAAAGACTAGGAATTTAGCTGAAAAGATACTAATTCTTTTAGAGGACTGGATAGCTACACGGTGGTATATCATGTGAAAACACTAACGGACATATATTGTGCATGACTGTTTTAGGTCCAGACATTTTCCTTGAGATTATGTGATGTAAGGTAAGGCTACGTACTATAGACCCTTGTGGTCCACCCTTCCCCGGACCCTGCATACGCAGGAGCTTCGTGCACTGGGGCTGCCCTTTATTATGCGATGTGTTCTCTGAATTTTCTTAATTTTGTATTGGCATTTCTGGAAATGTACTGCCACGCTATTGGTATTAAACAAGAATGTTGCTGCCTTGGGATTACCCTTGCCCTTTGTTTACTTGACTTCTTTGTAGAACTAATAGTCTGCCAGGATTATACTAGAATTATTATAGAAGTCTCAGGGGGTGCCACCAAGTTGAATGCTTTAAGAAAATTTCTTATCAAAAACAACTGAGAAATATGTGACATCTCGGGGAAAAATTAAGATGTTTTTTAAATGTTTGTGATCTCATTCCAGAAAATCAAAGCTGATTTTATTTTGTGACTTTGTTCTCATATCACTGCAAAGGAAACTGATTGCTCAGCTTACTCAAGTGTTTCTTCTCTGGATGTATGTTGGAAGTCTATCAGTAATTTTTTCTTTTCTTATTTTTGTCAATAAGTGGCTCCTTATGCTCTCATTTCATTCTTGTCGGTTTTCCTTCAATGTAGTTATCTTTCAAAAGATAATCAACAGCTTTGCTAATTGTTTACTTATAAAACACAAGTGCATTGAATCAGTATCATATCAATATAGAAAAAATCAGGTACTTTCTTGAAATCATCCAGAATCAGTTTGTTGGAGTCAACAATATCAAGAACTACAGACTGTAGGAAAGTAACTTATGAGAGGAAAAGTACCTATAAGTCTGAAAGTATATGGAACATCTGGACCAACCCATGGAGGAGTTCTAAACCAGAAATGTCTTGCTGTATTGCCAATACCAACTTCATAGAAGTATCTGGTATCAAACTGCACCAATGTTCTATTTCATCAATTGAAATCTAAAAATGTAATATAATGTAGGAAGATAAGGTAATTCAAAAGCATTTCCTTGTAGATAAATTAGAGAGGTGAAATGAACACTGAGAAGTAGAAACTGTAATTGAAAGGGAATTTACCTTCAACTTGTTGATCGTGCAGTGATGAATATAGCCCGAAGTATAGTTGTAGAATTTGTAGGTAGTAAGAATACCCTCAGCTCGATACTTCATCTTGTCCTTTGCAGTCCCATACAGTACTGTATTCGAACCAGGTTCATCCATAGTGACCCAGGAAATGATTACTCCATTTCCCACATGGTCTCCTTTAGTTATATGAACCTTAACAATAGAACCCGCAGATATTAAAGAAGCATAACGCCATGGATTCAATGAAAACACTGAATCAGCAAACTTCAATGTAGAACAGATTGAAGAAGCATTTATCTTCCTTTGCTTTCTTATGCAAATTTGAGACCCATGATCTCAAACTAAATACAGGAAACTTAAATGCCAACCAGAGCTATAAATAAGTTTATCCAAAGAGTAAGAAAACAGAAAGAGACAAAATTTAGTTTTGGAAGATGACGGCAAAGAACCCAAAACATGCATCAACCAGTAAGACTCCACACATAGCAAAGAAGCGTGTTAGAGGCACAAATTGAAACAAAAATAATCACCAAACAAGCAAAATGAGGAAATGGGTAGGGATCAAACACGATTCAGAAAGATAGAGTGAGAAGAAAATAGTACCTGCTGAGTTGCATTATAACCAGGAGGAATACGAAAGATATCACTATCCAGAGGCATATCCACAGTTTTCTCAACTTTCCTAACAAAACTACTAGTGGTTCCTCCATAGCAGACTGCAACTGCTTGCAAGATGAAGCACAGGACAAAGACCTTCACGCCCATCATCTTTCACCTTCCGGCCTCCCACCTGAACAGCAAGTTCTCCACGAAAAACCCAGCTATTTAAGCAGACGACTTCTTTGAATCAAGGGGAATATCCATAGCACAAGACTTTAAAAATACGCATACGCGTGTTTCTCAAAACGAGTTAAGTAGGAAATATTTATAAAATTGGAACAAAGTAGGTGCATGTTTGACTTAGACTGATTATTTTTTAACAAAATTCAGCAGTGTAAGACAAGTCTTCGTCTTCATTTATTTCACCTAGCAAGTGGATAAAATAGACCAAGCTTATAGTATTATATAGTCAATAGATACGGCATCTCATCATGATTGCCTTTTCAGTAAAATTGGAGTTTGAATGGTCCTGCTGGATGGAAAGCGTGAATGGGACAGAGCTCTTATGGCCGAGAGAATCTAAGCAGGTAGGGAAAGGAGACAACACGGTCGTTACAAAGCATGAAGGATGGGCTTTTGTAATAGAAAATTGACGCTCTTTTCTTCTTACAAGTGTCTTGTATCTCCAGTCGTGGGTATATAAAATTTTGTTAGTGCATGTATCAGTTACTGCACTAGATATCACTTGCCACGGTGGAAAGTTCAAATGAATACAAGCATGCCTAGCGTAGTAACATTGCATGTCGTGGTCTGGACCATTCATCTTTAACTCTTCCGTCTTACATTATTCCATTCTTCTTTGACAAACGATTTTTAGCCCTCTATTTTCCCATTTTCCCACTAATGTAAAGGGTGGATAAAAAATGTTTGAGGTCACCAGTAAAGGCACGTCCACTTCCATATGTGTAAGTTGGAGAAAAAAGGAAAATGGTTTAGTATGAGAAAAGAAATAATTAGGACGACTAAGATTGATTGATCTCTCTCGTCTTAACGGCTACGAAATCAGGAGGATAAATAGTGATTCGTCTCTCTCTGTTCCACAAGCAAGTTCACCCGTTTTCTCCCTCTAACCTTATATTTTACCCCATTAGATCCATGACAATATATAACTAAGAAAAATTTTCACCTGTGTGCCATAAAGTTTATACATACTTCACTTAAGGACTGTAAGTTTGGAAATGTCACATTTTTGCCCTCGGGTATACTTTAAGTGACTCACTATGGGGCTATCGTTTATTAGATGTTAATTTTCTTGGACGAAATCGGCCTATGTTTCTCTTATGTGTTTTTCTAAAGGGCAAAACCATATTAAACTTCCTCCCGCTTTCTTCTTCCTTGGTTCTTAAGCTGAAATCAGCTACGAGCCCATGATCTTAAGTGTTTAGAATAAGAGAAGATGGGTTGCAAATCCCAAATTACTGCATATGCTGGGGAAATATATGTGCATGACGTTTTTAAAGTAAAATGAATCTAGTATTGATTAAATGTATTGATAATTGAATTTGTGGGTTTTCTTTTTATGTACATAATGTTGATTCTAGGTACTATTTAATCATAAAACAGAATCTTTGTGCTTTTGGTGGGTAATACTTTCATAGAGTATGAGTTTGGGTTTTGAGATGAAAAATTGTATAAACATTGGGAATCTTTGGTCATTTTGAGGAGAATCTTTTGTTATTCGAGACATTTGTGGTACTATCATTCTTGTTTAATACCTTATTGTAGCACATGAATCTTTGTGCTTTTAGAAGAAATACTTATTCATATTTTAACGTGTTGGAATTGTCGTCTGGGATTGCATGGATAACTGGGCATGTTTTTGCTGTTTTTTTCTTCATGATTTCATTTTATTTAGTAGTACCATCTATTCAGTGCCCATCATTTTCTTCATAGAGGGTATCAATGAGGCAAAAAATGAGAGTTTAAATTATTATTTGGTAAATCACAGATGAAAAATTCAAAGAGTGTTATGGTCATGAAGTATAAAGAACAAAGCATCCTTG
The DNA here is from genome assembly GCA_035236585.1 of Warburgia ugandensis. Taxonomy (NCBI): domain Eukaryota; kingdom Viridiplantae; phylum Streptophyta; class Magnoliopsida; order Canellales; family Canellaceae; genus Warburgia; species Warburgia ugandensis. The sequence continues at coordinate 30,709,344 of CP141136.1, forward strand.
ATGGAAACCCTAGGTTCTTGAAAGTCTACCACATGCATAAGTTCAATTAAAGAGGGGATAAAATGATATCAACATGTGATTGGGTTGGATGGCTATCACTTGAAAGGGCATCAAAATGGCTAGATATTGAGTGTAAAGGGACTTGTTGGCAACAATATATAATACTCCATTGCTTGATCAGTTATTGAGTCTTGAGTGTTATGATACATGGTAATGGTTCCTTAGGCTGTTGATTGAGGAGCTTGGCATCTTGGATGATCAGTATACATGGACATTCATTAGTGACAAGCAGAAGTGATTAGTGATTGTCTTGAAGAGATAGTCCCCAATAGTGATCACATGACACATATTATGCCCAACATGCTAATTTTAGGGATTGTAGATTGCCTAGGAGTATATATGAGGATGTTCTTTAGAGTACAGCTACAAAATCCAATGATGCATTCTTCACATGACCAATGAAGGTCTTGGAAAAAGAAAATCCAAAAATAGTGAAGTGTTTGATGATAAGCCACCAAAGTAGTGGTTAAGGGGTCACTTTAATACTTTCCAAGGGTGCAACATACTATGCAACAATTGTGTGATTCCTTCAACAATTTCATCAAAGATCATAGGGACATGCCTATCCTAATTGCGTTAGAGGGTATAAGGAATGTGATCATGTCACAATAGGCAAGTAGGAGAGAGAGAGAGAGAGAGAGAGAGAGAGAGAGAGAGAGAGAGAGAGAGAGAGAGAGAGAGCACATGACAAATTGAATTAGGGATATCTATCCAAGAATTAGTCAATTGTTGAAATTCTCAATTTCATTATTTATTTAATTCCATTACAAAAGTTAGGGGTGTTACAATGACGACCTCTTCCACTAGTCCTCATATCTCTCTTTGTCCTGTTTCTCTTCTTGCTTTATATTTTGGATATTTTGATTGTTTGTGGCATGAAAATATTGTAAGTAAACCATAACCTCTTTTTATCACGCATTTCTTTCTTGTTACCAACTCTCTTTGTTTGCATTTTGTAGATCAAGTGTGTTTTGTCACTACAGATGTTGGAGTTAAGAAGTTTGTTAGATTATCATGATTTACACAAAAGTCATATGATTTCATTGCAAACAATGATTGCTTCTCTCTCTCTAACCCTCATTATTAGGGAAAGGGAGAACATTATGATTTGTAATTATCATCCAAAATTAGGGTTTGATGAAGAGAAATGGTACCATCAAATTGGCCAAGGAAGTTGTAGTTTAAACCTTTACCCTCTCTCCCCATAGAGTAGTGTCAACTGAATACTAAGGGCTAGATTTTGATGAAATCATTTCAAATTAGTTCTTTGATCATGATATTGTATTAATAAGATCCACTTGTATGTAACATTGGATCTAATAAAAAATACATTGATTTCCTTCTTCACGTGTTTGTATATATGTGGGTGTGTAAAGAATGCATGAATCAATGATGTGTATCATAAAAAATTGGTTTAATTGTGTATTTATGTAAGATATTGTAAAGTACTAGAATCATATATATACATACATACATACATACATACATACATACATACATACATACATACATACATACATACATACATACATACATTTGAAGTGAAAATATGTTAGTTTTTAAAGTCATTTGAGAAAAATACTTTAAAAATCACATATTTTTAAAGCCATTTACAACAAACGATTTTAAATTTACAAGTCTATCTTAAGAGTTATTTCATTGACTTTCACTTTGCTTTTTTCGACAATATTCATCTATACACAAAATATAAGCAGGATTTTGTTGTGGCTATCCTCAACCAAATCCCAACTATGAATTTGAACTACATTCACATATTCGCAGTCAATATCAATTTTTGAGTGTTAGTTAGTATATCTTTGTTTGTCTCATATATGTGTATATGTGTGTACACACACACACACACACACACACACACACACACACATATATAGGCCGACAAGTAAGTGACACACTGCATTGAATCCTAGGTGTATTGAAATATGGGCAAGAGTCGGTAGGGCATTCCCCTAGAAGCGACGGCTTGCATCAGATCCCAAGTGAAGTGGAAAATGGGCAAAGGCTGCTAGAGTAGACTTGGGTTCATGTCATGGGGGTCGAGAAGTGCATGGATAAATAGGCTATCTCAAGAGCATAAGATTCGTATTGCCACATGGAACAAAGGGACATTAACGGGTAAGAGTCTAGAGTTAGTAGATACAATGGAATGTAGGAAATTCAACATAGCTTGTATCCAAGAAACCAGGTGGAAAGGGGCTAACATAATAGGAATCGATGGGTAGAAGCTCTTCTACGTAGTAAAGGATAATAATAGAAATGGCTTAGGAATAGTGGTGGATAAAGAATTAAAGGATAAAGTTGTAGACATTAAAATAACTAATGAGGCAATGCAAGTAGAAGGTTCTAAAGGGCAGGGGTAGGCCCAAAAGAAGGTGGATAGAAGTGGTAAGAAAAGATTTAAAAACTTCAAGATTAAATGAAGCCATTGTACTTAATAGAGGGGAATAGAGGATCAAGATTCATGTGGCCGACCCCTAATTTGGATAAGGTCTTGATGATATATATATATATATATATAATATATATATATATATATATGCACATTTGAATTTTTTTTACATGGTTATGGTTAGAAACTTTCATATTTAAAGTTAAATTTCTTTTTGAATGTATATATCATATTTTTCTTCTTTTTTCATTGTTAATTGAAAATTTTCACATGTGTGCATGCATGTAATTTTGTTATTTTAAATATATAGTTATAATTCTTGTATACCTAGTGTTTGGTTAAATGCCTAACCTAATCTTTTCATGTCTAACAGGTCCTCATACACAGATTTGCTTCAATTTCTTGAGATAATGGCCAATTATGCTTGGATGACTACAACAAGAACATCAAAAGAATATCAGGGAATATAAAATTTGATAGAGTTCACACATAGGACGGGTCTTAATCATAATCGTATGCATTATCCATGCTCAAAATCAGGAAAGTTGAAAAAGATAACTGTAGGGGTGTTGAGAGAACACTTATGCTTCAATGGAATCAATGAAAGCCATCACTTATGGATTTGACCTGGAGAAGAACTTTTGTATCGGCCCTCAATAAGGCCTGAAAGATATGATCAAGATACTGTTGGAAGTGTTGTAGGCAATACAGCTGTATCGATGTTTTGAGATGCATACAATGACTTCTAGGATAACCCTCAACAATTTCATACTACAATATTAGAGGAAGCCGATTAGTCATTGTACCCTAGGTGTAAAGATTATACCAAGTTGTTTACTGTGGTGGAACATTATAATGTGAAATCAAGATTTGACTTTTCATATCAAGGTTTTATAGAAGTCTTAAAAGTAGTGTGTAAGACGCTACCAACGGATAATAAATTGGTGAGGTTCACATGGGAGGCAAACAAAACCCTGGCTTTACGAGGATTAGGGTATGAGAAGATACATGCATGTCACAATGATTGCATCTTGTACAGAAAGGAGCACAAGCATAAAACTACATGCCCAACTTGTGGATAGTTAATTAAACTTAAACAATTAGATGTTCCTGCAAAAATTCTATGGTACTTCCCCCATATTCCAGGGTTTAAAAAAATGTTCCGTATTACATAAACATCAAAGAAATTAGTATGGCATAATAAAGACAGAGTAGTTGATAGCTTTTCACGCCATCTAGTAGATAGCTTAATGAAGAAATTAATAATGGGCATATGGATGTCCTCAAGGCAAAGAATCCAAGTTATGCAAAGAAATAGAAGCGGTTACAATTTGAGCATTATCGCACTTTCAATACTTGGCTCCATCAAAAGGTAAAATGAAAAAATTCACACTTAATATTACTTTTTGTATATATGTATGTATTCTTACTTTCAGTAATCATATCTTATTTAATATGTGCATACATATATTTAAGATCAACAAGAAGTAACAGGCAATGGTATATCTGAATCCTTGGCCTGGATGGCAATGGGAGCATGACTAGAAGTAATAAAATATGCTGGATATGTTATCAATGGTTATCTCTTTTACACAAAAGACCGTGATAACTCAAGAGTGCAACATAACAGTGGGGTTAGCTTAGTTGCAAATGCTACATTCTTTTTCAATTCAAAGGTTAAAAGGCCAATAGTGGTGGATGATATTTATTATAGGGTTATAAGAGAGATATGGGCCTTGGATTATACTTGTAGTACTGTATTTGTGTTTAAGTGTGATTAGGTGGAACGCAACAAAGACAACATCAAAATTGATGCCCTTGGATTGACATTGGTTCACCTCAACAAGATAGGTTGTAAAAATGATCAATTTATTTTGACATCTCAAGCAAAACAAGTATATACATATGTAATTGAAGACTTATTGGACAACAAATTCTTTTGAATATTCATGTATTTATTATGTGCAGAATGTGTGAATCAACATTGACTATCATAAAAAATTAGTTTCATTGTAATTAAGTGAGAGATTGTAAGTGAAATATACAGTGGATTTTAATAAGGGTTTTCTAAAGTAGTTTGGGTCAAATGACTTGAAAAATCTTAAGTTTTAAAGTCATTTAGAAGAAAATGGCTTTAAAATTTTTAGACTTTTAAAGTCGTTTAGTTCAAACGATTTGAAAAGTCTTCACTTTTGAAATCATTTAGAACAAAAACAACTTTAAAAGTTTTAGGCATTTGAAGTCACTTGAACCAAATGACTTTAAAAATCCTTTCTAACTTAAAATTTTTGTCGTCATGCCAAATTGAAGAAGTCATTTTTCTACTTATTGACTTCTTAAGTGAGACTTTTAAAGTTGTTTGATTCAAACAACTTTTAAAGTAATACTTTAGTTTAATAATTTTTCTTTAACTTTTGATTTTTTCTTTTTAACTATCTTCATCTACACACAAGCTACACACACACACATATATATATATATATAAATTTTCGTTGTGGGTAGACCAAATCTCAACTGTGAATTAGAATTATATTTATATATTTTTGGCCAATATCGATTCTTGATAAATCATTGAAGATCTCAGCCCAATCATTGGAAGGCATTGGTAAATCAGAAGGCTTAATATTAGGTAGATGGATTAAGATTTCTATCTTGGAAAACTAAATAATTACTATGTTTTGACAAGAATAAATTAATGCAGATGATGATTTACATGTACTATATTAAATTTTAAATAGAATCAAAGCATGTGAAATTTAGTTATTGTAAGAACCCTAAATTTTAAATTCTATTTCAAATGATTATGAATTAATTTTGATGAATATAAATTGAAAAATTCTCATGTGTACGTTCCACAGAATTAACCTTTTAATAAAGTTTGCACTTAAGGCAGGTGGTGATAGTAATCCCATGTGTTGTCTGTGCTCAAAATGTAAAAAATAAAACTGTAAGGGTGTTTGGAGGTGTGTATAGCCAAATGTTATATTGTAGAAGAAGCAGTTAAGTTTTGCACAGAGTACTTATTAGGAGTGGATGCGATTAGAATCCCAAAAAAGAAACAATCGATTGTAATACATGATCCAAGGTTGGTGATCTGACTATCCATCTCACTTTGAACAAGGAGAGGAGCGAAACCCCTTTGGTTCCACCACAATTGGAGGAGGGATGATGTTAGATCGAAGAAGACATCATGCATAGGGAACTGTCATTGGAAAAATCAATGAAGTGTGCCTTTTTTACTGATGATCATGGGTAAAAATTGGTGTTATAGGAAAGATCAGTTAAAACCCAACTTTGGATTTGCACTTTTAGTTAGATCCATATGGTTTCATGTTACATTTAGGTTTATGTGATGATCCGACCATTGATCTCTTAATCCAACCATCCATTTCTTAAACCTTGATTGGAAATAGAGTTAAATATATACCTCATATAATTCAAATTTGACTGAAATTTTTTATCTGGCCTTGAAATTGATCAGACAATCTTAGTCATCTAATCAATTATTATGGAAACAATACTGATGATAACTGATCGATGATAAGATTCTATCAATAAATTACTTGACCCAAAATTGATATAGAATTGATAAAAAAAATTTGATATAGTAATGAAATTGATCAGATTAGCTCTTTGATCATTATCTTGTAATAATAAGATCTAATAAAATGTAATGTTTGATATATGTAATAAAAGGATGATACATTAGGAGTTATTCCAAAAAATACTTTGATTGCCTTTTTCACATGTTTGTTATATGTGTGTGTGTGTGTGTGTGTGCATGCAAAGAATGTATGAATCAAAGCTAACTATTATAAAAAGTCAGTTTCATTGTGTATTTATGAAAGATATTGTAAAGTACTAATATAAATTATATATACATTTGAAGTGAAAAATACATTAGTTTATAAAATCATTTGAAAAAATGAACTAAACAAATTTAAAAGCTGGTGACTTTTAAAGTTGTTTACATCAAATGACTTTAAATGTCTAGTACTTTTAAAGTCATTTACACTAAAAGCCCTTAAAAGTCACTAACTTTTAAAGTCCTTTATATTAAACGACTTTAAAATTTCTACTCTAAATTGTGGCTATCCTCAAGCAAATGTCAACTATGAATTGGAATTACATTCACATATTCACATTCGATATCAATTTTTTAGTGTTGGTTAGTGTCTCTTTGTTTATCTCATATGTGTGTGTGTGTGTGTGTGTGTGTGGACGTTTGAAAGTTTTTTGCATGGTTATGGTGATGCAAAACTTGTGAAAATAGTATTGGTGATGCTTTATCGACTATCAGATGTTTCTAGTAAATTTCTTAACCCAAAATTGATATAGAATGGATGAAAAACTTATGATTCAATAACGAAATATATGAAACAATTTTCAGGTGTAATCTGCCATCGTTAAAATAATAACCTTGTGGCGCTTGACCCATGATTTGAATAGTATGGATTTGACCACCAAAAATGATCTACCAACATTACACTAATCATAAAGTAACATCTTTGATTTTTAAATAACAATTAACAAAAATTTTAATTATGTAAAATTAGAGTGAAAAGAGAATATTGAAATTTTCAATTTTTAAAGTTCTAGAAAGTAAATTTTTTTATAGACATCAAATCAAGTGTTAAAACCTCAATATTGGGATTGTACTCAGACAAATGATTCCAATGACACTAAGTATATTGAAATCACAATTAAGATAAATAAGTTTTGACTTTCTTAGAAAGGGTAATTTGATAATTTCATTGGGTGGGCCCCACTTTCAGAAATTGGAGATTTGAATAGCATCATCTCTTTCTTACTGTAGTTATGATGTATAAAATAGTAAAACACATTATAATTGTAATTTTAAAATTTAATAAAAGAAACTATTAAATAACTAAAGGAAGTTCCATTTTGATAATGGCACACCCTCCCACTTAAGTGAATCAAAGAACAGACCTAGGTCTGTTATCAAACCCGATAGAAGAGAAAACTTGATAGTGCTAGAGAGAAGAAAGGAGAAAGAGGAGGAGGAGGAGGAGGAGGAGAAGAAGAAGAAGAAGAAGAAGAAGAAGAAGAAGAAGAGGGAGAAAGAGAGGAAGATTAGCCACCGATGACCATTCACATCGAGGAAGCTCAAACTCGACAATAGGAGAGAAAACCCAATAGGAAGATAAGAAAGGAGAGAAGAAAAAGAGGATGAAGAATAAGGGGGAGAAGGAGAGGAAGAGAAAGGAGGAGAAAGAGGGGGGAAAATAGGTTGCTAGAGAGGACCTATTGCACAGAGGAAGATGCTAGACTAGGGTTCAACTACAGAAGTGGTAGCTCACCACCTCATCTCACTTAGTGCACAAGCACGAATCAAAATCCCATGGTTTTGGGGCAATTCATGCCCTTCTTGACTATAAATAGAAGAGGAAATCAATGCACCACAAAAACTCAGAAGGTTTCACTACAAATTAGGGTCAATCTGACTCATTCTAGAAAGGAAGAAGCATGAAAATACACCCTAGAAGTAAGATCTACAAAACCCTATTCTTGATTTGAGAGTGTATGACTTTGTGAGATTTTTCCATCAATAGGTCATATTACTTGAGACATGAATGTAATTGTACTATTTAACTAATATTACACATGTTATCTATGCAAATTTAGTTTTTTATGAAAATATGTTAGAATGACCATGACTTTTATGTGCAATATACGATCAAGTAGCCATGATATTTGTTATTAATCATCTGCTATGTTGTTATGAATTTTTTTGAAAAATACTTATCATGATGGCTGTGACTTCATCATTATTATTGAGGACTTGTATGCTATTAATTTATTTTTTTAGATTAATGGCTAATTCCATGTAAAGTTAAATCCATTAGGTATGGATGATTATTTTTGTAATACACATCGCTATTATGTTAATTGTGATATGGATGTATTCTAGTTTATCATTAGAAATCTCATTATTAATTTTATTTTGTGATGATGGGATTGAGTTACTAGTGAATGTGATTAATAGGACAAAGGCCTAATGAGAACTAAAGAGGAACTAAAGGCCTAAATCAAGTTAAATAGAGCAAAGTAGTGAAGAAGTAACTAATAAGGAAACAACTAACTAAGAAAGAAACAACTAAGCTAGGCAACTCGAAAGTAAACCCTAAATTAGAAAGAAAATAAATTTAAGAAACTAAGAAAATATCTAAATAAGGAAGCTTGCTGAAAATATGTTAGAATGATAATTATACTATTTAACTAATCTTACACATGTTACCTAAGCAAATTTAATTCTATTATGAGGAGACACACAATTATACAACTTGTAGGTATTTGTATCTCATTAGATCCCTACATTTAACAACCATCAACTATAGTTTTCTGAGGTGAATCCACCTTTAGCTATCACTCACAAGCGTATTATAAACTCTTAGGTACAAAGTAATTCTAATGAAATTTTAGACAATAATGGAAAGTTCTGCTATTAAATTTAAAACTCATCTTTGTAACATACAGAGATTGTTACAGTTTAATGAAAAAAATTAATCTTTGGAGTCCACTACAAATTAGAATATTCATATGTAATTGAACCTTTAATCAACTAACAGATCATAACACCAAGTGATGACAAGAAATTGACAACTGAGTAAGCTCAAATTGATCAATAATACTCTAAGAGTATTTGATAGTCTAGCTCATAGTTATTTGAACATGAAAAGTACTCTAGAAATTGTACATGAGACAAAATTGTGAAACACATGCAAAAATTTTACATGAAATGAGAAATGTAAAGACATTATAGAAAATATTTAGGTAACTTAAAAAGGAAATATAATAAAAATGTGTGTTTGAAGGAGAGAGGGAGAGAGAAGTCAGATTCCACCATTATGTACCCTAACCTTTATTAAGTAAAGATATCAAAAAAATGTAATATCATGGCATGAGAAAAATGCACTAGTGACCATGACCTAGCTAACTAAGCAATAAAAATCCTATGGAAAAGTGACCTTAAGGAAACTTTATGAAAAGAACTAATAAATGGCTTTACATCCTTAGGCTAAAGGCATTACATGTCAAACAAATGAGTGAAGCAATACTACACCTAAGGAAATATAAACCCAAATAGAAGGCATGTTACACTTGGCTGAGAGTAGACTAAAAGCATCAACCAATCTACCTAAAACTTCCAAAACTAATCAATAGTTGATCCTAGTACATGCTTGATAATTGTGATAAGAATGACTTATAACTCATTTCTAGAAATGGGCATGAACAAGATGTAATAAGACATACATGTAAGTTTACTAGTGAATGCTTTAAGATGTATCTCTTTATTGTCGAATGCTAGTAGTTGCTTATATAAAGCTAAATTGTTTTAGTCATGTTTATATGAGTGCAAATGAATGTATATATACATGTGCTATGCGATGACTAGAATGGTGCAAGTTAACACACCTTAAAGTTATTACATCTTTAGAATACTTTACTTAGTTTCTGGATTTAGTTTTTGGAAAGTTTAATTTTAGAAACATCTATACTTGGAAAGTTTTTAGTTTCATGTATGTTTTATCTTATTTGCTTCCAGTTTGTTTGCCACCTATGTCATGTTAGTTTATTTTCTTTAAATGGATTACATAGCCTTTTCTTTATCTCATTGTTCTAATATCATTGTGCTTTTGTTTGTAGTAATGATGGAACAAGAAAAATATCAAAATGAAGGATTGGGAAAAAATGAAGAGCACAAACAATAGGCTAACATGAATACTACTCAAAAGAGAAAGGGCAGATGGCGAACAACAATGGAAAAGGTTACCAAGAGAAAGTCAAAGGGAATTAAAGAAACTATATAATACAATATTAGGGAGCAAAAGATAGGTGAGAATGCAACTTCTTATAGTAGTTTTCTCTACTCCACAGTAAGAAGCATGGTCCCTATCACAATTAATGATTGGAGACCTATGCCATCCTCGACAAAGATTCAATATGGGAAATGTTGAAGGTAGGTAAACATTAATAACATGCATTATATATGTAATATCCTTAATTTTAAAGATAAAAATAGAAAATTATTAAATAAATTAAAATAAAAAATTTATGGATGAAATTATTTCCTGAAAACATAATAATTAGAAAGTGCTCGTCGATACGAATCCAACGCCACCAAGAACGCGAAAAACGGAGCTCAAACGAGGGAGTTATGAGCCGTCAAAGTTGTAAGGGCAAAATGGTCTTTTGACAGAAACGTGTTACACAGGGGTCCAAATTGATAACGGCACCCCTGTCTACACACGTCTCTACCAGTCCGGCGAAATCGCCGGAGAGACGTGGGAAGAGCCGTGTGGGGAAGAGTTTCTCTTCCCCAAGACTCTAAAACCCTATATCTATGCTCCTCTAGGAGCCAAAACGCTCCACTTTGAGCGTTTTCCATGAATGATACGCAAAACCCTAGACCTGCAAAAATCTGAAGTTTTCGGCGAGTGGAGCCCCGGCAACACGAGCAACTCTGGCCAGGTGCAAGGTAAGCCTCAAATCCATGTTTTTCTATATTTATTAATTAGAAAATTAATTAGAAAACCATTTAAAAATTAGGAAAAAAATCGAATTTTTGGGGGCTTTGTGCACGCTACTGTTGGAGCGTGATTTCATAGACCAAACGTTGTCCGTTTGGAAATCGCACCGTCCAACTAGTGCAAAAGACACCCAAGAGCAAACCCTTTAAATTTGGGAGTGATCCAACGGTGGAATTGCCCAGAAAACTCAAAAACCAGTACCTAGGGAGGTTTTTAGGAACTTGGGAAAAATCATTTAAAAACCATGGTTTTTTAGAAAATTAGTGCACAAGGAGGGCATAAATGGATTCTAGAGAGAATTCTGAAGAAAATGGGGCAAAAATCACGCAAAACGGAGCTGCAGAGCTCACGGAGGCGACCGGAATCCGGTCGTCTTCTCCGGTGTCGTCAACGGCGTCGGTGCCCTACGCTGACGCCAGGACGCACTCCATGACGCCCGAGGGACGACGTCATGTGACGTCGTCATCGCATGCGTGCGCGGCGCCGCGCGCGTGCGGGACAGCCTCGGTGGGCTGTCGCGGTGGGACCGGGACGCGGCGCGTCCTGGCGACCGTGACGCACACGCGTGTGCGTCACGGTGCCGAAGATGCGCGGCGCGCGTCCCGTGCGGCATCTGCGTAGCCGTGCGTCTTCGTGCGCCAGAGTACGCCGGTGTAAATCGACGGAAAAGAGGCGCCGCCGGTTTAAACCACCTTATGGTGGTCCGGCAGGCCCCATTTGAGGGTAGTTTTCACTAAAACTTGATTTTTGGGAGCTAGAGAGGTCCAAATCACGATCCGAAAGAGGCATTGTGACCGTATTGACGACGCGGACCTAGTTTTAACTTAAAAACTTAGAAATGACCACTTTTTATTTAGAAAAATTTTTAAATAGTGATGTGACATGTACAGGTGCACTTGAATATACCAATTAAAGGGAGTTATTAGCAAGCTAGTGATCTCACACTGAGGTAGGTGACGACAACTAATGTTTTGCCTTGATTTTTAAACCATGTTTAAACATAGCATCATGTGTGATTGTGTTTTAAAATGCAATTATTATTTACCGTGGATTTCATGCTACATTGCGTACAGGATGGTTATTCCAAATTGAAATCTTTTACTGAATAAACTTATTTCAAATGCTTTTACAAGTATGACGTTAATTTGTTATGCTTACTTAGAGACTTATTTCTTATTATATATATAGAAAATGCATGGATTTACATGGAAATGAGAATAGAGGCTTATTAGCTGGTCCTTTGATAGGCTAACCCCAGGATGAGGGGCATGTCTTGGGGATTGCAAGCTATAAGTGCTCTTGAGTTTTAGCATATACATATGATTTCCGTGTTTTATATTTGATGACGGGTGCTCTCGCCCGGTGGGCGTCATGCTAGGAGGGATAGGGCCGGCCACCCACCTTCCGAGATTATGATGTGATGAGTTTGTGATATGATAGACACCTGCCCATAGATGGCATTCGGTAGGGGTTTGGTAACATGGATAGTCCACACTACCGGTCTGAGCCTTTCCATGGGGACGGACGCTAAGTCTCCCGTTATGGTGTCGACGGGGAGCGGCGGTGGTTGATACCCATGGAGGGTTGCCACTGTAGCATGATGGCCCATATTCTTGTTATGTGTGCATGTATGATGAGCATGGTTATAGATGGTATGCGTGGGTGTGACGACACTCAGAGGTTGACTATGTGTACTCCTGATCATGGATGTTAGTGCGATGTGGTGGGACCCATTACCTTAGGGTGCCCTTATTCTTGTTGTATGCTCCATTTTATTGAATCATGTCATGTTTTAACTCCGTGAATTTCATGTTTTAGCATATGGAATAAATTGGCATTTATTGAACATGGCATTATGATATCACTATCTTCATAAATGTTAGATTTTTCATCAGTATTGTTCATTAATTCTAGCATTTATTACATTAATTGTCTATGTACCTACACAAGCGATAGCTTGCTGAGGCATTGCTTTGTTTTGCAATGCCTTAGATCTCAAGCGCGACACCAGGAAAGGAAAAGCGGTTGATAAACCTTGAGAGCTGCTGAAGACTAGTTTCCCTATAGTTTTAGACAGTAATGTGAGTCATTAGAGTGGATTATCATTTGAATTTCATTATGGACTGCATACTTTATATTTGGATGTGATTTAGATCTTTGGACATATATTGGACATTTATATGGGATGTTATGATGGATAGACCCTGGGCCATATTATTACTGTCTTTTGGACGTTTATTTGACTTAAAATAAAGGCGCCTATTTATTTGACGTTGATTTATACGCGGATCATTTATTTGTGTTTAAATTACATGTACGCCATTTTGAGAAAGGAAAAATTAACACCCGGAGTTTTAAGATAGGTTTAGTAAAATGTTAAATAAATCTTTTCTCATGGGATCCCAAATGCTCTTATAAAAAATAAAAAAAAAATTGTCTTAAAAATCCGGGGTGTTACAATATAATTTATAATGTACCTTATTTTCAGATATAGTAATTCACTATGTACGTTGTAAACTACCTTTGACGTGCCTGAATAGAAGAAGATGCGTGCTTTACAAGAAGCTAGTGAGTACTGGAGAAAATCGAAGAACACCTTGTTCGCAATCGCATAGCTCCATATGTTAACAATTTGTAGAGGCTATACATAGGGCCTGTCATTTATCTTAACATCATTGACTGGGACGTGTGAAATGAATTTGTACAAATTTGCACATCTGTTGAATTTAAGGTATGTGTGGAAATGATGTTTTATTTAATTAATTACATGTAACATCGATTATTGCCCTTGATTATATATGTACAAATGTGTAGGAAAAGTGTGCAAGAAAAAGGAAGGTGCATGAAACTAATATATAGTATCATCTGTCCAGGTTGGGCTATGCTCCTTTAGAAGAGTGCAAAATAAGCACATGTGACAATTTAGTCCTTTCAAATTAATGGTACTATAGTTATATACATTTTTTTCTCTGACTATAGTGTCTTGCTTGACAATAAAAGAAAGTTGGGACTATGGAACCTATTGATCGCTGTATCCTCTAGAAGATGGCACACACAGTGGGCCATATTGGCCAAACATTCTTAGATAAAACCATTGAACAAATTGCTTCTTACATTGTAAGTGGTTCCACCTGTTTATCAATTTTATACTATTACTTGGATGAAATGCTCATGTCTTTCTAATTAAACTTTGTAGAACATTCTTATTCAAGAAAGCACTAGTACATGAATTCTAAGCACTATTGCCAAAGATGACATCTTGTATCGACATAGTCATTCCCATAAAGTCCATTATATGTATCTTATCATACTACCTTTCTCATTAATAATTTTTAGCTACAAACCATAATTTAATTGTTTATTAACTTTATATCATTAATCAGCAATAACATGCACCATTGAGGTAGCCCACCATTGCACCATCACCTATTATAGCACCAGTGGAATATGTACTTGAATATATGTTTGTTTTTTCATCATAAATTAGGTCTTCTCCATTGATTATTGTTATTTAGCTAAAAAAAATTTATATCTTTTACAACATCCATCTAAGAATTGTGTGGATAATCTAAGGTATCATCAACGAAGATAGGGCAAGCAACCTCATAAGAATCAAGGAGGGAGTGCTTGTTGAGGATGTTGAAGTGCTACTTACAGCAAAGGACCTATTAAGAGTTTGCCTATGGGATCAAATTGAGCACCCTCATATTGTCTCCTACATGGAGTATATGCACATATTTGCTTATAAAATATTTGACATTGCATGTTATATTTTCATGGCAATGGTAATAATTATTTCTTTTATTCACCAGCTTTAATGATGCAACTAGGCTTTTGAGGGTGAGGGTGCATTACCAATTTCTTAATCGTAGCATCATTCATGGAGTGGTAGAGCAATGGCCCATAAAGAGGCATGTTCATGATATTTTGCCAGCCTTCTTCTTGTGCTCTAAGGGATAGTGCTTAGTGATTCCCTATAATAATAGATAAGTTTTAATTTTCTTGTTTACTTGCCAACTTATTTTATACTTAGGGATTGTCAACTTTAGTTACAATTCATATGACTGTCTATATAGGGCTCATTGAATGGTGCTCATTTTGGATGTATATGGTGGGCATGCTTTCTTTTTTTATTTTTGTGGATCGCACATCTAGCCTACTCTCATAGAAATTATAAATAAGTAAGCATTTATTCTTTTCATGTATTATGTGTAAATAAATAATTTGTTATTTGTCTATAATGCATTTGAAATTTAAATTTGTAGTGTATGGTTCGAATGGGCTAGTTGACCAAGACTGTACAACTATTGAAACTAACTAAGAAGAATGTCAAGGTATAAAAAAATGTTAATTACTCTATTCTACCACTAATTAAACTTATAATATTACAAATTATTTTTATGTATTCTTTTTGTTGTCCTTATTGCAAAGTGCCCTAACAGCAGTTTGATTGGGAGTGTGGGTGCTATGTGCTCAGATACATGAGGACCCTATTATTCAATGGTTTTGGTGTCTCCCAATTAAAAAAGGTAAGATATTTTTTACTTTTCCTAATCTTATATTTTTCCATATTTTTTTATGGAACCAACTAAAAGAATGTGACCTGAATTAAATATGTTGTATTATAGGCTACTAATCCTTCTGAGTGGACAAACAAGAGGAGTTACTCCAAAGTAAACCTTAATGAAATACAAAGTAAATGAGTAAAATATTTATTGAATTTCAATTAGAACTCTTAGAGTAACTATATGTGTAAAATACATAATAAAGTATTTTTTCATTCACTTGTATATGTTCTTTTAGTTTTCATTATTTTTTAGGAATATATATATATATATATATATATTTAAGGGATGAATGAGTGGAGAGTGTGGGAGTAAATGAGAATGGATCAAGTGAATTTGGAGCTTATAAATGAAGTGAATATGGAAGTTGGTTTTCAATATATTCATTGAATTAAATAACTTTTATGGGATGATGAATGAGGGTAACTTAGAGTGTGAAAGTAAACGGGAATGTGTATAGATTTATAAATGAAATGAATGTGCATGTTGTAGTGAATGCATGTGTTGTGGTTTATTTTAAAAGTATTTTCAAGGTAGATGTGGATGGATAATTATGAATTTGGATGTATTGTACCCAATATAAAAGTGAATGT
Source organism: Warburgia ugandensis (assembly GCA_035236585.1). Lineage (NCBI taxonomy): Eukaryota > Viridiplantae > Streptophyta > Magnoliopsida > Canellales > Canellaceae > Warburgia > Warburgia ugandensis. The sequence continues at coordinate 30,725,521 of CP141136.1, forward strand.
ATGTTTGTCAGGTTCCCATAAGCCAAGGGGATTACACGAGGAAGGTAGTGACTGTATCGTCATTTACCACTTCTAAGCTAGGCTCAAGTATTGTTTTATGTGGGACATCAAAGAATAAACTCAAGTATCGGGTGAAGGCAATGTCAACACTTACAAGTATATCAACTGTACTTTGGCTATATTCATCTTTGCACCCTTAAGGATTTGGAGGTTCATTATCTCTCTCTTTTATTTTTTCTCTTTAAAATATGGGTACTGTTGAATTGATTGAATAACAAACTACCAAAAAATGCACTTCTCTTTAAATATATGAAAGAAAACTCCCTTTTATTGCAGAGGACATGCTATTATACTATACACCATTTCATTTCTCTGGCTTTAAATAAATAAATAAATATATATATATATATATATATCTTGTATGCCAAGCAGTGCTTTCCATTTGTTGATTGTGGAGTGTTCTATGAATAGCACTGGCTTGTTTTCGCATCCCATTGCATGTTGATAGCATCTTTTGATGCTGGAAGTCTAGCATGACAAATATGCCATCGGCACGGATTTCTTAGAGTGGCCTCCTAGGATACTCAGTGCTGTAGGTACCTAAGATGAGCTTCCTTATAAACCAATATGGAGATGAATGATCTTGAAAGAGACGAGCGTTGGAGCTAGGTTATGGAACGCGGACATAGTAGGCACTGATCTTGCCAATCCAAAGATCGGTCTCTACCAATGATGTATGACATAAAATTAGAATGAAACGATGGATTCGTAGGACCTAATGTCAAACAATGAAGATGACATGTTCTACTTTCAAGCTTACATGGTGAAACACCTTTCCCGATTTATTCTTGTCATTTTTTGCTATGTAGGACTCTTTAAGTAGAAATTCATTGTGAATCTTTATCTATCTTTCTCACTAGAACAAAGGGAAGAATATTTTAAATATGAGTTCTTTCGATAGTTTTTGTACAACCTATTAAAATTTTGACCTTGAAACTGCTCCAAAGAATGTGGAATTGAAGAAATTGATTCTGGATTTTAAGAAGTGGAATCTGGAGAGAGGTTACAACAATATTTCACATAGACAAATATAGCCCTAAACATTTCATTGGTTTTCTTTGTTGATTCTTAAACATAGATTACTGCCAAACATGAAATATCTCGTGATAAGGAACTAGAAATCATGCTTAATATGATCACAGACATTATAATCAATATATGTGTGATAAGGAACTGTCAAGCATGAAATATCTCATGAAACCTTATTAGTAATGATGTTACCACAACAATAAAGGTATATGATTTTTATGTGTACAGGATGACACCCACTTACTATTACAAGGTCAAGATTGGAGGCACCATCCACTAGTTTTCCTTTACACCTCCTGAAGTTGGGCCAAATGTCCCCTGCACATTTGGTGTCATTGTTGTGTATTATACAACTAAGCTTGCTATTTTCGCATATTTTAATAGTGATTTATTAGGAATTCAAAATGAATCCACCTACCAACTTTTTTTCTTTTGACTATTCAATTTCTTTCCAGTTGATGCATACATACATACATACATACATACATACATACATACATACATACATACATACATACATACATACATACATACATACATACATACATACATACATACATAGACATTATAAAAGAATCAATATTTGATCTTTATAGTTTAAGTCACATGATTCATGCCAAAATTTACTCATATCAATGTGAACTTGGATATCCTCCCTAGTGCAACTCTTCCCAGGGGCTCACCATGGCCCATCGATCCTTCCATGTATAGTTTTTTCTTATACCAACTCCTATCTACCAATTGAACTTTAAGTGAAGTAATTAATGTCAAGGAGATTCTCAAAGGATAAGGAAGATGTTTCTTTACGGAATGCATTCTTATTTACATTCTTCATGAGATGCTATTGCACTTAAGAACTTTTTTTTTTTTTTTGATAATTCAGAAAATTTATGCAAGTATTAGCTAATATTAACCATCTAACTCATACACTACTTTTCTCCTAAAATTACTTCCTTCCTTAAGGTAAGTCCAAGAAACAAAAAGGGGTGGATAATAGAAAAATATAGTCAGGAAGGCAAGGTCTTTCAAACCTCCAAAAGAATAAAAAAGAAAAGAGAGTGACTAAGTGAAAAATATATCCTGGGAGGCAGAAGGACAAAGTCTTTTAAAAAGCACCAAAAAGAAGAGTAAATAATAGGAATTCTTCACAATCATGAAGGAAAAGGAGAAAGGACTGCGTAAGAGAAAAATGTAGTGGGAGATATCAAGATGTAAATATTAAATGCTTTGAGAATATGGTAATTAATGTCAAAGAGATTCTCAAAAGATAAGGGAGCTATTTATTTCTTCATGCAATGGATTCTTATTTATATTCTTCATGAGCTGTTATTGCACTCAATAACTGATTTTTTTTATCATCATCATCAAGACCTTATCCCTATTAAGGGTCGGCCACATGAATCTTATTCCTCTATTCCTCTCTATTAAGTACCATGGCTTCATTTAGTCCTAAATTTTTTAAATCTTTCTTCACCACTTCTATCCACGTTCTTTTGGGCCTTCTCCTTACCTTTTTAGAACCTTCTACTTGTATTACCTCACTCCTTCTAACAATGTCGTTGTTGGTCTCCTTTGAACATGTCCAAACCATCTAAGTCTAATCTCCCTCATCTTGCTACCTATTGGTGCTACCCATAAATTTTCTCTAATATTTTCATTTTTAATTCTATCCTTTCTTGTCTTACCACTCATGCATCTTAACATTCTCATTTATGTGATGCTCATCCTATGAGCATGATGTTCCTTAACTGCCCAACACTCTGACCCATAGAACATGGCTAGCCTTATGGCCATCCTATAGAATTTTCCTTTTAGTTTGAGGGGCACCTGCCGATCACACAAAACTTTAGATGCACATCTCCATTTGTTCCAACTTGCTTGGATTCTCCGGGTAACCTCCCTCTCAATCTCTCCACTCTCATGAATCAAATGATCCTAAGTATTGAAAGTTTTACGAGGACATCTTGCTTATCAATCTTGACTGGTGTTCCACTTTTACTCCTCAACTTGCTAAAATCGCATTCCATGTATTTTGTCTTAGTTTGGCTAATTGTAAATCCTTTAGATTCTAATGCTTCTCTCCATAACTCTAGCTTTATATTTACACCCTCCATTATCTCATCAAGTAAGACTATATCATCTACAAATAGCATGCACCAAAGAATCTCCTCGTGCAAATGTTTTGTTAACTCATCCATAACTAATGTGAAAAGGTATGGGCTCTATGCCGATCCTTGGTGCAATCCTACAGTGACAGGAAAATTACTAGTCTCGCCACTAGTGATCATAACATTTGTTACCGCTCCCTCATACATATCTTTAATTATGTCTATATACCCCTATGAAACCCCTTTATCGCCCAACACCCTCCATATTAACTCTCTAAGGACTCTATGATAAGCTTTTTCTTAGTCGATAAAGACCATGAGGAGGTCTTTCCTCCTCTTCCTATATTTCTCTACTAATTATCTTAGTAAGAAAAATAGCTTCCATGGTAGACCTCCTAGGCGTGAAACTAAACTGATTCTCTGATACACTTGTTTCATGTTGTAACCTCTTCTCAATCGCTCTTTCAAAAGGTTTCATAGTGTGGTTCATAAGTTTGATCCCTTGATAATTAGTGCAACTCTGTATGTCTCCTTTATTCTTATAAATTGGTACAATAGAACTTTTCCTCCACTCATCAGGTATTTTCTTTGATTTTATAATCTTGTTAAAGAACTTGGTCAACCAAACTACCCCAATATCTCCCATATGCTTTGGAAACCTCTATTGGTATACCATCGGGCCCCATGGCCTTTCCTCATTTCATCTTTTTCAAGGCCTCTTTCACTTCAGGTTTTCTAATCCTACGTTCATATCTATAATATCCAAAAGCACGCTAGGAACAAAAATTTATGACTCAAAGTTGAATATAGTAGAGGTAGGTGCAAGATAAAATGCATTAAGGTTGCAGTAGGGGGCCCCAAAATTTTCCTTGACCCAACCTAGTGGTATCCCTAAAAATAACATGTTGGTATGCTGGATCAAGCTTAATCATGACACTCATGCTTTATTAATTTATTACGTATTAAGCTAATAGGATTTTCTTTTTGAGCACTTTGAAACTTCTACCCATGCCACTTTGCATCTGTCCTTAAAACTTATTTTTCCTTGTACCAGCTAGGTATTTTTGAATTGCTTTTATTTTTATCCTATATCATTAGTTGAATGAATGACCCACAAAGAGTTTTCTTTACAAATCCTCTCTTTCTTAGTTATATGGCATTATTTTACTATTTTTTAACTTATTTCTAATTGAATCAATGCATATATTTTTAAGATGAAACCCCACTTGAATCATTGGCTTGGATCAATGAGAAAATGAATCACTCTATCAATCAAGGAAAATTTACTAGTGATTGCTTATAAGATAGAGACGAAAATAAGATGGGAACATTTTTCTTGAATAGTAGACATACACATGCACATGAGCACACGTGCACGTGCACACATACTATACATAGCCTTGAACCCAGTTGCCCAGTGAGAGAGTACTTATTGTCCTACTTGTTATAAGGCTTTGGTGCTAAGATGGGAAAGTTGAGTCTCGGTTGCTGCTATTGCCAACCTCACCTAGCTTAAGATCAACACATACTCGTTGCCAACCACACCTTCCAATAGTCTCTAACCTTATATAGCTAAAAGTTTTCCTAGACTATAAGGTAGGGTGCTGATATACTCAACCCTTTTCCTTTTCTTGGGAGACATTTTTTCTCTCCTTACCTCTCTCTATCTCTCTCTACACAAGGGTGCAAGGATAGCAAGGGGAAGAAAAAGGGTGAATATATTAGTTCCATGTAAGATGTAATTAGATAAATATAACTTATTATATATTTCCAACATTAAATGATATTGGATATATTTTTATCAAAGGTATCTCTATATTTTAATATAATTGGCCCTCTTACATTTTATATCATGGAGGAAATCTTTTTTATAAATAGAGTATAGTGTTATTCAATTCTACTAGTATTTGATACGCAAGGAAATCTTCAAAGATTGTAAACTAAGCCCTATTAGGATTGGATGCTCTTTGCTTTTAACAAAAGAAGAATCATTATGTTCTTTACCGATGGATGAAGCGATGCCTAACTCACGTGTTTTGTGCCTCTACCTCTTCTACTTGTACCCGCTATTTGGTCCCCAAGCCAAGCGTAGTGCTGGTTGTCAAACTCTTCCACGCCAGCTTGTTACAGTCTTTGATGGACGTAATTCCCAATTGCAAACACCCTTCTTTTACCACCCACATGTATGGTGAAACTTTTTTAAAAATCTATGCCATTAATCGTATTAGGAATATCTTAAATAGGCTACATATAAAATTTTCTAGCCATGCAGATTCTTTTAGTCTATATTTCTCTGAGTTGGAAATTTAAACCCTCCATTTTCAATTTTTTAAAGACCAAAACAAGTGGTTAGGATAATCTAAATGCATCGATTCTTCACAAGTAACCTAAGTTTAATACTCATAACCTTGCTAATGACTTAGATCATCTAAAAAAAATACTATGCATGTCAAAAAGTATTGATTCCTTCAAAGAAATTTCTAAAACCAAGGTATATTCTATTTAATGATGAAGGGGAGAAAGAAAGTTCCAAGAAGCACAAACTAATGTAGACAATAACAAGTGGACATAAGCTATGCAAGAAAAAATTAGCTTCTTATGAGTTGGTGAAGCTTTCTAGGGGTAAGAAAGCACTAAGGAATAAATGGATGTTCAAGTTGAAAAAAGATAGCAATAGAGAGTTAGTGAAGCACAAAGCTTAATTAGTCATTAATGGCTTCAAACAAAAGAAAGGATTCTACTTTGAAGAGATCTTCTTAACAATAGTGGAGATGACCTCAGTTTGAGCAATACTCGAATAGGTATCAAGCTTAAACAGATGAATGTGAAGACTGCCTTTCTCCATGGAGATCTAGAGGAAGATATCTACATGGAGCAACCAAAAGGGTTTGAAATTTTGGGTAAAAGCATTTGGTCTATAAACTAAAGAAGAGTATCTACAGCCTCAAGCAAGTACCGATAAAGTGGTACAAGAAATTCGACTTGTTTATGATGAGTTATGGATACACAAGGACTCAGTAGATTAGTGTATCAATTTTTAGAGATTCCATAATGGCAAGTTCGTTATCCTGTTACTTTATGTGGATGATATGTTGATTGTTAGTTAGGATGCGACCATGATTAGTAAGCTAAAAAAGGATTTATGTAAGTTCTTTGATAAGAAGGACTTAAGTCCAACTCAATAGATTCTGGTATAAAAATTATTCCTGATAGGAACACAAATGTTGAATGAGTGATTAAGAAGTTCAGCATGGAAAATGCAAGTTAGTCAATAAGTCGCTTGTTAATCACTTCAAGTTAATCAAATTTTAGTGTTCCTCTTTGAGGAAAGAGATGAAAAAGATGACAACAGTCCCCTACTTTTTAGTAGTTTGCAATTTAATTTAGACGTGACCTCTTTTCCATGTTTTAGGTTGAGGTTTATCAATTTCTAAAATTACTTCACCAATTGATTAATGTGATGGTCCTATTGCTTCTATTACAAGAGATTGCTGCTAGTCCTGCACAACACATTTTGTGTCTTCCTCTTCTAATTCTAGAAGTTCATCTTACATATCTTGATTCTTTGTGATGGACTATATCGGTGTAGGATTTGGAATAATGTTTGGAGCACTAGAACTTGAATCACTGCACTTTGTATTATTTTTAATGTCCTTGTAGAATTGGTTTTCATGTAACACAACATCTCTACTTCTAATAATTATTTTGGTTTTTGGATCCCAAAGCTCATATCCAAATTCTTCGTCTCCATATAGAGAGGACTTGACATCAAGTTTATGTCTCAGCTCCTTGAGTACATGTGCAAAATTCTTACACCCAAACACTCTTAGGTGAGTGCAGGATACTTTCCTGGTAAATAACACCTTTTTTGAAACTTCAAAATTTAATGATGTTGACAATGATCTATTAATCAAGTAACAAGTGGCATGGATAACTTCATCATAGAATGGCTTAGGCAACTTTGTCATACTTAACATACATTTGACTAGCTATACAATGTTCTAGTTCATCCTTTCGACTATACAATTGTATTGTAGAGTACATGGTACCATCTTCTCATGTCGAATATTGCAATCAGCATAGTATGTTTTGAACCCTTTGGAAGTGTATTAGCATCTATTATTTGTCTGGAGGAACTTTAATTTCTTTCTTGTTTCCCTTTCCACCATGGCAATACCTTTGGCAACTTAATGAGTTGCTTCTTTATCAGCTTGAACAACCCTTTTTCTCTTAGGTGTTTGAGTCTCTTATGCCACATATTCAGTGATGCCCTATCTTGTACTACATTGAGGCTATTGATATAAATCTTCACATTGGTCTTGTAAAACATGCAACAAATATGTTTCCGGCAACAATCATTGTACCTTCTGTTAGCTTCCAAGTACTATTGCTTAAATAGTTATCATAGACCCATCGATCAAGGGCTGGCCCAAAAATAAGATTTAGCTAGAGGATAGGCATGTGCCAGACATCTTTCAATACCGTGCTATAATCAAGATTGGTCTTGAGTTATACATCACTTATTCTCATGATGTTCAATAAAGTGGCATTCCTCATCCTCATTGTACCAAAGTCTCTTGGTTTGCAGCATGGAGGCATGACGTTTCTCCAACTGATAATATTCTTACATCCTGTGCAATAGTGTTTAAGGCTTCACAATTTTCCTCCTTTAGCAATTTACTGCCTTGACTTTGCTTTGTTTGCAATTTTTGACAATCTTTCTTCATTTGGACTAGATGCTACAATGATAATACTTGATTTTGTACTTTTGCTGATTTTGACCATCATTGAATTTGCCAAGATCTTGAGATCCTTTTTTGTTTTTGCTTCTACCTTTACCATTTCCTCTATCTTCAATTAACAAGACATGTGTATATTCTATGCTAACTTCTTTTCTTTTGTTTTCTTCATTGAATAAGACATCATTGACCATATGATGGTAAGTTTTCCATCTAGAGTTGAGTTGCTAAGAGACTAATGTCTCTACGTTGTCTGATAGGGGAGCAGTAATTTCAATAAGGAGTTGCAAGTGTAAAGTGCAGGTGATGTTTGATTGGCTAGAAAAAAGTTTCTAACTGCCATTTCCTAAAACTTCTTCTATTTTCTACTTTTTTCTAACCAATCAAATGTCACCTACTCCTTACACCTGCATGAAACAACTGAAATACACACACACACACACACACACACACACACACACACACACACACACACACACACACACACACACACACACACACACACACACACACACACACACTATAAGGTAAGTCAAATATAGAGGGTATCAATTTGTTTCTTGAGATCTGAATCACCTTCAATCACTGTATTATTGATTTTTTAGAGATATCATTACTAGTCTCACTCAAGGTTATTCACATGAGTATAAACCCATGTGACCCCATCATTACCTAGTGGAGTTTGGTGCATGAAACAGCTGAAATACACACACACACACACACACACACACACACACACACACACACACACACACACACACACACACACTATAAGGTAAGTCAAATATAGAGGGTATCAATTTGTTTCTTGAGATCTGAATCACCTTCAATCACTGTATTATTGATTTTTTAGAGATATCATTACTAGTCTCACTCAAGGTTATTCAGATGAGTATAAACCCATGTGACCCCATCATTACCTAGTAGAGTTTGGTGTGGATGGGTGCATAAAAAAGTTCTTCATCATCAGATAGATTACGAGTTGTTGATTGTTGAGCCTTTCCAGTTAGATGTACACTATCACTATCCCTTTGAAGGCATGAAGCCTTCTAGTGTCGTGGCATAAGAGGAGTCTCTCACTTGGGTGACTAGGTTTCGAAGCTAGGTGTGGGTGAGTGTCTAGCATAAATGTTCCTTTGAAGATTGCCACCAATCACAAGCCCAAAATATTGAAATGGGTTTAAATTTTAGTGCACTGCTCATTCATTGCATAACTTATGAAATAGATGGTTTGGATAAGGGAAAACCCAAACTTGTACTCCTAACAGCTACTACTTATAGGGAACATATATGAAGGATCTAAAAAAAAATGAATGTTAGGCATGTGATAGGACATGGTATAGTCTAAGAAAATGTCAATCCCATGGACATCAAATCAACGATCATTATGACAAGTTAATATTAGAATTTCTAAACTTTTGACTAGTGAGATTATATTTCTAAACTGTACCAGAGTCTTCAGTTGGTTGAGGTGCTCGTGTAATATATTTACCAAGCTCATCCATATGTGCCTCCTCTAGTCTTTAGTTAGTTGAGGTGCTCCTAGAAGTTCCACCATTTGTAAGGCATCTTCCTCAGCCATTCATGCCTCCTCTAATCTCCTTTCTTCCTCCATTTTCAAGTGAGTGGCACCTACATAGAAATTTTAGAAATAAATACTTTTCATTTGTGAGTAGAAAAATGTGTACCTATTTTGAGGAATAAATAACAAAAGATGCAATTCCTAAGTGTAACCATTAAATTAAACACGAGGTGATTCAACAGACACCAGCCAGTAGCCCCAGCATCCTTTCAACCATTGACTACTTAGCCACTTCTCTCATGAAAGCTCTAGTCAATTGACTAGGTTAACTGAATAATTATGACTAATCTAAGAGGTTGTGCTAAATGGTCATCCACAAATTAGATCTATGCTAATTGGAACAATGATAATGACCACAATATCCATGCTATCATCATTGTTGATAGAAAATAGATAAGAGAAATGGGAACAATAAGAGCAAATTCATAAGACATAATATAGTTCAATTCACATGATTACAACTACAAGGGTCACTAACAATTTAGAATCTATACATGGAAGAAGCACCAACATATTTTGCACATTGCTAAATTGAGCTATATGCACACTCAAACAAAGCATATAAAAGGAAATATTCAAGCAATGACCACCATGGAAAAGAAAAACCAGATAGATGAGCATTTAATCAAATAAACAAGCATATCTAATATTTTAGGAAGTCTCTAAAGATTTGGACTTGAGACAGAAACAAACTTAAAGGAATTATGTGAAATCATCCATCAGATGAAGAGCTCAGCTATGAAGAATCCAGTTTGCTCCTTGTATATATGTGCATAGAAGACAAAGATTCTAAAAACTATGACTAGCAGCATTATATCTTATTGGCCAGAAATAAAGGGTTTGATCCCTGAAACACATGTTATAAAAAGAATGAAGAGGAGCAGGATTTTACAAGTGGATGAAAACATGACACTTGGCTTGGACTATACCAATTATTTGGGTTCTATAGATAAAGGCTGGAATCTCAACACATCTCAAGTAACCTTATGATGATGGGCAAAGCCATGCAAAAAGAGATACTCTAATCATTCACTATTATTTGTACTTATCAAAGACTTAAATTCCAGTACATACAAATTTGTAGACTTAATTCCACCAATTTATATTACAATGATTAAGTTGGTAAGGAGACTTTGTGTGTGATATGGAAGCCACTTCCACTATGGGAACTAATAGTAAGATTTTGATAGCATTTTTCATGCAACCACTCTTTCTCTCCTCATTAACCATTTTGAGTAGTATATTTGACTCTCTCTTTTTTATTTCTAGTTTTTCCTAATTGATAATTAGTATGTTCAAGCTAGGCCTTGCTTTGACAAAGAGAACCATTCTAAGATCAGGCTCCTTAGATGTTCTCCATCAAACACAGGGACATGATGACAAATTCAACAATCTTGGGCCCCTTGACTAGTCTCCTTTCTTCCTCCATCTTCTAGTGTTGGAATTCTGTTACCTGTTATGAACTAGGGTTTTTTGCAAAATATTCAATCAAAAGATGCTTTCATATAAAGTGACACACAAGATCTTTCACCATCTTATTTTCATTAAGTGCCTCTTTGCAAGTGGTACTATACAGATCCTTAGTCAATTTAAGCTCTAGCTTTAGCTTCTTTGCAAAGAGACTTCAACAAGGTGTACAAATAAAAAATAACAAATTAATACAATCCAACAAATATGAAGACTAAATGGTCCTTCAATGAAATGCAAATTAAAGTAACCCATCTAGTTATGGCATAGAGAAGTTTTATATACAAGACATCAGGAGATCAAAACGAAGACATAAGTATCGTGGAATAACTGCCAGTTCATAGTGCAAACTCAATCACTTTATCTATAGTAGCAAATGCTTGGGATTTGAGTGGTCTTGCTAAAACAGAGTCTAATTTTTTATGTTACTCAAAAATAGATGAATATTACCTGCTTCGCAAGACAACTCAAAAAGTCATGACTAAAAATGCAGTTGCCTTTTAGTGTCACAACAAGAAGAGCAATACCTTTGTGACAAATGGTAGCATTGGGTTGACAACTAACTTTGTTGCTGGTATTCATCATAGATGGTCCTAGATATGTGATTAAGAAAAAATTATGATTACACACGTAGTTTTGAAAGACATATCTTGCAAAAATATAAACATGAAGTAGCACTGGATGATACTTACTCTCATTCTAAAACAATGCAAGCCTTTATTACTTTCTCTTTCATGATCTCCTTTTGAACTGAACTTCAAGCTTATGATCTAGACTATTTCTAAGTAATGGAAGATCTAAATAAATATGATCACGCATACCTCATAAACAAAAACAACATAGCTTACACCACTAATAAGGTCCTAAAAGAGCATAATAGTATTCAAATGACTGCAATAGTAACTGACTAGCAACTAACTAGCACATGAGAGAAATACACCTCCTTGTGGATGACAGCAAATTCAATATCAAATATAGCAAATTAATCTATGTTATGAAAAATAAATAAGTAAAAATTAATCAAAATGAATTGTTCCAGAGTCTTCAATTCATTGAAGTGCTCCTACACTATTACTTATGCTTGCAATGTCTTCACCAAGCTCATCCATAGCAACTATAATAGCAGACTCTATAATGATATAGAATAAACATGCATTGGTCATTACTTAGCTCATAAATATAATATAGATGTATAAAATAAAATAAAGTTTAAATATAGAGTCATAAATTATTACATTTCAACCCATATAGCCAATCTCTCTTAAAAAAGTCCCATATTGGTCAAGAATCTGACCATCAACACTAAAAACAGACTCTGATGCAATTGTAGATATAGGAATGCTCAAGACATCATGAGCCATGGCAGCAAGTTTAGGATACCTGAAATCAACATTTTCATTAAATAAAATGTAAATAAGATTATAAAAAATATTATTTTATGATATAAGAGATTATTAATCAATCAACCTATATTAATTGCCTTTCCAAAATGCAAGAATGTCCATCTTTAACTCTTGCAACCTTAGTTCATCCAAATAAACTCCAATTATGATTTTTACATAACCAAAGAAAATTCTTCACTTTCAAATGAATCAAATTCTTAATGCAAATGTAATTATATTATTTAACTTAATGTAAGAGAACTCATAATAAATTCCAATACCATAAGTCACATATGAAATATATAAATACTTTCATTACATTTAAAACCTCTTTACTATATGACAAGTGGTGTCTATCATCAAGACCAATACCTCTAGCCATAGAAGGGGAACTCTTAACTATATATTCATTGAAGAGGGAGATTAACTTTTTCTAAACTAGAGCAAACTCCAAGGAACCATTACCAAATAATTTCTTGTATGAGAATTCCACAAATGAGGGCCTATATCAAGGATCCAACACACATTCAATTGCCAAAATGGTGCTAAATTCATACCAATACTTTGAAAACTTGGCAAACATTTGAGTAGACATACTCTTCATATAATAATCATCACTTCTCATGTATTGTGTTAAGCACATATAAAACACAAATGCTACACTAAAGTAGAAATTTTCTATAGATACTTTTATCTAGAAAACATGCAGATAGCATCATAAAAGAAATTTTTGCAGCCTCTTCCAATTCATCTATAGCAGAATAATGTTTATAATTTGGGTCACTTATTTCTTAGTGAAAAAATGCACATTGCTAACAAAGAACACTTTCAAGCATCAGATATGTTGAATTCCATCTTGTAGGACGATCTTGTCGTAAGCCCTTTTTGGTCTCAATTGACATGTGATTCACACACTCTAAAAAAAATTATTTTCTACCTTATGATGCTTTAACATACTTGATGCTCTCTCAATTTTTTTGAATAGCATAATCTATTTCTTTCAAACCATCTTGCACAATCAAATTCAAAACATAACAACAACAACAACGAAGATGAAAGAACTCTCCACTACAAACAAGTGTGTTTCAAATGTTCAATTGATACTTTAATAGCTCAACAAAAGAATTATTAGTAGAAGCATTATCTAAAGTGATTGAAAAGAATTCTTTTTCTCAATCCCACATTCTCCTAATAATGAGTATACTTTTTTTGCTAAAGATATTCCATTATGTCTAGGTGGTAGGAAACAAAAATTTAAGATCTTCTTGTGCAAGACCCACTCACTATTTAGAAAATATTATGTGAGACTTATATAACCATCAGTAATATAAGAAGTCCACAAATCACATGTCAAAATTATCCAACCAAGGGCCAACTCAAACATCTCTTTTATCTTTTCCTTTTCTCTTCTATACATTGTCAGTACATCTACTTTTACTATATTTCTACTAATCAAATGCAAGTCTGCATGCAAATATTTTAACACACCTCTAATTCCATCATACTCAACAAATTGAAAAGGCAAATCATGCATAACAACTATAGCTACCAGTAACTCATGAAAAACTTCAAGATCAGACTTTTCAAAACTTAGTGACATAGTAACCTGACTTTCAGATAAAAGTAATTGTCATGTATCATGAGTGCAGCTCTATTGACAAGTCTTTAAATGATATTTTAATTTCTTGTATCAAATTTGCTATCGTAAATATATCGTGGAGCAATTCTTGCATTTAAACCTTTGCCTTCCATCTTCTAATACTAGATGGTGTTCAAAAAAATTTCAAACGGGAGACATCATCTTCCTATGTTTTTTACCTCTATTGGATTTGGAAACTAACTCCTCATTCTCCAAGTCAACAAGTTCATCATCATCCTCGTTATCATGCACTAAATTCAAATTGTCTAATACATTATTGCTCCCAACCTGTGCCCATATTTCAATTGATAAGAAAATTTTAGTTCACACTAAACATCAATTACTTCATTAAAAGGTCATATTAATTAGAACATGGAATAAGCACAAAGACATATAGAATCAAACAAAGAAGAATCAAACTCTATAAAGAATCAATCAAGCAAGAATCATAAAGTGAACAAACAAAGAAAAATATATTGCTCAAGTGAGGAATAAAGGGAGAAATAGAGAGCTAAAGAAAGAAAAAATAAGAAACACATACCCATGGTGCTATAGGTGTGCTCATGGTGTAAGAATTCTTAAAGATATTTGAAAAAATGGAAAAATCTATGAGTAAACATTGGTAGTCTGAAAGATGAAAATAAACCGTGTCTCACGACATTTTATAAATTAAAGATCTTTTTAGTAAACAATTTCCTACAGTTAATTTCCTCTCTCCTTAATACAACTTCCACCTAAAATTGTTAGTTGTAAGGGGGTGAGTATGACAACTCACAGTGAGAGTTTACTCGGCTAGGTTAAACCATCATGTCAAATCAAAGGCCATATCTGCTATGACAAACAAGCAACAGAAAGAGAATAGTTAATGGTGTTATGTTGATACATAAAGTGATTTAAAGGGAAGAAAAATCTCTTAGGGCTTCCACACAAAAGCCCTAAATCTATCCCTCTCCATGTTCCTCTTCAGCCAACTTCAATTCTTCATCTCCTCTATTTTGGTTTTTTCTTCTAGGGCTTCTAAGTTCCAATTTCCAAAGTTCTAGCTTCCGCGCACAAAACTCCAGTTCTTTTCTCCTTTCTTCTTCCTTCTTCTTCTCCACTTTAGATTTTTGTATTGCATCCCATAAGTAGAAGATGTCTGCAAAGTCAAACTTGAAATAATAAATAAATAAAATAAAATGTTAACACAACAAATATACAATAATACAAGATAGTTCTTTGATAACTTCCTATTATAATCATAAATATAGGATGATTCTTCGATAACCATCCCATTTTAATCATAAATATAAGATGGTATTGGCATAACCGTCCTATATTTAGTGATGAATATAGGACAGTTCTTAAAGAACCATCCTCTATTTGTTTTCCTTTAAAACAAATATAGGATGACTCTTCAATAACAATCCTATTTTAATCATAAATATATGATAGTTATAGGATAACCGTACTATATCTAGTGATAAATATAGAGTGATCCCAAAGAACCACCCTATATTTATTTTTATTTACTTAAAAATTGTCAAAGAGGTGGCTTTGAAGTCCAGACCTCATGTAAACAAGTTGTAGTTGGGACTGCTTAGCTACACTTAGCTTAGGTCGTCAAGTTGTGCCAAATTAAAATTTTATTAGGTTGTGTAGTACTACATTCAATTAGAAGTTTAGAACAATCCTACATTTGTTTTCCTTTACTTAAAAATTGTAAGTGAGGGGGATTGATGTCTAGACCCCTTAACAAGTTGTAGTTAGGATAGCTTAGCTACACTTCGTTAAGGTCATCAAGTCATACCAAATTAAAATTTTATTAAGTTGTATAGTATTACATTCAAACCATTAGACATTTAGCCTACTGATATAGTAAATTGAAACCAATCCTCAAAAATTTCATGATTCCCAACTTCAAACTCTAAAGTGTAAAATTTACTCTCTTATTAGCATAGATATTCTATTTCCATCTGCTTTAGCCTTTAAGGCTTTAAGCAATAAAGAGCTGCTTTCACTATGCCCTCTAACACTTAGCCTTTAGTCACCAACACATCAATGTTGTTATGTAATTTTAGGTCATATAGATAATGTCTCCAAACCTTTAAGATGAATATAACAATTATCAATTTTAGATCATGAGTAATATATTTGACCTCATGCTTCTTCCATTTTATTAATAGAAGATCATTTCTATTTTTTTGTATGCCTTAATTTCTTTGTTTGTTATCATACTTTCTAACTTAAGGTCAAAGTGTTCTATTTAGACAAAACTTCAAAGGTTAGCCAAATTCAAAATGTTAGTCGAATTATACCTCATAACATGAAACTGACTAAGACTACACATTTTTTGAGCATCTACTTTAGTAATATACATAAAGCCAATTATAGACGGAATTCCTTACCATTCATAAATCTGATCTAAATAATAGATTACATTGCATTCATAATTCCTTGCCATTTATAAATTGTTATTAGAGAGAACATAAGAGACAAGTATTTAAGATAAATATAAGACACTTTCTAAGTAACCGTCTCTATATTAGTAAATATACTATGGTCTTTAGAAATTTGTCCTCTATATTCTAATAAATATAAGGTTAATGACTAACCATCCTATATTTTTTCTGATGATAGGTCAATTTCCAAATAGTTGTCTTGTATTCCCTGAATATAATTAGTTCATTGTTGATGCGATATAGGATGGTTCCCCCAAAACTATCTTGTATTATCACTATTAGCATCAATATTAATAAGGGATGATTCATTGAGAACCATCCTGTATTTTACCGTCTTATAGGATAATACAGGATGGTTATTCAATAGTCATCCTTTGTTCATCAGAATCATAGGACAGTTATGTAATAACTATCTTATATTTAGTATTTAATATAGAACAATTCTCATAGAACTGTCCTATATTTGTTTTATTTATAAGTCCCTCTCTTGCCTTTCACCCGTCCCAAATTTTGGAAAACCCTCCCTCAACCAAAGTAAAAACCCTGACCAGAAGAAGAAGAAGAAGAAGAAGAAGAAGAAGAAGAGAAAGGGAGAGAGAAAGCATGCTACCTGACACAAGGAGAGAGAAGAAGAAGCATAGAGAGGGCGAGCGAGAAACTGACCACACAAACCTAGCTATGATCCCCCAAGCAAAAAGAAGAAGAAGGAGAAAGAGGGGAGAGAAAAACAAGATGAATAGAGAGAAGAAAAAGGATAAGAGGAAAGGGAAGGAGGTAATTGCTCTTGGAATTTCTATCTCACCATTTTCTGCCTCTTTTTATGTTATGTTAAAAAAAATTCCAATACATGTCACATATCCAAATACCTTATTTGTCCCATGAACTTGATTGAAGAGACAATATAGGGTTAACACTAATTTTCAATTATGGGTCTTTTAAACTCATCCCTTTGTTGTCTTTGCCTACATTAAGTCTCTTGTGTGTTGCATCACCCAAATGGCATGGCATGTCTATGAAAATAGTTACAAACACTCTACTCTGGAGAGTGGAAACATAGATAGTCCAGCTCTTAAAGGAGTTGTAGAAACAAGTGGAATCCACAAGGTTTGTATCCTTCATTAATAAGCCAGATGAGTAATCACTACTAAATATGTTTGTTATCTTTCTTTTTTAGGATATTTAGGTATCCTTCATTAACAAGCCCGATGAGTAATCACTACTAAATATGTTTGTTATCTTTCTTTTTGGGGATTTAGACCTTTATTTGAAAAATAAGGCTTGCTCTTTTTTTCTTATTAGCAAGAGAGTTTTGCACTTTGTAGTTAGAAGATGACATGAAAAGGCTTACTGTCATATGACTCATGGAATCTTAGTGACAATAGTACCTTTCTCATTTAGCTTTTAGATAACCCTAAACTAGTAAGCATTGAATTGAGATGATCCTAACTAATGTTCAGTTCTTTTGCTTACTAACACCATTTTGAAATGTAACCTCTTTGGTCAAACCTTAGTTAAGTGTATTAATCTTTACATTATAACTATTAGATGGTTTTCTCCAACATTTTTATTATTATTTATTTGAATTACCATTATTTTCAATTGATCTAATTGTAGCATTTTCACTTGTTAAGGAAACATGGAACTTGAAGAACATGAACAAGAATAACATAAAGAACAATTGAGCACATGTACACCTGTCAAGAGAAAGGGCAGAGGGCTGAAAAAAATGAAACATATAATTAAGAGAAAGTCAAAGGGAATAAAAGAGATGATACAATTCAGCAGTAAAGGGCAAGCAATAGGTGCTAGTGCAAATTCTTATGCTAGTTTCATATGATGCATAGTTAGAAGCATGGTGCTAGTCTTAGTAATTGATTGGAGATTTGTGTCACCATCAATCAAAGATGTAATATGGGAAATAGTCAAGATATGTAAATTCTTCCTACATATAACATAATAAGTCCCTTATCTTGTTTTTCTTCACATAGATTAACATGCTTCTTTTTTATTTTGTAGTCTACCTTTGCCGTTTCTAATGAGTGCAATAAGAGTGCATTATAGGGGAAATGTGAACAATGGAGGAAATAGAAGAGTGAGCTTGCAAGAAAGTACATACTTCCAAATGCTAATGATTCATTGAGGCTTAACATTTTCCTTGAGTTGTATTCCTGCTTCATTGACCAAGAAGCATGGAATCAAATTGTATAGTTTAGGCTCTCACCTAATTTTGAGATAATTACAACTAGCCCAAATTTTGATTCCTCTAATTTTTAAAGTCGATCGTATTTTGATTACATTCCTTTGATGTATAGGGAAAATGTATAAAAGGACAAATGATGCGTGCAACTAATCATATGCAGCACCACCTTGTCAGGGTTGGTTAAAGGAAGAAGAAGTAAGTATATGTGACAATACATTTCTGTCTAAATATACTAGATCTTTATTTCATTAACTCTAACTTAGTGTCTCTCTTAACATCAAAAGAAGGCTAGGACCATGGAGAGCATTGACCATGCTCTTCTCTGGAAAATGGTACATTTGAAAGGGCATAATTCCCAGACCTTCACTAACATAAGTACTACAGTAATTTGTCACAAATTGTAAGTAGTTTTTTTTTCCCTACCTTTGTATCTTTTGGATTATATTTATATTACATATATGGATCTAATCGTGTTATGATAATTACATGTGTAGGAAGAGGACCTAAGAAAGTGCAACTACAAGGACTCTAAGCAACACTACTGTAAAGGTGGACATCTTGTATAGGGCTATGAGCAACAAGGACGAGCACCCTAGTTGAGTAAGGGCCCAAGGTTGTAGTGTGGTTCCTTCCAAGTTCTTCCCTAAAAAAAGAATCCTCCTGTAGAAGAGTTGGAAGCATGGAAAGAGAAAACCTTCAAGTAGATATATAAGAAGGTGAAGAATGATTTGTATAAGGACTTCTGTAGTGGAAAAAGTTTAGGTTAGGATATTGTCCCTCGCCCCCAATCTAACAATAGCTGCACTCCTCCATCTGAAGAATAGGTGGCAGAGCAAGTCTTTGAAGGAGATTTCTAGATCATTGAGGTATACATTTACATGTTTACTTTTACAACGTTGAATTATTTAGTAATCTTTTCATCATTATATATATATATATATTATTTCTCAATTGCAGGTGCATCATTGCATGTTACAACTACATACAGCTAAGAACTATATCTCTGTAGCAACACTGTACAAGGTTCATTATGTGACATCTGTTCATGCTGCGTGGGAAGTTGATGCATCCACACACTAAGTGTGTGTGCATTATTGCTCCCATCCAACCAGATGCCTCCTACCATTTTAAATAAAAGGGCATGATATTGAAATTGTTGGGGATACAATTGAATATCATGTGGCTTGGCCATAGAAATATATCAAACCAATGATATGCAAGGTATGTATATTGTGTCATAACATCATTTCCATCTATATTTTTTAAGTCATTTGCTAAATTGATTAATATTATCTACAATATCTCAGTTCACCAGAAGTAGTAGAAGGCGCCATTGATGCCAACCTCCCTGGTAGTGAATTCCAACATAGGGATTGCCCCATCTAAGCCATCCCAACCTTCCTAGGTATTTATATATACTTGTATGGCTAAATTTAATATCTCTATTTCTCTTCTTATGTATGTATGTATGTATGTATGTATGTATGTATGTATGTATGTATGTATGTATGTATGTATGTATGTATGTATGTATGTATTCATTACTAATTCCTACAATGTTACATCCACAGTGTAGGGATCAAGTGGAGGTTCCACCTAACACGCCTCCATTCCTAAGGAGACAGTATAGAATAGAGGTAGGTTTACTTGCTGACAACATGGTTGAGGTTCCAATCTTGAAGGAGGACCTCTTAATCATATGTAATATGGCTCAACTAGAATACATGTATATCGTCATCTATATCAAGTATGTCATGTAACTGCTCTATTAAAAATCAAAATAACAGTACTTGCTTTTTAATAAGACATGATAATTATTTGATGTTAACCCAATGCAGGTCTTTGCTTGATAAATTGCAAAGATTAGAGGTCACGAACATTTACAAGTTCCTTGACCCTGCTGTTGTCTTTGGTTTAAAGGATCATTTACCCATGGAGACAAATAGAATGTATCATACTTAGGCTCTTGCGTTGTGAAAAGGGGCATGCCTTACTGATCCCCTGTAATAGCAAGTAAGTTATAACATATGCTACTAAATTATATTATTTCATTCACACGAATACTATATTAGTTAATATTTGAAACTTATAATTGAATTATTGTGTTTACAGGTCCCATTAGATGCTACTAGCTTTGGATGTGCATGGTGGGCATGCAGTGTTTTTCAATTCTTGTGGTACACATTCGAGGACAGCTGATGGAAATTATCATTAAGTAAGTCTTTATTATTTCATTCATTATAATAACTAGGTACTTGATAAGTGATAACTATCATATCATTCATAATCTAATGACCTTCAATTACATATGTGCAGTGCATGGCATAAATGGGCTGAGCTGGATGGTAATGACCACCCAGCAAAACTCAACTGAAAAAAAGTCAAGGTAAGGTTTACTAATTACTAGTTCTTTACTATAATTTATAAATTGAACTTATTTCACATGATATTTGAACCTTTTCTATTGTCTTTGGTATTCAGTACCCTAAACAACAATCTGATTGGGAGTGTGGTTATTATGGTCTTAGATACATGAGAACCCTCATTCATGGGGGATTTCTAATCTCACAATTGAAAAAGGTAAGATAATGACTGATCATTATTACAATTTTCTACTTTTCTTGACTAAATCCAAGATTGCAGGTATGAACTGAATTATTAAATGTTTCTTGTAGGCAGATTTGGGAAGCAAGAGTTACTGCTAGTTGGATCTAGATGACATTAGAAGGGAATGGACAAACCATATTATGAATTTTAATTTATAGTTCGCTAATATTAATGAATGTATGTGCTTTTTACTCAAATGAAATACAAAAAAATAAGTTTATTTCTATGGATGTACTCCATTGTTATTTTGATTGAAGTTGCATGCTTTTTTTATTTCAAAGATGGAAAGTTGGTGACATGGTGTGTTGAACTAGACATAAGGTTGTCTATGGAGAAGTGTGACTATATGGGTGTGCTTTCTTTAGTTCAATTCAATGTGAATTTTATGGAGAAGTTAAATGTGGAATGTTGGAAATGTGTACGATGATTGTAAATGTGACCTACAGAAGTGAAGTTAATGTGTTATTTTATCACATAGTGACTATTGAATTAATCTACATTTTACTCAAATGAAATACAAAACATAAGTTCATTTCTATAAATGTATTTCATTTTTCTTTTGATTGAAGTATGTGCGTGCTTTCTTTATTTCAATGATGGGAAGTGGGTGTATTGAACCAAACATATGGTCGTCCATGGAGAAGTGTGAATGTATGGGTTTTCTTTCTTTAGTTCAATTCGATGTGAAGTGTATGGAGAAGTTAAATTTAGAATGTTCAAACTTGGAAGTGAATGTGCATAATGATTGTAAATGTAGCTTACAGAAGGGAGTGAATGTATTATTTTGTCACATAGTGACTGTTGAACTAAAGTACTTTGAAAACTATAACTGCAAGAAGAATGTAAATAACAAATAAAAACCAACAAAAAAAATATAGAAACTGGTTAAGATTAGAAAGATGTACAATATAGGAGGGTTATTCAAAAACCATCTTATATTATAACTCATATGAGACTATTTGTGGAAAATTGTCCTACATTGCTATAAGAATATAGGATGGTTTTCAATAATTATCCTATATTACTAAAGAATACGACTACTTAAAAATCATCCTATTTTATTATAATAATATAAGATAGTTATTGAAAGTTGTCTTATATTATTAAGCTTACTGGTTACCAAGTTACTGCGTTTTATAGTAGTGTAAGAATGTAGGACGATTTTACATAATCATACTATATTACTAAAGAATATAGGATGGTTGTTGAGAAATTGACCTTTATTATTATAGTAATATAAGACGGTTGTTGACGGACTGCCCTTTATTATTATACTAATATATAGGACATTTATTGGAAATTGTCTTATATTATTACATTATAACAAGTTCCTTGTTACAAACTTACCATCCTATATTTAGTATAAGAATATAGGACAATTTTGTAGGAACTGTCCTATGTTAGTCTATATCAATATCAGTAAGAATAAAGGAAGATTTTTGGGCAACTACCTTTTTATTAAGATAGATAAATCAGGTTGTGTTAGTTTCACGACTCAGATGGGTCAACACAAAGGTTTAGCAGGTCATGAGTTAGATAGGTTAACAGGTAGTGTGTTAGACGGGTCAATATGATGGGTTAATAGGCTGCATGTGAGATAGGTCAACATGGACTGACACGAACATGTCATTTTTGGGTTGACCAAATAAATGACACGAACACAATAAGACTCAATCCTAACCCGCTAAATCCATGTCGAGTTCGAGTTGTGTTATCGTATCATATCATATTTTGCCAATCCTAATTTCCCCTAAGCAAGAAGGATGGGCAAGCTTTCTTCAACCAAGTGATTAGGAATGGGAAATTCCACTCAACTGCATTTAGATCTTCTTCTAGCCTATGTCCCCTTTCATATTTTCAAAGTAATTAATGCAAGTTGTCTTGCTTTGGGTGATGTGGGCTTACCAAATAAGCAAGCAAACATCACTACTTAATAATAATGACATCGCAAGGATAAGAAGGCAAAAGAAAAGGTCTCCAAAGAAAAGGAACCTTGGAAACAAATGTGGCATAATTGATTAAGTGCATTTTTTTGAGTTTCTTCAACATGGGTCCACCTAAAAGCAATTTTCAATGTAATCTTTATGCAATTTCTAGTTAGTTGAAGGAACAATAAATTAGTTAAAAGATACTAAAATTGAACAAGTGCAAGAAAACATGTCCATCCTTGGTTTTAGAGGCACCCATCACCATCATGTTCAATCAATTGGGTCTCACCTCAGGCAATAATCATGTAACAATATATCTTTCCTGCATGCACTAAACATGTATGATATTATATTAAGTAGACAACCCCTCCTATTTTTAAGGGAGGGGCATTGAATCCTTGAATCCATTTAGATGGATCTCCTAAGAATTTGTTTTCATTTTCTTATCTTCATCTCTAAAATATCAAATTTGTAGATAGTTGTAGAAATGGAACATAACACTTTTCTTTAGAGAAAGAAAACCATTAATGTAATCATAACATGTTCTTCTTCTCAACCTCCCTCACTCTTGTTCTTCTTCTTCTTCTTCTTCTATCTTTTATCCATGCAGTTCAAGTACTCCTCCTTTGATGTGTATTCTCTTCACTTGGCATCATTCTTACCATTATTGTAGTAGACAATTGTTGCAAGTCTCCATACACCTTTCATCATCATCATCATCATCATCAAGACCTTATTCTAATTAGGGGTCGACCACATGAAACTTGTTCCTCCATTCCTATGTATTAAGTATCATGGGTTCATTTAGTCTCAAAGTTTTTAAATTTTTTCTCACAACTTCTATCCTAGTTCTTTTGGGCCTTTGCCTTGCCCTTTTAGAACCTTCGACTTGCATTGCCTTACTCCTTCTAACCGGTGCCATTTTCATCTAAGTTTAATCTCCTTCATCTTGTTACATATTATTGCTACTCCTAAGTTTCTTCTAATATTTTCATTCCTAATTTTATCCTTTCTTGTCTTGCCACTCATCCATCTCAATATCCTCATTTCTGCTACACTCATCCTATGAACATGATATTCTTTAACTACCCAACACTCTGATCCATAGAGTATGGCCGGCCTTACAACCATTTTATAGAATTTTTCTTTCAGTTTGAGTGGCATCCACCGATCACACAAAACTCTAGAGGTGCATCTCCATTTGTTCCAACTGGCTTGGATTCTCAAGGTAACCTCTCTTTTGATCTCTCCACTCTCATGAATCACCCATCCTAAGTACTAAAAGTAATCTTTTACAGGGACTTTTTGGTTATCAATCTTTACTAGTGCTCACTCCCACTCCTCTCCATGCTAAAATTGCATTCCATATACTTTGTCTTAGTTAAGTTGATTTTAATTCCTTTAGGTTCTAATGCTTCTCTCAATAACTCTAGGTTTGTGTTTATGCACTCCCTTGTCTCATCAATTAAAACTATATCATATGTAAATAATTTATGCACCATAGAATCTCCTCAAGCAAATGTTTTGTTAACTCATCCATAACCAACATGAAAAGGTATGGGCTCACTGCCAATCTTTGAGGCAATCTTACAGTGATAGGAAAATCACCAATCTCTCTGCTAGTGGTCTTAAGATTTGTTTCCGCTTCCTCATACACGAAACCCCTTTCTCACCCAATACCCTCTATATTAACTCTCTAAGGACCCTATCAAAAGCTTTTTCTAAGTCAAAAAGGATCGTGGGGAGGTCCTTCCTCTTCTAATATTTCTCTATCAATTATCTTAGTAAGAAAATAGCTTCCATGGTAGACCTCTCAGGCAAACTGAACTGGTTTTCTAATACACTTGTCTCATTTCTTAGCCTCTTCTCAATCACTCTTTCAAAAGGTTTCATGTGGCTCATAAGTTTAATCCTTCGATAATTTGTGCAGCTCTATATATCTCGTGTATTCTTATAAATTGGTACAATAGATCTCTTCCTCCATTCATTTAGCATTTTCTTTAATTTTATAATCTTTTTAAACAACATTGTTAACCAAACTACTCCAGTATCTTCCACATGCTTCCAAACCTTTATTGGTATGCCATCGGGCCCCAAGACCTTTCCTTTTTTCATCTTTTTCAATGCTTCTCACTTTATGCATTCTAATCCTACAATCATATCTATAATGTCCAATGCTGTTTAGATTTACAGTACTTTTAGCCCCCATATTCTCAGGGCAATTGTCATTTAGCAATTTTTAAAAATAACTTTCCCACCTTTGTTTAATCTCATCATCTTTGACAAGTACTCTTTAATCATCAATTCTAATGCACTTAACATGGTATAAGTCCTTATCCTTCTGTTCCCTTATTGTTGTAAAATTAAACACATCTTTCTCACCTTCTCTTGATCTCAACCTATTATAGAGATCATTATATGCCTTCAGTTTAGCTTCACTTACTATTCTCTTAGCAATCTTTTTAGCATTCTTATACTATTCATAGTTTCCATTATTTCTAGTCTCCTACCATGCTTTAAAACACACCTGTTTTCTTTAATAACTTTTTGCACTATTTCACTCCACCACCAAGTTTCCTCTACTAATTACCTTTTATCTTTAGATACTCCTAAGACATCTTTTGCCACTTCCTTAATGGGCTCAGCCATCTTAATTCACATGGCATTGTTCCAATTTTCTTCTACTATAAACTTATTTGTGAGTGAGGTTATTTTCTCCCATTTTAAACTCCACCACTTAGTTTTTGGATACCTATTAAGTTCATTTTCATTCTTCCATCTTTTAATGTAGATATCCATCACTATTAACCTATATTGCAAGGTTAAACTCTGACCATATATCACTTTATAATCCTTACCCATTGATCTTTCAATATTCTTAACTAAAATAAAAAAATTGGCTTTTATAGAGTCCACTTTTAAATTTTATTAATTGTTCATCCCTCTTCTTAAAGAATGTGTTTGCCAGGGCCAGTTATATGCCAAGGCAAAATCAAGAATAGCTTCCCCCATTTCATTTCTTTCTTAGATATCATACCCTCTTTGTACCATATAATATCCTTCCTTTTCTTTTCCTACATAGCCATTTAAGTCTGCTTGTATAAATATGTCCTCTGTGTTGAGAAGTTCTTGCATGACTCCCTCCATATCTTCCCAAAGCTGTCTCTTGATTCTATCTTCTAACCTTACTTGTGGTGCATATCCACTTATAACATATATGATCTTCTTTTCTAGAATAAGTTTTATTATTATAATTCAATTACTAGTTTTTTTTAATGTCTATAATTTTATCCTTTAATTCTTTACCCACCACTACTCCTACACCATTTCTGTTATTATCCTTTCCTATGTATCAAAGCTTATACGTATCAATTTCTCTAGTTTTAGTCCCTTTCCACTTGGTTTCTTAGATATAAGCAATATTGACTCTCCTACATTTCATCCTATCTACTAACTCTAGACTCTTACCTATCAACGTAATTGCATTCCATGTGGCGATGCAAATCTTATGCTCTTGAGATAGCCTATTTACCCATGCACTCCTCAACCCCCATGACATGAAACCATACCTACTTTTCATCGTACCTGAGATATGATACAATGCATTGGTTCCGAGGGGACACTCTAGTAGCCTCACTCTAGCAGCCCTTGCCTATTTTTCACTGCACTGGGGATCCGATTGAGCACGTCACATACGGAGGACGCCCTAGTATGAGGGAATGTCAGTTATTGATTCATGTCATGTTAGGGTTGCCATACGTGAAGAAGTTGAAGATAATTTTCCTTATTTTCTCTTCTTATTTACAAACTAATGTGCATATTTATATTCATTTGTAAGTAAAAAGAGAAAATAACGAAATAATCTTCAACTTCTTCAAAAGATTTTACTTGCTGGCTAGCACCTAGCTAAAATCTTCCTCCTTTTTTATCTAGTGCAAGATGCAATAGCAATAATAAGACCATTGAAATTATTGCAACCCAACAATAAATTGTAAGTACTTCTTCGAACATAAATTTTCTTAATTTTACACATAAAAATCAACTTCAAAAGTGATGGATCATCATGATCACTGGGTGGATTGTAATTATTGTCTCCCATCTTGCTCTTTTTCTATCTTAGATAAATTATCAATGAGGTATTTATTCAAGTCAACTTTTAATTTCTCCTGTGTTGTAGGAAAGAACACCAAATATAGCCTACAACATCATCAATAGGGATTGCTATCTTGTGAAGAATCAAAATGCTCCATTCATCATAACAATCAGTGATGGGGGAAATGTTGAAGCCTTGACCACAAAGTAAGGCTCTTGCTCACAAGAAACATGGAAAAAGACTGCCGGTCATCCTAGTGCTACTAATAATAGGATACTTCTTTCCATAAAATTAGGAATTCCCAGAGCTTCAATTTATAAATTCTTATGTTTTATTTAAGAGCAATAATAAATCCAAGGATACACTTGTAATTTACCCCCTGTGAAGGGCCCACTACGCGTCCGCATCACTCTACTTCAGGCATTCTCCTCATAGTGCTCATTTGACAGCCATAAAAGTGCAGACGTGGATTTATCGTTGCTCTGTATTTAGTAAGTTAACAAAAAATTGAATGTTGTTTTATGGATGGATTTTGTGTCGCTGTGCAGTTCTATTGAGTCCCAGCCTGACTACATTGGTTATCGGGAGTGAAGCTATGGACATGCAATTCTCGAGAGAGAACAGAACTCATGCTCACTACGACTGGTACCGTGATCCCAAGGGAGATGCTGTGGTGGATGACAGTCACTGGTTTTACAACCGTTACTGGTACCCAGCGGAGGAACTAAGGTTCATCCAGCGGCTTGATTTAATTAGGGAAAGATAAAATGCACATTTCTTGCTTTAGTACTGCTACTCTTTCAGTATTTAGAATTGCAGCTCTAATTCAGTAGGTTCCTCAGAAGGACATGATTATGCTTGTTGCCTTACAAAAAGACCTCTTAGTTATTATGTTCTTAATAAGGTGGATTCCTACAGCCTGCCATTTAAAGGGAGCTGATTTTTCAAATATGTGAACACGAATCAATGGATTTTGTGCCTCATATAAGTATAAGATTGTGCTCGTTAGTACGCCAACATGAAGCTTCAAATTACTTTTCTTAGTCTATTGATTCAATTACGCCCACAGTCAAAGAAAATGTCCTAAAATAAAGAAAAGAGAGAGGGATGTGCATGCTGGCATTCAAGTTAGCTAAAATGCAAGAAATCTGTAAACTTTGCTGTTGTTACATTAAGATGAAAAACTAACAATAGCATTTCCGGAATATAGGAAAAGGATGGAGCACGCATAGTGAGTAGCATAGTTACGTAGTTCGGATTCAGGAATAAATAGGTAAGGCAATTATTTGAAAAAATCAGCCACTATTTGTGAAAAGTTGAGGAAAAAAGTGAGGAAAGGCATCATTCGGATGTTAATTCAAGTTTTTAATTTGAATTTTTAACTAGATTTAAAAAAATATATAAAATTTTGACAACTGATTCATGAAACTTGAGTTTTGTTTGGTAAATTCGAGTTAATTTCTGGAGATTTGTGTTGAATTAAAAAACAAAAAAAAAAAACAGGACTTTCTTTACATTATGTTGAAAGAGGATGGTGGATAAATAGTTGGAACTTTTTTTAAAATAATTCAAGTATCCGGAGACTTTTGTAACTATGATTAGAGTACCAATGAGTAAAATAAACATAGAACTGTGAATAGTTTAAGCCCTGAGTACATCCCAAAATTATTTGTTTGCTGTTTTATAAGAGGATGTGTAGAAAGAGTTAGAGCTCAAGAGAAAGCGATTTTTCTGAATTAAATCTCCCAGGAAGTCTGGAAAATTGAGATGTTGGTCTGTTTATGAGATTTGGAAAGTGTATTGTTGAGTTGCCCAGACAAGGTTTTCTCAAACTGGTATATCAAAACTCATTCTTTTTGAAAATCAGCCAGTAATCACTATTATTGGCTGCAACAGTACAGGGCCTGAGGTTGTAGAGTCATTGCAATCTAATCTAACTGCACAATGCACCATAAACATAAAGTACTTATACACAGGGTGTGGGATAGGGTGTTTCGAGTGCATATCCAGGTCATGTGCCTTTCGAGCAGGGATTTTCCCAAAAATGCTAGTCTGACGTATTTGTAGCAAGTGATAGCATGATTATATTATTTGCAGATAATATCATTAGATTGCCTCTTTGTGCATCCAAATGATGGTAATTTTACAAACAACAGCTAGCTAGATACTTTCAAAGCTGATATGCAATTTGAGGTAATTGTACATGTAAATGCTATGTTAAAATTTATTAAGAAATTTTATGCGTTTAATCACATATACTGATCTCAAAATGCCCACAGCTACTTATTTGGGATGAATATTTTGATCTAGAACTGCATGTTGCTGAAAGATTGACAGCAGAGAAAAAAAACAGAGGATGATTGTTGTCTTTCCAATCCATCTGATTGGGAGTTCCCACGAGATCCATGTGGTAGAAAAGATATGGAAGAAGAAAAGTGAAGGAAGAACACATGAGAATTTTCTTGCTAAAACACTCAAAGATTACAAAGCAGATTTCTGATGCTGAGTAAGAATAATCATCATATGGATGTAGTGGATTCATCTGCCGGATACCAGTGTCGGTTGTAGAACCATAGAGAATCAGCAAGTACAGCATCTCCGTCTTGATTGCGGTGCCAACTGTAGAAGGCATGGGTTCGGTTCTTAATGTCAAATATAGCATGACCAAAGCTAGCTTCCCTATACGCTGAATACTTCGGTTGTGGCTCTGTCATGCTGCATAGAGTAAAAAGAAATATTGTGAATGCCCATTCACATTTGCAACTGCAAGCATATTACAAGAAGAACAGCAAAGTATAAATGTTAGCCTTGTGCAATAATTTTACTTGGTTGCTAGTCCTTCAATATTTCCTCCATCGCCAATGGTGATATAAACTGGGGCAGATTGATCATTTACTGGACTGCATATCCCATTCACTATGTTGTATGCAATGTTTGAGACTCTTTCCTGCAAGATCAAATCTTTATGGTGTTAAATCACTCGTTGCCAAAGTGAATGTTTGACTTCTTAAGAAGATGCAGTGAAATAGGGAAGTTCTATTGTGAAGACCAAATTTAACATGGACTCTAGGAAGTAAAGAAGTATACGAGATTGATATTTTCTCATTATTGACAAACAAAGAACTATGGTTGTGCATCGTGAATTGCAGCAGCAGCTCCAAGGGTTAGTTCCTCTACCACATAAAGAAATAACTGTAGTAGAAATCTGGGAGTACACTCCATTAAGTGTCAGAATTGCATTTCTAAACGGTAAGATCTGTCAAGAAACATACATCTACATCTGTCATCACTCCATTATATATTTTAAAACTTCTCCGTTTCTCATTTATGCCGAAATGATTTGTATGAAGCCAACCATTACATGCCATTCTACTCAATTATTATCATGTGCAGCCATTTAAAACACTTCAAAATTAAGGAATGAGGTAAACATGGCTTAATAATGGAAGCTGTTGGTACATTTTGTACCACCATTTCCCCTTCACCAGGGTGAAGCTAGCTGTAGGTTATCTGTTGAACTTTAGGACTCCCTGCTGAGTCTCAGATACCAACTCTATATGAAATTATTTGTATAGATCATTCAGTGTCATCACATGTGTAGAACCAGCTTGTGTTATATTTAAATACTGAGCTAAACAGCAACTGCACTGCTGTGACAGATCTTGCTTACTCAGAGACCACCATCAATACTACACAAGGATCATCACCAGCAGAGGAGTATAGGTTTTTTTTCTTGTAGGTAAAAAGGTATGCAAGCAGGAACCAGAAAGATGACCTCTGCCAAGTAATAACGAAATTAAACATGCACACTGAAATTTAAAGGGAAATGATTCTAACAAAGAAAATTTGAGATCACTAAATCCATATGTAATCTTAGCTTCTCATGTTCTCTCCTTGCTCCTTCACACGATGGATGACATGAGAAGTTTTGACACAAGGCATTGATTCTTGACTTTGATTATGGGTGCTTATTGGTTTAAAAGTGCATCAATATCTTCTAGTTAGTGTACCTGATGATGCATATCTCAACTTGTCTACAAATGAACCCTCTGAATCTATATATCCCAGAATCACCTGTTTACTGTCCAAGTAATTTTTTATCTGGTATATAGAATTTTATTTAAGCCAGAATAGCAGACGGATTCCACTAGACCTGGATTATGTCATCCCCAGGAAGGCCAACACAGTATGTCTTGGCACACTATAGCTTCCTGGCCCCAAAAGTTATGAAAGTTAGAAACCTAGAATGTGAAATAGATTTAATCCCCTAGAAGATCATGAAATTGAGAAGCCTTGAGAGCAATGTCCCTGAAACAAGTCTAGTATTAGAGAGATATACTTCCTATTCTTTTGAACCTTCTTAGTGTGCATTTGGGTCTACAAATTGTTAACATTTACATCAAGTGCACCCTCTCTCAATAAATAGTTAACTGGAACCGAAACTCTACAAGGGAAAGTATTGGCGCTTACAGATCGTTCATAGGCATGAACATGACCTGCAAATACAACGTCAACTTTGTATTGCACGAGCCATGGCTCAAACACCACACGCATGGTTTCCCCTTCCATATAGTGATAGTTGTAGCTGTTATACCATGGTGAATGCACAAGAACAATTAACCACGGGGTCTGATTCCTGTCAACTTTGGGTAGCTCCTGCTTAAGCCATTCATACTGGGGAGTGTATTTCCCTGCATTGTGAACATGACACAGTCACTCTATGGACTGAGTGCACAATTAGTTGAAAAGAGCTTTTAATAAGAATGAAAATGATTTAGTTGAGAACATAGTAGCAGTGTATATAGAGCGCATCCTTACCATATGCTGAATATGAAGACAGGACAATGATGTGTGCTGAAGCTCGCTTGATGGAGTACCAAAATGGGTATGTGCTGTCAGATACTCGGTATGGTACATGATAACGGTGCCTATATGGCTTAAAAGGCACCCTTTCACCCTGCATGAAATTTATCAACGTCAATTTAAGTCACTCGAGAGCCAGTCAAAATCTCAAACGGGAGTTTGTGGCACAAATATTCCCAATTCTGATCCCAGTCAGCTGCCAAAGTGAACTTATCTTGAGTAGATACTTACTAGTGAGCATGAAGTCCATCTAATTTCCTGCATAATGAATACTAGGACTTTAAAGAAACCATTTGTATGCACTGTGACCTTTATGTTAAAATGGAGCAATGGAGAGCCATGGAGCAATTTGGTAAACTTTAATATGCACAACTGGTAGTACTTGAGACTTACAGTTTATGAGAATCAATAACTTCTAGATCTGATACATATAGAATGAATGTATAATACACTGGTCTTTGAGAATCAGTTCGAAACAAGAAAACAGATGTCACAAAAGATTTTCAACCTGATCCAATCTCTAACCTAGCTGAAGAGGCACACCGGCATAGGGATGCTTCTTCTTGTCTGTTATTGGTGCTTTTGAATGCTAGCACTTGGTCTGTTCAGGAAGTCATGCTATTAAAAATGCATATCCAGAGTCCTGAAAGACAATTTAATTTGGGTGTTACATAATGAATGGGACAATGGGTGATCTCAATATAGACTTTAGGACTCTTCTTGTATCTGTTAATCTATATTTCAGTTAAACTAGGGAGCTTGAGACTAATGATCATCATCAAAGCCTTATCCCAATTAGGGTTCGGCCACCTAAATATTGTTCCTCCATTCCCCTCTAAGAAGTGTCATGATCTTGAGACCACAACAGGAGTTTGAATTGGATAGTTTTTTCATCCTTATATTTGAGTTCAAGATAAACAAAGATAAAGGAAGAAAGTTCCTTTTCTTCCTTGACTTGGGTATCTAACAAACATAGGTTAAGTAAAGATCTTTAACAATATGAACTTTTTACATTGATGAGATATCTATGACATCTGATTATAGGCTGACTTTGCGTTGATTGCAGGATTGTGATCCATGGTTTGTAATTTTTTCATCCTTATGGTTTCCATGGAGATTTGGTACTAGTCAGCTGGTTTTTGGTGAAATGAAATCCATGATGTTTCTATTCTTGTTGAAACTGAATTCATAATCTCAATTGGAAGATGTGCCAAAAATTCTTTACTGAGCTCCTATTAGCTTCATGTACATCTGAAAGCTCTTGACAACGAAAAGAGCATGAATTAAACTTTAGGTGAAGGAGTGAAAGGGGAAAATAAATACAACAATAGATCATCATCGATAAAGAGTTAAAAAGTATGATTCCTGAGCTTGTTGTGTCATAAGGGAATATTATTTTGTAAGATAACTGACTCGGATGTTTGGTGCTACAATGACTATGCACAGATGAAACTGGGAGTTGAACTTTTTATGCTTGGGGTAAACATTAAACATTATACTGAGAAATATAATGGAGATATTGGGTGTTCATAATAAAAATGTATTAATGCTGCAAAAGACAAAATCCATCAAAGCAATCTCGACCAGTAGAGGCCATGGATCGTAAGTAGGCAATTCAAGGTGAAAGCTTACAAAGGGATAAGTGGTTCACAAACTTGGTCGAGCAAAAGTACAAAGGGGAATTTGCAAGTCAATGTCTCTTATTTTTTCCCCTTTTATTCTTTTGGAATTGCAATTGCCAGTTAATATCAAAGAATTTAACCAGTTGAAAGGAGGTCAAAGGTTGTATTTGCAAGTCATTAATAGTTCTCTTAGCACAATTATTTGTAAAAGTGAGTTGATAAATGAATGCCACACTAGATTTACTCTAAGATAAAGTTGGAAAATGTAAAATAGCCAAGTGTTCAGATCACCAAAGTTGCTATTATGACTTGGACCTTAAAAGGGCCCACAATCATTCAAAACAAGCTTGTTTTGTGCAGCCTATGAAGCGGTTTATCATAACCAGCTTAAAAGCCCCCTTATGTGTAATTGGTCTTAGCACGAGGGATTCATAAAGCTCAATCTCCAAAGTTATTGTTCTCAAGTATTGGCCAAATAGTGTGAGCCAAATCATAAAGACTTTACACTTGACAATTTCAGTCAACTTTTACATGTCCTATTAGGAAGCAAAACGCTAAATGACTATACAATGGAATGGATCATATAACTCTGCCGATGCTGGTCCTAAGCTCATATGAAAAAGGTGGAGGGTCTTGCATTAGGTGCTGTCTGGCAAAGAAGAAGTTGAAGATCATTTTGATTTTGTTATTTTCTTCCTACTTGCAAATGAATATGCATTTATATATTAGTTTGTAAGTAAGAAGAGAAGATAATGAAAATCATCTCCAACTTCTTTAAAGTATGGCAACCCTAATATGACATGAATCGAAAACTAACATTCCCTCAAGCTAGGGCTTCCCCCGTAAGCAACGCGCTGCATTGGATCCCCAGTGCAGTGAAAAATGGGCAAGGGTTGCTAGGGCATTCCCCCAGAAGCGATGTGCTACATCGGATCCTGGGTGTAATGGAAAATGGGCAAGTGCTGCTAGAGCTCCCCTCGGAAGCGACGCCTTGCATCAGTACCCAGGTGCAGTAAAAAGTGGGCATGGGTTCATGCAATGGAGGTCGAGAAGTGAGTGGGTAAATAGGTAATCTCAAGAGCATAAGATTTGTATCACTACATGGAATATAAGGACATTGACAGGTAAGAGTCTGGAGTTAGTAGATATAATGAAATGTAGGAGAGTCAACATCGCTTGTATCCAAGAAATCAAGTGGAAAGAGGCTAAGACTAGAGAAATCAATGGGCATAAACTTTGGTACGCAGGAAAGGACAATAACAGAAATGGTGTAGGAATAATAGTGAATAAAGAATTAAAGGATAAAGTTGTGGACGTTAAAAGAATCAGTGATAGACTTATAATAATAAAACCTGTTCTAAGAGAGTAGATCATAAATGTTATAAATGCATACGCACCACAAGTAGGATTAGAAGATATAATCAAGAAACAGTTTTGGTAGATATGGAGGGAGTCATGCAAGAAATTCCCAACACTGAGGGAATAGTTATAAGAGCAGACTTAAATGGTCATGTAGGAAAAGAAAAGGAAGGATATGATAGGATACATTGAGGATATGGTATAGGAGAACGAATGAGAGGGGGAAACTATCCTCGATTTTGCTTTGGCATATAACCTGGCCATTGCAAATACATTCTTCAAGAAGAGGGACGAATACTTAATAACTTCTAAAAGTGAACTCCATAAAAGCCAAATAAACTTTTTCCTACTTAGGAATATGAAAGATCAATGTGTAAGGATTGTAAGGTGATTCCTGATGAGAGTATAACCTCACAACATAGGTTCATGGTTATGGATATTTATATTAAAAGATGGAAGAAAGGAAATGAACTTACTAAGTATTCAAAAACTAAGTAGTAGAACTTAATAGGAGAGAAAATAACCTCATTTACAAATAATTTGGTGGTAGAAGGAAACTAGAACCATGAAATATAAGTAAACACCATGTGGACTAATATGGATGAGTCCATTAAGAAAGTGGCAAAAGATGTCGTAGGAGTACCTAAAGGTAAAAGACAATTAGTAAAGGAAACATGGTGGTAGAGTGAAACAATGAACAACTTATTAAAGAAAAATGGGTGTGTTTTAAACCATGGTAGAAGACTAAAAATAATAAAAACTTTGAACGGTATAAGAATGCTAAAAAGATTGCCAAGAGAATAGTAAGTGAGGCTAAACTTAAGGCATATAATGACCTCTATGGTAGACTAAGATCAAGAGAAGGTGAGAAAGATGTGTTTAAGCTTGCAAAAGTAAGAGAACAGAAGGGTAAGGACTTAAACCAAGTTAGGTACATTAGAAGTGACGATCAAAGGGTACTAGTCAAAGATGATGAGATCAAACAAAGGTGGAAAAATTACTTTTAAAAATTGTTAAATGACAATGGCTCTGAGAATATAGGTATTGAAAATACTGTAAACCTAAATAACATTGGACATTATAAATATGAATGTAAGATTAGAATACTTGAAGTGAAAAAGGCCTTGAAAAAGATGAAATTAGGAAAGGCCATGGACCCCGATGGTATACCAATAGAGGTTTGGAAGCGTATAGGAGATACTTGAATAGTTTGATTGACCAAGTTATTTAACAAGATTATAAAATCAAAGAAAATGTCAGATGAATGGAGGAAAAGATTTATTGTACCAATTTATAAGAATAGAAGAGACATGTAAAGCTGCACTAATTATTGGGAGATCAAACTTATGAGCCACGCTATGAAACTTTTGGAAAGAGTGATTGAGAAGAGGCTACGACATAAGACAAGTGCATTGAAGAACTAGCTTGGTTTCATGCCTGGGAGATCTACTATAGCAGCTATTTTCTTACTAAGACAATTGATAGAGAAATATAAGGAGAGGAGGAAAGACCTCCATATGGTCTTTATTGACTTAGAGGAAGCTTATGATAGAGTCCTTAAGTTAATATGGAGGGTGTTGGGGTTTCACGGGGGTATATAGACGTAATTAAAGATATGTATGGGGGAGCGGTAACAAATATTAAAACCACTAGTGATGAGACCGGTGATTTTCGTGTCACCATAGGATTGCACCAAGAATTGGCATTGAGCTCCTACCTTTTCATATTGGTTATGGATGAGTTAACAAAACATTTGCATGAGGAGATTCCGTAGTGCATGCTATTTGCAGATGAAATAGTCTTAATTGATGAGAGAAGAGAGGGCGTAAACACAAAGCTAGAGTTAGAGAGAGAAGCATTAGAATCTAAAGGATTTAAAATGAGCTGAACTAAGACAGAATATATGGAATGCAATTTTAGCAAAGAGAGGAGTAGGAGTGGAACACCAGTTAAGATTGATAACTAAGAAGTCCCTGTAAAAGACCACTTTCGGTACTTTGGATGAATGATTCATGGAGTAGAAAGATTGAAGGGAGGTTACCCAAAGAATCCAAGTGGGTTGGAACAAATGGAGATGTGCATCTAGAGTTTTGTGTGACTGGCGGGTGTCATTCAAACTAAAAGGAAAATTCTCTAGGATGGTCATACTGACCATGCTCTTTGGATCAGAGTGTTGGGCAGTTAAGGAACATTATGTTCATAGGATGAGCGTCGTAGAAATGAGGATGTTGAGATAGATGAGTGGCATGACAAGAAAGGATAGAATTAGGCATGAAGACATTAGAGGAAACTTAGGGGTAACACAAATAGGTAACAAGATGAGGGAGGTTAAACTTAGATGGTTTGGACATGTTCAAAGGAGACCCAAAACGACACCGGCTAGGAGTGAGGCAATGCAAGTAGAAGGTTCTAAAAGGGCAAGGGGGAGGCCCAAAAGAACATGGATAGAAGTGGTAAGAAAAGACTTAAAAACTTTGGGACTAAATGAAGCCATAGTACTTAATAGAGAGGAATGGAGGAACAAGATTCATGTGGCCAACCCCTAATTGGGATAAGGTCTTGATGATGATGAATGGAATGGGATCATATTCGAATATGTCATGATAATAAAGTTTGCAAAATGAAAATATCAACTAACATATGAAGCAACATATTAAAAGAAACATATTACAATATGAGATAATGGAATTGATTATGCTTTATTGAGTTCATCAGATGAGGTCCAGATTTGGTGCTTACAATTTCAGGAGCAAAATCAATTTCATGATTCCCTGGAGTCCATATCCATGGTTGATATGCAGTACTTCTCTCGACAAACCTTCCCCATGTGTCCCACCTAGCATTGTTGTGATTTGGGTAGTTGTCTGCATAAGAAAGGTCGCCAACATATAGTACGGTTTGTCCTTTAGTTGACTGGTAATGAGTAAGTGTCCTATTTGAATCATAAGTCTGACCAAGATCCCCTGCACCCAACAAAATATGGTGAAAATCAACAAGAAATCTGGCAACAATACACATGCAAACCGCATCGATAATGTATAGAGGTAAGACTGATATGTATATGAGGTTGATAAATAATTTGCCTTCAATATATTTATAAATGTCAAGTATTTCCCCTTCCATTTCAAGCCAAAAGCAACCAAGTCCAAAGAAATGGCCTTCTTGTGCTAAGCAATGCTTGGAGAAAACTGCCTGTTAGCTTCTCAAGCAACATTACACCTTTCAATGCCATGTGGCCAAGCTGCTACATGTAATATAATATAAGAACTGTCTTTAGAGAAAATTATTTCAAGTCAGCTTCTGTCCTCTATATTCTTTGTCTTCCCCATGATCCCAATCATTTTGGATTTCAATTCTTGTTAGCATAGATTCAAATTATATTTGATCTCTTCAACCACAATAAACTACACAGGTGGTATTTCACCCAATGCCACAGACTGAGTGAATGATAAACCTATCTATGACCCCTCCACACACACCCCCACCCCCTCCTCTCCCTAAGCAACAAGAACGTGAAGATGCAAATGTAAGAAGTGTGAAGACGGGAATACCCACTCTAAATTGTTTCAACAATGATATCATTATGTTATGGTGGATGGTAAAACTTTCATTCTTGGTTGGAGAAGTATCAAGAACCTGCAGAACTCGAGCAAAGAAATAGAAAATAGCTAAGACTATGACAGTAATATCAACTTCAAATCAAATGCCCACCAAGAAAGGGAAGAAAAGCATTATCTTATAATTTCATGAATGGGAATCAGACAGATGCCTTATTTAACATCCACCAGAAAAAAAGCTACAATTATGTACCAGTAGACACATCCTTGTTTCCAGTATTCGTTATGCAACATCTTTGCTCCATATGCTAGTTAGTGCTCAAGAAATCCTCTTTAAAGAGAAGTGCAACGCAAACTTCTATCTAGCTTATGTTAGTTAGCTGATCTGCGAAGGACATGCATAACAGCTCTAATTGGGTGGTTGTAGATCATTGACACACGAGATGGAGATGTTTTCTTCAGAAGATAGTGCTTATCTCTTTGTCTACAAGTTTACCAGCAGAGGTCTACAATCAGATTAAAATCATCAAGAAAGGAGATGTAATAACATGATCCAGATCAACTTAGGTAGTGTCCTGATATTTGAGATATTTCTTGCTCCCATCAAGTGCCTATGATGCCATTAGAATATAAATTTGTTTGGAATTCTAATACACTTAGGCATTGCAGCTTTAGAAGGAAAATAATGGGAATGGCCATCAAATATTAATTGATCTAAGTTAATCTGGCCAGACGTCATATTCCTGAACCTTCTTCAGTCTTTGCAGGCAACATTGGGAAAATACATTCACGTGCAGGCCTATTTCAGATGCCAATCAAATGGATTTATCTATCCCCTTCTGGAAGCTCAGTAAACAATCTATTGATCTCTTTTCCTGTTGCTCATTCACAATTCTGAATCTCTTTTGATGGAATCCCCAAGTAGGCTTAAAACTCTTAAACATCTCTGTGGCTTCTGCCACAAGATTACCGCCATATTTTTCATTGTTAGAAGCTTCCATTTACTGCTCCTATTTTCTATATGGTGAGAAACTCAAGAATGTTCAGAAATAATAAATAACAGGCCATCATCCTCATCTGATCATGGAAGATACAAGGCAAAGACTCTCTCCCCATCATAAAGGTAGTGACACCTTGAAAAAGCAGAAAGCATTGCCCAACTTTAACTGCATGTTAACGACATTCATAACCTTCCCAAGGACAAGGTATTAGAACATAAGGTTTCTCTTCAATATCAAAGGGATTGAATGTGGTGCCTGTACGGTTTATTCTGCAATAAATGTGATCCATATACAAGGCATATATTTGTAGCCTTTATCTGCTTGTCGGACCTCCTAGTCTTGGAAGGATAGTGCCTAAGATCTTTGGATGCATTTATTGCCCTTTCTTAAGCCCAAGATGCTCCCATCTCCGCATAAGACCATAACACAAATGGACTCACGACCAAATGGAAAATTTATAACTAAATCTCACTGTTATGAATTGGCAGATGTTGGACCTGCAGTCTTCTTATACCAATTTGAAAGTGGAAACCCTGGCTAAAGCTATAGGGGTTCTTTTTCAGCCCCATTGGTGAATGAACTTAACTTAGATGTAGCTTCAAGAAATTAAT
Source organism: Warburgia ugandensis (assembly GCA_035236585.1). Classification (NCBI taxonomy): domain Eukaryota; kingdom Viridiplantae; phylum Streptophyta; class Magnoliopsida; order Canellales; family Canellaceae; genus Warburgia; species Warburgia ugandensis. Next base: position 30,765,809 of record CP141136.1, read on the forward strand.
TAATGAAAGAGAAAAATAAAACCAGAGGAATTTCCTGAAAATTTTTGAACTTTTCGCTCTTAAGGAAAGAACGATTTTACATGACCGGATGTGTGCATTGTGGCTCTTCTTGCAAAAAGAAAACCAGCAGATATTATTTACTCATTATGCTTGTTGTTTAAGGCCCAGACTTTGTCATTTACCTTATGTGATAGCTTCCCTGAACTATCTAGTTTTCCATAATACTGATTTTTCTGTAAATGGACTGCTGTTGTATTAGCAATAAATGATCAAGTGGCTGCCTTGGGATTATCCTTCTGCTTTCAACTACTTCGCTTATATGCAATGGAAATGAATTCTAGTGTCTCTCCAAAACCGTCTACTTGGATTACATAATTGATTGATGGCGGTACCTACAGTATCCGGGAGGCATCACATGGTCTGTCAGAATAAGTCTTTCTTAGCTGCTTTTGACTTTATTCTTATATTTATTAAGAAGAAAAAATCAAAGCTGATAACTTAGTTTAACTGTTTATTGTCTAAGTGTATCTTGGAAGTCCATCCCTATCTTCTGCTTTCCTTATTTGTTTTCGTAGCATTGGACCCTTTCTCTTGTTTCACTTTTATTGGTTTTCCTTTAACATAATTGTTATCTTTTCAAAGGATACTGGATTCATTTTGTTGAGCATTATTTCCGACAAAGAACAGATATTTACTGAATACAGTCACTTCAATATGAACTAAATCGGGTACTTGCTTGAAATAATTCTGAATCAATTCATTGGAGCTAACAATGTTAACAGGCTTAGTAATTGTAGAACAGTAATTTAAAAAGGGCAGCCCAGTGCACAAAACTCCCATGTATGCTGGGTCTGGGAAGAGGCGGACCACAAAGGGCCTATAGTAGGCAGCCTTACCTTGCATTTTGCAAGAGGCTGTTTCCACCCCTCGAACTCGTGACCTCTAGGTCACACAGCAAGAACTCAACCAGTTGCACTAAGGCTCCCCTTCTAATTTTGGAACAGTAATTTATGAGAAGAAAAGTACCTATAAGACCAAAAGTGTATGGAACATCTGGGCCAACTCTTGGAGGAGTTCTAAACCAGAACTGTCTTGTTGTGTTTCCGATCCCAACCTCGTAGAAATATTTGGTATCAAACTACAAAAGAAGTGATCATGTAGTACTCATTAGTGCCTCCACACTAGAAAAACATCACCAAGTTCAAGCAACGTGCCATAAAAAGTGTAGAAGAGAACATAGCTTTGAAGGGAACTTTTCTATCACCATTATATTCTTCATGAAACCAGATATATAAACATAACGCAAAGTAGAAAGATAAAGTAATTCAAAGACTAGCCCTCATATACTGAAACCCGGATCTATAAGCAATTTTAGAATTGGAAGGTCATATGAATGCTGATGAAGCAGAATGTAATATCAAAGAGAGCCTACCTTCAACTTCTTAATGGTGCAGTGATGAATATAACCCGAAGTATAGTTGTAGAATTTATAGGTGGTGAGAATACCCTCAGCTTGATACTTGCGATTGTTTTCTGCAGTCCAATACAACACTGTATTTGAACCAGGCTCATTCATAGTGACCCAGGAAACAATTACTCCCTTCCCCAGACGATCACCTTGGGTTATATGGACCTTAAAGATGCAATGAAGCAAACTGAATAGCATAAGTCTACAGATTCGATATCTCAAACCAATTAATCAGCAAACTGCACTATCAACCACATTGAAGCAAACCATGTTTTCTCCTTTGTTTTTTCTTATGAACTAGATAACCCATGATCTCAAATTAATCTCAGCAAATTCCATGATCTTAAATTTGTCTCAACAAACTTCAATGCCAGCCAGAGTGAGCAATCAGTTCAAAAAAAGAAAATAGGTAGTTTGGAAAATCATGTGGAAGAGCCAGAGAAATCAAGCACTACAAATCAATGGCTACAGATAGGTATCTGAGACATATACATTAGGACCAAAGGAATCACAAGAAACTGAAAGAGAAGAAGCTGAGACCTGTTGGGGTGCATTGTAGCCAGGGGGCACACGAAACACATCACCTTCCAGTGGCATATCAACACTCTTTTCAACTTGCCTGACAAAACTACTAGTGATTCCTCCATAGCAGAGTGCAACAGATTGCAAGATCAAATACAGGACAATTGCCTTCACACTCGTCATCTTCCTTATTCTTTCAAGGAACTAAAACCAGCTATTTAATTAGACTACCTCCTTGAATCAAGGGGAATATTCACAGTATAAATGATGAAAAAATAGAAACATTTATCAGAGCCAGTTGAGACGGGAACATAGAATTCATAAAGAAGGTAGTCCGGTTGACTTGAGACCGATTTTAACAATGAATAAATTACTTTCTCTTTTTTCTGTTTGAACAAAGGAACCTTCTTCTCATTTCTTTTATAGTAACAAAAGGGATAAAATAAGGGAAGTGTAACTGGAAAATGGCCCGATTTCCAAGCCTGTTATCTATGATTTGCAATGCTAAGTTGGCAGTGAATGGGGATATTGGAAATGGGATTCCTTTTCCAGGATATCGAGTTTGAATGGAAAGAGAAAATGAGCTCATGCAGGATGGGAAGTGTGAATCGGACGTATCGTCTTTTTTAATTTTGTTTCCGAATCTAAGCCCCAACAAATTAAATGAGGAAAAAAAAATGGGCATTGACTTTGGACTTTTGTAAGAAGAATGAAGTCTCTTTCATCTTACTGGTAATATCTTTTATTTTATCTAACTTCTTTGGTTAGATGATTCTATTATCTAAAGATTTTTATTTATCATAGGCAGCTAGAAACTTTGTAAAAAACTGTTTATATTTAAAAATAAAAAATACCATCTTGTCACATGCATATCAGCATAATTTTTGTATTAAGAGACAAACAAAGCCAAAGTAATTAAATGAATTATTAGATCATTTATCAGCGCTTTGAATTACCGTTCCTTTATCTTATTCAAGGCATCGCGATGTACAAGAAAAGCGCCTTGTGTTTGTAGCCGTGAATTTAGACGCTTTAGACGGGGACAGTTTTGTATGACACGACGCTTTGGGTGCCCACCTATTTATTCCGTTGCGCCTCTGTTACTGGAAAAGTCAACGGAATCCAACTAGCGTTGCTAGCGCTAGTCAGGAACATCATTGGGCATGCTCCAAAGCCATTTTCTGACGGATGAGTAGAGTGGGTGCGTGGTAAACAGTCAGGCATGTCCTTACCAGACCGAAGAAAATGATATCAGAGCCGTTAACCACAGGACAGCCTCAGGTGCATGAAGCTCCAGCATCTGCCGTGCCGGGTCCAGGGAAGGGAAGGACCACAAGGGTGAATGGTAGCTTTACTTTGTATTTTGTATGAGTGTTTCCATGCCTTGAACTCATGACTTAGAGTTCACACAATGACTACTCTACCATTACACCAAGACTCCCCTTCATCAAAGCTGCTAGTCATGCCTAGTAAAATTCGAATTCCACCTACTCACTAATATTTTGGATTCAGAGTAGAATTCATGACAGGTAACTCTAGTGGATTTCACCTAGAGTGCATTCCATCAAAGGGTGGTTGAATCCGCCACAGGAAATTGGCTGCATCTTGACAAATTGTCGATACGAGCATGCCAAAGACTACAAACTGCTTCAGAACATGGTTACATAATTCTTTGAATCTTATCCTTGATGTTTAATCCCCAGTTCATTGGAGTCAGGTTGAATCATCTCGAACTTAATAAGGAAAAGGTCAAAAAATAAAAGAAATTTTCATTTCTGATCATTTAATTTCATTCTAGGTAGCTAGATTTGTTGCAATATAATTCCATTTAGCATAGACATAGAAGACTTTACAAGAGATTTATGGAAAAGTGGGCATCAATTTGGGTGCTTCCACAGCAGCAGGCTTATTGACAGCCTAGATTACTTTTCCTCCACTTTCACTTGTGATTCAACCTCTCTCATGTAAATCACAGCGATGTAGTTCTCAAAGCATTCAACTTAGACATTTACATTTCTTGCAACGTGCTTCAATCGTTGCTGCAAACTTATCTCCCAAATCTAAACTTATCAAGGAGTCTCAATGTTAGCCAGAGCTTGAATGTTTACGCAAGGCATTTTTATCAGCCAAAATTTTTCTTCATCTTTTGTAGCAGAAACTCATTCAATTCCTCAGGAAAGACATGTATTATTTATATTACAACGTGTTGGACATGATAAGTTTAACTAGGCCAGAGCAACCATAATCTGCAATTATCCATTTAAAGGGTATGTGGCCAATTAATGGGTCAAGCAGGTCCATCATACTAATAGAGAGAGCACCATTTTTGTTAGTGTTGATGTGAAACGGGTGACAAAAATCTTTTGGTTTATGCATGATCCGTGAATGGATCCTATGAAAGTCACCCAAGCTTTGACCCTCAGTGTTTCTTCCTTTCTTTCAACGAAGGGAGTGAATAACGATTGAGGAAAGTGGAGAAAGATCATCTCAGAGAAGATAACTTTAACCGCTATGAAATAAAACAGATTGCATTTGTACTAGTAGTATACCCAACTGGGAGTAATCTCGATCAATTACAGTTTCGCCTTCATCACCAGAATTGAAAATTTAGTGACGATCAAGAACAACCACCGTGTGTATGTTTCTTTTTCATAGGTGATGTTTAGTGCCATCAGTTGTTTGAAGATTAATGGCGTCTTGCACAACCATCACTATGTTCTTTTCTTTCCCTGGCTTTGACCGCTGAGAGTAAGTGAAAGTTTTATATGCTTTGAGATATTGAGTGATAATAGTGGCACGGAATCAGGTAACATAAATGCATGGGTTTAAGGCACATTTATTGCTCCTACAGTCCATATATGACACTTCTTCGGGATCACTGGCAAGCGACTTTAGGTATAGAAAAGGTAGCTTTTACCAGCAAGGAAGAGGATTGCTGTTTATTGATGCCCAAACAAGAATTCAATATCATAATGTAGCTGTGGTGGAGTCATCCACTGGATTCCAGTGTCGGTTGTAGAACCACAAAGAATCAGCAAGTATGGCATCTCCGTCTTGATTGCGGTGCCAACTGTAGAAGGCGTGGGTTCGGTTCTTAATGTCAAAAATGGCATGACCAAAGCTTGCTTCCCGATAGGCAGAGTACTTTGGCTGTGGCTCTGTCATGCTGAAGAGAGTAAAACAAAGTACTAATCAAATGTCCATTCAACTTTGAAACCATTAGTAGCAAATTTGAGAAGCACAAATATAAGTCGTAGCCTTCTGTGATAGATTTATTTACTTGGTTGCAAGTCCTTCTCGATTTCCTCCATCGCCAATGGTGATGTAAACAGGAGCAGATTGATCATGTACTGGACTGCATGCCCCATTCACTATATTGTATGCAATGTTTGAGACTCGTTCCTGCATGATTACAACACTATAGTGTCAATCACTCGCTGTTATATGGAAATATGGTACACTGAAAGATAGTTGGAATTGCAAAAGCGCATTCTATGGGAGAGTCATGCTCTAAGTATGAAAGCTCCAACATCTATGCAGAAACATCCCTTTCATGTTTGGATCATCATCAAAGAGATTGACTACATCAGATAGATTCCTATTTATTTATTTCTCATGCTGTTACATGGAACTTCTGAATGATGCCAAGGGTGGTTACTATGAAGCCAAACACATCCCTCAGCACTCTATTTTTCTCTACTGTTATTATCTGCAGCCTTTGAAGGCATCAAGTGAAGGAATGTGGATCCACCCTGGTTTTATGTCCATATATATATTTAGCAGCTGTTAGCTTGTTAGTACATCCAGTAAGGATTCTCTTCACCATGTGGAGCTAGCTCTCGGGAGCAGTCTATCGTAAACTTTGTGAGATTCAGATGCCAACTAAATTATTGGTAAGAATAACTCAAGAATTATCATTCCTGTAGAGAATCAACAGTTTTTACAGTGAAAATGCAGATATAAATATCAACAAGGCAAGGTCACACACGGACAAGTCTACAATATATACTAATAATACCCAGAACCCCGCCAGGACTACCACCATAAGAAAGTGACCTTGTTTTCTTTTTTCGGGTAAAAGAGATAGGTAACTAGGAGATAAAACAGTAAACTCTACCTAGTAAATAGCAAGACTTAACCAACATTCTGAAATCCAAAGGACAAAGTTTCAACAGAGGAAACTCAAAAGGTAAGTTGACCACAACAAATTAACTAGTTAAAAGGGCAGCCCCGATGCACCAAGCTCCCACGTATGCGGGGTCCGGGGAAGGGGTGGACCAATAGTATGCAGTCTCACCTTGCATTTTGCAAGAGGCTGTTTCCATGCCTTGAACCCATGACCTCAAGGTCACACGACGACAAATCTACCATTGCAACAACAAATTAACTAATTAAGAATTGCAAAATATGCAACACACTATTAAGGCTATTAAGGACTAAATATAGTCATCAAACTCATATTAGCACGTTTTTCATGTTCTCTCCATGATTTTTACACTGTTGATGGTGCAAAACCAATGATCCTGTTGGATTTTTTTTTTTTTTTTTTTTTTTTCTGTATTGATTTACTTGATTGCAAATTAAGAAAATGTTCAATTATATTTTGTGGTTTGTCTACCCCAAAATGGATAGTTCTCCTTTTCTTTTGAATGACCAAAATGGATAGTTATTCTTCCCAACTCATACAAATGAAATGCCATAAATCAACGTAAAGAAGTATCATAACCATCAAACCTTGTTCTTCTGTTTCCATCTGACAAGCTATCCGGAAACAAGACTTCAATGCATACAGCAATGCATTTGAACAAGAACAAAAGCTTCTACTGCAGTATTGATGTCATCTCATGACATCAGACAACTTCCTATATTTCATAGCACGCTCTCATAGCCTCAAACTCCATATGTATGACATTTTTAATGGTTAGGATTTGAAATAGATAGAATACTTAAACACAGAGATCCAAACACTAAGGTCTCAAAGGAAATTAATCCATCAAAAAGTTCTAATATTGGAAGGGTAAACTTCCTTCTGATTATCTTAAAGTGCATTTCAGTGCACAACCAAGTAACAATTTGGTTGACATCCAAATTCAACCTTTTGCTCTGGCAATAGCTAAATAGAACAGAAGCTCTACGAGGGAAATTGTCACTTACTGATCGTTCGTAGGCATGAACATGGCCTGCAAATACAACGTCAACTTTGTATTGCACAAACCATGGCTCATACATCACACGCATGGTTTCTCCTTCCATGTAGTGATAGTTGTAACTGTTATACCATGGTGCGTGCATGAGAATAATCAACCATGGTGTCTCATTCCTGTCAACTTTTTGTAGCTCCTTCTCAAGCCATGTGTACTGAGGAGTGTATTTACCTACAACATAAAGGTATAATAGCTAGATACAGTCATGCATTATCAAATTGTATAGTTAGGGTGCAATTAAGAACAATGGATGATTTAATTGAGAAGATAACAGCCATTAACACACAAATACATTCTTACCATATGCTGAATATGATGACAGGACTATGATATATGCTGAAGCTCGCTTGATGGAGTACCAAAATGGAGTTGTACTCCCGGATGTTCTGTATGGTACATGATAACGATGACTGTATGGCTTAAAAGGCACATTTTCACCCTGCAAAGAATTTCCACCAGTTCATAAGTTTAAAGCTTTCAAGAACCAATCAAAATCTAATATTCTGGTCAGCCACTTCATCGCCATTTAGGTGAGTACACAGTTCACTCATTGCTAGGCAAGATGAATATAAGGACCTCAAATTAACTTGCTTTTGCATTATTACCTTTTAGACTGCATGAAGCATCAACTATCATACTCGACTCTTGGGCTGAAGTAATAGAGAGTCACTGGGAAAAATGGAAATCAAAGTTTTGAAGAATTAATAGTACTTGAACTTTCTGTGATTATTAAAATTTTTAGGATTAGTGAGCTTGATAATAATAGACCCCATAGATCTTTAGCAGGCATTAGTGGGTTACATTATGGTACACCAAGAGATAAGAGTGGCTAATGAAATTGGTTGGGCTACAGGGAAAAGGTAAATAATCTAACCAGTTTGACAGATATTCAAGGATGTGTTTCAAACTCCTGAATAATCTCTTTGGCATTTATGGCAGTGAGTTGATAATGCAATGTAAAACAAATTTGACAGGAGAAAAATGGCTGAAAATGTAAAATTCAAGAATTTAAGATCACTAAAGTTGCTATATTGACTAGCAGAACTTGACAGCTCCCTGGACCATTGAGAAGAAACTTGCCTGGTGGAGACCTATGATTTGTTGGACACTTCTAATTCACTAGTGTCATGTAGGACGCACTTGGACAAGAAACCCGTGTTGACACTTGGGCAGACATGTCCACACATATTAAAAAGCATCCAACTAAAAAAAAAAAAGCCTTTCATGTGGCACTTTGAATTTTCATTATAACTTTCATATGGAGCTACTGCGTATTGTCTTCTTCTCCAGATTTTGTTTAATTTAGACTTTTTGTAACATTTATTAATTTATTTTTTTGCCATGTCCCTGTGCCTGGTTTTTAAGGAGCTGCCATCTCAGACACCAGTAACTGTGTCATGTCCAAACACCCGTGTTAGTGTCCACTGATCATAGGTCCAGACTGCCAAGCAAGCTGTAGACAATCATAGCCTGCCTAAGATTTCCTGCTGCATACTTAGTCTGAGAAAGCAGTGAACCAAGAAAGTTGGCAATCTCCATAGAGATAATACTATCCCACAGAATTATTGCTTCCACAAGTCCTTGCCTGCATAGTTTGAGCTAAATCATAAAGTTGATATGCTTTAAAGTTTCAGCTGTTATCTGGGGCTACTGTGGAAAGAAATATATGTCAGAGCTTTCAATGGTGTCTGTGCCAAGTCTAAGGTGATATGGAGTAGAAACATAAAATCTTCTATGCTGTGACAGGACAAGTGATATCAATCAAGGAGTTTGAAGGGTTCCCTGCACAAAATGCTCAGAACCAAATGTAAGGAAGTAATTGAAGAACCGGGAAGTAAACAACAATGCATGCCAAGGTGGGAACCTCCGATGGATGGAATTTTCAAATTCAAGTTCGAAGGGTCATCAATTGGAAACCCAGGACCATCAGGCATTGGAGGGATTTTTACTAATCACAATGGAGATTCATTATGTTCCTTTTCTGGACCAATTGGAGTCATAGACTCTACTGAAGCAGAATGTTAGGCCATCCCTAAGGGTATTAAGATTTGGAATGACAACCATCTATCCCTTCTATTTGTAGAAAGGGACTACTACAATAACATTTCCTTGATTAAGAACAACATAGGGATACCATGGAGGCTGAAGACTACATTGACCAGATTCAAGAGTGGATTCAGGGAAAAGTCATTTGCTTCAAACACATTTACTGGTCAACAAATGAACAGAAAAATTCCCCTGCCAAAGCGGGTGTGCATCAGACCAAATCTCTCATTGTGGCTCAGGGAAATCATGTCTTATATTCTGCTTACCATTGGTCTTGGCGTGGTGACGTGCTTCTGCATTTATAGTATCCTTTGTTCCTCTAGAGTCTTAGACTACCTCAGTTTTTCCAATGTAAGTTTTTCAACTCATTGAATTCTAAATCATTCAAGAAAAAGAACAACTATATATGTCCTGCTAGAATGCCAAATGACAAATTACTATAGCCTAATAGTAGGTCATGTCAAGAGGTATCACGTGTGTAAAATTTGACAAAGATAGATATCATACATTTTCAAAATTTTAAAATTTCTTCGGTTCAACTCACAAAGATGGACACTGTCAAAATCTTTCAACTGGTTGTTTCAACTAGCACGGGCACCAATATCCTAGCCATTAACATTGAAGTGTTAAATTTGTTGAAGAACTATATATTAAATCATTTATTATATTAAAGAGGGCATAAGATATGACTAAATAAACTAATATAGTGAGCAATAATAGGCAAAACAAGCACATCACAATCTGAGACAAGGGAATTCAGTATAATTTATTGAGTTTATCAATCAGTACAAAATAGAAAGGGAGCCTTAGTGCAACGGCAAAAGTTGTCGTCATGTGACCTTGAGGTCACAGGTTCAAGGCGTGGAATCAGCCTTTTGCAGAATGCAGGGTAAGGCTGCCTACTATATAGGCCCTTGTGGTCCACCCCTTCCCCGGACTCTGCATAAGCGGGAGCTTCGTGCACCAAGGCTGCCCTTTTATCAATCAGTACTAAATAGAGGGCTTACAAATTGAGGAGCAAATTCAATTTCATGATTTCCCACAGTCCATATCCATGGCTGATATGCAGCACTTCTCTCAACGAATCTGCCCCAAGTGTCCCATCTGACATTGTCAAAATCTGCATAAGAGAGGTCCCCAACAAACAGTACAGTTTGTCCTTTTGTTGACTGGTAATGAGTTACTGTCTTATTTGAATCATAGCTCTGACCAAGATCCCCTGCATGCAATTTGATATGGTGAGCATCCATGGGAAAGCAGTCAACACTAAAAATACGCAGATAAGCAGATAATACATAGAAAGAGATGTAAATTGGCCAAATATCTTTCCACAACTTCAGCATATAATTAAAGGTCCCACTATGAAATCTGGAAAATGTTGGTCCTCGATCCTGAAAAATGTCATATCCATTCAGCATGAGAAAAGGTTTTAAGCTTTTACCAAGGCATGTTATAGTCATCTTCTATAAAATGAAAAAACAACAATGGGCTGCCTGGTGCATGAAGCTCCTGCATATGTGGGGTCCAGGCAAGGGCGGACCACAAAGAATCAATAGTATGCAGCCTTAGCTTGTATTTTTGCAAGAGGCTGTTTCCACACCTTGAATCTGTGACCTCCAGGTCACACGATGACAACTCTACCCTTCATATCACTGTAATAGTCAAAGACTTCATTCCATTTCAAGCCAAAAGCAACAAAATCATAGGAAAACTCACATGTTTGTGTTAGGAGCAGATGGCCCAGTTACCACCCACAGTAACATCATGCTGCCAAAGTTGCACATCTAACAACAGGTTGACTAGAAAGACAGGTAACCACTCTTCTTTCATATTCCAATTCTGAATACATCATCATCATCATCAAGACCTTATCCCAATTAGGGGTCGGCCACATGAATCTTATTCCTCCATTCCTCTTTATTAAGTACCATGGTTTCATTTAGTCTCCAAGTTTGTACCATAGTTTCATTTAGTCCCAAAGTTTTGAAATCTTTCCTCACCACTTCTATCCATGTTCTTTTAGGCCTTCCTCTTGCCCTTTTAAAACCTTCTACTTGTATTGCCTCACCCTTTCTAACCGATGCCGTTGTTAGTCTCCTTTGAACATGTCCAAACCATCTAAGTCTAATCTCCCTCGTCTTGTTACCTATTGGTGCTACCCCAAAATTTCCTCTAATATTTTCATTTCTAATTCTATCCTTTCTTGTCTTACCACTCATCCATCTCAACATCCTCATTTCTGCAATGCTCATCCTATGAGCATGATGTTCCTTAACTTCCCAACACTCTGATCCATAGAGCATGGCCGACCTTATGGCCATCCTATAGAATTTTTCTTTTAGTTTGAGTGGCACCAGCCGATCACACAAAACTCCAAATGCACATCTCCATTTGTTCCAACCCGGTTGGATTATCTAGGTAACCTCCCTCTCAATCTCTCCACTCTCATGAATCATTGATCTTAAGTACCGAAAGTGGTCTTTTACGGGGACTTCTTCGTTATCAATCTTGACTGGTGTTCCACTCCTACTCCTCTCCTTGCTAAAATTGCATTCCATATATTCTGTCTTAGTTCGGCTAATTTTAAATCCTTTAGATTATAATGCTTCTCTCCAGATGCACATCACCATTTGTAAGAAAAAAATAACAAAATCATCTTCAACTTCTCCCTTGCCAACTAACACCTGATGCAAGACCCTTCTCCTTTTTCATCTAGGCTTGAGACCGCCATTGGTAGAGTTTCCAATTCTGAATGCATAAAATTACATAATGTTGACCATTATCTCCATAGAAAATGAGTTCATAAGCGAAAGAGAGAAAGGCTTCATATTGTTTCTCCTACAATTGTCTTCCCCATGGCTTCAATCGCAGTAGGTTCTCATTGGAATTGATTAGAATCACTTTGACCACAAAATCTATGTGTGTGTGTGTGTGTGTGTGGGCGCGCAAGAAGACAAAGAAGCACAGGCAACAATTGAAGGCAGAGGGGGATGTACAGTCCAAAATCCTTCCAATGAAACCATCTGATTTTATAAATGGCATCCACATGGAGCCTGCATTATTAACATCTATCTGGAAAAGGCTAATTCCTTTTATATATCCTAAATATATCCATATTTCTAATGTTAATGATGATGAGAATAGCATAATTTAGATACTTGTTTCCACCTTTATTCATGATAGGAAACAGAACATATCGATATCAACTCAGATTGCAGTCCTGATCAGCAGTAACTGCTTCCATCAATTCTTCCTATAATGAGAAGAGAAGGGTACTGATCCTCAATGTTGAGGCCAAAGGGTCAACACATGCAAGTCCAACCATCAAGTTAAACGGAGGTTATTAATCCTTCCTACCATGCAATTCACTTAGAAATTTGTATGGACATCTGATATGTGGAGATTACAGCTTTACAAGGAAATCTATAAGAATGATCATCCAAATTCTAATTGATGTGAGTTAATGTGACATAAAGTTCATATTGCCTAGTATTCACTGAAGTTTTTGCAAACAGCTGTTAAAAAAATAGATTCAAATGAGAACCTACTTCAGTTGGTAATCAAATTGATCTGAAGTTCTGAACCACTCTCTCTCTCTCTCTCTCTAATAGCTTCATAGAGAATCTATTTGACCATCTCTCCTCATGTTGGTTATACACAATTCTGAACCTCCTTTAGAATTTACGAGTGAAGTGAGAAGTTTAACCCTTCTATAACTTTTGACTGGCTGCTGCTCTTTATATATGAAGAAAAGCTAAAAAACCTTCTACATGAAAGAATGCCACGCTATCATTCATGAAACATTCATGGCAAGCACTCTCTTTCCTTCACATAAATGTAGTGGACACCTTGACAAATCAGAAAATAATGTCCAGGCTCCTATCACTATGTAACTACCAAAATCTTTGTCTTGTGTTTCACACCCCTAGTGATGTAATAAGACCGAAAGGTCATGGTCATGTCACTATGATGATGCAAGTATTGGAGGTCTATTTCGGTAGTGCACTAGTTCAGCTGTCTCAGACTTTTCAATGACTTCTATGAGTGTATTACTCTCCAAAAATAGCTATATTGAAGCGCCTCACATTGCTGGGTCGGGCCAGAATACCTCCTTGCTGTGCAAATGCAATCAGGGAGGTAGTGTCCAGAACTTTAGCAGATGCCTCTTATAAGCTTGTATTTAAAAGTCACTCACTCATGGATAGAACAAAGGCAGCTGCCAGTCTCCAGGAGCTGGCATCTACATCCTTACTAATCCACTCATAAGAGGCCCAAAATTCCAAGCCTATCCACTAAAGAAAAGAACAAGTACATGGAAAGAGTCTTTACCATAGAAACACAAGTTGGAAGGGCCATAGATCACGAACTTCTGGATGCAAGAGTTCGAGTTTTAATTAATATATTACCCAGCCATCTACACTTGGACATTATTCTTAGTTTGTTGGATTAAATTGGTATGGTGACACTGCCTCTGTAAACAATTTGATAACCTTTTAAAACCATTACATTGAAGGCAACCCTCATGTTCTGATTCCCTGTCCTTAGGAAGGTTGTGTTATTAAAGACTCTAATGAATTTATAACCATAATAGCTAAGCTTGAGGCTATTCCACATCTTTGCTGGACTACAACGAAAAGGTCTGTTACCACTGTGGCAAACTTTTGTTAGATCTTATCAAAGGGAATGAATGTGGAGCCTGAAGAGTTCTTCTAGTTGGGATCCAGATTCAATGCACTAGATTGTAGACTTTCTAATTTATGCACTAGATCGTAGACTTTCTAATTTATGCACAAGATCATAAAGATAAACTGGTTCATTACCAACCTAGCGAACTAAATCTAACTTTTTTAGTATTTAGAAGTGCCAAATGGGGTGACTGCAGTGCTCTTTCTACACATTTGGTATTTGGATCTCCTCCCTAAAGAAAGGCAGTTTATAGCCGTTTTCACTTGGATTTAGCTTTAAAATATAAATTAGCACAATTTAAACTTATTGAAACAACTATCCAAAGAAAGACTAGGAATTTAGCTGAAAAGATACTAATTCCTTTAGAGGACTGGATAGCTGCACGGTGGTATATCATGTGAAAACACTAACAGACATATGTTGTGCATGACTGTTTTAGGTCTAGACATTTTCCTTGAGATTATGTGATCTAAGGTAAGGCTACGTACTATAAACCCTTGCGGTCCACCCCCTCCCCGGACCCTGCATACGCAGGAGCTTTGTGCACTAGGGCTGCCCTTTATTATGTGATGTGTTCTCTGAATTTTCTTAATTTTAATGTATTGGCATTTCTGGAAATGTACTGCCATGCTATTGGTATTAAACAAGAATGTTGCTGCCTTGGGATTACCCTTGCCCTTTGTTTACTTGACTTCTTTGTAGAACTAATAGTCTGCCAGGATTATACTAGAATTATTATAGAAGTCTCAGGGGGTGCCACCAAGTTGAATGCTTTAAGAAAATTTCTTATCAAAAACAAACTGAGAAATATGTGACATCTCGTGGAAAAATTAAGATGTTTTTAAATGTTTGTGATCTCATTCCAGAAAATCAAAGCCGATTTTATTTTGTGACTTTTTTCTCATATCACTGCAAAGGAAACTGATTGCCCAGCTTACTCAAGTGTTTCTTCTCTGGATGTATGTTGGAAGTGTATCAGTAATTTGTTCTTTTCTTATTTTTGTCAATAATTGGCTCCTTATGCTCTCATTTCATTCTTGTCGGTTTTCCTTCAATGTAGTTATCTTTCAAAAGATAATCAACAGCTTTGCTAATTGTTTACTTATAAAACACAAGTGCATTGAATCAGTATCATATCCATATAGAAAAAATCAGGTACTTTCTTGAAATCATCCAGAATCAGTTTGTTGGAGTCAACAATATCAAGAACTACAGACTAGGAAAGTAACTTATGAGAGGAAAAGTACCTATAAGTCCGAAAGTATATGGAACATCTGGACCAACCCTTGGAGGAGTTCTAAACCAGAAATGTCTTGTTGTATTGCCAATACCAACTTCATAGAAGTATCTGGTATCAAACTGCACCGATGTTCTATTTCATCAATTGAAATCTAAAAATGTAATATAATGTAGGAAGATAAGGTAATTCAAAAGCATTTCCTTGTAGATAAATTAGAGAGGTGAAATGAACACTGAGAAGTAGAAACTGTAATTGAAAGGGAATTTACCTTCAACTTGTTGATCGTGCAGTGATGAATATAGCCCGAAGTATAGTTGTGGAATTTGTAGGTAGTAAGAAAACCCTCAGCTCGATACTTCCTCTTATCCTTTGCAGTCCCATACAGTACTGTATTCGAACCAGGTTCATCCATAGTGACCCAGGAAATGATTACTCCATTTCCCACATGGTCTCCTTGAGTTATATGAACCTTAACAATAGAACCCACAGATATTAAAGAAGCATAACGCCATGGATTCAATGAAAACACTGAATCAGCAAACTTCAATGTAGAACAGATTGAAGAAGCATTTATCTTCCTTTGCTTTCTTCTGCGAATTTGAGACCCATGATCTCAAACTAAATACAGGAAACTTAAATGCCAACCAGAGCCATAAATAAGTTTATCCAAAGAGTAAGAAAACAGAAAGAGACAAATTTTAGTTTTGGAGATGACGGCAAGGAACCCAAAACATGCATCAACCAGTAAGACTCCACACATAGCAAAGAAGCGTGTTAGAGGCACAAATTGAAACAAAAATAATCATCAAACAAGCAAAATGAGGAAATGGGTAGGGATCAAACACGATTCAGAAAAGTAGAGTGAGAAGAAAATAGTACCTGCTGAGGTGCATTATAACCAGGAGGAATACGAAAGACATCACTATCCAGAGGCATATCCACAGTTTTCTCAACTTTCCTAACAAAACTACTAGTGGTTCCTCCATAGCAGACTGCAACTGCTTGCAAGATGAAGCACAGGACAAAGACCTTCACGCCCATCATCTTTCACCTTCCGGCCTCCCACCTGAACAGCAAGTTCTCCACGAAAAACCCAGCTATTTAAGCAGACGACTTCTTTGAATCAAGGGGAATATCCATAGCACAAGACTTAAAAAATACGCATACGCGTGTTTCTCAAAACGAGTTAAGTAGGAAATATTTATAAAATTGGAACAAAGTAGGTGCATGTTTGACTTAGACTGATTATTTTTTAACAAAATTCAGCAGTGTAAGACAAGTCTTCGTCTTCATTTATTTCACCTAGCAAGTGGATAAAATAGACCAAGCTTATAGTATTATATAGTCAATAGATACGGCATCTCATCATGATTGCCTTTTCAGTAAAATTGGAGTTTGAATGGTCCTGCTGGATGGAAAGCGTGAATGGGACAGAGCTCTTATGGCCGAGAGAATCTAAGCAGGTAGGGAAAGGAGACAACACGGTCGTTACAAAGCATGAAGGATGGGCTTTTGTAATAGAAAATTGACGCTCTTTTCTTCTTACAAGTGTCTTGTATCTCCAGTCGTGGGTATATAAAATGTTGTTAGTGCATGTATCAGTTACTGCACTAGATATCACTTGCCACGGTGGAAAGTTCAAATGAATACAAGCATGCCTAGCGTAGTAACATTGCATGTCGTGGTCTGGACCATTCATCTTTAACTCTTCCGTCTTACATTATTCCATTCTTCTTTGACAAACGATTTTTAGCCCTCTATTTTCCCATTTTCCCACTAATGTAAAGGGTGGATAAAAAATGTTTGAGGTCACCAGTAAAGGCACGTCCACTTCCATATGTGTAAGTTGGAGAAAAAAGGAAAATTGTTTAGTATGAGAAAAGAAATAATTAGGACGACTAAGATTGATTGGTCTCTCTCGTCTTAACGGCTACGAAATCAGGAGGATAAATAGTGATTCGTCTCTCTCTGTTCCACAAGCAAGTTCACCCGTATTCTCCCTCTAACCTTATATTTTACCCCATTAGATCCATGACAATATATAACTAAGAAAAATTTTCACTTGTGTGCCATAAAGTTTATACATACTTTCACTTAAGGACTGTAAGTTTAGAAATGCCACATTTTTGCCCTCGGGTATACTTTAAGTGACTCACTATGGGGCTATCGTTTATTAGATGTTAATTTTCTTGGACGAAATCAGCCTATGTTTCTCTTATGTGTTTTTCTAAAGGGCAAAACCATATTAAACTTCCTCCCGCCTTCTTCTTCCTTGGTTCTTAAGCTGAAATCAGCTACAAGCCCATGATCTTAAGTGTTTAGAAGAAGAGAAGATGGGTTGCAAATCCCAAATTACTGCATATGCTGGGGAAATATATGTGCATGACGTTTTTAAAGTAAAATGAATCTAGTATTGATTAAATGTATTGATAATTGAATTTGTGGGTTTTCTTTTTATGTACATAATGTTGATTCTAGGTACTATTTAATCATAAAACAGAATCTTTGTGCTTTTGGGGGCTAATACTTTCATAGAGTATGAGTTTGGATTTTGAGATGAAAAATTGTATAAACATTGGGAATCTTTGGTCATTTTGAGGAGAATCTTTTGTTATTCGAAACATTTGTGGTACTATCATTCTTGTTTAATACCTTATTGTAGCACATGAATCTTTGTGCTTTTGGAAGAAATACTTTACTCATATTTTAACGTGTTGGAATTGTCGTCTGGGATTGCATGGCTAACTGGGCATGTTTTTGCTATTGTTTTCTTCATGATTTCATTTTATTTAGTAGTACCATCTATTCAGTGCCCATCATTTTCTTCATGTTCCACGGTATAAATTCATTCTTGCTGTTGTGCTTAGAATTTATAAAAGCCTCGTATGGCCTTTTCTTCTCACTTGTGATGGTACGTTGTAAATGAGTACTTTTGATGATGTGGTGTCTTAGTTGGTTTAGTAAATTTGACAGGAGTAAGTAAATGCATACTATTTTTTATATGTGTATATGTCAATCTTTGGATATTCTGCAATAATTCAATCTACTTTTTTTTTTTTTTTAATTTGTTATTGCTTTATTCCATTGGATATTGTTTTATAAGTAGCTATTGTTTGTTTGTTCATGTTGCTTTTAGAACTAGATTGTGGACTTCATAACATTGAGCTTCACTCTGGGGGTCACTTCATTTACATGCTAGAGGACTAATGGCCCTTGTTAGGTTTCTAATGTAGACGATGTTTATATAAATGAATTTTCTATGTTGGAGGTTGGCCACATGGTAGGCAAGTTGGTGGTGGGTTTACCAACTTCTGCGAAAAGTTACTAAATCATTCCTTAGATGATGGGTTGGTTAAGATTCAAAGTGATGTAGAGGCTATGGGGATGTATAAAAATAGACCAAATGATCCAAGAATAATGGATGTGTCCCTTTGAGTTAGTTGTACTAGAAGAGGCAAAAATTCAAATATAAAGTGTCCTTTGAGAGTCTTCAAAGTGAGGGAGGCTCAAGTACCAAGAATCAAATATTGGTAGAGGAGATGAATGTTCATAGTCTTGGCTTCATGGCTGCGCAAGCTTGTCAAATAACTAAGTAAGAAAAGGATTCAATGGTGAGGCAGTAATGTAAGAAGAGTAGCACTTTAGTGGTGAGGTAGATGGAAAGGAAGAATAACACGTTAATGCTAGGTCAGTGGAGGAAGAAGAAGAGGATGATAGTGACTATACCTACTCTAGGTTCTTAGATAATGTGGCTTAGAAGATAATGATGATGATGATGAGAGCATGTTTATAGTCAATGTTGATGATAGCATAGAGTACACAGCAAAACTAGAAGCCAAAGTGAGATAGAGTCAGGCAAGCCCAAGAAGATGGTGATAGGAGAGGATAGTTAAGAACTGGTACATGATCATGATTCATCTCATGAGAAATAACCATTTGATTTCAAGTAGGAGGAAAAGCAAGTTTTCCCAGATTATAACCCTTCTTCAAAGTTGCAAATACTAGTTGTTGAAGTTGGCATGTTATTCACAAATAACACTGTGTTCAAGGAAGCTGTGAGAATGCATTCTGTCAAGGAAGAGAAAGATATGCATTTTTCAAAGAATGCCAAAGACAAAATTAGGGTCAAATGTAGAGAACCAACATGTAAGTGGATGATTTTTGCTTTTAAAATGACGCATAAGCCAAAACTCCAAATGAAGACATGTGTTATAGAATATTCTTGTATCAGGAAGTTCATCAACACTTAACTGAATTCAAAGTAGTTAAGGAACAATTATGTTGACCAAATGAGGCATAACCACAAGTTTGATACAAATACATTGAGAGAAACACTAATTCAGAATTACACTTTGTCTTTGTCTAGGGCATCTACATCTAAGGCCAAAAAATAAAAGATGAAGGAGGGCATAGAGGGTATTAATGAGGCAAAAAATGAGAGTTTAAATTATTATTTGGTAAATCAAAGATGAAAAATTCAAAGAGTGTTATGGTCATGAAGTATAAAGAACAAAGCATCCTTGATGGAAACCCTAGGTTCTTGAAAGTCTACACATGCATAAGTTCAATTAAAGAGGGGATAAAATGATATCAGCATGTGATTGGGTTGGATGGCTATCACTTGAAAGGGCATCAAAATGGCTAGATATTGAGTGTAAAGGGACTTGTTGGCAACAATATATAATACTACATTGCTTGATCAGTTATTGAGTCTTGAGTGTTATGATACATGGTAATGGTTCCTTAGGCTGTTGATTGAGGAGCTTGGCATCTTGGATGATCAGTATACATGGACATTCATTAGTGACAAGCAGAAATGATTAGTGATTGTCTTGAAGAGATAGTCCCCAATAGTGATCACATGACACATATTATGCCCAACATGCTAATTTTAGGGATTCTAGATTGCCTAGGAGTATATATGAGGATGTTCTTTAGAGTACAGCTACAAAATCCAATGATGCATTCGTCACACAACCAATGAAGGTCTTGGCAAAAGAAAATCCAAAAATAGTGAAGTGTTTGATGATAAGCCACCAAAGTAGTGGTTAAGGGGTCACTTTAATACTTTCCAAGGGTGCAACATACTATGCAACAATTGTGTGATTCCTTCAACAATTTCATCAAAGATCATAGGGACATGCCTATCCTAATTGTGTTAGAGGGTATAAGGAATGTGATCATGTCACAATAGGCAAGAGAGAGAGAAAGAGAGAGAGAGAGAGAGAGAGAGAGAGAGAGAGAGAGAGAGAGAGAGAGAGAGAGAGAGAGAGAGAGAGAGAGAGAGAGAGAGAGAGAGCGAGAGCGAGAGAAATAGCACATGACAATTGAATTAGGGATATCTATCCAAGAATTAGTCAATTGTTGGAAAAGAACAAGAAGGAGAATGAGAATTAGAATGAGAGATGCATTCCAACACATGCAAGAGGAAGATTACAAGTTGGACGCACATGGAAAGACCAACAAAGAGGAATCATATATGTAGAAAATGGATTTTAAATAAAATTCTTCGTCCTCATTCCATTTCATGCACATGATTCCAGAAGAAAAACTAGAGATGTATATATCTCATTGATATGGATAAGACACGCATTAATGCATATTTTCCATAATAAGCCCCACGAACAATGCAAACATGTGACCTAATAGTGGCCTAGGTCTTTTGTTATCCTCACATTTCAAGGAACAACCATGAAGGCCCATGGCAAAGAGAAATAAATAAAAAAAAGGGAAACAAAATCCTTATAAAATGAGCAATCATAATGGTAGCCTCAAATACAACATATGCAACCAAATAGGGCACAATAAAAGGGGTTGTCCAATAAAAAGGCAAGGAAAAGCAAAGAGTGAACTATCTATAACTATGCTTGACTAATATGTACAATGCTATTAACCACATGTAAGTAACATTATCTTAACTCTGTATATGTGTGTTCTTATTGGTTCCAAAGAAGGAAGTCTTAACAACAACCACATGAAGGTGCATCGGCT
This sequence comes from Warburgia ugandensis, assembly GCA_035236585.1. Taxonomy (NCBI): domain Eukaryota; kingdom Viridiplantae; phylum Streptophyta; class Magnoliopsida; order Canellales; family Canellaceae; genus Warburgia; species Warburgia ugandensis. The sequence continues at coordinate 30,786,966 of CP141136.1, forward strand.
ATCCCAAAGAGATACCCTAGGAAGTATAAAAACAAAAATTAGGTATAGAGGCACATCAATGGTGTTGGAAAAGTTTCCTTATATTTGGTTCTAGGTTAGAGGTGTAAAGGTTCTTTCAAGAAGTTTCCTAATAAAGCATAATAGTTAATCTAAGCAAGGAAGTATACAACCCACCTCTCCCCTAACCCTAAAATGCAGATAAGCAATATCACCTCAACTACCCCTATTGCAAGCCAAAGTAGTATCATGAGTCATTTCTCAGAGGAGGGGCCAACAAAAGTTAGGAGGCTAACCCTGAGGGATGTTGGTGGTTCTTCAACCAATTTTGGATGAAGACTATGGAGTTTGTTTAATGAAGGATGAAGTATGTGTCTTAGAGTTTGGATTAAGTATGAAGTTTTTGTAATGACTGATATGAAACATGTGAATTTGTCTTTTTTGGTGCACATATGTGTATTTCATATGCTAAGTATCTTTGTTTATGACATATGTGCATATGGATGCAAGTTAATTAATTAAAATTGTGGCCATATAAATTTAGATTGCCTAATATCTCTTTCTTTGTTTCTATTTTTCTTACTTATCTTAATTCAAATGGATGATGAGTATGTCTAATATCTCAATGAAATGGACTTGTGCCCCCAGTTTTTCTTTACTTCTTTTTACTACGCGTCTAATATCTCATTTATTCTTTTTCTATAGACGTATGAAGTATTTTATTCTAATTTCTCTACATATCTAGTATATCTCTTCTATTTCTCTACATATTTGGTGTCTCTTTATTTCTCTTCATTCATCTGAAGATAGAAGCAATGTTTTATGTATTTGGCACATTTAAAAATATAATAGATAGAGATAAATAACAACAATTCTACTCAACTGAAGAAGATACTATATGAGCACTTGTCTAACCCAAAATATGTCACCAAAACCCAAAATAATGTCTATCTATGCTTACATATCATTTTCTACATTACATCCTTCATTTTCATCTACAATGCTCTCCACACAACCAAACTAAGATGAAAAACATCTACGAAAAAGCCATCAACTTTTTCTTCTTCCCCTTTTCATCATGTTTCTCACTCTATTGGTGGTTCAATCTTCTTAACAACCCAGGATGATTTACATTGATCTAGAGCACGTTGGTGGATCAAGCTACACAAAAAATTACATTGATGGTCTTAAAAATGTAAATTAAACGATAAATTATTTTTGAATTTAATTGACTTCAATAGAACTTCATATAATACAGATGATATGTACATGAAATCCTTACACAATTGGTGTCACAAGTGTAAAACCTCCTTACAAGATTCCCACTAGTTAAGGAGGTGACTCTTTCTAGGCCTAATGAAGCAGTTGTAAAGGGGTGGAGCTAATGAAACACACTTAGAAGTAGGCTTGGAAGGATGTTCTTTCTTATAAGATCCACAAAATGAGCTTCATTTTCTCTCTCATCATTTTAGTCTAAGAACTAAGGAAGAAGGAGATGGGAGAAAATTTAGGATGGTTTTGCTCTCTAAAAGAACATGTGAGAGGCATATGGACTGATCTTGTCCAAGAAAACTAATGGCTAATAAATGGTAGTCCCACAATAACTCACTTAAGTGTACTTCAAGGGACAAATGTTTCATTTTTGAACTTAAGGTCTTTAAGTAAAAAAATTTACAAACTTTAAGCCACAAAAGTGAAATTTCTTCTATAAATAAGTTGCATCTGAACAAATGTCTATAGTAGTTGGTTGCAAACAATAGGACATGTCCCCCTAAAATAAGTTTGGTTGCAAGTTTGAGTCTTTGCTTTCCCCTTTGGATGGGGATTAGATTTAGGTGTGTGAGTGATTTATTTTCTTTGTAAATTTTCACTTATACTATTAAAAAAAAAGAAAGAATTACATGCTAACAAGATTCACAACCTTTGACCCTTAGTTACTGCCCATGTCAAATTTCTCATTATGTGTGATACATATAAACAGTCATGCAAAAAGGAAATATAAGGTTTGATTTCCTCTAGAGTGGAGTTAGGGGTTTATGTTATTTGTCAAGAGATTGTAGGACACATTTCTCTAGTTACATTAGGTGCTAGGACTCTTTTTTTCAGTTACTTGTCACTATTATTTACATTTATTTGACAATTAAATATATACAGGACAATCTTTGATTAGTGAATACATACAAACTCTCTTTGATTACTAAATATATACAAACATAAAAGAAAAGCCCCTTGATTAGGGGTTGACTGCATATAACCAAGTTATGATGATCAGTGGTTTCAATGATTTATGTAGGCTAGTTTTGATCAGTTTTATAATGTGATTAGTTGCTACTAGATTTTACGATGTGAGCTAGTCAATCACTAACGTAAGATGTCTTCCAAAGTGTCATGTGGACTCAATAAGAGTGTATGGCCTTAGAAGTCTCTCTTTCTAATATTAGGTGCAGCATTAATGTATCCTCTCTTTAATCATTTAGGTGTAGGTAGTTGATTGAGGCCACAAAAGAATGGTAATATTTAAAATGGTTGGCCCACGTCCAAGCTCATCACAATCTCACATATTAACTACATTCCCAAGATGAAATCTATCATTACCATATTATGAAAGTATCTTAAATGGAAATAACATGTTAGGCAACATAAGCTATAAAGTTCATGAATAATCATAATCACAAGTTTTTCAAAGTCTAAGTGAAACATCTCCTTACCTTTTTTGCTTGGGTGCACATCTAGTCCTCTACTCCTCAATCTAAACCTTTGTGTGAGAATTTGCATTAATTTCATAGGTTGAGTATACACATATACCTAATAGATAAACTTAAGCCACAACAATAAAAAAACCACAACTCCCAACATACACATACTTTGAAAAATAATTTATTAATGCTTTAAAAATCTCAAGACTCTCTTACCTGAGTCATCCCATGTGGTGCACATATCATGCAACCACAATTTATCACAATATTGTACAGATACAAGAACATATCAGCATATTTCCAAGAAGTAAATAAGAACATAAAGAATCATAAGAAAATTAATAAATAAAATGTCATCATCATTATATCCAACCATTAAAATGTTATGCACTTTGGCACATTAACAAATAATCCTACTAGTAAGCAATGAGTGCACATCCATCACTCATCCATGGTTCAATCTTAGAACTAGAAATTAGGCTCCCTAGGAACAAATCAGAAAATGTAACAATCCTAATCTATAAATTCTATTTTAAAGGATTATAAATAGAATTTTTATAAGTATAATGGGAGAATCTTCATATTTAGGTTCAACTGAAATGACCTTTTGAACAACATTAAATTGGACCCCAATACCTTTATATTTGGATTGTACTCGGAAATACGATTCCAACAACACTAATTTTGCTGAAATCATAGTTTGAACGAATAAGTTGTGATTTTTCTCGTGAAAGGAATTTTTGTAATTTCATGAGTGGGCCCTATCTACAGAAACTGGCATCAGATAGTCACGATACATTGAAAACCCCTCGCAAATGATGACCATTAGTTTTGACTGAAATAATGATGTCTAGAACCAACAAAACATCATAATTAGGTATGCATATAAAATAATTTTTTTTAAAAAAACTTAAAGGAAGGGCCAAATTGATATTGGCACCCTCCCACTTAAACGAAAAAGAACAGACCGTTTGGTCTATTCTCAACTCAACGGAGAGAGAGAGAGAGAGAGAGAGAGAGAGAGAGAGAGAGAGAGAGAGAGAGAGAGAGAGAGAGAGAGAGAGAGAGAGAGAGAGAGAGAGAGAAGAAGAAGAAGAAGAAGAAGAAGAAGAAGAAGAAGAAGAAGAGAGAACGAAAAGGGGAAAACCCAGCGTGCTTGGAAACCCTAAATCGCGTAGGCAAGTGAGAGTGAATTGAGGGAGGAGAAGGAGAAAAGAAGAAGAGAGAAGAATGAGGAGGAGAGAGAGGGAGCAGGAGTGGGAGCCCTCACTCAGGAAAACACACACCTTGCAGGAAATTTGAGATTTTGAATGTTTTTGGGTTAATTGGAGAAACAGAGCTCGCTGGCAACAATGGTTGCTCTGATCTCCAATCCACCCGTTCATTTTACTCTACTCAAGGGCATGAACAAAAGCCCTTTGGTTTCATCATGATCGGAGGAGGAATGGTACCATATTGGGGTAGGAACAATAACTACGTTAAATAGTCACTAGAAAAATGTCAAATGGCATCTTTTTCGGCTATGATCGGAGAGCATGGACACCCACAGAGGTGAGTTTTCCACACAAATTCTTCACTTTTTTTGTTTAATTTGTCTATAGATTAGGAAAAGCTAGATTTTTCAATTAGGGCTTAATTGCATTACACCAAAACAAGAACAAAACCCTTAATCTTGTTTGTCTTCCACAAACAAAGAAGGTTAGGGTCATTGATCAACCCGTTTATGGCTCTGATCATCCAATTGGAGCTTGGACAGGAGTGATCTGACTCTTGAAACCCAATTCACATTGATCCAACCATTTAAATTGTAAATTATACATAAAAATAGTGAAGCATAGACCTTTGGTGGTTAGGATTTGACTGAAATGTTGATCTGTATTGGACAACATATAGGATAATCTGGACCGCCCGATCTGTTACTGAGTAAACAGTGACTAGCAACATCTGATCAATGATCAGATGCTACTAGTAAGTTCCTCATCCTTTAAAATGATAGGATGAGTCAAAATTTTAAGAATTGGAAGCAAAATAGACCGAATGATCTAGGCCATCCGTCTGTCACTATTTAAATAATGGATCTGTGACATCTGATCGATGATCAGATGCCACTGATGAATTCTAGAACCTTGAATTAGCTAGAATGTTACTGGAATTCTGAAATTTGAATAAAAACTTATCAAATAATATGAACCATTTGGTTAGACAATAGGGGGAACAGGAACTTGGTGATGGTTAGTTGTGATTAGATGCCAATGTTAGGTACCTTAACCTTTACTAAGTAAAGATACTCTAAAATTTCTAAAAGATCATTGCACTAATCATTAGAAAGCTGGAGGATGGAATGAGGACCATTGACTGCCATTACATAAATTGTTTAGTCAAAGATTAGAACTTAGTAGCCTTCTAAGATTCTAGTTAATGAGCTTTAATTCGTAATAGCCAACTCAATCACTTGAATAGCATGGATTGTTAAGGAAAAATCATTAAATCAAGAACCCTAGCTATATGATCACAGCCTTGAGTTTATAATTAACAACTAAGAACATAGGATTAGACCTTGAAATCCTACATCAGTTTACCATGATTTATTGGATTAAACCTTTGAATCTAGAATTGTCTATCAATGGAGCTAAGTGAATAGTAAGTGCAAATCTAAAACTATGGATCACTAATTGGTAATGGATGATGGATCGAGGACCCACATGATCATGTATTCCTCTATGGAATAGATGGTCAGTGAAAAGTTAAGAAGTTTATGATGACCTAAACCATCAGACTTTGATTAAAACAAAATTCTTACATACACAATTGTATATGATTCAACATTGACAAGATCTCTATAACATCAATAGAGGAGATTGACCTATAAGTCAAGTTGAAGAAGGAACGTAGCCAAACTAGAAATTTTGCCTAAGAGGTAGGTGGTTTTAACATCTATTTACCATTAAGAATTTAACTAATCAAATCGTTTGCTTATCATGTTTTCTATTCGAGGTTACTTGATTATCATGAGAATTACATTACATCATGTTACTTTGGTTTTAGCTTTAAAAGAATGCTATATTTGCAAATGCAGTATGTGTGATTATATATATATGTATGTATGTATGTATGTATGTATGTATGTATGTATGTATGTATGTATGTATGTATGTATCTTCATAGCTATGATGCATATTTTTATATGAAGAATGAAAGTGATGTTATTCCTTCTATTATGTGCAGTTGTGTGTTTTTAAAAGATATGATTTTACTTGAAATGCATACATCCCATGTTTTGAGATGAGTTAAAGAATGCATGATTTTACATGACATATATGTTATATGATTTAAGATCATTTGGGATTGAGATATGTCTTTGTTTAACCTAATGAGCCTGGTGGTCACTGTGCCAAGAGGTTTTACGGGTTGGCCTCTAACCACCAAAGGTGGTAGGTATCCATGCCCAAAGAGACATCTATTTTCTCAACTGTTGTGGTAGGAACAACCATTGGAGGTGGTTGTGGCACCCTTTTGAGACGTATCCGTAGTCGCCGTGGAGGTTGCAGTGGTTGTTCTCTAGATATCAGAGAGACACAATTAAGTGATCTGGTCATGAGCATAGTGTACCATAGGATTTCTGTTTTGTTACCCCATGTAGATAGGCTTTATGATGGTCTTTAGACGAGTACTCATGACCAACCTACTGATGTGTTCGTCGGGGTGCATATGTGCACGTGATGATGTTGTCAGTTTGGGATTGCCGACGTTCATGGTTTAATCAATCACTACTTTAATACTTTGAGGACCTTATGATGTTTGATTTATCAAGTTAGATAGTGAATCTTTCACATAGTTCTCAAGTTATGTTTACATGTGATTTTGGGATATGTTCTATATTGCAAATTTACTTAAGATTACTATGATGATTCAACCATTTGAAAAATGCATGTTTAAAGTCGCACATGTTTTATATGGAGACTATCTGAAATGTTTTAACATGAAACTTTGGAACTGAGATTGAAAAATGACTTTAATCATGTTTGTTATCTTTGACTTATTTATCATATTCTTTAGAAATTGCATGAAAAGGGATTTGAGATGCTGTTTAGAATTGCATGAAAAACTTGGTAAAATAGATGTGAAACTGCCTACACAAGTGCAAGTTTGCTGAGACAATGTAAATTGTTTACAATGTCTTAGGTTTGATAAAATAGAACAAGGGAAAGGAAGCAGAAGACTGTGCTAGAGATTTGAAGATGAAGTAACATGTATAACAAACAAGTTTGCAATATGGTTGATGATTTATTAAATTAATGTAATAAATTAAATTGATATGATTTTACATTATGGACATGTGGAATAAGGTGGTACTAGCATGGCTGTAACTGGATTTATCCTGGTCATGATTTCTTTTGAATTGGTTGAATTTTTATTTAAAAAAAAAAAAAAAGTTATGTATGTAAATGTGAAGGGATGGAGACAGAGTCTCCCTTATCCTTTTATTTATAAAATTGTGTTTATCAGGTACTTCACAATGACATACATTAAATGTCTAATGTCCAAAAAACAGAGGAAACTCTGCTAGATTTTCTGTAGAAGTGTAATGCTCATTTCATCGATAATCCTTTTTTAGGAAAAAAATAACACTTTGGGTATTTCAAAAAGGGTCATTTCATGAAAAATATTTTTTGCTATTGGTTTTCTAAATACTTTTACAACTAAGGGCCCAACATTTCAAAAAGAATTACAAAAATGTATTATAAAAACCTAAGGTCATTATAGAAAATGACCTAGCACTCACTATGATTATGATAGGGTCATTGCATTGTGTGCTTTTCAATATCTAGGAAAACTTCGACCACATCCTCATGAGGCCAATAGACTATCTCCTCATGAGTCAGTTATTGTAGTCTCTACCACTAATCAAGGGATATGCCCTTTTTCGAGAGCTAGATATCATCCTACTCTTAGGTGGTTGGAGGATGAGTGGCCAAACCCACACTACCCCCTAGCATAGTCCCCATTAGGCTTTTAGCCTATCAAATCTCATACATTGGGTAATACATACCCATCACCTCAAGATAAAATCAAATATTTGATAATAATATGAGGTGTATTCAACCTATCAAATCATTAGCAATACATAATAAAATCATAGTATACCCATGCACATACATGGGTGATGATTTCTGTATATATGTGTGTATAAATAATAGCCATAGATCATGTGATAATAGCAAAATATCAGCTAATTATAGATCATGCAAACATATATCATGCAATCATGGAAAAATATTAATCAGTTACTGATCAAGCGATAATTGCACACAAATCATGCTATCATGCGATCATAACAAGGAGTCATGCAATTATAAATCATGGATCAATTATCCAAATAAGGAGAATCATGTGCATGGATCAACTATCAAAGAACTGGGTTCATGTGCAAGGATTTTAACAATCCAAACGAGTGAGTCATGTGCATGAAATCAACAATCCAATAAGATGGATGCATGTACATGGATCATCCATCAAATAGCATGGATCTACACTCATGAATCGACTGTCCAAATAAGTAAGTTCACGTTCCTGATTCAATAGTTCAAGTAGGGTAGATCAAGGCTGTGGATCATTGACTCAAATAAAAGTAGTCATAAGCATGGATCAACATCCAATTAAAAAGGATCCAGGCACATGGATCAAACATCCACATTGTGGGATTCATGTGCATGGATCAACTATCCAAAATATGGATTTCATGTGTATGTATTTAATTATCATAAATACGGATATTTGCACATGAAATCAACAAACATGGGTTATACACCTAAGAAATCAATGATCCATTATGGGTTATAAGTGTAAGAGAGCAACAATCAAAACATGGTACACGTGCAAGAAATCAACAATCCAATACAGGTTATAAGCACAAGAGATCAATGGCCAAAACATGTGTACATGCAAGAGATCTAATGATCAAATATGGGTTATATGAGCATAGATATAACATCCAAAAGCACGGTTATATGCACATGGATCCTAGTCCAAAAGCACTAGTAAATAGATGTAAAGTATTAACATAACAATGATTCACAACCCATATCAAAGTAACACATATCATTCAAGATGTCAATGATTCATATCTAAACAATAACAAGCAGAAAATTTGTTTAAAAATAACCATTTATAGTTTTTTAAAAATAGGAAAACTTAGCTGCCAAGATCCACCTGCCTCATAGTAGATTTTTTTATAATTTGATATCTGCCATTGAATTCTCACTATCTTATAGTTGTTGGATTACTCTCTTCATGCTTAATCCATTTATAGAGGTTTCATGATCAGATTGTTTAGATATTGGAAATTGGATTTTCAAATGTTGGATAAATTCCTTATTTTCATTAAGTATTAAATATTGTACAAAATATTTGGGACATTACATTGGTTACCACCTTTTTATGGATTTGGTCCTCAAAATTTTTCACATCTTAACATACTACACTTTCATGTCTCGCTCTAGCTTCTAGGTTACTTCTTCAATCGACTGGTTCTGCTAGAGCACCTTGACTAGAGTAATTTCTTTGTTTCTCAGTCTTTGATGCTTCCTATCCAAGATTACATTGGCTTGGTCTCGGGGGCTAAACCTAGCTATATCCTCCAATATGTGTGAGGCTTCTAGAATATACTTCCATACCATAGAGACATGAAACACTTTGTAAACTTCTAAAAACTATGGTGGTAAGACCAATCTATATGCCAATGTACCTATCTCATGACTCCCTTGGTTGGTAAAATTTTGAGAAATACATGATCACCAACTTTGAATTCTAACTCTCGACGCCTCCTATTGGCATAACTCTTCTACCTGCTTTGAGGTGTAAGAAGTTACTTTCAAATGAGTTTTACTTTCTCAGCACACTGTTCCACTAGCTTGATTTTGATGATCCTATTCTTGTCAACCTCATTCTAGTAGGTCAATGAATGACATAGTCTCTCATACACTGCCTCATAGGTTGCCATGCCTATACTCAAGTGGAAGCTATTGTTATAAACAAACTCTATCAGATCTAATCTCTCATCCTAGCTCCCTTTTTAGTTAATCATACATGACCTCAGCCATGTCCTCTAAAGTTTAGAATGTCCACTCTGATTGACCATCAATATGCAAATGAAAAGCAATGTTAAATCTTAGCTCCAATCCAAAGGAATCCTATAAGCTCTTCCAAAACTAGGAGGTGAATTGACTATTCACTCTAAAGTGATGGTTAAGGGTATACCATGTAGGCTTACTGTCTCCTTAATGTACAGTCGAGCTAAACTATCTGTAAGTTAATTTTGTCTGATATAGAAAATGCATTGACTCTGTTAGCTCATCAATGATCACCATGTCATATCATACCAGCTAGAAGTTCTAGGCAACCCCATTATGAAATTCATAGTAACATGGTCCTATGTCTCAAGAGGTTGTAATCATCCTGCCGATCTCTGGTGTTCGGCCTTAACTTGCTTACATGTAAGGCGCAATTCTCCCACATCCCTCTTCTTGATGTTCCACCAGAATTGTCTCTTCATGCCTTGGTACATCTTTGTCCCTCCTAGATGAACAATATGTTTCTATTGGTGCACATCTTTGAGGATCTCTTATCGTAGCTTTGCATCTAATGACACTATTAACATTCCCTGCATTCTCATGCTGTGGTTTTTACTTTAACTTGCAAGTGCACAAATCACTATAGTAATTGCATTCGAGTGAGATCAATCCCATGAGGAATCTCATGGTTTGTGTGTTAGGTGAATTCCTATTTAAATCATTTAACCTAGCAAAAAGATATGGTTTTGACCTAAACTAAGGAATTAAATTAACATGGAAACCAAAAATGAATGAAATTAGAAACTTTCTAAATCTAAATATGAAAACTTTCTAAAACTAACCTATCATGCAACTAAACCTAAACAATGATTAGTTGAGCCTAAACATGACATAATCTAAGAAAACAAAGCATGTAATGTAACCTAACATGATGCATGTTTTAAACATAAAGAGTGCATGTAAAAAGTAATCTAAAGTGCATGAATTGAACATGGATTTATGTCTAAACTAGGAAACAACTTAAGCTAACATGGACTGCAAGATCAACTAATGCATGGAAACCTAAACTAAACAAGCAAAGTAAAGAATTAACACCCAACTAATATGCACTAGTGCAAAGTGGAATAAGCATGATTCATCACATACAAATTAAAAAATTAGCAGCCCACTAATATGCACTAATGCAAAGTGGCATGTGCTTGATTCATTACATAGATTGATGCATGAATTAAAGGTAAAAATGGGAAGCATGGTGCACATGATTATGAGATCTAAAAGTATAAAACTAATATGCAAACTAATGTAGGTTAGATACATGAATGGAATGGATGGAAAACAAAACATGGTAAACAATTAACTTAAGGGACCACACCTCAAAACCATACGCATGATCCCTAGGGTTGTGCACATGGAACCTAGTGTGGTTCATGTGTAATCTAAATGCTAAACCTATTGAAAATGAGGTGCATGGAATCTAAGCATGGAATGGAAATCCTAATAACCATGGAAAACCAAATTTAAAGCACATTAAATAGCCATCCAACATTGCACAAATATCCTTGAAATCAAGTTTTCATTGATTGAAGTAAACTGTGTACAAGTATGGTGTGCACTATCCAATGGTTGTGCACACCTTTCTTATAATTAATTTCAACCACAAAACAACTTCTAATCTATCTTCTTTAGTGTCATTCAACTACCAATCTCAACTAGCATCATTTATTCCAATAATGATCTAAGGAAAACAAGATGGAAACAATGGAAAAGAAAGCATGAGATGACAATGAGATTTAGAGAGAAAGATGGGTAGGGATCTCAATCTAAGAACTAACTCTCTTGGATGTCACTACCAGAGAGTTATAGTCCTTAGATTCAAGGATCTTAGGTGTAAAACAAAGTGCAAGAATCAAAGGAAATGAAGCAATCAACAAAGGAACTAAGGCAAGAATTCAAGGAATAAAACAAAGAAATAAACGAGGCAAACAAACAAAGGATTAAAGGAACCAACTAACCTAAACTTTAAAGAAGAAAACAAGGAGAGAAAACCCAAATGAAGAAGAGTGAAAGGGCTGGAGAAGATGACTACCAACAAGAAGAATCACGTTGAAGTGCTTAAGAGGGAATGTGGGTGGAGATGCCTCCTTCTTAGGAGGGGGCATTCTCCCTTGTCCAAAAGATCATTTTCATGTGGAACTCCTTAGAGTTTTATATGGTTTGGGAACTTCCTAATCTTGATGATAGGTGATCCTAACATGGAGATGTTGTGGAGATTAGAAGGAAAGGTTAGGATTAGATCTAGGGCAACCAAATGGGAAACTTAAGATAACTAAGGAGGATACATAAGAGGGAGATAAGGTGGGACGCACCACCTTTTTAGGAGGGGGTGTCTCCCCCTTGAAAAAAATCATAGAAGGGAGTTTGTAAAATAGAAAGAGATGGGTGGAGAGAGGATTGGAGAGAGAAAAAGATAACGGATGATGTGTCATAGGGGGTGGGTCTAAGTGGGAGTTTTAAGAAGGTGGGAGTCTTAGGTGGCATTTAGAATAGTGGGAGTCTTAGGTAAGTGGGAGATGCTACCTTCTTAGGAGGGTGCATCTCCCCCTAAGTCAAATCATGGAGAGAGAGAGAGAGAGAGAGAGAGAGAGAGAGAGAGAGAGAGAGAGAGAGAGAGAGAGAGAGAGAGAGAGAGAGAGAGAGAGAGAGAGAGAGAGAGAGAGAGAGAGAGAGAGAGAAGGGAAAGATGAAAAAAGGGAAATAAAAGTGGGTTATTCCTATTGGTCCACATCATCTATGATAATCTCCCTCTAAACTTTGCTAATTATCTCTTAAAAATATCAATTTTGGCATGGAAAATTGCTTGCAATTTTTCCTCAAATCTTAGCATTCCATGTGGCATGGCTTAAGTGGCTTTGATGGATTGATTTGAGGGCTCATTTGAGTTAGTTTCATGGCTCACCTATTTAGCTTTGATGGCTTGGCTAGACTCCTTAGATTCTCATCTTCTTTCATGGCTTAGGTGGCTTGAGTGAATCCCATGTAAAGGTGGTGGACTTTGCATGGCATGTGCATGAGCCCATTTTAGTCATGTTTGACTTCTCTAGTTCCATCCTTTGTTAGCCTTAATATGATCTTGATCCTTGATCTCATTTTGGATTGATGACATTTAGGCCTTGACTCCATCTTTTGATCTTCATCTTCTATTTTCATCTCAATCAATCTCAACAGTCAGATCACGATCTCGATTTCTACAATATATGAAAAACTCTAATTAAATCCTAGAAAATTATGACTATCCACAAACTTACTCTTGATTAGCCTCTAAACCTGCAAAATATCAAACTCTTGAGTTATTAGGCTAGAAATGCATGTGTTATGAATTTTGGCCAAAAATCCTAAGATAATACTATAAATTATAAATATATGGGCTACCAATTGGGTACTTTTTATGCAAAATTGAACACTCATCACTCACACTACCATTAGCCTCTCTCGTGAAACCTACTTTCCTCACAAATGTCTATGTTTCAGCATCATCCTTCTGTGCTCGAAGGACTCTCTCAACTACTATAGATCTCACTACCAAGTTAGCCACAAAGACTCTAGCCTGCACTTAGTCATCTCCTAGAATAATTTTCATCTCCTTGATGGCATGTTGGCACACATACCCTGACTCTTTCGACTCAAAGTGTTAGCCATTACATTAACTTTTCCTAGATGTATTGAATAGTAAAATTATAATCTTTTAGGTACTGCATTCACCTTATCTACTTGATGTTTAGATCCAGCTGTGAGAAAATGTATTTGAGGCTTTTGTGATAAGTAAATACCTCAAACTTCTTACTATAGAGATAATGTCTCCATATTTTCAGGGTGAATACTACTGCTACTAGTTCCAGATCATGAGTTAGATAATTTACCTCATGCTTGATCAATTTTCTAGAAGCATAGGAAACTACCTTCTTATTTTGCATTAGTACACATCCTATTCCTTTGTCCAAAGTATCACTATATATGTAATGACCAACAATTTTTTAGAAATAAAGAAATATTATTTGACAAATTATGAAATTTTGAGTCAATTGTTGACTATTATAGTGTAAAAGTGGGTTGAAATAAAACCTAGACAAATTTCTTAATTATAACTCATAAAATACATTGAATGTAATTATAATATAAGTGCTAATAAAACTTTAATATGGAAAGACTTAACAACTTAAGCTAAGTTTAGCTAAGGCATCCCAAGTCCAATTTGTCAAGGTGAGGTCTAGACTTCAAGTCACTTCCTTAACAATTTTTAAGAAGAAAATCACATTCTTAATTTAGTTAAATTTTATTACGAATTTTTTCCATGTGGACATCTAAATATGGAAATCCGCATGATGTAATAAAATTCCATGTGAAAGAATGAGAGAAGGAAATGACTTAGGAAGGATAGTTACAAATAAGGACCCTTAGATGACGATTTTACGGTCAAGATTTTATTTTTAAAATCACATTAAAATAAGTGAAGTAATTTCAATTTAAAAATGTATGAAATAAAAGGGGGTTATAACTTAAATGAAATAAGGAAATATATCCTTATTTCATTTTTTGTGCAAAGAAACATGAAAGGAAAAAGAAAACACAGAACAGTCAAAGAGGAGAAGAAAAAGAAGAAGAAGAAAAAAAAGGGGGTTTGCTGAAAGTGAAAATCAAAGCAGGGTAGAATGGATTTTTCTAAAAATGGAAGAAAGAGAGGGAATTGGATTTTATGTGGAAGAAACAAAGGAGAACACATAGTTTGTGTGACAAAAAATGATCTACGCAAAGATTGATTTATAGACCGAAACTAAAAGGGGGAAAAACGTATCCAAGCAAGGGGAAAAGTGGCTCTTTACTTGTTTAGATTTAACTTTTCTTTTCTTTTTATTGAAATCAGTAATTGTACAATCAAATTAGATTTTAATTTTTACTAGAATACTTTGTTTATATTCTTGATATATATTTTGTAGACTAACAATCTATTAATCTAAAATTTCCATCAGAAATTTTATGATTGAAGTAAATTTCAAATCTTTACTGGAAATCAATAACATAAAACCACTTGAATCATGATTTACATGATAACCATCTATTTTTTGAAACTTCAAAATAACAAACCACATTATTTTCAGTGCAATAATTAGTTTAAAATATTAAATGATATTTCTTAGGATGATAATATATTATGCTGAAATTTTCAAACAGTACCCATGTAAAGGAAATTAACTACACTTTTACTAAAAAATCAATAGCTTATATCGTCAAAAACGTGTTTGTGGCAACTTGTTATCATGGAATTTTATCAACATTAACCATGTAGAATACAAAATTTCACTGAATAACAATGAACACCTACGACTGTCTTTTATAAAATAGGTAGTTAGGTTAAGTGGTACTGTTGAAAGTTTTCTGTTAAATTAACAGCCATTGATAATTCTAGAACTGTTAAGAAGTTTTTTTTTAAACATAAGTTTCAAATGATTTTAGTACAAAATAGATAAATGTTATAGAGTTAGTAGTTGACTTAGTATTATATATATTATGTGATCTGTTACAACTTTGATTCCATCTATTGGATTGAATATTAGTTTATACAGTAGTCCTAATTCTGTTTTATTTATATAATCTAATTCTTGCAAAGAAAGGAAATTTCTAAAGGGATCAGCCTCTTTTACTATAGTTATATATTAGTAAAATTTACACAATATATATATATAGTTTTGTGCAAATAATTCTAATAATTCTAATCTGTAAACCGTACTAATTTAATCATGTGGCAAGAAGCACTAAATTTCTGAGAGCAGTAGTTACTATATGACAACATAGGCAGATTTATAAAATTTCAAATAAATCATCTTTTCATTATACATGAACATTATATCCATCTAATCAATCTCATACTTCCTTTGTATTGAAATTTTGTTTTCAATATGATTAGTAAATTGTACACTAGATGTGATCTTTCTCTGAAGGATTTCTGAAAAACTATGAGATAGAATTCTGTTTAAAACAGAAAATTTCTAAACTAAGAAGTGAATAGTTTTTGTTTACATGACATGTTAAATATTTCATATACTCTATAACTACACTAGGAATATTATAAACTTAGAATCTATGAATTTACCTTTCCAAACAACCATTATATATATCTAAGATAGGAAACTGTATGAAATGGTGAGTTGTTATTCTATTTCTAGACATGAACCTAAAGATTAAACCTTGTGATTACATGCTATTTTCTTTTGTTATTTACAAGTTATCACACTTTTAGAAATAAGGTATAGATATTGCTATTGTATATAGAACAAGTTCTGTGAATTGAGAGCTTATTGTCCTTTATAAATCCTAGTTCCAACTACAGTAAACTCTATTTCATTAGATGATGTTATACATAGACATCTGGAGTAGGAATGCTAAATAGATATTTAGTTTGGATACAATGCATTGATAGTTTTAAAGTAACAAGATTAAGATAAAATACATTAAAGACAAATAAATTAGTACTTGAAGACTTTCTTATCTAAGTAATAGTCACATTAAGATAATGACCTTAAAAAGAAAACCATGATGAGCAAGGTGTTAATAAGTGAAATCATCAATAAATAAAGATAGCTACAAGATTAATAATAATAATAACAATGTAGGTTGAATGTCTCATAGTGAATAAAGAGAAAATTTTTGTAATTATAACAAGTTGAATAAACTCTAAAGAAAAAAGGAACTATGTGTTATAATTTGTATTTTATGGTAAAGAAATAAAAAGAAATTGATTGAAGCTCATTAATTTGTTTTTGTAAAAGAGAATTTCTAATGTGAATGACTGTTTAATGAAAGTATTGTATAAGGAAATGTTCTGACGCTTATATAATTGAAAATTATTGTTATGTCTAAATACATAATTGGATCGGGTGGATGAACTATTTGGCATCCATATAAATATTAAAATTGACTTGAGTTGTTAGTTAGACTCTTGACAATTGTTTTGCACCGGGTGAGTGGTCGGTTAGACACCCATGCTAGTTATGTATGATATAGGACTAGCTTGGCCCCTAGTTCCTTTTGATATTGATACTAGTATATGATTTAACGGTGGAGGACATGAGATAGACTCTATCTTTTACTATCCATGGAGGCCGTGGTGGCCAAGGTATCTAGACACCCTTTTGACGCATAGCAAAGCCATAGCTTACCAGTGGGCATTATGTTTTAAACTTTATATTTTATATTTGAGACATGTTGTTCATGTCAAAAATTCCTAAAGGATTAATGAACCATTTTGATAACTTGATATTTAGTTGTTCTTATTGAAATCTTTGTCTTTGGTTTATTATTGAATGTGTGAAGCAACAATAATTTCTATGTATGGAGTCATGTGTTTGACAATTTTACTATATGTGAATTGATTATTATGGATATTGATGGATTTGGCATGTGCTACTATAACTTATGAATATATATATATATATATATATATTGAATAATCAATATGGATTATGGGACTAAATGAAGCCATGGTATTTAATAGAGTGGAATGGAGAAATAAGATTCATGTGGCTGACCCCTAATGGGGATAAGGTCTTGATGATGATGATGATGATAATCAATATGGATTATGGTTTGATAAGGTTTTATCTAACCTTGTAAATTCCCACTGTGAGTCGTCATAGTCACCCCCTTACAACCAACAATTTATGGTGGAAGTTCTAATAAGGAGAAAAACGAAATTGACTACTGAATAACTAGTTATTGAAGAGACCTTTAAACTAGAAAAGATAGTGTGACATTGTTTACTTTACAATTGTAATAAAGAGTTGACTAATTGTTATTAAGGATACATTTGATATACTTCATAATTGATAAATTTTGACTAATGAGTGTCTTTGGGGCTATGACTAACATACGATTTTGGAAGAAAAAAAAATCTTTATATTATATTGAATCTTACAAATGCTATTAAGTGTTTTCATATCACATGTGTTAAATGTTTAAGTCTAAAAAACAGAGGAAACTAAATCAAATTTTTTGTAGAAATGTACAATTTTAGTATTCAATTTTGAAAATATTTTAAAACTAGGCCCCCCACAATTTTTGAAATTAAAAAAAAAAAATCAGGGTAAAAAAAATCAAGGTCATTTCAATTGGCATCAGAGCCTAAGGTTCATACTACTCACAACCAAATGCACTAAGGAGTCAAAGTGTATCAAAGATGAGATGGCTTGTCATAGGAACATCTTAACTTAAATAACTTAGGAAAATTCTTATAAGCATTTTGTGTTGAAATGTAGATGTCGCCTCATCATAGTAGAATGAATGTACCAGTCCCTACAGAAGAGACCAGTACTATTGGGAATCAGGCACATGCATCTGTACTTGCAATTGCACCTATGGAGGTTCAACAGGATGTATCGAAACCATCAGTACAAGCACAAATAAGTGTTGGCATGCCAATAAATTTGGCTAGTGAGGTGATGCAATTGATATTTCAACAAATGAAATAGAAGTTACATGCATAATTAGAAGAGGGTTCTTTCTTCTAGAAGATTGCACCAAAGTTTTCAGGTGTTGAGGGAGCCAAGGCAATTGAGACCTGGCTCTATGAGGTCGAGAGACTATTTAAGCAGATGATGATGCTAGAAGAGTGACAAATCATTGTTGCTACCTTTGCACTAAGAGGGGAAGCCGTACATTGGTGGCCAACTACGTAGCGAATGTATTTCTCAGACATTAAAGTCATTATGTGGGACAAGTTCTGAAGGGTTTTTGACCAAAAATATTATCCACCTCACATTGTGGAGGAGAGAGAGAGAGAGAGAGAGAGAGAGAGAGAGAGAGAGAGAGAGAGAGAGAGAGAGAGAGAGAGAGAGAGAGAGAGAGAGAGAGAGAGAGAGAGTTTATGAATCTGGTTCACTAAATTGAGGAGATTTGCCCTAGAAGTATGCCCCACTGAGCTCAAAGCTACTCAAAAGTTTGCCCACAAGTTGAGCACAGCTATTCGAAGTAGTATTTTCATGTCACAACTGACTACTTAACTAAGGCCATGGTGAGAGAGAGTTAAGGGAGATGAGAACATAAAAATTTTCTACTGGAGAAAATAGGCAGAACTAGAAAGGTAAGTGACTAATCATTGATAAACCACCACTGAAAGCAGTAGTTCCACTTGATTTTATGATACCACGGAGGCCAAAGTTCAAAAGGAGGGAAATTGATCAAAACAATTGCAAACATTGTGGAAAGAAACATCCAAGGCAGTGGTGTTATGTAAAAGAGAGGAGATGGTTTGGGTGTGGAGAGAAGGGTCATTTTCTAAACTTCTGTCATAAGAAAAAGAACAAACATCAGCCTTAGAAATTGGAAACAGTACCACATGGTCAGGGATAGGTTTTTTCCTTGACTATTGAGCAGGCCAAAGCTTCAAATGTAGTTATCAAACGTAATTTTCCCATTTTTGGTTAGTTTACTAAACAGTGATAGATTCTGGTGCTACACAATTCTTTCATATCACAACACTTTACATCAACTTTGGATTATGTTGTACTACCCTTGGGGTTTTCTTTTAGAGATCAATATACCACATGGAGGACTAGTTGTTATGGATAAATATATCCGTGATATAGGGATTTAGATGGGAGACAATGAGTTCTTGGCTAATCTAACCCTATTCGACATGGCGAACTTTGACATCATATTGGATATGAATTGGTTATCGAGATATAAGGCCACAATAGACTATAAGAAGAAGAGGGTACGATTCGATGAAATGGATGGTAACACTTACACTT
This sequence comes from Warburgia ugandensis, assembly GCA_035236585.1. Classification (NCBI taxonomy): domain Eukaryota; kingdom Viridiplantae; phylum Streptophyta; class Magnoliopsida; order Canellales; family Canellaceae; genus Warburgia; species Warburgia ugandensis. Next base: position 30,806,529 of record CP141136.1, read on the forward strand.
CTCAAGGAAGACTTGATACGTTAGGAATTCATGTTACATCTACTACGAAAGTGTAATGACTCCAATTTTGTAACATTAAAATCCCAAGTTAGCAATGAAAAGTTCACTTTTTGGAAATAAGGGTATTTTGGTCATTTCACTAGTCACCTTGACTGAACCCAGAAATTTGGTCATGAAAATGGTACCATTAGGTGCGTCTCAGAAAAACAAATCCAACAAGACCAAAATCACTCAAAACGGAGTTAAAATGAGCAAGTTATGGCACTTTGAAGTTCAGGGCCAAAAATATAATTTTTACTAAAAAACGGATTTAGCCTGCAAAACACAGGGGCCCATTTTGATACGGGCACCCTTCATCTTCAACCCCCTAGAGGGTTTTAGAATGGCGGTGATTGTAGGAGAAATCACCGCCATTCTGGAGGTTTCTCCACCACCATTCAAGGGCGGTGAGAGCCCCCTCCAGAACCCTCTCATAGCTCTATAAATAGAGCTCTTGGGCGCCTCTAATGGCAGCCCAAAAGTTTGAAGAAAACCTGTTTCGGAGAAGCAACCTAGAGGAAAAACGAGGAGAAAAACCCAGCAACGAGTCAAGTATGCCCAAGATCCCTCAAAACCCGTCTTCACACCAGTCCTAGGCTCAGTTTCCCTAAGTTTTTGCATGAAAAATCATGCAAAATAGAGCCCTAGAGAGTCACTAAGGACCCAGTGACGTTTGCTGGGCTGCATTGGTTCGACAGGGGTGTCTTGAGGATGCCCCGATCCCCCAAACAAGCAGAACGTCCCACCTAGACGAAACGCTCCAACAGCATTCGATAGAACCAAATGGGCGCGTCCGTGGACGCGCCCGCGAAAGGGAAAGATGGGCGGGAAACCCGGCGCGTTTGCAGAAGCGCCTGCTAAGGCCCATGCCGTAGACGTGCAGTGCGCTAGCTATCTGGGATTTTCCATTTCTTAGGGCAGCTGAGGCGCATGCCACTGACGCACAGTGCGCTAGTATTCCGCCTTTTCACTCTTAAGGTCCTTTTGTACGTATGACACTAAAGAGCTTATAACATGAGATCTAGAGCTCCGATTGAGGCACCGCAAAATGCGTTTTGTCCGTGTCGATGACGCGGACGTACTCAAACTATAAAATCCCTAATCAAGGCCCAATCAAAGGTAGTAATGACCCTTAGAATAGGATGGTGGCATGTGGCCGCTAGACCCTTGGAAAACTGAGGATACCAAGGCCCAATTAGGACCTTAGGACACTCATAGCCATAGGGATGGACCCCTAATGCTTAAGTAATAAGACCAACCACTCTAAAACTCATAAAAGATAGGCCAAACTAACCTTGATTCCCCAAACCATGTTTAGGAGTGTACGAGGACAAAGGGGATAGCGCGACCTAGCTAGGTAGGTGCTCTATCGCTACTAGATTCTTTTAAAAGAACTATGATTGTTTTGCGAATACATGTTTTAAGTATATGACTTGTTTAGCATGACTTAATTCAGCATGCATGTGATAAATGCTTTATGCATAGACATGTTTTGTAAATAATTGCATATGCATTATACATAGATATGTTTAGCAAACTATTGCATACATTGCATGATTTGTGAGCATTAAGTTCTTGCAAAAATTGCATGTCCTTGAGGGTTACCGAAAGACGCTGGAGTGCCGAGGGTCAGGCAGTTGTGAGGGACCTGAAGAGGACAGGTTTTGAAAAAAGAGAGGTTTTTGCTTGTTTGATCTGATTATGATTTGGGCTGATAAGCTTGTGGGCACCATGCCGAGAGGTTTGAGTTGCCTCTAGCCTCTACCACTATTAGGTGGATGGGTAGCATGGCCAAAAAGGACAACATCCCTACGTCGACTGCATGTGGTACAGGGGGCTACCACTAATGTCACAGCACTGGGTCGACGTGTCATAGGCCCCGTGGAGGCTATGACCGAGTGTCCTCAAGTACCCGAGACCACATAGCGAGGAGGTCGTGGGCATAGTTGGACCCTATGGTTTATGGACTTATTTGCATTGCATATGGCATGATATGAGGTTGGTCAACCATACCATACCAGATATCCATGAGTTAGATTCAGTTGAGCATCTGATGCATATCATTATGTTTATGATATATGATACTTTCGACTTGGATTATGATATTTCTTTAAGTCGTCAGTATTCCGGTTTGGCAGTGGTTTTTAATATCGATATTGAACATGATTATTTGAACATGCATATGTTTTTATGAGCACATGATTTTAAACATAGCATGCATTGCAAACCTAGTAGTGATAGACTCCTACTGAGTATAGTATATACTCACCCTATCCTTAACATTTTTCAAGATAGTTCACTCACAAATAGAAGACGTCTTAGGAGATATTAGTGCTACAAGCAAGAGAATCAAATAGGAGACAATTATACATGTAAGTAAACTCTCTACCCTTTGGACATGTATTTGTATTAATTTATAGTTGGGCTGTGTGCTGTGACTGGAAAGACCTGGGGAAAAATATTTATGGTTTCTAAAGTTTTTCAAAAATTACTTTGGTTAGCAAATGACACTCGGGGTTTTCAAAATGAGTTTAAAACTAAAGATTTTCCGCTGCATTGCATGGTTTTTATAAAATGGTTTTCAAATAGGGATGCATCCCGCCTTAGGAATTAGATATTGCATTTAAAAATGCATGGGAAAACCCAGGTCGTCACAGTTGGTATCAGAGCCTAGGTTTTATCCTTTCATAACCAGTCCAGCATGTCCAAGGGTCATGACAATAGAGAAAATAAAGAATAAGTAGTATAAAAAGGAGTAGTAGAGATGACTACTTCTATTTGAGGATTACCATATTAATGCTCAAGGCATCTCACCTTAAATAAATAGGTGAAACACAGCTTGGTTTAACAAATAATTAAGCAGAGGATAGTGCAACCCTTATCCAAAATCTAGTCCAAGATGACTTAAGGATTAAGGATTGTTGTATGGTGCAAATATGAAAACTCATATATGGATTAGATTATGATGAGAATGAATGAATGAAGATGATTGATGGACTTGTTAGTAGATAGTGTTGACCTGCAATAAAGTAATCTTACCAAAGGTGAGAAAATAAAAAAACCTAGATGGCTATCTTACCATCATAAAGAATATCAGAATATGAGTACACTATCACAAGCATATGATATGAGTATGATAAGGGATGTAAAAGATTTTGATGATAATCTAAGAGGGATGAGAATGCAAGATAATATTGGGAAATAACTGTGACTCGTACTAGATCCTGAAAGACTTAGCTCAATTTTGGATACCTTCATTGGAGTCTCATGAAGAGTGAAGTGATATCGACTAATAACTACCTGAGTATTATGGAGCAAATCAGAAGATGTATACAAGTGACATATTATGTGATAGGGAAATGAATTCGACCGAGTTATCAAAGGATCTTGACGATAATATTGGGGATGATAGATTTGTGATAATAGATTGATCCTAACATGAACTTGTAAGAAAAGTATAGCATGATCAAAACGTCAAAGTCGTTATTAAGACATGGTATGAATTTTATGAAGGCTACAGGCAATTGAGGATTTCAATGATCTTAAGACAGTTTAGAATTTCTGAGAAGCATTCAATTTATCATATATGTTACTTAAAGAAATAGATGAAGTATTAAATATATGCAACAGCGCATATAGAGACATTGATCCAGGTAGACCAAATGGATATTGAAGAAAAGAGAGAAAGAGATAGAGATGTAACTATAAGTATTTGATGAATATTGAATATTCAAAAGAAGGAAATCATGACTTTATGAAGATACATACAAATCTTTCATCTTGAAGATAACCAATCGACTTCAAAGGAATAATAATAGTTGAGTTGGCAATGATACGTATAATAGAGAGAAAGCATATGGGATTTAAGACTTTGAGTAGAGTATCGAATTTCAGGAGATTATGTGACAAGAAATGTTCAAAGAAGAATGGCGACCAACTAGAAGTTAAACTTCTACAAATGGTTTGATATCAATTAGATTCTTATCAAATCCATTAGCTTATGGGGAACACCAATGGATATAATAAAAAGGAAATTTTTTTGGTGATATCTCACCTTGTCAATAAAATATTGAAAAAGGAATTAAGCCAGGACAGTGACTTATCCATTTAGCAAGTAGGGTACCATCAAGGATCAAATTGAGGTCTCGCTATCATAGATTGGAAGACCAAATATCTTAAGACCATCATTGAGTGCTGTTGACTAAATAAAGGTATCCCACCCTAATTAATCAGGTATGTTAGTGTCTATAAGTTAGTAGTTGAAGTTATATACTCAAAAGGATGTTATAAGTCTTTAGACTTGAGTACTTGTTAGGCTAAGTCATTTGAGGGTATAAGGCCAGTTGATTAGGCCACATCATGAAGTTGATTAGGCCACATCATGGAAGAGCTACAAGTACAATAAATATAGTAACAATTGAGATAGGAGCAAAAAAATAAGAAGTGATCTAAACCAATGCGAAAGGTTTTTCAAACCTTAGTGGCTACCATGACAAGGTGAAGAAATTACTTTGGGTCTGAAAAATACTGCTGACTTAGATTGAAAGGAAGGCAAATAAGTATTGATCACTTTAGAGACCCTTGAGCTTATGACAAAGATATATCTGAAAAAAGATCAATAGGTAATCAAATAAAGTCTTTCTATATGCCTACAAAAATGTTCCATGCTTACCTGAGTGTTTTTCAAATTTGATGATTTAATGGCTTCAGCATAACTTGATGAAGTAGTTATTGAAGGAGAATTATTGCTATTATAAGCTAAGTATGAGAAGGCACTTGAAAGATAAAATAAGGAGGCACTTGAAAAATAAAATTTGAGGAATTGAGAAAATCACTACTTATGAGGATACCTCTTGACAATACAGACTGCATGGTTGACGATAAAGCCTTGGTAAAAGATTAAACAATATATTGAGATATTGGATAAGGTGAGATGGCTAGCACACTATAAGGTGAGATTGGATGTTACATTGCCTTTTAGACAAATAGTTAATTGTTATGAGCATATACCAAGTATGAAAAATCAATTGAAGGAATTTCCTAAGGACTAACCCTACCGAATTGAGTATAGAACTTTTGGACTGAAAGGTTACGAAGAAAACCATCAAGCAAAGAAAGGGCAAAGAGGATGACGACAAAGGATTCAACCATGACCTAGTAAGGGTACTCGGTTATAAGAAACTTTTTGCCTTGCATGAATGGGAACATTATTGAAAATCCTAATGACAAATGAATGAGAATAGTGAGATAGGCTTCTAGACTAGAACATATGACTCATGATGATGAATCGACCATTAACATTTGACATGAGTTTGGATAAGATCCTCACAGAGGAAAGCATTTAATGAATTCAATAAACTAGATATAGAGTTAGGACATTTTACTTTTAGTATATGATAAGGTCCTCGATGGAAGATGCTACTAATTGGCTTTCATGAGTTTATTTGAATGTAACTTTGGTCGAGGAATAAAGTCACATATGGAAAAATGGCAGGCAGTTCAAATTCAAAGATAATCAAGGAATTGGCTGTAGAGCACATGATACCATGACAGTTATTGAAGTATCTTGGAGACAAATATAAAAGGTAAGAAGCAAAGTTAGACACAATAGAAAGAAGGTAACTTTTTGACTTGTGGATGATGAAAGAGATCACTAGATGAAAAGGATTATCCTATGATATTCAAAATAGGAGAAATAAGATAATATGATCTCAAAGAAGTATGGAGTAATTTATACATGAATAAAGAAGCATGATCTTATGAGGAGACTATCCTATACATGATGAGATAAGTATAGGAATCTAAGGATTTCGAGATAGATGAAGTACCGTTAGAAATCGGTATTGTTAAACTGGCACGTATGAGAGTATGCATCAGAGTAAGCAGTGAAAGTGGCCCTTATTGGTGAGGCCTTGTAGGAGGAACAATAGAAATGATAAATTGAGGATGAGCCTAGATTTGATTCCCAAGGGAAAGAATGCATTCACCAAGAAGTTATCTAAAAGACAAATACCAGGAAGATGATAATTTATGGAATTTCGAGGACAAAATTTTCTTAAGGGGGTAATAATGTAATGACTCCAATTTTGTAACATTAAAATCCCAAGTTAGCAATGAAAAGTTCACTTTTTGGAAATAAGGGTATTTTGGTCATTTCACTATTCACCTTGACTGAACCCAGAAATTTGGTCTTGAAAATGGTACCATTAGGTGCACCTCAGAAAAAGGAATCCAACAAGACTAAAATCACCCAAAACAGAGTTAAAATGAGCAAGTTATGGCCCTTTGAAGTTTAGGGGCAAAAATGTAATTTTTACTAAAAATGGATTTAGCCTGCAAAACACAGGGGCCCGTTTTGATACGAGCACACTTCATCTTCAACCCCCTAGAGGGTTCTAGAACGGAGGTGATTGGAGGAGAAATCACTGCCATTCTAGAGGTTTCTCCACCGCCATTCAAGGGCGGTGAGAGCCCCATCCAGAACCCTCTTATAGCTCTATAAATAGAGCTCTTGGGCGCCTCTAATGGCAGCCCAAAAGCTTGAAGAAAACCTGTTTTGGAGAAGCAACCTAAAGGGGAAACGAGGAGAAAAACCCAGCAATGAGCCAGGTATGCCCAAGATCCCTCAAAACCCGTCTTCACACTAGTCCTAGACTCAGTTTCCCTAAGTTTTTGCATGAAAAATCATGCAAAATAGAGCCCTGGAGAGTCACCAAGGACCCAAGGACATTCCCTGGGCCGCACTGGTTCAACAGGGTCGAACCAAACGTGCACGTAAAAGGGAAAGACGGGTGGGAAACCCAGTGCGTCTGCAGATGCGCCCACTGAGGCTCATGCTGCAGACGCGCAGCGTGCTAGCATTCCGCCTTTTCACTCTTAAGGTCCTTATGTATGTATGACACTAAAAAGCTTATAACTTGATATCTAGAGCTCCGATTGAGGCGCAGCAAAATGCGTTGTGTCCATGTCGACGACGCGGCCACACCCAAACTTAAAATCCATAATCAAGGCCCAATCAAAGGTGGGTCCTTAGAATAGGATGGTGGCGCGTGGCCGCTAGACCCTTGGAAAACTGAGGATACCAAGGCTCAATTAGGACCTTAGGACACCCATAGGCATAGGGATGGACCCCTAATGCCTAAGTAATAAGACCAACCACTCTAAAACCCATAAAAGATGGGCCAAACTAACCTTGCTTCCCCAAACCATGTTCAGGAGCGTACGAGGACAAAGGGGTTAGCGCGACCTAGCCAAGTAGGTGCTCATCGCTACTAGATTCTTTTAAAAGAACTATGATTGTTTTGCGAATACATGTTTTAAGTATATGACTTGTTTAGCATGACTTAATTCAGCATGCATGTGATAAATGCTTTATGCATAGATATGTTTTGTAAATAATTGCATATGCATTATGCATAGATATGTTTTGCAAACTATTGCATATATTGCATGATTTGTGAGCATTAAGTTCTTGCAAAAAATTGCATGTCCTTGAGGGTTATCAAAAGACGGTGGAGTGCCGAGGGCCAGGCAGTTGTGAGGGACCCGAAGAGGACAGGTTTTGAAAAATGAGAGGTTTTCGCTTGTTTGATCTGATTATGATTTGGGTTGATAAGCTCGTGGGCGCTATGCCGAGAGGTTTGGGTTGGCCTCTAGCCTCTACCACTATTAGGTGGATGGGTACCACGCCCAAAAAGGGCAACGTCCTTACGTCGACTGCATGTGGTACAGGGGGCTACCACTGGTGTCACGGCACTGGGTCGGCGTGTCATAGGCCCTGTGGAGGCTATGACCGAGTGTCCTTAGGTACCCGGGGACCACACGGCGAGGAGGTCGTAGGCATAGTTGGACCCTATGGTTTATGGACTTATTTGCATTGCATATGGCATGATATGAGTTTGGTCGACCATACCATACCAGATATCCATGAGTTAGATTCAATTGAGCATCTGATGCATATTATTATGTTTATTGTATATGATACTTTCGACTTGGATTATGATATTTCTTTAAGTTGTCAGTATTCCGGTTTGGCAGTGGTCTTTAATATCGATATTGAACATGATTATTTGAACATGCATATGTTTTTATGAGCATATGATTTTAAACATAGCATGCATTGCAAACCTAGTAGTGATAGACTCCTACTGAGTATAGTATATACTCTCCCTATCCTTAACATTTTTCAGGATAGTTCAACTCACAAATAGAAGACATCTCAGGAGATATTAGTGCTACAAGCAAGAGAATCAAATAGGAGACAATTATACATGTTAGTAAACTCTCTACCCTTTGGACAATGTATTTGTATTAATTTATAGTTGGGCTGTGTGCTGTGACTGGAAAGACCTGGGGAAAAATATTTATGGTTTCTAAAGTTTTTCAAAAATTACTTTGGTTAGCAAATGACGCTTGGGGTTTTCAAAATGAGTTTAAAACTAAAGATTTTTCGCTGCATTGCATGGTTTTTATAAAATGGTTTTCAAATAGGGATGCATCCCGCCTTACAAATTAGATATTGCATTTAAAAATGCATGGGAAAACCCAGGTCATCACAGAAGGTCATAAGGCTAGTTGCCAAGGGCCATACACCATACTTGGTGAGCATGGTGGTGACTCAAAAGGAGTCCAAATAGAAGTTAGAAGACATAGATGTTGTATAGAATTTTGGAGGAGTGTTTCCTAATGAGTTGCTAGGGTTGTTGCCAAGAGAGAGATGGACTTTAACGTAATTAATACTTAGTACAACTCCCATCTTAAAAACGCCCTACCGTATGACACCTACAAAGTTGAAGGAACTCAAGGAATAATTGTAAGAATTATTGGTTCTAGGCTTCATCTGACCAAGTGTATCGATATGGGGAGCCCTAGTGTTGTTTGTAAAGAAGAAGGATGGATCTATGCAGTTATGTATTGACTACTGAATGCTAAACAAAATTATAATTAAGAATACGTATCCCTTACCACATATAGATGACCTCTTTGATCAGTTGTAGGCAATGAGAATATTCTCAAAGACTAATTTGAGGTCGGGATACCATCAGTTGAGAATAGTTGATGAGGATATTTCGAAAATAAGAACATTACGAGTTCTAGTGATGCCATTCGGACTAACAAATCTCCAACAGCATTTATGGATTTGATGAATGTAATATTCTAGAAATATTTAGATCAGTTTGTGATAGTGTTCATCGATGACATCCTTATTTATTCGTCGAATGAGGAAGAACATAAGGAACATCTCAAGATTGTACTTAGCACACTACAAGAGCATCAATTATATGCAAAATTCAACCAGTGTGAGTTTTGGCTAGACAAAGTACAATTCCTTAGTCATATTATTTCAAAGGAAGGAGTTTCAATTGATCCCACAAAAATAGAAGCCATTATGAAGTGAGAGACCCAAGACTGTTATGGAGATTAGAAGTTTCTTGGGATTGGCTGGGTATTATCGACGTTTCATTGAAGTATTTTCTAGAATAGCTTACCTGGTGACCAAATTAACTAAGAAGAACACCAAGTTTGAGTGGACAAGTTAGTGTGATAGAGCTTTCAAGAGTTGAAGAGGAGGCTCATGTTGGTTCTTATTTTGGCATTACCCTTGTGTAAGGGAGGCTTTGTAGTATAGAGTGATGCTTCAAGAAAAGGCTTAGGGTGTATGGGAGAGTTATAACGTATGCATCCAGACAACTAAAAACTCATGAAGTAAATTACCTAACACATGATTTGGAGCTGGCAGCGATAGTTTTTGAACTTAAAATTTAGAGACACTATCTTTATGGAGAAAAGTTTAAGGTGTACACAGATTACAAAACTATGAAGTATATATTCATATAGAGTGACCTTAACATGAGACAACACTAGTGGTTAGAATGCTTGAAAGACTATGACATTTTTATTCTATATCAACTAGGGAAGGTGAATGTGGTTGCGGGTGCTCTGAGTCTAAAATCTCATGGAGTGTTGACAAGCATATTGGTGAGATCATTGTTTATAAATTGAATTCTCCAAGCACAAAAGGATTGTGAGGAGACTCAAGCATTGGTGGATAGTAAAGGCTTTAATAAAGAAGTTGATGGAAGCAGAAGATTTCAGGGTAGGTTGGTAGTACCTCCTACAAAAGGCCTAAGACAAGAATTATTGAAGGAAGCACATAAATCAAAGTACGCCATTCATTGTGGTGGTACTAAAAGGTGTCGAGATCTAAAATGGAGGGCAACAAGATAAAGAAGGATATTAGAGGTTGTGTTGCTAGATGTCTTACTTGTCAACAGGTAAAGGCAGAGCGTCAGAGACCAAAAAGACTTTTACAGACTCTAGGACTTCCGAAGTGGAAGTGGGATCACATGACGAAGGACTTTGTAGTTGGACTACCTAGAACCTCTAGTGGACATGATATGATTTGGGTCATTGAGGATAGATTGACCAAATTAGCACACTTTCTACTAGTAAAATAGAGGCAATCTTTGGAAAGTTTGGCTCGACTTTACATTAAGGAGATAGTGAGTCTACATGGAGTTCCTTTGACTATCATATCTAACAGAGATAATCTTTTCACATCTCACTTTTGGCCATGTGTAAAGGAGGGACTATGCACAACTATGAGATTCAGTACAGCATTCTATCCACAAACTGAGAGAGAGAGAGGGGGGGGGGGATGATATGACACTTGAGGACATGTTATGAGCTTATGCTGTAGATTGGAAGGGTAACTGGGACGAACAGTTGCCTTTGATCGAGTTTGCTTATATAATAGTTATCATTCTAGTATAGGCATGGCCCCATATGAGGCATTGTATGGACAACCATGCAGGATACCTACCTGTTGGAGTGATGTTAAAGACAGACAGTTTGTGAAGACCGAATTGATTGAGCAGTGTGCCAAAAAGGTTAAGCTAGTCTGAAAGAGGTTGTTGACAGTATATAGTAGACAGAAGAGTTATGCAAATTAGAGATTCCATGATCTTGAATTCAATGTTGGAGATCATGTATTTCTTAAAGTCTCACTAATGAAAGGAGTCATGAGATTTGGAGTGGAAGGGAAGTTGAGTCCAAGATTTGTTGGATCATTTAAGATATTGGAGAGGATCGAGAAGGTTGCATATCATTTAGCATTACCACCTTAGTTGTTAGACGTACATAATGTATTCCATGTGTCAATGCTGAGGAAGTAAATTCCATATATGATGCATATTCTTGATCAAATACTTGTAGAACTACAACTAGACCTGACATATGAGACAAGACCTCTAAGGATTTTGGATTACCAGGAAAGGACACTAAGGAACAAGATAATTTGCTTAAAGTTCAATGGCAACATCATTTTGCTGAGGAAGCTACATGGGAAATCAACGAAGATATGAGTAGTTTTCCTTATTTGTTTTTTGATGTATAGCAAAAGTTCAGTAATAGGATTTTAAGGATGAAATTCCAAAAAGGAGAGAAGATTATAATGACCCACATTTTTTAGAAATAAAGAAATATTATATTTACAAATTGTGAAAATTTTTAAGTCAATTTTTTACTATTATAGTGCAAAAGTGAGTTGAAATAAAACTTAAACATGTTTTCTAATTATAACTCATTACATAAATCGTATGTAATTAGGATATAAGTGCTAATAAAACTTTAATATAGTAAGACTTGATGACCTAAGCTAAGTGCTGAGCAGTCCCAAATATAACTTATCAAGGTGAGATCTACACTTTAAGTCACCTCCCTAACAATTTTTAAGAAGAAAATCATATTCTTATTTTATTTATTTATTTATAACAAATTTTTTCCATGTGGACATCTAAATATGGAAATCCACATGATATAATAAAATTCCATATGAGGAAATGAGAGAAGGCAATTAATTAGGAAGGACTGTTACAAATAAGGATCCTTAGATGAAGATCTAACAGTCAAGATTTTATTTTTTTAAACCGCATTAAACTCAATGAAGTAATTTTAAGTCAAAAATGTATGAAATAAAAGGGGGTCATAACTAAAATGAAATAAAGAAATATAACTATATTTTATTTCTATGTAAAGAATAGTTGAAGTGGAGAAGAAAAGGAAGAAGAAGAAGAAGAAGAAGAAGAAGAAGAAGAAGAAGAAGAAGAAGAAGGGACATGCTAAAGGTGAAAATTGAAATAGGGGAGAATGGATTTATGCTAAAAATACAAGAAAGAGAGGGATTTGGGTTTTGCGTGGGAGAACTAGAGGAGAACGCACAGTCTTGTGGGATGAAAAATGATCTACTTAAAGATCGATTTACAGACCAAAATTGAAAGGGGTGAAAATGTATTCAAGTAAGGGGAAAAGTGGCTCTTTACTTTTTTAGATTTAACTTTCTTTTCTTTTTACTTGAATACTTTGTTTATATTCCTAAAATATATCCTATAGAATAACAGTATGTTATTCTAAAATTTCAAATAGAAATTTTTTGATTCAAGTAAATTTCAAATCTTTACCAAAAATCAGTAACATAACTACTTGAATCATGTTTTACGTCATCAACCTTGTTGTTTTGAAACATCAAATAGCAAACCATATTATTTTTCCTAGAATAATTAGTTTAATATATTAAATCATGTTTCTTAGGATGATAATATGTTATGCTAAAACTTTCAAACTGCACCCATGTAAAGGAAATTAACTATGATTTTACTGAAAAATCAATAGCTTATATCATCAGAAACATGTTTATAGCAACCTGTTATTCTGGAATTTTATTAAAATTAACCATGTAGAATACAAAAATTTCGCAAAATAACAATTAACTCCTATGACTGTCTTTTTTAAAATAGGTATTTTGGTAAATTGGTACTATTGAAAGATTCCTATTAAATTAATAGTCATTGATAATTCCAGAACTACTAAGAAGTGTTTTTTAAGCATAAGTTTCCAATAATTTTAGTACAAAATAGATAAATGTTATAGAGTTAGTAGTTGATTTAGTATTATATATAGTATGTAATCTAGGATAACTTTACTCCATCTATTGGATTGAATATCAGTTTATATAGTAGTCCTAGTTCTATTTTATTCATATCAGCTAATTCTTACAAAGAAAGGAAATTTATAAGGAGAATTGTAGTTCTCAAATAGTAAACTTTAGAATATATATATATATATATATAGTTTTGTGCAATTAATTCTAATAATTATAATCTGTAAACTATACTGCTTTAATCAAGTGGCAAGAATCGCTAAATTTCTGACATTAGTAGTTACTATATGACATTGAAACATAGTGTAGGTTTATAAAATTTCAAATAAATCATATTTTCATTATACATGAACATTATATCCATTTAATCAATCTCATACTTACTTTGCATTGAAATTTTGTTTTCAAAATGGTTAGTAAATTGTACACTATATGCGATCTTTCTCTAAGAAATTCTAAAAAACTATAAGACAAAATTATTTTTAAAACAAAACATTTCTAAACTAAGCAATGAATAGTTTGTGTTTACATGACATGTTAAATATTTCATATAATCTATATCTACATTAGGAATCCTCTATTATAAACTTAGAATTTGTGAATTTACCTTTCTAAACAACTATTATATATCTAAGATAGAAAACTGTATGAAATGGTGAGTTGTTATTCTATTTCTAGAAATGAACCTTAAGATTAAACCTTGTGACTATCGAACATAGAACACGCTCTGTGAGTTGAGAGCTTATGATCCTTTATAAAGTCCTAGTTCCAACTATAATAAGCTCTATTTCTTTAGATGATGTTATACATATACATCTGGAGTAGGAACACTAAATAGATATTTAGTTTGGATACATATTGATAGTTTTAAAGTAACAAGATTAAGTTAAAATACATTAAAGACAAGTAAATTAGTACTTGAAAACTTTCTTATATAAGTATAGTCACATTAAGATGATGACCTTAATAAGAAAACCATGATGAGTAAGGTGTTAATAAGTGAAATCATCAGTAAAGAAAGATAACTATAAGATTAATAACAACAACAACAACAACAACAACAACATAGGTTGAACATCTCACAATGAATAAAGAGAAAAGTTTTGTAATTATAATAGGTTGAATAACCTCTAAAGTAAGTGTAAAGGAACTATGTGTTATAACTTGTATTTTATGCTAAAGAAATTGATTGAACCTCATTAATTTGTTATGTAAAAGAGAATTTCTAATGTGAATGATTGTTTAATGAATTTATTGTATAAGGAAATGTTCTAAATATTATATAATTGAAAATTTATTGTTATGTCTAAAGACATAATTGGATTGGGTGGATGAACTATTCGGCATCCATATAAACACTGGATTTGACTTGAGTTGTCAGTTAGACTCTCGAGAATTGCTTTACATCGAGTGAGTGGTCGATTAGACACCTGTGCTAGCTATGTATGATATAGGACCAACTTGGCCCCTGGTTCCTATCGATATTGATACAGTATATGATTTAGTGGTGGAGGACATGGGATAAACTCCTCCCTATACTGATTCATTCCTTCCCATGGAGGCAGTGGTGACTGAGGTATCAAGACACACTTTTGACACATAATAGAGCCACAGCTTGCCAGTGGGCATTATGTTTTAAATTTTATATTTTATATTTGAGACATGTTGTTCATGTCAAAATTTCTTTTTGATAACTTGATATTTAGTTGTTCTTATTGAAATATTTATGTCCTTGGTTCATTATTGAATGTGTAAAGCAACGATAAGTTATGTCTATAGAGTCATGTGTTTGACAATTTTATTGTATGTGAATTGATCATTATGGATATTGACAAATTTGACACATGTTGCTTAACTTATGATCATATATTGAATAATCAATATGGATTATGGTTTGATAAGGCTTTATCTAACCTTGTAAATTCCCACTATGAGTTGTAGTCACCCCCTTACAACTAACAATTTTAGGTGGAAGTTCTAATAAGGAGATAAAGGAGATTGACTACTGAATAATTGGTTATTAAAGAGACCTTTAAACTAGAAACAGGTGTGTGACACTGTTTACTTTCCAATTGTAATGAAGAGTTGACTAGTTGTTATTAAGGATACATTTGATATACTTCATAGTTGGTAAATTTTAACTAATGAGTGTGTTTGGGGCTGTGATTAGTATATGGTTCTAGATGAAAAGAAAAAAATAAAATAAAATAATATTATATTGAATCTTACAAATGTTTGGGGTTGAATGGATTTCATTCAAATTAAGTAGTACACTAATTATTCTACACTTTACTTTAAATTTTCTTACTTACAATGACATTAGCCATTTTTTCATAAAATTAACCGTTGATTCACGCATTCTAGTGCATATATAAACAAGCATAAGAACAAGGAAATCTAAGTATTTTTTAAATCACTCTTCATTTATCATCCTTTTATTAAATATATATATATATATCAAATTTTTTCATATATTATTAATACTATATCATGATCAAAGAGCTAATTTAGAACTATTTCATTAAGATCTTGCCTCTTAATATTCAACTCACATCACTCTCTAATGGGGAGAGAGATGGTAAAGCTTCAAGTCCAACTTCCTCGGCCAACTTGATGGAACTATTTCTCTTTATCAAACCCTACTTTTGGATTAGAACCACAAAGCATAAGGTTCTCCTTTTCCCCAATAATGAGGGTCAAAGAGAGAAGCAATTGTTGTTTGCAATGAAATCGTACTATTTTTGCCAGAATCATAACAATCTAAGCAACTTCTTAACCCCATCATCTGTTGTGACAAACCCATTTTTTCTACAAAATGCAAACAAATTAGAATGTTAGCAACAAGAAAGTAAAGGATGATAAAAAGCGATTTTAGTATCCTTACCATGTTTTTAAAGTCACAAACATTCAAAATATTGAAAAAGGAAATAAAGAAAGGGATTAGGTCAAAGACAGAGAAGAACCAGAAGAGTCCATCATGCCTCCCATAAGATGAAGAATGTGGCCAGGGGATATAGGAAAACCAAAAATGACTTTGGCTCTTTTATAGAGGAAAATGGACTTTTAAAGTCATTTTTTGAAAACGACTTCCAAGTCCAACTTTTGAAGTCATTTTCAAAAAATGATGTTAAAAGTTTGACTTCTAAAGTTGTTTCCAAAAAACAATTTTAAAAGCCCATTTTAATCACACAAGATAATGTTTCATTGAAATCTTTATTTTTCAAGTAACTCCTCAATCACTAGTACAATCCATATAGCACATGTTAAAGGAGCTAATTAAATAGCTAATATGGAATTATTTCATCTCACATGTTGGGAAATCATCAAGGATGACTTCTTTGTTGGCGAAACGAAGGGCGGGGGGGGGGGGTGGGTGTTGGAACCACGCCAGTGATTCTCTGAGCCGGTCTAGATTTCCAATGCCTTGGGAAACTAGTCAAGATTGATGCCAGCACCTTCAATCCACGGATTTTATGAAACCATGTGCTATGGATCAAATTCATAGACAATCATATTTTCGATAGGAGTAGTTGACAATTAAATCTAAATTTTCCATTATTTTCATATCTATAACGCATATAATCCTCACTCTCACCAAGTACTTCAATTGATGGAATTATTTTGGTAATAAAAAGATAATCTTTTGCAGTATTGCCTAGGTCTTCTTTATCATAAAAACCCCTCAAACAGGATGATAAAATAGTTGACCTTCTCTTATCACATTCATCTTCCATATAAAATACATGTTTCTCTTGAGATGTCAAAATAAACTAATCATTTTTATAACCGATCTTATTGAGGTCAACCAATGTCAATCCAAGGGCATTATTTTTGATATTGTCTTTGTTGTGTTCCACCCATTCGCACTTAAATACAACCACAATTCTAAAAGTATAGTCTAAGGCCCATATCTCTTTATAACCCAGTATTAAGTATCATTCGCCAATATTGGCTTATTATCCTTTGAACTAAAAAAGAATGTAGCATTGACAACTAAGCTAACCCTACTATTCTATTGTACTCTTGAGTTATTAAGATCTTTTGTGTAAAAGCAATAACCATTGATAGTATATCTAGCATATAATATTACTTCTGGTTGTGGTCTCATCACATTTGGCCCAAAAATTTTGATATACTATTGCCCAAAACTTCTTGTTGATATTGAACTTGTGCATATGAAGTAGGTTATGATTGTTGCAAGTAGGATTACATATTCATAATGCAATTTATAGAAGTGTGAATTCATTCATTTTACCTTTTGATGGAGCCATGTATTGAAAATGTGATAGTGCTCAAATTATAGACACTTCTGTTTCTTTGCATAATTTGGATTATTTGCTCTAAGGATATCCATATGCTCACTACACACATATACATCAAATTAATTGAGAGATCAAAGAAAATATAACAATTAACACACTCCAAATTAATTGAGAGATCAAAGAAAAATATAATAAGTAATAATTAATTTTTACAAAGTGCATGACTAACTTAATGTATTATTGGACTTCATTAGAACTTCGCAACACATAAGTGTGCCTAGTGTCACGGGCTTAGACTGTCTTGTTCTTTGTACTCTATAATTGATACATGACCACTCGATAGAGGTTTGCTAATCTTGAGATCATGAAATTCAATTGATTATTTCTTTCTTGGGATTCCAATTGCACCCACTCCCAATAAGTACTCTGTTCAAAACTCCATTGCTTCCTCTACAATATAACACTTAGCTATACACCCCTATGGACCGATTGTGATTTCGTACATACCCTTTTAAAATTTTCATGTACCTCTCAAATGGGTACATCATCACAAGTAAACTGGTATACAGAGTCTAACCTCATCAATGAGATGCACTGTTAAGTGTACCATGGTATCAAAGAAGGATGGTGGGAAGATTGTCTCAAGCTCATATAAAGTTGTCATTAGGTGTTCTTGAATTTTTTATAATTTTGAAACATCCATCACCTTCTTATACAAAGCATTGAAGAAGTAGCAGAATTTTGTAATAGATCCTCTAACTTTATCTAGAAACATTGAACGTATTGCTATAGGCAAGAGTTGTTGCATTAGTGTATGACAATTCTGAGATTTCATCCCTAACACTTTTAGCTCTTCCATGGAGACAATGTTTTTGAAGTTTGAAGAATCGATATATTGGACTTTGAGCTTTGATAGGGTTTTATGCACTATTCTTCTCTCCTCTCTGTTGAGCATATAATTTGCTTTAGGCAAGTATGTTCCTCAACTGCCCCTATCTTATGGATGCAACCTTTTCGTCAAACCCATCTTCATAAAATCTATTCAAACTGCAAGTCCATCCTTTAATTCTCTAAGGATGACAAGCAAGGTACAAGTCAAGCTTCTGCACACATTCTTCTCAATGTCCATGACATCAAGCACATAGCATAGATGTAATGATTTTTAGTATGCAAGCTTAAAGAAAATTGACTTCCTCTTTTGACTACTTCTAAAGTTACTTTCACCCACACATTTACTTGCTTTGATCTTCTTTTCCCACAAGACATTAAAGTTTTTAACCTATTCCAATACTTGCCATCCTGTTAACATTTTTGGAGGTGTCCTTATCTCTACACTACCAGTAAATTCCCCTTTCTTGAAACAATATGGATCATCTCTGTGCAACCATCTTTGGTGGCCAAGGAATGTCATTTTCATACCATGTTTAAGTTGTGTGGCACAGGTTTGGTCACTATAGATAGGAAAATTATTGTATCCCTTCATGGTGCATCTAGACAAATTACTGTATGCAGGGAAATCGCTTATTATCCACAATAGTATAGCCTTTAGGGTAAATGACTCTTTCTTGTGTGTGTCGTAAGCTTCAACATGTACATTTCATAATGTCTCAAGATCATCAGTCAAGGGAGCCAAGTACACATCAATGTCATTCTCTAGTTGCTTTGGACCCGATATCAGCATAGTTAACATCATAAACTTCCTCTTCATGCATAGAAATGGTAGGAGGTTATAACAAACCAATAAAATAGGTCAACAACTATGACTGCTGCTCATAGAACCATGAGGATTAATCCCATCTATAGATAATACAAGTCATAGGTTTTAGTTTCTCGTCCAAAGTTAGGACACATGAAGTTTACGAGCTTCCATATTGGGCCATCAGATGGATGACATGAAAAGCTGTCAACTACTCTCCCCTTGGCATGCCATACTAAATTCTTTACTATTTTTGTAATATGAAATCTTCTTTTAAACCTTGAAATAGGGGAGAAATACCATAAGATCTTTACAAGAACATCTATAACCATCTCAATTGAATTCTTCTTTATCTTTCATCTGAATTGCCTATAAGTTGGGCATGTAGTTTTATCCTTGTGCTCCTTTCTGTATAAGATGCAGTGATTGGGGCACACATATATCTTCTCATACTTTAACCCTAGTGTAGCTAGGGCTTTCTTTATGTCCTATTTAGGCCTCATAAATTTATTATTAGTAGCATCTTACCCACTCCTTTCAAGACTTCTGTAAAACTTTGATCTGAAAAATCAAATCTCGATTTCATGTTCGAAAGTCCTACCATTGCAAACAACTTGGCATAATCTTCACACTCAGGGTACAATGGCTAACCTGCTTCTTCTAACGTGGCCTGAAATAGTTCAGGGTCTTCCTAGAAGTAATCATATGCATCTTGAAACATCAGTGCACCTGCATTATATACAACACTTCCTATACTGTCTTCAAATCTTTCCTCCATTGTCAAGGACCACCCATGTGGAAGTTCTTCTCCATGTCAAATCTATGGGTGATAGCTTTCATCGATTCCATTGAAGCACAAGTGTTCTCTCAACACCCTACACTTACTTTTTTCAAGTTTCGACATTTTAATCATAGACAATGCATGCAATTACTATTACCACTTGCCCTAAGTCATCCAAGCATATTTGTTCATTTTTTCCATAAAATGAAGCTAATCTGTGTGTGAAGACATGTTAGACATGAAAATCTCAGTTAGGCAATTAACCAAACAATAGGTATACAATAATTATAAGCATTTGAAAAAACTAAATTGCATCCACACATGCAAAAATTTCCTATTAACAATGAAGAAAGATGTAAAACATGACAGATACATTAAAAAAGAAATTTAAATTTTAAAAGGAATGTTTCTAACCATAACCATGCATATAACATAGATCAAATGTGCATATATATGAGACAAACAAGGGGATACTAACATCATTCAAATTGATATCTACTAGGAATATATCTATATATAATTCCAATTCACAACTGATTTGGTTGAAGACAGCCACAATGAAATCAACCAATGTGAGCTTCAATTTTGTGTATAGATGAAGACATTTGGAACCAAAAAACTAAAAGATGATGTCAAAATTCTTACAATAGAGTACTACTTTTAAAGTCAGTTTCAAAAAATGGCTTCAACAGTACTCACTTTTAAAGTTTTTCCTCAAAATGACTTTAAAAGCAAGGTCACTTTAAAAGTTATTTTTTGTAAATGACTTCTAAAATCTTTTCTTGCGAAAAAAAAGTTATACCCGCTAAAGTAAATTAAGGGTTTATTAAGTCAATTTTGGGAAACAACTTTAAAAACATGAACGTTAGAAGTTATTTCTGAAAAATAATTTTAAAAGTCCATAATTTAAAAGTTGTTTTCTAAAAAACAACTTCTAAAGTCATGGATTTTAAAGTTGTTTCTCGAAAACAACTTCAAAAGTCTATACTTTTGAAGTCATTTTTTAGAAAATGACTTTGAAAAAGATTCTCACAAAAAAAAAGTTTTCTATGCCAAACTAAATACGTGGTTCTTTTACAAACCTTATTAAGTATGGTTTTAAAAGTTGTTCTTTTATTAATGACTTGGAAATATTTTACAAACTTGATGGACAAAAAACTGACTTATTTATTATGACTTTAAAAGCACCAATTTTAGAAGTGTTTGTTTCTTGAACATTTATTGAATCTAAAATGATATAGGTCATCCTTGTTTTAGCCAAGAGACATAAACCCTACCCAGTATAGTATACCACTAGTTAAACCCTTTGAGCCTCTAGGTAAGATTTTTCTTTTAAAAATAAATCCTATTTACCTTAACCCATAAACCCAATTAAAGTATCTATTACTTATATTTCAAAATTGAGTAGAGATGGTAGAACAAGTAGATAAGTAAAAGAAGTGAAAAATGTCAAAGTATATGCAAAGAAAAAGATTTTTCCTCAAAGAAAAAGAAATACAAAAGAAAGTCAAGAAGAATAAGAAAAGAAGGAAAATAGAAATGATGTTCACTTGAGTGTACTCAAAAGAAAATTTGTCCAACAATTGAAGACCTCTACTCATATTTGAAATTTTGAATCCTTATATCTTTTTTTTTAGAACATGTCCCAAGCCTATCTTTCATCCTATCTAAAGACATGTTGATCTTAAGATGGATGATGGCCTTAATGAGGGTATAAATAGGAAGGAATTAAAGTGAACTAACCCTATTGGCCTTAGTAATGGCATCCAGTTTTAGGGATCATATTTCTTGTCTCATTTGTGCTTATAAGATTATGTGAACCATCAGATTGTTGGACCCGATCACATTGTAAGAGAATTTTGTTTGACCCTTTTCTCAGAGAGCTTCATTTATGAGCATATACCAGTGAGAATTTGAAATTAAGGCATCTTTCCAATGGAGTACAAGCATTTCTATTTAGAAGTCCAGACTTATGTAACATGTACACACGCTGCACTCTGAAATACAACTATAATAAAATGGCTTTATGTGGGTAACTTGTAGAATTTTTCATTCATCTTTATAAGTTGTTAAAGCCAGTAGAGTGTCAATGGAAGAGATTTCTCTAAGAGAAACTAAGGAACTTAGCCTTACTAAATTTTGTTGCTTTATTCATTGCAAACCCTCATTGGGGTGCTAAATGAAATCGTAAGTACTTATGTAAATGACAATCATTTTTATTTTCATGATTTTGCACATGTTTTGCTATGGACTAGAAAAATGCTGATTTGGGTGTGATAAGTAGTCAATTTTGTATAAAAAGTACCCAATTAGTAGCTCATGTGTTATAAATTATAGTGCATTATTCTAGGATTTTTCCAAAATTCAAGACACATGCATTTTTGAGTTAATGATCCAAATTTTTGATATTTTACAAGTTCAAAAGATAATCCAGAGTAAGTATGTGAATTTCCATAAACTTTTAGATATTTAATTAGGCTTTTAATCTTTTATAGGTATTAAGATGATGATCCAATTGCTGAGATTGATAAAGATTATAGATTAAGGATCAACATCAAACTTAGAGAATAAGGACCTATTTTACATCAATTCCAAAGTTCAAGCAAGGAAAGATCAATTAAATGCAAGCACCATTAGCCCAAGGAAACATTTGAAATAATTAAAGGTGACTAGAATGGGCCCATGCAAAATCCATGCACTTCCTCAACCTTTGTATGAGAATTGGAGCCATGCAAGCCACTTGAGCCATATGAGTTATCAACTAAGAGTTAGAAGAAGCCAAGCCAAATAAGCCATGAAGCCACCAAACAAGGAGCCATAAAAGTGAGCCACTATGCCATCTTAGCCATTGCACATGGATCCACATGATTGGAGGAAGATTTCAAGCAATTAGCCTATGTTAAAATTGTGAATTTCAAGGGATAATTAGCAAGTATTTGTTGGAGATTAGCACATGGTAAGACATGCATGTATAGGTGGACCAATCAAGAGAGAAACTATCTCCATTCCCCATATTTTCTTTCCATTTTCTGCTCTCTCTCCAACCCCTTTTAGGGTTTTCATATATGACTTATGCAAGGGGGAGATGCACCTCCTAAAAAGGTGGTGCCTCCCATCTTGGTTACCATGATCTCCACATCTTACGCCCTTTCTAATTCCACTTCATAGCTTCAATTCTTATCTCTATTTCTAAGTCCCACCTCATCCCAATCTTTCCTGAATGACCCAACTTCTAAACCAATCCCAATCCATCTCTAGAATTCCACATCCCACTCCTAAAAGAGATTCACAATTTTCCCCTCTTAAGAGTTCCATAGTTTGCACTTTCTAAGTTTAGTTCCACCACTTCCTAATTCCATAGTGATCCTATCCTCAATGTTTATCTCTCTTTCCCCTACCTAAGGACAATATCTTATCAAAATTATAAGGCTAACCTATCTATAGAACACCCCAAAGGATCTGTGGACCAGAGAGAGTGTTGAAAATGCCTCTTTTCCTAAGAAAGTGGCACCTCCATCCAAGGATAATCTCTTAGGGTTTTCAACGCAAGATTTTGGGCTGGTCCTCACTTGTGTTCAAAGCCTCTTTCAAGCCTTCTTTATCTTTGGTTTTCAAGTTTTTATAGGTTAGTCTTCATTAGTTGTTTCCTTGTTTCATTGCTTGTTTTGCTTTTAGTTTCATGCACTTAGTTCTAGTTTGACTTTCATTGAATTTTGTATCCAAGTTGCTTAATTCTCTTGTTTAGATTTCCTTGATCCAAGGAATCTTCTCTCTTGTAATGACAGCCAAGAGAAAAGTAATCTTGAATTGTCTTTGTTTCCCTTTCATTACTCCTCTTATTCCTTGTTTTTCATTGAGATTTGTCTTTGCTATTTGGTTAAATTTGTTCCATCATCTCACTCTCTTTATCTTTGAATTTCTCTCTTGATTCCACATGCATGATATCTTGGAGTTGATGGTGATTATTGGATTGTTGAAGAAGATTAAAGCATTGATTTTGGTTTAAGTTTATGGCTCGGAAAAGTGCGCATCTTTTTGTTTCTAAATCCATGTAGCATGTGCATTCTTTATGTATACTTTCTAATACAATTAATCAATTGGATTCAAGCACGCTTGTCTTTGATTGTTTCTCATTCTTTAAGTTATTTAAATCTTGATCATCTTGCTTGTTGAATTACATGCATCTTGTTCCTTTCCATGGTCACTGCTTCATGCTTCATGCATCATGCGCATCATTCTAGTTTGAGTTTCCATTCCATTTTCCATACACATCATTCTATTCCATGCATTCAAGTAATCTTATGTTCATTCATACCTCATTTGCTTAGTTTCTTAGGATCCCTTTTTTTTCTTTCTTTAAGTTGTTTAGTTAATGCTTGATTTAGACTTCATGTGCACAAGCTTGAAATTCATGCACACAAGCCCTATTTCTCATTACATGAATCATGCACACAACTCCATGGGTCATGCGAGTGGTGTTTGAGTTGGGTTTCCTTAATTAGTTGATGGTTCCTTTATTTAACTCTAGTTCAGATTTCATTGCTTAGTTGTTTTCATCTTAGATGGATTTAGAAAGTATCTAAGTTTAGATTTAGAAATTGTTATTTTAAGAAAGGTTTCTCTAGTCCATGTTTCTAATTCCATGCATGTTTTCTTTTCATTGCTATTTACATTCTCAATTCAATCAATTAAAGTCTCTCTTTCCCTAAGACAAGTGATTTAAATAAGATCTAATCAACATAACAAATATGTGAGATTCCTCATGGAATTGACCTCACTCGTGTACATCTACTACATTGATTCATGCACTTGTAAGTAATTTTAAAGCTACACCAGTATATACAAATAAAATATTACATTTTACTTGTAAAGCATTTCTTATATAAAACAGAGTTAGATATTCAGCATAATTCAAATATTAAAAACATCAATTATGTGCATTCAAACGCGATCAACTGAAGTGATACCTATTGACAATAGGTCCAGACAAGTTCACTACCTTACTTATCAAATAAGGCTCAAAGTACCTATCCAAACCTTGAACCCTAACCCCCTAAACCTATTTAAAATAAAGTTATATATACGATACAATTCAAATTCAAAAGCATTGGTTCATGCATTCAAACATGATTAATTGAAGTGATATCTTTTGCCATCAATCCAAAGAAGTTCACTACCTCACTGATCAAATGAGGCTTAGAATACCTACTACGAGGGCAACAAATACTCCCTCTAAGTACTCCACATTGATCAAACACTGGCCCAAATGAATCTAAGCCAAAAGTCCAAATAACCTTGTCGAAGTATGTCTCAACAGGTCATCCCCTGTGATCACCATTGATTAGAAAGTGTCAAACAAATAGCCATCCATTGACGTACTGAAGGGACCCAAAAACACTAATAACTTCTTACTATTGTCCATAAGTAGGAACAAATAAACTAATAAGGACTTGTTCACCCTGGCTAGATGTCACACAAACTTCATATTTCAAAGTCAAATTCTTCTTAAATCTATCCAAAACTTTGCTTCAAAGCAACTGATAGCATTAGATGCTCATTTCCAAACCTTTTGGAATAATAATTCCATCAGTACTATTTTATTTACTTTTTTCAAAAATTCCAATTTGTTATAATAAAATAACTCAATTCAATACTTCATTTGAAAACTTCATAAATTTCCTAATTCAAAAATATAATTAATAAATAATTTTATTACAATATTTATTAAAATATTGATCAAATTGTTAATTTGGAAATTCTATTGTAATATTTTAAAATTCTCTAATTAAATTCATAAAAATTTATATTTTCTCAACAAATTTTTATAATTGAAAGCCCTTAACGGCTTAAATATGATTTTCTAACTTTTCAAAATGCACTAAAAATATTTGTACTTATAATATGTTATGATCATTATTCATTATCTCAATTGTAGAATATATCTATCAGTTAGATGTAATCAATCAATTGTATTTTTTGCTGAATCTTAACCATTCTTTTACAAGAAAATTGGGTCTCGCACATAGATTATATCTTGCTCTTAAGCTTGATCTTGTACAATTGATCTAAACTTGAACTTACAATCTAGTTCATGTAGCATAATTTAGATCCTCCTATATCCATTTACATGATCTAAATGTTTTGCATGAAAATTAGATCATGCATGTTTGTAGTTTAGATCTAGGTCTTGATTGCTCAAAGTTTTGATCTAGTTCCTATGCGCTTAGATCTTCGATTTAGATCTTATGCTTATAGTGGTTTTATCTAGATCTTTTGTTGCCTAAAGTTTTTATCTCAATTTATACATCTAAGGCCTTCATTTTAATCTCGCACGTCTTAGATCTTCATTTAAATTTTGTGCATCCAAATTTCATCTTAGATCTTACGCAATTAAAATTTTACCTCAGATCCTGTGCATCCAAAGTTTGATTCTAGATCTTGCACATTTAAGGATTAATGTTAAATCTAGCGCAAATAAAGTCTTGTTCTATTTCATACACATGGTTTAGATCATCTAGATTTTGTTCAATTAGACTACATCTAAATGATCTTAATCATTAATAACTTAATGTATAATCACACAATTGCATGATTCGATTTAGATGACGAATTACTTATAGATTTACATGATAGATCAAATCAACATTTAATGATTTGGATATTTTGAAAGAAGTCAACATCTACATGTCCACATGACTTATGTAGGTTAATGGACAATTTGCACGTCCGTGATCCATACGCGGATCGGATAGGGATTGAGGTTTTTTTATCCGCACCTATCAAAAGCCTAATTACGTGTCAATGCAAATTGGATCAGATTCAATCCCCTTATCCATCTTGCCACTGCTATGTACTTCTCTACCTGTAAATACAGCCGTACATCTTCTTTTCTTTTTTTAAATGATGTTGAAAAATCTATTTAGAAAAACAAAAAGAAATCGAACCTCAAAACCATTAGACCATTCCGCAAAAAGCAGCTCACCACATTGGACAGCCAAAGAACACAACTAGAAGAACTAATTTGCTAAGTACATTTCCCAAGAAAAAATGTTTTGCTAAGTACTGTAACCCAGAGTAGCTTGACAGCCTCTTAGCAGCAAGAAATGATGTGACAGTCCCGACACTAAGGCAGTAATATACGCATGTATGGCTATAATTCCAATCGAGCCCATATTTAGGAAGATTCAAACATTCATAATCTCACCCATTACTTAAATGAGCAATGCTCGGAAAATGTGATTAATTTGATGAGCCCACAGTTTTCTTGAGTTATAAAACTGACCTTTCACAACTACAAACAACTATCCAGTGAGTGAGATTTTCAGACCATGAGTGATGACACCCTGAACAGTTTGGATCTTCCAAGTGACACAAAGCTGTTCAAAAGTACCTGGATTTTACCTTGATCGATAAGCCCCGATTGGGTCTCACTAACAGAGTCTAAAGCACAGTTTTCTCATACCAAACGATTGAGAAGAGAAAGATACACGCCTCATCAAATCAAATTGTTGAAGGTAAATAAAATGGGTAAGTTCTATCCTCAGCAACCAAAAGGCCTTGTCTAACATGGACTGTAACTGCTCTCAGAATGCTAAGACTTAAAGAGGGTGAACTTTCAAATCATGCCCGTTCACAATCAAGCCCCTCATACGGATAGCCAAATATCATGCTTTTATACAATTCATCAGCTTGAGAATATTACTCATACACCAGGTGTTTCATTAATTCCTACTAAATCAAGTATGACAGATTTCTGAATGTGTAATAGAATGGTTCTTCCAGGAAGTAGGAAAATATAATGCAGATTTGTTACCTTACTAGATAGAAGGGTATCCAACAGGATATTCAGAAGTCTCAGAGAACCCAAAAATTTACCCTCAGTCACAAAAAACATCATACTTCAGAAGAAGAAGTTGCTAACCGATTATATGATATTCCTATGTGAAAGCTGCCCCTTGAGGAAGAATGTTTGGAAATATATGAAGCATGATTTCAACCTCTTTATAAGATCCGCAAAAGTAATCTAAAAATGACTCAGTCCATTGTTCATGGCAAGAGAAGTTCAAAGAGCTGCACAAAATTACATATTATTTATGGAAAAATCTTACGAAGCTCTGTGCTTCAGTTCCAGCTGCTTAGAGCGCTGATGATAGACATCTTAACTGGTAGCTACTACCAACTAGATTGCATATAAAAGTATAGCTTGTCACTGCCATGCCACAGACCAGAAGCAAACGCCTAGCGATCCGTGAATGATGCATTCATAAGGTTGACAGCAGAATCCATGAACTGCAGAAAGAAAACCCACAAGTGAATTTATACATCAAGCTACAGTGACAATATTTAAGCGCAGAATATGAGCACCATCCTGCAATATGCTACGATAACCGTATACAATATATGCAGCATGACAGTATTCAAGGATATCTTCTCCATTCCTCTCCACACTCGTGTGCATCTGCATCTGCACTTGCCCGTTACCCTAGCACTCAGAACAGCAATCACCATATATAAAAGATGTGTAATATATGACTAGTAGAAACTGTTAGGGAAAAAAAGGGCTGCCCCAGTGCACGAAGCTCCCACCTATGTGGGGTCTGGGGAAGGGGTGGACCACAAGGGAACTGCAAAATATCTAACAACCAAAAGCTCCAAGTGAGTAATATAAAGGATGTTAGTGCCCCAACTGTGTTCTTGTTCTCTGCTACTGACAGCACTAACTAACACAAAATTATCTAACAACAAATAGCCCTCAGAGATTCCAATGGAAGAATGATTTTTTAATTATGAAGGCCCTTTGGGATTTAGTGATTCCAATGAAGCTGAAACAGAATCTGATTTGATGGGAGTGCATATATGAAAATCTTCTAGAGTGCATCCTCTTGTCACTGAATGTGATTGGCTGGCTACGATCTAAGAGGTCCGTGCAGAGTCTGGGACATGGTTGATAATATTGAGTCTTAATGCTTATTGAAAGATGTGGAAGAGACTTTTTGTCATGCGAAAGGTGTTATTCTTGATAATATGAGCGTTCAAAGCAGGAATAGTGGTTGAAAGGACTCGCATCTAAGTTTCTTTTTCAGTTCTTGTAATTTTGTTACGACGGCTAATGGTATATCTCAACCTTCATTTGGATGGGTTTGTTGTAGATCAACTTGATCTTTCTATCCACAAACGACCATTCAAAGGAAACAAAAAAGGACAAACAGTTCTAAGGTCTTAAGGCCATCTAACTTTTATCTTTACTGAAATGATATATTCTATACGTCAGGACTGCCACAGGGAAAGATCACTTCATTGAAAGGTAAGTGCTCAGCCCTTATGATTAAGATGCAAACCAAGAATTTAGGGGGGTTTATTTAACTGTGTTTCTTGGGTTTTCTAAGATATCATGGCATATCTTAAATGTGCGGTTTATTTAACAACGGTATCTTAGGCATATATGAGATACCGGGCTTATTTAACTGCAATATCTTGGGCAGATGTGAGATATCAGGTTTATTTAACATTATCATATTTGAAATGTTTGGTTTTATCAGAGATATATCAAACCCTCTTTATAGTGTAAAATCTGCTTGTTTCCAAAGAGAGAAAAATCAACTTCAAAACATGTTTTTTTAAAGAGAAAAGAAATGGGTCTCTTTACCTTAAAGAAGCTCACTACAATAAAGAGAGAATAATGCTTGCACTCATGCATACGGGCTTTCCATTACACAACTCATGCAAGCTGGACCACTACGATGGATCTTTGACCATTCACTTGCAAAGGGTCAGAATACATTTCTTACTGCTAAGAAATCAACGGTGGATCTTGACTACTTGATCAAATGCATTTTGGCATAGTTTAGTGTGTAGGGCAGTAGACCACTGTTGCTTGATAGAAACACAAGTGGGCCCATAATCTAGTGATCTTAACCATTCTTCTATTTAGACTACTTTTTTGCCAGCTAAGCTTACACAATCTGCAGCTAGTGACGGTTTAGATCATCATGATTCTAGACCCACTAGTACTCAAGAATTGCATATCAACCTGGATTATAGTTAGTGATGCTTATGTTCATGTCATTTAAAGATACGATGGCCATCAAATTACTGATCAAAGTCCATAGAAGGACTCAAATTGCTCATAGATGGGCCCACCTAAAGTAAATTTGAAAAGCAGTTGCTTAAGCCCACCTAAAAAGATATAAATGATTGGTGCAGATTTGCATCTTGTGCTGGCCATTCATTTGAGGTTGATAAGAATCTAATGATTTTTTATCTACATCAACGGCTCTAATTTACCCATTCTTTGAGGGTCATTGCATTCTGATTGGTTGATGCATTGTTTTTTATTAAAAAATATTAATAAAATATCTCTCAAACATATTTCAGATATCACAAAAAATATCACAAAAGATATCATAGAATATATCTTAGATATCACAGAACACATGACACATATCTCAAATAACACAGAAGACATCATACAAGATATGCCAATAGAAACGCCTAAGATGTGCAGTTAAAATAAACCCCCTTAGTCTTTTGCTGGGTACTTCACTTTCCAACTGAAGCAAAAAGAAAGCATATGAGAAGGTATTTGAACACGGATCTCCCCACATCTTGCAGGCAATCTGTTCCCTTTCCTCCATGTGTCAAATGGGAGGAAAAGAAGAAAAGGCATGGATTCACACTGTATTACTGAATTACTTTAGACTGAATGACGAAAAGTTACTGACTCAAACATGGATTCCTTGGAGAATTATATGTAGTTCTCAACTACATTGACAATTAGCTAAGATTTTAATTTCTCTGCAGAATCAAATTAGCTAAGATTTGTATTTCTCTGCAAAATCACATGATTATGTGTTCCAAGACATCTTCTCAAGAAAAATCATCATCATCATTGTCAAAGCCTTATCCCGATTATGGGTCGGCTATATGAATCTTGTTCATCCATTCCCCTTTATCAAGGGTCATGGAAAATTTTTAAATCTTTCTCCCCACTTCTATCCATGTTCTTTTAGGCCTTCCCCGTGCCTTTTAGAACCTTTGACCTAGATCGACTCACTCCTAACCAATGCCATTTTCAGTCGCTACTGGACATGTCCAAACCATCTTAGTCTACCCTCCCTCATCTTGTTACCTACTACGACTAAATTTCCACTAATGTTTTCATTTCTAATTCTATTCTTTCTAGTATTGCCACTTATCCATCTCAACATTCTCATTTCATCTACGTTCATCCTATGTACATGTTGCTCTTTAACTGCCCAACACTCTAATCCATAGAACATGCCCGGCCTTATGGCCATCATATAGAATTTTCCTTTTTGTTTGAGTGGTACCCATTAATCACACTAAACTTCACAGGCACATCTCCATTTGTTCCAACCCAATTGGAATCCCAAGAAAATATCCCTCTCAATCTCTCCACTCTCATAAATTATTGATTCCAAGCATCGGAAGTGGTATGTTTGGGGGCTTCTTGATTATCTATCTCTGTTGGTGCTTCACTCCCATCCTCTCCTTACTAAAATTGTATTCCATATATTCTATCTTAGTTCAACTAATTTTAAATCCTTTAAACTCTATAGCATCTCTCTGTAAATCTAACTTCGCGTTTACACCCTCCCTCTCTTGTATTATCAATCAAAACTACATCATCTACAAATAACATGCACAATGGAATATCCTCATGCAGATGTTTTGTTAACTCATCCATAACTAACATGAAAGGTATGGACTCAATGCCAATCCCTAGTGCAATCCTATAGTGATAGGGAAGGATGTTCATTAATTAAAATATTATTTCCCTGGAGATCTGTTGATAACATTTTCAGAAAATTATTTGAAAAATCACATACCACCAGCACTTCAAAACTTAAGGGACATAACTTTGATATTTGACTCAAGTTCCATAGCCCCATGCGGTGGATGTTGATGTATGAAAGCCTACTAAGGAGCTAAAGTCATTGGTACTGCTTAACCATCTGCTACTGAATGTATGAATTCACCAAATGGATTTGGCAGACTCATCTTCAACCTTCTTTATCCATAGTGAAACTTAATACAGTTTACAAACAAACATACAAAAATGTTTATTTGAAAAGTTCTAGAGTCTAGTTACCTAGATCTAGTTAGTTGTATATGGCAAGCTCTTCCCAAATGCATTGAAGTACCTTCTCTATGAGCAAACTCAAGTAGATACATTAAAATTTAGATACCCAAGACAGCTTCTCAGGCAATTCCAAACTGCTCTCCCAGGAAAAAAGGCATGTGTACCAGCTAGCATGAGGTTTAAATGACAACAAAAGGGTCAGCTGCGCATCCATCTAAAAGGAAGTAATTAGTGGATAATAGAGATAGGAGTCTAAATGATTTCCAACTTGCTATTAGAAAGAAAAAGCTTCCAGACACTCCAATCCCAGTCCTCTGGTATAGTTAATTAATAGATAGGAATATTTTAGCATTCATAGTAACTTCCATTTTTTTAGATCAAAGATAGTCCAAGCATGGAAATGTTGGATAACTTCTTGTGGTTAAGTAAATTTTGCGGAACCAAGATGAATACAATAGTTTCCCTCAATGGACACATGAAATGACTAAAAACAAGCATACAATTGGAATATTACCTTGCCCATTGCCTTAAGTTCCCGTCCAACAGGTTCCAAGAACTTCATACTGACATTAATTGGCCATAACTGTGCAACATATAAGATATCCTAATCAGATTCTTTTAAAGCATCTATAGAGTTTGAAAAGGTGGAAACAACTAGTTCAAGAAAGAAGCACTAATACGACAGTTAAGATGAGGTATTGACTCTTGACATACAATCAGAACACGAGAATCCAGAATTGGACAAGATTTGAATGTTTGCATAATAAATTTTTAAGTTCTAGTATTCTAAAGCACCGGTTGCACCTTTAATATCATTAACCTAGAAAACAAATAGGCCATAAATGGCTTCAAAGTTAGCTTCTTGAATAACTGCCTAGTACTGTATGGAAAATAAATTCAATGCTAAGCTGCCACCATTATAATTGTGAGAGCTGTAAGAAATTACCAACCAGTCATATACTGGGACAAACAATGGATATGCAAAAATTTTGGAAATCTCGAATATGGAGAAGCAATGAATCCACTTGGTGGCAGGTCAAAACAAATGTCCATTGGTCTAAGTCCATGAGGCAAAGTTTCATTTATTGGATGGCACGAACCAGCTCATGTGGTATTTTATCAGCATCCTGCAGGACTACTCTTTTGAGTGGCATGCACACATAATGTTTAGGGGCACGAAGCAAACATTGTTGTTGGGACTTAGTATCTAAATTAGCAATTCCAGACTATCATCTACCTTTAAAGGATGCAATGCGCAGAAGGAAGTCAAATAAACACTATTAGATCATCCAATGGCAAGAGCAGCAACACAGCAGCTAATTTTTAATATAGAATAAATATTATCAGATCATTCAAAAGCAAGAGAAGCAAAAGAGCAGCTAATTCATATACAGACTTTAAGCCAAGCACATTACTTGAGTATAGCTCAAACAGGAGGAGCAGATGAATAAGGTTCATTTAACTGGTTCTTTATATTGATGATCCCTCTTGGAAGGGCTTCTTTCACGGGTCAAGAGATTTTTGTCAAGTAGATCCTCTTCTCTTTCTGGTTCACAGTTATGGTCAAGGTATTTCAGTGAATGGGAGTCAATTCTGAATATTCTGGACCATTCTGCTCATTCCAATTGTTCCAAGCTTATTGTAGTCTCCTTTTTCTCTCTCAAGCGAAGTTACATGTGACTTTCCTAAAGAAGTCAATGCTCTTAAATAGCCCTTTATTTGCAAAGAAGACATTAAGTAGAAAAGTGAATTGCTCTTGATTGCCCTCAAGTCTTTTAACAATAGCGAAAGCCTCTCTGTGCAAGACTGCAAGGTTTATTTATCAACTAGTTAATTTGAGTGGTTTATTTGTGAACTAAGTTGATGTTAACATAATATTAATAGACAAGGAGACATTCTATTTGTAAACTGCATAAAATTGTGGCAGGACACCAGGTACCGTGCTTCTGCTCTGACAGAGAAGTTGCAGAGACAGTATAGGGCAGCCACTAATAGACAAGCAATAGTGAGCCTTATGCAGTGACAAAGGGAGAGAGATGTTATTTTTCTAGACGCATGAAGGGAAGATATGTAACAGAAATTACAGAACTCATCCATGAAAAAGCTCTTTCAAAATGAGATTAATTTGCAAGGATGCTTGCATACTAGCAACTTTCTATCTGTGTTTGGTCGGTAGGCATATCCAGCTGTGAGAAGCACCAGAATCCTCCTCAGTTGGATCTTATTACTTCCACCGAAGAACTAAGAGCAACAGAAATCCCTTTTACAAACATGTGACCTATACTGATGCACTTAGGGTGGTTGGTTTTTTGTTGGAAAACCTGCCTCAATAACTCTCTCAATCGACCATCTCACTCATAGAGAAAGTTCGCTTCACAGGTTGACAATCTGTTGTAAGGATGCTCTATCAGTGCCTAGTTTGTGGTATTTTGGCTGAAGCTTCCATTGCGGTATTTTTGTTTAGTTTGTCCGAGGCTGACGTGTGCCGGCTGATGCAGAGTTGTGCTTTTCGCACTCACCCACCATTTTTTTGTGTGGCTGTGTGCGGAAAGGGTATACCCAGGTAGAAAGTTGAGGATTATGCTCTGCTTGGCGACGACATTGTCATCACCGATGAGAGAGTTGTGACCAATACGTCGAGGTTATGAGTCAGTTAGGAGTGAAGATTTCAAAAAAGTCTCTCACTTCTAAAACTGGTGCCTGTGAATTTGTGAAAAAATTCCTAATTCACGACAAGGATCTTTGTGATGCATAGTCAGTGATGAGCTGATGATAACAGCGTGGTCATGTGCTTTGCTGAAGCTTCCATTGTGGTATATTTGTTTAGTTTGTCCAAGACTGACCTGTGTTTGGTGATGCATAGTCAGTGATGAGTTTATGATAATTGTGTGCTTCGCTATCACTGAGGGAGGGTGGGTGGTGGGGAGTTGGGGAATTGCAAGTCCTCTGGAATCTATGTATTTACCACATACCTACCAGGTCCCAAAATGAATTTGGGAAGTGAAACATGAAAGGAAAGCAGGAACGCAGGACAAAAAGAAGATGGAAGTGAAAATTTGGGAAACAGTAAGAAATCTTATGAGAAAAACACTGAAAAACGTCCATGACATGATAGAGAAATGTCTAGAGAAACACATAGGAAACATCTGAGAAACAGAATGAAATGTCTTAGGGAGCACAGAAGATATGTTTCGTTTAATTTCTCCTGAAGTTTTCCATAAGTTTCTGAGGTGTTTCCCATAAGTGTCTCAGGCATTTCCCAAAAGTTTCCTCCCCTCCAAGAAAATTTTCATTTTAATATATGAAACAAGATTCCCAGTCTTGAGGTAATCTCCAGTAACTATGGTTTGGCTATTTATTTGGTCATTGTGGAAGAAAAGGAAGTTTTCCATCCTTTGCAACAACAACAATGCAATTGTGGGACATTTTCTACTTCAGCAACATGGTAAAGTTGTACATACTTGTAGGATTCTTTCAGCCTCATACACCTTAAAGCCCAACTCCAATGAGTTCGGCATGGGAAACCTGGGCCCTGTTGGGGTCGGATGTCTTATTAAAGATCACAAACGCATGATGATGTTGGCTTCTCCGACTTATTGGAGGGTACAGACTGATGTCATATTGAATTTCAGGCATTCCTAACTGGTTTCACCTTTTCTCATAGCTAAATCCCGATGACTAACATTGATGTGAACCTTAGAACGTGATCACTTGGCTGCATCATATCTTATGAATTCCCTTTAGTTTGATTTTTAATCCTGGATCCAGATTCTTTTGTGCTGTCAGGAGATCTGTAAATGACACTGCTATGAGTTAGCCAATGAGGGACTGCAAGAGAGCCTGCTCTATGACTTCTGATTCTTTGTGCAAGGCTTTCGGCCTTTTTATTTGTGTCCTCTTGTTTAAGAACACTTTAGTTGAAATGTTGCAATGGCTAGAATAAAGATGGATAGGATCTTTTTACTGGTAATAGAATTAGGACAAACCTCAGGTTTTAGAAAGGGAAAAGGATATAAACTAGGGTGAATGCAGAGATTAGGGTTTGAAAGATGTGCAAAAAAATGGGGAAAAAGGCAGGACTGGTATGCGGGTTTGGAATAGCAGCTGTGCACTATTGAGGAGGGGTTTTTGGTGATATAGAGGGTTTATGGACTGGAACAAGGGAAAAAGGTTGGAACTTGAAAGGAGGTACTACCAGCTGGTTCTAGGGAAGAATTTACTGGGTTTTCAAGGGAAATTCACCCTTGATGCTAATTAAATCCATAAAACTAGTTTATCCAACAAAAAGCTCCAGAAGTTAACTAGTAATGAGAAGAAACAGTTCACACTTAGACTAGAAGTTGAAAAGGGAAAAGAAGAAGAGGTGGAACTCCAAGAAAGCAAGAGAAAACTCACTATTATTCAATCACCAAAAAGAACTACTTAAAAGAAAGCCCTAATCCCTTTTATAGACATATCAGGGCATCACTTTTCGTGTTCCTCAAGTAAACTATGACCAAAGACCATTATACCCTTATATGAAAAAAAACAACTTAACCTTGGCCCATTACATAAAAGACCATTATACCCTTATATGAAAAGAAACAACTTAACCTTGGCCCATTACATAAAAGACAACTAGCCTACAAACCTAAGCAACTTAAATTTTAAAGAAAAGAAAACATAACGAATCTTTATTGAACTTAAACTTCAACCATTTGCTCCCTTCTTCTTTTATATACATGTAGAGCCTTTGCTTGACCCTCTAGTGCATGCTTAAAATAGGGACTATAAACCAAAGCATCTTAAATTTTAAAGAAAAAAAAACATAACAAAACTCTATTCAACTTAAACTTCAACCATTTGCTTTCCTCTTCCTTTTGTACACGTGTAGCCTTTGAACAATCCATCTTGTGCATGAAAGATTGGGTTAAGTCTTCTATGTTTTCATAGGATGATGTTCCTACATCAAAATGGGTGGCCAATTGGAATTTAAACTACATGGGCATAAATCTCTCTTAAAGGATAACACACCTTGCAGCAAGGCTTTGTTGAGATGAAGATCTTTGATACGCATTCTTGCAAATGATTGACTAAGGAAATTATGATTTGTAAATATAGATCGGTGAAAGTGAGGAAGTTCAATTTCAGTAAAGAAATGCATTTGTTTGTAGCATAAGTTAGAGAAGGTCATTCTAGATTATATTTCCAGAAACATGCACCTCACTTATGGAATAGAAGGGGACCAATATAATGGCTTGTAATGAATATGGAACAGGTCAATAGAAAGAAGAAATTTAAAGAAATGAATTTTGACTTTGAGGGTTGCTACAAGCTACACCATAAGATTTTTTTCTTTTTTCAATTTTTTTTTTTTTTTTTGTATAGTTATATGGTGTTTTCAATAGTTGAGTTACTGCCGTTTGACTTGGAGGCCATGGGTGTGAGGTGTGGAAACAGCCTCTTGCAAGGTAAGGGTGCTTACTATAGCCCCTTTGTGGTCCACCCCTTACCCAAACCCTGCATACACAGGAGCTTCATGCACCAGGCTGCCCCTTTTTTATACAAACTATCCCAGTTGCCATCCATCCAGCATCAGCATACATCCACACTTTGCTAACATGTTTCGTGTTCTTGCATAATGATACTTATATCATCCACCATCTCATGGGTGGAAGAGGGTTTAAACCCTCACCTCACCAATAGCTGCAGCCTACTAGGTAGGGAATTAGTTAAATGGAAGATCACCTGCAGAAATTAATCTTCCTCTATCCCTACAAACTCCAAAGAAGATTTCATCCTCCTCAAACATAATGTTGTTTGTCTTTCCACAAGGACAAAGTAACCAATTTGGTAACAATTTTTTTCCACCAACTAAAGGCCCCACCGTCCACACTATCAACCAGCATCATAATCAGCACCATTATTATCACCAAGACCTTATCCCGATTAGGGGTCGGACACATGAATCTTGTTCCTCCAATCCCCTCTATTAAGTGTAGTGGCTTCATTTAGTTCCAAAGTTTTTAAATCTTTTCTTACCACTTCTATCCACATTATGTTGGGCCTTTCTCTTGCCCTGTTAGAACCTTTGACTTAGATCACCTCCCTCCTATTAATGCCGTTTTTGGTCTCTGTTGAACACGTCCAAACTATCTAAGTCTAATCTCTCTCATCTTGTTACTTATTTGTGCTACTCCTAAGTTTCTTCTAATGTTTTCATTTCTAATTCAATCCTTTCTTGTCTTGCCACTCATCCATCTCAACATTCGCATTGTGGTGACACTCGTCCTATGTACATGTTGTTCCTTAACTGCCCAATACTCTGATCTATAGAGCATGGCCGGACTTACAGCCATCATATAGAATTTTTCTTTCAGTTTGAGTGGCACCCTCCAATCCAACAATACTCCAGAGGCACATCTTCATTTTTTTCAACTCGCTTGGATTCTTCACCTAACTTCCCTCTTAATCTCTCAACTCTCATGAATTATTGATCCAAATATCGGAAGTATTCTTTTAGGGGGACTTCTTGATTATCAATCTTTATTGGTGCTCCACTCTTGCACCTCTCTTTGCTAAAATTGCATTCCATATACTCTGTCTTAGTTCGGCTAATTGTAAATCCTTTAGATTTTAATGCAGCTCTCCATAACTCTAGCTTTGTGTTTACGCCCTCCCTTGTCTTATCAATCAAAACTATATCATCTACAAATAAGATGCGCCATGGAATCTCCTCATGTCAAGCATTGATGAAATTTCAATTCCAAAGAAGAGCCTCATTCGTAAGTAGCTCACTACTTCTATCATTCATGATTCCCCAAACAGCATAAATGAAATACAAAATTCAGGAAGAATGAAGGTAGAAAGGAAAATGGCAGTTTCCCTCAAGTTTCCAGCATTCCCCCATGAAAATCACCTCCCAAAGATTGCTTCTAATGAGAGAAATCCCAGAAATTGTCAGATTTCAGTTTCCTTCAATGAAAGGAAGAAAATAATACCCAGGTGAGCTAACCCTGAAAGAGATCTTCAATGGATTGCATATAAGTTTTTTTTAATGCATCAAACGGGCATATAAGTCACAATTTAATTCACCCATTAGACTATGGCTGAGTGAAAATTAGAAAATAACTGCCTTTAACTTACATTGCCCCTTCAAACACTTCACGTGATTAGAGCCAGTAAGGTATACGCTTCTATGACTGTAAGCCAAGTCACATCCACAGAATA
The DNA here is from genome assembly GCA_035236585.1 of Warburgia ugandensis. Taxonomy (NCBI): domain Eukaryota; kingdom Viridiplantae; phylum Streptophyta; class Magnoliopsida; order Canellales; family Canellaceae; genus Warburgia; species Warburgia ugandensis. The sequence goes on from CP141136.1 coordinate 30,845,556, forward strand.
TGCCTCTGCAGTGTCTCATCCAAATATGGATATTCAGGAATGCTACTAAAACCTCACCTTGAAGCAGAAACACGCTTAATATCCTACAAGCTTCAATCCCAAAAGCTGTTTCTATCATCTATGGATGATGATTTCTACCAGTTTTTTATGTAATAGCACAAGATGTACCAAGTTTAGAGGGAATTGTACTGTTGTTTAAAGGATTGAGACAAACTTGTAGTTGTAAGAATGATTGGAAGTTGAGCAATGTAGGAATAAAATTGGAGTATGGGAAACACAAGAAAGATTATATATAAGCCAACTTTAACCAGATGACAGCTCCCAGCAGACTGCGTGTGTGACCTAACAAAGAACGAACATGGCAGTCAGATGCAAAGTCCAATTTACCATTGCTGATGATTTTGAGGATGAAGTTATATCTTTCATATATGCACGTAGCCATACTTTTTGTAGGTTAAATTGTGATTCTAAGGATATATCAAATCAAAGCACATACATTTTATTTCAAGGAAAATGACATCATAATGCAAATTATGCCCGTTAAAAGCCACCAAGACAAAGGATCAGGAAGCAAATTATGCAATTCATCAACACAAGGAAAAGGACAAACTAAAGGAAAGGCAGACCATTATCATCGAAATGTTTTTGTAACTTGTCAACAACATATCGTATCACCTTAAATTTACTTTTCAGTTATACGTCAGTAATATATACATAATATTTCAGTCGTACATGCAAATAACTACTGCATTACAATTCTTAACCAAATAATAGAATATAGTTAGAAATGCATCGTTGAGTTGTCACCCTGTGACCTGGAGGTCACAGATTTGAGGCATGGAAACAGCCTCTTGCAAAAATGCAAGGTAAAGGCTGCATACTATAGACCCTTTGTGGTCTGCCCCTTCCCTCGACCCCGCATATGCAGGAACTTCATGCACTAGGCTGCTCTTTTCTTTTAGTCAAAAAACATTTTATTCGAAATAGGCAAAATAGAAAAGGAACATAAGATACTATGGTACAAAGATGATAGAACACATAAGTTGTAAATGACATTTTCCGTATGCTTTTTGCAATACCACCACCATATGTTCCACACAAATATTGTCAAGAGACAATGAAAAGTGGATATAAATTTAAATGCAAAACTTGCAGGAAATGATCCGTAAACCAGGTCAATCTCCATTACAGGAAATGATGCAAGAGCATCTAACATGTTGAGAACCAAGGAAAAAGACAAGAGAAGTAAGCGGATCTGCAACTAAGGGTAAATGAGGGACTTAATATTCATCTGGGGCACTCTTGGGGTTTATCCAAATCACTTAGATTGGAAATAATGTTACAACTAAGTGATTCAAATTGTAACTATGTTTTGCACTAGGATTTAGGATTTTCCAAGCATTTAGAATTCTGACTTAACTGGTGCCATTTATCAAAAAGTCTAATATGTATTCAACAGGAAAAGAGCACATGCTATTAGAATTCATACAAGGTAGGGCTTTTGTATTGAATTCATAGAGAGAAAGGATGGTTTAAGGTTTATTTGGATTGTTAGGATGGAGTAGATTTCAGATATTCTAGGTCAGAGACTCATCAAACCTACATATGTTTTCTAGAAGTTGAAAGATCCTTTTGTGATTGCTTTTGCAATGAAAATTAGAAGTTTATCATCTTGAGAATGACTGTCAATTGTGGTAGTGCAACACCTATTATTTAAACAGTGCAGTGCCATCTACCAAAAATTATGACTTCGCATCATCTCAATTGCAAACTCTGTCATCAATGACTTATGACATGAACTTCTCTATGTGTTAGTATCTGTGGTTGGAATAATCTGGAGAAAATTAAATGGAAACAATTGAAATAATAGTGAGGGCCCAATAGACAGGGCAATTTATTTGTACTCAACTGGGCAAGTTCAGTTTCTTGTCAATAAACAAAATAAGTTAGTTTCACAATAAAACCATATAGTAGTTCAGATTGTGCACTTTTTTAGCCTATCCTTTTAGGCTGGGATAATGCTGGCTTGGAATTTGTTAACTTTCAGCCATTTTTAGTTGTGCAGCTATGGTTCCTCTATTAAAATTTTACCACCATTCCCACAAAAAGAGAAAAAAGGACACCCACCCACACACACTGTTAAATGATACTTACTACCGCATATCTCGTGCAGCATAACTCTTTTTGGTATATATAATACGATACTTTACCAACATAAAAAGATACACATGCACACACTAACTGTACATTCTAACACATATTTCATGTTGCATAACTCTTTTTCATATAGGCAATTTTAGCAAGGAGAGGAGCAGGAGTGGAACACAAGTCAAGATTGATAACCAAGAAGTCCCCGTAAAAGACCACTTTCGGTACTTAGAATCAATGATTCATGAGAGTGGAGAGATTGATAGGGAGGTTATCCAGAGAATCCATGCGAGTTGGAACAAATGGAGATATGCATCTGGAGTTTTGTGTGGTCGGCAGGTGCCACTCAAACTAAAAGGAAAATTCTATAGGATGGCCCTAAGGCTGGCCATGCTCTATGGATCAGAGTGTTAGGCAGTTAAGGAACATTATGCTCATAGGATGAGCGTCGCAAAAATGAGGATGTTGAGATGGATGAGTGGTAAGACAAGAAAGGATAGAATTAAAAATAAAAATATTAGAGGAAATTTAGGGGTAGCACCAATAGGTAGCAACATGAGGGGGATTAGACTTAGATGGTTTGGACATGTTCAAAGGAGACCAAAAACGGCATCAGTGAGAAGGAGGGAGGCAATACAAGTAGAAGGTTCTAAAAGCATAAGGGGAAGGCTCAAAAGAACGTGGATAGAAGTGGTGAGGAAAGATTTTAAAACTTTGGGACTAAATGAAGCCATGGTGATCAATAGAGAGGAATGGAGGAATAAGATTCATGTGGCCGACCCCTAATTGGTGTAAGGTCTTGATGATGATGATGATGATAATGATACTTCACCAATACTTCATTTCCAATTAGACATATGGTTCTAAACAACTCATTAAAAGGATGAATGAGTCCATGTAAATGACCAAGTAAATTATGTGCATCAAAGGAAACAAAGAATTGAATCCCAAGCCCAGTACTGGAAAGGACTAGAAACAAGCAACTGTAAATTAATGCCATAACTTAACAACAGCTTCTCAATCTTACTGATCACATACCATCGTTAGGTTACTAATTTGTTTAGTTGAAGCATATGCTTGGCACAAGTATCCTAAGAACATATTGTGGTAACTTGCACACAATGAGGTGGTGCAATCATGAATTCACTAAAAAGGCTTGATGTGACTTACCAAAAAATGGGGAACAAGACCTGGCATGAGGACAAGCTCTCTTGATTTTCACTTTGATATGGCAAAAGCTCTTAAATGAGATTAATAGTGGTTTTAAAACTTTTAGGAGGTAATCTGAAACAAAGATTGAAGTCAGAATCTTAAGCCAACAACTCAAAATAATTGCACACGACCTTCCTGAATTAAACAACCAATGGACAAAGCTTTTTACTGAGAAATCACTGCGTACAATGTGCCTCCTGTTACCCAGTTCTTCAACTGTCCTATCACCAGTTTTTTCAGTTTTATGATATATTTATATTCTTCTATAACAAGGTCCATCTATATAGGCTTACGTTGCTCCCTCCATGATTGTCTAAATTGGGACGAGATTCCACGCAAAAATGAATTGCTTTGAACAAAAATAAACAAGAATTCCAACAATTAACAACCAAACAAGCATACAAATAGAAGAAAAACACAGACCTGGGAAGCATTATCAAAACCATGTCAATTCAAAAATATAAAGGTGAAGAGACAATCGTAAGAAGAGAACCAAAGATGGACGGTGTCACTATTACCTTCAAACCTAGTAGTCTAATTGGCGTAATCTGGCCGGGCACGATACAATCCGGCCCCGCGGCTTCCAACTTAGCTTCCATTGCAAAGCCTTGGCCAACAGGATCCGGGTGCTGAACAATATAACAGCATAAAGATAAAGAGAGAGAGAGAGAGAGAGAGAGAGAGAGAGAGAGAGAGAGAGAGAGAGAGAGAGAGTGAGTTGTACCTTCATGACCGCAAGAGCATAGTTGGCTTTTGGAGTCTTGGGGAGTCTAAGAATTGGGGATTGGTGGATTTTAGGGAGAGGGTTCCCAGATGGGGAAGCCCTCCATGGAACATCTTGAGGAAGTGCTGCTCGCTTGGCGGTGGACATGTACAACTGCTACCGTATCTCCAGCTGATTTTTCTTTCACTCATGCACTACAATCATCAGGCACCTCCCATCTATCCATCAAATCCATCAGCTGCACACACTAAAGGAATTTAAAATAGAAATGGAGGAGTGCCAGTATCAAATTCAGGGGGGTGTTTGAGTTGAGTTCTCGCGTGGAGTTTGCAAGTATACATGGAGTGACACGCGCCAAAACGTACCACGCGTGCGTAGATGGTTGAAGACTGCAGTTGGGTCGCCATGGAATTGAATTGAAGAGTTGATTCCACCGTTTTCGCCCTTTCGTGCAATGCACTGTTGAATTTACTTGCAGGTGAAATGTAGCACATTAAATTCCATCTTTCATGGACTACTTTCACTCTAAGATCACGATTTTCAACGGGTCTGTCAAGACGGAATTGATTCTACGCTGGACGATGGATTGGTGAACTCCGCTTGTAGGGATTCTAGGGATTCAGAGAAAGGGTGGACTACAAAGATCTATAGTAGACAGCCTTGCCTTATATTTTTACAAGAGGCTGTTTTCAATTTTTGAACCGTGAACTCATTGCCACATAATAATTGTAAATGAAATATGTGGCCTTTACAAGTCTGCCAAACAAAACTGGATTGTGATTGGTTGAACTCACATCCTTTCAAGCTTTATTCGGTGACTACCATATATGGATGGTAGTTTACATGCAAGAAAACAGAGATGGCCTAAAGAGCCTATAGCTCTTAGCAAATGGGACCACAGGTGGGCCAACCTATTATCAAATATTCGAATTGCTTCAGACAATGGAAATGGAGCAATGACATGAATGAGCGAGATTAGTGTGTCAAAATGGGCTGCATTGTGTGGTTTGGATTTTTCTGCATATAGTAATTTTGTCCACGCTGTGGCAAAGTATAGAGTTTATACCGGCAAAAATCTTCTGCCAATCTTTAAAATTGGAGAAAAAATACTAAAATTATCCTGAAAAGTGTAGTTTTCAACTCCATTAAGCCATATCTTCCTCTTTTTTGAAAGTTTGCTTTTGGATCCACCAAGTCAGATAATGCAAATGTGGACTACATAAATGGTGATACCTAAATGCCCTTATATAAAGCGTGTCTATTTAGCACTCTAGAAACGTCTCTAAAAGCAATGGTTCCCATTCACTGACAAATTTTTGGGTTACTAGAATCATCCAATAAGTCATACAGAGTAACCAGATGAATGGCAGGATCAACCAAAGGTGCGGTTCACTACAGAAATAACTTCCCACAAAAATGTGCATTTCTATTTTCCATTTCTTTCTTGAAAACAAAGACAAGCTCATGTTTTACTTTGTAATAGACTGGAAGCCCCTTCTACTGCAGTGGTGTAAGTAGGCTTTCACTGTACTTTATGTTTCGAGTTCTAAGTCATTTGTTGGTTTAGGGTTATCCACAAAACCCACTTGCTTATCTAGATCCAAAAAAAAGAAGAAGACAAGGAACGGAACTTACTAGTAAATGCATGTGATTTGTGATATGTTAAGTTAGTACTAGTGGTGCATAAAAATTCACCTTAAGGATGCATTTTCATCCACTTCCACATTTAGGAAATGACTCCAATTAAGCAACTCAATATCCATATGAAGAATGAAGAAGAAAAATATACTGTAATCAAAATATAAATTTGCACGAAATCACTAAGCTATTGTACCATTTGCATTGATTTAATCTCGTAGATAGCATGTAGGAGAAATGCTGAAGTGACCATATATCAGGTGCAGTCACGTGACCATGTTTTCTGGAGCTAACCTTTGCAAGATCCAACTCGTTCACCTTGTTCCTCCAGCTTTAGATGCCTGGCAGATCAAAATACATGTGATTGGATTATTCTTGCTTTAAGAGGCAATGTTATTTATAAAACTTTTTTAACCCATCCATTTCTAAGCACAAGTTTTTAAATGCTAGAATCATACAAACTACATGCCTTTTGATAGACATCTAAATCTATAGCCTTCTAGTGCAATGGCGCAACGAGAGTCTCACCTGAGTGGCTAGGCTTCGAGGCGTCCACATGACTGTATGTGTTAACTCATGTACTGCAATCAATTAGGGAGTCCGCCTACGGTTACCACAGTGAAGCCTTGTTCACAAGCCCACTCTCCAATATACATTTCTCTTTGGCCTATAATTAACATGCTATTCTTTCCTCCATGGCCAGCGAATTTATTTCTAGCCCATCGAGGCCCAACTAAACCACTCTGACTTACACAAAACTATCAATAAGCCCCTTAAATAAAAATCGAAATTCATATCTTCCTCCAATTGCAAGTCCAAAATTTTAGCAGCTCAAGGCCCAAAACTGAAAAACATGTTTTAGAGGAAATTGTACGAACACCCATGGACTTCTGGCATTTTGTTAAGAGACTCCTCATTTTATTTATAAAACATTGATGCTGCCATACCTTCTAGGGTCAATGCACGGTGGATCCCTCCATTATCATTCCTTCCAATAATGCTAAGGGGAGCCATTCTTGGGCCCACCTGCTAATATTTTAGTCATTTCTTTTTGGTTTTTTCCTTTGTTTTCCTTTTGATAAGAAATAGAGAAAATAGAAAACAAAAGGTCAAAAACAAAGGATAGGTGATTTCCTATTCAGTTCCCTGCAAAGAGGTGATTTCATCCAGCTTCTTAAGTGTCGTTGTTATTGTTTGGAGCTTTCATTCCTAGGGTTTCTAGGTTTTGTTAAGGGATATGGTTCCCTTCCAAGTTGGTTTCAAGTAGCAGAGATGGCATCACTATTCATGCTTGCGATCCCTTTTTATGGGAATCATGATTGCTTTTATTTGAAATTTTTGGCATTCAAGCATATGGGTTTGTTTAATAGGGTTTTTTGGTGTGGGATATGTTTGTCATAGCTAAAACCAAATATAAGAAAGGAGCATTTCTTGTTTTCTATTCAAACTCATATGTAGTCCATAATGTGCATCTCTACTGTTCTTTTCTTACCGAAGAATGCTTTAAAGATAGAATGGTGTGTACCTAGTTACTGAGCCCAAAAGACAAAATGTTTTGCTTATTAATTCATTTTAAAAAGATATGAATAGAAAATCATGAAACTGTTTGCTATGGACAAAGAAAAGAATATTTTTCTAGATTGGAAATCATGTCTATTGCCCTACATTTGGTTGATCCCACTTATTCATCTAATTCTACCATTTTTTGTCAAACAAGCCAAATATTACAAATATTAATGATTCAAGCATTCAAAAAATTGTGTTTGTGACCATTATATGTGGGCCATCTTTTATTGAGTTAGCATGTATATTTGTTTATTAAGGTGCTTTATAGATCTTTTCTCCTTTTTTATCTACTAGACATGAGTGAATGTTTTGCTAACTTTATGAACCTCTCTCTATATCTATAATTGACATGAGATTATCAAGGTTTTACTTACTTTGTACTATTAGTTCTTTTTTTTTTTCTTTTTTCTTTTTATGTGTCTATATTGTAGCAATGGGGACATTCAATATTACTATGCACTATGGTGGGACCTTTGTTAGTATTCCTAACTTAGTCTATGTTGGAGGAAAGCAATAAAGGAGAAGCAAGATTCAACTAAACTATCACTTATAAGCTTAGTGTGATTTGTGAGAGGGAAAGGCTACAAAGTATTATCCATGTCAAATTTCACATTTGTGCGTGATGTGTAAACAATCACACAGAAAGGAAACTAATGACCAATTTTTCCTAGGATAGAGTCAAGGCTTTATTATTTATCAAGTGATTGTAGGATATATTCATTTAGTAACATCAGGTGATAAGATTATTCTTCTTAGTTATCATAGCTGTTAATTTCATTTATTTGATGTTTGAATACATATAGAAATCTTTGATTACTAAATATGTATTGATTCTCTTCAGTTATTGAATACATATGAATAAATACCTACGCATTATCCATTCATATGTATTCAATAACTGAAGAGAATCAATACGTATTTAGTAATCAAAGATTTCTGTATGTATTCAAACATCAAATAAATGAAGATTTTGGAGTGAAGATTTCGGAGTGATGAGTGAGAGAATTCTAGAGTCCATAAGAGAAGCAAAAAGTGAGACACGAGACAAATTGGACTTTATTTTCTTATTTTTATTCTACTGAGTAAAGATGTACTCAAGCACTAAGTGCCGGACTATGTTTATTGAACTTCACATTTACAATTGGGCTATGGCTGATACACCTTGAGATTATCTTTTGAATTTAAATAAAACTCGAGAAAACCACACAACTAAATTCTTCTTACTCATTGCATGTAAAGCTTCATAACCGCTCATTTGCATATACATTATAGAGAATAAATATCACAACTTGGTAATTGCAAGTAATATCATGTTGCATCAAATATCTTCAAGTAGTAAAATATTTAAAATAACATTTTAGGCACTCTCTTTTGCTAACAGGAGTTCCAACTCTCATTGACAACATCTGTCAATCTGGTCAAGAGTACTCATCTGGTGACCATAATCCATATTTATCTTTTGAATTACCATCCTGCTACCAAGGAGTATTAAAACAAAATCTCATGGGATCCAAACTATGTTCACAAATAACCTGACTAAATTGTGTGTTCGCTAGTACCCGAGAGGAACTTCCACCACATCCATCATAGGTATATGGATATGCATCAAAAGTGAGCTGTGACCACCACAATTGAAAATTGCCACTCTTTGTTTAGGAGAAACTCATCATGCAACTCAAAATATAAATCACATAGAAGCTGTTGCTCATAGCTAAATTAAAAATCCAACATGAATTACATAATAGCTCACTTTCAAATTAAAATTAAGTATCAAAACACTATTTTGAAAATTCATGGCACTATTTCATTCCCAAGATCAATCATGATCAACATCAAATCAAAATCCAAAACCTATCGTTTTCCAAGCATAACAGCATGCTAAAAACTAGCTTATCAAAATGGCAGTTTTCTATACTTCTATTTGAGTCAAAATTCAACATATTATCATGCTAAAATAGTACATTCATGCTTCATTTGAAACAAAAGAAAAGCATGTTGAATCACATGAATAACAACGTGCTAACACCATCCATCTATGGACCCTTTTGAGAACTCAGAAAATATTTTATACCAAATATATTTCTAGAAAAATAAATACATATTTACTACTAAAAAACAATTCATGAAAGGCATCAATCAACATGCTAAAAGTAACAATCATGTGACACTCAATAGATATACTAAAAACAGAATGTGAATGGATTAACAATCAAATCAAAATTCACAAACAAGGATTCATTTGAGAAAACATCTCTGCCAGGATAGGAGAAACCATACTAAGTATAGAATATATAACCAAGCATGAATTGATGCTAGAAACATCACCAATTGATTATAAAAAGCATGCTAAAAAACATCCAAAATCAAAGTATGAATAGCATGATATAAATCGTCTTTAGTAGGGCATGAACAATGCTAGAAAATGCCTAAAACAAGGCAAACAAATGTGCTAGAATGTGCCTAAAACAAGGCATAAAAACATAGTTGAATGATTTACTACAAAGTATACAAATATGCCCTAAAACATCTATATCTGACCTATGAAAAACATGCTTAAAAACATCCATACTCAAAGCGTGAAAAGCATGATAACCACAATGAAACTCTAGCCATTCAATGCTATTCATATATCAAAATGTTATATACGTAAACATCTAAGAAAATGTGTTTTTTGATCTCTCTAAAACTTTTAAAAAACCTACTAAAAACTTAGCAGTTTTAGAACCACCTACTTCTCAGATGATTTCATGTAGCTCCTCCATGTTTTTTAGTACTTTTTCTCCTCTCATATAGTCTATTTCTCATGCATAGGGCAGAGCATCACTTTCTCTTTTCTTCCATGCTTCTTCTTCGTCTATTTCTCTCTTCATGGTTTTCCATCTCTTTCCTTCTCTCTATTTCTCTTGTCTTATATGTTTTTTACTTAATATCCTTGCTACCCAAGGAAGCCCACACCTTCCTAGATACAAGACATCTTTCTATCCTAAGTCTTAAGCTTCCCATACTTCCTAAAATATAACATCTTGCTGCTACCACCCTAGACTCCTGAACAAATCTTCTTACCATGTTTAGCTTCCTGAAAGTCCTAGACATTCCAAATTGAGAATCTTTAGCATCCAAGGAAAGTTACACTCCATCATATAGTGGAGAAATTTGGTTTCTTGGCTGCCAAGGTAGCACATCTAAGTGTATGGACCCACTATGTCAAAAATGCAAAACTAAATAAAAGGGGTTGCCGTTATCAATTCTACTAACTTGACACATATAGTACAAGCTCCCAACCTCCAATTTATGACATATTTATATCATTGAAAATCTCTTTCCTATCTCTATCTATTTAATTATTTATGTATTTTGCTATCAAAAACTAAATTTTCACAAATTGAGGAAAAATTTTATTTTTCATTTAATGGTAAAAATAGGTACAAAATTTAGGCTTGTTATATACTCCCTTCATGGAGATGAAGGAAATGCATAGCATCATTGGCATGGATTAAGCTTCCCTTTAGCCATTTGATGGAGAGGAGAATGCACGTGTTTCCATGGACTAAATAACATTAATAAGGCACAAAGCTTAACTCTGCTGAGGTCATGGCAAATCTTTTTCAAACATAATATATAATTGCAATTTTAACCATTCAAGTTTTTGAGTTAAGGAAACTTATTTGGACAAAATCATTTGTTATTTTGAGGGATTTTCAATTGATGGGACCTGTATGCCCAAAGTCCTCTTTGAGTATTCTTGATTTGTGGGACTCTTGGAGCTACAAGGCCCATTCAATTAGAGTATTTGATTTTCAGGACTCTATTAGTTATAGTGGCTCATTTTGCTAAAGTCCTTAATTTTAGGTCTTTTGAAGGTATAGGACTTATTTGGATATAGTCCTCAATGTTTGGCACTCTTAAAGTTGATAGGGCTTGAGTTCTCCTTAGGTCTTAATAATATTGCCCATCCATAGACTATAATGTCTTTAGAATTTCAATTTGTTCATGATTGTTAAGTCTTAAGACTTCTAGTTAGTCAAGGACTCTAAGGCTTCAAGATTACAATCATTCAAGGACTTGCAGGTCTTAAGACCTTAGCTATCCAATGTCTTCTAACATCTCCAAAATTTCAATCTTTTTAAGGACTCTTAAATTTTGGGGTTTTAATCATCCAAGCTCTCCAATGTCTCCAAATTTTCAATTGTTTAGGGACTCCTAACTTTCAAGATTTTTCATCACCTATCAATTCAAATGTTATTAGAATTCAGGTCATTTTAAGATTCTTAGGCCATAGGACTTCTATTCGACCAAGGACTAATGTCACAATAATTCATGTCATCATAGGACTCTTAGGCCATAAAACTTTTAGTCAACCAAGAACTCTTATGTTACTAGTGTTAAGTGTTCAATTTTATCTTAAAAACTCTTAATTTACATATAATTAGATCATCTAACCAATCAATTTTGAATTTTTAGAATAAATATGCATTTTAGCTCCAATTTATCATCCACTCGTTGCTTTGTAAAATTTAACGGCTAGATAACCATCGGAGCTGAGCAGATGATTAAAGCATGGTTACAATGACTTTAATTTGGTTTTATATGTTGCAGATCAACTAGAATGAACTTGGATGGTTCAGTTTAAGATGAATGGTACAAGATCATCCTCGCCCTACAATGCAAAATGGACCCAGGAGATGATTTCTTAAAGGAGTAAAATCTAAAGTGCATGGTTTCTAATTGAAAAAAAAAGAAGAAGGGAAAGCTTGAAGAAGGAAAATCAACTACCCAAAAGTAGAAGAGGGAGCTAGCTAGGATGATTTCTAATTGAAAAAGGAAACCTGTAAGGAGAAAATAAACAAAACCCTTAGGAGGAATGGATAGTTTCCCAAAGGGGGGATGAGTTCAATTAAAAAGAAGGAAAGAGAAAGCTTAAAACTGGGGAGAAGAGAAATCTATATATACATACCAAAGGAGAAAGAAAAATCTTCTTCTTCACCATAGAGCTAGTAGAGCTCCACCATAGGAGAACCTGAAGAAACCTTAACTATAGTTGATCACCATAGGAGTTTGGAGGAGAACTGTAGAAGGAAGAGGAGAGTTGAATCACCTCATCCCCAGTTCACCTCTATCAGCTTGCTCTAATGATCCCAGCTCCATCCCTATTTTTCCTCCCAATCTCTCGTCGTTCCTTGTCTCTTCCTCGTTCACTATCTATCCCTAATTCCCAGTCATTGTCCATCATCGTTCTCACCTTCTACTATTTTTTAGTTTTTTGCCATTCTCCATCATTCCCAGTTCTCTATATCTTTCTTTATTCATTAAACCATCTTCATCCCTATTTTTAACTGTGATTTTGCCACAATTTTTCCACAATGTTTCTCCTATCTTTCCCCATCATTTCCCTCCTATTTCTTACCTCTCATTGCAATTTACCTTGTTGGAATAAAACCCAATTTGGGTTTCATCCAAATTCTCCTACTTTCCCTTTGTTTTCACTCTTCAAAAATCTCCCTACCTCTGTATTTTTTCTCCTTGTGATGTCTTCTTTCTCAGGTTAAAACCACAAGGCTAGAAAATTTCTAGTTTTGCCCTTTACCCTCCCATTTTAATTCCATTTGAGTCCTGTTTCGACTTTATCCATGTTTTGTCATGTTCTTTGCTTTGTCTTTTTTTCGATAGAACCTGAATTATTCCAATCTCGTCATGTCTAGTTTTAATCAAACCAATTCAACGGTTTAGTTTTGACCAGAAGTTTCCTTTAAATTTTTAATCAACTTTTAGATCATCATCAAAATAAAATTTCTACTTGGTCTAGTGGTTATGATCTTACATCTAAAGACCCGACATTCAATAGAAGCATTCCAAATCTCAATTTCTTCCAATGATCTAGATCATTAATTTCTTGATAAATTTGCTTAATCCAACTATTAATCAGTAATCAGAGACATGAGTGAAAAATTGGTGAAGGTTGATTGACTTGGATGTGACCAAATTTGAAGAATTTTTCTACGATCAAGCTAGGAAAGTTGATTTTAGTTGTTATTTTATTTAATTTCTTTTCTTTTGAATTTTGAATTATATAATTTTTAGTTAAACAATATATATATGAGTTATTTTAATTCACTTGTATTTAATTTCTTTAGTTTATGTTAAATTTTATCAATTTAAATTCTATTTAAACTCCACTTTTTAAGTTGAGTCCCCATATGATTGACTCGTACTTGCATAAATTATACTACAGTAGCCCGTGCAATTGTAAAAAACAACTAGAACACATTAATTTAGGAGTCTTTGTTCATAGGTCATTGGTTTAGACAAGGAGTCTTGAACTAAATGAGTTTGGTTTATGCAAGGAGTCTTATGCTATAGAACTTTTATTTGGTTAAAGTCTTGGGTCACAGGACTTTGGCTGGATTTTGAGCTCTTAAGGTGTTAGAGTTTAGGTAAGCTGCGTAGTCTTTAAGCCATAAGACACTAAGTCTTGGGCTATAGGACTTTGACTAGGTTTAAAGTCTTTAAGCTATTGGAGATTGGGTAGACTTGGGAGTCTTTTAGTTTTAAGGCACTAATGGAGTTTAGAAGTTTGATAGCTATAGGACTCTATATGGAATTAGGAGTCTTTAAGCTATAAGACACTGAGGAGGTTTAAAAGTCTGGAGTTGTTGGACTCTTGGTAGAATTATGTCTTTAAACTTTAGGACACTAAGTACGTTCAAAAGTCTGGTAGCTATAGGACTTGAGTAGGTTTAAGAGTCTTTAAACTTGAAGACAGTGATAAAGTTCAAAATTCTAATCATATTAGGACTTTGAGGTTTAGGAGTCTTTAGGCTTCAGGACATTGAAAGAGTTTAGAGGTCCGCAAAAAAAGAGAGAGAAACTAGGCACCCAAATTTGTGCATAAATTGGGGCCCAATAATTAGGACTTATGTGTCATGTGATGTTAGAACTCCTATGACTTTAAGGTTCTAATTTAATTTAAAAATCTTGGGATTGTAGCACTCTTGGGAAGATTTAAGAGTCTTTAAACAATAGGATTCTAAATAGATCAGGATTTCTTATATTATTGGACTTTGAATTGGTCTTGAGATCTTAGAACTTTATGACTCTGATTGATTTCAAAGTCTTAGATCTTTAGGACTCTAAATTGTGTACCAACTTTAGTTTGAGGTGGGGACCATTGTTCAAGTCCAATTAAACTTATGATTAATTTTAAACCTTTAAACTTTAGGATTGCTAATTCATTTTTGACTCTTGTACTTTTAGGAGTCTGAGTATCAAGGTTCCCCCAGGGCTCCTAAAATTGTAGGAATCTATGGAAGTTTTTGTGTAGGTGGGACTTTTTGATGCTTAAAGATAGAAATAAAGAAAGTGGGTGCTTAAATTGTGTCATTGAGGCCCACTAATTATAATTATGTTATCTAATTCTAGTCATTTGTCAATAATGATTCTTAAGAGTCATAAGGCACATAGGACTTCCTTTGGAATTAAAAAAGTGCGCAACTAGTCTTGGTTATCAAGGCCCACCCTTGTATTTTTTGGGAGAATTTGGTTAGACAATCTTTTTAGGACATGGCAAACGTTACCTATAAAAGGGAAAGTTTGCCTAACATTGGGAATGATGAAGAAAATAGTGAAGAAGGGGTTCTATTTTTTTGTGTCAAATTACTTGTAGAGAATGTAAAGAAAATGAAAGAAGAAAAGGGGGCAAGTAGGGTTCCTTATAGGGGCAATGGTAAAAGGCCTTCTAGGGTTTATAAAGATCAATTTTTATAAAAAAAAAATTTACTTTTGGGTTTGTAAATATATATAATATATAAGAAATGAGTAAAAAATCATAGGTAAGGCCCAAGAATAGTTTCCGTTGGAATTATTAGATAGAATACTAATAGAAGGACCCACCACGATTAACCCTGGAAAGTATGGTAACAGTAACATTTCAAAAATAAAATGTAGGGACCTCTCTGCAAAATGTTGATAGTTCATGAGTGTTCACACAATTTCCCCATGTTTTAATAGGCTTCTCTTCTTATTAACAACTTTAACTTCCAAGCTCTCTAGTCTTTGGAGCTGCATTTTCTACTTTGAAATGTTTAACTTCACCGATCACCACCTTTTCACAAGATTAACCAAGACTCGTTCCTTGTGGCTTACCACCCTT
This sequence comes from Warburgia ugandensis, assembly GCA_035236585.1. Taxonomy (NCBI): domain Eukaryota; kingdom Viridiplantae; phylum Streptophyta; class Magnoliopsida; order Canellales; family Canellaceae; genus Warburgia; species Warburgia ugandensis. The sequence goes on from CP141136.1 coordinate 30,860,990, forward strand.
GTTGTACCACAATCATATAAAACACAGCATTAGCTAGAATAATTTAAGGCCTTTTACACACTTGATAAAATTATCTTATCTTCTCTTCCATATTATGTTGTGTCATGTGAAAGAAAGAAAATGAAAAAAAAAAGAAAAATAGTCAAAATGAGTAAGCAAGAAATAAACACTACCAAAGATAACTTCTTTTCTTCTTCTTCTCCTTTCATGCGTCTGATTTCTTAACCTTATGCACACAACAACAATCTTCCATGTATATGAGCCACAGTGTTGCATTATTATTTGGTGCATGGCAGTAGTTGTTCATGTATGCCCAAATGAGATGAGGTAGGGCTCCATGATCCCTTACGTCTATGGCCCATTATCCTACTAACTACAAGGTAGCTTCTTATTTCATGTGCATAACTATATCCACACAAACCCATTAGGTGCAAGAACCCCATTTTAGATTTCATTTCATATAATTTTGAGTTATTTTTTAATGAAATGCAAATTTGGATTTTTGTGTTTTAAGTTTCATGGAATTGACTTTTTAAAGGACACCAACCCCCAAAAACTCAATATTTAGATTGTACTTGGAAAAAAAAAAATTCCAATGACAATAAGAATGCTAAAATAGAGTTGGGATAAAAAAGTTCAATTTTTTTTAGTAGGGAATCCAAAATTGATAATGACACCCCCAATAGTGTTTTGGTTATTTCACTATGTGGGCCTCAGTTCAAAATTTGAGATAGAATCTAGTCATTTAACTTAGGATGATATGAAATGATGTTGTACTAGAGTGAGAAATAGCATAAATCGATCAGGTGGCCTCTAACCTCCAAAACAATATCATAGCCTACATGGTTATTGTTGGTGGGCGATAGGGGTGTACATGGTCTAGTCATATCTGATTTTGGGGTTCAAAGTGGATCAAACCAAATTTTTTTGGTCTCCTGTAATGCAGATTGAGACCAATTTGTGTCGATGAAAACTAACCAATCAGTCTTCAGTCAGTTTTGGTCCGATTTTTAGTCCGAACAGAAGCACGCCGAATTTATTCCATAAAACCCCCCATTCTTTCCTTAGTCTCCCAAGAGATCAAAGTTAGCCCAAAGATGAAATGGTACAAAGAGTGATTGTCTTCCTTATTGTGATTATTCTTTCTGAAATAGATCAAAGTGCTTTTCTCCAATAGAAGGTACACACTTGTCTTTATTTCAGTTTTTTCTTTTGATTCAACTATCAAATACCCATATCAATTTACTTCAATGCAAGGGCTAAGTGAAAAGGGGTAAATTGAACATGACCAGCATCTAAGGTGAGTTCATGAGCTCTAGTAGGAGCTTTGTTTGTCTTATGGGTGAACTTATTGTACATGGAAAACTCAATTTCCATGGCTTTTGTTGCAAATTGGCCAAATATCAAAGAACCTCTTTCATACATGGAAGGTGTGAAAGCTCCTATTTCATGCACAGAAGAAAAAAAATCACATAAAGGAATCTTCCACACAAGCATGACTGATTTTCTCCATGCTACCAGGAATAAACCCTCACTTCCAAGAGCCAAAACTGAAAATGGAAGACTTCCAATGTAGGCATTCCTCATCACTAACTAGATGCTTTGATAGCTAGATTGAAACACAAGAATCCACCTTAAGCATGTCTACTAACAAGAGATGAAGTCATTTTCCTTAATGGCTAGATTCCAAGTCTCTAGTAATTTTGGGTTCAAAATCGACAACTCAATATCTCTCATTGGAAACAAACTATTTAGCAAATTTTCTAACTACTTGCCAAAATTTGATAACAAGTTTTCCTTCTCTATTAGTCCTCATGGTTTATTATTTGCTATTTAGTCCCACAGTTTGTAGAAAGCTATTGTTGAAGCGGATACAAAGATCCCTAAGAAGATGTCGAAGATGTTTGGTTAGACAACTTCAGTTTTCCACTACTTTGCTTTCCTCTTCCTTCCCAATCTATTGACCCAATATCAAAAAATGAAATCTAGAAATCTTGTTTCATGTATCGACAAAAGAAATGAATATATAATCTATTTAGGATTCCATCTAGTCTGGTCAAGTTGACCTACAATACCGGGATTGGACCAAATGTTTCTGTCTTGCATATTACTGGATAGGATCAAACCATTACATTACTCATATTGATTGAAACCCGACGTTCCAATTGATTTTTTGCACACCCCTAATGGGAGAGATGTATCATGGGAAGACACTACTCATATTGATTTGTGGCCCCCATGAGGCGCAGCTTAGTACATGTGGTATCCACATACAAAGGTAGTGGGACTGGATCCTCTACATGCATAGTACCTTATTGTGACTGAAACATGCTATGACACAACGGTCATCCTTGTGAGTGTGGACTATATGTGCCTTTGTGGCTTGTAGTGAGATGCAGCTATATAGAAACTGGGCAATAATATATATGATAGTTAGATATTTTAACCATCCTTTAGCATGTGTTGTGTTACTCTGACAATTAACAGTACTGTATATATGATAGTTTGATGTTTTCTACACATTTCAGTATGTTTTGTGTTTCTTAATGAATTGAGAATTTGATATTGATTGTGATTTCAATGACATATATTGATATTAAGGGATTGAATTTTTATACCTTCATTGCACATACTAAAATTTAATCTTGAATTGGATATTGTTATATGAATATATTTTGTGAGTTTATAATTACTTGACATGCATTTATAGGCATATGAAAATCTAAAAGACAACATGTTTTAGACATGGATTTATGATTTTATTCAAAATTTAGATATTTGATTGATTTACGATCAAAATACATATTATCAAAATTATGTTTTATATTTGTATTATGATCATATGAGATTGAGATCTGTCCTACCGAATGATTTAGAATTGAACAGTTTTGACATAAATTCGTGATTTAGAAATTGATGAAATTGACAAGAGTGCCGTGTTTTAAGATATGATCATATATGAATTATTAATGAAAAACATTGATTTTAGAAAATCATGAAATTGTGTTTTACATTTATACATCATGTTCCACCTACACAAGCACAAGCTTGATGATATATTGTAAACATCTCAAATTTGATGAAATAAAATAGAAGAAAGAAAGTAAAAGATAGAATGAGGAGATGTGAAAGGGATCAATGGCAGTGATGTCAAAGTAAGTATAAAGATACGTGGATGTTCCTTCTAAAATAGATGTATTAGACCATTACATTTGTAAACATGCATTATAAATGTATATATTTATGGCTATGACTGGATAGATGCTAACTATGATAAAGATTGGTTTACTATATCTTCTTAAAAAGTAAAAATGTTTCTATATCTCTAGAAGTGATGAGCTACATCAAAACCTCAATGTAGTGAAAAATGGGCAAGGACTGTTAGAGCGTCCCCTCAAAAGCAATGTGCTACATCAGAACCTAGGTGCAGTGAAAAGTTGGCATGGGTTCATGCCATGGAGGTCAAGAAGTGTGCAGGTAAATAGGATATCTCAAGAGCATAATATTCATATCACACATGGAATATAAAGACATTGATAAGTACGGTCTGGAGTTAGTAGATATGATGAAATGTAGGAGAGTCGACATTGCTTGTATCCAATAAACTAAGTGGAAAGGGGCTACACCTAAAGAAATTGATGAGTATAAACTCTGGTACGTAGGAAAAGATAATAACAGAAATGGTCAGGAATAATAGTGGATAAAGAATTAAAGCATAAAGATGTGGATGTTCAAAGAATCAGTGATAGAATTATAATAATAAAACTTGTTTTAGGAGAGCATATCATAAATGTTATATGTGCATATGCACCAGAAGTAGGGTTAAAAGGTATAGTCAAGATACACTTTTGGGAAGTTATGGAGGGAGTCATGAGAGAATTCTTAACACGGAGGGGATTTTATAGGAGTAGACTTAAATGTCCATGTAGAAAAAGAAAAGGAAGGTTGTGATAGGATACATGGAGGGTATGGTATAGGAGAACGAAATGAGATGGGGGAAATTATCCTCAATTTTTTTTTGTCATATAACATAGTCATTACAAATAAATTCTTTAAGAAGATGGATAAACACTTAATAACCTTTAAAATTGGACTCTATAAAAGCCAAATAGACTTTTTTCTACTTAGGAATATCAAAAGATCAATGTGTAAGGATTGTAAGGTGATAGCTGGTGAGAGTTTAACCTCACAACATAGGTTAATAATTATGGATGTCTATATTAAAAGATGAAAGAAGCAAAATAAACTTAATAGGTATTCAAAAACTAAGTGGTGGAACTTAAAAGGAGAGAAAATAACCTCATTCACAAATAAGTTTGTGGTAGAAGGAAACTAAAACTATGAAACAAAAATAAACACCATACAACTAATATGGCTGAGTCTATTAAAAAAGTGGCAAAAGATGTCATATGAGTATTTAAAGGTAAAAGACAATTAGTAAAGGAAACATGGTAGTGGAGTAAAATAGTGCAAAAAGCTATTAATGAAAAACGAGTGCATTTTATAGCATGGCAGAAGACTAGAATAATGAAAAGTATGAACAATATAAAAATGCTAAAAAGGTCATTAAGAGAATATTAAGGCTAAACTTAAGGCATATGATGACCTCTATAGCAGACTAGGATCAAGATAAAGTGAGAAAGATGTGTTTAAACTTGCAAAAATAAGAGAATAGAAGGGTAATGACTAATATCATTTTAGATGCATTAGAAGTGATGATCAAAGGATACTAGTCAAAGATGACGAGATCAAACAAAGGTGGGACTTACTTTCAAAAATTATTAAATAACAATGACTTTGAGAATATATGGATTCAAAATATTATAAACCTAAATAACATTGAACATTATATATATAAACGTAGGATTAGAATACCTGAAGTGAAAAGGCCTTGAAAAGATGAAATTAGAAAATGCCATGGGGCCCAATGGTATACCAATAGAGGTTTGGAACCATATGGGAGATATTGGAGTAGTTTGTTGACAAAGTTGTTTAACAAGATTATAAAATCAAAGAAAATGCTAGATGAATGGAGGAAAAGCTCTATTGTACCAATTTATAAGAATAAAGAAGACATATAGAGCTACACTAATTATCGGGGCATCAAACTTATTAGCCACACTATGAAACTTTTTGAAAGAGTGATTAAGAAGAGGCCACAACATGAAATAAGTGTATCGGAGAACTAGTTTGGTTCATGCATGGGAGGTCTACCATGGAAGCTATTTTCTTACTAAGACAATTGATAGAGAAATATAGGGAGAGGAGGCCACATGGTCTTTATTGACTTAAAAAAGGCTTATGATAGAGTCCATAGAGAGTTAATATGGAGGGTGTTGGGCAAGAAAGGGGTTTCGTTGTTGTATATAGACATAATTAAATATATATATATGAGGGAGCGATAACAAATGTTAAGACCACTAATAGTGAGATATGTGATTTTCCTATCAATGTACGATTGTACCAAGGATCAGCATTGAGTCCATAGCTTTTTCACGTTAGTTATGGATGAGTTAACAAAACATCTGCTCGAGGAGATTCTATGGTGCATGCTATTTGCAAATGATATAATCTCACTTGATGAGACAAGGGAAGGTGTAAACACAAAGCTAAAATTATGGAGAGAAGCATTAGAGTCTAAAGGATTTAAAATCAGCCGAACTAAGATAGAATATATAGAATGCAATTTTAGCAAGGAGAGGAGTAGGAGTGGAACACCAATTAAGATTGACAATCAAGAAGTCCCCGCAAAAGACCACTTTAGGTACTTAAGATCAATGACTCATGAGAGTGGAGAGATTGAGAGGGAGGTTATTTAGAGAATCCAAGCAGGTTGGAACAAATAGAGATGTACATATGGAGTTTTGTGTGATTAGCGGGTGCCACTCAAACTAAAAGGAAAATCCTATATGATGGCCATAAGGTCAGCCATGCTCTATGGATCAGAGTGTTGGACACTTAAGGAATATCATGTTCATAAGATGAGCTTCATGGAAATGAGGATGTTGAGATGGATGAGTGGTAAGACAAGAAAAGATAGAATTAGGAATGAAAACATTAGAGAAAATGTTGGGGTAGCACCAATAGGTAACAAGATGAGGGAGATTAGACTTAGATGGTTTGGACATGTCCATAAGAGATCGGAAACAACATTGGTTAGTAGTGAGGTAATGCAAGTAGAAGGTTCTAAAAGGGCAAGAGGATGGCACAAAAGAATGTGGATAGAAGTGGTGAGAAAATATTTAAAAACTTTGGGACTAAATGAAGCCATGGTACTTAATAGAGAGGAATGGAGGAAGAATGGAGGAATAAGATTCATGCGGCAAACCCCTAACTAGGATAAGGTCTTGATGATGGTACTACACTTGGATATTGGATGTAGACAAAGTCTCTTTTATTATTTAAATGTATGCTTGATGTCTATTAGGGATACCACATCACATGCAAAAAATGTGTAATATCCGAGAAACAAACCATGCATGAAAAAAAAAAAGCATAATATTTGAGAAAAAGAAAAAACTCTGCCAGGTTTTTGGTAAAAATTAAATGATCACTTTATCATTAGATCCCTATTTGTAAAGTAGTAATGACACTTGAGGTTTTAAAAAAAATCTTTCACAAAAAAATATTTTTGTTATTTATTTTCAAAAAGAATTTTTAATTAGCTAAAGGCCTTCCTTTAAAAATTTAATTGAGAAAAATTCATTTAAAAGCCCAGGTCATCACATTATGATTATCTTGTCTTCTTAAGCCTTAAGCAACAATTACTACTATGGATCTCTTCTCTAGTCTATTCTCTAGGGCCCATTGGTAGCCCCTTGATTTTGGCAATTAATTGCTAAGCCATTTTCTTTGTTTAGATAACTCCACTAGTATGTGATTCATTAAGGCTTCACTATGTCCATCATGTTGTTAAATTACCTCTTTTTCCTTATTTTTTTCTAATGGGGGTAAGTACATTAGTTTTGCAAGCAGCATTTTGAGTAGTTGGCCGTAGACAACAAGGCACCTCCAATGAAATATGTCGATAGTTTGTTCAAGTGACCACTTTCTCTGGTGGCCAAGGATTATATTTAGGAAAGTCTATGGATGATTTCATTGATAATATTTTGCTTGTATACAAAAATAAGGTGCTTTTCATGGTGTTGGAGTCAAAATTTTCATACTTTTAATAATTAATAGAATATAGTTCTGACCGTGCTCTTGATGTGCAAAATTATGCAATAGAGTGTTGAAAGGATCTATAAGATTATATTTAAAAAATTCTAAGCCCTTTAAGCCAATATAACAAATTTTTGAAAGAAAAGAAGGCAATTCAATGTGTTGTATGGTGCTCAAACTCTTTTAGAAAATCACAATAATACTAATACCACTAGTTAACAAAATTATCAGACTTTTGGGTTTTAACAATACTATGTCATTTTAGTATTTTTGAGTATTGAAAATCATAAGAATGTCCTTAGCATTTGAGTTTTAAAAATTTGACCTAAGCACCAAAAATGTAATCTTGTACTATAAGCCATGAGTTGACTATTTTTTGCTCTTAGAATTAGATTTTAGGACTAGTTTTATTTAAGTCAAATGGGGGTACTTTCTTATTTACATTATAATGTATTAAGAAAATGAAATACTTAAATGTCATTATAATGTATGTAAGTACCCTATGTAGTGAATTGTATGGTGCCATCATGTTATTTCAGGGGTGTTTGTGAAAAAATACAAATCTTTTCCTATTTTCAAACTATGTAGTGCATTGTATGGTGCAATTATGCTATTTTAGGGGTGTTTATGACAAAATACCCATCCTTTTCTATTTCAAATAAAAATGGCCCCCATGGGGCCCATTCCTGTATGAAATGACCTAAGACACTCCCAAAAAAAATCATACATATTTTCTACTCCTAAACATCTTCTATCCCTAGGATTCGCATAGACAACCCAAAATGAGAGCCACTACGCTTACAAGCAAGACCCACTATCACTAGAAAATGCCCCCCATGGAGCTTCTTTTAGTTTTAAATTGTTTAGAACTCTCATGTAGATAGAAGGTATTTTATAATTGGTTCCCTAAAAGAGGGTTCTGTTTATTTTCATTATAAGTTCGACTCATACCACTTAAATAGGGCCCACTTTATATAAAACAAGGGATGCTGGAAATAAACATGACTAAATTGATAAAGAAAAAATGTTGTGTAGGGCCCTCTTAATTGGCAAAATATTAGACTCTCCCAAAGAGAGTCCTTAATGGTTCTACTCCTAAACTTTCTCATTTCCCTAAGGGTCTTTGGAGTCATCTAAGAAAGCTAAGATGAGACCCACTTTACTTTCAAGTGAGACCCATTAAATAGAAAAGGCTCCATAGGGCTCTTCTAATTCTAAAACATCTAGGTCTCTATTGGAGAAAGAGATTTTTTTTTTTTTTTTAAGCCATCTAAGAAAACCCATAATGGAACCCACCTTTTTATAGGTGAGCCCCTTTATCTTTTAAAAAAATGCCCCCTGGGGGTACTTCTAAGTTTAAAACATTTGGAACCCTCCCATGGAGAGAGTCCTTTACATTGGTTTTTTTTAGCAATCCCAATACACAATGTGTTGGTTAAGGGGGGGACCATTTTCATTCAAAAAAAGAAAATGCCCAATAAGGGCATTTTATTTCTAAAATAGTTAGAACTCTCCCACGAAAGATCATACACATTTAACTTTCTAGGAAGCCTAAAAGGGGTCCACCTCAATGATAAATGGACCCATTTTCATGCAAAAATAAAACACCTTATACAAGGGTATTCTACTTCCAAAATAATTAGGAGTCTGCTATGGGAGAAGTCATATACACTTAGCCTTTTAGGAAACATAAAATAGGACCTGCCCTAGCCATAGGTGGAACCCATTTTTTGTTAAAATGATAACACCCAATAAGGGCATTCTTTTTCCAAAAATAGTTAGCACTCCCACAAAGAGAGTGTCCAACACATGTGACATATAAAACAAGCCCCACCTTTGATCATAGGTGGGACTCATTTTTATTAAAAAGGAAACCCACCATAGGGGCCTCATATTTTCAAAAATGATTAGGAGTCTCCTTGGGGAGAGATTCCTACATATAATTTCTAGGAAACATAAAGTGGGACCCACCTTATATATAGGTAAGATCCATCTGTCTGTTTCCTAACCTAAGTGGGGCCCATTTCTCTCTTCCTCCTTCTCATATTCTCTCTTTCCTAACCTAAGTGAGAACCATTTCTCTTTCTCACTCCCTCTCTCTACTAACATGTATTCTGAAAATTACAAACTCCATGCAAACCCTAACTTGAAAAGTTTCTAAGTAAAAAAGTCTCAAGTGGCCCTCTACCAATATCTAGTGAATCTAAAGAAAGAAAGTGGGCCCTAATTTGCATCTAAAATTGAGCGTCCCTTTTTCTTGATACGTATTTATTCTACAAAGGCTTAAAAAACAAGTAAAAGTACCTTAGGTGTAAGACTCCTAAAGTGGAGCCCAGTTGACACTACCAAAATACACTCAAAGTCTTATCAACTTAACACTAGTAAAGTAAGACTAGTAAAGTAGATCCCAATTAAGACTCCAAATACAATCAAAGTTCTATCAGCTTAAGACTTCTAACGGGGACCCCAATTAAGGCTCTTAAACACAATGAAAGTCTTATCAATCTAAGACTTCAAAGCAAACCCCAATTAAGGCTTTTAAACTCAATCAAAGTCCTCTTAGTCTAATACTCCTAAGGTAAACCCATTTAAGATTTTTAAATCCAATTAAAGTTTAAAATTGGGCCTTAGTTGAGATACCGAAATACAGTCAAAGTCTGAAAGTGCAAAATATGGGCTCTAGCAGAATAGGTCTCAACTCCCGAAGAGTCTAAAAAAAATGAACTTTAATGGAACAGGGCCCACAGCTCAAAGTCCCATAAAATATGTACTCTAATCAAACAAACCTCACCCCTCAAAAAGTCCCACAAAATATGGGCTCCAATTAAATAGGCCCTGATGTAAAGAGTCCCATAAAATATGGATCGCTGTCAAAAAGTCCCACAAAATATGCACTCTAGCCCATTGGATCCTATAGCTTGAAAATCAATGACATTGACTAGACATGCTCTATAGCTTGAAGAGTCGCATAAAATAAGGACTCTAAGAAAATAGGCCCCACCATCTTAGAGAATCCTAAGAATCAAGGACTAACCAGATAAGTGTAACACCCTGGGTCTGGGCTCCCTCAGTAAAGATATTGCCTGCTTTGGGCCGAAGCCCACACGGCTTTAAAATGCGTCCTTACTGGTAAAGCCCACCCAGACCCTTATCAGCCTCCCAGGAACTTTCCTCCTAGCGATGTGGGACTAACTCTCAGCGCATCGCGCCTTCATCCCCTTAGACCATCTTAGGCTACCTCAGACTATCTTGGGGCCTCCCCTCAAGCCATCTTGGCGCACCCTCAGGCCATCTTGGCAGACGACAACGGTAGCCCTCTCCCCCTTAGGGGACACGCGTCCACGCATGGACTCCCACGCTTCCACTCGCGTGTGGTTAGCCACCCACACCGTGTCGGGGGTTGGCTCTACTACCACTATAATGCCCCGGGTCTGGGCTCCCTCAGTAAAGATATTGTTCGCTTTGGGCCAAAGCTCACATGGCTTTAAAATGCGTCCTTACTGGTAAAGCCCACCCAGACCCTTATCAGCCACCTAGGAACTTTCCTCTTGGCGATGTGGGACTAACTCTTAGCGCATCCTGCCTTCATCCCTCAGATCATCTTGGGCTACTCAGACTATCTTGGGGCCTCCCCCTCAAGCCATCTTGGCGCACCCTCAGGCCATCTTGGCAGACGGCAATGGTAGCCCTCTCCCCCTTAGGGGACACGCGTCCGCGCTTGGACTCCCACGCTTTCGCTCACTGCGGTTAGCCACCCACACTGGGTCGGGTGTTGGCTCTAATACCACTGTAACGCCCCGGGTCTGGGCTCCCTCAGTAAAGATATTGCCTGCTTTGGGCCGAAGCCCGCACGGCTTTAAAACGCGTCCTTACTGGTAAAGCCGACCCAGACCCTTATCAGCCTCCCAGGAACTTTCCTCCTAACGATGTGGGACTAACTCTCAGCGCATCGCGCCTTCATCCCCTTAGACCATCTTAGGCTACCTTAGACTATCTTGGGGCCTCCCCTCAAGCGATCTTGGCGCACCCTCAGGCCATCTTGGCAGACGACAACGGTAGCCCTCTCCCCCTTAGGGGACACGTCCACGCATGGACTCCCACGCTTCCGCTCGCGTGCGGTTAGCCACCCACACCGTGTCGAGGGTTGGCTCTACTACCACTATAACGCCCCGGGTCTGGGCTCCCTCAGTAAAGATATTGTCTGCTTTGGCCAAAGCTCACACGGCTTTAAAATGCGTCCTTACTGGTAAAGCCCACCCAGACCCTTATCAGCCACCCAGGAACTTTCCTCTTGACGATGTGGGACTAACTCTTAGCGCATCCTGCCTTCATCCCTCAGATCATCTTGGGCTACTCAGACTATCTTGGGGCCTCCCCCTCAAGCCATCTTGGCGCACCCTCAGGCCATCTTGGCAGACAGCAATGGTAGCCCTCTCCCCCTTAGGGGACACGCATCCGCGCTTGGACTCCCACGCTTTCACTCACTGCGGTTAGCCACCCACACTGGGTTGGAGGTTGGCTCTGATACCACTGTAACGCCCCGGGTCTGGGCTCCCTCAGTAAAGATATTGTCCGCTTTAGGCTGAAGCCCGCACAGCTTTAAAACACGTCCTTACTGGTAAAGCCCACCCAGACCCTTATTAGCTGCCCAGGAACTTTCCTCCTGACGATGTGGGACTAACTCCTAGCGCATCCCACCTTCATCCCCTCAGACCATCTTGGGCTACCTCAGACTATCTTGGGGCCTCCCCCTCAAGCCATCTTGGCGCACCCTCAGGCCATCTTGGCAGATGGCAACGGTAGCCAAGATGGTCTAAGGGGATGAAGGCAGGATGCGTTGAGAGTTAGTCCCACATCGACAGGAGGAAAGTTCCTGGGCGACTGATAAGGGTCTGGGTGGGCTTTACCAATAAGGACGCAATTTAAAATTGTGTAGGCTTCGGCCCAAAACGGACAATATCTTTACTGAGGGAGCCCAGACCCGAGGCGTTACAGTAATATCAGAGCCAACCCTTGACCTGGTGTGGGTGGCTAACCGCACACAAGCGGAAGCGTGGGAGTCCACGCGCGACGTGTCCCCTAAGGGGGAGAGGGCTACCGTTGCCGTCTGCCAAGATGGCCTGAGGGTGCGCCAAGATGGCTTGAGGGGGAGGTCCCAAGATAGTCTAAGGTAGCCCAAGATGGTCTGAGGGGATGAAGGCGGGATGCACTGAGAGTTAGTCCCACATCGCTAGGAGGAAAGTGCCTGGGCGGCTGATAAGGGTCTGGATGGGCTTTACCAGTAAGGATGCATTTTAAAGCCATGCGAGCTTCAGCCCAAATCGGACAATATCTTTACTGAGGGAGCCCAGACCCGAGGCATTACAATAAGTGTCATTTACCAAAAAAGTTTTAACACTACAACAAACATTAACCAGAGAGGGTTTCATTAGCTCAAAAACCCTAAAAGTGAAAACTAGAACCACATATAATATACCATGTTTGAAAAAGACGCATAACAACTCCAACAGAGTTAAGCCTTAAGCCATCTTGATGTTAAATGGTAATGGCAGTGCATACATTCTCATCCAACATCGAATGACTAAAGGCACATGAAATATATGCCCAAGATGCTATGCAACTTCTTCATCTTCATGCTGAGAGCATTGCCATGCACTTTAGACCACAAATAATTATATATGTCTAAGTGATTATAAAGAGGAAATGTTAATCCTACACCAAAGACTAGAAAGAGAGGCTTCAAAGGTCATACACTCTTGTCGAGTCCATGCAATACTTTGAGAGACAAGTTATGTTAATGATCGACCAACTCACATCATAAAACTGAGTTCATAACCCAATCGCGTTGTAAAATTGATCCAAGGTACACAATGAAGATCATTGAACCATGATTTGCTATATTTTGGCATATAAAGTCAACCTCTACTCAAGGGTCTTTTCTTTGTATGTTTATATATATTCAATAATCAAGATTGCCTTAATATATTCAGTCATCATAAAAATGTAATAAACAACCATGGGTAATTGAGAAAATGTAATCTCAACACTTAATCTAAGTGGATGAATTATCCACAATCACTTAATAAATAATAAACCTTGTATTTACCCCAAGGAAATTGGCCCTCAAATTTTCTTTGTATAATTATCTATATGCATGACACATAATACAAAATTTTACATTCACACATGGTTAGAATAGCAATTGACATGAATGTTGTTTGATGAGACCTTGAGGATATATCAATTTCAAGATGGACAAGCATATTAGTTGCAAGATAATAACATTGAAGATTCATGGTTATAAAATGTAAAATGTTTTTTCTTGAAATAGTAAAAAAATAAAATAAAAAAGGTTTCCTTCATCTTCATTAAAATGTTAAATAAATATCGTCACATGAACTATGTGAAGTATTTTAGATGTCAAAAACCATGAAGCTTAAAATTCCTTCATCATAAGACCAAACTTTGATCACATGTGCCACAGACATAAGTGTCTTTCTTTTTTAATGTGAAGATTTCATTAACAAAATAAGTAGTAAAATCGCCACAAATCAAGGCATAACAAAAAGAGCCTAATAAACAAAAGACAAGACAACCACTAGACTTTTCTAATTGAAGTAATACCCTAAGCATCAAACTTACTGTAATCATTAATAACACATAGTGGTGCATGATGAGCCCAAGACTCATTCAACTTACTTTAGAACCCTTCTTTCCTATGATAATTGTGTAATATCCTCAATTTTTACTCTTAAAAATTTGTAATAAAATAAATTAATAAAATAAAAATTTTATAAATGGAATTTTAACTTGAAATTGCTATATTTAGAAAGTGTCGATAGGATTCAAAAAATATAAAGAAAACCTAAAACAGAGTTCGGATGAGGGAGATATGGACATTTTAAGTTTAGAGGGAATTTTAATAATTAAGCAAGGGACCCAAATTAGAGGGGTTCGTTTTGATAACGACACCCCCTTTCCATTCCGATTCCATCACTAGTAGAGGAAGGTGGTGATCCTCTTTCCCTACGAGGAAAGCGGATCTCCAACTACAAAGGCATGCTTTCCCCTTTTCCCTAACGCAAAACAGCCCAGGAATCCTTGCCTTCTTTGCCTCATTCTCTGACAAACACATCTGACGTATGCACTCACCGGAGGACTCCGATCTCCCTCTCTGCCTCAAATCAGTAGGCCACACCCTCTATCCTTCTCATTTTCCTTTTTTTTTTTTTACTTTTCCCTCACAGATCTGGGCAGGATCTGGTCTTAACAGCCATTGGAAGGTTGATGAAATTAGAACCGTCGATCATAGTTAGACCCACATTAAGGACAGCTCTGATGATAGATTTGAGTCATCCAATGTAATCTTTGGACCTAAAAACCCTAGGAATGGCTAAAACAAATAAAAAATCAGAGCATCTGGGACTCCGATTGAGTCAAAAGAAGTTGGACGGTCCAGGTTCATCGTCCCCAATGGACAATGTAAATAGGACACTGACCAGGATGCTCAGGCGTAAATGGCACACGTGAGGGTTCTATCGAGAGGCACGCGTAGGGACGATGTGCAAAACGCCTGACATCTTGGAAACCAGGACGCAGGCAACACTTTTCGCTACGCATCCTAGAGTAGGTGCATCTTGGGGACCTAAGTTTATGATGGTGTAAACCACTCCATCAGTGTAAATTGTGAAATTTGTCCATATTTTGATCTGAGATGGTTTTTTTGAGATTTTGGAGGCTACAAAAGCTCGATCTTTAATCTTAAAGGTTCGTTGCAATTTTTTCGATGACGCGGACATGAATTTAACAACTAAACCTTAATTTGAGCATAGTTAATTAATCAAATCTAAGAAAATGTACCCAATTACTTAGATCAGGCCTTAGAACTTGAACATTTGGATGATTTAAAGGATGAATTGATGAATTTAAGGAACAGACTAGGTGTATTCATTTTACAATTGATATGGACCATTGATCTAACCTAGATCTTAGAATTTGTTGATCTAAGAGTGATCGACTGTTGGATCAAGGTGTAAACTTTAGATACACACTAAAATGAGTAGATGAAAATGAAATGACACTGATTAACGATGATTAAGGTTAGATTAATGATCTAATCATAATTAGAGCCCTTAAAGAATGATCCAACAGTTGGATCGCCATAGATTACATTGAGATGAAATAAATAATGCAACCGTGATATTAACAAATGCATCATAGCAAGCGGTTTGAGAGGAGTACATTCCTTATCTGATTTGGTTGTATTTTTATTGAGGTAGGTGATGACATTTAATGTGGCATTTTAATTTTCTAAAATCTTGCATCATCATAGCATCATGATTGATTGTGATTGATTGTCACATGTTTATTCATTTTGAATATCTATAAATTTTAAAGTTTTATTCCATGATTGATATGAGATTTTAATAGTACATTGAATGGGTTTTCATGATTGATTGTTTTATAATATTGATACAGCATATCTTATATATGATTAGTAAATATCTTTCTTTATTTATTGCATCACTGAGATTGGTGATTTTTCATACAATTGGTGGTGGAGGCTTAGTGGCTAGTCCTTTAAGAGGCTAACCCCAGGATGACGGGTGTGCCTTGGGGATTTGAGCTATGAGTTTCCTAATTTTACGAGATACACGATTTTCATATTTTGTGATTTATGACGGGTGCTTTCACTCGGTGAATGTCATGTTAGGAGGGAGTAGGACTAGCCACCCACCCTCTTAATTTATGATTTAATTATGATGTGATAAATACATGCCCACAAATGTCTTTTGGTAGGGATTTGGTAACATGGGTAGTCCATACTATCGGTCTTGGCCTTCCCATGAGGACAGACATTAAGTCTCCTATTATAGTGTCGATGGGGAGCGAGAGTGGTTGAGACCCTGAAGTGGTTGCCACTGCAGCATGATGATCCATACTCTTGTTATATATGCTTGCATGATGAGCATGGAGATGTTATTGTATGCTTGGGTGTGACGACACTCAGAGGATTGATATGAGTACTCATGATCGATTGTACGAGTGTATGAGACACTCGTGGGACCCATGTATTTTGGGTGCCTTTCTTGTTATTATATGCTCATTGAGATTGGATCATATCATGTTTTACATCCGTAAAAGTATCATGTTTTACACTCATAAGATTCATGTTTTATCATGCATGATGTTTTACTTATGATACTTATACTCCACGGATGTTATGACCTATGCTTATATTAGCATTGCTATTTGACTTACTTTTTATATTTCAATTGTTATTACATTAAATGTCTATGTACCTACCAAGCAATAGCTTATTGAGGCATTGCTTTGTTTTGCAATGCCTCAAATATTGAGCACGACAGCAGGAAAGGCAAGGCCATGGTGGGACTGTGATAGCAATGGGAATCATCTTTACCATACTGATAAATAGCTCGGAGTGAGTGATGAGATAGACTACATTTTAGATCTATATTATGGATTGTATATGCTTATACTTGAGTTTATTATGACATTTATGCACTATGGGCATGTTATTAAGTATGGTAGAATGGTATAATGGATAGACCTTGGGCCACATTATTATGTTTTGGATATTTATGGTTTAAAATAAAGGCGCCATTGATTTTGACGTTGAATTTGATATTAGTATTGTTTTAAATTTATTGCGACATACTTATATTTATCTCAAATCATGGTTGCGATCTTTTCGAAAAAGGAAATAACACTCAAGGTTTTTAAGTGAACGTTTTATATAATATAGTAAATAAAACCTTTGACTCTAGTATCCTGACTATATTTATTATTATTATTTATAAAAAAAATGGTATAAAAACCTGGGGCATTACAAATTGCAACCCTATTAGCTTCATGATAAACATGCTTACATTTGACATTACTAATTCAACTCAAGGTATGGATATATGCTTTCTTTAGCCTCTGATTCTCCTATATCATTGTCTCCCACTCCCTCTTCCTTTCCTTTCTGTTCATCACCACTTGCATGTCCCTTGTGATTTGTAACTGAGATATGGCCATGTTAGTGGCCAATGTTAAGTCATGCTAGAGGGCCCACTACTCTACTTTCATCATTTGTTTGTTTTCTAAGGAAGTAGTTGTAACATCCCTAATTTCTAAATCTCAATTTTTATGAATTTTGGAAAATAGTAAATTAGGAGAAAAAGAACATATTAAACTCATATTTTTAGAGTTTATAAGTAAAATACTAGATAAACATCTAATCTAGTATTTAGACCTCTATAACTGGATAGTACTCAACAAGACAATTCAAACATACCAAGTTTGCAGAAATTAGAGTTCGGATGGAGGAGATATGAGTATTTAAAAAATGAGGGGAAATTTTGTAAAAATAAGAAGAAAAAGAAAGACAAATGCCTTTAACAAAAGGGGCCAGATTTGATACTGGAATCCCCTCACTTAAGGGAGCCCGACACAACTTTGGGTATGTTAGTCCCAAACCAGACAGACCAGGGAAAAAAGAAGAAAAACCCAACGCCGGGGAGGAGGAGAAGAGAAGGGAAGGAGGAAAGTGGAGATAGGGAAGAGAAGGTGAAGAGGGAAGGAGAGAAGGAGAGAAGGAATAGGGAATAGGAAAGATGGGGGAAGACCTTGCACGCCTGGAAACCCTAAATCGCGCCAGCGAGGGAGATTGAACCGAGGGAGAAGAAGGTGGGAAGGAGAGATGAAAAGAAGAGAGGGAGGAGAAGAGGGAGAGCGATGATGTCGCCGAAGGAGGCTAGCATGCCAATGTGGAAGAAGGAGAAAAAAAGAAAGAAAGGGTTTATGGCTCAGCCGGAGTTACAACCTATTGTCGGAGACAACGCCAGCTCGAATCACTAATCCAGTATAGCGACAAGATGGAAACCCCCAACGTTATTAGGAGATCCAAGGGGATCTTAATGGTCGATTGGAGGGGAAATAGTATGCACGTCTAGGTTTGGAGGTTTCACAACGGATCTGAGCCAATCCAACCCATTCTATAAAGGGAAAATCACATAAATGCATCTAGAAAGTAAGATTTACAAAACCCAACTTTTGATTTGATAAATTTTGTTAAATCTATGTGATTTTTATGCCAGATCTAGATTTGTGGATGAACTAACTATTCAATTCCTAATCCAAGCTTAGGGATAGGTAATTTAGGGCATGATGTAGCTCAGGACATGCAAAAATTTCAGATCTAGGTTGAAAACCGATCAGACAATCTCAGCCGTCGAATTAGGTACTATTCACACAAGGAATCATTGTGCATTAATTGAGAACATTTATGGACTTGTCATCATTTGTTGCAAACATCTATAACATGAGTCATGATTAGAGGAAGTGAATTTCTTTTATCTCAATACCTTGAATGAAAGAGACGCAGTTTATTAAGACTGTGATGGGTTGAGATTAGCCAAACTAGTGAATAAGGTTCATAGTTTCCTTAGTCTTGTGAACTGCTATCACCAAGTAATTGAGTTCACCAGGATGGCAGTGATATATATGCAGTTTTCTTTTATATTACATATGAGAGCTTGAGTTTTCACTAAATGAGGGATATGACAGTGATGTATACTATTATATGAAATTATCATCTTATAGGTGTTCATAATTTGATTTACAATCTATACTTGTGAGTAGCCGATGAGGGCAGCTTAAGAGGGAGGTCAATGAGGGCTGGTGCGAGAGGCACTGGCAGGCTTCTAGGTGCTTGCAGTATGATTTTGCTATTGATTGGTTTTTTATTAGCATATAATTGCTTGTTGGAGAGCCAGTATGCTTTAGTTTTAATTGGCATATAATGCATGTTAGTGAGCTAGTATGCTCTGGTTTTGACCAGTATATGATTGCCTATTGTGAGCTGTATGCTCTGGTTTTGATTTAGCATATGGTTATCTATTGACAAGCAAATGCACTCTAGTATAGACTTGGCATAGATTTACTGATATATGAGCTAAGATGCATCAATTTTTATTGATATGGTGATTTTATCAATACTAAAGTTGTATATAGATAACTAACTCTTAAATGAGAGTTTGGTTCATGTTAATTGCATTATATGTGGTGATGATGTGTTCTAATTGAATTATGAGTTGTTTGATATGATAAGGTTTACCATTTAGCGAATTATATGTGAATTGGTATATGAGGAGATGACGTGATGTGAAATTGTCTATTTATAGATATTAATTATGAAATTACTGACATGGTTAGTTATCTTGTGATATGGGTATACTTTTAGAAGTGTTTAAAGAATGACATGGAAAGAATTTCGAGAATAAAATTCCTATAAGGAGGGAAGAATGTAACATCCCTCATTTCTAAATCTAAATTTTAGTGAATTTTGAAAAATAGTAAATTGGGAGGAAAAGAGCATATTAAACTCATATTTTTGGAGTTTATAAGTGAAATACTAGATAAACATCTAATCTAGCATTTAGACCTCTATAATTGGATAGTACTCAACAAGATGATTCAAACGACACCAAGTTTCCAAAAATCAGAATTCGGATGGAGGAGATATGAGTATTTAAAATATGAGAGGCAATTTTGTAAAAATAAGAAGAAAAAAAAAAAGAAAGACAAATCACTTAAACGAAGGGGACCATATTTGATATTGGCACCCCCTCACTTAAGGGGAGGCCGACACAATGTTGAGTCTATTCGTCCCAAACTTGATAGACCAAGGGAAAAAAGAAGAAGAAGAAAAACCTGACGTCAGGGAGGAGGAAAGAGGAAAGAGGAGAGAGGGCAGAGAAGGAGAAGGAGAAGGAGAAGGAGAAGGAGAAGGAGAAGATGGAAGGATAGAAGGAAGAGGGGAAAGGAAAGATGGGGGGAAGACCTTGCACTCCTGAAAACCCTAAATCGGGCCAACAAGGGAGACTGAACTGAGGGAGAAGAAGACAGGAAGGAGAGAGGAAAAGAAGAGAGGGGGGAGAAGAAGGAGAGAGATGATGTCGCTGGAGGAGGCTAGCATGCCAATGTGGAAGAAGGAGAAAAAAGAAAAGAAAAAAAGAAAGGGTTTATGGGTCTGCCGGAGTTACAAGACGTCGTCAGCTCAGATCACTTATCTAAGCGGATCATTTTGTCTAGCACGGTGACAAGATGGAAACCCCCAAGGTTAGTGGGAGATCTGAGAGGATCTTGATCATAGATCAGAGGGGAAACAATATGCATGTCTAGGTTTGGAGGTTTCACAACGGATCTAAGCCAATCCAGCCCATTCTAAAGAAGGAAAAGCACAGAAACGTACCTAAAAGGTAAGATCTACAAAACCCAACTTTTGATTTGATAAATTTTGTTAAATCCATGTGATTTTTATGCTAGATCTAGATTTGTGGATGATTTAACCATTCAATTCCTAATCCAAGCTTAGGGATAGGTAATTTATGGCATGATGTAGCTCAAAACATATCAAAAATTTCATATCTAAGTTGAAAACAGATAAGACAATCTCAGTTGTCGGATCGAGTACTGTTTACATAGTAATTTTATGATATCTGATCAACAATCAGACACCAAGATGAGTTCCATGTCCTTAAAAATGATAGGGTAACTAGAATTATATGAATTTGAAGTGAAACAGATCAGATGATCTAGGCCATCTGATCTGTCATTATTCAAACAGAGACCTAGTGATGTTGGATCAATGATATGATGCCAAGGATGGACTCCTGAACCTTGAATTAGCTTAGATATAATATAAATAGGGGCATTTGGATAAACATATAATAAAAAAATTTGGGTGATATGAACTGTTCATGATGCTTATTATATCAATCTGATTTAATAATACAATTATAGGTTGTATTGAGGGCTATAACATGGAAAGTAACACCCAACTCCAACCCAAGAGTTGATCTAGATAGGAATCAAGGGTTAAGACCACTGAACAGTGAAAGTGACTTGCGGTCACTTAAAAAGAGTAATGGATAACCAATCTAGGGCTAATGGCGTGGATTGAAAATGCAGTAACTGCTTGTCATTAAATTAGCTATCAACCAATAGCTAATGAAACACCTTTAGCACAGTAATAAACACTGTCAAGTTTACCTTGTGCTAAATAGTGCTAGGGAAGCTAGGAGAAGTCCTAGAATTGTGTAAATGAATATGTGTTTGTATTGTTACAAAGGTGTGATTGATCGGAAGTGCGCACGTAAACTGAATGGGAACTAGAAGATCTCCATT
Organism: Warburgia ugandensis; assembly: GCA_035236585.1. Lineage (NCBI taxonomy): Eukaryota > Viridiplantae > Streptophyta > Magnoliopsida > Canellales > Canellaceae > Warburgia > Warburgia ugandensis. Next base: position 30,882,344 of record CP141136.1, read on the forward strand.
TGAGGTAGGTGGAATTAAGATTGCTAAGATTTTTACTATATATGCATGCGTATATGAATTTTAAGCATTAAAATAAATCTTTTTAGTTTATATGAAAAATGAGATGAATGAGCATGTTGAAATTGAACCATGATTAAACTGTTTATACATAAGCTATGTGTTATTGTGAACCATGTGAGAAATATAAGACAAATACCAGGAATTGATCCTTGAGGTGTGTCTTTGGGTTTAACCCTCTGCATCAACTCACTGTGCCAAAAGAGGATAATCAGAAACAATGCCTTGAGGTATGTCTTTGGGTTTGGTGTGTCTTCGGGTTTAATCTACTGAGCCGACTCACTGTGCTAAAACAGGTTAATTAGAAACAATGCCTTGAGGTGTGTCTTTGGGTCTAGTGTGTCTCTAGGTTAACCCCCTGTGCCAACTCACTGCGCCAAGAGGATAAAATGTCTGTTGTGTGCTTAATACACAAAACGACGCATTGGTATTTAATATGTGAAATGGCTCGAAAGAGCGAAGACTAGTATCAGGAAATGTAAATGACTTGTAAGTTTGACATGTGACTACGTACTTTGCATTTCAAAGAATGTGTTTTGTACTGATGCATTGGTATTTCTTCCATTTTGGCATGGATTCATGATTTTGATGAATGTTGAATGATTCAAGTTAAATGATAATTGAATTGTGTTTACATGATTCAGCATGGACAAAATGATTTATATAAGATTATCGTAAATTTTTTTATATAAAATTGCATCTTATTCCACCTACACAAGTGATTGCTTGTGTGCTGAGGCATTGCTTTGGTTTGAAATGCCTCAGATACAGAGAATAGTAGCAAGCTTGGCATGTTGACAATATCTCAAAACAGAGAACTCCCAAGGAATAGGAGATGTTTACTAAAGGAGTGTGCCAACGAAAGCTTTAGAAAAGGACAGGTAAGAATTGGTTTTTAATATTGAAGTTATGGTATCCAATCAGAAAGAGACTACATTGTATGTAATTATGGGAATTTGGAAGACTTATGTGATTGGGTTGTGCTGTGGAGGTTCTAGGTGTGTTTGGTTAATGTAAATTATTTTTATTTTGTTAGATGTATGAAAGGGAGATAGAGTCTCCATTTATGTTTTAAAATGTCAATGAATGTTTATCTGGTACTTCGCAATGACATGCATTAAATGTCATATGTCCAAAAATAGAGGAAACTCTGCGTGATTTTCGGTAGAAATGAGTGCTCATTTCACCGAGAATCCCTGTTTTTGAGAAGGAAAAATGACATTGGGGGTTTTTCAAAGTGAATTTAAAAGATAAGATTCTTCCACTATTGTTTACCCTTTTAAAAATTATTTTATTAGAGTTCTAGCTTGCTAAGTCAATGTCTTTTGAACTAAAAAAGTGTTATAAAAGCCCGAGTAGTCACAGTAGTTGAATCCTCCAATGGATCTGCAAAAAGAGACGCAAGAATCCTACTCTCACTCGCTCACTATCACTAAGATTGCTTAAGTCAGAGACATCAAAGGAAAGTTGAACAAACCCTTAGGCAAGGGTGCCAAGAGACATCCACATATCTTGAGGAGTACATCATAAAGACTTTTTTGTTCCATTTGTAAAGGATCTCCTTTTGAGAATCATAATACTAAGACCAATCCATAAATGAGTTAGCCAACTCAATAACCTTGCTCATCCAAGCAATGATGAATCATTCCTCATTTGAAGATTTATTTTGATATACCACCCTATTTGTGGCATTCAAAATCACCAATGCCAGTAAACCTTTTCCACTGGAATAAGAATAGACATTCTAAATTGCAATTTTCTTGGATTCGTCCAAGAAAGAGCATCTCCAACTATCTAAATTTCCATAGATGATACCAATTTCTTCAACTCACATGAATACATTTATGTTTCATGGAGACCATTGCTCTTATAGACCATTGACAAACAATCACGAACTAGCTTTAGTCCCATGTTGAATAAGTATTCACTCGTAAAGCTAAGTCCAATAAGAATCAACAGTCAAGTTTTTCCTTGTAGAATTCTTCAATGTGGTTTGGTACACGAAGGAGTTAGAATTATTTGTTTAAGATAAAATCAAGAGAAATGTGATAATTTTCCAATTGCTTGTTAAATTAATAGAGTTGATCAGCTTCACATGGCACATTTAGGATCCTAAAAGGTGGCTGTTAGGAAAGCTCAGAACAGTTAACTTCTTTTTTGCTTTATCTTGGTGTGGATGGAACTAACCAATGAGAGAAGCATTTTTGCATATGGAATTGGGGCATAGAATATAAGACTTCGTCCCACAATGACCATCTACAAATTGGGAGCACCAATTTTTTGTTGGAAATTAGTCCTACCTTATTTCCCATTAGATATAATATATCAATAGTATCATGGCAGAGTCTATGGCATTGATCCATCATGGTTTGTGAACCTTTTTGACCTTAGATATTTGTACTAGATATTTGAGTTATAGTAAAGCCAAAACTTGGCAATCTAAAACCAATTTTGTTGTCATTAAAGAAAATGAAACCCTTTAGTTTGTCTCAATTTAAACTTAAAAATTATTTTCCCATTTATCACAAGAAATCTCATTATTTTATCTTTCAAATTTTGTGTAATTTACGCCATAAAATATTATTGTCGTTCCAAATTTATTGACAATTTTCCCTTGATTTTGGACCTCCTTGGCCTTAGGTGTAGCTTTCATCATAGTTGTAAGTCCCCATTGAAACCTTATTATTAAAAAATCCAGTAACAAAAATTTAGTTTTAAAAAAAAAATCAACTATCACATAAAAAGTACTTTAATGTAAAGATTGCAGCTTTTCGAATATCTCGTACTATTTCTTTGTCAAGGAACACACTTCATTGTGAGTTGTTATATGTTGGATGCACGTGTTCATTTGGAAACATAAGTGGCCAAGTGTATAAGTGTGGCTTATTGTTTTGAATGATCAAAATCATCTATCTTGTAGGTCATGCTAACGAACTAAAACACATTCTTAAAACTGAAGTTTTTGAAGATAGTTAAAAGAAGACCATTTTATGTAACTGTCTTAGTAAAAACAAATTAAAGACTATTTTGTGAAATTTTCTGTAAAAATTATACTTAGGAAGATGGTCTTTAAAAATTATTGGAGTGAGTTATAAATCGTCATTTTTAAAGGCATTTTTTTAGAACCATCTTAAAAACCATTTTTGAAATCAATTTTAAAGATGGGTGGAGAACTAAACCAAGAATTCTCTTTCTTCATCATCAATCGAATCACTATTTGCGACCTAGGATTCTATTTTCTCATTAATCCAATCACCGTTAACGTTTTTGAAATTGTCTTAAAAAAAACTATGGTTTTTAAAGATAGTTTCTAAAATTTGTCTTTAAAAACCATTTTTAAAATTAATTTTTGAAGATGGTTTTTAAAATCATCTTTAAAACCCATGATTTTTCAAGATAGCTATTCAAAACCATCTTTAAAAACCCTAGTTTTTTAATATGGTTTTTGAAAATCGTCTTCAAAATCCAAAACCATAGTTTTTAAAGATGGTTTTTGAATAAATGTCTTTAAAAACATGGAAGACAGTATGAGCTATGGGGGAAATGATGATGCTTTAGAGAGCATAGATGAACACATTCTAATAAATCGTAATCTTAAGAAAACCCTACCCCTCTCTCCTCCTTCCCTTTCTTACGGTCAAGGTAGAAGCCCTCTCCTTTGACTCACTCTAGTAATCTCTCCTTCCTTCATAGCAACACATGATTATAGGATGGTGTTTGCTACTACTCTTTGTGATTCTCTTCACATTGTTATTTGAAGCTCAATTTGAGCATTTTCTTAGGAAACTTTTGGATGTTTCCATTTCACAAAGCTTCTTCAACTACTTGTTATAGCTTTTGGAGGTAGAGTTGAAATTTTTAAAGTTTTTGAAGAAGTTAAGAACATAGTTCTTCAACATTGTCCTTAAAAACTTGCTTGTCAAAAATGGTTTTAGAAAAATGTCTTTAAAAACACATAATCATAGTTTCTTAAGATGAGTTTTTAAAGATAATTTTTGAATAAACGTATTTAAAAGCATGGGGAGATATTTCTTTATACACTAGGCCATGGTGTGAGTTGTGCAGGAAATGATGATGCTTCGACGATCATGAAATGAACATATCCCCATAAAAATGCAACCTTAAGAAGAACCATATCCCTCTTTCCTCCTTACCCTTCTAACAACCGAGGCAAAAGCCCTCTCCTTCAACTTACACTGGTAATTTCTCCTTCCCTTACAGATGTACACGATTATGGGATGGTGTCTATTGTTGCCCTTTGTCATTCTCTTCATAGTGCTATTTGAAGCTTAATTTGAGCATTTTCTTATAAAACTTCTAGATGGTTTTATATTGGAGAGCATCTTCAACTACTCATTGTAGTTTTTGGAGGGAGAGTCAAAAAATTAATTCTTTTGAAGAAATTAAGAAGATGGTTCTTCAGAACCATCCTTAAAAACTTGCTTCTTTAAAAAGCTAGAGTTTTATAAGGGAGAATTAAAAAAAGTGAATTTTTTGAAGAAATTGTTTGTTTTAAAAACAAGAAAGGAAGAAATTAATTGTCTCTCTCTCTCTCTCTCTCTCTCTCTCTCTCTCTCTCTCTCTCTCTCTCTCTCTCTCTCTCTCTCTCTCTCTCTCTCTCTCTCTCTCTCTCTCTCTCTCTCTCTCTTTTCATTCTTGTCCTTGCCGAAGCCCTTGCACAATCGAAGCCACATTGAAAACTTTTGGCTTTTCTTTGGATCTGAATGAAACAACGAATCTACAATGAGATCACCCTTCTTTCATTTAGAGGTGACGAAACAATGGATTCTTCATTTAAAGATGTATGACAGGAGTAGCAGTTTAGGATTGCCGACATGTGAAGGTAATTTTTCAACTACCATCCTTTCTTCTTTGCATAACCTCTTTTGCCATTGATTATTAACTAAGTTTTTTGTGTTTTTTCTTTGGTCTTTTTATGCTTGAAAGTGACATAACATTTACAGCCAACTATTGATGGGCTTCATCTGTGCTTTAGGACTTGCAATCAATAGTTTGGTAGCCTCTCTTGCAATTGGCTTCATTCTCCATTTAAAATACTTAGGAATTGCTTTCCATTCGCTCGTAGTTTGCTTTGCCTGGTGAGTTTTCTTCATCTTTTCAATCAACTTGACTATTATCAATTTTTTTCATCTATAAGTTGCTAAGGCATTTGGACAATTGGAGCTCCTTAGACTGAGTGTATTTTCTATAGAAGCAAGAATGTTGGTTGAGATCTCTCTCTCTCTCTCTCTCTCTCTCTCTCTCTCTCTCTCTCTCTCTCTCTCTCTCTCTCTCTCTCTCTCTCTCTCTCTCTCTCTCTCTCTCTCTCTACTTGTTTGTAGGTGCTTCAAATGTGTATGGACTATAGTATGTTACTAGTCTGCTTGAGACTATTGCAAAGAGGCATCTTGTATAGTTAAGTTTTACATAGTGCATGTATGTTGAATGTAAAAGTGAATGCGAATTCTTTTTTCATGTATTTGAAGAATGCATGAATATTGTATGTAATAGCAGCAGTTCATTAAATATGCACAAAGATTCCACTAGCAAGTTAAAATAACATTGTATAATATATATATATATATATATATATATATATCTGAAGAATGTTTTAAAGTCAGTTATCCAAACCATCTTTTAATGTCCAAGATTTTTAAAGACGGTTTTACAAAATTGTCTTTAAATGTCCAAGATTTTTAAAGATGGTTTTACAAAATCATCTTTAAATGTCTGTATTTTGTCTTTAAGATTGATGACTTTTAAAGATGGTTTTCTATAACCATCTTTAAAAGTTCTACATTTTTAAAGGTGGTTACATATATCATCTTTAAAAATATTTTTTTAAAGCGGTTCTATAACCTTCTTTTTTAATAGATTTTCAAAGATGGTTGGATATAAAACGATTTTGAAACCGTCTTCATTATATGTTTTTAACCATTTTTAAAATAATCCTGTCTATTAGTAGTGCGTAAACCATATTCATATCATAGGAAATCTGTGTTATTTTTTCCCCCGAAATATATAAGTGGTTTTGATCAATTGGAGAAAAGACTACGTCGGCCGTGAGGAAGAGTGAGCCCCACATCTAAAGCCATGCTAATGAACTAAAATATGAACTATCTGAATATCGTAAGCCTTCAATATTTTTGTTTTTCATATGAACAGTTGTAGAATAAAAAATTAAAGACCTATTAAACTGTGGGAAACTAATCTATATACTACCTCTAATAAAGGTCAAGTCCCGACACCGCAACCTTGCAGACGTAGTTTTGTCTCCGATTTCCTTTCCCATTTTCTTGAATTCTTACTGTATATCCTACTTGACATATGGTACACATGGAGCCCCGGGCAGGTTGTGCGCCCTCTTCCTGCAATGTTGTGTTGTGCATCCCATCTTGAAAACAGCTAGCTCCTAGCTTTCCCTACTTTTCCTATTTACAACAATTAACATGAAAGCGTATGCTCTCTTTTCGTTATAATGTTTAAAGGAAACAAAGATATATGAGTGGACCTATACATAATAATCGAGAACTTGGCAAATTATTTTGTGAAGTTCATGGTTTAATTCACTCTATCTGTACTAGTTTAAGTTTGAAAACTTGAAAGGATAATCTTTAAATTATTTTAGACTTTTTGCAGTAAAAACATTGCTAGATGATGATTTGGCGAGTTTGTATGGTGACATATATATGTGTGTGTGTTTGTAATGCAACATGATGGTAGGTAGATAGAATGTAGCTTGACCCTTAATCAGTACCATCCTTGTCAAGACCCTCAGCTTGTATTCAGCCTCCTTTCCCGGAAACTTGACTGCAGGTAGGGGAGTTAGGACCTGAATCACTGCACCCGATTGTTAATCATGAGTAGGTTCTGACTCTGAGATCTTTTAAAAGTATCCTTTCACAAGCTAACGAATCAACCGTTGTATTTGACCTCCAAGTATGAGAGAAGGCGATTGTCTGGTCAACAGTGGGCATTTTCATCTTTTGTCTATTATGTGGCACTATCTCCATTGGGTAAGCCTATCTTCTTGAAACTAAACGGATAGTGTTTTTGGAGTCGCCTTCTATATGGATTAAGGAGTACTCTGTTGGTGGGTGATGATATATGTTGCCCTGACTAGGTGGTATCAACTTCTATAACTTCAAGTGAGCTTAGATTTTTTAAGATCTAAATTATTTACAATATTGTCCTCGACTTAAATGAGTCATATTCTAAATTTTTCATCTACTTGATAAGCTAACGGCTAACAAGAGAGAGAGAGAGAGAGAGAGAGAGAGAGAGAGAGAGAGAGCCAAGACAAAACAATAAAGAGGGCAAGAGGAATTAGGAAATGCAAGTGTGGGCCTCACACGTTGGACTACTTGATGCTGTTTTTGGTGGCCCGTTGGCGATTGCTTCCTTAGAAGTGCCTCTCATAAAGGAGCTTATCATTAAATGATTGGACCTGTTAATCTAATTACTGTTGCCCTCCATATCTAACATTTCGAAGAGCAAGGAGGTAGGATAATTTTAGCATATAAAAAAGTATGCCTTTTTTTATCACAAGTAAAGATGGTTTAGATTTCCCTCTAAATAAAAAAAACAGTTAGAAACTTTATGTAAATATCGATCCAAAAACATGACTTTCAGAATTTTAAGATCACGCTTTTACTTGACTTTTGGTTTAGGAGACATGCGAGGCTTCAATAATCAGACGAGCGTCATTCAGGTAGACCCATCCTGGAGAAAATGTGGGAGCTTCTACCGAAGCGCCCTAAAGGGACTTAGTGTTACAATTTCTCTTGAAGTAAATTAAAGAGTTAAATGACAAGTTGAGAGAAATAAGGTCAGTCCGTCGTATTGTTTCTTGAAGGGTCTGACGAGACTTTTCTTTGGTGATCGGACTGTCAACTGATTTCTATGAGCCTCGAATTTTGAAAATATGCACTTTTAACTACGACACATTGTTTAAAAGACGGCCTATAATCAGCGAGCGAGTAAGATCGCCGCTTTTCGTTGTTGAAACCATCTAACGACCCTGATATTGAGGATATAAGATATCCAAAGTCGTCATCATCATTATGATCATCATCGTCAAGACCTTATCCCAATTAGAAGTCTGTCATATGAATCTTATTCTATTATTCCACTCTATTAAATACCATGATTTCATTTAGTCCCAAAGTTTTTAAATCTTTCTTCACCACTTCTATTCATGTTCTTTTTTGCCTTCTCTTTGCCCTTTTAGAACCTTCAACTTATATTACCTCACTCATTCTACCTGGTGCCGTTGTTGGTCTCCTTTTAACATGTCCAACCCATTTAAGTCTAATCTCCCTCATCTTGTTACCTATTAGTGTCATCCCTAAATTTTCTCTAATATTTTCATATCTAATTCTATCCTTTATTGTCTTACTACTCATCCATCTCAACATCCTCATTTCTGCAATACTCATTCTATGAGTATGATGTTCCTTAACTGCTCAACACTCTGATCCATAGAGCATGGCCGGCCTTATAGCCATCCTATAAAAATTTTCCTTTAGTTTGAGTAGCACCCGCCGATCACATAAAACACCCGATGCACATCTCCATTTGTTCCAACCCACTTGGATTCTCTGGGTAACCTTCCTATCAATCTCTCCACTCTCATGGATCAATGATCCTAAGTATCAAAAGTGGTCTCTCATGGAGACCTCTTGGTTATCAATATTGACTGGTGTTCCACTCCTACTTTCCTTGCTAAAATTACATTACATATATTCTGTCTTAGTTCAGCTAATTTTAAATCCTTCAGATTCTAATGCTTCTCTCTATAACTCTAGCTTTATGTTTACACCCTCCCTTGTCTCATCAAGTAGGACTATATCGTCTGCAAGTAGCATGCACTAGGGAATCTCCTCATGCAAATATTTTTAACTTAACTCATCCATAACTAATGTGAAAAGGTATGAACTCAATGCCGATCCTTGGTGCAATCCGACAGTGACAGGAAAATCACTAGTCGCGCCACTAGTGGTCTTAACATTTGTTACTGCTCCCTCATGCATATCTTTAATTATGTTTATATACCCCTGAGAAACCCTTTTACCACCCAACACCCTCCATATTAACTCTCTATGGACTCTATCATAAGCTTTCTCTAAGTCGATAAAGACCATATGGAGGTCTTTTCTCCTCTCCCTATATTTCTCTAATAATTGTCTTAGTAAGAAAATAGCTTCCATGGTAGACCTCCCAGGCATAAAACCAAACTGATTCTCGGATACACTTGTTAAGTGTTCAATTTTGGTCAAAGTTTCCCTAATTTAGTGTTCAAATTTGCAAAACTTAGCTTGATTTTGAATTTAACTTTAATTGACCGTCCAAACCTTAATTTGTCAAAATCAACAGTCAAATGATCATTAGAGCTCATTAAATTACTAATCTACGGTTCAGATGATTCTAATTTAGTCTTTTCTTTTGTGGATCAACCAAAGGACTCACGGATGACTAATATCAAAAGTTAAAGGTGTAGATCATCTTAAAGAGAATTGGATGGACCAGATCACCCATGAAGATGGATGGAATAGTTTCCTAAACAATAATGGAGTTTAATTGGGAATCATGAATAAAAGGAAAATAACATGGAGAAGGTAATTTTGGAAGAGTTTCCAAAGTCTAAGGAGGGGACCCAATTTAGCATTCCCTTAATCCCTCTTTCCTTACTTCTCTCTTTCCTATTCTTCCCTCTCTACCTAGCCTCCTCCACTCTCTTTTCCTTTTCCTTTTCCTTTTTCTCTTTTTGCTTTATTTTTCTTTCCTTTCCCACTCCCTCTTTCCTTTCCTTTCTCTTTCCCTCCTTAATTTTCTCATTTTTTCTTCCTTTTTTCTTCTCTCTCCTTCCTCCTTCTCTCTTGCCTTTCCCATCCCCTTGCATTTCCATCTTAACCACCTTCCTCTTCTCCCCTTATCCTCCTCTTCTAAACCACTTCCTAAAATCGTAGGAGGGGAGCTAAACCATAAAAACGCACAACTCCCCCACCCTCTCTCTCTCTCTCTCTCTCTCTCTCTCTCTCTCTCTCTCTCTCTCTCTCTCTCTCTCTCTCTCTCTCTCTCTCTCTCTACGCCACCTCCAAACCAAGCCAAACCTCACCACCCAGTTCCCTTGTCTTCCACCGCTCCACTGGGCAGCCCAGGTTGCTCATCCCCATCTCATCCTTCACTAGCCAAATCGCGTGCCCAAGCGTCGTCTTCAATAGCCTAGCACAATCACCTCTTCCCCATCACCGTCGCATAGTCCTGTTCTCTCTATTCTCGTTCGTCTCCACTACCTGAACCAGACGATGCTCAGAAAGGCATCGTTTTTCTTCATCAATGCAAGGCCAAGCCGCCCAGCCCATTACTGGATGCCCATCTCCTCTGTGCGACCCTCATCTCCACAGGCAACACAGTCCAGCCTCTCACCTTTTCATCTTGCGGTCCAGCTCTACCCAGGCGCTCCCCATCTCATCTCCTTATCTCGTCTCTGATTTCCCGTGCGACACTTTTCTCCAAGTCAAAACTAGACGACGCCCAGAAGCCTGGATGTCGTCTGCCTTTTCCTTCGTCCCCCCTCTTCCTCTTCCTCTTCATCCTCTTCCCTTTCCTCCCTTCTTTTTTTTTTTTTTTCCTCCCAATCTTCTTCTTCTTCCCCATCTACTCCACCAGCAACAATTTTCTCCCATCTCTTTCCCTATCCTATTCTTCTCCGGCCAATTTCTCCCCTCCTCTCCGAGTCCCACGAACTTGGGGGAGAAAACCCAGATTTCTCTCCATCTTCCTTTCTCTCCTTCCTCTTCCCTTCTCCCTTCTTCCCCACGTTTTTACCTGGTTTTTGTTTAAAAACCAGAAATTTTCCAAATTTGCCCCTAAAAGATCTCAGAAATTCCATCTGTGTCCCGTGCTATTCCAGTTTTGTTTTATCTGCCTTTTCTTACCCAGGAACAGACTAATTCCAGACAGATCAATTAAGGCTGAACCCACCAACGGTTTAGCCTTAATCAAAACCAAATCTTCAATTTCTCCTTCATTACTTGGCAGATTTTAAATTAATTTTAAAGAGTCATTCTTAGGATATCCGTAGACATAATCAACGTTTCGGATCTTAGATCTGAAATCCATCAATCAATCTGAACCGTCCAAATATCAAAAAGACAAATTAGCTCAGATCTTGACCATTTTGAAGAATCTGTCAAATACGACCAGTGGATCACTAATCAAGGACGTGATGAAGACATATATGAAGGATGATCATCTCTCCGGACATCAGAGTTGAAGATTTTGATAGTGTTTGATCTAGGAAAGTAGTTTTTTCTCATTAATTGATTTTGTTTGTTTTCTTTCAGAACTAGAAATTCTGTATTTTTGAGAAGTTGATTAAATCTGAACATTGATTCTCATTTCAATAATTCTAGTAATTTTGCATGATTTCTTTTTAATTTTACATAATTAAATTTATATTAAAATTCCTACTTTTTAAATCAAGTCCTCGTGGGATCGACCTGTACTTACATAAGCTACACTACAATAGCTCGTGCACTTGCGGTTAAACAATCAACAACACTTGTTTCATGTCATAGCCTCTTGTCAATCACTTTTTCAAAAAGTTTCATGGTGTGGCTCATAAGTTTGATCCCTCGATAATTAGTGTAGCTTTGAATGTCTCATTTATTCTTATAGATTGGTACAATAGAGCTTTTCCTCCACTCATCAGGCATTTTCTTTGATTTTATAATTTTGTTAAACAACTTGGTCAACCAAACTACCCCAATATCTCCCATATGCTTCCAATGCTCTATTGGTATACCATCAGGCCCCATGGCCTTTCCTGATTTCATCTTTCTCAATGCCTCTTTTACTTCAAGTATTTTAATCCTACGTTCATATCTATAATATCCAATGCTATTTAGATTTATAGTATTTTCAATCCCTATATTCTCAGGGCCATTGTCATTTAACAATTTTTGAAAGTATATTTCCCACCTTCGTTTGATCATCATCTTTGACTAATACCCTTTGATCATCGCTTCTAATGCACTTAACATGCTCTAAGTCCTTACCCTTCTGTTCTCTTACTTTTGCAAATTTAAACACATCTTTCTCACCTTCTCTTGTTCCTAGTCTATTATAGAGCTCATCATATGCTTTAAGTTTAGTCTCACTTACTATTCTCTTAGCAACATTTTTAGCATTCTTATATTGTTCATAGTTTTCATTATTTCTAATCTTCTGCCATGCTTTAAAATGCATTCATTTTTCTTTAATAGCTTTTTGCACTGTTTCATTCCACCACCATGTTTCCTTTGTTAATAGCCTTTTACCTTTAGATACTCCTAAGACATCTTTTGCCACTTTCTTAATGAACTCAGCCATATTAGTCCACATGGTATTTACTTATGTTTCATAGTTCCAATTTCCTTCTACCATCAACTTATTTTTGAATAAGGTTATTTTTTCTTCTTTTAAGTTCCACCACTTAGTTTTTGGATGTGTATTAAGTTCAGTTCTTTTACTCCAGCTTTTGATATGAATATCCATAACCATTAACCTATGTTGTGAGGTTAAACTCTCACCCGGTATTACCTTACAATTCTTACATATAGATCGTTCATTATTCTTAAGTAGAAAAAAGTCTATTTGACTTTTATGAAGTCTATTTTTAAAGGTTATTAAGTGTTCATCCCTCTTCTTAAAAGAGTGTATTTGCAATGAATAGGTTATATGACAAAGCAAAATTGAGGATATTCTCTTCCATCTCATTTCGTTCATCTATTCCATACCCTCTGTGTATTCTATCATATCTTTCCTTATCTTTTCCTATATAGCCATTTAAGTCTGCTCCTATAAATATCCCCTCAGTGTTGGGAATTTCTTGCATGACTCTTTCCATATCTTCTCAAAATTGTCTCTTAATTATATCTTGTAACCTTACTTGTGGTGCATATGCACTTATAATATTTATAATCTGCTCTCCTAGAATCATTTTTATTATTATTATTCTATCACTGATTCTTTTAACGTCCACAACTTTATCCTTTAATTCCTTATCTACTATTATTCCTATGACATTTCTATTATTTTCCTTTCCTACGTACCATAATTTATACCCATCTATTTCTCTAGCTTTAGCTTCTTTCCACTTGGTTTCTTGGATACAAGTGATGTTAACTCTCCTACGTTTTATCGTATCTACTAACTCCAAACTCTTACCTGTCAATATCCCTATATTCCATGTAGCGATGCGAATCTTATGTTTTGGAGATACCCTATTTACTATCTCCTTTCTTGACCTCCATGGTATGAACCAATGTCTACTTTTTACTACACCTAGGTTCTGATGCAGCGCGTCGCTTCTGAGGGGACGCTCTAGCAGTCCTTGCCCATTTTCACTACACTCGGGATTCGATGTAGCGTGTCGCTTTTGGGGGAACGCCGTATCAACCCTTGCCTATTTTTCACAACATCCGGGATCCGATGCAGTGCGTCGCTTATAGGGAAGGCCCTAGCTTGAGCGAATGTCAGTTTTAGATTCATGTCATGTTGGGGTTGCCATAGTTTTTAAAAAGTTGAAGATGGTTTTTATTAAAATCTTCTTCAGCTTCACCCTTACCGGCTGGCTACTTGATGTAAGGGTAACCATATTTTAAGAAGCTGGAGATGATTTTCATTTCTTCTTCATAAACTAATATACAAATGCATATTCATTTGTAAGAAAAAAATAATAGAATCATCTTCAACTTCCCCCTTGCCTTCTGACACCTGAGTAGAATAAATTATATGGATAGGTCTATTGTAGTGTGCAGAATACTAGCCAATAAGTAGTATGAAACAATAGAAACGTAGGGCTCCTAATTTCAGAGCCAAATGGAAGTTAACAAACCGAACGATGGCGGTTCACAGTCAACGGCTGTGATCACGGGATGTGGACCCACCTGTCCTTGTAGTATTTCCCAACCAACATCCAAACCAGAAAGCTAGCAAATGGATAACGTCGTCAACAAAGTTCTCTACCAGGCATTTCCGTAATAACATCACAAGCCAAGACCAATTCCATAAAACCAAACAAAAATCATCATCACTTAATAAAAACTGATTAAATATCATTTCTTTTCTCTGTCTTTGATTTTATCTCCGATTTCCACACTCGTCTCTCTCTCTCTCTCTCTCTCTCTCTCTCTCTCTCTCAAAAATCCCTGAATACACCACCGGAAATTCCAGTTGCAGCGACAGCTAGTTCGCCGGATTCCGACGATCTCCTGGTCATGGTTTCAACGTTCCAGCTTTCCAGCCGTCGAACTTCTCGACGTTTCGATGATCCAAAAGGTGTTCCATTCTTCCTCTCCTTCGTCTTCTTAGATCCGTAACTTGTTGTTGATTTCTTTTATCATTCGATTTCCTTACAGAAGAAGAAACCTTCGTGTTTAAGATCCTAGAAACAGAGAATTATATTTGGTGGTTTTCCAGTTAAGGATGAAATGATGAATTCTGTATTGAAAAATCTTCCATTTTCCTGGGGCTTTTGATTGTTGAGCAAAGTGGAGAATTAGATCTAGAGTTAGGTTTTGGAAATCAGGGTTTGATCCCTGAGGAGATGTTTAAGAACTTAATAAAGGGCGGGAAGCCCAAGGCTTCCAAGTCGGATGTGAGCGAATTGGCAGTGCATCCCTATCGTAGTTCTGGATCTGTTTCCACGTCGAACGTCACCATAAATCATGCTTCTCGCACAACACTTTCATCCTCTGTTGCCAATTCTCAACAACCATTATCTACCGGGGCACCTGCACCTATGCAGGTTGCACCTACATCTGCTTCCGAGCTTAATTCTGCGAGTTCTCCTGTTGTTGAAACCCTCCCGCTCTTTCGAGATGTTTCTGTATCTGATCGCCAGAATCTATTCCTCCGGAAGCTTCAAATTTGCTGCATCCAGTTTGATTTCTCTGATACATTGAAAACTGCCCGGGAAAAGGAAGCCAAGCGCCAGACTTTGCTTGAGCTTGTCGATTTTATGCAATCTGGTCCGGGGAAGATCACTGAAACTGTTCAAGAGGAACTGATCCGAATGATCTCCATTAATATCTTCCGCTGCCTCCCCCCAGCTTCTCATGAGAACACGGGCGCGGAAAACACGGACGCTGAAGAGGAGGACCCTTATCTGGACCCCGCTTGGCCACACTTGCAAATTGTGTATGAACTTCTTTTGCGGTATGTTGTTTCATCAGACACTGATACAAAGATTGCTAAGCGATATATAGATCATTTCTTTGTGTTAAGATTGCTTGATCTGTTTGATTCGGAGGATCCCCGCGAGAGGGATTATTTGAAGACAATTCTCCATCGCATATATGGTAAGTTCATGGTTCACCGTCCCTTCATAAGGAAAGCTATCAACAATATCTTTTATCGGTTTATCTTTGAGACGGAGAGGCACAGTGGGATTGGGGAGCTGTTGGAGATTCTTGGGAGCATAATAAATGGATTCGCTCTTCCCATGAAAGAGGAGCATAAGTTGTTTCTTGTCCGGGCTCTTATTCCTCTCCATAAGCCGAAATCAATTACAATGTATCATCAGCAGCTGTCTTACTGTATTACCCAGTTCGTTGAAAAAGATTACAAGCTGGCAGATACTGTTATAAGGGGGCTGTTGAAGTACTGGCCCGTCACCAACTGTCAGAAGGAGGTTCTTTTTCTTGGGGAGTTGGAGGAAGTTCTTGAGGCCGCACAGTCTGCAGAATTCCGGCGGTGCATGGTTCCTCTTTTCAGGCAAATTGGACGTTGTCTCAATAGTTCTCATTTCCAGGTTTGATACTAAATTAACTATTTCTTAATTCTTGTTCTAAGTTCGGCTCCTTTTAGTTCACTTATGAAAATGATGTGTTTCATTTTCTCAGCACTCTGAGAAGTGAAAATATCTTCCTAAAATGGTTCGCTAAGATGACATCTTAATTGCTTCGGCACTACAAATAAATTTTGAAACTAATGTGGAGAAACTGTTATCTCCCTTGTAAATTGCAACATATATCTGGTAGACATGTGGCAGGATTTATTTCTGATGTAGAATTATTTGATGCACTTGTGAATGATATGTTTCTTTTCTAATGTCTGGTACTAGAGTAATTTATGGTTCACTTCATTAGATTGTGTCTGGTGGTTGTAGAGGATTAAAACTTGTGAACCTTCTGCATTTCATTACTGACTGTTAGTCTGAGATCAGTTAGCTGATGGGCTATATTTCTGGCTCAACCTTAGAGAGCAACCTTGTGGATTATACCTACAACTAGTGAATTGTTACATAGAGTCAGGTCAGATAACTAAGATTGTGATGTGGTTACTGCTGTATGCCTGTTTGGAGGAATTAGTTGCTCTAATCAGTAGGCTGGCCCTTTCCATCTTTTCCTCTTCTCTTCCCTTTTTTTAGATGCGACTCGGTTCTGAGTTGTTTTAATGTCTCCATACAATTCTTATTGCTGATCTTTCAAAAATATGGGAACTTAAATTGCAAAATGAACCTAGGATGGACTTCCAATTCAGATCAATTTACAATTTAAGTCAATGGGCATGATGGGTTTTTACATTTTGGCTTTGAGGAGCAACCATTTTTCCTGCTTGATGCTGTTGGTTGTTTGCTACTGCTGTAAACGGCTGATATTGTTCTTACAAGTTAGCTATCTGTCTCTTGTAAGAAAAAAATATGATGCCTCGAATAAGCTGTTTGTGCAACAGAAATTGCTTAAGCTTTTCTCCATCTCTTATCTGCTTGTTGACTATTTTCTGATCATACTACAATATCTAAGAGCAAGAGTATTTGTATTTATAAACATTGAATAGCACACTTTGTTTTTATTGTCAGGTTTTCACCCTATGTGCGTGTTTATGGTACGTGATTCATGAATAAAGTTGTATTTCTACTTTCTCATAAGTACTTTTGGCTGCCGATCAAACCTTGAAACTTATTTATGACAGCATGACTATGGGACTACGCCTAATATGCGGGGTTGCCAAGTGCAACTGCACAGGTTTTGTCTGTCTCAAATTGATGCATGAGCATCTTCACCAATCTTGAAGACCATAAAAATTACAAAAGAAGGAAATAACAAGAAGACCAACAATTCATCTGTTACTGTTCATGTGAACAGGAAACACTTCGCTGTTCATGTTACAGGAATGCATGGTTTTTGGAAATTGAATTAGGTTTCCTATTTCTTGTTGGAGTTCATTTAGAGAAGTTTTTTACAACTAGTAGTTTATATTGTTTTGCGAATTCTTAGTTTTAGAGAATTGCCTATTTGTTTAGTTTATAAAAAGTTTCCATTAGGATAGGTACAAATCATAGTTAGAATTTTCCTTTTGACTGTTTTGGTAGAAAGTAGTTTTCAAATTAGGAAAATAGTTGCTATTTGGTATTGTCATACGAATTAGAAGGTGAGAAAACTATATATAGATGTAATTCACGTTTATACATGTTGATGAATGAAGAATTGAAGTTTTTCTCTAGTGTTTTCTGTCTATCTAGTCTCCTTCTTGCCTGGTTCGAGGCTCTATTTGTTTATATTTTTTCTGGAATGGTTTATTTTAAAATCGAGGCTGGATAAGCCATATTTCTACAAGAAATCAGTAGATGTTTCTTGATACAGGCACTCATCTTCCTCATTGTTTCTTCCTGTAGCAACAATGAGCTTACTACTGTTTTTTCTTCATGGCTGTTACAACAGATAATTAATTACTTTTCTATCTTTTACAATTAAATTTTAAAGCTTTTGTTGGATAAATAAGTTTCAAGGATTTTATTAGCATTAAGGGTGAACATTGGTCAATAAGTTCCCTTGAAAACCCAAACAATTCTTCCCCCAGAGCCAACTGGTATGAAACCCATTCAATTTCCACGTTTTCTCTTATTCTAGTCTCATAACCATTCTTAAATCTCACCGAAAACCTTTCCACATCAGTGCTTAGTTTCTGTTACAGGTCCTACATACCTATCCTGCCCCCTTTTCCATTATTTTCCAATCTTTCAAAACCCTAATTCCTAATTAGACCGCACATTTTTAATCTATATCTATGGTCCCACAACCATTAAAACCTATCCAGCCATTACCTAAAGCTTGTTTTCCAGAATCATACTTCAAAGATCTATCCATATATCACCATCCCTTTATGGTAAACTCCATTGACCAACATACAAACCTTAATCTTTTTTTTATCTCTGCCCTAACTCTTCTAAACCCCTTGATTTGCTTTGAGTCAAATAAAGGGCAGCCCCGGTGCACGAAGCTCTCCTGTATGCGGGGTCCGGGGAAGGGGCGGACCATAAAGGTCAATAGTACGCAGCCTTACCTTTGCAAGAGACTGTTTTCACACCTTGAACAGATGACCTCAAGGTCACACGACGACAACTTTACCGTTGTGCCAAGGCTCCTGTTCTTTTGCTCTGATTCAAATACTAATAAAAATCATAATGCCATCTTTATCCTGGCTTGCATCAGTTTGGTGTCAGAGCTTAGCACCATGTCAATTAGAATAGGTAGATCCTTTAGATCTCAACCCAGTGGTAGTCAATTGATAGGCTCCTACTCAAGCTAGCAGAACAAGTTAAAAAAATTTCTAACTAACTCGCTGCTTTTGAGGAAGAAGCCTCTCAAATCCAACAACTTTGGAGGAATTACTGCTGGAATACCAAATCCTATTGTGAATATGCTAGTGGAAGAAGAGCATCAATATGCTTACCATGTGTTTGATATTTCATCTACCTCAGGCGAGTCTTTTGTTGGTGATTCAAATCAAGATATTCTCGTCGTGTTTGATGTTATTCCTGTGAGATACATAAAGATGGATAATCAAGACAATGATGGACCTATTTATGACAAATATCCAGATGAAGATGATTCCTTTGTCAATTTGTTTAATTCACTATGTGAACACAGTGACATGAATGCTCATATTCATGATTATCATGAAGAGAAGGAGAATCTCTTAACAAAAGAATTTCATGATGACTTTGGTGGATGAAACTTTCACTTTATTGATGAACCTATCTTTGATGACTGTGTCGAAGAGGAAGATGTTCAAGATGATACTCTCTGAAGAAGCCAAGAAGCTTCCTATATTTGAGGCATACAATGATCCATTTCTACTTGTTGAAGAGCCTGAGTAAATTGTTCATGCTGATGGATTTGCAATTCTTTACACTGATTTACTAGCAACAAAGATGACTGAGGCATTTAGCAATCCCTTTCTTGATGGTTTACTAACTGGATGAGGAAATCAGCTTCATATTTACCAATCTTGTAAACCATAAAAAAGGAAAAAAAAAGGAAAAGAAAAGAAAAGAAAAGAAAGAAGAAATAACAAGAACTACCATTCGCTGTTATTGTTTATGTGAACAATAAACACCTTATTGTTCATGTGACAGGAATACATGGGCTTTGGAAGCTGAACTAGGTTGCTATTTGAAGTTGGGTTCATTTAGAAAATTCTTATATTAAACTAGGAGTTTCTATGTTAATGAGCTTTAGTTTTTGAAAGTTGCCTATTTGTTTATGATGCAGGAGCATCTCCACTATTAAAAATCATCAAGAATACAAAAGGAAGCAAAAGAAGGAAAAGTAAAAGAAGTTACTATTCATGTGTTATGTAGCAAAAGTATATTAAAGCTGGAACTCGATGTTCACAAGGGAGAAAAAACTGAGGGTTGAAAGGTATCTGGAGACAAAGAATAATACTCTAACTCAAACTTTCAACTATCTTTTTCCAAAATAGCTATATGCACGAATTAGTGAACAAGGGAAAGAGAAGAAAGCAAACTCAAAATTTTTACTCAATACTCAAAAATTGATTTTAATATGGTTATTTCCCTAGTATAAATTGCTAAACTTCTTCTCCAAGAAACAAAACTTTTGGTCCGAGCTAAATAATTTCTGACTAGATTAGGAAATATAAACAGGAAACTACCAATACAAACTCTAAAAGAAAGAAATACTAGACTTGTCCTCAAAATGGGAAACTTTCTCAATCTATTATAATGAAACCGACTAAAAATAGGAATCATAGTTCAACTTCTAAAAGTACGCGTACTGTTCACGTGAACAGTACGCGTGATTTTGTTGCTAGAATATTCGGGATCAGGCTCACAGATTTATAAGTAATTAGCAGAGGTAACATGGTTGCAGAAACCAAAACAGAAGCTGGCATGATAATTTTCTTTTGTATTTTTAAGTTTTTCCATGTAGTATTGTCTTTGACATGCAATAATTTCCCTGGTTGTATGCATCTCTTTCGTGTTTAATAGCTGAAGTATATTTGCATGGCAGGTTGCCGAGAGGGCCCTCTACCTATGGAACAACGAACATATTGTTAGCCTGATTTCTCAGAATCGGAATGTCATCTTTCCCATCATCTTTGAGTCTCTTGAAAAGAACATAGAGAGTCATTGGAATCAGGCAGTTCACGGGCTCACAGCAAATGTGCGGAAGATGTTCGTGGAAATGGACAATGAGCTGTTTGAGGAGTGCCAGCGGAAGTATCTAGAGAAAGAGGCACAAGCCAAAGAATTGGAAGAGCAAAGGGAATTAACCTGGAAGAGATTGGAAGCTGTGGTTGCAGCCAAAGCCTGTGGGGAAGATATGGTTATGGTCAATTAAGTGTTTTGGGTCTGACCAAATTGGATATGCTAAAATTACGCGAAGGAAAAAGAAGCCACGAGTAATTGTAATTTAAAAATTTTCATTTGTGATGATGCGGTACAGGTTGTGAATGAATTGGTCTTGAAAGTCCATTATTTCAAGAGGAAAGGAAATTATTCTCCTTTCTCCCTCAAATCATCCAAGCACACAGTGAAAAGAAAGACAAATATAAAAGGGAATGGATATTGTTTAAAACCACCCTGCATTGGAGGAGATTGCAAGTAAGAACAATTAGGTTGAAAACGTAGGCAGGAATGTAAACATCGAAGCAGGGGAATGTATACGTCAGTTAGGTTCACCGAATAATTTAGGCAAATGAGCCGAGCCACATGATTTTAGAATGTCTAGGCTACCCACATGACCCACGAGGTATAAGATGCTGAGGTGAATATGCATGTACCTGGTGTCCTTTCACCAGAAAAAGATTGGATTCACTGTTGGGATGATATGAAAATAACTCTGAGAAATGAGAACCTCCTTTATCCCGTTGCGGCTTAATACTATCGTAATTTAGTGGCTGGACCTTTCACGTGTTCCTTTCGTCAATTTAGCGGATCCTATCTTACTTTACCGTAATATGGATCTTTAGTTGAATATTGTTCTAAGCTAAAACCAATTCAAGGTATTCTTGAAAAACCTAGTGTGGGATTTCTTTTGAGCAAAAAGGCTATTTATAGAAATGCTTTGTAGTCCTAGTTTTGAATTTTGAACTATAAATATAGTCTAGTGGAATGCTAAATAGACACTACATGTGAGAGCATTTGGGTACCACCTTTTGTGAAGCCTACCTTTGCATGATTTGACACGTTCCTGTCCAACTTTGGATGTGTAATATATCAAAAGCATGTGGATTTGAAAATTCTAACATCTAAAAAGGTACGATTCAAAATTTACAAACTTTGGCCATCAACAATGGTTCTATAATCATCCAATCCATATGTGTTCTGATCCATTACACATTCAGGCCTCCACCAATCACATAAATGAGTCAGATCACGTAAAGGTGGGCTCCATAAAAAATGGTACCAAAACACTCTCACACATAGCATCTATTTAGCATTCCCCCATACCCTATAGCATCCTTTGTCTTCTCTAACTTGTTTTGAGAAACTACACTTGAAATTTTAGTCCCACATAGAAAGTTTCAAATGATTTCTTTCCTAGTAAACCATTCTTTCCCTTATCATTATTTCAAGTTCCCTCACTAGAGTGTGCAACACATTTGAATGTTGCCATGTGCACAATTGTAGTTGTACACATTAGTATGCACTTTGCTCTTCTTGAGCTTTGGGATTAGAGTCCTCGTTGATCTCTCTTCTTCTTATCCTCAATTGAAGCACTTGACGACCTTGGTTGTTCAATACCAAGTGCTTTGAACTCTTTCAGATCTTGGCCTCGGTACAAGTTTTTATTCTCTTTGAGTTTCATAACTTGTCATACTAGATCTTCATACATAGCTTTTCTCTACAATTTGATAGATCAATTACTCTAAGTAGAGACATCTAATTTTTTTAGAGTTTACTCACTATTCTAGAGGCATTTAGTTTTAAAGACTAAAATACAGTCCTTTCTTGATCATGCAACTAAGTAAAGGTAGATACTGAGTCTGTCTTTGGTTGAATCCTGAAGATGGAGTTACTATAATCCCATGTACAACTAGGAGTTACTATAAACTGTCATAAATTGGATTTGAAGTTAGGAACAGTTTTCATATGGGAGCCATTATTTTAAAATTGCCACCACTTAGAAAGATGTCCGCCTAGTGCTCTTACATTAGAATGAAAAGATGACATACAATCAACTAAAAAAAATCAAACTAAGAAATCTAAATCAAAGGAATAAGAAGCAAAAAGCCCATTGAGGAAAAGAGAAAAGGAATATAATCTTTGCAAGAAAAGGTTTAACAAGTTCGACAACCAAAAACGTGATCTTAAAGGAAGTCTTTCAAGAACATGACAAGAATATTGAAGCTGGTTGCTACATGTATAGAAAGACAAGACATTGGCTAAAGATAGTCGACTAAAAAAATCATTTATTAAGAGAGAAATACCAACAAGAAAAATGAGGAAGATAATTACAATAAGAGAAATTAGAAAACTAAGCCATTTGTTGGCACAATTTCAAAGATTAATGTAGTCACTAATGAGAGAGATTAGTGGATTAACACGAGCAAATTCAAGACATAAAATAGTGGGGATGGTTCTGAAGTGTTCTTGGGAAACTCCTCTACAGCAAAAGTGGTTGGTCAATGAGACACATATCTGAAATTTACTTCTAGGAATGTCACTAAAGAACATGCTACATGTTCCTAACTTCAAGAAGAACTTGGTCTTTAAACACTCTCTCAGAAAGCATGAGATTAAATGGCAATTGATTCTAATGGGTATATTCTGTCTAAGAATGAGACTTTTCTTAGAAAGGTTTTATGTTGTTAAGCGCATGTTCAAGCTAAATATTGTTAATAAAAAATAATAGTTTGAGTGATTCTCTAACACGATAGATCCAGAAATGTGATGTAATAACCCAAATATTTAATGGCTGATCCCATGTAATTTTTAATGCAAAGGAAGAAGAAAATAGAATTTTTAGTTTTGGAATTATAAGAAATGAGATTTATAAAAGTTAAATCAAGTGCTGAAACCTTAGTATTTAGATTGTACTAAAAAAACGAATCTAATAATTATAAGAACATTAAAATTGAAATTCAGACGAAGAAGTTATGAAATTTTAATGAAAGATATTTTAACAATTTTACCAATGACTATATTTACGCTTTTCTTTTCTTTTCTTTTCTTTTAAAGTACAAAAAACGGAGAGCTATTTTTATAACGGCATCCCCACTAAATGATAACCCCTCCAAATTTTCTCAAGCAGCCAACTGGTGCGACAAACTGGTAGCAGGCAAAAGCCTCTCCCCCATCTTCGTTCTCCTTCTGTAGCTGACGCCGGCAATGGTCTAACCACGCGCCATTAGATTGTAGCCGCCAGAGTCACCGGTGATGCCCCGTCCTTTCCCCAGTCAACAACCGAATGACATGCCCCTATGTAGGCCGGCGGCAATGCCTTTTCCCTCCTCTCTCTCTCTCTCTTGTCCTGCTCAGGCTGATTGGCGTTCCAGCCACATTTCCTCCTCTCCCCTCTTCCTCGCTCCACTGGCAACATCCGAGCCGGCCTCGCTCAAATCAACCCATCTCCCCCCTCCTCTCTAATCATGCGCCCTTGGATCTTGGCAGTCATAGTCACTGGCAATGCCCCGTCTTTTCCCCAATCAGCAGCCGATCGACACGCCCCCGTGCAGGTTGGCCGCACTGCCTTTTCCCTCCTCTCTCTCTCTCTACTCTGGTCGGTACTGCTAATCGGTGTGCCCGCCATGTCTCCTCTCTCCCCTCTTCCTCGCTCCACGGGAAACAGCTGGCCTTGACCGAATCAACCCATCTCCTCTGTCCTCTCCAAACCCGTTGTCCAAGCTTCCCCGTGTGCGCAACCCCTCTGCCTTCTTAATAGTCTGCTGGTTGCATTGACAAATGGTGACGAGGAAATCTCTGATCGAAGATCCGAGATGTTTATCGCAATCCTGAACAAAACCCATCAATTGATTTGATCATTGGCAAAGATGGGACAGAGATCTGGAGAAGGTAGTGATGCACAGCCAAGATCAACCTACATCGAATAATCTAACGACGATCAGATGCATCTAAAGACTAAATGGATATGGATTGAAGCTATCAAAGGAAACATTTTACCCTAATCCCTTAGTTTTCACCATAATCAAATTAAAATTAGCATGAACGATAAGATCTTGGTCAAGCCAATGTTCATTAGTTAAATCATCACTAAATTTTGACACAAAGATTAGATCCAAGCATATATGGACCAGATCTAAATAAGGTTGTAATGGTCAGATTAGAAAAAAAAAAAAAAAAAAAAAAACTCAGATCCAACCATCATCCAAGCACGGAGTATGTGGACCATTGATAGATCAATGCACTAATTTATGACCAGTGGACCAGATCTTCAATAATTCAATTGTTTAAATTTAGATCATATAACATTTTTGATGATTTGCTACCCATCATGATAATATGATAAATGTGAAGTGTCGGATCATTGTCGGATGCATAGATCAGGGACTAAAAATGTTATTTTATAGATCAAGGACTAAAAATGTTATTTTATAATAATTAAATGGAAATTGAAAGATGACAACCTTTGAATCACGGTCAAATACTTAGAAAGAGACCTTATAATACTTTTTGCATAATAAATGAAAAATTCGACTGTCTAATAGTTAAATCAACTAAGATCTAACATATGACAACTAAAAGACAATCCTTTGACCACCAATTGGACCATGTAAATCATAGATCCATGGTTAAAGATAGCTGATAACAACATGTAATAAATAGATGAGTAAGACGAGATGATTAATAGACAATTTGGAACGTTGATTTAGAAATCAATGTCTTAAATTTGAGTCACTAATGCTTGAGAATTTTTTTATCAATGATTCATGGTTGAGAAGGTAGATCGACAACGTAAACGGCTGATATAGGGAGACCTAAAAATGTATTTAAGATAAAATTATACAAAATTAATAATTCAATGATCTGATATTATAAGACCTAAAAATGTATTTAATACAAAATTATAGAATTTTAATGGTTCAATGACCTAAATATCCAAGTGTATATAAGTAATAAAAAAAATAAAATTTTTATGCATTGTATAGATTAAGGCATAATGGATTTACTTATTATTGGATTTATAGCTAGAGCCAAAGGAAAAAACTTAAGGAATTTGTGGAAATCAACGAAAGAGGTAAGTAGTTTTAACATCTATTTTCCATGGATTTTGAGCATGTCATCAGTTTTATTAAAATGTGTGGATTTTAAATAATCAAAATCATACTAATTACTTGATTATTATGCTTTTGATTGGAAATTACATGACTCTCATAAAATTGATATCTTGTCATATTATATTATTTTTGCTTTTAAAAAGTTCAAATACTACAGATAAGGCATGTGAGTTATGTATACTTTCATATCAATGATGCATACTCTTATCTTAAAAATGAAAATGATATTGTCCATTCTATTATATGCAATTGTATGTTTATAAAAGAAAAAATGATTCTTAAAATGCATCAATCTCATGTCTTAACATGAGTTACAGAAAATTCAAAATTTTGGCCTATATAGATATTATGTGATTTGATGAGTACTTGGATTTGGATATATATACATATATGTTTATTCAGACTAATAAGCCTAGTGGGCACTATGTTAAGAGGTTATACAGGTTTGGCCTCCCAACCTTTAACCACCATAGGTGGTAGTTATCTATGCCCAAAGAGGTACGTATTCTTTTCGATTGTTGTAATAGGGAACAACCATTGGAGGTGTTCATAGGGACCCTTTTCAAGACATATTTGTAGTCGATGTGGAATCTGTGGTGGATGGTCTCTCAAATACCAGAGACCCACAATTTCAATGAACTGATTGTGAGCATAGTGATCCGTGAGATTTATATTTTGTTGTACTATGTATAATGAGATTGTTAACGGTCTTTAGATAACTACTAATGAACAACTGGTTAATGTGTTCGTCAGGGTGCATATATGGATATGATGATATTGTTGGTTTGGAATTGTCGACGTTCACAGTTTAATCGATTACTACTTTAATATTTTAAGTATCTTATGGTATTTAAATTATCAAGTTAGATGATGTATCTTTTACATAATTTAAATGCCATGCACATACGTGATTTTATGAAATATTGTCATTATAGTTTATGTGAGATTTATGTGTAGATTTGATCATTTGAGAAATATACATTCAAAGTTATGCATAGTTTATGTTGATTCTATTTGAAATATTTTAGCAATGAGATTGCAACCTAGATTGATATGTGATTTAGATTATATTCCATGTGTTTGAATTGAACATTATGTTTTTTACCATTGCATTAAATAAAAAAATGATTTAAAATATCATTTTAGAACTGTATTTCTAAAATTGTTATAGTAGATGTGACCCTACCTACAAAAGCACAAGCTTACTGAGATATTGTAAATTATTTACAATATCTTAAGACTTTAAAGAATTTGACTTAAGGCAAAGAAATTTTGATGGGGATGTAAAACTTGGATGAAGAAAATGACGCATCTAATTGTATAAACAATGTATGTGACTTATTTTTCCTATACATGTATTTGTAATTATTAGAGTAGGACTGCGAGTTATGACTGCCTAGATCTAGGATGCATGAATTCTATTTTGATTTTATATAAAAAAAATCTCTAGCTATATAGTTTTCTTTGAAGGTAAATGACACTCGGAGTTTTCAAAATGAATTTAAAAGAAAAAGATTATCTTGCTGCATTGTTCTTACAAAATTATTTTCAAATTGGGATTGATCCTTAATAGGAAATAGTTTTGCTTTTAAAAATGCATATGAAAATTGGGTTGTCACATGTGAATTATCAGTCTATCAATAAAATAATAAAACTTCTACTTATTACCAAAGTAAGAACTTAACCACAAATAATTGTGAAGTCTACGGTAAGTGTAAAGTGACTAGCAAAGCATTTAAGACAGTGGAAAGAGAATCTCCCATCTTGGGCTAAATCGCAATGATGCTAGTGAGATGACAAATACATTGACAAGAGGTGGAAAAAGATACTTAATTAAATACTTCAGATATGCATATATTTTCCTTCTACATTGTAAAGATGATGTAGTTGAGCATTTTAAGGCTTACTAGATAGAAGTTGAGAATATTAATAATGTTAAGATTAAGACATTAAAGTATAATGATGGAGGAAATTAGATTTTAAATGAACTTTTTCTCTAGTATGAAGAAGTTATTATTTCTAGAGAACCAAGAACTAATTGCGTTCTCATTAGCTATGCCATGACTAGTAAGGCATATAGATGTCTAAATATAAAACCTCCTCATCTACACACCATTATGGAAGTTATTTCTATGAGTTTTATTGAGAATTCATTTTCTTTTAGAACTCATCAAACTAAAGTAGAAGTTATTCTTTAAATCAGTCAAATGGCTCCTTGCAAAACTAGTCAAGTAAAGTAGAAGTTATTCTTTGGGCTAGTAAAAGGACAGATTAAGAAGAAAGGGGGCAAGGAAAGAAAACTTTAGATGTGAGTTTGAATGTCTACTTAATTAAAGAGCTCTAAAAGCAATGACTCAGCATTTTAGAGGGAAGTGATAGATGATGAAATACATTCTATTATAATAAATAACACATGACTATTAGGTGATTTACCATAAGCGTACAAGGTAATTGGTTGCAATGGGTTTTATGGAAAAATAGGAGGGCTCATGGTACTCTTAATAAATACAAGGCTAGGACTGTGGCTAAAGGATTTATATAGTAGGAAGGTGATCATTATTTTGACATTTATACCCTAGTTGCTAGAATTTCCACTATTAAAGTATTGATTGCTATTGTAGCTACCCACAACTATTAATACATCAAATGGATAAAAAAGATTTTAAAAAATTTAATGAAGATTTGGATGAAGAGATTTACATGGAACAAACAAAATGATGTGTCATGCCAGGGGAAATAAGACAAAGTTTTACGAGATACTTAAGACGCTATAGGGGTTGAATAGGCTTCAAGTAGCAGTGGGATGAAAAGTTGAGAAAAAGTATTATTATCAAATGATGCATACCTAATACTAGAGATATTTGTGAACGATAAGTTTAACGGTAAGAAAGAAGTAATCATATGATTTTATGTGTATGACATATTGATATTTGGGACAAACTTGTATAATTGATACAAGACAATTTCTATTACCAAATTTTGATACAAAGGATTTGGGTGAGGTTGATGTTATTATGGGAATCAAAGTAATCAGAAAACAAATTGGACTCGCACTTATTCAATTGAGCTACATTGAAAAATTTTAATCACTATGATTGTAGGTCGCTAGATGCATCGTTTGGTTTAAATGTCAAACTATTGAAGCATCATGGAAAACCTATGGACTAGCTTTAGTATGCAAGTATGCTTGGAGTTTGATGCATAACACATTGTGTACTCGATGAGACTTTAATTTTGCAATTAAAAAAGTGAACCAATATATAAGCAATTCCAGTGAAGCTCACTAGACAACTTTGAGAAGAGTGATGCAGTATCTTAAAAAGACTCTTCATTATGGGTTGCACCATGAAAGAGAACTTTGTGATATATTTTTACCTTGGGTATTGGAGCATTTTCATGAAAATATAAGAAACAAATATGTACCATGCGTTCAACTATAGAACATGAGTTCTTAGCATTGGCTTCTATTGGGGAAGAAGAAAAGTGGCTAAGAGATCTATTGATAGATGTACCAACTTGGTTGAAGCAGTGGCTATTATTACAATCTGCTTGGGATAATTATGTAGCTTTAATGAAAGCATAAATTGAGTGTTATAATGGGAAATCTGACCATCGTCATCTGAGACATGACAACTTAAGAGAATCAATCAAGGATGGTGTAATTTTAATACAATATGTGAGATATGAGGCACAATTTAGCAGAGCCTCTCTCTAAGGGCTTAGGAAGAGAGCTAGCAGTTGAGAAATCAAGGAAAATGGGCTTAGAGACCTATAATTTACAAATGGTAGCAATGCTGCCTCGTATCATTGACCAAGGTTCAAAAGGGCAAACAAGCTATTTGGATATATTGAGATGTACCACAATTTTATGAATAAAATTCATCTCATTCCTATGATATGTGCAGTATTATCTGCAGTAATAAGGTTGACTTTATTGTCTTAATAAATCTCTAGATCTTTGGATTGTGGTGTATATGGGCGCATCGTTGATAGATTCGCCTATTCCAAGTGTTACCTCCTATGACATCCGTGCGTGAAGAGCAATATCTCGGGCTTGGCAGCTACTTGCCAATGAGAGAACGAGTTGTAAACTTTGTCGTTGATAATCAATCGAGACCCGCACTGCCTTTATCTCATCATTACTTTGGAAACTCTTTTGGGTTGGTAAGTGGAAGAGCGGGCAGGGGTTCATAATCCATGCATTCACTATTTGGGGAGGCTAAATGTTGGGAGTTCACTAAGGTTCGACGTTTGTGGGGTAGATTTTGACTGGGCAAAGGCGGTGGTTGTGAGGAGTCTCCACTCAGAGATACATCTGCCAAAGGTGTCTAGAACGCTGGAGTTTGATCAAAAGTTTACTTAGAAGCCCAAAAAGATAGATGGTATTTTATACTTTGGCGCTTTTTCGAGTTTCATAGTCTAGGTTTTGGCTTCAAAAGGTTCAACAACTACGAATCTAGAGATATCCGTAGGAGATCCTTGATACATAGGCCATCTAAGATGAGACAAATCAGAGGAAGTTATTATCACTAAATTGGTACGATGCAACACATACATATGATGAAACTGTTGAAACAGTTTTCAGTCTAGAACTAGAAAATAACTCAATTGACAACTGAAACTACTCGGGGTACAAAAAGAAACAGAAAAGTTTAGAGATGTCAATAGAAGATGAGGTCAAACTACTGTAAGGGCTTCATCATCATTGTTAAAAAAGTTATCATAATTTTAAGTGAGATTTCGTCTTTCTATATCCTATGCTTTCATAAAGAATAGCTTGACCTCATCCTTGTAACTCAATGTCTTCCTCTGAGTTGTGGGTTGCATGTTGAGACTTCTCGGTTTCTCTTCTTTGCAGTGATTCATTTGTCGCTCACGATGAAAGAAATTGACCACCGAACGCATTCCCAGAACTGTTGCATCAAAACGGCAAGACTAAGTGTTATTGCGTCGGAATAACTCCACTAAATGTGACTTGGACACCTCTCAAAGATGACCTTCAAAAGCAAAGATGTGAATCAAGACATAAGCTGGTCGGAAGTGAAAACTGAGTGTTATGTTGGTAAATCATGCATTCTTCACAGATTATAGCCACTTTACCATATAACGCGGCTTTGATCAAATATAATAAGAATGCAAAAGCAGTTCAGGAAAAAGCACATATCAGATGAATGGAAAACCGCAGCCATTTGAGTGCAATATCAAATAATTTACAAGAGTAGTCCCATCATGAAAGTGCCACGTCAATTCCTGTCAGAGCTGCACTTCCCGAACCATCGAGACTAACAACACGTGGTAAAAAATGGCTCACCCGAAACATTTGCAAAACACTAGTATTACAGTTTAACAGAAAAGACGGTCTTATTTTTAGTAGTCTGACAGAAAATGAGGTCTTTTATATGGTGAATCTGCATCGTCTTCACTTGGCAAATACTAGCTGGCAAAAGTCCAGGCGAGACCAGCCTTTTCAATCATCCAAACCGTTTCTTTCGTAGAGTATGCTGTTGAGTCATACATACAAATTCACCATTCATCAGATGACTGGGGCTATTGATTTGTCAAGGATTTATTCTCAAACAAACACAGCTACATTGTAATTCTCCGGCCCCCAACTAAAAAATTTTAAATGAAAATATGAGCATCATCCATGAAAGAACTCTGGAAGATATGAACGCTTTCGGATATCTCAACCATTGGAGCTTTAACAAAAAAAGTCAGGACAAAAAGCCAAAACCAATTCAGACGTTGTCCACAACACAAGGCAGTTCTATAAGTCTGCCAAAGACGAAAATCAACCAGGAACACCAATATAAACAAAAACTAAGATTATCATATTAGTCCCACTCCACCTAGTATCAACAAAGAAAATATTGGACCCAATATTCACAAGTTTACCCAACATAAAAAGCATAGCTTGGATCCAACACCGAACTCACCACTAGTATCACCACCCCCCACTGGCATCTATTTTATTTGCCCCAAGAGCCTGCTGCCTTATCCCAAGATTCCCCACCTGCTTCCTCACTTGCAGCCAGTCTATGGTTCCAACCAGATGCGTGATCCCCATCGCGAGCTGATCTTCCTTGGTTCCAACCATCTACAAGGCATCCCTCTTTTCCTGGTTCTTTGTCCGTCAGGTTGTTCCAACCAGAGCCATCAACCCCGTCTGAACTTTGCGTTATGTTCAAGCCTCTTTGACCTGCATCTACACTAGCCTCTTTTGCCGAGGCTGATCCTGCATTCCAACCTGATCCACTGTTTCCGACAAAGCTTTTTGAGCTGTTCCAACTGTCTGATTTATCTCCCGCTGGTTCAGATTCATCTTTTCTGCTGTTCCAGCGAGAACCCCAATTACCAACAGAAGCTTCAACAGGGTTCTGATGCTGAACTGCAGTTGAACATCCATTTTTGTCAGGTTCTCTGTTTGTCAGGGTATTCCAACCAGACACATCAACCTGGTCAGAACTTTTTGATCTGCTCCAGCCTCCTGCATCTCCACAAGCCTCTCTCGATGAGGACGGTCCAGAATTCCAACCTGATCCAGTGTTTATACCAGAGTGTTTTGTGTCACCCCAACTATCTCCGGCTTGTCCAGATTCCTTTCTGCCTTTGCTCCAACCAGAACCCAGGTTACTGTCAGAACCTTCTACTGGGGTCCATTGCTGAATTTGACCTTGACCTTCGCTAGCAGCTTCACTTTTGTTCCAGCTGGATGACTTATCCCAACCAGATGACATGTTGCCACCAAGTTCTCCATCACCATTCCAAGAGCAATCTTTATCATTCTTCCAATCATATGATTGACCCTGACCAACAGAATTTGACTGACCTCTGTTTCCTCTTCCACCACGATTTCCATATCTTCCACCCCTATTTCCATCTCTTCCACCTCTATTTCCCCCCCATCCACCTCTATCTCCTCCCCTTCGTCCTCTCCACCCAGAATCACAGCCTCCATTAAAAGCTTTTAGCTGGTTCCTACACTCGCTTTCATGTGCATTTCCATCACCTCCACCTCTATCTCCCCCCCATCCACCTCCATCTCCTCCCTTTCCTCCATCTCCTCCCCTTCCCCCTCTCCACTCAGATCGATGGCCTCCATCAAAAGCTTTTGGTTGGTTCCAACTCTTGTTTCCATATGCATTTCCATCAGTTCCACCACCATTTCGCCCCCATCCACCTGTATCTCCTCCCCTTCCTCCTCTCCACCCAGAACCATGACCTCCATCAAAAGCCTTCAACTGGTTCCAACTTTTGTTTTCATCTGCATTTCCACCACTTCCACCAGCGTTTCCACCCCATCCACCTCTATCTCCTCCCCTTCCTCCTCTCCATCCAGAGTCACAGCCTCCATCAGAAGCCTTTGGCTGGCTCCAACATTCATTTTCATCTGCGTTTCCATCACTTCCGCTTCTATTTCCCGCCCATCCACCTCTATCTCCTCCCCTTCCTCCTCTCCACCCAGAGTCACAGCCTCCATTAGAAGCCTTTGGCTGGTTCCAACATTCATTTTCATCTGCATTTCCATCACTTCCGCCTCTATTTCCCGCCCATCCACCTCTATCTCCTCCCCTTCCTCCTCTCCACTCAGAACTGCAGCCTCCATCAAAAGTATTTCGCTGGTTCCAGCCTTCCTTTTCATCAGCGTTTCCATCCCATCCACCTCTATATTTCCTCCATTCAACTCTATTTTCTCCCCTCCCTCTATCTCCTCCCCTTCCTCTCCACCCAGAACCGTGGTCTCCATCAAAAGCCTTGGGTTGGTTCCTACATTCATTTTCATCTCCATTACCATTCCTTCGACCTCTATTTCCCCACTGTCCGCCTCTACCTCCTCCCCTTCCTCTCCATCCAGAACCACAACTTCCATCAAAAACCTTTGGTTGGTTCCAACATTCATTTTCATCTCCATTTCCAGCAGCTTCAGTATTTTTCGACCTTTCTCTCCACATAGATGACTGCCCCCCATCAAAATCTTTGCGTTGACTCCAGCTATCTGTCTGATTGTTTATTCCACCTCTAATTTCTTTCTTCCAACCAGATGCATCATCCCCACCAAAAGATTTTTGCATGTTCCAACCATCTGGCTGACCTTCACTAGTAAAACTTTGCTTGCTCCAATCTTTTGCCTCCCCTTCTCCTCTATCTTTTGCTTCATTCCAGTTCCCAGAGTTCCAGCCACCTGCTTCATGTCCATATCCATACTCAGGTTGAGTCCTACTCTCAGCTGCGGTCTTCCAACCCCCCACCTGGTTCCCTCTTGCAACTGCTGAATCATTCCAAGAATCTACCTGACTTCCACTTATACCACCCATTTCCTTCCAACCACCAGAAGCTTTTCTCC
Source organism: Warburgia ugandensis (assembly GCA_035236585.1). Classification (NCBI taxonomy): domain Eukaryota; kingdom Viridiplantae; phylum Streptophyta; class Magnoliopsida; order Canellales; family Canellaceae; genus Warburgia; species Warburgia ugandensis. Next base: position 30,916,281 of record CP141136.1, read on the forward strand.
AGGGGTTATTTTGGTTTGCACCATCATTAGTTATTTCACCTTCAACTGCTTTTCCCCAAGAATTTGCTTTATTATCAGTTTCAATTTTAGCTTTTCCCCCAGAATTTGGTTGATCTTGAGTAAGATCCCTGCTACTGCTGCTGAATTGTTCCTTGTTGTCCATTTTGCCCTGGCTATTTACTTCCTCCCTCCAGCTGTTACCAGCACCACTTCCAATGTTCCAATCATCTGCTTGATTGTCAATTACATCTTTCCCTTTATCCCAAGCATTTTCTGAATTTTTCCAACCATCTAGTGGAATATTACTTGCATTCACTGTTTCCTTCCAACCACCTGTTGCATTATTTGAATTTTTTGACGGATTTCCAGTTTTATGTCTTCCTTTTCCCCAATCACCCCCATCACTCCAGCCACTTGCCTGATCCCTGATGGGACACTTTGTATTTTCCCAGCATCCGGTTCCACTGCTAATATCACCAGATCTAGCGATGGCTTTGTTCCAACCATCTGTGGTTTCCCAACTGCCAATTTGATTTGTTTCAGAATGAACAGCTTCACCTCCACTTGTTGATTTATTCCATGTCTTCTGATCTCCATCAGATGCAGTTGCTCTGCTCCAGCCATCCATAGAGTTCATATTATCTACTTGACTGCCACCAACTAAGGATGTTTTTCTCTCCCAAGGGTCAGCCCTTTGATCTACAACACAAAGTGATTAGACAAATATGCATACTTAATTGAGTCATGCATGAACACGTGCAAACACAAATTACATATATGTATGGGTATGTGTATGTTATGTCCACAAGACACCTTGGTCCACAATAACACGTTTGGTACACAGAACCCCCACCATTAGCTGTTATCTCTTGACAGCTCATGGCTCAAAAGTTTAAGCCATCACTCAGATGCCAGAATTCTAATCAGTGGCAATTAAAATTTCATTTCCCTTTGGTCACTAATAGACAAAAAACTCTCACCCATGTGACAAAGTGTTTGGGCTGTGGAGCCACAACCAGTGGGTCACAAATGTTGGGGCCCACAAGCTGAACTAGTAACATGCTCAAGTTATAGAGAACCATGCAGAACTGCACAATGTATCCAAAGTATTATCATCACAGGCACAGCAACTGAGAACCAAGCATACCTGACTGACCATTATCATTGCTAGACATCGTCCCCCAAGGCCTATTGAGATTTGATTCCTTCTGTACTTGTTACAAACAAAAGAACTAGTTAGAAGTCCATAGTTGCAGAATTTCAGAATAATTGGAGTCTCTTGAAAATGACCAGACTTTGTGATGTACCACTTCAAATTGAAAAACTCCATGAAGGGTTAAAAGTACTAGCATATCCCAAATTAATGCAAGAAAGTTACCAATTAAATACAAATACAACCAAATTAAAGTACAAATTTCACAAATAATAAGTCAAAGTCATCTATTGTTTGTAATCTTTGTAACAAATTGATTAAAAGAGAAAAGGAAATGAAATTACATTCCTATGCTTTTATTTCCAAATCTTGCTCAACTCTTTGGAAAAACTCTTCCTGATTTTTCAAACATATGCCTCTAGCTTATACCTAAACCCAAACTTTGCAGTTACAAGAAACAACACAACTAAAAGAGTCCATGGCAAACTTACTCAAGTAAACAAAGGTTACCAAATTTGTGAATGTTTAATCAAATTTCATGTATGAGTTCGTGTAAGAGTCCATGCTCAAGAGCATCTTTAGAAGTCCACACTCTCTTTTTATCATACATGCTGAATTCTTTTTGCAGATCTAAGTAGCTCATCATATTCCACGTACCAGAAATAGGTCACATACGACAAATCAATGCAATTTGGACGATCCTAACCACTTATTTTGGGTCTCTCAAAAAATTAATAGAAAAAGATGGTTGTGATTTTTTACTTAAAGTGACATATGCTAACAATATCCAATGGGTATGAAATTTGATTTCTAGCCTATCTAAGCCATTCTGAACATGTTTCAGAAAGCATGACAAAAGGGGCATGGACTTCTTCACGCGCTCTCTTACCAGGACTCTTCAAAGTGTACCCTTACTAGGACTCTTTCATTTCATGTATTACTTGCAAACCAGTATGAACTAAAAGAAAGAACAAAAAGAAAGGAATAAATAAATCACATCTTAGTATGCTCCTTTTCCAAGTCTTTCCAAATCACATCACATTGCAATATGATTTTGTTTTTATTGAAACATTTCTTTACCAATTTTGGAACATTTGTTGCCAAATTGTCCTACATGCAAACTTGTAGATATGAAAGTAATAAATTCAACAGAAGTTAACAACTAGTTATAGTTGCAAATGTGTCTGAAAAACAGAGACTTTTCTGAAAAAATTCCAATCTTATGTGTCCTGTCTTAAACTCTATAACGCCATGGACATCAAATTTAGCATATTCTAATTAAATAAGCAAAATTTACCAAGTTAAAGACACTAGGAACGAATGTCACAAGTAATTCCTCAAAATTCTCATCTATTGTTACTAAATGTAGACAAAACTCCAAATTGGGGAAAAAATTCGAGATGCTTATTGATCTCTTTTTCTTTTTCCCACTTTTGCTGAACTCTTCCCAAACATTTTCCTTGGCTCAATCATTGCTACTTCCGACCTTTGGGACTATTGAACTAGTCATCCATGTCATCGAAAGAACATGGTCATTAAACTTAGTTTCTTTCAGAAGGGACGGAAAATACTTGAAGAAAGAGAACACTAACCGAAATGCCAAATGCGGATGGATCATTCCAAGAGCCCCTGCAAGCAAGATATTTCCATTATCAGGTTACCGGCAGTAGTATATAGATATAAGACGAATGAAATACCAAATATGTAGGCAGTTATACCCTGCATCTAGTCATAGGCGACTACAGCAAACCCTACCCAGATCCAATCAAATGCAGTTATGATGCTGTTAAGCATAGTCGCATAAAATTCCAAATATGGCAGGAAGCTTAAATGAGAAGCCGGATCCTTCCCTTTCCCGAAACAGACATCAGCATTCTTACAATATTTTCCCCTTTAATTAAGAACAATACTTCTTAGTGAGATGGTTAAGTATAGTTTCCCCCTTTCTTTTAATGCCAAAGGAGATATTTAGGACTTGCAAGATCCCCTCAAGGTACATGACTTTCTGCTAAAGCTTATCATAACTCAAGTTGGTCATCTGGAATGTGTCTTAACAAAAAATCTAAGGCCTAAAAATTAAAATAAAGGACAAGGAAATGCTCAGTTCATTTGTAACCCAAACATACATTAGCCTCTATGCCACAATAGATGTTACTACATATAGTACTTATATAGCTTATTTCCAAGGGACTACATGTTTGATGTGGTTCATCATGATTTGCGTTCATCGTCAGTTCCATAATGCATCTTCCATACATTATCTCTTTAAAAGCTATGCCCGCTTGGTGCACCAGTTCTTGCTCTGACCAACTATGCATTATCACACTTAAGTGACCTTATACTACCAACTATGAGAAATTAATTACTCTAAGACTCTTGCACTATAACGGCACAAACCATGCCAAACCAGGAATACAAGAATTAAATGCAAATTATAAAAGTTGGATGGCATACTACCTAGTTCCCTATCAATGCACTTTTGTTCAATCACCATAACTTTTGGTGCACAGTAAGGTCACAACCATACTTGCTATTGAGTATGAAAATTGATGAGAAATGATAAATTGAGGCTCCCTTTTAGGAGACTCGACGCCAAACTCCAATCTAGGTCTATCTACTGAAAGATCCACTCCATTCATCTTGTTTGACAACCCTTGTTTAGGCTACTAGAGAAATATCATATCAATGGAATGATTCTAACTAAATATTTTTAAGTTTCTAGAGTCAATAGTCGTGATTTTTCACCTGAAGTAATATAGGCTACAATCATCCAATTTGTGGTCTTTTGGAGGTATCCTATCCAAGGGTTGCAGAAGAAGATGAATGGAATGGATCTTCAAGAAAACAAGCCTAGATTAGTCACCCATTAAGGCTCCTAAAAAGAAGCGTCGGCTTATCATTTCTCAAAATTGATTGTTTGGAAAACCCTTGGATTTTTGTGGCAAAAAGCATCCGAAACCTGATATGCAAGAAAAGCTCGAGTGTAGATTACTAAAGTTTGGACATCACTCTTCCTTTTCCCTAGCAAAACACCCTTGCACTTGAATCAACACAGCTTTTGATGTAGTATATACTCACAACCATTTAAGTAGTTTCATTCTCACCTACCTACATGGATAGTCACCCTTTATTTTAAAAGTGACACTACCAAAAGATGATCCTTTCTAGTTATCATGTTCATTGCTGTGCTCCATTAACAACAGAATTAGTGTAACATGCCAGTGTTTCCACCAACCAAACGTCTCCTTCTTTTAAAATTTTCATGTTATTTATCATAAAAAAAAACATCTACTTCAACCAATAGTGGATACACAAGTCTAATAAGGGTGAATCATCATCATAATATCCCTATTAGGAGTTGGCTACATGAATCTTGTTCCTCCATTCCCCTCTATCATGGGTTATGCCTCATTTAGTTCAAAAGTTTTTAATTTTTTCTTACCACTTCTATCTATGTCCTTTTGGGCTTTCCTCTTACCCTTTTAAAGCCTTCGACTTGGATCGACTCACTCCTTCTAACAAGTTCCATTTTCGGTCTCCATTGGACCTGTCCAAACCATCGTCTACCCTCCCTCATCTTGTTACCTATTGGTGCTACTCCTAAGTTTCTTATGATGTTTTCATTTCTAATTATATCCTTTCTTGTCTTACCACTCATCCATCCCAATATCCTCATTTCAGCTACGCTCATCCAATGTACATGTTATCCTTAACTGTCCAATACTGTGATCCATAGAGCATGGCTGACCTCATAGTCATCCTATAAAATTTTCCTTTTAGTTTGAGTGGTACCCATTGACCATGCAAAACTCTAAAGGCACATTTCCATTTATTCCAATCCACTTGGATTCTCTGGGTAACATCCCTCTCAATGTCTAATGTCATAAATTATTGATCCAAAGTATTAAAAGTGGTATTTTTGGGGACTTCTTGATTATCAATCTTTACTGGTGCTTCACTCATACTCCTTGATAAAATTGCATTCTATATATTCTGTCTTAGTTGGACTAATTTTAATCCCTTTATAACATCTCTCACAACTCCAACTTTGTATGTACACTCTCGTCTTATCAATCAAAACTATAAAAAAAGGCAGGCCAATGTAGTATGCAAGGTCTAAGGAAGAGGCAGACCACAAGGAAACTATAGTACGCAGCTTTACCTTGCATTTTGCAAGAGGATGTTTCCACACCTTGAACCCGTGACCTCCAGGTCACACAGTGGCAACTCAAGCACTGCACTAAGGTTCCCTTCTTATCAATCAAAACTGTCATCCGCAAATAACATGCACCATCAAATCTTCTCATGTAGATATTTTGTTAACTCATCTATAGCTAATGTGAAAAGGCAAGGATTCAATGCCGATCTCTGGTGCAATCATGTAGTGATAAGGAAATCATCAGTCTATCCACTAGTGGCCCTAACATTAGTTATCACTCCCTCATACATATCCCTAATTAGGTCTATATACCTGTGTGAAAACCCATCCACAACATGAACTCTCTAGAGACTCTATCATAAGCTTTTAAGTCAATAAATACCATGTGGAGGTCCTTCTTCCCCTTCCTATATTTTTCTATTAATTGACTTAGTAAAATAACTTCCATGATAAACCTCCCAGGCATGAAACCAAACTAGTTTTTCAATAACTCATCTCACATCATAACATCTTCTCACTCACTCATTTCCAAAGTTTTATGGTATGGTCCATAAGTTTGATTATTTAATATGATGCAGAAGAGCTAATTCTAAGAGAGGATCTTTACATGCACACGCACACACACACACACACACCCCTTTATGAGGTGTCTATATGTGGAAATGCCTAGTATTTTGCAAGAAGGGGCCCCACCATTGGAAGATCCAACCTGCTCATCTAATTGCCTTGGCTTTCAATCTAGTAAACAAAAAACCAGAAATGTAGCACAGTTCTAGCATTGTAAAAAATGTGTTTCAAGCAGTTGGATTCATGTTGTTTAGAGAAAGTTTATACGCGTCCATTTCCTGTTATTAGAATGACAACATTTCATATGCTAGAATCAGTCAATTCAAATCAGCTTGAATTTTGAACCACCGGACATCCAAAGCCACAGCCATCAGTTGAACAGGTCATACAATCCAAAGGTGGGCTCCTTCATGCAAAAGACAGGGTATTTCCACACACACAAGGTGTGTCGTTTAGTGCTCCCCCCCACCCCCACCCCATACCCACCCACGTGCACGTGCACATGCACGCACACACGTCTGTTGTGTATTATGAGTGTGTACACGTCTGTTGTGCAATATGAGTATGTTTGTACCTACATATGTATGCCTCCATATTTGCATATCTTATTCTCAAATTATGCTCTGTTAAAGATAAAACTTCCCAAGGCTTCTTTTAATTTAGGCTATCAAGATACCAGGAGCATATCTTATTCTTAAAATTATGCTCAATGCTTTTTGTTTTTTTTGCTAACAAAGATAATAGGTGCATATCTTATTCTCAGATTATGCTGGGCTAACAAAGATACCATTTTGATTCCACCCACAATCATGATTTTCTAAGATCACTACAAAAAATAGTATGTCTTGAAATTTGACATGTTGAGACAATGTTACTGCAATTTTCCAAAGTACTGAAAATATCCCAATATCTCCCCTTAAATAATAGTTTGGAAACTGCTGGGCGGGAGGAGGGGGGTAGTTTGATTGATTTCTGTATCTTGTGTCGACTCAAAATACGTTAGGCTTTTGTATGGCAAACAGCCAAACATTGCCCAAACTTTGATAAATCATGATGTGTATAAATTTATATTTTGTTTGAGATGGAAGAGGATAATTTGTGATAATTGATTATCACAGTTTTACGTAATTTTACACCTAACAAAGCCCAAAATCAGAGCAGAAAACATATTGATTCTTCTCATGCGAGTAAATCCTAGATATCTCCAAAGATCTGGCCATTCTGGTGAGTTGATCTAGATTGTTCCACATATTTGGAGTTTCAGTCATCTAGTTGTTTAGGTTGTTCTCATTTCCTCTTGCCTAATCCAGTTAGTATTTATATTATTTAATGTTTCCTTACATTTTTCCTTAAGAGAAGCTAAATGTTTTTAAGGGCCTCACTAGGTCAAAAATCAACTCCAAGTGGATGAGGGGGCTTTATATTAACAAACATCTACTTTATTGTCTTACACCCTTTTTTCTGTAATTCATAGTGTGCAGCTGCAACTCTTTTTCATTCCAAAGTTATATTCTGTTACTCAAAATATGAAAAATAAAAAAAGCAAAAATTATTATCAGTTTCCAACTGTAAGCAATTGTGAAGCTAGTTGAAGTTGAGATTTGATGGGAGGAAAATACATATTAAATAGCAAAACTTAAGCGCTTTTGATGTGATGAAGACAGCAATCAGTGTTGTATAGAGAGATGGTAGGTAGTCGGTTTTGTCCAAGAACCACTAATAGAGGTGAAACCTGCAAATGTGGTTTAATACCAATTATGATGCAGGAGCATCTCATCCATTTATTAACATATTCAAAAATTACAAAACAAGGAAGAAACCACAGGACTAAAGTTTAAGTTTTCTTTTATTTAGAATCTAACTAGTCTATGTTTGTTGGCCCTACTGTAGTGGCTAGGGTTAAGTCACTTAAGTGAAGGATATAATGGTCTTTCATCATAGTTTACTTGAGGGGCAAGAAAAATTATGCCCCCCTTATGTCCATAAAGGGATTAGGGCTTTCTTTTGTATAGATTTTTATTAATGGTTGAATGAGATTGAAGTTTCTCTTATTCTCTTGCTCTTTCTCCTCTTCTTTTTCTTCTTCTTCTTTCTTCACTTCTATTCTAAATGTGGATTGTTTCACTCTATTTCTAGTTGCAATTTTATGCTTGGTAAGATAAACAGAGCAGAAAGGTTAATTAGAAGCATATTTTTTTATTATTAAGCACTTCAAAATCAGCAGGTTTTTCCCCTATAACTTGCTGGAATTACCTTTTAAATCCTTAAATATAACCCCCAATAACCTTTCCTTCATTACATTATGAGAGTGAGCTCACTGGCGTGCTCCTCTTTCATGCCTAAACTAAGCTTGGGTTGGGCTTTGCAATAGGTTGACCTAGTTTAATATGTCAGATACAAAATGTCATATATGTGAATGAACCTACAAATAGTAGGTTTGAGTCTAAGTATCCTTAAAAACTGCCATTAAATATGCATAAATAATACCTGATAGTTAAGTAACACTCACCTCAAACCATCAAAACTCAATGCTCGACTGCTTCAAACCACAGTAATAAATATTCAATCTCAACCATACTATTCTCTTACTTTTCAACAAGAAAGAACCTATCCCTTTCACTTTTCTTTTGCCCATAGAGACCAAATTTTAACTCCTCACTTATCCCTCCTTTATTAGAGCTCCACCAAATAATTAGGTAGCAATGGAGAAATGATGCTTCCCTGAAAACCTAAATTCCTCTATTAAGTCCCACATTAAATATGTACTGATCCATGAAACAGTCATCAAGTTGTTCCAAACCCCTTCACCTACAAGAGAGGGGGAGCCCACATTTAAAGAAAAGTGATATAGTTGCACCCCATTTTTTTATTCATTATCTGCTTACCAAATGGTCAAATGGCTACTGCTCAAGGTGAGCCTAGATATAGGAAGATCCAAATCATTTGCAATGCCTCTTGACTTAGATGTGCCAAGCTCCAAAAATCTCATCCATTGGATGATCCTAGCCAATGTTTGCTTGAGTTGTAAGTTGAACCATCAAAAATTTCATCATCTAATGGATGAGAATTTTGAAGCTTGATCCATCTAAGCCAAGGAGAACATCATGAACGATTTGGATCTTAACAAATCCATGCCCACCAAGAGTTATAGCTGTCTCACGATTTAGGAAGGGGCTAATGAATAAAAAATAGGGGGTCAATATATCATTTCTCTCAAGTTTTAAGGCAAAAAGTTTACTCGAATTAAGGCCTCATCATGCATGTGCCTCAAACTTCAACCAAATCCTTGAGGTTACACCTCACTGCTATCTGGCCTCTCTCTTCATACGTGTGTTATTACACCTTCAGGAAGACACTTCAAATGTCTTCCTAAAGCTATTGGAAATTTCTATTTAGGAAGAAGCCCACTTAAAGCTGTCAAATAGGTGGCCCCATGCCTCTCTCTTTATACTTGTGTTATTGCACCTTCAGGAAGACACTTCAAATGTCTTTAAAAAGGCTGATAATGCTGCGAGATGCATGCATTTTCAGCTAGCAAATCACATAGAGCAGTGCTAAAAGCACCATTACACTATACGAGTGTTTGTACCAGTAGAATATGCTCTTAGGTGGGTGTAGAATTCTAGAATTTACAGTGGAATTTAGACTTAAAGGTAGGAATTCAAATTTGGATGATAGAATTTGAGAATTCGTCTGAATTTAGTATGGAATTTGATGAATGAGCAGTTGACTTATAGAACTTTATTTATAGGTTTCAGGTGCGGAATTCATGAAGCCATGATACTTAATAGAAGGGGAATGAAGGAACAAGATTCACATGACCAGCCCCTAATCGGGATAAGGTCTTGAAGATGATAAGGAGGAGGAGGAGGGGGATGATGATGACGATGATGAGGTGCAGAATTCATGCCAATTGAAAATTGTGATTTTTCTTTTCTCCAAAATTTTGCTTCTGAAAAACAATAGCAACCCCTCAAAACTCTCCCAGAAGTCAATCAAAATTAAGAATGAAAGATTTTTTGTGGTCCCCAACCTTGGATTGTCCAACCTAGGGCAATCTAACCAGAATACAAAGAGGAAAAGGATATTGAACAGAAAAACCACATGCCCATTCTTTCTGATGACTTCTGATGCCATGTCTGAAATAGCTTCCATTAGACAAATGAAAATAATTACAGAGAGTAAAGACCTTTTGTGGTGTTTTCCAGAAAGTAAGGTTATGATCAGGTTTAAATGATGAATGGAGAAAAAAAATCAGCAATGCTTTTTATGGATTTAAAGAAGAAAAGAACAGAGCTTATGATGGGCATAGAAACCAGACAGCCAGGAAGCATACAGCAGGTTTGCTTGGTAGGTTTAGATAAAAAAAATAAAAAATCAGTGGTTTGCTTGATGGCCTTTCAGGAGAAGAAAGAGCTGGTTACAACCCTGGTAATATAATGAATCAGAAGAAAATCTGCAACCGAGTGACAGCTCCTTGTTCGATGATCAAAACAGTTGATTAGGTCTTTTGCTGTGAGTGGCCTATTTATCACCTTATAGGTTTTGAGTGGGTTGCGCATACACAAATTTACAGAAACATAGTAGTTAGCAAAGAAGTAGAGGTGAAGAAAGACGATATATGTGTGTGTCGGACTTTTGTATCAGGGACCCACCTTTGGATGATCCAACCCATTCTTCTGTCTGTTGCTGCTCCTTTGGATGTCTAGTAGTTCATAAAGCATGTTGTTTGGATCATTCTAGCACCTAAAAGGTATATTTTGGTCATCGCATATGGACGGCTTACAATGAATATAAGCCAAAGAAATTCTACCAAATGAATTCCCACTGAATTCCAAAGGGCCAAATTCTGCTCATATTACATTTCAATTTCTAAATTCTAAATTCTAATTTCAAATGCTAAAACTCTATACACTCCTTAGAAAGCCATTGATGTGAGGCAATCAGACATCAGACTCTAAACAGCTCCTACATCTAGTTTAAGTGGCCATAAGCTACAATCTGTTTATTGTTCACTACTACAAAATTTAACATATAAAGTTGCTGTATTAAGAGAAACAGAGAATCGACATAAATGTTATTGACAATAGGGATCAGCAGCAAGCACTGAACAAAATACCCGACTTGATGCTCCAGAATTCCACAGGTTTTCTCTATTAGAAAGTAAATTTGTTATGGTAAAAGTGCTCATCACTAAGACCAATATTTCATAGTGATCAAACAAGTGCCTGATATGAGAGAGAAAAAAAAAAACAAAACAAAACATAAACTTACATTGCAGTAGATGGCAACTCCAAATCCCAAGCACCTTTATCCTTTGATGCTTCTGTCATTCATCAATTAGTTCATATATTTGACAAAAGAAATGCAATTGGACATCACAGCATCATGAAGTAAGCATTTTTTTTTCTTTTCTTTTTTTGAACGGTATCATGAAGCATAGCTTTATTGCTAAAATAACATTTAACACCACTTATATACCAAAAATAATCAACAACCACAACATTGATCTCACATGCTTGCAGTCTTATGTTGAAGTGAACAAGACCCAACCCTACAGAAAGATGGAATCTTTTAAAAAAAAGGCTCATGCATTATGAGTCACATAGGACTATGTCAACCAAACAGCTTTAAGCAAAAAATGTGCTACTCAGTACTCGCATTTAATCAATCTGTATTCTCAATCTGACATTGCTTCTCGAGCACCACATTAGGATGGAATGGAATACAAAATTGGAAGAAAAAAATAAATGCCATATGGACCTGCATCAGACTCTTACCCTTCATGTGCCTTGCCTCGCTTCCCAATTGACCAACAGGAACTCCGTAGTCATTAAGGGGCAACTCCGTGCTTTAAGAAATGATAACATATCAGAATACAGTATAAGGAATATTGGACAGAGATCATTCACAGTTCAGTTACCAGCTTAAGTTGTCAAAAGAAAATATGAAGAATGTAATTCACCTGATTGACTTGCCATAATTCCTGACTCGAACCTCAGAAAGATGCTCAGAGTTAACTGAGTAGACATCATTATAAAAAAAAGAAAAAGAAAAAAGATTGTTAAAAGAGAGCTAAACCTGCAGCTGGAAAGACAACTTCTGCCAGTGCAAACCTTTAATAACCTTTGATTGTGAATCTAGCTTGACAGTGACATCTGAGCGATAGATAGCCATGACACGGCATAGATACCCCTTTAGAGGACCTACACGAATTCTCAAGGTTTGTCCGACTGAGAAGGCACCGTCTCTATCCCCTCGGAAGTTGCTTCTAACTAAATTTGATTAACTAAATCAGCAGAAAACCAAAATAACAGAATTTTTACTGAAGCAGCTTGTAAGCACATGCATGAAGGACTATAGAGACATACACGAGCGGATGCTGTCGTCTGGCTGGGAAGGCCTTTTTGGGGAGTGAATTATCTTAGTGGATGACTTGCAAGCTTCAAAACCTGGAGGATATACACCCCCCTGCAGTAACCAAATTCAACAGCGACATCAACACAAGCAGCACATAACATGACAATGAAAAGAGTGACATGGTTATGGGAATACCATGTTTTCATCACAGGCATCCTTAGAACACTTAATACGCTCACACAAGTTGCATTTGACACAGAAGAAACCACTATTCTCCAATTGATTCTTGTCATGGATAAAGATAGTACCACTATATATATGCCTAACAATCCCTTGCCTACCCTGTAAAAAAGAGATTAACAGGAATAATGAACTTGATTTTCAAGTCTTTTAACTTAATTCATGCAAGTACAACAGAACCCCTGTGGTAAATGAATAATATCATATGATGAAAACTAAACTACCTGAAATGGTCCTTCCAAAACCTTGACAATATCTTTGATAGATATGGTATTCATGAACCTATCTGGAGCTGTAAACATATCACAGCATCCATTCCGTATCTCATGTAGCTTGACAGTCACTACTTCAGGTGTTTCTGATTCACCTTTTAGAATCTAAAAGATCATAGTATAAAATGTAAAGATCTTGAGGTACAAAAATGAAAATAGATAAACAGATATGTTTACCTGACAGCCATCACTGTCCACATCTATAATAACCCCAAAATCCTTCTTACTGCACAGAAATTAGCCAGGATAGAACCACACAAGTAACTCCCTCAGTGACAAAGGATAAGTAAATATTGCAAGAGTCAATGGGTAGCAGTGCATTACTTACCCAAATAACACAAGATCATGTAGTCCAAAGCCATGCCTTCTCTTAGTGTCTGAAGTGCCATAGACCGATGAAAGCCAGTCTGAATCATCAGCATCTTTAACCATACTGAATTTCTGAAGCTCATTGGCAGATGGTTGTATGTTCCCATAAATAAATGATCCAAACGACACTTTCTTATACAAATAACCATCCTTTAGCATCAACCCACCAAGTATTTCAAAAGTTTCCCCAGTTTGCCTGTCACGCCTGTACTCTATATGAGGCCGAAAGTCCCTAAAATGGAAGCAAAATTAATTTCACCCACTAAAAAGTTGCAGCAACATCTCTTCTGCTAAAACAAAGGGGGGAAAGAATTACTCAATTTCAAGAGAGCTGATCAAACGTGGAGCCGGAACAGCTGTTTGCTTAGCAATCCCACCACCACCCTGGAATTGAATTTTGAATTGTTTATTCAAACATCTCCAATAATGGAATTCAAAATCTTTGTAAGGTGACTCAACACACAAATAGACACTTCTGGAGCAAGCAAGACAGACATAAGAGTGCTTAATGATGGGAAGTGAGTTTAGAATGAATGTTGCAACTGGAAAAAGATGAACATTTTGAAATCAAACTATAATTATCCAACATCAACAATGGTGTATATTCTCATCCTGAAATTCCTTGTTATGAAACCAAGAAAGTGGAAGGAAAAAGGGAAAAGAAGAAGCAACAGCAAATGCCAAAAAGTGTAAAATATAAAATATACAAAATAAAATAAGGAATCAACGAAACCTTTACTATTTTGAACCACATTGTACGAAGAGGGAATAAAGCTAAACTCAACCTGTTGAATAGACCGCAACTCCTATCCTAAAGACCATAGGCCCTCTTAGGAAATGATAATGGAAGGCAGAAGGGAAAAGAAGAAGCAACAGCAAATGCCAAAACCTGAAAATTCTAAAATATCCAAACTAAAGTAGTGAACCGACAGAAACCTTTACTATCATAAAAGAAGAAGCAAAAGTTCAAGAAAGATATGTGAATCACATTGTAGGGAGAGGAAACAAAGGCTTAACTCAACCTGTTAATGGACCACAGCTCTGACGCTGAAGACCAAAGACCCTCTTATGAAATGAGAACACTCAGAATGGAAGATTTGCAAATTCTGAATAAGAACCTGTTTTTTCCAAACTGGTAACAGACTAGGTTAAACCATAAACATAATCATAGTTTATCCTACGGTAGTAACGGAAGGCCTTTTGCATGAGATCATACTAAAGTACAGTAAATTCTATGATAAAAAAAATGTAGGATTAAATTTTAGGGAACAAAAACATGAAACTTCTCAAGTTTAATGAGCGTGAACATTTCCACCAGTAATCTCAAGTCTGAAACATGTGCTCTATTTGAAATGTAAAGAAAGACCACAAAACTATTTGAAGAAGGGACCAATTGTGATCCATAAAGAGAAATGTTGACGCCATTCACATATATGTTACAAAAATATTGTGCATATTTGATCTGCAAAATACTAATAAGAGATATAGATGAATATTTTGAACCAAATTATAAACAGCACGAGCAAAGTTCACTTAGCAAACAAAGTCAGATCAGAATTAACACCAGGGAATAACTGTACTAATCCAGTGAATCTCCATAAATGATCCTTCAGTACAAAGCAATATAAGACAATGGTTAGAGTAGGTTATGAACAAGAGACTGAGACGCCAACTAAGAAAGACATAATGAAGGGAAGCATGATATCAATGAACAACAAGAACCAAGACACTCATTCAAGTATTCAACGAAATCCATAAAAAAGGAAGAGACAAAAAGAAGCCATTTCATACCTGCTGTAACCAATTCTGTCACTAGAAAAGCACGTAACTTGTAAGATGAACAGCATGTTATTTCATTGAGTTTTCCTGCATGTCTGCTTACTAGGTCTCTACAGTTTTGCAGCAATCAAGATGATCTTGTAACATTTGTGAATAGGAAACTTGACATTGTCATTTTAGAGTGCCTCAACATGGGTAACCTTGTTTAGTCTATTGACTGTGCATCCAAGAACCATCACTGGTAAAACCATAGCTACAAATATAGCTAATTCTAGAAATTTGCAAACATTTCATGTATTAGTTCAGTGATACTCAGAACTCACGACTTTCTTAATGAAATTAGTATTTGTTTTTATCAAACAACTAACATTAGAAGAGGTTATTAAATTGTTTAATAACAAATTCAATAATGTTCACAAGCCTAGTGGAAAAGGATCCAACTATATAGTCATATAAAGGCATTTAACTACCACACCATGCAATTCACTTCCTTTTAATAGTATAAAATTACATATAGAAAAAAACATAAATAAACATAATATGCATTTTAAACATAATACATGCGCGAGTTTCCCTAAACTCCTAAATTTCCTTAAACAATTGCTTTGCCAAATTATTTTCACAGAGGAATGCTAAATGGACACTCTTTATGAGAGTGTACATGTAACATTGTTGCTGGAGCACACCTTTGCGCTCTCCAACTCATTCATGCCATTGCTCCAACATTGGCTGTTTAGTAGTTCAAACTTGAAAAAGCATGTGGGGATTGGATGAACCTAGCATTTAAAAAGTTGTACTTGGAAACGGACAGGTTAAAAACAACATCCTAAATTCTAGATGCTAGGATCACCCAATCTACATGCCTTTTGGACTATTAGACATCCGAAGTTTGAGCAGTGATAGAATGAATCAGATCAAGCTAAGGTGGGATCCGGCAAAAGTGGCACAGTGATGCTCTCATAAAGAGCGTTCATTTAGCATTCATTTTCAATCATAATCATCAAGACCTTATCTCGATTAGGGGTTGGCTCCTCATTTTCAATTACAATTGCAAAAATGAATTACTACAAAAAAGAAAATAAAACAGTTTATAATCAGCAAATCCGGTAAGTGCATCTAAGAAAATTTCATATTCTTATTTATATTTTATGATGGTTCTTATCTATCTTCATTTCATGATGGCCCTCAAATCTCTTAAGCAAAACTCACAAAGCCCATTCTATGACAACCTATCATAATATATAGGTAGAAATCATAATACACATGATAAATAAAAGCATATACCAATATAGTTTACAAGCTTCCAAATATGAGAACTGCAGGTAACAAGGTGTAGAAACCATCATATTTGACTTAAAAACATAGCTGTCAACATGCTTCCTTGGGCATCACAAATAGTGTAGTCAATTGCTTGCTTTGGCTCCCTATAAAGAAAATGAATGTGAACATGCTTTGCCAAACAATACAGTTTAAATTCTTAGGATGGTTTCTACAGCTACTTATGTCTTTTGTATAAGATATAATGAGGTATTAGTTTCTCTACCAACAATCTCTGAATTATTTCCAATGAAATGCAGAACCAACACTGAGGCCAAGCAGGCAAATGAAACATGTAAATTGATGGAAGGTGAGCAGGTAGAAATAATACCAATAAGAAGAAAGATTGGAAATACTAAATGTTTTACCATGTCATGAAACAATTGTAAAGAGCAATGATCGCAAATAACATCACAATGTTGATTACTTCAACCAGTAAGCCATAGCAAGTATGCAAACATCACATTTGATGAAAGATTGAACATGAAATTATATAATGAAAATGTTCATACAAATTTCTGGGCCACGGATCGCAGATCAATCCTTGGGATGAGCTTTATAGTTGCTCTCTTCCGTGCATTGTCAACAGCCACAACCTACATTTATACGATGCAAACGAGAAGTGTGCTCTTAGAACCAGCTAAAAAGAAGCCAGCTTCCACATGATGCATTTCATACCTGTGCTAGATCACCTTTATACTTCCCACACTTCATTCGGACCCACGTGCCCTTTGAAACTCCACTTAGTTTGTTGTCAGCAGACAGCAAATGAATAACTTCATTTTTAGGAAGAAGAGTTATTTTACTTGAGTATAGATTACAGAACCCTTTACATGCCTGAAATGAAAATTATACAATCTAAAGAGTAGGCTCAACTACTAAAAAAGAAATAAAAGATCAATAACGGTAACTAGAATATACCTCAATCACATCAATTTCCCTCTCAGCTTCAATATAAATATAGCCTTTCATAGTCTCAAGAGCAAAAGCAGATACTATTTGTAGTTTAGTTCCAAGGGATTGCAAGTCAATATACTTCTGGATGATGCAGAAGGCCATCTGCTGCTCACGCCCAGCCTGCAATGCAAATGCTTAGCAGGAGAAGACAAAATAAACATATACTCAATTCTATTAATATAGAGAACTGAGCACAATTTAACAGTATACCATGCATTTAACCCTCCATACTGTTGGATCCTTCACAGAGTGCATAACAGACTCAGGATCATCATATCCTTTACTCTCATAATCATGTTCAGCATACACGACATTCTCTGAATTATGGCTATACCGTTGTTTGAGTAATTCTTCCAGTTCATTATCACTCAGCTGCTCTTCTTTCAACAAAAATGGGAGCCTGTGCCCTTTTCCAGTTTCAGTTCCATCTTTCCTCTCTGGCTCTATATCATTCATGAAATATATTCCAAACAAACAAAACTAATCAGCTGTTACAATTCACAACAAGTCACACACGTGAAGTGAGGAGGGAAATTTGGTACAGATCTATAATATCAATTGCAATCTCATCATGAAAAGGTACTATGAATTAACTTTTCAAGTCCCACCATATAACGTAAATGTAAAACAACACAGAAGATAGATTTTCTTAAGTTTATATTCTATGATCTGAAGCAGGAAAGGGAAGAAGAACACTCATTTCTTAGCTGTTCACAGTCCACAAAGACCCACGCCACACAGATGCACATGACTGCGCAAAGAGCATAAATTATTTGGACTTCATGTTTGAGGAGCTGACACAGGAACTGGGAGAAGAATGCCACTTTTCAGATGTTTATAGTACACAAAGACCCACTCGCACGAGCACACATGACTATGCAAAGAGCATAAACTTTCTGGACCCAGCGTACTTCAGGGAAGATGCCGAGTTGTCTGTGACCAAAAATGTGGTAAAACTTCAGAATAGTTGTTCTTAAACAAGTTTACCAGTGCTCAAAAGCTGCCAATATATCACTATCTATGGATAATCTTATCCATGTTCGGTTATGCAAGCGC
This sequence comes from Warburgia ugandensis, assembly GCA_035236585.1. Taxonomy (NCBI): domain Eukaryota; kingdom Viridiplantae; phylum Streptophyta; class Magnoliopsida; order Canellales; family Canellaceae; genus Warburgia; species Warburgia ugandensis. The sequence continues at coordinate 30,934,510 of CP141136.1, forward strand.
CACGCATAACCAGCATGAAGATGCATAAAACTACTTTTGATGACAAAAAATTCTCTCTTTAGAACACGCATACAAGCATCTATACGCATGCCAGAAAGAATTGCAAACTACATTCAAAGAAAACCTAAATGCAGTTTCTAGAAAGAGAAAAACATGGAAAACTGACACGCACAGAGACAGTTAAGAACATGTGACAGACATGGAAACGCACGCAACAAGAAATTGCAACGCATCTGCAAATAAACCCTGAGTGCAGTTTCTTGAGAAAGAAAACACAGAAAGCTTAATATAGAAAAATGGAAACCCTAGAAATGGATTTTGAATAAATGGGATGGAAAAGTTGGGAAATAGGAGTTACCATGATCGTCATTGCCATCCAAGTCTTCGCTGTCGAATTCATCATCGTCATCGGTATCAATGGCCTCATCGTCGAAGAACTTAGCGACTTGGGGCCTTCTCTTTTTACTGGGACCTGCTTTTCCGGAATCATCCCCTTTGGAAATGGATTTCCTCTTCCCTGCTGAAGATTTTCCTGCAATTCCTTTACCCTTGACAGCCATTTTCGTTCTCGATTATCATTAAAAAAAGAAAAGGAAAAGGAAATTCAGGGTTGAGAGAAACGGAGGGGGAGAATAGAGGGGAAGAAAATTTGTTAAGCTTTAAGGTGGGCGGAAGTAATTTGGGGGGGGGAGTGTTTTACCCGAGAGTTGAACAGAAGAGTGCCCCGAGTTGTGGAACTATTTACGGACATACCTTGATGTCGTGGTCACTAGCAAGTTGAGAGGGTAACTTACCCGGACAGAGTTGAAACGAAAAGGGGGCCCATGAAATGGGTTTTTCTGCAGCCCAAACATCGACAGCCGGAAGTGCAACCGTATTGATTGCACTTCAGATAATGGGACCCAATGCTAGTTGATATGAACCGTTCATCTGCTTTCTTCGGCTTTGGATAATACAGATCCCCGATATCGCGTACATTGGATCAGTCTAGCATCTGAAAAGAAGATACATTCCTTTATCTTTTTGTTAGTAATGTTTTATCATTATATACGGACGGCTGGAATTTCTAAAATCATCGGTTTCGTACTCAATCACCAACGAGACATCTTGTTGGATGGTAAAATCATCCAATGGACATGATCTATTTGCCAACTAATAGCAAATGTCAAAAAAATCAGACAGTCAAGATCAATCATATGTGGGGCTCATTATGGGAAATGGGTTGGCTACTGTAATCTGCTGACTAATTGTGGAGCCTGTATGTAAGCCAAGGTGCTGGAGGAAGGCACTTGACCCAAAGCGATCCACCTTTTGCATGGACCAGGGTGATTTTGAGTTATTTACCTAATCCATCCACAAAATAAAAATATATATATCAGAAGAGTTGACCATTGAATCCTAAAATTCATGTTTTTGGCCACTGGTATCCATGCTAAGATTTTAACATTATCGTTTCGTGATAAAAACAACATTTTTTTAACTAATAAATTAGAGACCCAATAGGTCTTGATATATACATCATTTCCATACGAATTCCTAAGAGACTCCCTCAATGTACACTCTTGTCAAGTGTATCCTTAAGACACCCCACTCAACCATGCATTGCAACCATCCTACATCTCTTAAAAGGATACAATTCACTATGCAAAACCCATGTCCTACTTACTGGAGAAGCATCTTAACCTAACCACAAGACTATACTGGCTTATGTACAAAAAACAACTTTTCATATGCTAGAATCATCCCATCAATATGCTTTTTGGAAAACTAAACATCTAAAACTGCGAAATTAGATGAACTAGTAAGATTATGTAAAGGTGGGACCTTTCATAAGAAAAAGTAGAGTATTTTTTGTCTAAGTGCTTGCACGACGCCTTTGGTTTGGCATTACGTTCCTTCTCTTTGGGTTTGTTTCATAGTGTAGATAAAGCACCAATTAGTCATCTTTGTTTTTGTAGTTTGTCTAGTCTTTTTTGCTAACAAAGAGACTGTTAGTGGCAGTTATTTATTTAGAAAAGGTGAAATAAACAAAAAAACACTACCATTAGTGGGGAAAAGCAAGCCATATAGGGTGGTTTTTTCAAAAAAAAAGACTACAAAAAATGCTGGTTGGTAGAGAAAATGAAATTTGGTAGTCTATATATAGGAAAAGACTATAAAAACAAAGAAATCTCTATATTAGGCAAAAAATAAGACAAAGGCTAGGGGTGGTTTTGCTTCCATGGTTGTTGGTTTTTTTCCTGAAGGAGCTACATTGAACCAGATGAGGAGAGAGATCCAGTTGATCATTTAGATTTTTCTCTAAAAGACAAAGGAGAACAAAACAAAGGAGAACCGAGCATAGGAGGTTGGTAAAAGTTATTCCATGATTTCTCTTCTTCTTTTCATCTAATGGACTTCCCTATTTGAAAATGCTTACTAACAAAGAGATTGTTAGTGGTAGTTATTTATTTAGAAAAGGTGAAATAAACGAAAAACACTACCATTAGTTGGGAAAAGCAAGCCATATAGGGTGGTTTTTCAAAAAAAGAGTACAAAAAATGCTAGTTAGTAGAGAAAATGAAATTTGGCAATCTATATCTAGAAAAAGACTATAAAAACAATGAAATCTCTAAATTAGGCAAAAAAATAAGACAAAGGCTAAGGGTGGTTTGGCTTCCATGGTTGTTGGTTTTTTTTTTCCTGAAGGAGCTACATTGAACCAAATGAGGAGAGAGATCCAGTTGATCATTTGGATTTTTCTCTAAAAAACAAAGGAGAATAGAGCATAGCAGGTCGGTAAAAGTTATTCCATGATTTCTCTTCTTCTTTTCATCTAATGGCCTTCCTGATTTGAAGATGCTTACCATTGTGTCCTCTATGATCCTTGAATCCATGGTTTCTAGGTCAAGAATCAGTATTAAACTCTTTCATTTCCCTGATCTTAAAGATTCCAAGGTTAGGGTTCTTTTCACCCTTGTTATTAATTTTTTGTTTCTTTTTCATATAATTAATGCTTCTTTTTCCTTTGCTTTTGTTGATTCCAAAATGTCTCTATTCTTGTTGTGAGTGTTATTTGTCTAAATTATTCTCATATGTTTTTGTTATGTTGTAGCATGAAACCTGGTATCAGAGATTCTTAGAATGCATCTATTATTATATAGTCGTATAGGCTTATAAATGAATGTATCTACTACTTGTGTCTATGTTTTGCTATATCATGAAACCTAATCTTAGAGATCTTGTGTACTTCTTACAAAATCACAAGTAGAGTCTATAATTTGTCAAATTCCAAATTTTACAAATATGAGGATTAGTTTTTTAATGCCCATCTTTTCACAGTAACATAAAAAGATCAAAACACATGATAAGAAATTATCATGTAATCCATGAAATTATAAATGGAGGAGATGTGATAGTTGCAAAAGTTCCCTCATTGAAAAATGTGGGGGACCTATTGACAAAACCATTGCGACAAAGTATTTGATAGACACTTAGTGTCTAGGGGAGTCAGGATTATACATGATTAACTTTGAGTGCAAGTGGGAGTTTGATAGAAATGTATGCTCTATGAAACCAATTATTTAACATTTATCATATGATGGTTTGAATAAATTCAACATTTCATTATCATGGTATGGCAATTTTACAATTAAAGGTAGTCTTTTGTTAAAGATCTAACAAAACATGATAATATAGTTAGAGAGTCATGAAATGATCTCATGAACCTTATGCAAACATGGTAGGAATTTCTTAATAAATTGGTTGACAACCATAGTAAAGGAGAAATGGAATTCCAATTTTATGTACACCTAAGATAATACTTAATTAGAATTGGCTTCTAAGGTCATCAAGGTAGAGATCTTGAATACACATTAGAGTGCGTGGAAGTGTTTTATACATATGATATGATCTTAGTTATCCAAAACACTTAGTGGACAATATATGAAAGTGTTACTGGATATATAATCATAAATACCCTTGGACTTAAGGAACCCATATTTCTAAATGAGATCTTATATTTGAGTTTAGTGTGCAGTGCATAATAAAACATATTTGAGGTTAATTCTAAGGGCACTTCAACATTCATAAACTCATAAATAATATAGGATGTCCACCAAGAGACCCACTCTTAGAAATATATTTAAATAAATGAACTTGGAAAAACCCAACACCTTGGTGATCTTGGATAAAATGTTTATCAATTTAATTTTGTATCTATGTGTATTTAAAATAATATTATTTTCAAAAGAAGTTTTTGAAAAATATTTAAAGCCCCATTGTACTTAATTGTACAAATGTGACATGCCTTGTGGCAAATGGGTTCACTCTCCCCATATAGATGTTGCATATTAATATAGTTAGGTAAAATGGTATAATGATAATTTACTCATAAAGATATTGTAGAAACACATGCCACCTTTCTTATTATAAGTTAAGACAAAAATCCCTTGATGATGATCTACTTTGACTCCTAGACATTTCATCTATTTAAGATTCTAAGGAAAAATTTAATGAAAAGTATTGCAAGATCAAAAGCATGAAAAATATAGAATAAGGGCAAAAAGGCCATACAACCACACATCCCACTGGTGTCCACTATTGGAGCAATCTCATGAGCAACTACATGACCTCATCTAGTGAATTGCTATCACATGACCCATAGGCCTTAGACATGTGCTCTCTTCCAAAAGATGATGGAAGTATCTAGGTGATGATATGTGCATACTATCACATAACCATGGTCCACCTTATGAATTGGTTTGTTGTGACCATAAAACAACTTTTGTGTGTGTGTGTGTGTGTGTGTGTGTGTGTGTGTGTGTGTGTGTTGCAATGGGATGTGTGTTGCAATGGGATTAATTAGAGGTATCCCTTGGAATGTTGTATAAAGAGGCACTTTCCCAAGAGCAAAGGAAGGTAATGCATGTGATAAAGTTGTTTTATTCTTGAAAACTTCTCTTGGAAAGTTCTCAAAGCCCTTAAAAGGCTTAAAGACTATGGTAGAGAGTGAAAGAGTGATCATCTTATCGCATTACTATTAAGTGTTTAATTTTGGTCAAAATACCCCTAATTTAGCGTTCAATTAGATCATCTAAGCGTTCATATTTGTAAAATTTAGCTTGATTTTGAATGTAGCTTCAATTGGCCATCCAAACCTTAATTTGTCAAAATTAATGGTTAGATGATCATTAGAATTCATTAAATGGCTAATGTACGGTTTATATGATTCTAATTTAGTCTTTTCTTTTGTAGATCAACCAAAGGACGCACAGACAACTACGATAAAAGTTAACGGTGCAGATCATTTAAAAAAGGATTGATGGACTAGATCACCCATGGAGATGGATGGTCCACTTCTTTTAAAGGATGGTTCACAAAAGGAAACCCAAATTAGCAAGGATGATGTAAAGGGCAACTCCTTCCCCCACTTCTCTTTCTTTTTTTCTCCTCTTTCCCTTCCTCTTCTCTTTTTCTTTCCTTCATTCTCTTTTTCCTTTCCCACTCCTTCACTTCCTCTCTTTGGCTGTATGCTAATAGGAAACTGTATCCAATCCACTTTCCTCTTGTACCTCTCTCTCTCTCTCTCTCACTACCTTCTCTCCTCTTCCCCATAAGTCTCTCCTTCACTTCTCTTTTTGGCTGACCAGTAGGACGTAGGAGGGAGGCAAAAACTGTCACCCCCCTTCTCTCTTCTTCCCTCTCTTCTCCCTCTCCCTCTCCCTCTCGTTTCCACCTCCTTTCTTCTCTTCTTCACCCCCTCTTCCTATTGCCTTCTCATCTTTCTCTATTATTCTCTATTCTCTCCCACATTCCTCGTCTTTTTCTCCCTCTCTCTGTTTCCGTTCTTCTCCATCACCCGAACCAGCACCATGCATCACCCTTCTTCTGCTTCACTGCTCCATCGCACTAGTCTCAATCCCTCTATTGCTCATCGCCCCAGCACCCTGCTCCCTCTCTTCTGGCCTTGCCCCACTTCCTAGACCATCCTCTACTTTCTCCTCCCTCACTCCTCTTTCCAGGCAAGACCACACCACCCCCTCTTTTCTCCTCTCTCTCTCTCTCTCTCTCTCTCTCTCTCTCTCTCTCTCTCTCTCTCTCTCTCTCTCTCTCTCTCTCTCTCTCTCTCTCTCTCTCTCTCTCTCTCTCTCTCTCTCTCTCTCTCTTCAATATCGCACTCCCCATCTCGTCTGCTCTCTCTCTACTTTCTACTCAATTCAAGCCTTCTGCACCTCTTTCTTCTCAACCATCCCCATTGATTCACCCTCCTCTGCCAGCCGGCTCTCCAATCAACCTCCACACTAGGCATAGCACGTCTCCGGATGGTAGCTCAACACTTTCCGAATCGTGCGCTAATTCCTTCCTCATCTGCCGTTTCTCTAAGTCGGACGGTCCAAAGACAGAAACCCAAGTTGGGTTTCCAAGCTTTTTCCTCTCCCTTCTTCTTCCTCCCTCTTTTCTCCTATCTTCTTCTCCCTCCTTTTACATTTTTCCCCTCATCACCATTTTCCTGGTTTTTTTTTTGTTAAAAACCAGAACCCCAGAAATTTACAAGTTTGCCCTGTTAGATCTCAAAAATTCCACCTCTGTCCTTTCCAGTTAATACCATCCATGTCCTCAGTTTAATACCGTCTGGGTCCCTAGTTTATTTACTTATGTGTCCCTGTGCTATTCTAGTTTTACATTATCATCATTTTGACTATCCAGGGACAGTGTAATCCAGGGATAGGCTTATCCAGGACGACTTTTAGTTTTATTTTCTGTTTTCTTTGGAATAAATAATTGTGTACATTGCAATAGTTGAATAAATTTGAATTTTAGTTTATTCTTAGTTTATTTCTAGTATAGTCTTTGTTTTGGTTCTTTTATTAATTGACTTTTATCGAAAACTCCACCATTTTAAATCAAGTCATAGTGGGATCGACCCATACTTGCATAAGCTACACTACAATAGCCTGTGCACTTGCGGTTAAACAATCAACAATTACTCTTATGGGAGTTCTAATTCAAATTTTCTAAAAGACTAGTCTTTTTTAGGAGCTATTTCTACAGTATTATATTGAGCTTTGTTTATAGTATTATATTAGTTTTTTGGTATTTTAGTTTTTCTTATTTCTCTGCATAGTTAGGTATAAATTTTTTGCTCTCTTATCTATTTAATTATTGCTATCTCACATTTTAGGATAATTTCGGCATGTAGAATAGCCTCTTATATTAAGTTCTTCCACTTTTTAAAATAGATTTCTTACTTTGATTAGTAATCTAGAGGGGAGGGGAAGGAGAGGAGTCACATGGACCTCTTCCTCATAGCTTGGCTAGGGGATCTCCCTATTCTCTTAATAGGAGGGACCTCTATAACATAAAGCATAAGATGGTAGTTCTTCCATTCATTTCAGTAATGTATTATATCAATTCAAGCCCAATAAAGGAGCTTCCTCCAACCTTTATGGTAGGAGGAACTTTTTAACTCGTAAAAGAATTCAGACATCTTCACAAAGTAGGCATTGAAGGATTTCTCATATTCCTCTTGCATTAGATGCAAATTAGGTGGTTGAAGTTTATTCCTGTAAGTGCACAGTTACTCAGTTGTAGTATTTTGTAGGGCAATTCTACAAAGAGGATATAGTGTGAAAGCTAAAGCAACAAATTATCTTAAAATAATGAACTTAGAATGATGTAAGAATTAAATTAAAAGGAATTGAAGATGATGATCAGATAGATGAGATTAAAATGAATCATTTTATGAATGAATAATTAGGATTAAAGATCACTTAGACTAAAATCAAGCTCACCACTTATTATTTCTCTTTACAACTCAAGAAATAAATAGAATCTACAATTATTTTCCAAGTTGAGATTAATTTCCATATTGACTTTCTAAGATGGTTAGAACATTAGAAATTAAAATAAGAGTTTCCTACTTATATGCTAGGATTATTGTAATCCTAGTCTAACAGAATTTAGCCTAGCATGATACTAATCTATAAAAATTGATCAATTTCATAATGCTATATATATATATATATAATATAGCAAAAGAAGTCCTAAAGACTATGGAAATATAGCATGAAGCTACCATGAATGAAATTGCAAAACATACATCTTAACTTAGCTAGGATTAACATGTTTTATAGCTATACCTAGGATTGGTGAAAATTGTCCTGGGATGTGTACAAAAAGAAATCTTAACTTAGCATAATCTAAGTACAAAATAATTTCCTAAGTTTATGCTAAAATAAATCACATACATTATGCTAAAACATAAATGTAAATCATCACCAACAAGCTAGAACAAAACACATAGTGAAGTGCTAAAACATGAACATAAATTCACATCTAAATGCTTGAATAACATCCAAACATGAAATCTAAATAACAAAACATTTAAACATTCGAGATAAAATAAAGGAAAAATAAACTTTTATTGAAATTAATCTTTGAATCAATACACTAACCTAAGAATAATAAAGGAAAATTAAAAATAAGAAACTTCTTGGATTGAAGAACAATTCTTAGTAGACCTTGATTTGTCATGCATTAAGCAACCTTTCTCTACAATCTACTCCTTCACCAAAGCCAAGCAGTGAAAACCAACCAACAAAGAATGCTAAATGAGGTCTCCAAAATAAAACATCCAGACAAGAGATCCAAAAGAGAGATGTGTTGTTTCTTTTCTTTCTTCTTGGGTACAAAATGTCTTACAACCAAGAGAGAGAGAGAGAGAGAGAGAGAGAGAGAGAGAGAGAGAGAGAGAGAGGAGAGAGAGAGAGAGAGAGAGAAGAAGAAGAAGAAGAAGAAGAAGAAGAAGAAGAAGAGCTACCCCGAACATTTCTCCTTCCTAACCAAGAGAAAAAATGCTATCTCCCTACTCCTCTTCCAAATAGCAAATTAAAAAAAAAAAAAAAAAAAAAACCCAGTCCAAGTGAAACATGCCTGAACCCCTTTTAATAACATGTTTTCTTTCTCTCCTTATGAAGTGTTTCCTTCTAAAGCAAACGTCTCTTCCCTCTTCCAATAGTAGCCTTTCAATTTTAGAAAACATCATATCTTCTATAAATAAATCATTTTATTTCCTTCCTTCCAAAACCACATGTTCCAGTCCTCAAGAGAGAGACAACCAAGTCTCCCCTTCTACCCAAAATGATTTTTCATTTCTTGAATGGATCCCCTCTTTTCTCGTCTTGTGCTCCCATTGGTCCCCCTAATAAGCTTTCTCTTGAGTCCCTCTTTAGAATCTCTCCAATCTATACAAGTTCATCCCTCCTTTCTATCTTTCTTAGCTACCTTGATTACTCTTCCTGAGAAACCTCTAAAGTAGCCAATTCTTTCCCAAGTGAAAACATCCACTTTAGAGGCTCTTAGGAAAGCTCAAATGTAATCAATTTTGGCCATTGAATCATCTCAAAACCTATTGAATTTTGACTGTAGGTTTCCTATTTTTCTTAATTCCAACTTAGATGTTTTTGTATCTCCTATTTTTCGTCATGACCTAGAAATTATTTAAGATTCATGATATGTATTTTGATGTGCATTTTATGTTTTTAGATGCATTGTATATATTTGAATAGTATATCTAGATTTAATGGATGATTTATGCTTTTAGATGTATCATATGGATTCGATTCATACATTTAGACTTAATGTATGATTTGGGTTTTTTATTCATTATTTGATTTCATGTATGATTAGTGCACAACTAGTAAGTTGTACAGGGTACAAAGGTACCCAAGATTTCACATTTTGATTTACATAGTTTTGTTTTAGATGGTTGCTTTCACCTGGTGGCTACTATACTAGGAGGGTTATAGGGTTGGCCACTTGCCTTCTTAAGATATTTGATACCAAGCCCCAAGGAGAGTTTAAAACTCAAGTGTGGCATCATGGGAAGACCACATGTTGTGATCCAGCTCCCTCCATGCTAGACAATAACCTGTTTCCTGTTTTGATATTCATGGTGATGATGCAAATCGATCCTGCAATAGGGTTGTGTTGTGGCATAGTGGTTCACGATTTCTGAGATTTGGATTGTTGAGAAAGCATTATGCCTTAGGAGTGATGGGGGCATTGACATCTCGAACTAATATGGCATGATGATGCCCCGGATTTATGGTATGAGTACTCATGACCACATATAGTGGGTGGTAACGACAAGTGTTTAGGATACTCGTAAGGTCTTGTAAGAAGGTAACACTATATTACTATGCTCTTAAGAGCCTTTAGATGTATGTATGTATGTATGTATGTATGTATGTATGTATGTATGTATGTATGTATGTATGTATGTATGCATCATATTCTTTGGATGTAGTGGCTAGGAATACCAGATGGTAGGGGTTTAAGACATTCATAAGTTCTTGTGAAGAAGGGGTCTCCATTGATGGTGCGTTTTAGCACTATATTACTATGCTTTTAAGAGCCTTCAGATATTTAAATGCATCAAATTCTTTAGAACTATCTTGTAGACAACATGGATAACCTTTGCATGGATACATCATAAATTTTTGTACTTATATTGTACATGGATGGTCTAAGTCCTAGATTAAATGTTTGGATGGTATGTTGATAATGCATTCTTGAACCACATTAAAATATGCATTTATTATTATTGAAAAACCTTGGAGATGATACATAAGGAAGTGCATTGGTTGCATCAATGTATGGATGAGGGTGTGCCACTGATTTTGTTTTTGTAATCTTTGTTCTTCCTACGAAGTATATCTCCATATACTCACCATCCACACCACATATAAGCGTGATGAAAGTATGGGCAAGGAGGCCAAGTGAGGAGGATATCAAGAGTAGCTTGAGATTGCCCTAATAATGTATGTTTAGCATGAAACATTTCTATTTGACTTTTAGGTTTTGTTCATGGATTGTATACATAAAATTGATTATCATTTTTTGGATATGCATACATATGTTTTGTACACATTTGATCATGGGCTATGCTTGGACAATATTCTAAAAAATGGTAAAATATGATTTGAACTGTTTTGAATTAAAAACCTTTAGTTTTTAAAAATTGTGAAACATGTTTCGGTTGGTAGAGATGACACTTGAGGTTTTAGAAAAATTCTTTTCATAGAAAATGTTTTCACTTGTTTGTTTTTAAAAATGAATTTTCCAAACTAGGGGTCGCACATTTCGAAAAGAACTACAACAAGTTGTTTAAAAACTATATTTGCCACAAAATTTCTTTGATACACTCCTCAATGCCCATAGTACACTAGTGACCCATTTTTTGTGTCCGATCTATGCAAATCCAAATAGATTTGACTGTCGATCATGATTGGATTGTTGATTGAACACCATATCAATAGATTTGTGACCAAGCCTACCATCCATCATGATCCGACTATTGATCTATCTCCAAATGGAAAATCTGTAATTGATCTAACCATTCATTACAATCTAACCATCAATCGATTCCCAAAAGTTAGATCTATGATCAATTTGCGAACCCCTGCATGATCCAACTATCAATTAGTCACGAGAACCTAGACCTTTGATTGATCTGATTTGTTCATCATGATATAGCCTAGACTACTCACTAAACATCATATTTGTGACCGATCCACCCCTCTGAGATGATCCGACCGTTAACTAGCCACTTAGTAACTAGATATGCCATCAACATGAGCTCCCAATTAGATCTTGACATAGATTTCACACCGTATCATCTGATACGTGATTAGATCCCACCTCTCACCTTAATATAACCATAGATTAGTGAACCGATGCCAAAATTCATGATTAAGTAATTCACCTTGATCCGACCCTTAAATCTATAACCAAAATCCTAGAACAACAATATAATTAGCGCCTTCCTAAGATCTAATCATTGATCGACCATCTGACACCAGATTTGTAAGGTCAACCACTATATCCCTCTCTGATCTATAATGGTTCTATGGTTAGAGTGATATATCAACATATCCTTGATTCCTACTACCTAGATCAGCAGCAGCCACGCTCAATTTGAGCCATCCAATTTTGGATCGACAACTAGATATGCAATCAATCAAGGAAACAAGCCGAAGGAGTTACAAACGTGAAATGAGGATAAGTGCCAAACAAGGTAGGTGGATTAAAATTTGCTATCTTGGAAAGATTAAAAATGGCTATCTTTTGATAAGAATGAATTTATACATATGATGATTTACATATGTATTGTCTTTAATTACTAAAGTATGAAAGCATGTGAAAATGTAGTTGATATCTGTGATACATTTCATTTCGTCAAAGTCATGAATTTGATGATTGAACTTAAACTTGAAAATGCCAACATTGCCCTAGTTATGATGCCCCAAATAAAAGAGTGTGAAATACCCCCATTAGACTAAAACTTATATACATATGCCTAAATCTAATGGACATTATAACACTTTAAACATGGTTTGGTCCTAAATCACTTAGGAAACTATAGTATACTCTGTAGGAATACACTTAGAGCTTTAGATTCTAACTAGACTTAGAATGACTATTTTTTACTTAAAATAGTAAGAACATATAAATACACACACACACACACACACACACACACACACACACACACACACACACACACACACACACACACACACACACATTCAAGTTAGGAATGCTGGAGTTCCTTTTTAGAGAACTATAAGGTAGTGTCCAACACGAACTCAACATGATGTAGTGAAAAACTATCTTGCAGGATCACCCATAGAAAAAACTCACCTTTCCGTAGGATAGAATCCCTTCCAACTTGAGTGTTGGGTCTTAAACTCACCATAGGCTAACTCACAAAAGAGTATAAAAGATGTTAAACTGGTTATAAGAAAAACTAGACAGACTTAGGTTGCCCTTGTACATGATGACTGAGAATACCTTGCTAGACTAGCAATGATGCCTCTAAAACTTAAGGTCAATATCTAAACATAAGTTACTATTTAATTGAATTACCAAATTAGGCATCAAGACTAAACCATTCATTAAAAACTTATAGTTGAGTAGCGTAGACAAGTTAACTGAAATCATAAATTGGATTAGTATATTCGCAATCTTTTCATATTGTACCATTGTTATCTTTGATTATCTTGATTGAATATGTCTTTAAACTCTTGCTTACTTATGAATGTATAAGAAATGCCATTGGATAGCTAGAAATTATGCAAAACTAGTTATCAATGGACAAGTATGTTAATAGCACATGTGATGTACCTCGTTGAATAAAAGTATTCAGCTGCTAATAGAGAGAAGATTAACTAACAACGTGAATAACTGAATAACTTGAGCATGCGTAACTCCATTTCACTTAGCCATATTTGAGAACAATAGATGAACTAAAGTACAGCGTGAAAGAAGGATTGAATATTAAACTGAGAACTTTAATCTCACATTACTCAAGGACATTAGCTAAGATAGAACTTGAATAATATGTTTACTGTTATTAATAGAGACTTTACTATTGATCTTATTATAGTTCACTTCATTATATGTGTTTATAATTTGTCATAAGGCTCATGTTAGATAACCATTATACTTAGATATATGGTTGACTTATGTGAAACGTGAGAAAGCACCACATTATACATAAGAGAGTAAATAATCATGAGTCATGAACAAAGTATGAATGATTGAACTATTGTAGTTTCTTGAAATGAAATTGGGATGCTTGCTTTTGAATATAAAGTGCATTATCAAATGAACGTGAATGCAGTAGTCATGAGCTATGAGCAAAGTATCAATGATTAGACATTTGTTATTTATGAAATGGATTTGAGATGTTTGCTTTTGAATATAAAGTGCATTATCAAATGAATGTGAATGCATGACTTCAAGGCTCATGAAAACTATGTTTTATCTATGATATTATGGATTGAAGGTTTTCATACATTAGCAATGAATGAATTTGAATGGCTACTTGATTCATTATTGTTCCACTAATATTTCCTATTTAGTACCATGTGTGCTTGTGTGTGGAAGTGTAGGAAAATTGTGATATTTGGGTTTCATGCTTTTCTTTTTAGTCTTACTTATGACAACAAGTAAGCAAGAAGAACATGTGAGATATGTAAAAAAGTCTACTACTTGTAGGAATTTGGTTTTGAAAATATGATTATGCATAAATCATGCCAGTACATATGAAAAATTCTGCACTTTAAAATCATTTGAGTTTTCTCACTTATGCATGAGATGGTGTAAACCTGACCATTCTATATTTCAAGTTATACTTGATTTAGAAAGTGATTTACCAATTTTTTGGATGTTTTAAGAACTCTTGGAGCAGTTGTAAAGCCTGTGATGTTTGATTTAATTTTAGAAAAAAATAGCTTAATAGTGGCTCAAGTAGGTAGACCTTGAGGCGTGTGCTCACTAAGTAGTTGTAAGGCCTGACAATGGTCCAAGAGTGTTGGACCCTATCTAGAAGCATTGGATATTGTGTGATGTTTTGTTGATGTCCAGGAGTGTTGGACCTGTCCAGGAGCATTGGACAATATTGTAATGTGATATCAAGGAGGTCTCTACTAGTAGGACAGGTGTACCAATGTCCTCGCGATAGGACTAAAAGGGTCGCCCTATATGTATGTATGAGTATTGCATGATTTGATGAGTATATTTGCAAAACCTTGATTATTTTCCTCATCAAAGCATTTCTTTTTATGTTTTTCATTATCGTGGATTCACTAATCGAGGTTTTACGTGAGAGTGTATTTTAAATTGTTTTAAAGATATTTTTAAGTATAATGTTAATTATTCTAGATTTCAAGTTATTGTTAAATTTAAGCATACCTTTGATTATACATGCTCTATTAAACTATTGTAAGCTTAGTTCCTATCTACGTTCATGTTCTTAGATGATGGTTTTTATCAATTTATTTTGACACACACGTACACACACACGCACGCACATATTGATTCTTCTAGATAGATGGTGTTTACAAGGTTTGGTTAACGAGTTGTATTGAATTGATTGAGCATCATTAGTAGTTATGCATGATCATGTACCAAACCATATATGAATTTGAAACACAATATGTTCATAAAAGGGCAATAGATGAGACGAATACATGAACAATGGATGACCTTAAAGTATCATATGTTATGAATGGAATTGAATGATTACGTATATGGATGAAAAGTGTTCTTATATGAGTAAATGTTCATGAAATGATAACAACATAGGAGTGCTTGGATATATATATATATATATATATAATTGAAGCATAATAATGTACTCATACTTTCATGAACTTGGAAATACATAGGATTTGTCAACGTATCTACTTAGGACATGTGAATAAATTTCATATATTGTATGCTTTGGGATTACTTGAGCATCCATTTTAAGACATCATGATTTCTTTTAAAGGCCAAATTACATTGGTTATGTAAATTGTGAACTGATAATTTGGTCTTTGAAGCTCCAAATGTAGATTGGGGATTTAATGGACCAATAATTAAAGCCACTTTGAAGACTATGTTGGAAAACATTTAGAAAACCAATCATGAGGATTTAGACCGATTAAATAAATGAATATCAATTTGGCTTTGAAGCTTGGAAATCTTTGGATTTAATGTTTCTATATAATCTATGGGCATCTCTATTGAAGGTGTAGAACTTGAATGCAACAAACGTTGATGCTGTTAAGAAGCTACGTTATATATGCTAAAATCTTCATGTCATCACATGCCTAACCTATAAGTGTAACATTTATTAATGAAAACTACAAAATAATACCTGTATGATAGAATTAGCACAGAAATGAATCTTATTCACTATCCAAATATATGGTAAGTTAATTATTGGCTGATGAGGGCACACATTCCCAACAATGTTAGCTTTTCCTATTGAAAAACCATTAGCCACAAGAAACTTGTCCAACCTTTTATACTAACCTCTTGGAGCTTGTTTCAGGCAAGGAAGAGTCTCGAATAATTAAAAACATGATCACAAATTTCAATATTTTCAAAGCCTGTTGGTTGTTCAGCTCAAACTCCTACATTTGTAAAACTATTTAGAAAAGAACTCTTCACATCTATTTGGTAAAGTTTGAAACCTTTGAAACATACCAATGCAAGAAGCATTCTAATTACTTCTAACCTAGAAATTGGCACAAAATGGTCATCAAGTTTAATGCTGAAAACCCACTTGGTTCTAGTGATAGGATGGTCATGAGGTCTAGGAATAAGACTTCATTGTCTATTCTTATTGGTTTGATTCAAAATTTCTAGCATTGCCATTATCTAATCCACATAACAATGCATCATAAGTAGTCTTGTGTTCAATTTGAGATAACAAAGTACTAAATTAACATACACTTCTCAAATTTAATCTTGCTTGTGCCCCATCTGATTGATTACCTATTATTTGGTCCTTTGGATGACCACATGTATATCTTCAATCCTTTGGCAATGTTTGAGTGGATCCTATTATTGTTGTGGAGAAGTTTCAACTTCCTTTGAGGCAACTTTTTTCTCCATTGGTATTGAGCTTCTCCATTTTTTTTTATGTAAGATCATCATCCTCATCATTCAAGATAGAATGTTTTTCTTAGGGTAAATTCATCAAAGGCAACATGAATGGACTCTTCAACCATTAGAGTCTTTAGGTTATAAACTCTATACTTGTCAAGCAAATAATGGCCAAGAAAGATACCTTCATTAGATTTAACATTGAAAATCCTAAGTTTATTCTTACTATTGTTCAAAATGAAATATTTCTGACCAAATACATCAAGGTATGAGCCATTGGTTTCCTACCTTTCCAAAGTTCATATGGTGTTCATTTCAAAATTGGTCTCATGGTGCATCCGTTTATAACCTAGTAAGTTGTATACATAGCTTCTACCAAAAAATATTGTAACTCACCATTCTCATTCAACATGGTGCTAGCAAGTCCTCCTATTGATATATACTTTCTTCTAGCAATACTAGTCTATTAAGTTTTAGAAGATGAGAAGTTATGGTATATGTTATGCATTGAATATCATTTTTTAAATATTAGTTTTTGAATTCTCCATCATTCTCACTCCTAATAAGGAAAATCATAAATATTTTCTCATTTTGAATGTTTTTCACAAAGTTTTGAAAACATTTTGAAATTTTTATCTTTTGAAGCTAAAAACTTAACCCATGAAAATCTAGAAAAGTTATCAACAGCAACCAATGCATGCCTTTGACCACCAAGGTTGGAAGTTTTAGAAGGGTCAAACAAATTAAGATGCAACATTTATAAAGGTCTTTCAATTAAATTATGTTCTTTAGTTTTAAGAACTCTTTGTCTACTTTCCTTTTTGACAAATGTATACAAGTAAAATTAGTCAGATTTAAATGGGTAATGAAAAATACTTATTAGTACCTAGCCTATTTATCATGAGTGGGATAATGACTAACCTCCTAAAATCACATGGAAGGCTTGGAGAATAAAATGTGCTCTTAACAACTTCCAAATTAGATAGAACAATGCCTTTAGCATTAGAGGTCACAACTATATATCTTCTTGAAGCTAGTCTAATAACAATCCTTCTTAGTAGAGCTTAGCTTGAGAAAAGCTCAATGTTGACACCAGATCATCAATGACCAAGATACAACCTCATTTTTTGGTAGAATTAGGTTTCTTGGCTATTATAGCTAGCTTAAGGAGAGAGATCACTAGTCTTAAGATGCTAAGAGGAACATATGTTAATATATTTGAGTTTTCGACTATGTGAGAACTTGATTTTATAATTATGCAGGTAAAACTCATGGGTATGGATAATCCAACTTGTAAATTAAATGGGTGGGGGAGGTACTTGCAATTTTAAATGGGTCATCAAACTATAGCTCGTGATTGGAATTGCACAGGTGCAAGCTCTAAGTCTTATGTGTGATGGGCTAACATTGACACCTTTATGAGCTGAGCAAAAGATGTAGCAATAATAGTGCATAGACATAATAAAAAAAGGTTGAAAAGAGAAATCAAGATAGTCTCTTCAGAAACATTTGATATAAATGGAAAGAGAAATCAAGATAGCAATTAAGTTGGTTGAAGGAAGGATTTTCTCTTCTCATGGATTTTAGAAAATGAAGTCAAATCATAGCTAACATGGAGTTAGCCAATCTTGGTTTCACTCAATCTAGTGTGAGTTTGATATATTTTGCCATTAGCAGACTACATCATTGTTACTCCAATTTGAGTTATCTTGATTTTTATGAAACTCTTACTAGCTCATTATTAATGAACTAAGCCTATTATCATCCTAGGTCTTACAAACTCGCTGTTAGTCTATCTTATGTCGCCAAGAATTTCATAAAACTTGAACTAGCTTGGTGCTAGTGGAGAAAATCTTAAGTATGCTGCATTCATATGAGTTTTGGGTTAGGGTAAATTCTTATTGTAAATTGAACCCTCTTTTAGCTTGGAGAAAAAATGGAGAGGAATTGTTTTTCACGTAAGTTGCAAGAGTTTGAGAAAATAGGGATCATACATAAAAAATTGATACCCATACTTGTTTTAAGTAAGAAGTTATTAATATACATATTTAAATAGGAAGCTATTTATATGATGGGCCTTAGAAGCTAATCGCACCATTTTCAAATAAGAAGCTATTTACATGGTAGCGCTTAGAAATTATCCATATATATTTTCAAATAAGAAGCTATTTACATAGTAGAACCTATAAGCTATCCACACCCATTTTCAAATTAATGATCTGGATGCTCCACACACCAAAGCCTTCCTGCACTGTGGCACATATGGAGTCTTTCACTTAGGTGACTGGGGTTTGAAGCTATGGATAGGTGTAACTTTTGAGGTAAAAAAGGCTATGGAAGGACCACAAGTAGGCTTCATAGTATGCATGCTGGGTCTACAAACAGGTTCCATCATGAGTAAGGAGGGCTACCAATTAGCTTCGAAGTATGCAAGGATGGCCCACAAATATGCTTCCTATATGGAGGGCTTCTAATAAGTTTCACAGCATGGAGTGCTAGCTAAGAAATATGTTCTTATTAAAGGTCCTTACTCTATGCCTTTGTAGGTTTCATAAGAATTGGCTTGAGAGTATATCATCCTAACATTTTGAAAAATATGGCTAACTCAAGTAGCATTGTATTTGGCCTATTTAAGCAAAAATAAAAATTTTGACTTCATGACTATTTATATCAAGCTAGTTTCAAGCAAACTCGGGCTAGATCTAATGGCCTCAAATTTGACTAACATGTTGTAAAGTGAGAAAAGAGAAAAGTGTGGACATTAAGACTAAAGTATTCATGGAAATCTAAACCAAATAGGAACTTAGAGCCTTGTTAAAGAGAAAAGAAGAATTTTCTTAGTAATTATTGATTGGGAAAAGAGAAGGGTCCAATTCAGCCACTGGAAACTAATATCAACAAAGAGAATTCAAAATATGACTATAGAGAGAAATTGGATGAAAATGAAAGGATCCATAAAGCAAACATTTTAGGGCCCAATCAATCATTTGATGAATATGATATTACATGAAATCAATTAAAAGACTGCAAAAAATGGAATGTGGCAAAAAGAAAGCAAAAGTTAAGCTTATATGTAGATATGGATATGATTACATCCATTATCGTTCCCAATTTTCTATGGATAGATTCTTTAGATAAGGAAGTTCTTTACAACTTTAGTAGTCATAACTCTTCCCCAAAGATCCACACCTTTCACATCTCTATATAGAAGTACACCTTTTATTATACATAGACCATGCTTAGTTGTATCCTCATATGGTGATAAAGTGATGTGGTGGTGGTGGTGCAATTTTGACCTAGGGATGCCTCTTCACCCAAAGATAATTAGCTTTCACATCTCTATGTAGTTGTATGCCTTATTAGGTGTAGATCATGCCTGTGTGTATTCTCAGATACAAACATAAAAATGGTGATAAACAATTATGTTGGTGGTGGAATTTTGACCACAGAGATGAAGAGCTACTTAGTTCAAGTAATACAAGGCCAAGTTCATGTGATATAAGGCTGTTGGCTTGTGGTGGGTGTTGGTCACCTGCGTGGAAATTTTCTTGAAAGTTGAGGAATCATGATGAACCTACTCAAAGGTTTTGTGAGCTTAAGTGGATCATTTATAACTCGGTTGTATCATGCTTTCTATGGTGAGAATTCAAAGTCCCTGATACTCCTAATTGCTTGGCTATCATGTATACCATAAGGATCATGAGGGTGGCTCATCAGCCTATTGAGTTTAAGATTTTCTTCATATTTTTGTATATTATTTAGGCTCTAGCCTGGTATTTGATGATTATAATCATCCTTAAAAAAAATCTTAATTTTACTAGGCTAAAATATGTTCCTAGAAATAGTGCTATTCTTGTTTTCCTCTCTTCCCACCAGCTATTTTTATCAAGGAAGGAATCTCTATTAATCTCTCAAAGCCTAATTCGAGTCATAGTTGATAAACTCCAATCAGCCATGGAATAAGCTACTGTAATGCAGGCCCCACCTAAGCCATTAGGCCCAAAAAAATTTAGGGTTATTAGTACCTTCGAATCACTTAATAGGGGTGCACGATTTTGCAAGCTTTAGTAAGCATTGACATGATAATTCTTTTGGTGCCAATGATTTGTGGCCAAGGTAGGGCCTTTATGGTAACTGACAACATGGGTAAGATTGAAAAACCATTATGATCCTTTTCCTCTCTTATGAGTGTCACTTTTTTATCGCATTTGGAGTTTCAAACTCATTCTATTTAGCATCAGTTGGTCTATTTAGGTGCAAATGCATTGCTTCTTTACATTGTCATTTTTGATATTTGTGGTCTCAAATACTATGCGATTTTGTACAATTCTTGTGTCGTGTTGATTCCACATGGGTCTTACTCAATAAACATGAAGGTTTTCAGAGATTTGTATGACTAAAGAGGCTATCAAGCAAAGGATTGGTTTGACTTGTATTGGAAAGGAGTGTTATGGATTGTCTTTAACTATTGTGCCATAGCTCCTTTGGCTAGTTCCCTTCTTTCACTCTGTGTTTCTAGAACATGGAAGTTTTCTACGAAGATGTTTACACTAAGTTCAAAGAAGAGATGCAAGTGGTGAAAGATGAGAGGGTGTGGATGGGAATGGGAAAAGAGAAGAAGGAAGATTGAAGTAGTAATAATTAGCCTTAATGCGTAATATCTCTAGTTTTTTAGTTCCATCTTATGTAGTTTTGATGAATTTTTAATGGAATGAAATGAGATTTATAAAATTTCAGCCTTTTGAGCTCAAATAAAATAAGAATTTTATAAACATCAAACCAAGTGGTGAAACTCCAAATTTTGGAACGTAATTGAAAAGAGCTTTTTGACGACATTAAGCATGCACAAGACAAAGACTGTGGACTAATAACTTCAAAATTTTATAAGTGTTTTGAGGAGGTCCAAATTGATAATTGCACCCCCTTCACTTGAAAAGGGCACACCTGATGACTAATTAGAATTGAGCTCAACACATAGAGTTGGTAACCAAGTGGAGCTTGGCTCCTTGTGATAGATAACATGGAGGAAATAGAGGAAGGAAAAGAGGAAGAAGGAGAAGAAGAGGAAGAAGAAGGAGAAGGGGAGAGAGAGAGATGAGGAAGGAAACACAACACCATCTTCATCTCTCATTAGTGACAAACATCAGTGGGGAGAAGGAGCATATGGTGATTGTGAAATCATCATTTTCGACGAAACACGTAAGAAAATGATCTTAAAATGATGATAAGCTTCATTCATTCTCTTCCTCGTGCCGTTTCGAGAGAAAACCCTATGTTTTCCATGAAGATAGAAGAAAATTTGAATTAAAATCTTAGAAATAATAGTAATTCATAGTCATTGACATAGTCCGATGGAAATCCTACCAAAAATCATCTTCCTCAATGATAATTGTAGATGGGAAAACATGATTGAAGTAGGAATCAACACCATCTTGCTTTGATTTTTCATTTCCTATATGTGCGCATCCTAGAACTAGGGCTTTAGAGTGAATTTTCACTAAATTCATTAATATTTTAATGTAAAGAAAATAAATTTGGTCACAAATGAGGAGATCAAGTGACTGTTCATAATTGAACATTTCAATCCATAACCATCCATAATGAAATCAGAGGTCCAATTTGCATCAAATCTAATGATCTATGATCTATGACAATAATACAACAATTGTAGCCCATCAGATTGCATTTAGATACACAAATCAAATCTTGATGATACTATTTTTGCATGATTAGATGAAATCTGACCATTGGATGGTCTAGAAATAGAAAATCAGACCACCATCCAATGAATGTAATGTGATAACCACGAACATGACTATTCAAAATGCAAATCTAATCATTAAATGCTATTTCACGATATGTATTAGCAACTATCTTTGAAGAATGCTATGGCTATCAAACTAAATTATTGGATTTGAATACACATGAGTTTTAAATGAACTCTAAATGCATACTTTGAGAACAAAATCTTATTTGAATGGGTTATTTATATCCTGTGACGTGCGATCATATGTTGGAACTGCATAGTTTGATGAATTATATTTGTTTTGAAAAGCCACGAATGCTTTAATAAAAGGGAAAGGATTTGTTTTGGAAAAGGAAACTAGGTGTGTCATTCATTTATGAAGAAGAACGTTTTAAAAAACTTATTATATTGAACTGGGTTCAATAATGCACTGCTTGCCTGATTTATAATGTCTAAACATCATTATGAGGACAAGGTTTGATATTATATTTATCGAATATTTTAATAGCTGTTACTTTTTCAAGCTAGTGAGCCTAGTGGGGATTGCATGAAGGGTTGTAGGGTTGGTATCCCTACCCTTGACCACCAAAGGTGGAAATGGTATCCAATGCCCAAAAAGAGGCATCTTTATAGACTAGTGAAGAAGCAGTTGGGTCCTCCCAAGATATTGGCTGGCACATGACTCAATGATTTGGTTGTGAGCATAGTTGTTCTGTGAGATTTCTGTTTTGTCTCCAAAGGAGGCATGTGATGGCTTCATCAAGGATGAGTTGTGGTTCTAGGTGAACCTGGATGGTCTTATAGTTGAGTACTCATGACCAATTGGAAGACAGACTTACCTAAGTGCAATATGTGCACAATAGATTGTCATCGGTTGGTGGTGCCAGTACCGTGGTTTAATCCAATAGTATTTTGAGGTTTGATACATCTTATATCACTTGATTTAGTCAATATTTGGTTGGACTCTATTATAACTAGAGATATAATTGCATATGGATGCTTGTGATGCATTGCAAGGTAAAACCATTATTCAAATCACTTATGTTGTACACCATTGTTTTTGGATTTGTAGTATTGGATTATCTACTAGGTATGTGGTATACTTAATCTATCATAATATTATAGGTAAGAGGAATAGAAGAGAAACAGTGTAGTTGTAGAAAGTGAGAAGCAAAGGATTCCAAGAAATACACATGTAGGAAAAGAGAGAACTCTTAAATGATGAATTGTACTCAATTTTTATTTTGTTTATTATATACAAATTAAGACACCATTGCTAGTATTTGAATTATGGTTGTTCATTTATAATTATGGATGTGACTCAACAAGTCTTGGGATGGATATGATTCATGTTATTCAAAATTGAGATTTTGAAAGGAGACGAAGACTCCATTTGTTTGTTTTGAAAAATAAGGTTTAATAGGTTCATCACATCGAATGTGTAAAATGTGTGACGTCCAAAAATTAGAGAAAACTTTGTTGAATTTTTGGTAGAAATGAATGGTTCATTTCACTATAAATCCTTAGTTTTGAAAGAAAGGGCACTCAGTGTTGTTTTGAAAAATGAATTTCAAATAAAAGATTCTTCTACTACATTGTTTTTTACATGTATTGTTTTTAAAATAGGGATCGATTCTGCATTAGAAAAGAGTTTTGTATTTAAAAACCCAAGCTATTATGTATTTGGTATCAGAGCCCAAGTTCAAATCATTCATGGCCAAATTACTAAATGGAGAAATCATGGATGACCAATATACTACTAAAATATTAGATTCTAGTGTGAAACTATGGAAAGTACTCACATAGGATTACATCATTCTTGGAAATACAAATGCCACCTATAAGATGAGGAGGTGTAGCACCAAGACCTGCTAAGACCTCTACTAGATCTTTTGGAATTAGAAATCCTATGGAATTTCCAATTATTCATGTAGAACATGACACAACTTATGCAGAATCAACTACAACGCACACTAGTTGTAAGAGTAACATCATTTGAGAAAATTATGGATAGGGTTGAGGCTCAATTGGATAGATTTCAAAAGATGGTCTGATCATTCTTTGGTAAGAATGAAATAGATTCTGTAGAAAAGTGGATATTTGGGATAGAAAGTCTTGAAAGCATTGATGATTTTTGAGGACAAGAAGGTAATCATGAAAACAATTGTCATAACCAGCAAAATAATTTTTTGGTGGAAAACTACTGAATGAACTCACTTTGAGTGAAACAATGTCATTCCTTGGAGGAGTTTAAAGTAATCTTCTTTGAGAAATACTTCCTAAGCCATGTACAGAAGTAGAAAGAGAAGGAACTTATGGACTTGAAGCAAGTAATTGCAAAGAGGTTTGTTGATGGAATGAATCCTATATTGAGTAGCAGAGAATCAAATTTCATCTCCCCACATTAGCAGAGGCAATAGAGATGGCTTCACTTTTTGAGAGGGATTATTAGAGGACATAGGTAGATAGAGAGGAAAAAGAGAAGAAAACCAATATGAGTGGACACTTCAACAAATGAAAAAGAACCATGCAGTCTTTAGGATCCTAGCATCCACAAAAGCATCAATTTATTCATCAAGGATGAACATAAGAATTTGGAGCATGCCCAAGGTGCAAGAGGCATCATCAAGGCAAATAATGTGAGAAGTTTGTTTTCAAGTGTTTTGATTGTGGAGAAGCAAGACACATGGCTAGAAAATTCCCAAAAGTCAAAAGAGAAGGAGAGGCTTCAAAAGATCATATTCTGAAGAGCCAAGGACAGGTATTCACCATCGCTTCAGAGCAAGCCTAGACATCAACTGCTAGGGTGGAAGGTACATTTTTTTATTCATGATCATCTTGTAAAAGTTTTGTTTGATCCTAGATCTACTCATTCTTTTATTTCAATTAGCTTTGCTTCATGTTTGTATAGGTAGGTCTAGAACTTAGAAATGTGTTTACAAGTAATGAACCCACTAAGTGAATCCTTGTACACACAAGAATATCTTCATAAGGAACTGATTGTAATAGAAAATGGATAGATGAACGCTGATCTGGTCCTCTTAGACATGACAAAATTCAGTGTCATTCTAGGGATGAAATATTGGTTAGCATTATACTAGGCAATGACGGATAGTCATAATGAGAAGGTTATACTCAACCTATGAGGGGAAGCTACGATCACCTTTCGAGGAAGACAAAATTACGTGGGGATGTAGGTGATTTTAGCAATTAAGGCAGCTAAGCACATCGTCAAGGGATGTAAGCATCCCTAGCCAAAATCGAAGATATGGAAGTAGAAAAGCCTAAGCTAGAAAAGGTACCTAATAAGTAGTTAATTTTGCATAAAAGTACTCAATTAGTAATACATGTGTCATATACTATAGGGTATTATTTTAGGAAAATTTCAAAATTCATGACAAATGCATTTCTGACCTAATGATCCAAAAATCTAATATTTTACAGGTTCATGATCTAATCTAGTGTAAGTATGCGATCTATCATAATTTTTTAGGTAATAATTAGAGCTTTTGATCTTTTTTAGGTGTTAAAAGAATGATCAAATGGTTGAGATAATTTCATATGGGAATCTATGATTTAGATCAACTTAGATAGCCAAGACCTATTTTCCATCATTCCAAAGTTCAAGCAAAGGCAAAGATTATTTTAGAGCAAGCAGATGAGTTCAAGAAAACATTTGGTAGTAGTCAAGGAGAATAGAGATAAGACTATGCAAATCCACCACCTTTGCATTCATATTAAGCCATACAAGTCACCTAAGCCATGAACTGATGGCTTAGAGAAGACAATGATGGAAGCCATGAAGCTACCAAGTTAGGAGCCATCAAAGGAAGCCAATCATGCTATCTAAGTCATCCACATGAGTTTACACCTTTTGGGGAGTTACAAATTTTCTACCATTTGCAAAAAAATGTGGTTTGAAGAGAGAGAATTAGAATGAAAAGATGGATTATTGACAAGGCAAGGATGCATGCTAGGTGGACCAATCAAGAGAGAACTTAGTCTCCAACTTTCCCACTCTCTCTCTCCATATCTCCTTCTCTCTATCATGTTACAATTAGAAAGGAAGATCATGCATAAAATTGTGTGTGATCTCTCCTTTGATAAGTGTATAAGTTTGCATAAAAACCATTCGATTAGTTATTCATTTGTTATAACTTATAAGGGTAAATTAGGAGTTTTAGACCAAAATTCGTAACACATGCATTTTTGACCTAATGATTCAGAAATCTAATATTTTGTAGGTCTAAAAGCTAATTCAAGGTAAGTATGAAATTAATCATATTTTTCTTTAATTAGAGTTTTTACTTTTTGTAGGAGTTGAGATGGTGATCCAATTGCCAAGATTGATTGAGATGAACATTATAGATTAAGATCAAAAGATCTAGTCAAAGCCTAAAAGTCATCAATCTAACATAAGATCAAGGTCAAGACAATATTTTGGACAAGCAATGGATGCAATTAGAGGAGCCAAAGGTGGTCAAAATGGGCCCATGAAGCAAGCTTTGCATTTCCACCACCTTTATTTGGAAGACATTCAAACTATCTTAGCTATATAAGCCGTGAGAGAAGGTGACAAGCAAAGGAATTTAAGCCAAACAATTCAAGCCAAGGGATTGAGCTATCAAGCCAAGCTAAGAGAGCCATTTAAGCTGGCCATGAAGCTTAGCCAATGGAGCCCTCAAGGTTAGCCATCAAAGCCATTAAGCTAAGGTACATGGAAGGCTAGGATTGGAGGAAAATCAAGAGGATTATCCATGAAATTCTAAGAACATTTTGAAGAGAATTAAGGAAAAATTCATTCAGATAAGTTGGCATATGGAACAATAGGATGAGACCCTTCTATTCTTCATGTTTTTCAATATTTTTCCCACCTTTTTATTTTTATTTTTATTTTTATCAATTTCAACCTCATCACCAAATAGTACCACGAATTTGACTTTCTATTCAAGAGTCCTACTATTTCAAGACTCCTTCGCCTTCCTAAACTTCCATCCTAACTATTCAATTCTCCTTACCCTTCATCCCCACCATACCTTACATTTAGGATGCCTAGAAAACTTAGGAAACAACCCATAAAATAGGTTAAGAAGAGAAGAATAAGCATCTTTCATTAAGAGAAAAAGACACCTCCTCCACTTGGAGGATGGCGTCCTCTTCCTCCAACTCTCTTTCCCCTTATTTTGCTAGGCATCTCCCCACCTTAGGACATCGAAAGAGCTTGTTTCAATCTTAAAAAACCCTAGATAATCTATCATCCTAACCTTTCAATTCTCCTTACCCTTCATCCCCACTATAACTTACCTTTAGGATGCCTAGAAAACTTTGGAAACAACCCATAAAATAGTTTAAGAAGAGAAGAATAGGGCATCTTTCATTAAGAGGAAAAAGACACCTCCTCCACTTGGAGGAGGGCATCCTCTTCCTCCGATTCTCTTTGCCCTTATTTCACTTGGACTTTCTTCCCTTTTTGGGGGCAGCTACTCTTTCTCAAGGTGTGTGGGCATCTCCTCAAGTGTTTCAGACTTGGTCCTTAGTGTTTGATTAATCTTTCAAAGGTTGGTTAATCTTTCCTTACTTCTTTTGTTTAATCTTAGTTTCCATTGTGCTAGTTGTTGCTTTGCTATTCTTTTGTTTTCCTTTCATAAAATTTAAATCCTAGGCTGATTTTTCCCTTGAAATGATAGCCAATGGAAGTCTCCTTGAATCTAATCTTTGCCTTTGCTTTCCATTGCCATTTAGGTCTCATTTAGTTTCCTTGTATTCTAGCATTGTTTCTGTAGTTTGTTTTGAGTGTTGCCTTATTATTCCTTCAGAATTTTCCCTTGAATCTCAAGCTTGTTGGAAGAGGAATCATTGTTAATATTTGATTTTGGGTTTAAGTTGGGATAAAGCACTATGTATACTCATCAAAAGTGGAATGCACACTTTATGCAATCAATTGTATGCAGCAAATTTTGATGATTAATGGAATACTTTTTTTTTAGTTGATGAATGAGCATGATTATTTATTTTTATTTGTTTCATGTTACGGGTATGTTGAGTAAGTATTGCTTTGTTTTGAAATCCCAAACAATTTAATCAAAAGATCTATGAAATGGTTTTGAAGGGATTTAGGGTTGAAGTTTGAGTAGTTTAATTTATGTGCTTGACTAGTGGTAGATCCTTAATTGAATATCTCATCTCAACAAGCATGAAGTGTACTTATCTATTCAACTTGAACCCATGTGTGGTGCCCATGGTTGGAATGCATGCTTTTGAGTGATTCATTGATTGATTGAGATTTAAATTGTTGCATTCATTCATGTTAGGAAAAGTAGTTTAGTTAGTGGTTGATTTTTGTTCTTAATTAGTTGTTAGCACGTTTGGATTGTTGTTAGTTGTTAAAGTTTCCATTCCATGAGTTTAATTGTTTGCTTTAGAAGTAGCATGATGATAAAAGTAGTTGCTTAATGCATGTTTCCTTTGATTAGTAGCTTCATTTCATTCTTAGAAAAGTTGATCTAGGAAAATTGCTTAATTACATTTTTAGAAAGGTTTAAATTTAGGAAAGTCCTTAGTTTAGGAAAGTCATAGTTTTATAAAGTTTCATTTAGGAAAGTTTCATTTTTGGAAAGTGTGTTTTAGCAAAGTTTTTAATTTTAGCGTGTTTCTAGTTTTTGAATAATTTCCATTTCCATGTGTTGATTTCCATACTTAGTTTATAAGAAAAATCTCTTGAATTTGGCTAGGTTAGATAGTTTAAGGTAGGGACCACTAGCATCACAATTGTTCGATTTCTCGTGGGATCAACCTCCTTGCACAAGAATGCTACAACTGATTCATTTACTTGCCAGTTTAACTTTAAAAATCACAACACCCTCCTGGGACCACTCCTTAAAATCCCACAATTTCCACCTTCCTAGTTCCACTTTGCCATCTCCAATTACTAGTTTCCACCTCTTAGTTCCACTTCCTCATCTCCACTTTCTAATAATCCTTATCTTATCCTATCTCTTTACCAAATCTTATCTCCTTTTTCCTAACTCCCTTGAGAAAAAGTTTAACAAATCTTATCTCTTTAGAGGGGTTGAAAATCATATACATTAAGGGAACATCTCCACACCATCTTCAAAGCTTTACACTCATCTTTCCTTAAGGTTGTTTATGCCTCCTTCAAAGCTAAGTTTCCGATCCAATTTCCTCTTATTTTTCATGCTAGTTTGCTTCCTCCTTTACATAGTTTGTTCCTTTGTTTTATGTGCAATCTTCATTGGATTCTTCATTTGTTTATTTACTCTATTTTGTGCTCTAGTTCTCCTTGATTAAATGGTTATCAATCTCTTATGGTGACAGCCAAGAGAGAGTAGCCTTAGAATCAAGTTAGAAGTTCTTTACTTTCCTTGATTTGCCTGCCTTATTGTTGCTTGTTCTCCTCTAGTTTTAGGCCTTTTGTTTTGGTTCCCATCTCACTTTTATCCCCTAACTTGATTCTCTCCCTTGGTTCACATGCATGGCCCTTGTTGGACGTTGAAGATTGAAGTCAATATTAGATGTTTCCATACTATTGAATCATGCAAACTCTTCTAGTAATGCTTTGAATGCAATAAACCATGTTTAGAATCATGCGCGAACTCCCTATAATTAGGATGAAAATTTCATTTGATCATTGTGACCCACAAAATCCCCAACCATCCTTACAAACCTCCAATTGGATCCACTCAAGTTGTGTCCTACTCATTTTTATGAATTTGATGAAGACACATCCATTGATGAAGTAAATGATTTATTTGATACTGCACCATTAATGGACACTTCTCAATGGCAAGCTAGAGTAGGACCCCCCACAATTACTGAATTTCAAATTGAGCCATGCAATGTAAAAGACATACTTGATTGGGACCTATAGACCTTATGTAATATCCTTAATTTTCAGTATAAATTAAGGAATTAATAAATTAATTAAATTAAAAATTTATAGATAAAAATTTTCCTTAAAAACTAAAAAATTAGAAAGTGCTCATCAATAGGATTCCAACGCCACCAAGAGTGCAAAAAGCGGAGCTCAAACGAGAGAGTTAGGAGCTGTTGAAGTTATAGGGGTACTTTAGTCATTTGACAGAGACGTATTACACATATGCCCAAATTGATAATGGCACCCCTGTCTCCCACACGCTTCTACCAGATTCGGCGAAATCGCTGGAGAAACCATGGAAAGAGGCGTGAAGGGAAGAGTTTCTCTTCCCCTAAGACTCTAAGCCCTATAACTATTCCCCTCAGGTGCCAAAACACTCCATTTATTCCTCGTTTGCATTGAGTTGCATCTCAACCCTAGCTCTGAAAACTTCAACTTTTTTGGCGAGTGGAACTCCAACAACGACTATCAACCCCAGCCAGATGAGGTAAGCCTTAAACCCTAATTTTCGTAATTTTTAAATAGGTAAAAATAAATAGAAATACATTTAAATCAAGAAAAATCACGTTTTTCCTGAGAACTCTGTGCACGCTACTGTTGGAGCGTGATTTCACAGATGAAACCACATTTGTTTGAAAATTGCATCGTCCAACTAGTGCACAAGAGACCCAAGATCAAACCCTTTAAATTTGGGAGAGATTCAATGGTGGGTTTCTCTAGAAAACATGAAAACCAGTACCTAGGGACGTTTTTAGGAACTTAGAAAAAATCATTTAAAAAACACGGGTTTTTGGAAAAATCAGTGCAAAAAAATGGCATAAATGAATTCTAGAGGAAATTTTGAGAAAAACAGCGCAAAAATTGCCCAAGACGGAGGTTTGTAGCCTTGCTGGAGATGACTGGAATCTGGTCGTCTTCTCCAGTGTCGGCGCCCTGGCACTGATGCCGGGATGCACAGCAGGACGCCCCAATGAGAACGGTGCTCTATTGGCAGTCGTCGCGCGCGCGGGAGCCCCATGTGGGCTGTCTCGGAACGTTGGGACGCACAGCGTCCTGGCGATCGTGCGTCCTCGTGACTCATTTTTGTTTTGGGCGTCTTCGTGATGCTGGTTTACGCCAGTATAAACCAGCGAAAACCAGCGCCGCCGGTATAGACCACCTTATGGTGGTCGGGCAGGCCCAATTTACATATGTTTTTACTAAAACTTGATTTTTGGGAGCTAGAGGAGTCCAAATCACGATCCGAAAGAGGCATTGTGACTGTATTGATGATGCAGACCTAGTTTTAACTTAAAACCTTATAAATGACTACTTTTAATTTAGAAATTTTTTAAAATAGTGATGTGACATGTACAGGTGCGCTTGAATATACCAATTAAGGGGATTATTAGCAAGCTAAGTGGTCTCACATTGAGGTAGGTGATGACAATTAATGCTTTGCCTTGATTTTTAAACTATGCATAAACATAGCATCATGTGTGATTGTGTTTTAAATTGCAATTATTATTGCCGTGGATTTCAGGCAACTTTGAGTACATTATGATTATTATAAATTGAAATCTTTTATTGAATAAACTCATGACACATGTTTTTATGAGCATGATGGTAATTAATTATGCTTAAATAGTGACTTATTTCTTATTATATTTTGGAAATGCATGGATTGACATGAAAATAAGAATTGAGGCTTATTAGCTGGTCCTTTTATAGGCTAACCCCAGGATGAGGTGCATGTCTTGGAGATTTCGAGCTATGAGTGCTCTTGAGTTTTAGCATATACATATGATTTTCGTGTTTTATATTTGTTGACGGGTGCTATCACTCGGTGGGTGTCATGCTAGGAGGGATAGGGCCGGCCACCCACCCTTCGAGATTATGATGTGACAAGATTGTGATATGATACACACCTGCCCATATATGGCATTCGAGAGGGGTTTGGTAACATGGATAGTCTACACTACCAGTTTGAGCCTTTCCATGGGGACAGACGCTAAGTCTCCTGTTATGGTGTCGATAGAGAGCGGCGGCGGTTGATACCCATCGAGGGTTGCCACTGTGGCATGATGACCCATATTCTTATTATGTGTGCGTGTATGATGAGCATTGTTATGGATGGTATGCCTGGGTGTGACGACACTCAGAGGTTGGCTATGAGTACTCATGATCAGTGATATTAGTGCGATGTTGTGGGACCCATTACCTTAGGGTTCCCTTATTCTTATTGTATGCTCATTTACATTGATTCATGTCATGTTTTAACTCAGTGAAATGCATGTTTTAGCATATGGAATAAATTGGCATTTATGTTGACATGACTTATGATACCGCTATCTTCATAAATGATAGACTTGTTATTTTATCAGTATTGTTATGCTTTTATTTCATTTTATTTCATTAATTGTCTATGTACCTACAGAAGCGATAGCTTGCTGAGGCATTGCTTTATTTTACAATGCCTTAGATCTCGAGTGCGATAACAGGAAAGGCAAGGTTGTTGAGAAACTGTGAGAGCTGCAGAAGATCCTTTTCCTAGAATTTTAGACAGTGATGTGAGTCAATAAACAGGATTTTCATTTGAATTTAATTATGGACTGTATACTTTTATTATATGGAGTTGATTGAGATGCTTAGACATATGTTGGACATTTATATGGGATGTTAGGATGGATAGACCCTGGGCCATATTATTATTGTATTTTGGATATTTATTTGATTCAAAATAAAGGCGCCCATTTATTTGACGTTGATTGATACGCGCGTTGTTTTAAAGCTATTTATGTTTTAATTTATATGTATGCCATTTTGAGAAAGGAAAACTAACACCTAGATTTTTTAAGATATGTTTTAATAAAATGTTAAATAAAGCTTTTCTCATGGGATCCCAAATGCTCTTATTAAAAATGCCATTATTATTATTACTATAAAAAAAAATGTCTTAAAAATCCGGGGTGTTACACCTTATTTGAACAAACACAAGATAGTAAAATGGGCCCATCTAAAACCTAATTGTGTGGGTAGAACAAGAAGCAGAAGAGTCTATTTATGTACTAACCCTACGCCAACCAACTCTAAGGTACACATTAGAAGATTCTAAGGGTTTAAGCCTAATTATGTCCTTGCCTCTAGTAATACATGAACAACGTTTTAGAGATATACAGAGTTAGCTTATACCCAAATTTCAAGAAAATGTGAGGGAGGATGAAAAAGATGAACAAAGTATAATGGTCAATGTTATCCCTAAATTTGGTAAAGAATGGGACAATTCATTTGGAATTGGTCTTAAGACATTTAAATTCATAGTAGTTCACATTGTCATTGTATTACTACTAACTCAATTTTCGAGGTGGAGGAGGTTTATTGATTACCATGAAATACTAAAAATGGGGGATCATTAATGTGGACCCATTGAACTCTAAATCGTGGTGGCCTTTTGTGTTATATTGTAACAACCACCAAAGTTTCAAGGTGGAGCGCGCGCGTGCGCGTACACACACACAGAGACTATACTAATATTTTGAAGTGGAGAGAAAAGTTTTCCCATTTCATTGTTAGAGTTAGGAAAAATTAGGTTATCTAATTAGGTCTAGGGCTAGGGTAGACTAGAGCACTGATAGGCCTTGGCTGGCTGAAGATATAAAACTTAACGCTCACTGGGAGGCAGCTTAATGTTTTGAAAGTCTCAATGTTTTGCATTACCCATTCATCGTATAGGTGTCCTATATTTTAAAACATTGAAGACAATGTTTAGTTTAGGTTGAGGGGTGTAGATATGCGTGAGATTTCTAAATTTTTCTTGTATTTCTAAAAATTTTAAAAAATGATAAGTCCTTTATAAAGACAAGAATTCAAAATTCTTTTGAATATTCAACTGTCTTCTGAAAGAGTTGCATACAATTAGTTTACTATTTCATTCATTTTCCAAAGTAT
This sequence comes from Warburgia ugandensis, assembly GCA_035236585.1. Lineage (NCBI taxonomy): Eukaryota > Viridiplantae > Streptophyta > Magnoliopsida > Canellales > Canellaceae > Warburgia > Warburgia ugandensis. The sequence goes on from CP141136.1 coordinate 30,968,499, forward strand.
ATAATGAAAATTAGACTTGAAATATTAATTGCACAAAATAGCTATACATATATATATATATATATATATAGATTAAGTTGAAGAGAAAATATAACTTAGAGATCTTGGCGAAGATCTATGTAGAGTTATAACCCAAATGAGCTTTAAGCCATTCTTACTTTTCAAAGGGTTATACATAATTCAAAATTTTTTTCAGTAGACATTAGTTCTTAGTTGGTCTCATTTTTCTTCATCTTGGTCAACTATTTAGAAATCACAAGAGACTATACCATATATCTCTCAAGTTTATGATCATTATTTTTTAAAATCATATGAAACTTAGGAAATGATAGAGGCCATCCTTGTTTAAACAAGAGCCTTTACCTTTGCTTAAGTTATTTTTCAGTAGTTAGCCCATTAAGCCTTTAAAATATCATCCTTTTCTTTGTTAACCAAACAACCTTGACTACACTCAACTCCTATAATATATCCATTACCCATTTGTTTTAGAAATACCTAGAGAGGATTGAAGAACATCTTTGAAAAATATATGAACAATACAATTTAAGAAATGAATATTCGAAAGGCTAAAAAGAAGAAAAAGTTCAAAAAGGCTAGATATAAAGTCAAGTGAAAAAATGGAAATGAAAAAGATAGCCAATGAAAAAGAAGAATGTTCACTCTTGTAAAGAAAAATGGAAAAGTTGTGAAGACATTAATAGAAGACCTTTACATATTTTACACACAACCTTTGTTTTCCTTTATATTCATTCTTTTGATTACCCTTATATAAGCCTATGTTTTGTCCTACTAGCAGTCCTAAATTGATCATAGGCAAAGTAGGTCTTGAATATGAATGAATAGAAAATTTGATAGAGTATAACATTCTTAGTAGTTGATATCCTTTCATGAGAACATTATCATTTTTTCTAAGTTATTGTTCTTTTACATAAAATATGTGAGACTTTTGGACTTGATTAATAACATTCTACTCACATATTAATGAGAGATTTGAATGTCCTTTCATAGTGACTTCTTTCTGACTAATAAGTATATCTTGTCAGAATTGAAGTCAAAACATAATTTGGATGACAATTTAGGTTATGTTTTAATTGGAAACTACTAAAATTATATATATTTTTATTGCACACACTCATCTTCCGAAGTAATTGGTTATCTTTAGCATAAGGGTAGGATTTTGGACCTTTTTGTTCATCTTTATTATTAAGTTAAAGTTAGGTAGTTAATATAAGCTGAATATAAGAAAATCTTAAAGGACTTTTATAAAGATTTTAAGAATTTTGTGGGCATATTTGTTGTAAACCCTCACAAGGCTTAATTCGTCCACTAGGATAACCTAGGGGTTTAAGAGCTGGTTGGATGTGCTAAATGCAATCGTGAGTACCTACGAAAATGACAATGATTAATTTTTATTAATTTTTACATATTTTGCTCAAGACTAGGAAAATGCTGGTTGGGGTGTGTGATGAGTGTCCAATTTAGTGTAAAAATTACCTAATTATTTGCCCATGTGTTAGAGTGTTATTTTAGTGTTTTTGGCCAAATTTTATAATAGATGCATTTTTGACCTAATAACTCAAAAGTTTGATACTTGGTTGGTTCAGAGGCTAATCTGGACTATGTGGATAGTCATATTTTTCTAATATTTAATTAGAGCTTTTCACCTTTTGTAGGAATCAAGATGGTAATCCATATAATTTAAGTACATGGTTCAAATTCCATCCATATTATCTTCCCATTTTTGTCCTTATCGAAATCTAGTTGCCGGTGCCGAAATCCAATCATCATCTTCGAAGAAGATGACTAGAAAATGGTTACTGCTAGTGATTGTTATATAGTATTTAAAAATATACATTTTTAAGAAAATAAAATATGGGTTTTCTAGATCTTGGTTTTACCTTCACTCTTGTGAAATTTGGAGTGATTCCGTTATTTAACTTAAAAAAAAGTGAAAATTTGACAAAAACCTACGTTGGTTTTTTTGTCATTATAAGCGATATGAGGAGATGAAGGTGAGAAAGAGAGATAAAGGGAAAAGAGGGAAGGAAAGGAAAAGGGTTATTGTACAGGGTGATTTCTTACCTGTGCTAGTGACAGTTGTCAATGGAGATGCCGACACAATTTGTTCGATGAACTAGGTATGCAAAGGGAGATGCAGCTATAGAGGAGGAAGGGGGATGCGACATAGGAGAGATGAGAAATTGGGGAAGAGGGAGGCAGTGAAGCTTAATGGCATCTTCCCTGCGTGACAGATAGCCGGGAGTAGAGTTCCATGCATCGAGCTGCTCCAGGTTGGCCGTCGCATGGGGTCCATTGTTGTGAGGGGTGCTGTTATCAATTTGGTCCCCTCTAATATTTAGTAAAATTTAGGGCTTTTTGGTTTCTGACGTCTATTTCATGTAAAATTAATGTCGTTGGAAAGCTCTCGTTGCATACATTCTGATTTTTGAGGTTTCAAAGTCAAATTCGAAGTCTTTTGTAAATTTACATTTAAAGGATTTTGATTTTCAATGAAATTCAATTCTTCACTCTACTTTCAATTTAAAACATGATAAAATATAGGGTTGTTATATTCACCCACCTTCAGAAAAATTTTCATCCTCAAAATTTCCTTTTACATTACTACTCAAATATCTTTGGGTGCATCTCTTCATTTCCTCCTCAGTTTCTTAGGTAGCCTCCTCAACAAAATGATGTTGCCCAAGGACTATGACCAATGGAATCATCTTCGTCCTTAACATACGTTCCTTTCAATCCAAACTCTAGACAACCTTTTCTTCAAAAGTTAAATCACTTGATCTAGTCATAGCACATACCTGTGGAATGTAGCAGAGAAGGGTTAGGCACATACTTGTGCAACATTGCAACATGAAATAGCCATAAACATTTGAAAGCTATGGTGGCAATGTAGTGGAGTGAAGAATCAAATTTTGTCCTCACATTTATCTGTGGAGTTGGTGGGGTGAGTATAGGGGAATATAACCAGTAGGTAAAAAAACTAAGATCACAAATATAAATCAATGTAAATTTTTATCCATGCACTCATGCACATAGTGAACCATTCTTAGGTATAGTTCATAAGTGTAAGAATAATGTGATATGTCAGTATCAAAGAATCTTCGTTAAACATGTGCACAAAATCAACGATAAGATAGTTAAGCTCTAAAATTTAAATTTAAATCACAAATAGGAAAGTCCTTGTCAATTTATGTCAAATGTATCAGTTCTTATCATGCAAATATAAATATATCAACTCTCAAATCATCTAAGGCATTGCCTTGCCTACTGGGTAGGGTATTTATGATCCTATCGCGGGCTTAGTGCTTAAAAATCAACCTGTAGTAACTGCCCTATAATGGAACACTAAACACTACAACAACTGCCCAATCATGGACATTGTAATAAAAAGAATCGAATCATCTTCTCTGGTGTTGGAATTTAGTCATTGTCGTTGGAGAAGACTATCCAAAAATGGTCATCATCAGTGACTCTTACATAGTATTTAAAAATGTGATTTTTCAAGAAAATAAAATGTGGGTTTTCTAGGTCTTAGTTTTACCTTCACTCTTATGAAATTTGAAGTGATTCTGTCAATGTTTAATGCTAAAAAATTTGACAAAAACCTAGGTTGATTTTTTCATTGTTACTAATGATAGGAGGAGATGAAGGTGACAAAAGAGAGATAGAGGAAAAAATGGAAAAGAAGGAAGGAAAGGAAAAGGATTGTTGTACGTGGTAATTTTCTACTTATGTAGGTGACGGTTGTTGGTGGAGATGTCGACGTTGACTATCTGATGAACAGGGTATGTAGATAGAGATGCAGTGGTAGAGGAAGAGGCATGTGATGGGAGAGACATGGGAGAGGAGAAATCTGGGAAGAGCGAGGTAGTAGAGCTCAATGGCCTCTTCCTTGCATGGTAGATAGCCAAGAGTAGAGCTCCACTCATCGAGCTCCTCTTGGTAGATCATCGCGTGGGGTCCATCACTGTGAGGGGGTGCCGTTATCAATTTGACCCCTCTGATATTTAGTAAAATTTTGTGTTTTTTTGTTCTCGACCTCTATTTCATGAAAAATTAGTGTCATTGGAAAGCTCTCATTGTGTGCATTATGATTTTTGAGGTTTCAAAGTCAAAATCAAAGTTTTTTGTAAATTTACTTTTAAAGATTTTGTTTTCAATGAAATTTGATTCTTCACACCACATCCCTTGGGTGTTTGTTAGGTAGGGAAGAGGCTAGCAAGCACCACCACCTTTCCCTTCTTGAATTTCTCCTCTTCTCTCTCTCCCTCATGGCATTCCTCTTCCTCCTTTGTCGCTGCATCTCTCCCTTTGTATACCCTGTTCTTCGAACAGTCGATACCAACATCTCCAACAACAATTGTCACCGGCATAGGTAGGGAATCATAGTGCACAGAAACCCTTTCTTTTCCTTTCTTTCCCTATTTTCCTCTATCTCTCTTCTCACCTTCATCTCTTCGCATCGTTGGCAATGGTGGAAAAACTCAACCAAGGTTTTTGTCATTTTCCCCTATTTTTCTGCATTAAAGATTGATGAAATCACTCCGAATTTTGTAGGATGAAGGTAAAATCAAGACATAAAAAACACATGTTTTATTTTCCTAAAATTTTCATTTTTAAATACTATGTAACAGTCAACAACGGCAACCTTTTTTCAAGTCGTCTTCTCCACAATGGTGATCGAATTTCGGCATAGGTGCTTGTATTTCGCATGGGTGACTAGATTTTGGTCAAGAAAAAATGGGGTAAATTATATGGATGGAATCCTTGTTGAATGAATTATGAATCCATGTTAACAAAAGTTCAATTGAAGATCATTTGACCATTGAATTTTTTATCTAAATATAGTGCACAAATGGTGTTAGATCTATAAATCTGATAACTGATAACTGAAAACTGAAAACACAATCTGATAGTGGATCTATGAATCTAATGATATGAATTGCTTATTAAGGATAATTTAGGGAAAAAATAGTAAGTGAAAAGCTTGTTAAATGTATAAAAGCTAATAGAAAAATTAATTTGTAGATCTGATCACTTCAATGCTTAGATTTATATGATTTAGGCTTGGAACATCATATTTGACTCCTTGATTTATGACATTGACATCCCCAACACCCAAATATATCTATTTTGAGGTTGAACAAAAGATCAAGGATGATCTAATCATTCATATTAGCATCTTAATATACAAATATGCAGTCTAGAAGTGACACGTATTCCATATTTCTCAGATTGGCGCATAATTAATAATAAAAGTCCTGATCAGGGATTATTAATCATCGATCAACCTTTAACTAATTCACACTTAATCTCAATAAATATTAATTGTCAGAGTGAGGTGGGTAAATGCTAAGATTTGCCATGTTTTCATATTTATTGCACATATGCATTATTTTGTTAAATTCATGTAATTATGCACTTAAATTGTAGTTGATGACTCAATTTAAAGTTGTAATTTAGCATCCTTATAATTTAAACTATGTGATGACTCTAATATTAATTGTGAATGAGATTGTTAGCAGACAGAGTCTCCATTCTTATTTAAACATGGAATGATGACTATCAGGTCAATCAGATCACATGCGTTAAATGTGCATTATCTTATAAATAGGGGAAGCTCTATCAGATTTTTCATAAAATAAAGGGATTTTATAATTATACTTGAAATGGTAAAATGCATAGCATAATTTGATTTCTAACTAAAATTTGTGCATTATTTATATTTGACATCTCATTCTCATTTAAATACAAATTTTATATTTTCAAACGATGATCAAGATTTGATTATTTAATTAGTGGGTGATTAATATGTTGTTGAGGGTACAATTGTACTTGGATTTTTCATGCATTGATTTAGCGAGGATTTATTTTAGATGGCACTTTCGCCTTTGGACATTATGTAATGCCCAAGCAATTTACACTATTTTTAAAATTTGACATTCTATGGGAAATAAACTGTGTGGAATGTTTTACTTTATTTAAAATATTAAATGAAGAAAAGGAAACTAAGTACCATTAGATTCTACTCGAAAAATGGAATCCAACGCCTCTAAGAACGCCAAAAACGGAGTTCGTATGAAGAAGTTACGACCATTTAAAGATCAGGGGCAATTATGTAATTTAAATAAAAAAATGAAAAAGAACGAAAAACACGGGGGGCTGTTTTGATAACGGCACCCCCTGTCATCTTCCTCCTCTAGAATTCTCCAGAAACCCCATTTCCGGAGGTTTCTGCCACCTCCAATGGCGGCACCGCCATTGGCAGCACCGCCATAGCAGGGCTATAAAAAGCCCCATCTCCCCCTCTCCAAAAATGTGATTTTTCGGTCATTTAGGACTGGGGTTTTCGTCAAAAATCAGAAACCCAGTTCCCTAAGTTTTTTCGGCAACAGCTAGGCCTAGTCAAGCCGCCCGTTCTCATCTCCCCATTCCCCTCTCTTCCCTTGTTCTGGCTTGCACAACATTGGGATTTTACCTTCATTGAGTTTTTCAGCGAAAAAGGGTTTCAGAACCAGAACGAAGGTTCTAACACCGGCAATAGGCGCTCCAAGCTGCCCAGGTAAGCCTGTTCTTCCCTCTCTCTTGGGTTCTTCCACCTTTCAGGCTAGATCTAGCAATTTTCAGCCAATTTTCAGCCAGATTCCTTGGCCGAAAAATGACCCAGTCGGTCCTAACCAGCTTTGCACGAACAAGGCGTCCCAAGGACGCCATGCTCTACATACGCCTGGGACAAGGTCCCTGGGATGGGTTCCGGGTGTAGGACAGTGCCTACACTGTCCCAAGTGTGGCCTTCGGGTGCCGCGCGACGTGGGGCACGGGTCCTGGCTCGACCAGGATGCACGGGGTGCCCTGGGAGCTGAGACGTGCCATGCTACACCAAAGGTGTGTCCGTGCGATGCCATCCAAGATGCGCGTCATAGTGTGTCGCTTGAGCATGCATGTGCACGTGCAAAACACGGTCCCTGGCACGGCCTTTAGGCGCGCATGCACGTGAGGCGGTCGCAGTTCAACCAGGATGCACGGGTGTCATGGGAACTAGAGCACGCGGACCTAAAAAGACTATAAAGATAGGATTAGAGGACAATTTATAGAGTTAACCATTGAATAGTAGATCCACATCATAGGATCTAGCCTGACAAATGGATTAGGCAAGGACCATGGACCCTAAAGGCAGATTTAGCGATCTAATATCTAAATAGATTGAAATTGATAAGGACTCCTTGTATCCATTCATATCTAGGAGTTTATAAATGAGACCCAGGGACGGGTTGAGTGACGAAGGATGCGACTCCAGGAGACTTTGAGGTAGGTGCTCTATCGCTACTAGACTTTTTAAAAGAGCCATGATCGTTTTGAGAATGCATGTTTTAAGTATAAGTATATGACTTGTTTAACATGACTTATTTTATGACTTGTTTAGCATATAAATGAATTCAGCATGCATATGATAAATACATTATGCATAGATATGTTTTGTAAACAATTGCATATATTGTATGATTTGTGAGCATTGAGTTCTTGAAAAAATTGCATGTCCTTGAGGGTTACCAAAGGACGCTGGAGTGCTTAAAAGATGCTGGGTAGGCAGTTGTGAGGGACCCAAAGAGGACAGGTTTTGAAAAAGAGGTTTTCGCTTGTTTGATCTTATATGATTTGGGCTGATAAGCTCGTGGGCGCTATGCCGAGAGGTCTGGGTTGGCCTCTAGCCTCTACCACTACTAGGTGGAATGGGTACCACGCCCAAAAAGGGCAACGTCCCTACGTCTACTGCTTGTGGTACAGGGGGCTACCACTGGTGTCACGGCACTGGGTCGATGTGTCATATGCCCCTTGGAGGCTATGACCGAGTGTCCTCAGGTACCCAGGGACCACACGGTGGCGAGGTCGTGGGCATAGTTGGGCCCTATGGTTTTGTGGATTTACTTGCATTGCATATGGCATGACATGAGGTTGGTCGACCATACCATACCAGATATCCATGAGTTGGCTTCAGTTGAGCATTTTATGCATATCATTATGTTTATGATATATATGATACTTTCGAGTTGGTTTGTGTGATTCTTTAAGTCATTAGTATTCCAATTTGACAATGGTTTATGATATCGATATTGAACATGAGTGTTCAAACATGCACATGTTTTAAAGAGCATATGATTTTAAAGGTAGCATGTATTGTAAAACTAGTAGTGATAGACTCCTACTGAGTATAGTATATACTCACCCTATCCTTACCATTTTTCAGGATAGTTCCATCCACGAGTAGAGGACACCTATGTTAGTGCTACGAGCAAGAAAAATCAAAAGGAGACAATTATACATGTAAGTAAACACTCTACCCTTTGGACATGTATTTGTATTTATTTACAGTTGGGCTGTGTGTTGTGACTGGATAGACTTGGGGAAAAAATTTATGATTTCTGAAGTTTTTCAAAAAAAAAGGAAACTACTTTGATTGTTGTGAATGCAAATGACACTCGGGGTTTTCAAAATGAGTTTAAAACAAAAGATTTTCTGCTGCATTGCATGGTTTTTATAAAATGTTTTTCAAATCGGGATCCCACCTTAGGAATTTAGATTTTTCATTTAAAAATGCATGAGAAAACCCGGGTCGTCACACACTATGATAGGAGGGTTATGGGAATGGTCATCCTCCTTTTGACAGTTGGTATTTCAACACCAAGCCCAAGTGGCTAAATTTTGAGTGTGGCATCATGGGAAGGCTTCACTATGTGATCCGTTCTTTGTCCATACGAGGTGGTGATAAGTGCATGGATGGTGATAAGTCTAATGTAGATGGTGTCAACATTTGAGCATGCAGGTCCTACTATTGTGTAGTTACCACAACACAGTGATCAATAGATTCTTTTTACTACAGTGACCCACGATTGGGTAGTTGCTGTAGTGTTGCGGTGTCCTATTATAAGGCAGTTGCTGCAGGTTGATTTTTAGACACACGTGCGTGATAGGGTCATAGATACCCTGGCCATTACGCACAATGATGCCTTGGATGATTTGAGAGTGGATATATTTATATTTGCATGTTAAGAACTGATATGTTTGACATAAATTGACAAGGACTTTCTTAAATGTGATTTAAATTGAAATTTTAGTGCTTAATTATCTTATCATTGATTTTGTGAACACATTTAACGAGGATTCTTTTGATGTCGACATGTCACATTATTTTTACACATATTGTACTCGGCTGAACTAAAATCTTTGATGGAATGTTTGAAAGGTATACAAATAATGCATTGCAAATTTATATTGATAAACCTTAAGAATTATACCTGAGGATGTTTCACTCTGTGCGTGAGTGCATGGATGTAAATTTACATTGATTTACATTTATGATCTTAGTTTTACCTACTTAGTATATTCCCCTATACTCAACCCACCAACTCCATAGATAAACAAGAACAAGGGAAAACAAAGAGTGTTGAGCCCAGGCACTTCGAATAGTCAGAGAGAGTATAGGCAATGTATGTATGATTTATACATTTTATAAATGTTGTGAGACAACTAAGTACTTATGTAATTGTGATAATCAGTTTAAACGTGTATAATATGTTAATGTATATTGGTCTGTGGGCTATAATTGGACAAAATTCTAGGAAATGATAAGTTTTGACTTATTACATTTTGAATGTAAAAATGTGTGATTTCACAACTCATGAAAGTATTTTGATTGGCCAGATGACACTCGGAGTTTTATGAAAAGTCTTTTCAAAGATAAATATTTTCTCTGTTTGTTTTCTAAAAGAAATTTTAAAATAAGGATCTTGCCTTTCAAAAATAATTCTTAAAAAGGCATTTGAAGAACTCGTGTCATCACAGTTGGTATCAAAGCCCATTTGATCCTTTTATAGCCAGTCTTACATGTCAAATGTTTTAAACTATTAGAAAATTAGAAGCAGTTGCTAAGATTGAGTTAAGAGAGCAATTCAAATAGAAAATATGGTGAAATGTAAAATAGACGCATCATGGAAAAGAGACTTCGGGGTTTGGTGGTTCTTCCATGGTACCCTAAAAGAATGCTCATATGGTAGAGTTCATGGTGCAGATGATGCAGAACTTTAGACAGTATATGCAGCAATAACAAGCCTAAGTTTGTTCATCGTCTGTATCAAACATTCCTACATCAAGCACTGGTGAAGGTAGTTCAGGAGGTAATGCTAGGAAGACAGATAAATTTCCAAAATGATTTCAAAGAATGGTTTAGCATTTTGTGGGAAAGGAGAACCAGAAGCAGCAAAGGAATGGATTTGTTAGGTTGAGAAAGTCTTTAAAGCTGTGTAAATTCTAGAAGGGAAAAAGGTGAAGGTTGCCACTTATTTTTTGGTGGAGGACAGCACAGAGGACTTCTTTTCCTCAACCAAATAATATTTTATGGGACGATTTTTGAAAGGTATTCCATTATAATTACTTTCCTCTTGTGTTCAGGCAAGAATGGAGAGGAAATTTTTGAATTTGCAATAAGAAGATCTTACCATATGAGAATAAGTTTGCACAATTGAGGAGGTTGATACTAGATATTTGTACTTGAGATAAGAAAGCCACCAAAAGATTTATTTAGGGTTTACACTTGAGGTCGCGGACTAAGGTTATGGGGACATTGTTTACTACCATAGCAAAAGCAATGAAAATGGCCTCCTATTTTTAAAGAGGAATACTTTCATAATCAAGCAGAGAGGCGAGATAAGGAGAAATATAGTACCATTTCAGGACGCTTAGGCAGGGGTAAGTCCCCTTCTTCTTCTTCATGGTGGTCACACAGGCACCAAATACCACAGGTTGCCAAACAAAGTAGAGGGCCAAAAAGGAGATAGCGTTTGAGATGTAAAGGTTATCATCCTGGTTCATTTTGCTTTAGACTAGGATAGCAGAGACCACTCGTACGATGTTACAGATGTAATGAATAAGGACACTTCGTGAGTGAGTGCCTTAGGAGACAAATAGGTAGTGGGCTCAGGACAAAAAATATGCCTCCAAGTCAATGTTGAGTATTCACTATCACTTTTGAATAGTCAAGGGCCTCAAATACAATAATTGAAGGTAACATTTTAATTCCATACAGACATGTTAAAGTTTTATTTGATTCAGGTCCCATGCGTTCATTTATCCCTAACATTTTTTCATCTTGTGTATGTTTACCTATGCATAATTTGGGATTTGGCTTGGCTATAACTACACCACTAGGTGAATCAGTTAGTAGTCATGAGTTTGTCCAGAATGTACCTATTGAGATAGTGGGAAAGCAGTTGAAGGCTGATCTCATTCTACTCGATATGATGGATTGTCATGTTATATTGGGAATGGATAAGCTAGCAACACATTGGGAGACAGTAGATTGTCGTAGGAAGAAGGTCATATTCTATGTAGCAGGGCAGACCATAATTTCATTGCAAGGGAGACTAGATACAAATAGTATTGGTGTATTTCAACCATGAAGTCAGCAAGACATATCTCAAAAGGGTGTCGGCCTTTTTGGCAAGTGTAGTAGCAATGGATGTTGAACAAACTAAACTTGAGGAGTTAGAAGTTGTTAGAGAATTTTAGGATGTTTTTCTTAAAGAACTTCTAGGATTACCACCTTGGAGAGAAATTGATTTTTCCATTGAACTTGTGCTAGGTACAGCTCCTATTTCTAAGGCACCATATTGGATGGCTCCAGCAGAATTGAAAGAATTGAAAACATAGTTGCAAGAGTTATTAGACAAAGGTTTTATCAAACCCATTTTTTCACCTTGGGGAGCACTAGCTCTTTTTATTCAGAAGAAAGATGAATCCATGTGATTGTGTACTGATTACTGAATGTTGAATAATATTATAGTAAAGAACAAATATCCCTTGCCTTGGATTGATGACATCTTTGATCAGCTACTGTCCGCAACTATTTTCTCTAAGATTGATTTGAGGTTAGGATATCATCAATTGAGGATTAGAGAAGAAGATTTTTCTAAAATGACATTTAGGACTCATTATGATCATTAAGAATTCTTAGTTATATCGTTTGGACTAACAAATTCACCAACTATGTTTATGCACCTTATGAATTTGGACTTCATATCATATTTGGACAAGTTTGTCATTGTGTTTGTAGATGATATTTTGTTTTACTTCACAAATAGCGCAGAACATAGAGAACATCTACGCATTGTATTAAGTACTCTTTAGACTAATCGATTGTTTGCTAAATTTAGCAAGTGTGAATTCTAGTTAGAGCAGGTTAACTTTTTAGGTCATGTTATTTCCAAAAATGGAATTGTTATGGACCTGTTGAAAGTAGAGGAAGTGATGAATAGGAAAAGACCCAAATAAGTGACAGAAATTCATAGTTTCTTAGGTTTGATAGGATATTATCATAGATTCATTGAGGGGCTTCCATGTATAGCCTTACCATTAATTGCACTTACTGGAAAGGAGACATAGTTTATTTGCAGTGATGAATGTGAAATGAGTTTCCAGGACTTAAAAAGGAGACTCATATCTGCACTGATTTTGGCACTTCCTTCAGGCAATGCAAGGTTTGTAGTCTTTTGTGATGCATCAAACAAAGGGTTAGGATGTGTATTGATGCAACATGATAATATGATTTCCTATGCTTTTCAACAACTAAAAATACATGAGAATTACCCCACTCATAAATTGGAGTTGGAGGTAGTATTTTTCGAGTTAAAAATCTGGAGACATTACCTGTGTGGTGGGAAATGTGAAGTTTTAACATATCATGAAAGCCTCAAATATATTTTCTCTCAGCAAGATTTGAATATAAGGCAAAGATGATGGATGGAGTATTTAAAAGATTACGACTTCTTCATCCAATATCACCTAGGAAAGGCCAATATAGTGGCCGTGCATTAAATTGAAAGACTCAGGGGTTGATAGCAAGTATGCTCTCTTGAAAGTTGAAATTACTTTAGAATGTAAACCAAAATTTCAATATAGAGGTAAAGGATCATTTGTGGCCAATTTTGCAATGAAATATACTATACTTGAGAAGGTTCTCCAGGCTTAGAAAGAAGACATAGATATACAAGCACTAATTAGTAAACAAGGGTTTACTTAGTGTTTAGATGGAGGTGTGCGATTTTGTGGAAGATTGGGAGTTCCATCAAATAAAGAGTTGAGAATAGAAATCCTTTGGGAGGCACATCACTCACAATATGCCATTTGGGTTACCCAAGATATCAAATGGGCATGACATGATTTAGGTGATTGTGGATCAACTGACATAATCAGCTCATTTGACACACATAGTCTTTAGAAAGCTTGGCAAAGTTGTATATCAAAGTGATTGTGAGCTTACATGGCACACTTGTTACCATCATTTCATATAGTGATAGCAAATTTACCTCCCAGTTTTGGAGGAGTGTATAAGAAGGATTAGGAAGCCAACATTCCATCTCTAGATAGATGAATAATCAAAAAGAATAATTCAAACATTAGAAGATATGTTGAGGGCTTGCATAATTGACTGGAAAAGAAATTGGGGTGAGAATTTTCCCCTTATTGAAATTTTAGGGCGAATTGGACTGGTAGCATATAGACTAGCATTGTGACTACAACTTGTAGATGTTCATGACGTATTTCATGTTTTGATGTTGCACAAGTATGTACCTAACCCTTCTCAGGTACTTACACATGTACCAATAGGGCTGCAACCTTATTTGACTTTTGAAGAAAAAGCTATCTAGATTTTGGATTGAAAGGCGCGCAAGTAAAGGATGAAGACACTTCCATTGGTCAAAGTCCTTTGGCAACATCATTCTGTTGAGGAGGTTACCTAGGAAACTGAGGATGAAATGAAGAGAATGCACTTACAGTTATTTGAGTAGTAATGTAAAAGGAAATTTCGAGGACAAATTTTTTGTAGGGTGGGAGAATGTAACAACCCTACATTTGTCACCATTTTGATTGAATTTGGAATACAATCAAAGTCTGCTAAAATCAAAATCCTTAAAAGTAAATTTATAAGACTTCAAATCTAACTTTGGAACCTTAAAAATCAGAATGTACGTAGCTAGAGCTTTCCAATGACACAAATTGTACATGAAATGGAGATCAGAGATAGAAAAACCTAAAATTTTACTAAATAATAGAGGGGTCTAAATTGATAATGGCACCCCTCTCAACATATGGATCCCACGCAACGGACAACTAGATGGAGCTCTACTCCTGGTTGCTTGTCATGCAAGTAAGGAATCATTGCACACATCAACCCTTTTCCTCTCCTTGCCTCTTTTTGTCTATCTCTCTTTCTCACCTTCATCTCCACCCATTGCCGGTAATGACTGAAAAACTCAACCAAGGTTTATCTCAGTTTTTTCCTATATACTGGCATTAAACATTTGATGGAATCACTACAAATTTCACACCAGTGAAGGTAAAATCAAGACCTACACAACTCATGTTTTATTTTCTTGAAATTTTGCACTTTCAAATACTATGTAATAATTACCAGCAGCGACCATTTTCAAGTCATCTTCTCTGATGACGTTGACCATAGTTCAATGTTGGTTATCGAATTTTGGCAAGGAAAAAATGGGGAAAATTATATGGATGAAATCCTTGTTGAATGAATTACTTATCCAAGTTAACAAAAGTTCAATTAAAGATCATCTGACTATTGAAATTTTTATCTAAACATGGTGTAGGAATGGTGTTAGATCTACAAATCTAGCCATTGAAAACCTGATTAGACAATGGATTTGCTAATCTAATGATGTCAATTGAATGTTAAAGACAATTTAGGTTAAAAATAGTAAGTGAAAATCTTGTTAAATGTATAAAATCTGATGAGACCATTAATTTGTAGATTTGATCGCTCCAGCACTTAGATCTATATGATTTAGCCCTGGAACATCATATTTGACCAATTGATGTATGACATTGGCTTCCCCAACACCTAAAGGTATCTAATTTGAGGTTGAACAACAGATTAGGGACCATCTAGCCATTCAAATTAGGATCTTAGTATACGAATATGTGATCAAGAAGTGACACTTATTTCATTTTTTTTAAAGATTAGCTCATAATTGATAATTAATGTTCTGATCGGGGATTATTAATTGTTGATTAACCTCTAACTGGATCATGATTGACCTCAATAAATCTAAACCATCAAATTGAGGTGGGTAAATTCTATGATTGCTTAAGTTTTCATATTTATTGCACTTATGCATTGTTTTGTTAAATAAATATAATTACTATACTTAAATTGTAGTTGATGATTCATTTTGTGGTTGTAAAATACAGCATCCTTGTAATTTAAATTATGTGATAACTCTCATATTACTTGTGAATGAGATTGTTAGCAGACAGAGTCTCCATTTTTATTTAAACATGAAATGATGATTATAAGGTGATATTTGATGGAGAAGTCGTAATCTTTTAAATGCTCCATCCATCTTGTTTGCCTTATATTTAGATCTTACTGAGAGAAAATATATTTGGGGCTTTTATGATTAGTTAAAACTTCAAATTTCTCACCATAAAGGTAATGTCTCTAGATTTTTATCTTGAAAACTACAACCGCCAACTCCAAATCATGAGTTGGGTAATTCTTCTCATGTGTTTTCAATGGTTGGGAAGCATATGTAATCACTTTATCATGTTGCATCAATACACATCCTAGCCCTTTGTTTGATGCATCACAAAAGACTATAAATCCTCTATTGCTTGAAGAAAGTGCCAAAATCGGTGCAGACATGGGTCTCTTTTTTAATTCCTGAACACTCGCTTCACATTAAGCACTTTAAATAAACTGTGTCTCCTTTCAAGTCGGTATAGTTAATCATAAGGCTTTATGTGAAAACCCTTCTATGAATCTGTGATAATATCCTGCCAAACTTAGGAAACTATGAATTTCTGTAACTAATTTAGGGCTTTCCCAATTCTTCACTACTACTTTTTTTGACTTCACAACAATTCCATTTTTAGAAATAATGTGACCCAAAAATTTAACTGGCTCTAACTTGAACTCATACTTTCTCAATTTAATAAACAATTGATAAGTCTTAAGAGTACTTAGTACAATGTGTAGGTGTTCTCTATGTTATGCTATGTTTGTGGAGTAAATCAAAATATCATCTACAAACACTATGACAAATTTATCCAAATATGATCTAAAAACCCAATTTATAAGGTTCATAAACATAGCTAGTGCATTTGTTAGTCCAAATGATAGAACTAAGAATTCGTAGTGACCATAACGAGTCCTAAATTGCCATTTAAGAAATATCTTCTTCTCTAATTCTCAATTGATGATATCCTAACCTTAAATCAATCTTGGAGAAAATAGTTGAAAACTGTAGCTGATCGAAGAGGCTATCAATTTGAGGCGAGGGATACTTGATCTTTACTGTAACATTATTCAATATTCAGTAATCAATACACAATCACATGGATCCATCTTTCTTTGTAACAATAAGAATTGGTGCTCCCCAAAGTGAAACATTGGGTCTGATAAAACCCTTGTCTAGTAACTCTTGCAATTGTGTTTTTAATTTTGTTGAAGCCATCCTATATGATGCCTTAGAAATAGGAGCTATACCTAGTACAAGTTAGATGGAAAAATTAATTTCTCTTTGAGCTGGTAATCCTGAAATTTCTTCAAGAAAAACATCTTAAAATTCTCTAATAATTTCCAACTCCTCAAGCTTAGGTTGTTCATCATCCATAGCTACTACACTCGACAAAAAGGCCTAACACCCTTTTGAGATAAGTCTTACGGCCTTCATGGATGAAATAACACATACAACATTTATATCTCGTCTCCTTTGGAATGAAATTACTATCTATCCTGGTACACAGAACATGACCTTCTTCCTATGACAATCCACTATCTCCCAATTTGTTTCTAGCCAATCCATTCCCAATATAATGTCAAAATCCATCATATTGAGTAGAATGAGATTAACTGTCAACTACTTCTGTACTATCTGAATAGGTACATCCTAGAAAAACTCATGACTACTAACCGATTCACCTATTGGTGTAGTTATATCCAAGCCAAATTCTAAATTATGCACAGGTGAACACACACAAGATGGAAAAAAGGTTGAGATAAATAAATGCATAAAACTTGGATCAAATAAAATTTTAGCATGTTTATCTGAAATAAAAATGGTACCTTCAACTACTGCATTTGAGGCCTTGACCTGTTCAAAAGTGATAGCGAATACTCGACTATGAGTTCGAGGCACATTTTCCATCCTGGGCCCACTACCTCTACCTCCTAAGGCACTCACTCATGAAGTGTCTTTGTTCACCACATCTTTAACATCATACTAGTGCTCTCTGCTGTCTTGGTCTAAAGCAAAGTAAACCAGGATGATCACACTTTCATCTCTAACATTATCTCCTTTTAGACCTTGTACTTTGTTTAGAACCTGTGGTCCTTGGTGTCTGTGGCCCTCATGATTATGAACAAGATGGGTGCTTACCCCTACTTGAGCGTCCTAGAACAGTACTGTATTTCTCCTTATCTTGCCACTCTACTTGATTATGAAAGTATTCCTCTTCAAAAATAGAGGTCATTTCCACTACTTTTGTTATGGTAGTAAGCTGTGTTCCCATAACGTTAGTCCTCAACCTCAGGTGTAAACTCGAAGAAATCTTTTGGTGGCTTTCTTATCTGATGTACAAATATCTGGTGCAAACCTCCTCAACTGTACAAACTTATTCTCGTATTGTAAGACTGTAAGATATCCTTGTTGCAAATTTAGAAATTCTCTCCATTCTTGCCTGCACATGGGGAGGAAAGTGTTTATCATAGTCTTCCTTTAAAAAATTGTCCCATATAATGCTATTTGGTTGAAGAAAATAAGTCCTCTGTGCTATCATCCACTAGAATGCATTTTCTCCTGTGAAGATAAAAGTGGCAATCTTCACCTTTTTCTCTTCCAAGATTTTCATAGCTTTAAAGGGTTTCCCAACCAAGTATATCCAATCCTCTGCTGCTTCTAGTTCTCCTTTCCTAGAAAATGTTGGAACCATCCTCTACAATTGTTCTAGCAATTTATCTATCTTACTAGCACTACCTCTTGAATAATCCTCACCAGTGCTCAATGCAAGAATGTTCAATACAGATGGTATTTGAACTTGGGCTTGCTATTGCTACATATACTGTTTAATGTTTTGGGGTATCAATGGATGAACCAGCAAACCCCGTAGTCTCTTTTCGAGGATGCATCAGTTTTACATTTCACAATATTTTCTATATGAGTCACTCTCTTACCTCATACTTAATAACCACTTCTTATTTGTTAATAGTTTAAAACTTTTGACATGTACAACTAGTTGTAAAGGGAACAACTGGGCTCTGATACCAGCTGTGACGACCCGAGTTTTTCAAATGCCTTTTAAGAATTATTTTGAAAGGCAGGATCCCTATTTTTAAATTTCTTTTAGGAAATAAACACTGAAAACATTTCTTTTTGAAAGGACATTTCATAAAACCCCGAGTGTCATCTTATTGATCAAAACACCTTCATGAGTTCTAAAATGATACATTCTTACATTCAAAATATAACAAGTAAAAAATTATCATTTCCTAGGTTTCTATCCTGTTATAGCCCACAGTCCAATATGCACTAAACATATTTATACATGTCTAAACTAATTATGATAGTTACGTAAGTACTCGGTTGTCTCACAATATTTATAAAATATATAGATCATACATTCATTGTCTATACCCTCCTTGACTATTTGGAGTGCTTGGTCTTAACACTATTGCCCTTCCCTTCTTTGCATTTGTCTATGGAATTGGTGGGGTGAGTATAGTGGAATATACTCAACACCCTTGCCCTTCCCTTCTTTGCATTTATCTGTGGAGGTGGTGGGGTGAGTATAGGAGAATATTCTTAGTAGGTAAAATTAAGATCACAAATAAAAATCAATGTAAATTTGATTCCATGCACTCAATGAGCATAATGAAACATCCTTAGGTAAGGTTCCTAAGGTTTATCAATATAAATTCACAATGCATCATTTGTATACCTTTCAAACATTCTATAAAAGATTTTAGTTCAGTCGAGAACAATATAAGTGTAAGAATAATGTGATATATTGACATCATAAGAGTACTCATTAAACGATAAATTAGTTAAGCACTAAAATCTCAATTTAAGTCACATATAGGAAAGTCCTTGTCAATTTATGTCAGGCATGTTAGTTCTCTACATGCAAATATAACTATATCAACCCTCAAATCATCCAAGGCTTCATCATGCCTAGTGGCCAAGGTATCTATCACCCTATCACGTGCGTGGTGTCAAAAGAATAACCTGCAACAACTGCCCTATACTAAGACACTGCAGCAACTACCCAATCATGGGACATTGTAGTAAAAAGAGTCCAGAGTTCACTATGTTGCGGCAATTACATAATAGTTCGCCATTGTATGCTTAAACCTTGACACCCAATCGTGAGACTTATCATGGTTCAAAGATACAAATTTTTTATTTAAATGTGAATGAGATGTCAAGTATAAATAATATACAAAATTTAGTTAGAAATCAACTCATGGTATGTACTTTACCATTTCAAGTATAATCATAATATCCCTTTATTTTGATGAAGAATCTAACAGAGTTTTCCCTATTTATAGGACACTGCACATTTAATGCATGTGATGCAATTCACCTGATAGTTATCATTTCATATTTAAATAAAAATGGAGACTTTGTCTCCTAACAATTTCATTCACAATTAATATAAGGGTCATCATATGATTTAAATTATGAGGATGTTATATTTTACAACCTCAAAATGATCATCAACAACAATTTAAGTGTAATAGTTACACAAATTTAAGAAAACAATGCATAAGTACAATAAATGTAAAAAATTAACAATCTTAGAATTTATCCACCTCTAACTAATGGTTCAAATTTATTGAGATCAATCGTGAATTAGTTGGAGTTTGATTGATGATTATAAATCCTTGATCATGACTTTAATTATCAATTATGTGCTAATCTAAGAAATATGGAATAAGTGTCAATTCTTGATCACATATTTGTATACTAAGATCTTAATTTGAACAATCAGACTGTCCTTGATGTGTTGTTCAATGTCAGATCAGATACCTTTGGGCGTTGGAGACATCAGTTAGTCAAATTTGATGTTCCAAGCCTAAATAATATATATCAAATTGCTGGAGTGATCAGATCCACAAATTATTGGTTCGATCAGCTTTTATACATTTAACAAGTTTTCCGCTTACTGTTTTTAACCTAAATTGTCCTTAACATGAAATTACATCATTAGATGCATAGATCCACTATCTGATTGTGTTTTCAAAGGTCAGTTTGTAGATCTAGTACCATTCCTGCACCATGTTTAGATCAAAACTTCAATAGTTAGATGATCTTTGATTAAACTTTTGTTAGCATAAATGCATAATTCATTCAGCAAGGATTCCATCCATATAAAATTTCCCATTTTTTCCTCACTGGAATCTAGTCATTGGTATTGGAATTTGGTCACCGTCATTGGAGAAGATGACCAGAAAATGGTCGTTGGCGATTGTTACAAAGTATTTAAAAATGCAAATTTTTAATAAAATAAAATATGGGTTTTGTATGTCTTGGTTTTGCCTTCACTCCTATGAAATTTGGAGTGATTTTTTCAATGTTTATTGCAAAAAAATAGGGAAAAATTGACTAAAACCTAGGTTGGTTTTTCCTTCATTACTGGTGATACAAGGAGATGAAGGTGAGAAAGAGAGATAGAGGAAAAAAAGGAAAAGGGTTGCTGTGGGTGGTGATTTCCTACCTATGCCCGTGATAGTCACTGGTGAAGATGCTGACACCAACTGTTTGATGAACATGGTATGAAGAGAGAGATGCAGCTATAGAGGAGGAAGAGGGATGCCACGAGGGAGAGATGGGAAAGGAGAAATTAGGGAAGAGGGTGGTAGAGGAGTTTAATGGCCTCTTCCCTGCATGATAGATAGCTGGGAGTAGAGTTGCATGCATTGAGCTCCTCCTGGCTGACTATTGCATGGGTTCCTTCACTGTGGGGGGTGCTATTATCAACTTGGCCCTTTGATATTTGGTAAAATTTTGGGTTTTTCGTTCCTGACCTCCATTTCACTCAAAATTAGGGTCATTGGAAAATTCTCATCGCATACATTATGATTTTTGAGGTTTCAAAGCCAATTCGAAGTCTTTTGTAAATTTACATTTAAGGATTTTGATTATCAATGAAATATGATTCTTCACACCACTTTCAATTTAAACCATGATTGAGATTTATCAAGATAGAAATTGAAACCATTCATGAGGTTTCCTACACTAGTTAGGAAACTTAAGGAAGCCAAAGTTTAAATGTCTACGATCTAGGGTGTGATCATGAATCAAGACTATCTTTACGGCAAGCAAAAGAAGCATTTGAAAGAGCTAAAGGAACTTAAGATGAACCCATGCATGTGCCATGCAATTTCCACCACCTTTGCACAGGAGGCATGTAAGCCACCTAGCCATGTACATGCCATGCTAGAAGGTGATAAGCTAAGTGAGACATGAAGCCAAGCATTGCAAGCCAAGCCAAGGGAATTAGCCAATTGAGCCTTCCAGTAAATGAGATATTGAAGTGAGAAACTAAGCCAAATGAGTCATACACATGGATGCCATGATTGGAGGAAGAATTATACACAATTATCCATTCCAAAATGAGAATTTTCAAGAGATAATTAGAAAGAATTAGAAGGAGATCAGCATTGCATGCACATGTGGTCCAATAGGAAAAGAGGGCACTTTTTCTCTTTCCTTACCATTCCTTCCCATTCTCTTCTCTTTTCTATCCTTCTCTCTTGATGTCCCTCACCCTATATGATTTTCACATGGAAAATCTTAGAGCAAGGAGCTCCACGCCAAACTCCCAAGAAATAGGAGCTCCCTTCCACACATTATCTTCTTTCCACTCCTCCCTTCTCTTAGATGGCCAATCTCTCCATGCCACTTATACTCATCTTTTTCACTACTTTATTCTTTCTCTCTCTCCATCTCATCACACAATACATCCCATGATTTTCACTTAGGGGGAGATGCACTCTCATAAAAATGAGGCGCTCCCACCATCCTTAAGTGCTACTTAGTTAGCCAATCCTTTCCCAGCTCTCTTTCTATTTCCATAAGGCTCTCCACAATTTTTACAAGAGGGAGATGCCCCCTCTGAAAAAGGTGATGCCTCCCACCTTATTCACCTCTTAGATCCCATGCTTAGTTGTCCTATGTTGCCCAATCCTTCCATGCCGTATAACCTCTTCTTAAACTCATACAGCCCACTCCTATTAGGGATTTTTTAGAAGGAAAGAACCACATATAAAACCCTTAAGGGTTTCCATATGAACAACATATGGGAGAAGGGGAGAATGCAGTCTCCTAAGAAGGAGGCATCTCCAACCTTCTTTCCCTCCTTAAGACTTCAACACACTTCTCCTTAGTCTCTTGTTGGGTCAATCCTTTAATGCTTTGGTTAGTCCTTTGATTCCATGCTTATTTTGCCTACCTTGTTCCTTAATCTTCCGTGCTTGTTTGCCCCTTTGATTTCAGCCTTAGATCTTTGCTCCTAAGGATTACTAATCTCTGGTAGTGATAGCCAAGAGATTGTAGTCATTGGATCAAAGTTTTGTGCCTTGAATCTCCTTATATCTTTGATCATTCATTTCTGTCTTTCTTTTCTTTTCATGGACTTTTCTCCTTAGTTTTCATTTAGTTACAAGCATGCTAATTGAAATCTGGTTGTTGGATTGTATTTGAAAGAGTTAAGAGGTGTTTTTATACTTAAGCATAGTGCAGACAGTCCATGAGGGGTGTACACCATACTTGTAATATTAACTTTCAATAAATTCAATTTTTGTTACATGATTGATGTGCAATTGTGCAATGTCCATGAATGTTTACTTGCTTTAAATCTTGTTCTCATAGTTGTGACTTATGCTTTTTATATTCAATCTTCCATTCATCTTTTTCTTTCTATCTCTCATGTATACTATCATAGATGAGTAACATTCTAGTTCCATAAACATCACATTCAAGAACCATATGCACACCCCATGGTCCATGTGCATGACCTTGAATGATGTTTCATTTGATCAATTTATATTTTATTCCTATCTTAGTTCATGTTCCATTCATGCTCTATGGTATTCTTAGATTTATGCACTCTATTCTAGATATCACATTCATTTTAGATTAGTTTTACACTTAGGACCTACACGCACCATTCTAGATTAGTTTTATACACTTCATATTATCTTAGTTTTCATTGTTTTAGGTTAGAATACATGCACACAATTCATTCTAGTTTTGCATATTAGTTTAGGTTAGCATAGGTTCATTTGATCATTGCCTATGTGTATTTGCATTCCACAATAGTTTTAGGAACCTTTTAATTTTAGTCTATAGAAAAGTTTCTAATTGTAGTTTTAGGAAATTTTTATTTTCAAAAATTGTGTTTTTATAAAAGTTTCAAAAATTTATGCATGTTTACTTTTAGCACATTTCTATATTCCATGTTTCTAATTTCTTTCATGTTTCATGTTGTTTAAAGCCTTAGTTTAGGTTAAAAACCACTTTCTTTGGCTAGGTTAAATAGTTAAGGAGGGATCCATTTAATACATAAAAACCGTGAGATTCCTCATGGGATTGAACCCACTCACATGCATCCACTACAATAGATTCGTGCATTTGTGAGTTAACCTAAAACATAGAACAAGATTTTGGAGCTGTTGTGGGGGAATCATAGTGGATTTGCAGTGGATCTTAATTTTACTATTTATCCCTAGTCTAAGTTTAGGTTCCTTTACATAGGGTTTTGCATCATTTCTATATTTATTTACTAATTTCTCAAAAATTGACCAATTTTGTTTGATTTTGTGCAAGGTGAATTGGGCAAAAGAGCGGCGGTGATGATGTGGGCTAAAGCTTGAACACATTAGATTAAGGTTTTGAATAACACTTATACTAGGGCCCCATTATTATTTTCTCCCTATTATTCAATATTAAATGGGTTGTAATAATACTGGGTAAGTGTGGGATATGGTTACCCACACTTGATCTTCATCAGAAACCCCACTATAAGTATCCCTCACTTTTTTTCTTTCTTTCTAGTTTAGTTGCATTTGGTGCAATCATGAATTATGGATGGTAGGATAATTCGTATAGATTAAGGCATTCATCTTACTTGTTTCATTTTATCTAGAACTGTTGCATTAGTTGTGTACCTATTTAGCAAAGCTTAGTCTAAGCTTAGCTATAACTAAGGCATAGGCTACATGGTTATAGTGTCTAGTCTGTAAAGGTATTTGACCTTTGTTAAATAGCATATAGGTAGGCATTAGTTTGCTTTTATTTTACATCACACGTTTAAATGCTTTATGATGTAATGGATTGCAATGATAGTAAGGGCCCTATAGGAACCCTCATAAGACAATGACTGGATTTCATCACCAGATCCTTGGCCCACCTAGGTAAATCAATCAAATTCCTTGTATGTTTGAGATCCCAACCCTTGAACTATTAATTTAAAATCGAGTGGAAATAAACTTAGGGTTTCGAGCTTGTAGGAATCTTTTTGAAGGGTTTGATCTATTGTCATTTAAGTGGTTTTTGAGTATCATGATTATATTGGGTATTCAAAATCCAAGTAATTTTCTCACACCTTTTCTTGACATTGGTTGAGGTCTAAATGCTTCCTGATGTGAGAATTGTATTAACCCCTCTAGAGTAGAACCTAACTGGTAAGTAATAGTCAAGGCTAGATAAGAGGAGGAGCTATCTAGATTTACGTCCAAAAGCTACCACCCTACAAATCAACGAAGATCATCTAATGAGCCCATTAACAAGCTATTAATATTGGTTGTGTATTATTTAGATGTAGTAGTTGCATTTAGGTTGCATCATATAGTTAGGGTTGGTTTTCTTTAGTCACATAAAAAAAGGTGGTACTCATTCATTGTATACATCAATTAGTTTTGTTGTATATAAAGTGAAGTACAATGTCCTAATGAGAAAGGATGGAAAGTCTAATGAATAGGTTTGTTGCTTCTAAGCAAAATACTAAGGCATATCAACAACTCTAGTATGATAATTCTTATGATGAGTCATATTAACAACCTCAATACGAGAAGTATTATAATAGGTCATATCAACAACCTTAGTATAATGACGTAGACTCTTTTAAAGCTCCCTATCCTCCTATTTCTTAGCTATCAAGCTCCACTTATAATAGATACCATCAAGAGAAAGTGGATGTACGTAGTGCATTCACAGAACATAGCACTAATTGAGATGGATGATCAAGATTATAATGGATGGGCTAGGCATCATGAACAACCATAGTCTTAAAATTATCAGGATGAACCACCATGATTCCACCCTTGTCAACCCTACTAGGAAAATTAGAGATTTCGAGAGAACAATCCTGGTTCCATCCTGACCAAACATTTCTCAGTACCCTAATACCACAATAGTTTGAGCCATACAAGTCTAAACAATTAATAGGAGATGCACAAATTCAACGATTAATTGAGTAGATGGTACTTCAACAAGATAAAATGCATGAGAAAACCCTTGAAAGACTTAATAGGATAAAAATACCATATATTCCTTCTAAAGCCTAGAGTTTTTCACCATCCCTGACCATTGATACAGATAATAAGATGAAAATTTCATGCAATCATTGTGAGCCACAAAGTCCCCAACCATCCTTGCAAACCTCCAACTTAGATCCACTTAAGTCGTGTCTTACTCATTCTTATGAATTTGATGAAGACTCATCTATTGATGAAGTAAATCATTTACTAAATTCTGTACCATTAATGGACACTTCTCAATGGAAAACTAGAGTAAGACCCCCTACAATTCCTGAATTTTAAATTAAGCCATGCAAGATTGGGACCTACAAATCTTATTTGAACAAACAAAAATAGTAGTATAGGTCCATCTGAAACCTTACATGTGCTGACAACATAGGAAACAGAAGAATCAATTGATGTACTACGCTACACCAATCAACTCTAAGTTACAAATTAGAAGATACTAAGGATTTAAGCCTAACTATGTCCTTGCCTCTAGTAATGCAAGAACATTCTTTTAGAGAGATGCAAAGTTAGCTTATACCCCAATTTCAAGAAAATGTGAGGGAGGAGGAAAAAGAGGAATAGAGTATAATGATCAATATTATCCCTAAATTTGGTCAAGAATGGAATAATTCATCTACAATTGGTCCTAAAAGATTTAAATTCATCGTAGTTCATATTGTCATTGTAATACCACCAACTCAATTTTCAAGGTGAAGGAGTTATATTGACTACCGTGAAATACTAAAAATGGGGTATCATCAATGTGGTCTCACTAAACTCAAAATCGTGGTGGTCTATTGTGTTATATTGTTACCACCACCAAAAATTTTAAGGCGTAGGATATATATGGACTACGGCAAGATTCTGAAGTGGTGTGAAAAGTTTTCATATTTCATTATTATAGTTAGGCAAAATTAGGTTAACTAATTAGGTCTATGACTATGGTAGACAAGAGTACTTATAAGCCTTATTTAGTTGAAGATGGAAACTTAGTGCTCATTGGGAGGCAACTTAGGGTTTTTAGAGTTTCGGTGTTTTACATTACACATTCATCATATAAGTGTCCTATATTTCAAAACATTAAGGACAATATTTAGTTTAGGTTGGGGGTGTAGATGTGCATAAGATTTCTATGTTTTTCTTGTATTTCTGAAGATTTAAAAAAAAAATTGCCAAGTGCTTTATAAAGATGATAATTCAATATTTTTTTATCTGAATATTCAGGCATCTTTTGAACTTTAGCTTATTAAAAGAGTTGCATACCATTAGTTCACTATTTTATTCTTTTTCTAAAATGTTTCATAAAAAATTTAACTTGGAATATTAATTGCACAAAATAGCTATATATATAGTTTAAGTTGAAGAGAAAATATAACTTAGAGATCCTGAAGAAGATCTGTGGAGACTTATAAACTAAGTGAGCTTTGAGCCATTCTTACTTTTCTCAGGGACACATAATTCAAGATTTTCTTTAGCAGACATTAGTTCTTAGTTAGTCTCATTATTCTTCATCCTGGTCAACTATTGAGAAACCACAAAAGTTTATGCCATACACCTCTTAAGTTTATGATCATTTTTTAAAAAGTGATATGAAACTTAGGAAATGATAGTAGCCATCCTTGTTTAACTAAGAGCCTTTAACCTTGCCTATGTTATTTACCATAGCCCATTGAGCCTTTAAAATATTAGCCTTTTCTTTGTTAACCAAACAATCTTTACCTACATTGAAGCCCTATAATTATCCATTACCCATTTGTTTGAAAATATGTAGAGAGGATTGAAGAATATCTTTGGAAAAAGTATGAACAATACAATTCAAGATATGAACATAAAAAAAGGTTAAAAAGAAGTAAAAGTTCAAAAAGGAAAGATATAATGTCAAGCAAAATAAAAGAGAAGAAAAAGATAGCAAATGAAAAAGAAGAATGTTCACTCTTGTAAAGAAAAAATGGAAAAGTTGTGAATACATTGATAGAAGACCTTTACATATTTTTCAAACAACCATTGTTTATTTTTATACCCATTCTTTTGATTACCCTTACCCAAGCTTATGTTTCATCCTAATAGAAGTCCTAACTTGATCTTAGGAGAACAATGGCTTGGATATGGTTATGAATGAATAATAAATTTGGTAGAGTATAACATTCTTAGTAGTTGATAACATTTTATGAGACCATTATCATTCTTTCTACATTATTGTTCTTTTGTATGAAATATGTGAGACTTTTGGACTTGATGAACAACATTCTACTCTGTGACAACTTGGGTTTTAATTTGCATTTTTAAATTCAAAACAAATTCTTAATGCAGGATTGATCCCTATTGGAAATAATTTTATAAAAATAGTGCAGGGCAGCAAAAGAATCTTTTCTTTTAAATTCATTTTGAAAACCTTGAATGTCATTTACTTCCATGAAAACAAAATAATTTTTAAAACTAAGACAAAAATATATACATCCCAGATTTAGCTAGTCAACGCTCACAATCCATCTGTTTAAATTACATGTCCCAAAAAGTATAAGTCATATACTTACATTCATACTTGTCTTTACTTGCACTCATATGATCGTAGCACTAAAAATTCCTAATGCCTCTTCTAATCTTGCTTGAGTTGATATGTAATACTATATTTTTGGTTGAGTATTTCTCATACCCAATAGGTGATCTAATACTACTAATTTGAAAACACAGTATACAACATGCATAACTTTAAGAAGGGTTTTTAAGGTAATAAAACCATACAACCATCTTATGTAAATATGGATATTCATGCATAAACCATTTGCACATTTTATATACTCAAGTAATAGAATTTTTAGCAAAATCAATCAATCAATAATATAAAGATTGCTAAATTCCTTAAAGTAGTAATGGAACAAACTAGATGCTAGAAATCCCAACCCTATGGCAATTATTAAGCACATGGATATCTCAGCGAACGCATTAGTTGACTGGTCATGAGTACTTGTCTAAGACCATCATGATGCACTATGCATATCAATATGAAACAGAAATCATATGGACCACTATGCCCATGACCAGTCCTCTTTGAAAATCATGTGTCTTCGGTATCTAGAGACCAACCTCTACAGTCGACTATAGATATGTCTTGAAAAGGGTGCTGTGAACACCTCTAGTGGTTGTTTCGCTACCACATCAATTGAGAAAAATAAGTGCCACTTTGGGCACAGATACCTACCACCTCTGGTGGTTAGAGGTCGGGAGGCCAATCTCGTACAAACAGCCTCTTAGCATAGTGCCCATTAGGCACACTAGCTCGAACAAAGATAGATATACACATGTATTGCAAATTCAAATGTCATAGGATTATGCAATATTTAGCTCATATTAAATCATGCAGTTTATATAACCTATTTGAAAACATGCAATTAATGCATATATGAAATTGTTCTATCATTCAAAAACAAACATGGCTATGAAAGATGTAAGCAGTAGCATTTTCAATCAAGATCATGAATCATGAGAATAATCTATATGCTCATTATAAGAATACCATATCACATTATCATCTCAAAGAAATACTAAACACAAAAATGGTTTCAAAATCATTTGTATGGAATTTAGTTGAAAACTTAGTAGCATCAGACTACCTACTTCAAGGATGTCACTTAATTTGCATTTTTCTTCAATTCGAATTCTGGATTTCCTTCAAGGTCCTTGTGGGGTCCTAGGTATAATTTAAGGGCAAGAATCCAAGTATTATTTCCCATCTATTGATCATTAGTTAGTTTTACAGACTAACGGCCTAAATCATCAACCTAGACTCCAATCCTATCTATCAATGGTCAGATCTATGATCCAAGGATTGATGTCCTTAATTTAAGATTGATTTAGGTATATAGATTGCTAAATTATTCAACTGATCACTTCTTAAGTTATGATCATCTTTGATCATATAGATCTATGAGATATTTGTAGATTTTAGGTCATGATAAGTTAAGAATTGCTCTCTGATCCTAAATATTATTGAATAATTTGGTTTGCATCATCAAGATGAATCCAATAAACCTTTTCGATCTTAAATTGGGCTTGTATAGCCCTTTGAATTAGAGATTGTGTTTTAGATCTATTTAATGGTCCAGATTAAGATTTTGGATCCAAAGCGCATTAAAATGATGTTATCGGTATGCATCGAAGCAGGATGCGCCTTTTGGAATGTGTTGGTTCATCTTGGAGAGCATGATGCATTGGGCCACGTCTAGCTTCCCAGGATGCCACTACATCTCGTTCGAACCGCGACTACGACTGTACTCGTCGCATGCATGGAGACGCGTCAAGAGGATGCATCTTTGTCATGCATTACCTAGAGGTATCCTTATACCCCATCTGGCCAATCAAAATAGATGGTTTGATTTGGACCCTCAAATCTTTTTGGTCACCAATCAATGCCTAGGATGCTCTTAAAATCCATATTTTGGGGGTCCCACGAATTCATCGGATGGCTCAAATCTCCTTTCTAAGTTGTCCTTGAGTGTGTTCCATCTTAGATCCACCGGTTTTGGTTTCACTGGTGATTTGGCTACTAGTGAAACTAGATTCAGCCTGGATGGGGAAGATGGGGAAGATGATCACCGGAGATGGGGACAGATGATGGTGTGATGGAGGAAAGGGGAAGAGGGTTTTTTAATGTTGGTGATCCACCTTCTGCGTGGGCGCTGCAATCATCGACCTTCTCCCTCAACAAAGGAGTCGGAGATGGAGGGGGCTGCCATTATAAAAAATGACCCCTTCTAATTGTACCCCTTTCAAATTTACATGGAGTGCAATGATTAGAGAAAGAATTATATGTAATTATCCATTCCCAAAGAGGATTTTCAAGAGATAATTAGCAAGAATTAGAAGGAGATTAGCATAGCATGCACATGTGGTCCAATAGGAAAAGAGGCCACTCTTTCTGTTTCCTTACCATTCTCTTCTCTTTCCCATCCTTCTCTCTTAATATCTCCCTCACTTTATATGATTTAATGTGAAAAAAATTAGAGGAAGGAGCTCCACACCTAACTCCCACAAAATAGGAGCTCCCTTCCACATCGTATCTTGTTTCCACTCCTCCCTTCTCTTAGGTGGCCAATCTCTCCATGCCACTTATACTCATCTTTTTCACTACTTTATTCTCTCTCTCTACACCTAAGTGCACAATCCTTCCCATGATTTTCACTTAGGGGGAGATGCACTCTCATAAAAACAAGGTGCCTCCCACCTTCCTTGAGTGCTACTTAGCCAGCCAATCACTCACCTTCTATTTCCACCTTAACGTTATCTCCTTCTCTCTTTCCTATCTGTTTCCATCCCTTTCCCAAGTCTCTTTCTATTTCCATAAGGCTCTTCAAAATTTTTACAAGAGGGAGACATCCCCTCCTAAAAAGGTAGAGCCTCCCACCTTATTCCCTTTTTAGATTCCATGCTTAGTTGTCCTATGTTGCCCAATCCTTCCATGCCATATAACCTCGTCCATCAATCTAGAAACACAGTCTCGATGATAGCTTTTCATCATAGCCTTAAGATTGAGGGATAGGCACTTAGTTTACGTCAATGGATCTTGTTGATTCATACGTTAATTTAATAGATCTATCAATCTAGACTCCAATCCAATAGATCCCATTGATCAAATCATTAGAGGATCTTATCAATCCTTGGATCTTGTTTTTCCAAAATCAATACATTAGAGGATCTTGATGATTATAGGACCTTGTTAGTAGAGAATCTAGACACTGTAGGATCCCGTTTGATGCTCAGACCTTGTTAGTCCCATATCTTAAATCCCAATCTTTTAGAGGATTATGTTGATCCTCATATCCCATCGATTCCACATTTGAAATTGCAATCATTCAAAGGGTCCTACCATTACCACATTTTAAATTCTCATCATTCATAGGATTTGGTTGATCCTCGAACCCATCTATCCACTCAAAATTCAAAACAAAATATCCCATTGATCCTCAACTTTGTCAATCCAATAAGTTCTTCATCACCATCAATCTCAACCACCAGTCTTCAAGCCAAGCAATTGTGCTCTAGTTTTCCATGGCACATGATAAGTGTTTGATTTTGTAATTAAAAAGTACCTAATTAGTAGTCAATGTGTTGTATATTATAGTATTATTTTCAGGGTTTCTTTAGAATTTCATAACACTTGCATTTCTAACCCAATAATCCAAAAGTTTGATATCTTATAGGTTTAGGAGCTAGTCCAGAGTAAGTATATGAATTATCATAAATTTTCTAGAATTTAATTAGGGTTTTTACTCTTTTGTAGCTGCTGAGAAGATGATCCAACAGTTGAGATTAATTAAGATGAGAATTGAAGATCAACATCAAAAGAGAGGGCTAAGACCTAAATTTCATTATTTCAAATCTTAATCAAGGCTTAAGATCATCCTAAGGAAAGCAAGAAAGCAATTGGAAATTTCAAAGTTGATAAAAATGGGACCATGTATAAACCATGCAATTCCACCACCTTTGCATGTGACCCATGCATGCAAGGCACCTATGCCATTTTAGCCATGATAGAAGGTAACAAGCAAAATAAACCATGAAGCCAAGCACTTAAGCCACTTAAGCCATCAAGCAAGGACCATCAAAGTGAGCCACCAAGCCAAAAAATTCATTCCACATGGTGTCACACGAATGGAGGAATTTTAGAAGCAATTATCCTATGTTGAAATAGTAAAATTCTAGGGATAATTAGGAGTTTGAGGAAGATTAATACGTGGTAAGATATGCATACATAGGTGGACCAATCAAGAGAGAGACCATCTCCATTTTCCTTATCTTTTCCCTCTTTCCTTCCTTTCTCTTCTCTCTTTCCTACCCACCATATGATACACTTTGAAAGGGAAGGAGTTCCATGCCACCTTCCTTGAAAAGTGGTGCCTCCCCCTTTTTAATTTCATCCTTTTCACATCTTTCCAAGCACTTTCCTAGTTTACCACTTCTACTTCAGCTTCCTATCTCTTTCCACTCTCTTTCCATCCCTCCATATGAGATACCTTAAGGGAAGGGACTCCGTGCCAAATCCCTTGAAAGGTGGCGCCTCCCACTCCCTTTGCTTATCTTTAGAAAGTCCACCTTATCTCACCTTCTAAATCCATATATTAAACTCAAAATGGAAGTAATTTTAGCTCATAATGCTAGTGTGATTAAACTCAAAATGGAAGTAATTCAATTACTTCCTAAATTTTATGGGTTGAATAATGAGAGTCCTTACCTGCACTTAAAAGAGTTTGATAAATTGTGCATGATCGACCATACACAAAACATTGGACTAAACATGGTAAGACTTGAGCTCTTTCCTTTTCCTTTCAAGGAAAAAGCTAAAGTGTGATTTCATTCACTGCAAGCATGATCAATAAGAACATGGCAAGAAATGATTAGGAAGTTCTTGAAAAAGTTCTTTCCTATAAATAAGACAAATACTCTCTACCTGAATATAATTAACTTTACCTAAAAGGGTAAAGAAACTTTTTATCAATGTTAAGAAAGGTTCACAAATCTATTGTTGACATGTTCACACCATGGATACGAAACCTTGGCACATCAGTAGCTTCTTTTACGAATGACTTAATTTTGATATATGTTAGTTTGTAGAAATGATGTGCAATGACAATTTTTTAAATAAACAATTATACAAGGTGAAAGAGTATTTGAAATGGCTAGTAGAGGGTGCATAGACATGGTTGATTTAAGAAATCCAATGCTTAAATAAACCTAAGTCGGCCACCACATCTACTAGGGGAGGCATTTATGCCATAACTGAACAAGATAACCTTAATAAAAATATAACATCCTTAACAAGAAAAGTAGGGGCCCTGGAAATGGGAAAAATTTTCTCTAACAAGGTCGACTAATTGTGTGGTATTTGTGAAAGTAAGGCACACCCTTTTCAAGAATCCCTACAATTTCGGCATTCCAAGATGCACATCATGAACAAGAATATTCTTATGAGCGACTTTTTCCCCATCTTCTAAGACATATAATCTTAATTGCAGGAATCATTCTACTTTTAGTTGGAGAAATGAATATAAAGCTATGGTCTCACATCAAGCCCCATACCAACCACAATAAGGACCACCTATTCCTATACCCTACATGCCCCCACCTACGAGGCGAGTGGAGGATCACTTTCATTAATCTATCTATAACCAAGAGAGGAAAAATGCTCACTTTGAACAATCCATTAATGGAATGAAGAACATGATGACTTAACTTATGCAGACTCTTGAAAAAGGGAAATTTCCAGCACCACCAAATGCAATCACCAATGATGTGCATGTGATAAGTGCAATTGGTTTATAAACTATAAACATGAAACAAACAAAGGCGATTACCATTCTTCATAGTGGTAATATTATTGAGAAATCTGGTCTTAAAACGGCTGAATCTCTTAGAAAAAAGGATAAAATTGTTGATAAGAAAAATATCCTCCCCACTAAGCCATATCACATCCTTCCGTCGTTTTCCACAAAGGCTGTCTTAAGCTCCCAAGATTGTCTCTAATTAGGAGAAGCAGCCTGGAGATATATTTGATACATTACTAAGTGTTAAAATGATAAATTCAATGGTATAAGATAAATTTGCTCACCCTTATTCATAAGCCTGTTCAACCTATTTTGTATGGGACCTAAGGATGTTTCTATGAAAATTTTCCATTTGTAATATTTTCATACCATTATATTTCAGAAACTTCTTTTTCTACATCTCCCATTTTTTTTTATTTCTTAATGCATTATCATTATCCTACTTTTTAAACATTGAGGATAATGTTTTACTTAGGTTGGGGGTGTAGAATTTTGGTATTTTTGTAATTTTTTTTCCTTTTTAAAAAATGAAAAGATGATAAATTTTTTAAAATAAATTAAAACTTTTGAGCTATTTTTAAATTCATTTAGCTTATTAATCAAATTATATATGATTAATTCATTACTTTACTTTTTTTAAAAAGTATTTCATGGAAACTAATCTCATATTACAATTTGACATATAGTTATATGTATATAATCTACATTAATAAGGAGTTATTACTTTAAGAATCCTAAAGAAAATTAGTGGAGACTTATAACCTAAGTGAGTTGTTGAGCCATTCATTCTTTTGAGTGTTATAAATAAATTTCAATTCTGATCAATTTATAAGTGATCCATCATTATTTTTCATTTGTCTGGTTACCAAAGAATTATTAGAGTATTATCATTGATTTCTGGAAGTTTATTAAATCAGATAGGTTATATGAAACCATGGAAATGATTTAGTCATCTTTGTTTTTAACTTAGAGATATAATGCCTTCCCAAAAGTATTTTTATCACAAGCTAGCCTTTGAGTTTTTTTAAAGCTAATTCTTTTCATTAACGCAAATTGTCCTTTGCCCATATTAACCTAATATAAATGATTCATTATCTATTTTCTTCAAAAATAAGTTAGAGATGATAGAAGAAATGCTTTTTAAGTTTCAATGCAAGAAAATAAATGTTTTCCAAAGAGTTGCAAAAGTTTTAAAAATCAAAAAATAGAAAAAAAAGTGCAAAGAGAATGTTTACTTCAGTACAAGTAAAGAGGAATTGGCAACATTAGTAGAAGACCTTTACTATTTTTTTTTAAAGAATATTGAATATCCTATAATCCCTTTCTTTCATAACCTTGTCCTTAAACCTATATTTCATCCCATTTGAAGACTTATTGATTCTAGGAGGAATATAGTCTTAGTGAGGAAATGAACATATAGAAATTAGGGAGTAATAATTCTAACTTTCTTAGTAATGGCATCTTTTCTAAAGGGATCATTGAAAATAAGTTCCTTAGTAGCTCTTATTCTTTCATGAGTATATATTAGATATTTTGGTTGCTTATTTATTATGCTTACATAAAAAAGAGAGATATGTTTTACCCATTTTCTAAGGGTTTTATTTAGAGTGTATGTCTACTAGTATAGAATGAGGTCAAAACATATTTCAAAAGGGTTCAAGTGTAGTTTACTTAAAAATTAAAATATGGAATATATGTAGATTGTACTTACACTACACTCTAAGATTTGAGCTTAAATGAAATGTTTTTAGTGTATGAGTAATTTTTTTTTATTTTTTCATTCATTTCTATTAACATATTAAAGTGGTAGATTGAGTATGAATGAAGAAAATTCTTATAGATAAATTTATGAACTGTCTTATATGATTTTTGTGTGTAAATTATCTGTAAACCCTCATGAGGCTAAACTCGGCCTCTAAGAGTAACCTAGAGGTTAAGTGCTTATTACATATGCTAAATGTAATTATGAGTATCTCTGAAATTGATAATTTTTAAAGTGGTTTTTCGTATATTTTGCTTAGGACTTGCAAATTGTTGGTTGGAGGTATGTTACATGTCCAATGTTTATATAAATTACCCTCATTTAACATGACATTTGTTATATTTATGGAATTGTTTAGAAATTTAATTGAAAGATATATCACTCTCTCTCTCTCTCTTTTTTTTTTTTTTTTAATTTAAATGAAAATTGATGAATTTTGAGGGTTAAATGATGATCCAAAGCAAGTATGTGTAAAAGTAGGTGTTGTATAGTAGTAATTTGGTCTTTTCCTATGTTTTGGAGGTTATAAATCAAGATCCATGTGGTTAGATCAAGTCAATCAATATTCTAGATCATAGATCAAGCTTTAGATTGAAATGGATTGCTAAGAGCAATCCAAGAAGATTTTGGATGATCCTAATTGAATCAAGACAAAATGGCTCAAGTTTCAATATTTTTCAATTACAATTTGAAGAGGATTGATGAAGATCAAGTCTAATCTAAATGATCTATCTTTTGACAAACAAGATCACTTTAAAACAAATTTGGAATGTGAGGTTTTCAATATGATTGGTCAAAGTTTTGATGCTTTCATCATCTTAGAGGAGTTTGATGGATTGGATCTCCCAAATTCATTGATTTTATGCAAAATAAAAAAGATGACCATTTTCAACCATTTTGGATGTTTGAAATTAGCACTTGAGAATTGATTGAAGATTAGAAGATTGGACATTTCAGATATATCCCTTGATGATCAAGGAAACTTTCTAAAGATAAAGATAAGAACATTGTTTAAGATAGAAGTTGTTGGCGAAGAGAAATATAAAAAAAGGGAGTTGTGTCAGAGTTGAACGAAATGAAAAATTGAGTGAAAATTTACAGAAGTTGGGATGTTGAAGATGATGAATAGTGCATGTATGAGCTATTGAATAGGGATACTTCGTGCGTCAAATCCTGCTTCCATACGCAATGAAAATCACAAAAATTTGTTCCATTGTATAGAACAACATTAAGTAGAGGAAGGCTCATGTTTTCTATTTACAATTTTAATTCAAAAAGTTGTATATCAAAGTAATCAGAGATAGCTGGTCACAATTGTTCACATGAATATTAGCACAAAACATAATTGTGTGAAGTATGAATAGATTGTGTAGTAAACCTAAGATTTAAAATCGGATCCAATAAAAGAAAACATGATTGTGCATATTTTTAACCTAAAAACACACAATCATGTACTATTTGGGGGCTATTTTTCTATTTGAAAATCTAAAAAATTGGTATTTAGATCTTTTAGAGTGCGCAATGCGTGTGAATACCATTTGAAAGTCTCTTTTTGGTATCTCATTATTATGTTTTCAATGTGAACCCTTCAAAGTCATATGCTAGTATAAAATTTAAGGTTTACAGTTGTCCTTTCATTAGCAAAAGATCATAGAAGTTGAAGATCAAGGACTAAATGGACCTAATTTTGATGTTGAGGTGTGTTTGAGTTTTCTTGCAAGCACACAATATTCAATTGTAATATTATGTAGGGTCGAATCCATAGGGAGGATATAATATGTAATTAAAGCACCAAAGTTGTCATTGACTAATCATCCTAAAGCTAATGAAAAATTAAAGAAAGATGATAATTTTTAATTAAATTGATGAAATTGAATGAATTTTTAATCTAAACTTAAAGTGCTACGATTAAAGATCACTTATTTTAAATTAAATCCACCACTTATTATTTTCTATAACTCAAAAATCCAATTGAAACTACAATTACCATCTCGATAAATATGTTTTTGAAAAATTAATTTTGAAAATTTTGAACTTTAAAAACTAGATAATTCATTAAATTCTAAGCATTTTATGCAAAACCTAGCTATAATGGATCAATGATCAATTCCAAGCTTTTTATCAATGAAAAGTAATAATACAAAATCAAATAATTGTACCAAGGATGAACTATTTGTGTAGTTTTAAAAGTACTTGCTAATGCAAGAATCAACATAATAATTTGCACATGAGAGACGTCGATCTCATGAGGAATCTCATAGTTCTGTATATTGATTGAATTTTATTTAGATTACTTAGCCTAGCCAAAGAGACATTGGTTTGATTAAACTAGGAAATTAAATGACATGGGAGGAAACATGCATGGGAAACATGAACTAAAGAAACTTGCTAAACGTAACACTTCTAAAAAATAAAATTGTAAACTACCTAAATCGTTTCTAAGATGCAAAGCAATTAACCAATGAAATCTAAACTAAACTGGAACAAATCCTAATCGACAAAACATACAACAAAGACTTAAGAAAAGTGCTCATGGAATATGGAAATTGCACATGATTCATGAAGTGAAAACTTGGCTACAATGGTGCTCATTAAAGCTTAAGTGAAAGATGCATGGAAACTAGGATGAAACATGCACATGAAATTTGCTAGAGTTTAGTGCATGAATAAATGATTGAATGGGATGGAACATATGCATAAAACACAAAATTTGGAGGACTTGAAGTATTGGAAATAAGCATGGAAACTTGCATATGAAGAATGTCACTTTATTTAATTAAAATTCATACAAAAATGGGGCGCATATTACATGAACATGAAAAGAAAAGTGCACCCTCTTCAAAGACATAAAATTAACCAAATTTCAATCTGAATTTCACTATTTAATAATTAGCATGTGTATGATCCAAAAGAGAACCAGATAGAAAGAAGGTGGGGAACGAGATGGAACAAACTCAAAGATATGTAAGGAAAGAGAAACAATGGGAAGGCAAGGATTCAAAGGAAGGTGGGGAACGAGATGGAACAACTAACTGCATCCTAAGGTTACTTGATAAGTGTTCAATTATATATAAAAAATACCTAATTAGTAGTCAATGTGTTATAAATTATAGGCATTATCCTATGGGTTTTCGAAAAATTTATAACATAAGCATTTTCAAACTAATAACTCAAATGTTTGATATTTTGTAGGTTTAAAAATAAATCCAAAGTAAGTATGTAAATCATCATAATTTCTTAAGATTTAACTAGAAATTTTACTATTTTTATAGGAAGTCAAAAGATGATCCAACTACTTATATTGCACTTTGTAGAGCTTTTCATGAGTTAAGCTATGTGGTTCGCTTGCCGAGGGTTCGGGGGTGCAATCCTTTAAAGCAATTAGAAAATATCAAAGGTGATTAAAATGATCCATATAAAAAGTCATGCATTTCCGCCACTTTGCATAAGAATTGAAGTCATGCATAAGGTTTCATAGTATTTGTTTTACCACAAGTGCATGGGCTATTGTAGTAAGCATATGCAAGTATAGGTTGATCCCACAGGAACTCGCTTTAAGAATTTAGAGTTTAAATAAAATTGAATTGGTCAAAGTTAAAAAATAAGTGAGAAATTAAATGGAAGTGCAATCAGACTTCAGATATATTTAATCAATGAAAACTACAGAGGTCCAAGTCAAAAAGATAGAAATTTAACTAAAAAAGAAAAAGAAAATTCATTTTCCTTGACTGATTATTGTTAATTTCTTTAAATATGCTATCTTAAATCTCGATTGGCCTTCATCAACATCTTTTTGGTGCTTCTGATTAATGATCCAATGAATGGATTACGTAGATTCTCAAAAATAGTGAGGATATGGTCTATATAAGGATTTTGAATTTTAATGACTTACATTTGATTTATGAATCTCAGATTGAAGAATAGGAACAATAAACAAGCTATAGAATGTCTTAAAAACAAGATCTGAAAATTGATTGAAAATTGGATCGGAAACAGATGAGAAATTGAAGGTGTCCTATGTTTAAAACTGAACCATTTATTTACTTAAATAGGGATAGATAAAAGAGTTCCTGGATTAATCATAGAATAACACAAAACACAGATAATAGAACAGGAATAATAGAACGGTAACAGGATAAAAATATAATTGAATTTATTGTTCTATGGGCAAAAGTGAAAATTTCCCTAAAAGTTCCTTCATTTTCCAAAAAACTGACGAATAGAGGAAGACGAGGAAGATGGCGATGATGCCAGCCGATTTGTGCTGGGATTGCCAGAGTTACTGGGTCGGTGATGGACTAGCATAGGTGGCGTCGGTTTTGGTGCGGTGGAGGCATGTCAGAATAAGATGACACCGTGCTGTTTTAAAGGCCAACACGATGGAGAATTGGGTCGGCCCGGGCAGTGGAAACTGGCAGAGATGACTTGGAGTGGCTGGTGCAAGTCTGGTTGGAGCTCGGGCATTGAAGGGAAACTCGGCAGACTGAGTTCTAGACTGGGAGATAGGTGCCGGTGGAGAAAGTAGCTGGGAAAGGCCTGAACAGAGGAGGGAAATTGGTTGTGCTAGGGGCTGGTGCTAGAAGAGAACCATGATATATGTGGTACGAGGTTGGAAGTGAACAGAGGGGACGGTGAGAAGAGAGCTGGAAGGAGTGCGAGAGATGGGATCGGGTAGTGGGCATAGGTGACTAGAGTTCACTGACATTGCCGATGGATGGTGAGAAGGTGGGGGATGGTGAAATAGAGGATGGGCTGTGCGGGAAACAAATAAGGAAGAGACAGAGCGTGGTGGTGAAAGACTTGGGGAACGGTGCTGGGAAACAAACGAGAGACTGGTGCAGTGTACTGGAAAACGGAGGTAGACGATGGGTTATGGGGAGCTAGGAATCGAGAGAGAAAGGATTGGGAGGAACGATAGAGGAAAAAGGGAAAGAGATGGGAATACGGTGGGGATGGAGCGGACTAGTGATGGGTGCGATAGGGAAGAAAAGAAACAAAGATAGAGGATGGGTATAGCTGAGAAAGTGAAGAGAGATACAGTAAACACAGACAAGAAACAACAAAAAGTACAATGATCAGAAGGTAACGATGAAAACAGTAAAAGAATTCTCCTCTGTTAAATAATGCCCTCCTCCTTTTAAAGCCTTCATACCTTCTAATTCTATTTTCCATAGCTTTTCTTGTACTTTCTTTACAATGAAGAGTTAGTTTCCTACTAGGAAACTTCTATCTCCTTGAGTTATGCCTCTTCATTCCAAAATTGATCTCTTATTTAAACAATCCTATCCATCATCTCTTTTCCTCTAATTAGAACTTTTTTTTCTTTAGGAAACCATCCCATTTTGCTTTGTGATTAATCTGGTTCATTCAATGCCCCTTGTTGGATAATTTACACCGTTGATTTTTTATTTGACCTAATCAACACTATCAGGCCATCTAATATCCAATCCAACTGATCTGCACCATAGAATTAGCCATTCAAACCATTATTTATTTGATCTGCAAAGTATAAGACTAGATTAGAGTTATCTAACCATACATTAAGTATCTGATTAGCTCTGATGATCATCAAATTATGATTGGATGATCAATTTGAGCTAAAATTCATACTTTTTTCCAAAAATTACCAAATTAACTAATTAGTTGATCTAATTAAATGCTAAACTAGGGATATTTTGGCCAAAATTAATCAGTTAACACCAAGTCTAACTAGGAAACATAAGGAAGCTAAGCCATTCAGGCATTGAAGCCAAAGGACTTAGCCATTCAAGCCATCAAGGAATGGGCCATCAAGCCACATGGAATCACACTATTGGAGGAGACTTTTCAAGCAATTATCCTTTATTAAAAGTGTGATTTTTAAGGGATAATTAGAAGGTTTTGAGTGACATTTGTAAAATGTAAGATGATGATGCATAGATGGATCAATTAACAGAGAATTACCACTTTCCACTTTCCATTTTCCATCCTTTCCACCCACCCAATTAAGTTTTCCAAGATTTTGGCTTAAGGAGCGAGCCACCTTCCTAAGAAAGTGATGCTTCCCCCTTGCTTAGTTGGCATTTTAGGTGGTTTCCTAATTAAAAAACCCCTAGATCTACTTCAAATCAAAGCACATCAAAACCCTAGATTCATGCCCATCTTTTCTACCATTTTCATTCCCACTTCTCTCTATTTCCAACAACTAAAATCCCATGTAATTAGAAGGGAAGGAGATCCATGCCACCTTCCCAAGAAGGTGACGCCTCCCCCCTTTCTTTTTACATGACAACTTGCAATGATTTCACCATTACCTCATTCCTCCAACTCATCTGTCTACCTAACTTTCCTACCTTTAAGTCCTAGATCTAGATCTACTTTTCCTTCCTAGAATAAGCTTCATCCTATTGGAAACCTAAAAATCCATAAAGCTCATGGAATTCCATGTTTTTTACTAAGTAGAGGTTAGTGAGAAACCTTGAAACATAGCACTCTTCCTTTGGTGATCTTTGGATTTGAACTTTGGCGTTCTTTTGGGATGTTATTCCTTTGTCTTGATTAGTTATTTCTCTTATTATTTAAACTTGAATTCTAGGTTAGTAGTTTAGTTTCATTGCTTTGATTTCATCATTGTTTTGTTCTCTAATTCCACAAGCTTCCGTCCACTATTCTTTTCTTTGCTTCATCTTCTTAGTTTCTTTTACTCATTCTCTCAAGATTCAAGTTAGTTCTTCTCTAGTGGTGACAGCCAAGAGAAGAAATAGCTTGCGCCCTTGCTTTTCCCCTTAAGAATTTCACATTTTTCTCCTTCAACTCTACTTAGCTT
This sequence comes from Warburgia ugandensis, assembly GCA_035236585.1. Lineage (NCBI taxonomy): Eukaryota > Viridiplantae > Streptophyta > Magnoliopsida > Canellales > Canellaceae > Warburgia > Warburgia ugandensis. The sequence goes on from CP141136.1 coordinate 31,011,002, forward strand.
TGGCATGTTTATCCATAGCTAGTTCATCCATTCATCCATCCTCTCTCAAAAATTCCTTTCTAGTTTTTATTTGCATATTATCTTACTTTAGATTATGAGAATTATATTGTGTTCTTGTTCTTGTTTAGATTAAGTTTTAGTGCTCAATTTTGTACCCAATTTCTAGATTATAGACATGTTATATGAGTACGGTTTTTGGTGTAATTTGGCATTGATTCAATAAAAATATTTGAGTATTCTTGTTCTTAGTTGTTTCTTATATATTAAATATGGGTTTTTATCTTATAGAGAATTTGTTCATTTAGTTGCTTTATATGCTTGATTTGTTTTGAAGTTCTACGTGTTTAAAATCTAGAAATTTCTCCCTTCAAAATTTATGCACTATTTCCAACCATCAAAACAACTTATTTTCATGAATCCTTAGGAATCCATTTAGCTTTTTAGGTTTTTTATTAAGTCCATATCATAGGTTACATGTTATTTTACTTTTGAATCATTAAATCTTGCCATCTTTGAACCCATGAACCATGTGCACCATCCATGGATAATGCACATGGAACTTGGGTTAATTTCCCTTGATTCTTGATTATTTTAGTTGCTTGATTATGTTTTGGTAGTTTTTAATTAGTTGTTTACATCTTAGTTTTGGTTTAGAAAGTTTCCTTTTTGGGTTTTAGAAACTTCCATTTTTAGAAGTTTTAGATTTAGGAAAGTTTCATTGTTTAGTAAGTTTCCTTAGTTTATGTTTCCTAGATTCATTCATGTTAGTTTTGCATTAGTTTTCTTTAATTGAATGCGTGTTAGTTAGGAAAAAGATCTTTATTTTTGAAAGGTTTCCTTTAGTTGTAGTTTCTAATTTAGTGCATGTTTCCCATTCCACGTTATTTACTTTTCTAGTTTAGATTCAAATCCAATTCAATCTCTCTTTGGCTGAAGTTAAGCACTTAAAGTGTAATCCATCTAATATACAAATTTGTGAGATTCCTCATGGGATCGACCTGTCTCTCGTGCAAATACTACATTGATTTGTCTGCATGCGAGTAATTTTACAGCTACACTTAGTTTTTGGCACTATTGCTAAGGAATCCCAATGGATTTGTGGTCCAATCATTATTTAAAATATTTATCTTTAATCATAGATTTAGGTTGCATTAGATAAGGATTTTTGCATCATTCTTGCATATTTTGCTAATTCCTCAAAAATTGACATATCTTACTTATTTTGTGTGAGGAGAATTTGGCAAAAGGAGCGGTGACAATCCTATGGGCCAAAGCTTCATCAATTTTATTGCTTTCCAAGATTAAGGTTTTTCCTTTTTGAGTGAACTTGTAGTGAGGCCTCATTGTAACTTGCAGTTTCTTTATTTTAATTTTAAATGGGTTGTATTAATACAGGACAAGTAGGGAATGGAGGCCCACATTTGATCTTCACTAGAAACACCAATGTAAGTTTCCTTTACTTTATTTTACATTCCCTAGTGTAGTTGCATTTAGAGTAGTTTGCACTTTGGATGGTAGTATAATTCATATAGTTTAAGGACATTCATATTAGTTTTTGCATTTTATTTAGGGTTGTTGCATTAGATTGTATCTATTTAATAAAGGTTAGCTTAAGCTTGGCCATAACCAAGGCATAGGTTGCATGGTTATAGTGTCTTATCTGTTAAGGTGTTTAACCTTTGTTAGATAGCATATATGTATGCATTAGTTTATTTTCTTTGTACTTGCATTGAATGTTTAATTGTTTTATGGTGAATGGCACACATTGATAGTAAGGACCCCACAGGAAACCTTATAAGATAAAGATTGGATTTCATCACCAGATCCTTGACCCACTTAGGTAATCATATCAATTCCTTGTATGTTCACAATTCCAACCCTTGAAAGCTTAATTTAAAATTAAGTAGCAAGAGACTTAGGGTATCAAGCTTGTAGGACTCTTTCTAAAAGAGGAGATCTATTGTCACTCTAGTAGCTTTTGAGCTTCATGGTTATAGTGGCATGCATAATCCAAGTGATTTTTTCATACCTTTAATTGATGGTTGTTGAGGTCTAAATGCATTCTTCCAGGAGAATTGTATTAACTACTTTAAAGTAGAACTTAACTGGTAACTAATGATCAAACCTAGACAAAATGAGGAGCTATCTAGATTTAGGTCTAAAAGCTACCACCCTACAGATTATCAAAGATTAACAATTTAACTCGTTAGTGGACTACTAGAGATTGAGGGTGAATCATTTAGAGCTAGGAGTTACATTTAGTTAGGATGCATCATTTAGTTAGGGTTTTTCAATAAAAAAAAAGTATTCATTTGTTGAATATAACAATATATTTTGAGTACAATGGCCTACAAAGAAGGGGATAAGAAACCACTTTCATACTATTTTGCTCCTAAGCCAATACCTTATGAGAATAGTTATGAAACAAAGGCCAGGCATACTCCTTATCAGTCCACTAGATATGATAGATTAAATTCCATGATGGAGAAAATAAAAAAAATCACATGAATCAGTTCAATGCTTTTAAGCAAGATACTAAGTCATATCAACAATTCCTACACATATTCTACCACAATATCCCATTACTTTATAACCATCAAGCTCCACTATAATGGATATTATGAGGAGTCAGTGGATGAACCCATGGCATTCACACATGCTAGCAATTAGTATCCTAAAAAAGACTATAATGGATATGCTAGGCATCATGAACAACCATGGTCTCAGAATTATTAGAAAGAACTCCAACCTGATTAACCCTAACAAGAATATCAAACTTATCAGGGAGACCAACCATGGATCCATTATGACCAAACCTTCCCCAGGACCTCAAGGTCAAAACATTATGAACCATATGAGTCTAAAGAATCATTAGAAGAGATCCAATTTAGTGAAGAGACTCAATGATTGCTTGAACTTGACCACAACCAATATATTGTCGAACTTTATGAATGGGAAGAGAAAATAAAACTATTAAGGGAAAATACTTACAAAAACATTGAAAGAATTATAAGGATGGACTTCCATATGATCCTCTTGAGCCGCAGAATTTTCAAGCATCCTTAACCATTGATATCGATAATAGGATGGAAATATTATGTGATCATGTTGAGCCTCTAGATATCCAACCATCCTTGGAACCATCCAACTCATATCCACTCGAGTCATGTCCTACTATTTTTTATGTTTATGATGATGAGACAAACATTGAAGAAGAGAATGAATATATAGACAATGAGCCTTTAATAGACACTTCTCTATGGCAAGACCTAGTAGAACCCTCTAAATATCATGAAAATCAATTTGAGCCTTGCAATGTAGAATATCTACCTAATTGGGACCTACAAACTTTGTTCTATCAAACACCAAATAGCACTATAGTCCCACCTGAAATCTTACCTATGCAAGAAGAAGAGTTCATTGATGTTTTGGATTAACATCTACCAACTCTAGGGTGCATATTAGAAGACACCAAAAGAGGAAGCCCTGCCATATCTCTGCCTCTAGTAAAACAAGAACAACTTTTTAGGGAAAGGCAAAGATAGCTAATACTCTAGCTTCAGGATAAAGTAAGGGAGGAGGAAAATAATGTACTATTGTTATAGACACTATTATCCCTCAATTTGGTAAAATTGGGGACCATTCATTTTAATGTGGTCCCACAAAATTTAAAATCATGGTGGTCTACTGTGTCATAATCTTGTCACTACAAAACATTTCAAGGTGGAGGATGTATATTGATTACCATAAAGTTTTGACACAAAGTGAGAACTTCCTTCATGGTTATAGTTAGGATTAGGATAATTAGTTAGAATAGATTAATTAGGTTGGATATAGGATACGTTTGGCTAAGACATAAAACTTAGCGCTCATTGGGAGGCAACCTAGAATTTTTAGGAAATCTCATTGTTCTACATTACTCATTTTTCATATAGGTGTCCTATAATTCAAAACATTGGGAAGTATGCAACCCAACTATACATGATCATGGGTTTTGGCCCCATATGTCACATAGTCATGTGAGGTTGTGATAAAATGCCCTAAAAAATCTTTATGCATAAGACTTTGCTTTATGAAGTATTTACACTCATGTCGTTGAACCGCTTTATAAGTAGGATCTTAGTTTTGCATTTGTAGACAACTTTTTTGTGGTTTTCATAAGTTTTGTTTAAAAAAATTCTCAATTTAGTACACATTACTTTTCTTCTCTCATCTCTCTTTTTTCTTCTTCTTTAAGTTTTCTTCTCTCTGTCCTCTGGACATAAGAGAGCCTACGACTTCTCTTTATCTAGGCTTTTGGTGAAGGTGCAAATTTTCTAAATTGGGAAAGTCACTAGGAATTCTCAAGTTTATAAGCCAATTGAACCCCTATCTTGAGGGCTTGGTTTTCAAGTTTCCCCAGATAGACTAGCTTTATGCTCGTGAGATTCTTCTCCATAAAAGTGAGAAATGGAGAGAAGCCCTCCCAATCCTTTTAAGTCACTTTACTTAGCTACTTTTTACCTCTTCTTCTTTTTTATTTTATGAAGGGGAGCCTTGGTGCAATGGTAGAGTTTCATTGTGTGACGTTGAGGTCATGGGTTTGAGGTATGGAAATAGCCTCTTGCAAAAATATGGGTATGGTTGTATACTATAGGCCCTTTGTAGATTACTCCTTCCTTGCATCTCGCATATGTGGGAGCTTCATGCACTAGGCTACCCTTTTTCTTTTATGATTTTGTCTTACCCTCCTCTAGGCTAGGGCCCACTACACACAATATAATTTAAGATTTTTCACTATCTAGGTTTTAAGAAAAGGTTCCTATTGTCTATGTAAAGAAAATCACTAAGCATTCTAAAGCATCATAAGTCAATGGGTAGTGGAATTTTCAATTCCCTTTAAATAAGTTGAATTCCAAGCTTTTGAGAGTTTTTCCCTTAGAAAGGAAGAGGATTGATAACTCTAGGAAGGAGTTTCCTATAATTCTTCATAGGGATAAAAAGGTCCCATAAGAGCTTTTTGTGGGTTTATTTTAGAGAGTTGTTGTCCAAGGATACATATCTTGAATTCTATTTGAAAGGATTTTAGGAAAACTAATAACTCTACTCTTTACATTGTTTAAGCTTTTCAAGAGAATTCCAATAAAGAAAACTATAACCTCATAGATTCTTCCTTAAAGTGGATGATCTAAAACCAAAAGTTTGTTTCATGGATAGAACCTTAGAATGATGTATGTGATGGATCTCTGCAAAGAAACATCTCTTTCTACTTTTCAAAAGTCTTCATCAAAGTTCAAGGAAAGGCAACACCCTTCCATCAAGGTTGAGCTTTAGAGATTTTCTTTTGAGGACTATACAAGGAATCCAAGGATTAGAGGCTTTGAGCTCATGACAATCAATCCCTCTTCTCTCTTCTTTCTTAAGAATCCTATTGTATAATATTATTTAAAAATAATACTATTAACACTAATCAATGCGTATTCAAGATTTAATTCAATTCATCTTCATGCTTCATTTTATGTAATATTCACATTTCAAGTTCATGTTTCAATTCAATTCATATTCATCTTACATCTCATTTCCTTTCATGTTTGAATCCATGATTCCATTTTATTGTATGTTGCAATTCTATGTTTTAAATCATGTTTCACGTCCTTCCACACTATGTCCTATCCATGTAGGATAAGTGTTTGATGAAGTACATATGTTGTATAGACTAGCTTTTGTACTATTCTTTGATGACATTCCTTTGTAGTACTTCAGGCATGACTTATCTTTGCTTAATACATCATTCTTAAAATTCCTTAATTCTTTATTTATAGATTAGGTAGCATCATAAGTGTTTAATTTGCATAAAGACCACCAAAATAGTAGCCCATGTGTTATAATCTATAGTGTTATTTTAGGGTTTTTGGCCAAAATTCATAACACTTGCATTTTTAACTTAAGAATCCAAAAGTGTGATATTTTGTAGGTTTAGATGCTAATTTGGAGTAAGTATGTGAATGATCATATTTTTCTATATTGCGCCTCGCAAAGTTTTTTGGGGGTCTAGTTACGTGGTTAGCTCACTAGGGGTGTAAGGGGCGACGCACCCTTGGCAAGGGGAGTGGGGACAAAGCCCTTGGAAGAAATTTGAAGAAAGCAAAGGTCTTGGAGAGATGATCTAAAGGCTGAGAATGATTGAGTTGAGAATTAAAGATCAAGATTAAAAGATCGAGTCAAGGCCTAAATTTTAACATTTCAAAGTAGATCAAGGTCCAAGATCATGTCAAGGCAAGATGAAGGATCAAATAAAGCAATTGGAAGAGCTAAATGTGACCAAAATGGGCCCATGAAGCAAGTCATGCATTTCCATTACATCATGGAGCCATTCAAGCCATATAAGCCATGAGAGAAGGTGGCAAGCAAAGGAATTCAAGTGAAGGCATTCAAGCCAAAAATCCAAGGGTGTGAGCCATGAAGCCAAGCCAAATGAGCCCTCAAAGTGAGCCACATAAGCCAATTAAGCAAATTGCCACATGAAGTCATACAATTGGAGAACAATTCAAGCAATGACCCACTTCCTAGATTGGCATTTTCAAGGGCTAATTAGAAGGTTTGAGAGAATTATGTAAAAAGTAAGATGATTATACATTGGTGGACTTATTAAGAGAGAAACCCTACTTTCCAACTCCATCTCCCATTCCCTTTTCCTAAGGTTACAAGTTAAAGGAGGGAGGCATCTCATTGCAAAAATATGCCCTCCACTTTCTTATTTGGTGATCATGGGTTTCCTAAATAGAAAACACTAGATATACTTCAATCCATATAACTTTCAATCCCTAGATCTTTACACATCTTTCCTAAAGACCATTCCTTAGCACTTTGATAACTTTCTATCCACCAAACATCATCAATTTTGTAAGGAAAGAGCTCCGCTTTTCTTCCATGAAAAAGACGCCCCCTTGTTCAAAATTAGAAACCAGCTATCATGTCTCTCTTATGTCAACTTTTCTCTCCTCTTTCTTACATCATCTTGATAATTCATCTGCCACTTAACCTTCCTCATTCAACACCCTAACTTAGGGCCACTTTCTTTATGTTTTCACCCCTTCCTAAGTTAGAAAACCACTCATTTATATACAGCCCTACGTTCCATACGAATTTTCTAAGTAGTGGTGAGTGAGACACCTTGAAATCAAGCTCTCCTAGGTGTTATTTGTTTTTTATTATAAAATTTCTTAGATGCTTTTCTTCCTTTGATTTTCTAGTTACTCTCTTTGTTATAGGTTATTAGTTTTCTTGCTTTGGTTTAGTTTTCATTGCTTTAGTTTCCATTGTTTTGCAACTTTCTTTCCATCTAAGCTTTTCCTTTCTTTCATTGCCCCAATTCCACTTGTTTTTCTCTGTTATTCAATCAAGATTCAAGTTATTTATTCTCAAGTAGTGGCAAGCAAGAGAATAGCTAGCTTAAATCCTTGATTTCCCTACTTGAATTTCATGTTTTCTACCCTCCTTTTCTATTAGTTTCGGGAATTTTTTCCCTTAGTTTACCCACTTAGCCTTTGTTTCTCTCAAATTCCTTTCTTGGTTTTCTTTGGATGTCATTATACTTTAGTTTGTGGTCTATTGATTACACTTTTTTTATTGTTTAGATTAGGTTTTGTGCTTAGGAATTGGACGCAATTTCCAGCTTTTGAACATATATCATGTGATTTTGGTTGTACTTTGGAGATAATTCAATAAATTTTTGTAGAAATTATTTTTATGCATTGTTTCTTTTATCAAAGTACTTGAGATCTGAGTTGTTTCCTTACATAAAAGTTGTGGTTTCAATTGCTTCCCTTAACATTATGCTTCATTTCTAGCCATATAAACACCTCATTTTCTTAAATCTTGAGGAACCCATATATATTTTTATGTTATTTATTAGATCCATTACTTAGTTTACGTGATAGTTCACTCTAAATTCATCTTTTTTGGTCACTTTTGCACCTTAGAACCATCGTACAATCCATTGATCATGCTCATGGTACTAATTCACTTTCCTTTTTAGTTCTTGCTTAGTTTAGTTGCTTAATTCGATTTAATAGTAGTTAATTTATTTTTTACATCTTACTTTAGCTTTAAAAAGTTTCCTTTTTGAATTTTAAGAAGTTTCATCTTTAAGAAGTTCTAGGATTTAGAAAATGTTAAATTTAGAAAGTCTTTTTAATGGTAGTTTTCATTCTATTAAGTATTTAATTTTGGTCAAAATACCCCTAATTTAGCATTCAATTAGATCATCTAACCGTTCAAATTTATAAAATTTAGCTTGATTTTGAATTTAACTCCAATTGACCATCCAAACCTTAATTTGTCAAAATCAACGGTCAGATGATCATTAGAGCTCATTAGATGACTAATGTACGGTTCAAATGATTCTAATTTAGTCCTTTCTTTTGCAGATCAACCAAAGGACGCACAGATGACTAAGATCAAAAGTTAATGGTGCAGATCATCTTAAAGAGGATTGGATGGACCAGATCACCCATGGAGATGGATGGAATAGAAATCATGTTCAAAATGGAAAGAACATGTAAAGGGCAACTCCTTACCCCACTTCTCTTTCCTTTTCTTCCTCTTTCCCTTTCTCCTCTTTCCCTCCTTATTTTTCTCTTTTTCCTTCCTTATTCATTCTTTCCTTTCCCACTCCCTCACGTCCTATTACCTTCCTTTTCTCCACTTTCTCTCTCACGCATAAAGCCCCATCTATTTCTTTCTCTAATTCTCTTCTCTTCTTCTCCTCCTCTCTTTCTTCTCCCCTCTCCCCTCTCCCCTCTCCTCTTCCCATTCTCTTCTCTTCTTCTCCTCCCTCCTCCCTCCTTTTCTCCTTTTCTCCTCTTCTTCCATTCTCTTCATCCTTCTCCTTCTTTCCCCTCTCTCCCTCTCTCCTCTTCTCTCTCTCCTCTCCTCTATTCTTTCTCCTCTTCTTCTATTTCTCCCTCTTCTTCTCTACTCTGTTTCCCACCGTTCCCTTCCCTCTCACCCACTTCTTCTCTATCTTCCCATCTCTCTCCTTCTCCTCTACTCTCTCTTTCCTTCGTACCCCTTTTAGGCTGGACGTAGGAAGGAGGTAGAATCCCTTATTCCCTGATTCCTCCCTCTCCACACTCTCCTCTCTTTCTATCTCTCATTCTCTCTTTCCCTTATCTCTTCCCAGCAACACAGCACCACCTGGAGCCCTCCTCCCAGCATCACCGGACGGCCCACAGATCTGCTCATCTCTCTCTCTCACTCTCGTTCTTCTACCCAGATCACCGATGTTTTTCACAACCTCAGTATAATAATTACTATGCTTATCCTAACCCACAATATCCCAATTCTACTTGGCCACATGGCTCTACATATAATGATTATTATCAAAAGCCAATGGATGCATCTCATGCATTCACTGAACCTAGCAATAATTACTATCCTGAGACAAATTACCAAGATTATAATGGATGGGCTAGGCATCATGAACACTCATGGTCTTAGGATTACCAACCATCTCAAGAAGAACCAACATGGCCATACCCTAATCAACCATACCAGGATTATCACAAAAACTAGGGACAACAATTATGGTTCTAACCAGAGGAAGACACATTCGACGAGACCCTTAGGGTATTAGCAGAATTGACTAAACAACTTCGTGAAGTGATGGGCCAATTAATGGAAAGATTTGGAGGATTTGTACCAAATGAGAATAAGGATGAACCATCTATTAATGATGATAGGATAGAGAATTCATGTGATCATTTTGAAATACAAAGTCCCCTACCATCCGCAGAAATCTCCAAAATAGATATACTTGAGGCAGATCTGAGTCATTGTTATGATTATGGTGAAGAGACATCCATTGAGGAAGATGATGAATTCATATAAACCTCCAACACAGAACCACTCAATTCGTGTCCTGTTTATTTTTACAAAATTTATGAAGGAACATCCTTTGAAGAGGTAAAGAAATTGTTGGAGATTGTGCCACTAATGAAAACTCCTTAATGGCAAGATAAAGTAAAACCCCTTACAGAGTCTAAAATTCAAATTGAGCCTTGCAATGTTGAAGACGTACCTGATTGGGACCTACAGACGTTATTTGAACAATCATTAGATAAGAAATTAGGCCCACCTGAAGTATTGTATGTGCCAAGAGAACAGGAAAAGAAAGAGTCAATTGATATACTGTCCATACATCAACCAACTCTAAGGTATACACTAGAAGACAATCAAGATTTAAGCAAAACCATACTCCCTCCTCTATTAATACAAGAACAATCTTTTAAGGAAGGGCATAGTCAGCTTATACCTCCATTTCAATAAAATGTAAGGGAAAAGGAGAACAATCAATCTCCATTTGGTTCAACAGAATTCAAATTTGCGAAAGTTCACATTGTCATAGAGATTCCACCACCTAAATTGTCAAGGTGGAGGAGTTATATTGATTACCGTGAAAATTTGAAGATAGGAGATCATCAGAGTGATCCCACTCAATTTATATTCGTGGTAGTCTACTGTGTCATAATACTACCATCACCAAAAATTTCAAGGTGGAGGAAAAATATTGACTATCGCGAGATTTTGAAGTGGCATGAGAAAGCTTGCCATTTCATTGTTGGGATCAGGAAAATTCAAAACCAATTGCGTGTTGTTTAGGATATATTAGGACATGTCTAGCTGAAGACGTTAAACTTAGCGCTCACTGGGAGGCAACCCAGAGTTTTTCATTTTTGTTGTTTTCTACATCACCCATATTCATTTTAGGTCCTACTTTTTAAACATTGAGGACAATGTTTTTCTCAGGCTGGGGGGTGTAGAATTCTAGCAAATTCTAGTTTTTTTTAGATTTTTAGGTGCTTTACTTGGTTTTAAATTTTTTTTTTTTGAAAAATGAAAAATTTTAGGTCATTTCCTATACTATGATGAGAATTGGATTTTCTAAAGTATAATTTAGATAACTTTAGCTTATTAATAGAATTGAATATGATTAATTCATCTTTTTACTCATTTTCTAAAGTATTCCATGAAAGCAAAGTCTCAGATCACTTCTGTATACGTAGTTGTATATAGATAGTCTAGATTGATAAGTGGCTATAACTTAGAAATTCTGAAGAAATTCAGTGGAGACCTATAACCTAAGTGAGTTTTAGAGCCATTCATCCTTTTTGAGAGGTTATAAATGTTCAAAATTTTCTTCAGCGTGATTTAAGAAAATTGATCCCAAACTCTTAAATTTGGTTAATTACCTGAATAATTAGAATACTACCTTTAAAATTCTAGAAGTTCATTGAATTTGATAGATTGTAGGAAACCTAGAAAATGATGTAGGCCATCCTTGTTATTAACCTAGAGACATAAAGCCTACCCAGAAGTATTTTCACCACTAGTTAGCGAACTTGAGCCTTTTATATAAAGCCTTTCCTTTTGTCACCCAAATTACCAATTACCCATATTAACCCAATATAAATTATCTATTACCCATTTTCTTTGAAAAATAAGTTAAAGAGGAATGAAGAAATATCTTTTAGTTGTAGTAAAAGGAGAAAAGTAGAAATCAAGAAAAGAGATATTCTTCAAAGTGATTCAAAAGTATTGAAATATAAAGAAAAGACTGAAAAAAAAAGAGTTTGAAGAATACAAAGAAAAATGGAAAAAAAGAAAGAGCTGTCAACTTTAATAGAAGATCTCTACTTATTTTTTTAAGAAACTTTGAATACCTTTATACCCTTTCTTTGGTACCCTGCCCTAAGCCTACGTTTCGTCCCAGTTAAAGACCTATTGATTCTACGATGAGTATAGTCTTAGTGAGGAAATGAATGGATAGGATTAAAAGAGTGGTATTTCTAAATATTCAAAGGTAATAACATCTATTCTAAAGGGATCAAAACAATTAAATTCCTTAGTAACTTCCATTTTCATGAGCATATGTGAGATAAAATTTTCTTTATTGACTCTTCTCATATAATTAAAAGAGAGATATGATTTGAACATTCTATCTGAGAGATGTTGTTTCTGAGCGTATGTCATTAGTGAGGATTGAGGTCAAAATATATTTCAGATGGAGTTTAAAAGTTAGAAGTTTACTTAAGAGATCAAGATGATTCTACATGTAGACTGTACACGCACACACACACACACACACACGCACACACACACTCTGAGATCTGAGCTTAAGTGGAATGACTTTGGCATATGGGTAGGGTTTTGAATTCTTCAGTCATTTTTATTAGTATGCTAAAGTGATGTGATTTATTGAAGATAGTTCTCTAAGGAAAAAGAGGAGTTGACTTAAAAATAAATCTTTAAATATTGAAATTTGATTTTTCGTATGTTTTGCTCAGGACTAGCAAAATGCTAGTTGGGGGTGTAATAACCCCAAATTTTAACCCTAAATTAGTAATAAAATAAGATAATTAAAAATTTTATGCATAGAATTTGGTTCTGAAATCAGTAAAACTAGAAAGTACACGTCGATATGAATTGAACGGTATAAAGAACATTGAAAATGGAGTTCAGATGAGTGAGTTATGGCCATTTTAAGTGTAAGGGTAAATTTATAAATTGCCAAGGATGTAAATTAAAGGGAGTCATTTTGATAACGACACCCCTTTTCCACTTCTATTAGAGTTTTAATGGAGGAAGGCACTGATCTACCTTTCATTCGGCAAAATCAAGATTTAGCCTATTAAATACAAGTTTCTCCTTCCATTCCCATGCCAAACAACTAGAGGAGAACCCTTGTTTTCCCTGTGCACGTCACGAAAATGAGTTGAAGTTTGCACATACTAGAGGGCTCTAATCTCCCATCTCCGACTCTAATTAGGTAAGTTACATACTTTAACTTGTTAATTATCTTGTTTTCCACCTTTCCCCTCATAGATCTGGGCAAGATCAGATCAAAATGGCCGTTGGATGGCCTATGAATTCAAAATCATGGAGCATGGTTAGACCCATGTTAAAGACACCTCAAATTAGAAATCTAAGCCGTTTATTGTGATCTTTGGACCCAAAAACCCTAAAAACGGTGGAAACAGATAAAAAATCAAAGCTTCTAGAGCTCTAATCAAGCCAAAACAAGGTGGACAGCTTAGGCTCATCATCCCCAATGGACAATGTGCCCAAGGCGCCCATCGAGATTCACAGACGTGGACGGGCGCATGCGGGTGCTTCGTCGCACGCGTGCATATCGCACACGCATGCAGGACGCTCTTGTGCATTGTCTCGGACATCTGAAACGCACTGGATGTCATGGGTGCGTAATGCGCTAGTGTAAGTCGGTGCAAACCACACCACCAGTGTAAGTCGGTGCATGCGTACTTACCCCTATAAATTAATACATTAATTTATGAAGTCTTTTCACAAAAAACTTGATTTTGGGAGCTATAGAGGTCTAAATCATGACCGAAAACATCCGTTGCGACCATATTGACGACGTGGACCTAGATTTAGCTTGAAAACCTACATTTAACTACTTTTAGATTAGTTAAATTATAAAATATTAATTAATAACTTAGAATAGACTGATCAAAGGGTGATCAGGCCTCAAGACTTGAACAATGAGATAAAATATAATAATACATAAGGGTTCTAAGGGGCATATTAGCATGACTACTCTAGAAATTGATCTAGAGCATTGGTCTGAACCAGATCTTAGGAAATTATTGATCTAGATCTGACTATTAGATTAAGGTATAAACGTTAGATACACACAAAAACAAACAGATGGACATGAGATGAGACTAAATTAAGAACTAAATCATAATTAGAGATCTTAGAGGATGATCCAATAGTTGGATAATCATAGATTCCATTATAATATAATAAATAACACAAAATAGTATTATGGTACTGATAGGTACATTTGAACGTACAAGCTGTGAAGATTATATGCTTGAGTTGGGTGATCTCACATTAAGGTAGGTGACGACATTTAATGTTTCGTTTTGATTTTAAAACCTTGTATTATCATGGCATCATGATTGATTGTGATTAAATTGCACTTATTATTAATCGATGATTTTGTGAGATTTACAGTTTTATGTTATGATCGCTATTTGATTTCAATCATGTCTTGAATGGATTATGACCGATGGTTTCATGAGATTGAGATTATCTACTTATGCACAATTACAAAATTATCTTTCCTTATTGCACACTGTAATTGATAAGTTTTCATGAGAAAGGAAAGTGGAGGCTTGGTGACTGGTCCTTTTAGAGGCGAACCTAGGGATAAGGGGAGTGCCTTGGGGATTGCGAGCGACGAGTGCTCCTGCTTTTCAACATACATGATTTTGTGTTTTGAGTTTTATGACGGGTGCTCTCACCCAGTGGATGTCATGCTAGGAGGGAGAGGGCCGGCTACCCACCCTCCGAGATTTGTGATGTGATATGATAGACACTTGACCGCATATGGCTTTCGGTAGGGGTTGGTAACATGGATAGTCCACGCTACAGGTCCGGGCCTTTCCATGGGAATGGACGTTAAGTCTCCCTTTATAGTGTCAACGGGGAGCAGCGGTGGTTGAGACCTTGAAGGGTTGCCACTGTCGCATGACGATCCATACTCTTATTCTGTACGCTTGCATAATGAGCATGGAGATGTGATGGTATGCTTGGGTGTGATGACACTCAGAGGTTTGATATGAGTATTCATGATCTATGATATGAGTGTATGAGACACTTGTGGGACCCATGTACCTTAGGGTGCCCTGTTATTATTGAATGCTCATTTACATGAGATTATATCATGTTTTAAATCCGTAAGATGCATGTTTTATCGTATATGATGTTTTGAGATTTTATTAGCATTGCTTAAAATAATTATATTCTTGTAGAAAATTGCTTTATTCATTGTATCAATATGATTATTCGATTTTATTCCATTGATATACATTAAATGTCTATGTACCTACCAAGCATTGCTTGCATAGGCATTGCGTTATTGTTGCAATGCCTCAGATATTAAAGAAAGATAGGACATATGAGGAGTTAGAAGAATAGTGATCGAGAAGTCTCATTTAGAGGTATGTTCTAATTTCACATGGATTGTGAATGTATATATATGTTATTGGACTTGATTATATTGTTATGAGAATGTGGCTGATGACTGAATGCTCCTGGACTAGTGAATCTATTTTAAACATGTTTACTTGGAAAAGAAAAAAATCTTGTTTCGCGTCAATGGTTGACCTCGGGATTTTTCTAAAAATGAAATTCAATTGAAATTGTTTTTCACTGTTTTGGTTTTTTTTATAAAATTGGGGCCCCACCTTTTGAAAATTTTTATAAAAAAAGGAAGAAGAAAGTATTGGAAAACCTGGGTCGTCACAGGGGGTGTGTTAAGTGTTCAATTTTTGTCAAAATACCCCTAATTTAGCATTTAATTAGATCACCTAACAGTTCAAATTTGTAAAATTTAGCTTGATTTTGCATTTAACTCCAATTGACCATCCAAACCTTAATTTGTCAAAATCAATGGTCAGATGATCGTTAGAGCTCATTAGATGACTAATGTATTGTTCAGATGATTCTAGTTTAGTCATTTCTTTTGCAGATCAACCAAAGGATGCATGGATGACTAAGAGCAAAAGTTAATGGTGCAGATCATCTTAAAGAGGATTGGATGGACCAGATCACCCATGGAGATGGATGGAATAGAAATCATGGAGAAAATGAAAAGAACATGTAAAGGGCAACTCCTTCCCCCACTTCTCTTTCCCTCCTTATTTTTCTCTTTTTCCTTCCTTATTCATTCTTTCCTTTCCCACTCCCTCACGTCCTATTACCTTTCTTTTCTCCACTTTCTCTCTCACGCATAAATCCCCATCTATTTCTTTCTCTAATTCTCCTCTCTTTCGTCTCCCCTCTCCTCTTCCCATTCTCTTCTCTTCTTCTCCTCCCTCCTTTTCTGTAATGACCCCAAATTTTTGTAAATTATTAAGGAAAATTAATAAAGTTTGAATTTTTAGAAATTCTGGGCGGGAATATTAGGTTATTGAAAATTCTCTTTTTATAAAGATTATATTATAAATTAAAACATAGAAATTATGGATGTACTTGGAAAACTGATCGAAACAACATTAAGTACGTTCAATTCTGAGTTAAAATGAAAATTCCTTAATTTTTCCATTTGGGGTAAAATGGTAATTTTACCCATATCCCATATCCAATAAATAAGACCTCAATATTCATGAAGTACTTGGAAATACAATTCCAACGCCACTAAGTACGCTCGATTCTGAGTTCGGACAAATATTGCCTATTATTCTCCAATTTTGGAGTTAAAAGGGCAAAAAGGTCTTTTCACATAAAAGTGGGGCCCACAAGTGGGCCAACGTTCTAGAAGCACCAATAATTGCTCAGTGCATTATTGCTGGCAGTGGAGATTGTAGTGGGAATGGAGAATGCATTAGTAATTAAAAATTCTAAAGTAATAAAATATCTTATCAAAAGAAATGATAAAAAATTCAAATTTGGCTATAAATATGTCCCAAAAATTTTCAAAAATTTTCAGAACCTTAACCACAAAATTTCCAAATCTTCCTTGGAATTTCAGCCCCAAATTCCCCTTCATCCCTCCCCAAACTCTCTTTTCCTTATTTCTCTCTCCTCTTTCTAATTGGAACAAGAGACCTAAATTCAATTAGGCACTCCGTTCCAGGAAGAATCTCATCAATTTCAATGTCCATAACATCCTATACTACAGTATATACAAAATCCCCAAATCAATTTCAAGATCCAACGGTTCCAACAACAGAAAATCACAAAAAGGGGGATAATCGGGCTATATTATCATCAACCGGTAATTCTCTCAAATTGGGCATCAATTATATTGTTTTTCTCCAATCAGGTAGGTGGACCTACTTCCCATACATATTAATTATGTTTTAGTGTAATTTTTATTTTTCTGTAATTTAATTTGAATGAAAAATGGTAAAAATAAATTAAATACCATACCCTTCAATTTATGGTGATAGAGAGCTCAGATGGAAAATCTGAGCTTTCCAATCGATCCAAAAGGGTTAAAAACCCCTAGGATAAAATTTTCAAGAAAATCTAACAAGGTTTAGACCCTAAATTGAAAGATTAATTCTGGTGGGCGCAGATCAAATATGGACCCTAGGAATGGCTGTAAACTTCAATTTAAGATTGTGGAGTCATATGAACTCCAAATTGAGATCAGAAAGAAGCTATGAAAAGCTTGTAATGTCTAGTTTCTAATGAAGTCATAATATTTCTAAAACTTATTTCTGTATTTTTCTGTTTTTTGGAAATAAGTGTCCAATTTCTAAGATCTTCAAGATCTGAGGTGATCAGATCTTGGAAATTTATTTTAGTGATGATATAATAATTTAATAAAGTAATATATATGGTTAATCTAGACAGATCTTGGATAAAATAGGGGATCTACCCTTTATGGTAGAAAAACCCTAAAAAAAATAAAATACAAAGGGACCCACTTGATCAATGAGATCAAGAATGATCAGATCCTTGGGATGGATTAAAGGGATGATATTACGATGGAATCCAGTTAGATCATGGATGAAATGTGACAAAATCAAGTGGATATGATTTTTGGATCTTAATGGATTAAAAGCCCTAAAGGTAATTAAAACCCTTAATTTAAAGGAAAACACCTAAGATCTAATGGTTGGATCATATTTAAAGGTTTATAATAATATTAATAAAATTAGTTTAATTGTATTTTATTGGATATAGAAGTGTAAATGTGATTTATGTTCTAAGTTAGAAAGCATGATAGTGTAATCTTTAAATTTTAGTATGATATGACCTAAATGAGTAATGTGTTAGTAGATTTGATTATCTTAGGATCATGTTAGTGTAAATTAGGATTTAAACATGATTTCATTATGATAGAAGATGTGTTTCATAACTTAGGATCATGTTAGTTTTATTTCACTAGCTTAAGTTACATTCATAAGAAGAATGTTAGTATATAGTTGTTAAACTTATATTTGATTTATGCTTTCAAGTTGATGATTTACTTATTGTCAAATTTTATTCAATTGTTAAGTAATTGTTAAGATATAAGGAGCATAAATAACCAAAAATGTAAACTAATGAAATATAGAAATTCATGGATAACTAAGATGAATGAATGATTTTGACTTAATAAGGGCTATAGTTAGTAGGACAATATAAGGAATGATTTATCATTTCCTTGGCCCAAAGTAGGAAAATAATGAACATCCATGGATGACATTGTGCATATCCATGGAAATTAATTAAAATCAATTAGAGAAGGGACTTAAGATAAAGAGCTCATAGGAACCTTGTCAAAGGTTGAGCTAGTACCACTCTAGTGGACTCTGAACATTGTGGTTATAGGGGGTATACAAGAGCCAAGTGCTTTTCCCTCACCTCCCATTGACGTAAGAGAGGTCTAAACGCCTCCTTACATGAGGGTTGTATTAACTATTTTTTTAGCAGACTTTAACTGGTAAGTACTGGTCATCCTGAAATAAGGAGGAGTTGTCTAGTGATAGGAAGAAATAAATTATCTTCAACCAAGTAAGACACTAATTGGTTGAATAATAATAAGAACATATAAAGATAGCAAATTATCTAACCCTAATAAAAATAGTAAGTGAGATAAGGATGATTAAACAAGATGAGATCTTGTACGATAAAAAACAATAAGGAAAAAGAAACATCAATGTAAATTAGATTGTTATGTATGATATAGATAGTATTTGTATAGATGATATTAAACCCATGGATATAGGATATTCAAGAAAGAAAGATTCAGATCATCCTACATAAGGATGATCAAAAGACCATATAGTATATACACTTGATTAGAAAAATGACATTATACATATGATTTGACAGATATATGTTGATTGAGACTATGACAGATTTCAAGGAGTAAGAATACCTTATTGAGGTAAGTGGATTATTAAGAATGCCTTTACATAAAGATACATGTCTAATACATGATCTTACGTTTTGAAGTATTGACATGTATGATACCAATATATTAAGGTAAATACCTCAAATTGAAATATGATCCAACCAAATGATGAGGAAAATAAGTATTAAATGGTCAAGTTGAGAATTGAGAACAACCCTAAGTGAATAGAAAAGTAGAAAATATTCTAGTCCTAGATAAACAGACAGATAGTCTGATATGTATAAGTATTATTTTACATACAAGCTTGGAGGCTTGTGGTTTTATTTTAAACAGGCATAGGCCTGGAGATGCTATGCTGGGAGAGTTAAGAGGGTTTGACCACCTACTCTCTAAAACTTGATGATATTGAATACCAAGCCTAAGAAAGGCTAAACGTTGGGTGGGGCATTTATGGGAAGGCCACCACTATAACAGCCATGGTCCTCCCATATGGACATGGATATTATAATTTCCACTGAGAATGGTATAAGTGGATTATTGAACAGTTATCCGGGCACGCCGTATGAATCAAACTGCAAGCATAGTAGTCCTTGATTATTTTTCATTATGATGCATATGAAATTGGCATAGTGAAATGCCTTAAGGGATGACATGATGAAATGTCAGGTAATTGTATATTACCAATATTTTTCCCAAGAAGGAAAATTCCCTGTATAGTAACTGGCTGAGATACAAATCTCTTATAATGAAAGGAGTTGATCAGCTTTGTATAGAAATGATTCTTGATTATTTTTACATTTTTAACAGATTTGTCCTTATACAATATGTATGTATAAAGGTGAACACAAATGACAAGGAAATGAGATGTCCTTATAACTAATAGTTATTAATGAATGTGTTTATGATAGAACGAATTATGGGATACTTGAATATTGAGATTATACTGTCAATAACTTACATTCTTATCCCCTACCAAGCATAGCTTGCTGAGATATTATAAATGTTCAAATGTTTACAATATCTCTGATACAGAGAAGGAGACTTAGGAGCTCAAGACTTGAAGAACAACTGAAGAATAAGTAATAAGGGTATATCCCTTAAAACATTGTATTAGAACATGTATTGAATTTTGAACTTTGTAATTTGGATTGTATATTTGGAAAAGTATTGTAAGGATATAATGGGCTGTGTACTGTGAACCACTGGATGGATCTTGAAGTTTAATAAAACAATATTCCTTCAATGGAATTTTATCTTATACAAAATTCTACTTATGTTATGTATGAGGTGGTGACTTAGGTTTTACAAAACAAATTCTAAAGAAAAGAATTTCTGCTGCTTTGGTTTGCGAAATTTTTTTTTTACTCTAAGGGCCCTATCTTTACAAAATGTATTATAAAATGTGTTATAAAAACCCGAGTCGCCACATTTTCTCCTCTTCTTCTATTCTCTTCATCCTTCTCCTTCTCCTTCTTTCCCCTCTCTCTCCTCTCCTCTCCTCTCCTCTCCTCTATTCTTTCTCCTCTTCTTCTCTACTCTCTTTCCCACCGTTCCCTTCCCTCTCAACTACTTCTTCTCTATCTGCCCATCTCTCTCCTTCTCCTCTACTCTCTCTTTCCTTCGTACCCCTTTAGGCTGGACGTAGGAAGGAGGCAGAATTCCCTATTCCCTGATTCCTCCCTCTCCACACTCTCCACACTCTCCTCTCTTTCTATCTCTCATTCTCTCTTTCCCTTATCTCTTCCCAGCAACACAGCAGCACCTGGAGCCCTCCTCCCAGTATCACCGGATGGCCCACATATCTGCTCGTCTCTCTCTCTCTCTCTCTCTCTCTCTCTCTCTCTCTCTCTCTCTCTCTCTCTCTCTCTCTCTCTCTCTCTCTCTCTCTCTCTCTCTCTCTCTCTCTCTCTCTCTCTCTCTCTCTCTCTCTCTCTCTCTCTCTCTCTCTCTCTCTCTCTCTCTCTCTCTCTCTCTCTCTCTCTCTCTCTCTCTCTCTCTCTCTCTCTCTCTCTCTCTCTCTCTCTCTCGTTCTTCTGCCCAGATCATCGGCGTTTTGCATCTTCGTCGGACAGCCCAGGAGAGGAAATCTAAGTTGGGTTTCCAATTTTTCTCCCGTGGTCCTTTCCTCTCTTCTCCTTTCCTTACAAATCTGTTCCTTCTCGTTAATTTCATCTGTCCCCAATTTAATTCTATATGTGTCCCGTGGTATTCCGGTTTTGTTCTATCTGCGTTTTTCTTATCCAGGAACTGCCTAATCTCTACCAAATCCATTAAGGCCTAACCCATCAACTAGTTAGCCTTAATCAAACCAAATCTCTAATTTCTCCTTTGTTTATTCGCAGATTTCAAATTAATTTTACAGAGTCATTCTTAGGACATCCTTAGACATAATCAAGTTTCCAATCTTCTATCTGAAATCTAGAAATCAATCTGAACCGTCCAAATCTTGAAATCACAATTTAGCCCAGATCTCTTTGATTTTGATGAATCTGACAAATCCGACCGGTGGATCTCTAATCAAGGACGTGCTGAAGACATATATGAAGTCTGATAATCTCTCAGGACATCAGATTTGAAGATTTTGATAGTGATTAATCTAGGGAAGTATTTTTTTTCTTGTTAGTTGATTTTGTTTGTTTTATGTAGGAACTGGAAATTCTGTAATTTTGTTGGATATGATCTTTGATTATCATTTCAATAATTCTAGTAATTTTAAGTGACTTCTTTTTAATTTTAGATAATTAAATTTTATTAAAATTCCTACTTTTTAAATCAAGTCTACGTGGGATCGACGTGTACTTGCATAAGCTACACTACAATAGCCTGTGCACTTATGGTTAAAACATCGACAAGGCCCCTTTGTAATTTGCACTTTTAATTTTAATTTTTAAAGGGTTGTAATAATACAGGGCAAGAGTGGGATAAGGTGGCCCACACTTGATCTTCATCAGAAACCTCATTGTAAGTCTTCTCACTCATTTATTTTCTAGATTAGGGTTTGCATTTAGTGTAATTTTGCATTGTTTGTTAGTGTAATTCATATAGAAAGCATCTGTTATAATTGTTGCATTTTAGGATTTTGCATTAGTTTATTGTTTTCAATTGCATTTTAGGACACGTCTAATGCTTTAAGGTGAATTATATGTTGATCGAATTGCCATGGCGTGTGAAAATTATTAGTAAGGGCACCCAACCCCACAAGATCAAGGGTGGATTTCATCACCACTCCTTAGCCCACCTAGGATAATCACCTCAAGCGCGCAACCCCACCATTCACTTTAAGTTAAAATCAATTAGAAGAGACCTATAGGGTTATCACATGCTCGTAGGACACTCTTAATAGGACACGATTTACTGTCAATCTAGTGGTTTTTGATCACTGTGGTTATTGGGGGTTGTTTAATAGAGCCTCACTCTTCTCCCACCTCCTGTTGACGTTTGTGAGGTTTAAACGCCTCTTTACACGAGGGTTGTATTAACCGCTTTGGTTAGAACATAACTGGTAAGCAGTAATCTACTCCTAAAGAGAGTAGGAGCGTTAGATTAGGCTAATTAAAAACATTGTCCCTACAGAAAATTAAGAAAATCAAAATATATATGCTTGTTAGCCTTAGGGATTTGCTTGATTGTGTCCTTGATTGTGCATCATTCTAAACATTTAGGTTGCATCATTTAGGATAGTCTTTAAAAAAAAGAAAAAGGAAGAAAAAGAAAAAAAAGAAGACATGGTCAGTTGCACCTAATGAATAATTTAAACACTGATCAAAAGAGTAATTTACACCCCAACATTAATAGAGAAGATATTTCCCCATGGAGAAACAATCCACTCGTTAATGATGATGAACCACCTTTCATCTTTGATAACTATGATGTTTTTTCATGGACGAGCAATCCTCTCTTTAATGCTGATGATCCTCCACCTCTATTTAATGATGATATACATCAATGGAGGAATCATTCTCAACCACATGAAAATAGGAGAAAGGACCAACATAAAACATTGAGAATAATTGGCATAACCAAAATTCTTGTGGGAAGACACTAAGAGACTATTTGCAGCCTAATTATACCAGCATACTTTTATGTATACTTTTACTTTCAAATGCTGGTATGATTGACTTAAAGGTGGGAGTAATTCATTTACTTCCCAAATGAGTTGGATAGTGAGAATCCTTATATGCATTTAAAAGAATTCGATGAAGTATACATGACCCAACATACAGAAAACATCAAATTAGATATGGTAAGACTCAAACTATTTTCTTTTTCCTTAAAAGAAAAAGCTAAGATGTGGTTTCATTCACTGCCATCAAGTTCCATACAATCATGGAAAGAAATGACTAGGACGTTCTTGAATAAGTTCTTTCTTAGACATAAGACAAATGCTCTTCGTTGAAATATAATGAATTTTACCCAGATGAATAATGAAACTTTCTATCAATGTTGGGAAAGATTTAAGGAATTATTGTTAACTTGTCCACATCATGGATATGAACTTTGGTATATCATTAGCTTCTTTTATAAGGGACTTACATCTGATATGCGCTAGTTTGTTGAACTGATGTGCAATGGTAATTTCTTAAACAAACAACCTGAAGACGCGCAAGAGTATTTGGAATAGTTGGCAGAGAGTGCACAAACTTGGGCTGATTCAGAAAAAGTAGGTTTCCCAAACAAGCCTAAGTCTACCACCACATCTTCTAGGGGAGAAATATATGCTACGACTGAAGAAGATGATATGAAAATAGTATCCTTAGATGGAATAATTGAGGCCATGAAAATGGAAAAATGTCCCTCTCAGGGATGTCCCATTGCTCCTGTATTTCAGGATGGGTTCCATGAACAAACCCATTCTTATGAGCAACATTTTTCCCCATCTTTAGAGACATATAATTCCAAATGGAGTAATCATTCTACTGTTAGAAATGAATATAAGGCTAATGTCTCACAAAAGTCCCAACATCAACCCTATCACCACAAAGGACCACTTGCTCCTAGACCTTACCTTCCTCCACATAAGAGGAAAGTGGAGGATAAATTTCATCAAGTCATGTAATACCAGGAGAAGAAAATTGCTCAAATTAAAGCCCAATTAAAAGAGAACACAAATTCCATGACTGAATTGAAGGACATGATGTCTCAAATGCTACAAACCATTATAAAGAGGAATGTCTTATCCCACCAAATGAATATCTTGATGATATGGATGTAGGAAACGAGATTAATTCTTCAATTACAGACATGGAACAAACACAAGCAGCTACCATTATTCATAGTTGTAACATAATTGAGCAATCTGGTCTTAAAAAGGCTGAAATAGTATCAAAACCTGTCAAAAAAAGAGATGCATTTATTGATCAGGAAAATGTCACACCCACTGAGCAATATGACATCCTTGCTCCAATTCTAAAAAGGCTGCATCGAACTCCCACAATCGTCTTTAACTATGAGAAGCAGCTAGAAGATAAATTTGTCTTGGCCTATGATAAAATGAAAAACTTTAAATTGCAAGATAAATTTATTCATCATTCCTTTTCAGAGGCCTGTCCAGCTCATTTCATATAGGACCCAGGGAAGTTTCGAACTCAATAATATTTTTCCTTTGAAAATTTTCATCTAAAAATAAAGTATGTAGCTTAGTTTTTACTTTCTTCTTTTTCAAATTTTTTCTATATCTCTCAAATTTTTTGCATTTCTCAATGCATTCTCATCATCCTACTTTTAAACATTGAGGATAATGTTTCTGTTAGGTTGGGGGGGGTGTAGAATTCTAGCAATTTCTAGTTTTTTTGTAGGTTTTTAGGTGATTTTATTGTTTAAAAAAAAAAAAGAAGGGGGAGAAAATTTTGAAATTTTTTTAGGTTAACTCCTACACTATGATGAGAATTGGATTGTCTGAAGTATAATCTAGATAAATTTAGCTTATTAATGGAACTGAATATGATTAATTCATCATTTTACTCATTTTCTAAAGTAGTATATGAAAGCAAAGTCTCAGATCACATATATACACGCAGTTGCATATAGATAATCTAGATTGATAAGTGGCTATAACTTAGAAATTCTGAAGAAATTCAGTAGAGACCTATAACCTAAGTGAGTTTTAGATCCATTCATCCTTTTTGAGAGGTTATAAATGTTCAAAATTTTATTCAACATGATTTAAGAAAATTGATCCCAAACTGTTAAATTTGGCTAATTACCTGAATAATTAGAATACTACCTTTAAAATTCTAGAAGTTCATTGAATTTGATAGATTGTCGGAAACCTAGAAAATGATGTAGGTCATCCTTGTTGTTAACCTAGAGACATAAAGCCCACCCAGAAGTATTTTCACCACTAGTTAGCCAACTTGAGCCTTTTATATAAAGCCTTTTCTTTTGTCACCCAAATTACCCATTACCCATATTAACCCAATATACATTATCCATTACCCATTTTCTTTGAAAAATAAGTTAAAGAGGAATGAAGAAATATCTTTTAGTTGTAGTAAAAGGAGAAAAGTAGATATCAAGAAAAGAGATATTCTTCAAAGTGATTCAAAAGTATTGAAATATAAAGAAAAGACTGGAAAAAAAAAGTTTGAAGAATAAAAAAAAAATGGAAAAAAAGAAAGAGCTGTCAACTTTAATAGAAGACCTCTACTTATTTTTTTTAAGAAACTTTGAATACCCTTATACCCTTTCTTTGGTATCCTGTCCTAAGCCTATGTTTCGTCCTAGTTAAAGACCTATTGATTATAGGATGAGTATAGTCTTGATGAGGAAATGAATGGACAAGATTAAAAGAGTGGTATTTCTAAATATTCAAAGGTAATAACATCTATTCTAAAGGGATCAAAACAATTAAATTCCTTAGTAACTCCCGTTTTTCATGAGCATATGTGAGATAAAATTGCCTTTATTGACTCTTCTCACATAATTAAAAGAGAGATATGATTTGAACCTTCTATCTGAGAGACATTATTTTTGAGTGTATGTCATTAGTGACGATTGTGACGACCTGGGTTTTTGAAACATGATTTGTAAAGTATTTTGAAAGGCAGGGCCCTTAAGAGTGTAAATTTTTTTTGCAAAACAAAGCAGCGGAAATTCTTTTCTTTAGAACTTGTTTTGAAAACCCAAGTCACCACTTCATATATAACATAAGTACAATTTGTGTACAAAATAAAATTCCATTGAAGGAATGTACTTTTATTAAACTCCAGGATCCATCTAGTGGTTCACAGTATAGCCAAATCTAGTACAATACTTGTCCAAATTACATAATCCAAAACTCAAGCTCACAATACAATAAAACTCTCAACAAAGAAAAATACATGTCTTCAAGGCTATACCTTGAAGATTATTCTCTTCAAGTCTTCTATAGTCTTTAGCTCCTAATTCTCCTTCCCTGTATCTGAGATATTGCAACAATTACAATATCTCAGTAAGCAATGCTTGGTAAGGGATTCAAGAAACATAACATTGACAATGTAATTCTAATACTTCATAATCCCATGATCCTTAAACATACTCTTTACTTTGTAAGTTATGTATATCTATATACATACATACCATTCATGGGTAAACCAATTAAATTCGTGAAAATAGTCAAATATCATTCCCAACTAAGCTGATCAATTCTCTTCATTTTGAGAATTTA
Organism: Warburgia ugandensis; assembly: GCA_035236585.1. Lineage (NCBI taxonomy): Eukaryota > Viridiplantae > Streptophyta > Magnoliopsida > Canellales > Canellaceae > Warburgia > Warburgia ugandensis. Next base: position 31,037,506 of record CP141136.1, read on the forward strand.
GTATTACAGCTAATCTTATACTGGAAATTTCCCTTCTTGGGAAATATTGGTAATATACAATTACTTAGCATTTCATTATGATATAATATAAGGCATTTCACTATGCCTATTCTCATATGCATCATAGTGCAAAATAATCAGAAAGGTTGCTATGCTGCAGTCTGATCCGTATTAGGGCGCTCGGATAACTGCCCTGTTCACCACTGATACCACGATGGAAAATATTATGTCATTGCCCATATTAGGGGGCAAGACTTTCACAGTGGTGGCCTTCTCATAATTGCCACCACCTGACTTTTAGCCTCTCTTAGGGCAAGGTATCATCACATCATCAAATTTCAAGGAGCGGGTGGCTAAACCCTCATAACTCCTCTAGCAATAGCATTCCCCTAAGCTTATGCCTATTAAAACAAACTCACGAGCCTCCAAGCTTGTATGTAAAATAGATTTCATATATATCAGACCATATGTCTGTTTACTTAGGGCTGAAATATTTCCTAGTCCCTTATTCACTTATAGTTTAGTCCTTAACCATCTTATGTGTGTTTGGTTGGATCATAAGGTTTTCAAGAGATTTAATACACGTATTATCATTACTCTTGTCAACATAAGATCATGAGTACAATCATGTATACATTTATCAAATCCTCCTACCTTTAAGGATTGATCTCTTTTCCCCAATCTTCCATGATCCTGACTGATGTATGTAATATGTACATCCATACATATTGTCAATATATAAATTATGAACAATCCTATTGATCACTAGATCTGATGTTTAGAATAATCTTTAGATCATTCATATCTAAGTATTTTTCTATCTCTAAGTCTTTGTATGTCCATTTCCTTGATCTTGATCTTTCATAGATCCATTGATTGACAATCTACACATGTTGATAAAGATCAACGTCCTAGATCTTCTATCATCTAGTTCTTCTTTGATCTAAATTCAGTTATTGGATCATCCTTATGGAGGATGATCTTGGTTTTCTTCCTTGAATCATCTTTGATCAAGGGTTTGGATTATCTAATCTAATGAACTATAAAAAGTATACTAATAAACATGCATACTAAGTACAATATAGTGTTCTTATTCTTATTGTTCTTAATCATCCAAGATCTAATGGATCTTGTTTGATCATCCTTATCTTACTTATTGTTTTTATTAGGGTTAGGTAATTTACTAACCTTTTACGCTCTTATTATTATTATTCAACCAGTTAATGTGCTGGTTGAAGGTGGCTTATTCAAGCCTAAATCTAGACTGCTCCTCTTATTTCCAATTGGCTAAGGCTTACTAGCTGAATGGGTGAATACAAAGTGGTTACTTCAATCCTCATGTAAGGAGGCATTTAGACCTCACAAACGTCAACGGAAGATAGGGGAAGAGCGAGGCTCTATTAGATAACCCCCTTAACCACTATGTTCATCATTCACTAGAATGACCATAGCTCAACCTTGAATAAGGTTCCTATAAGCATGTTTACCCTAAGTACTCTTTCTAATGGATTTTAATTAAGTCCATGAATATTTATAATGTCATTCATGGCGTTTATTATTCTTTTCCTAATTTGGGCCAAGGATTTGATAATCCTTATATTATCCTACTAACTATAGCCCTTACTAATTAAGTCCAAAGTACTCCATTCTTACTTGTGTCATGAAACTCTACTTTCTCATTAGAATACATTTTTGATGTTTTATGCTCTTTATCTCATAACAAGTAAATCTACTAATAACATTTAACCATATATGAATTATAAATTCAAAGCATAAAACTACCTAATTTAACATTTAATGATAATGAGGCAAGGTACTTAAAATAATTAAATCTAGCACCTTATGATAATAATGAAATCACATATCATGCTAAAGTCTAAATGTTATACTAGCATGCTTTATAACATAATCATATTTAAAATGAAACTAATTACATTAACATTTTTAGAAACCTTTACTTATGATCCAACCATTTGATCTTATATCTTTTCCTTTGATTAAGGATTTTAGTTATATTTAGGGAATTTTCTTTATTAAGGTCAAAAGATCATATTGATCTATTTTTGTCATAATCCATCCATGATTTCCTTGGATTTCATCATATCAACATTTATTCTTTCCATCCCAAGGATCTGATCGCACTTGATCTCATTGATCAAGTGCGTCCCTTTGTATTTTTAGGGTTTTTCTATCATAATGGGTAGATCCCTTAATATATCTCATATATATCCAATTAAACCATAGATCTCACTTTATTTCAATATTATATCATTATTAAAACATATTTTTAAGAACTGATCATCTCAGATCTTGAAGATTTAGGTAATTGGAAACTTATTTCTTTAATACAGAAAGTTTTTACTGAATAGCATGTCCATTTTATCATTTCATCAGAAAATAGAGGTTTCAAGCTTTCCATAACTTCTTTTCGATCTCAATTTGGAGTTCAAATGACTTCGGAATTGGATCTGAAAGTTCACAGTCTTTCCTAGGGCCTGGATTTGATCTGGACCCAAGGAACGAACGGCCCAGATTAGTCGAGAGGAATGAACCAGGCGGAACGTGCTCGGTTTGTCGGGCACGTCCGCTGCTATGAAATACCGAAGCTCCAGCACGGGGCTTCCACAGACGCGCGCGGAACGCGTTCGGTTTGTCGAGCACGTCCACTGCAATGAGATGCGGAAGCGCCCACATGTGGCGTCCACGGACGCATGCGGAATGTCGTCTGTCCGATCAGGAGATCGGACAGTCCATTTGGACCGTCCAATCATTCCCTTCTCAATTGAGGGCCCAAAATGTCTCAGATCTTTGTGAAAATTCTGCCCTAGGGGTTTTGGACCCTTCTGGATCGATTGGTGCATTCAGAATTTTTGTCTGAGCACTCTATCATCCAGAATTAAGGGTTCTGGTGTTTACTTTAATTTTTACCTTTTTATTACCAAAATAAATTACAGTAAAGTAAAAATTACATAAAATAGTATTAAACATCTATGGAAAGTATTTTCACCTACCTGATTGGAGAAAAAACCTCGGTTATATGCCTAATTTAAAAAAATACCTTGTTGACGAAGATATGACCTAAGATCCACCTTTCTTGCAAATTTCCGTTGTTTGAACCGTTGGATCTTGAAATTTCTTTGGGGGTTTTGTAGAATAGATATGTTGGGAAGTTTTGGATGATGGAATTGATCAAATTAGATCTGGAACAGAGTACCTAATTGATTTTAGGTCTCTTGTTCCAATCTAAAAAGAGAAACAACTTGAAAAGAGAGATGTCTTTTGAAAATTTTGGGTTTTTGGGGAGAGATCTAGGTCTAATTTTTCAGGGAGAGTGAAGAAAATTTCATGGGGATTTTATGAGGATTTTTGGGGTTGTATTTATAGGCATTTTGGATCTTTTTTCATGATTATAATATTTTATTTTTTTATTATTAAATGGCATGAAAGTCTCCCATAGTCCATTTTTTCTTCCCCATGCCCCATTTTTCTTCCCCTAGACCAGCTAATGTTTGTTGACCCATGACTTAATGTGAGCTGCTGATAGATTGGTTTTTTTGGGTCCCTTGTGGGCCTCACATGGTGTAAAAAGACCATTTTGTCATTTATGTATAAAATTTTGGGTTTTATTCCCATGATCTAGGATTTGAGTGTACTTAGTGGCGTTGGATTCGTATTTCTCATTACATTCTAAATTTTGATGTCTCATATTTTGATTTTTGGGTAAAATTACTATTTTACCCCTTTTGTCTAAGAAATGAAGAAACTTAAGGATTTCTTATTCAAATTCGGAATTTGTTGTGCTTATAGTCATTTTGAAGGGTTTGCTAAGTTTAATTTCAATTTTACATGTCTTATGATTTGAAAAAAGTATATGCTAAATAACCCTAATATTACAAGGATTGAGGTCAAAACATATTTCAGATGGAGTTTAAAAGTTAGAAGTTTACTTAAGAGATTAAAATGATTCTATATGTAGATTGTACATGCACGCACACACACACACACACACTGAGATCTGAGCTTAAGTGGAATGACTTTGGCATATGGGTAGGGTTTTGAATTCTTCAGTCATTTTTATTAGTATGCTAAAGTGATGTGATTTATTGAAGATAGTTCTCTGAGGAGAAAGAGGAGTTGACTTAAAAATAAATCTTTAAATATTGAAATTTGGTTTTTTGCATGTTTTGCTCGGGACTAGCAAAATGCTAGTTGGAGTGTGTGTTAAGTGTTCAATTTTGGTCAAAATACCCATAATTTAGCATTCAATTAGATCATCTAACCGTTCAAATTTGTAAAATTTAGCTTGATTTTGAATTTAACTCCAATTAACCATCCAAACCTTAATTTGTCAAAATCAATGGTCAGATCATAGTGAAAACCCACATCACCGACGTTTTGCATCTTCGTCTCTGGCCGGCCTAGAGGTGAAAACCCAAGTCAAGCTTTTCTCCTCTGCCTCCTCCTTTTCCCCTCCTCTCTTCTTCTCCCTTCTTTTCTTCTCTTGCCCTCTTTCTCCTCTTCCTTCCGCTCCGGACGTCCTGGAGACGTAAACCCGAAGCGGGTTTTCCCAACTTTTCCTCCTTGTCCTCTTCTCCTTCTTCATCTTTCCTTCTTCTCCCTTCTCCTCCATCACCGGCTCCCCCTTCTTCATTAGGTTCATCTGGTTTTTCTCTTAAAAACCAGATTTTGCACTAAATTTCAGTTTTGCCCTCGCTCTTTAACATAAATTACAAATCTGTTCTTTCTCGTTAATTCCATCTGTGTCCCCATTTTAATTCCATCTATGTCCTGTGGTATTCCGGTTTTGTTCTATCTGCGTTTTTCTTATCCAGGAACAAACTAATTCCAAACAGATCAATTGAGGACTAACCCATCAACGGGTTAGCCTTAATTAAAATAAAAACCACCATTTCTCCGTCGTTTCTTAGTAGATTTCAAATTAATTTTACAGAGTCATTCTTAGGATATCCCTAGACATAATTAATATCTCTGATCTTCAATCTGAAATTTAGAAAGCAATCTGACCCGTCCAAATCTTGAAATTACAATTTAGCCCAAATCTCTTTGATTTTAATGAATCTGATAAATTCGACTGGTAGATCTCTAATCAAGGATGTGATGAAGATATATATGAAGACTGATCATCTCTCAGGACATCATATGTGAAGATTTTGATAGAGATTGATCTAGGAAAGTAGGTTTTTCTTGTTATTTGATGTTGTTTATTTTCTTTAGGAACTGAAAATTATGTAAATTTGTTGGACATGATCTTTGATTATAAATTAAATAATTCCAGTAATTTTGAGTGATTTCTTCTTAATTTTAGATAATTAAATTTTATTAAAATTCCTACTTTTTAAATCAAGTCTTCGTGGGATCGACCCGTACTTGCATAAGCTACACTACAATAGCCCATACACTTGCGGTTAAACAATCAACACATTCACATGCATGTTTCTAATTTCTTATTAAAAATTAGTTAGATCTAATTGGTTACTTGTTTTTGCATATTATTTTAGTGTTAGAAAGTTTCCTAATTTGGTTTTAGAAAGTTCTAACTTTAGAAAGTTTCTAACTTTAGTTTAGGAAAGTGTCATTTTAGGTAATTTCCTTTAGTTTAAGTTTCTTAATTTGATTCATGCTAATTTAGCATTAGTTTTCTTTAGTTTCTAGCATGTTAGTTAGGTTAGTTTCTAATTTCATTGTTTAGTTATAGTTTTTAGTAAGCTTCTTTTAAGTTTAATTTCTAATTCCATGCATACTTCCATTTTCATGTTGTTTAATTTCCTAGTTTAATTGTAATCTTCTTCTTTGGTTGAAGTTAATCAATTTGAATAAAATCCAATCCATTGCAAATCTATAAGATTCCTTGTGAGATCAACCTCGCTTGCATGAAAATACTACATTGATTCATGTGCTTGTGAGTTTAACTTAAAAATCACAACACATAGGAAAACTCAAACTACTAGTATTTATATATGGAAGTCAAGGCAATCTAGGTGGGTACAGAGTTTTTGCATTTACACAAAGAATTTTGAATTTAGAACTCAAAATTCAAAATAGGATTTGGTCTATATTCCAATGAAATTTTGGTAGAATTTAACCTTGTTGGAATTTAATTTGCAGTCACTTTTGGAATTCCTATGGCTAAAGCTATTAGGATTATAATATTATTAATAAGTCATATGCAAAACAATCCAAAGTAAACATTTTAATTTCTCTATATTTTTCACTCCTAATAAAATTATTCTACAACTAAACAAAGAAAGTAGAATAATTTTCATTGTCTGTAGAATATAACTAACCCATCTAGAGAAATTTTTTGGTGAGAAATCTAAATCCAATTACCATTACATGAATAGAAAAATAAAGAAGATGGAGAGAAAATAAATAAATGAATCCAATTAAACTCATTATCAAACTCGATAGCCATTTGGAAACTATTAACATCAATTTGATGCTTTCCAACCATATTATATATCCTTTCTACTACTTTTATGAAGGGATGATAAAACTTGAAATTAATTTTTAAGAAGCTTATAATCCATTCCATTAAGGAAAAATGACTTCCTGGTTATTAAAGCCTTTTGAAGGGAAATTTTGCAAAAGGAAATAGAGGGATAAAAAATGAGATGGGAGATTGACCTCGGAAGCAAAGAAGTTTGGAGAGGTGGCTTCAAGAAACATCTACAGGTTTAATTAATGGAAGAATGTTAAGAGAAGACCTGAGGCTACTTTAAGGGATATAGTGGTGTCAATTTCATGTGTCATGGTGACACTTTCAAAGGCTGATCAAGAGAATAACGATAAAGAGATGGAGAGAGGGGGGGGGGGGGGGGGGGGGGGCAAGAGAAAAAGATTAGAGAGAAGAGGAATAATGGGATAGAACAGTTGTACCTTATTCGCTTGAGAAGTTATTGATGTTGGTCAGAGAAGAAGTCTATCCATTGGAGGAGAAAATAACTATTAAAATGTTTTTATTTTTGTCTTTTGAATGCTTGCTTGCAGTTTATGTCACTTTAGTTCCTAGGGATTTCACAACTTAGAATTTGGGTTAGTGAACTTTTTGAGTTATTAGGGATCTAAGGTCCTTTGTTTTACCTATGGTGGTGATTCCCTTCAAATAATTAACTTAGTTTCATTTTCTATATAGGTTAGAGATGCAACATCTTGAATTTTACCTTAATAAATATGTTGAATTTCATGGTAATATCAATGAATGTAAGTTATTTATGTGGTAATGTTAAGTATAGGAGACTTAGGTCTATAGTTCAAAACACCAGGTAGTTGTTTTGACATTATATTGGGGAAATTTAGGCAAAAGGAATACTTATTTAGATGTGTTAAACATGACCACAAGCATAGAATATTTGATAAGCATAGAATATTTGATGGCTAGGATGAGTTATTCTAAGGATATGAGAACAAATGAGAAAGTGAGGGTGAGGTGATGATCACATGATGAGAAATGAATGGTCTAGGATTAAGCCTATTTAAAATTGGATACTAGGAAACCTAGAGAGAGTGAGACATCTTAGATCTTTAAATGGATAGATGAGATATTAACTAGAAAATCTTAAGTGAAATGTGCTATGGAAGAATGAGATAGAATTTCTAAAGAACATGTGAGATTAGTGATAGAGTTAGGTGATGGATTTAATTGAGATGGAGGACTAGGATCAAATCAAAGAGGATATATTTTGGGAGAGACAACCATCAAAACATGACATTGTGGAAAACAATTGATTTCCTCTAGTCATATGGGTTCACACAAGATGGCCCAAGCCCATATGTTAAGAGCTCACAAGAGTTGTTAAAGGACTAGGACTCCTAGGAAATAACCAGGATACTAAATGGGAGCCCAAGTTGAGAGACCCAACTAGGCTAGGAAAGAAGTAGATATCTGGATGTCTTGGCCATGAGAAGCTTACCCAATATGGACAGTCCAATGGCCCATAAGTGAAAATCATGTGAAAGTCCTAATCTAGGTACGACACATTGATAAAAGATTGAAATATGCAAGGAGTTTGACTCATTGATTAGGTACATTGAATATGAGATTGTTTGTAAGTAATCTAAACCATGATCTTACTTAAGGAATATGAATGATTAGGATAAGAGCTTAGGTATCCTAACCATAGTTGAGAAGAGTGACTTAACTTAAGAGCATGTTAACTAGATAGTGAGACGATGAACCATAGGGGAGGGATTAAAGATAAGGATCAAAACTTAAGGAAATAATCTAGCTAGCCAAGGAATGAGGGTCTGATTGGTTAGAAGTCATGGCCCACAAGTGCCAGGAGTGCTAGGATAATACATTAGTAACATAGGACTTATTAGAGGAGGTCACCCATATATAACATGGTAGGAGTAGCATTGTTTTTAAGGAGGGCAGTGAGGCGCCTACTTTTTAGGAATTGTGAGTAAAAAAATGTGGTGGAAAAGGAGAAGAATAAGACGAATTCATGTGGAGCTCTATGGGATTCCTAATAGGAAAATAAATCCTAGAATAGGTGGGAAATCGATAGGAGGAGATTTATAAAAGAGCTAACCTAGGAAAGATAGAAAGACAGGAAACAAAAAAAGAAACTGTGGAGCTGCAAGGAGGAGAGAATCAGTAGACTTGCAGAGCTGTGGAAAAGACATGGAAAAACCTTAAGAAAAGGAAAAAGAGAAGGATGAAGAAGGAGAAAGGGAATGATAGAATTTTAATAGTTATTTTCTCCTCTTCCCTTCCTCCTTCAAAAAGAAAGCTACCCTATTTTTCTTTCATATTAAAATCAATGGAATGATAGAGTTTTAATAGTGATTTTCTCATGTTCTAATAATTTTTAACTATTTTCATACCAGAGGAATCTCCACTATTTCTAGCAAGAAGAACATTATGTTTTCTTCATGTTTCATACCATGTGTTTTACTGCTTGCCTAACTACAGATTGCTGAATTTTGAACATTTTTAAGCATGCTTACTAGATGCGTTTTGCTATGAAAATTATTCTCATATGCTCCTAATTTAATGCTTAATATCTGTATGAGAGTTTTAATTAAGAATTTGGATGAGAAAAAGAGGGAAGATAGTGATTTAGGCATTATTGGTTTCAGGGGACTCCAACTTTGCTTATTGGTTGAAAATCCTGTGTGTAAAGATGCTACTATTTTAGGCATCAAATGATGGAATGTTTCCATAATATTTTAACCATTTCAAAAGACTTGTAAAAAATTTGTTAGTAAAAATTTGGTGAATTTTTTTATATTAGATATGAACTAGCAAAAGATTGAAGGAAAAATAGTGAGTTACTGACTATAGACTTGTTGACTAGCAGAAAACCTTGTGACACATTTGTCTATAGTTTTCTATCAAACATCGGAAATTTTAAATTAAAATTTAATAGTAGTTTCTAAATCTAATTGTGATGCCTCAATTAAAATTTGGCGAAGTTTTGATGAGAATTGATATAGGAAAGGGGTTAGGGTTACTAACTACTTAACACCGCTTCCTGTGGAGAGTTAACAATGAAGTTTTGTGATTTGGGTATAAACTAGACCTTGGCTAGGGTTAAAAATTATATGGATGCAAAGCTTATTCAATGAGTAACATGGAAGAAGCCAATTTCAAAAATAAGTTGTCTAGGTCATTGCACTTATAGTAGAAAGTTAGGCTGGTTACTTGTTAGATAGTAAAACAGTGGGTGTTGAACTTAGAACTAATAGTTTCCTCTACTTGACAAACCTTATTGAGGGATTAAATAACGATCCAACTCACTAAAATTGTAATATAAAAGGATAGAATAGACTAAATGAGTAACTTACCCAAATGGGATATAACACACAAAGTAGTATATGTAAGAAATTAGAAATTTGAACATTAATTTAAGTTTATTGTTGATGGACATGTAATATTATTTGATTATTATGTCTGGAACTTTTATGGAATCATTAGTTGATTTATGGTTGTGACAATGGATCCTAAATGTGCTCTTATTATATATTTTACTTTGAATATATGAGAAGTTTTTTTTTATAGGAACACTCAATTGTGAAGAAGTGGCTTTTGGAAAACAAGTATATGATGCTTATATTAAGAAAGATCAAATAATTACATTGGACCTTTTGTCCATTAGATGTTTAATCTAGCTTAAAAGACACATATATCACATAAAACACCTAATATTCACTTCATAGCATAAAATAAAATAAATTCCATCCTAGGGTGGGGGAAACCCTTCCCTTTCATGTGTGGGAACCTAAAAATTGCCTATACTTCTATGGTATGTTTTAAGCACTAGTCCCTTCCATGAGAAAAAAAACAACTAGAGGATAACAATAAGTAAAAAAAAAATTTTATTATTAAAAAATATATATTCAAGTATCCATGCCCATTCAATAACCATGAAGTATCAATAATATCCATGGTTAACAACATTTTTTGGAAAAAAACAAATTGTGGAATATTCATGTAATGGACTGCATAGATATTTCCTAATATCAAGAATGACTAAACCTTGTGATAATTGTGGTGAAAAAATGGACACCATATTTTTGTCCCATAAATTGATTGGTGCATTTTTAGTCATTTTGGTCTAGATTTAGTAGTGGAGAGATTAACTGGGTAAATTTGTATTATTATATGCTAATTATTAGCAAGCAATTCTATAATTCCAACTTGTTGGAAGAACAAATGCAAGTGTACGAAAAAATGGCAAGGGGTTCTTTTTCCAAATATGGGAAGGAGGAGATTGCTAAGGCAAGTGAGATGGTGATGGAAGAATATAAGAAAAGAGAAGAGACATAAAAGTAAGGTTCATAGTGTTAAGGAGAAGACAAAGGAAATTAGACATGAGGGAGATAATAATAGGAGGTAACTTTGTCTAAAAAAAATTCAGAGCTTTACAAATTATTGTTATAGGCGATTTGCAAGAAATGACTAATTAGACAATCCTAATGTGGGTTTAACTTTTGGATGAAACTTAGATGTGGAATTCTCCCATTTTTTCAACATTCTAGAGTCATCAATCTCCATAGCTTCCAATGTAGTGGTGCATGATGGCCCCCAATTCTATATGTAGCACGGCATTATTGGTTGAGTGTCTACTACTCCATAGATTGTATATTAGATGATTCTAACATCCAAGAGATTTTTTTTCTTTACTATGGAAAAGGGATAGTTAAAAACTTTGTCAAAACAATGGTCTACATTTTACAATCAAAGCAATTACAAAATGACATAGTTTATCATATGTTGGTATAGTCTCATTGTCATTTTTCTTTGTTATTTGTGAGATATCCAAAGTCAGAGAAATTAGATGAATAGGTTGATCAACCACAAGTGCGGCCCTTAATATGAGTCAAAGCAGAGAGAGAGAGAGAGAGAGAGAGAGAGAGAGAGAGAGAGAGAGAGATGTCATACGGCTTCCAAAAATAGATGATATAGATTGAGAGGTTGTTTGAAGTAGACAAGAGTAAGGATCATTTGGAACAAAAGGGCAGCCTTGATGCACAAGCTCTAATATACAGAGCCTAATCATGTATTTTGCAAGAGGCTATTTTCATGCTTTGAACTTGCAACCTTAAGATCACTCAATGACAACTGTACCGTTCCACCAAAGCCCCCCTTCTTACCATAAAAAGAGGGCATGTCCTTGTTTACACTGTACTATTATCTTATTTTTACGTGTAAAATATACTATTATCCTATTTTTTTCTGCCTTTTTTTATGCTCTCTCTCTCTCTTCCGAATTTCTAGCATAGAATGGCGCACCTTGATGGTCAAAAAGAGTTCACGGGATTCAAGGAAGGCCGTCGTCAGTCAAGACTTTCCATTTCATTAATTTATTTTAATTTTACTTTTTTAGTGACTAAGGTCAAGACGTTTGGCTTTCTGTCTTTTCTGCTCACGTTTCTCTATGTGTGTTTTCTTTGTTTCTTTTACCCGCTCATATTTCTTTGCCGTTGCTTGTAAATTATGAGTCAGGAAGTTATCGCGACATAGTAAATACATTTCTATATCTAGTTATAAGTGAAGAGCCAATGTCATACTAGCATTTCAAAATTAGATGGAAAGGCTCACTCTCAATTAGTTTAAAATGAGCCAATCACAGTGTTAAGATCACTCAAATGGAGCCTTGAAACCCGTGGACACACCTTAATCTTTCAACTTCGCCAATATTTTAATGTTGGAAAACACGTACCATGAGCAGCCTTGAATCCTGGTCCACAAAGAGACCGGTTTTTCTTGCACCACTGCGTAGAAGATATTTGCTCCTGCCTGGGGTGCCTACAGATGAACGGTTTGGATCAAAACCATCGAGGCACAGCTGTACTTTGTAGCAAGTGTAAACGGGTTTATACTCTGCCTGCAAACGTCATAGCTGTTGCGTTATTCATCTGTAGAGGGCATCTAGTCATTTGCCCTTTGTGTTAACCACATTTTGTATCCCCTTCATTGATTCTCTTGTTTAATAATTACATCTCTTTTCCATTCTTGTTCCAAATTTCTGTATGGACTCAAAAGTCAGGATCTCTTCTCCAGAGTCCAACATATATAAATATATAATATATACCCTTCTTATTTGATGCAGACCAACCTTTTACCCACAGAGAGATGTGAGTGAACGGTTGTAGTGGGGGATCTTCGTCCATGGAGATGAAGAAGTTCTTAGGTCAAGTGATCCAAGGGCGCTGGTTCATGGCCTTCGCTTCGTTGCTGATCATGTCCACATCTGGGACCACATTTATCTTCGGTATCTACTCAGAAGACATAAAATCTTCATTACACTACGATCAATCAACCCTCAACACTCTCAGCTCCTTCAAAGATTTCGGTGCAACTCTCGGCATCATTTCCGGCCTCATAAACGAAGTAACTCCATCTTGGGTAGTACTCGCCATGGGCTCGTTCATGAACCTCGGCGGCTACCTCATGATCTGGCTTGCAATCACCAGCCGAATCTCCCGCCCAAAAGTCTGGCAAATGTGCCTCTACATTCTCATTGGTTCTAATGCTCAGTCATTTGCCAACACCGCTGGGCTAGTCCCTTGCGTGAAGAATTTCCCAGAGAGCCGAGGAATCGTGATCGGCTTGCTCAAAGGCTACGTCGGCTTAAGTGGCGCAATTATAACTCAGCTCTACCATGCCTTCTACGGGGACGACTCCCAGTCGCTTGTACTTGTCATCGCATGGTTGCCGGCCACGGTTTATTTCATTTTTCTTTGCACAATTCGGATTATAAAAGTAGTCCGGCAGCCAAATGAGTTGAAAATTTTCTACGCATTTTTGTATATTATTTTGACTCTTGCTGGGTATTTGATGATTATAATCATCGTTGAGAAACAGTTTACTTTTTACTAGGCGGGAATACGATGCAAGTGCTGCTGCCGTTCTGATTTTGCTTTTACTCCCCCTGGGCGTTGTCATAAAAGAAGAAATCTCCCTATGGCACATCATCAAGAACCAGTCTCTCGAAGACCCAGTTATAGCCACAGTCGAAGACCGACCTCAAGAGGCAGAACAGGCACGGACCACCCCGGATCCACCGGCACCGCAGGCCCAATCTCAATCGGCCATATCTTGGGTTGTTGTTATCTTCAAATCACCAAGGCCAGGCCAGGATCATACAATCTTGCAGGCGCTGGTGAGCATCGACATGCTAATTCTTTGCCTCGCGTCGATCTATGGCATAGGTGGGGCCTTTACGGTGGTTGACAACATGGGGCAGATCGGCAAATCACTAGGGTACCCATCTCGAACAATTAGTACTTTTGTGTCTCTCGTGAGTATCTGGAACTGTTTAGGAAGGCTTGCTTCAGGATTCACATCTGAAATCTTCCTTGCAAGGTATAAATTGCCCCGTCCATTAATGCTAACTATGGTCCTCCTCCTTTAATGCGTGGGCCACCTTATGATAGCATTTGGAGTTCCAGGTTCACTCTATCTAGCTTCAGTGATAATCGGATTCTGTTTAGGTGCAGAGACATCGCTACTTTATGCTATCATTTCGGAACTTTTTGGGCTTAAGTATTACTCAACTTTGTACAATTTTGGTGCTGTAGCGATCCCACTTGGATCTTATGCATTAAACGTTAAGGTCGTTGGAGACTTGTATGATAAAGAGGCTGCGAAGCAAAGGGGTGGTTTGACTTGCGTTGGAGTGGAATGTTATCGATTGCCTTTTATTATTGTTACGGCAACCACTTTGTTTGGCTGCCTGGTTTCTCTTCTTCTTGTTTTCAGAACATGGGAGTTTTATAAAGGAGATATTTATGCTAAGTTCAGAGAGAGGCCGGAGGTGGTGGAAAATGAAATGGGTGTGGCTGCCAATCGTGGTTTGAGTGTGGGCGAGGAAAGTGTAATATTGCAGAGCAAATAGTATATAGTCTGTTTTATGTTATAGTGCAATGTGGCTGCAGGGCAAGGAAAATTAAAAAGTGAACCGGAAAGAAACGACAGAGAGGAAATGGAAAATCTGTTGTCCTTTCCGGGTTGTTCTATTGAGGTCCTATCACGTTATGTTCAATCTATTTATTTTCTATTATACGAAGTTGTTTATAGTAGAAGACAGTATTAGCCCTTGACGAAGGTAGTTCAACAATTCTTGTCGGCAACAATTTTTAATCCAATGAATCAAATATGATCCACACACCCCAGATTTCTTAGTCATCTATATGATATGCACCCTCGTATACATTACATTGATACATTCCGTACGGACTAAAATTATCCAAGCATTCATTTAGAAACGAAATCATTCCCTTACTCATCAATTAGAAGTCATATCCAACATAAACAAAAATAAATAAAAACTTTTAAATACATCCATGAAGTAACTTCAAATCCCTAATCCCTCATATGACATGAAAGAAACTACTGAAGATGCGGAGACCCATGAAGCACAATCTAGTGTGCACCGGGTTCCGGTGCTCTCATGCAGCGAGGAATAGAATGACTTCTGCCATCTGATCACAAGGTTTTGATGGTGGGGTAGATTTAGAATTCATAGGCAGTTCAGGGATAACACCTCCAACTGTATATCCACACAATATAACATTCATTCACAATACCATTCAGTTCAGGGATAACACCTCCAACTGTTTAGCAATCCAACTGAGACAGGTTCTAGTGGATCCTCACTAAAGTGTCATGTTCGGACCTTCATAACCCAATACCTAACAGAGCCACATCACTGACTCAGGGATTTGTCGAGTTCGACACCTACTCAATGGGTCCGCTGAGCAATCCAATTGGGCGACTCCTAACAGATCCATAAATGGTATACCCACCGAGATAACAACTATCCTGAAGGGTCCGCCAAGCAATCCAACCTAGTCAAGTTTCAGTGGATCCCCAAAAATAATATGACCTCCAACCATCACATCCAACCCATATCCACCCACACAATCGCATCCAACAATCATCCTAAAGAAAACTAAACTCTAAGAAATAGATGAAGAAATCACTGTTTTACCAATGATAATAGAGACAATGTATTGAGTATATACAGATTGGCGGTTCCATATCTTTGGAAACCCAACATAGTATAAGAATAAAGAATAAATTACATAATATGCAAGATAGGCATTATCGTTTCTTCTACCTTGTTTTGGAGAGATTTGGCCAACCTTCTTTTTATATGATGTAGTCATCTATAGTTATCTTTTGATTTAATTTTAAATAGTTATCTTTATCATCATCTTTGATACCCACTCAAATTGGGCTGTATCTGACGTAGAAGGCCCCAATTTGACATTCAAGTCAAATCTTGGCCCAATAGCTTTGTAATGATATCCGCTAGCTAATCTCTTGAACTAAACTGATCTGCGAGCATCCTTCTCCCTAACAAAGTGATAATCTACTTCAATATGTTCGGTATGCCCATGAAATATAGGTTTTACCATTATATAGAGAGTAATATTATCACAATGTAGAAGTTGTGGCTGAGCAAATCAATCAATGTGGGCCTTGTTATTTCCAGTGAGCTCCATGTTAACAATGTATAGGTGCAGTAGAGTACCATGGTTGGAATGCAAAATGAAGGACGGGTCGGCCTTGCTGCAGAAGAAACCAAGACCAATTGACTAAAGCAGTCAAATCATGCTCGCGGAGCTTGTTTGGGCCCATACAGAGCTCACTTAAAGGGAAACCTTTGACTTCATAACCAGGGGTTTGCTCCATATAGACTGGTTCAGAAAGGAATCCATGAAGAAACGCATTCTTCAAATGTAATTGGCGAAGATCCCAACCTTTTACCGTAGCATCAGTTAGAACTGTACGGGTACTTTCGGGTTTGACAATAGGTAAAAAGGTTTCAGAACAGTCAAGCTGGCCAATTGACAAAACCCTTCATCGCCACATGAGCTTTAAGTTGCTCTAGGGAGTCATCGGCCTTCAATTTAACTTTAAAAATCCATTTCAAGGCAACAAAATCCATTGTAGAAGTTCGTGGAACTAAGTCCCATGTTTAATTGACTCAATGAGCTGCCATTTCTTCATCTGTGGTTGCTAACCAACCTTGATGTTTCAGTGTTGATTTTATGGACTTTGATTTAGTTGGGATGGTATGGGAAGGGAAAGTCACGCGAAGATCACCATACCGTGGATTTGGTTTCACAATACCATGTTGGGCCCAATTTACATGCTGATTAATAGTAGTGACTTGTTTGGTTGGTGAAGATGGTGCTGTTTCATTAGAGAAAGCTGTAGTTGAATCCGCACCATTGGCAGATTCATCACTGCGAGTATGGTTGGATAACATATTATGCGTGGGCCCAGTCATTGTACGTAGCATAGGTGCACTATGAGGTCTATCCAAGGTGAGAGTAGTGTCAGTTGTAACAGCGTTATCTTGAAATGGATCATGATGTTCAGGACTTGCATGAGCCGTAGTAGAATCAGATGGATCCTTGGTGCTGCTATGTGAGAGTGGAACCATCTCAAGAATAATGATTGATGACCCTGAAAGAAGAAGAATTAGAACACAGAGTACGTGTTATTATTGTAACATTAGGAGTCAATATGCTTGGTTGATGAGGATCCATTCACCCATTAAATGTACTCATCTCACCCTCACAATGTTGGGTCTCATAAAGTAGTGTAGGATTCCGAAACAGAAAACTATTCTCATCAAAGATCACGTGCCTTGAGATATATGTGTGGGCTAGAAGGTGGATGGTAGCACTTTGTCACAGGGTTGCAATTTCCTTTGCCTAATCTGTGTGGCACTTGTGTGCAACTCCTTTACAAAATATAAGTCAGCCTTCAACTCCTCACTCTCACTTGCTAAGGCTACACTCACTCACCTACAAAAGCAATGAGAACTCAAGAGAACTCAGAAAGGAACTTTCAAAGAGAACATGCTATTCCTTACTTGAGTAGCTTCTAATGAGTTGGTATCTTGATGAGTTAGTTTGGTTACAAATGAGGGAATACGCCCTATTTATACTTGCTCACCTCCATCCACCTCCTCAATAAATGATTTGGATCATTACATGTGTTATTACACCAATTATCCAGATCATCTTCTGGAACCCTTCTACAAAATATCTAAGTTCTACTAAGTTTTAAAGTCATATGAAACATCTAGATATTTACATGGACATTTCCAAAAACTAGTCCTTCTAGAATTAATTCTTGTTTTATAGATCAAGGAACACAGGCTTAAGTCTCTTAGATCCCATTCATGAGCTACACAGGCCTCCCCTAGAGTCTACAGGCCTAGGTTACAAGCTTCACAGCATAAGCCCATGACATTCTCCCCTACTTGATAATATCAATGTCATCGTCAATACATCTCAATTAGTGTTGTAAACTCTGAGCTCTTACACGAGCTATGTGTGTGTACTTCACACATCCCGTGATAAGTATTAAATTTTATATAAAAAGTACCTAATTCGTGTCCCATATATTGTAAAATATAGTGTTATTGCTAGGGCCTTTTCAAAATTTGTAACAAATGCATTTGTAACCTAATAATTCAAAAGTTTGATATTTTGCATGTTTAGAAGCAAATTGAGCGTAAGTATGTGACTCATAATTTTTTATGATTTAATTAGGGTTTTTCTTCTTTTGTAGGAAGTGAAAGGATGATTGAATAGTCTATATTGTGCTTCACAAAGTTTTTCATGGGTCAAGCCACGTGGTTAGTTGGCCAGGGGTGTAAGGGATGATGCGTCCTTGTTAGGGGCTTGGGTTAGAGACTTCAAAAGCAATTCAGAGAAATCAAAGGTGATTAAAATGATTCATGCAAAAAGTCTTGAATTTCCACCACTTTACATAAGAATGGACCGATGTATGAGGTTTCCTAGTCTAACAAGGAAACCTAAAGGAAGCAAAGCCATTCAAGCTTTGAAGGCAAATTACTTAGCCATTCAGTCCATCAAAGAATGAGCCATCAAAGTGAGCCATCAAGCCACATGGAGTCGTACTGTTGGAAGAGACTTTCAAGCAATTATCCTATGTTAAAAGAGTGATTTTTAAGAGATAACTAGAAGATTTGAGTGCTAATTGTAAAAGCTAAGATGATCATGCATATGTGGACCAATCAATAGAGAAATCATATTTTCTTGTTTCCATTTTTCTTCATTTCCACACACCGAAGTAGGGTTTTCACATTTTTGACTCAAGAGGGAACCATGTTCCCAAGAAGGTGATGCCTCCCTCCTTGCTTAGTTGGCATTGTACATGGTTTTCTAATTAGGAAATACCTAGATCTACTTCAAATCAAAGCACATCAAAACCCTAGATCTTTCCCAATCTTTCATACCATTTTTCTTTCTATTTTTTTCTCTTTCCAACAACCAAAATACCATACAATTAGAAGGGAAGGAGCTCTAAGCCACCTTCCTAAGAAGTTGATGCCTCCCCCATTCTAAGTACATAATAGCCACCATGACATCACCTTCTTACCTCATCTCTCCGCCTAACTTTCCTACCTTGAAGTCTTAGATCTAGATATATTTTCTATTTCCTAGAATAAGTTTCATCCAATTGAAAACCTAAAAATCTATAAATCCCCAAGGCATTCCACATTTTTTTTTTAAGTAGAGGTTTGAAAGGAGCATACTAGCTTGGGATCTTTTGGAGCTTTGGACTTTGGATTTGTTTGAACTATTATTCTTTGCATTTCTCAAGTCTTTTTCCTTTGCTTTTGCACTTCAATTCTAGCTTAGTACTTTGTTTCATTGCTTTACTTTCATTGTCTAGTCTTCTTGCTTTGCTTCCTTGTTTTGATTTTGCTTTCACACTCATATTCCTACTAGCTTTCCCCTAGTCCTCTGCTTACAATTTCTTAGTTTTTCTTGCTTATTTATCAAACATCCAAGTTAATTCTCCTCTAGTCGTGACAGCCAAGAGAAGGAAAATCTTGAATAATTGATTTCCCTTACTTGAATTCCGCTTTTTTAGCTTGAATTTGGAATTAGTTCTAGATGTTTTGTCCTTAATTAGCCCCATCATTCCAACCATATTTCTTTTGAATTCTCTCTTGTATATCACTTAGATGTCATATTAGTTTAGTTTGAGAGCATTTCAGTGTGTTGAATGTTTGATTTAGATCAAGTTTCAAGTGTGGGAAGAGTGGGCATTTTTCATGTTTTAATCTATGTGTAATGGGCACTATATTTGATGCACTTTGGCATTCAATTAATAAAGTTCTTTGACAATTATTGCCCTTGCTTGACTCTATTAGTAAATTACTTTAGATCTTCAGTGTTATCTTTCATAAAGAGTGCTATTTCACTTGCTTTTCATGCTTGATTTGATGTGAGTTCTTAAGTGCTTGAAATCTGCAATTTTTCCGTTCAACCTTAATGCTTAGATTTAGTAGTCAATACATCTTATTTGCTTTATTTCCTAGGAACCCATTTAGTTTTTTAGGTTTTTTGTTAAGTACCTTGATTAGATTGGATGTTAGTTTGGCTGTGATGCATTAAATTAGGCCATCTTTTAACCCATGAACCATGTGCACCATCACATCGATCATGTGCATGGAGCTTGGGAAATTCCTATTTAGATTTTACTTTATTTGTTGTTTAATCTTATTTTAGCAATTGTTAGTTAGTTTAGCATGTTAGTGTAGTTTTAGGAAGTTTCCTAAATTAGTTTTAGAAAGTACCCAATTCTAGTTTAGAAAAGTATTAATTTAGGAAAGTCTCATTTTTAACTAGTTTCACTTAGTTTATGTTTCCTAGATCTATTCATGTTAGTTTTGTATAGTTTTATTTAATTGAATGCATATTAGTTAGGTTAGTTTCTAATTCCATTGAGTAGCCTTAATTTTAGAATTTTTTTTTTTAGTTGTAGTGTCTAATTCAATGCATGTTTCCAATTTCATGTTGCTTACTTGTTTAAATTCAAATCCAATTCTCTCTCTCTCTCTCTCTCTCTCTCTCTCTCTCTCTCTCTCTCTCTCTCTCTCTCTCTCTCTCTCTCTCTCTCTCTCTCTCTCTGGCTGAAGCTAAGAACTTTAAAAAAGATCCATCTTACATATGAATTTGTGAGATTCCTCATGGGATCAACCTCTCTCACATGCAATACTATTTTGATTTGTGAGCTTGCGAGTAATTTTAAAGCTACACCATCTCATGTGGTCTTGTAATCCTCCTGAGACATCTTGTCTTGTTCCACCCTTTGCACATTGGCTCCCTAACATTCTTGTGCTCTGCAAAGACCTTCCTTGTCTCCTTCATGTTGCTCGCACCCTTGCACACATGTGCACCTATGCACAGT
Source organism: Warburgia ugandensis (assembly GCA_035236585.1). Classification (NCBI taxonomy): domain Eukaryota; kingdom Viridiplantae; phylum Streptophyta; class Magnoliopsida; order Canellales; family Canellaceae; genus Warburgia; species Warburgia ugandensis. The sequence continues at coordinate 31,058,225 of CP141136.1, forward strand.
TGTGAATTGTCATGGAGTTTCCCCATTGTGGCACACAATAGTTAACCATTGCTTTCTCTTAGGATTCTTAGAACCTCAGTGTAACACCCCGGATTTTTAAGACAATTTTTTTTTATTTTATAATAATGGCATTTTAAATAAGAGCATTTGGGATCCCATGAGAAAAGATTTATTTAACATTTTACTAAACCTATCTTAAAAACTCCGGGTGTTAATTTTCCTTTCACAAAATGGCGTACATGTAATTTAAACATAAACAAATAATCCGCGTATAAATCAACGTCAAATAAATAGGCGCCTTTATTTTAAATCAAATAAACGTCCAAAAGACAATAATAATATAGCCCAGGGTCTATCCATCATAACATCCCATATAAATGTCCAACATATGTCCAAAGATCTAAATCACATCCCAATATAAAATATGCAGTCCATAATAAACATCCAAATGATAATCCTGTTTAATGACTCACATCACTGTCTAATACTATAGAAAAATGGTCTTCAGCAGCTCTCACGGCTTCTCAACAGCCTTGCCTTTCCTGTTATCGCGCTCGAGATCTAAGGCATTGCAAAACAAAGCAATGCCTCAAAGAAGCTATCGCTTGTGTAGGTACATAGACAATTAATGTAATAAATGCAAGAAATAATGAACAATACTGATGAAAAATCTAACATTTATGAAGATAGTGATATCATAATGCCATGTTCAATAAATGCCAATTTATTCCATATGCTAAAACATGAAATTCACGAAGTTAAAACATGACATGAATCAATAAAATGGAGCATACATCCAGAATAAGGGCACCCTAAGGTAATGGGTCCCATCACATTGCACTAACATCCCTGATCAGGAGTACACGTAGTCAACCTCTGAGTGTCGTCACACCCAGGCATATCATCCATAACCATGCTCATCATACATGCACACATAATAAGAATATGGGCCATCATGCTGCAGTGGCAACCCTCCATGGGTATCAACCACCGCCACTCCCCGTCGACACCATAACGGGAGACTTAGCGTCTGTCCCCGTGGAAAGCCTCGGACCGGTAGTGTGGACTATCCATGTTACCAAACCCCTACCGAATGCCATCTATGGGCGGTGTCTATCATATCACAAACTCATCACATCATAATCTCGGAAGGTGGGTGGCCTACCTATCCCTCCTAGCATGACGCCCAGAGGCGAGAGCACCCGTCATCAAATATAAAACACGGAAATCATATGTATATACTAAAACTCAAGAGCACTTATAGCTTGCAATCCCCAAGACATGCCCCTCATCCCGGGTTAGCCTATCAAAGGACCAGCTAATAAGCCTCTATTCTCATTTCCATGTAAATCCATGCATTTTCTATATATATAATAAGAAATAAGTCTCTAAGTAAGCATAACAAATTAACATCATACTTGTAAAAGCATTTGAAATAAGTTTATTCAGTAAAAGATTTCAATTTGGAATAACCATCCTGTACGCAATGTAGCATGAAATCCACGGTAAATAATAATTGCATTTTAAAACACAATCACACATGATGCTATGTTTAAACATGGTTTAAAAATCAAGGCAAAACATTAGTTGTCGTCACCTACCTCAGTGTGAGACCACTAGCTTGCTAATAACTCCCTTTAACTAGTATATTCACGTGCACCTGTACATGTCACATCACTATTTTAAAATTTTTCTAAAGAAAAAGTTGTCATTTCTAAGTTTTTAAGTTAAAACTAGGTCCGCATCGTCAATACGGTCACAACGCATCTTTCGGATCGTGATTTGGACTCCTCTAGCTCCCAAAAATCAATTTTAAGTGAAAATACTTCATAAATTAATATTTATTAATTTATAGGGTGTTTGGCGGGTGCACTGGTTTACACCAGCGGCCCTGCTTTACACCGGGTTACACCGGCGACTAGTGTACATTGGGTTACACTGGCGGCCCGATTTACACCGGGTTACACCGGCACCCAGTGTACACTGGGTTACACGGGCAGCCCGGTTTACACCGGTTTACACCGGCGATGCGGAAACCGGCGCCTGAGAAGACGACCGGCTTCCGGTCATCACCGGTGACCCTACAGGTGTCCAAATCACTTGGTTTTTGAACCATTTTGTTCCAAATTTTGTCTAGTTTCTATTTCTATCATCCTTTTGCATTGATTTCTCCAAAAACCATGTTTTTTAAACGGTTTTTCCCAAGTTCCTAAAAACATCCCTAGGTGCTGGTTTTTGGATTTTCTGGAGAAATCCACCGTTGGATCACTCCCAAATTTAAAGGGTTTGCTCTTGGGTCTCTTGTGCACTAGTTGGACGGTGCGATTTCCAAACGATCAACATTTGGTCTATGAAATCACGCTCCAACAGTAGCGTGCACAAAGCCCCCAAAAAATCCGATTTTTTTCCTAATTTTTAAATACTTTCCTAATTAATTTTCTAATTAATAAATACAGAAAAAACACGGATTTGAGGCTTACCTTGTGCCTGGTCGGGGTTGCTCGTGTTGCCGGGGCTCTACTCGCCGGAAAATCTGAGTTTTTACAGGGCTAGGGTTTTGCGTAGCACTCCGGGAAAATGCTCAAAGTGGAGCGTTTTGGCTCCTAGAGGAGCATAGATATAGGGTTTTAGACTCTTGGGGAAGAGAAACTCTTCCCCACACGTCTCTTCCCACGTCTCTCCGGCGATTTCGCCGGACTGGTAGAGACGTGTGTAGACAGGGGTGCCGTTATCAATTTGGACCCCTGTGTAACACGTTTCTGTCAAAAGACCAATTTGCCCTTACAACTTTGACGGCTCATAACTCCCTCGTTTGAGCTCCGTTTTTCGCGTTCTTGGTGGCGTTGGATTCGTATCGATGAGCACTTTCTAATTATTATGTTTTTAGGAAAAAATTTCATCCATAAATTTTTATTTTAATTTATTTAATAATTTCCTATTTTATCTTAAAAATTAAGGATATTACATTCTTCCCTCCTTATAAAAATTTCGTCCTCGAAATTTAGCTACATACCTCTATGTAAATAACTCTGGATGGATCTTTCGCATCTCCTCCTCAGTCTCCCAAGTAGCCTCCTGTAGTGAATGATGTTGCCAAAGGACTTTGACCAAGGCAATGGTCTTATTCCTTAACTCCTTGACTCTTGTATCTAGGACACGCACTGGTCTCTCCTCAAATGTCATGTCAACCTGTAGCTCTCCTGGGATCTACTCCAATACGTGTGAGGGATCTGGCACGTATTTCCTCAGCATAGACAAGTGAAAGACGTCATGCACATTTGCTAGTTGTGGTGGTAAGGCTAGCTGATATGCCACAGCTCCAACTCTGCGTAAGATCTCGAAAGGTCCAATATACCTGGGACTAAGCTTCCCTTTATTTCCAAACCTCAACACCCCTTTCATAGGAGAAACTTTCAAGAATACATGCTCGCCCTCAAAGAACTCTAAGTCCTTTCGCCTCTTGTCTGCATAACTTTTCTGTCGACTGTGAGCTGTCAGTAACCTCTCCGAATGAGTTGGACTTTCTCTGCACATTCTTCCACTAACTCAGATTTCACCACGCGTCTTTCTCCTACATCACTCCAACATAAAGGTGACCGACAAGGTCTGCCATAAAGTGCCTCATATGGAGCCATGCCAATACTAGCGTGATGACTATTATTATAAGCAAATTCCACCAAAGGTAAATGATCTTCCCAGCTACCCTTCCAATCCATAACACAGGCTCGTAGCATATCCTCAATAGTCTGGATGGTCCTCTCGCTCTGTCCGTCTGTCTGAGGATGGAATGCTGTGCTGAATTTTAGTCTCGACCCTAATGCCTCTTGCACGCTCTTCCAGTATTTTGAGGTAAATCGCGTATCTCGATCCGATATAATTGTCAAGGGAACACCATGTAGACTGACGATCTCCTTAACATATAATTTCGCTAAGCTATCCACGGTCTGATTTTGTCTGATAGGAAGGAAATGAGCAGACTTGGTCAACCTGTCCACAACGACCCATATCATGTCGTGGCCGCTAAGGGTCCTCGGAAGACCTAGAACGAAGTCCATGGTAATATGGTCCCACTTCCACTCTGGAAGGTCCAGTGTCTGAAGTAGTCCTGATGGACGCTGATGCTCAGCCTTGACCTGCTGACAGGTCAAACATCGTGCAACGCACTCTCCAACATCCTTTTTCATACCATTCCACCAGAAATGCCTCTTGAGATCCTGATACATCTTCGTACCCCCAGGATGAATTGTATAAGGGGATTGGTGTGCTTCTTGAAGTAACTCGCACTTCAATTCGTCATCTGCTGGTACTACCAACCTTCCTTTAAATCTTACCCCTCCATCTGGTCCCCTCGAAACATCTGTCTTATCTGTCAAATCCTGTGTTTCCTTGTCTTTGCCCTGTGCCTCTAAGATCCTGTCAAAGAACTTAGACCGAGTCGTCAAATTGGCAATCATCACACCCGCCTTCCTGCTCAGGGCATCTGCAACGACGTTAGCCTTCCCAGGATGGTACTGTATGGTGAAGTCGAAGTCCTTGAGATACTCCATCCATCTGCGCTGCCTCATATTCAATTCACTCTGAGTAAAGAAGTACTTGAGGCTCTTATGATCAGTGAATACCTCAAATCTCTCACCATAAAGATAATGTCTCCAAGACTTCAACGCAAATACCACGGCTGCTAAATCCAGGTCATGTGTTGGGTAATTTACCTCATGTGTCTTCAGCTGTCTAGACGCATAAGCAATTACCTTCCCATGTTGCATCAACACTGCTCCTAATCCCTTGCCAGAGGCGTCACAATAAACTACATAACTGCCTGTACCTGATGGTAAGGTCAATACTGGAGCAGTAGTAAGTCTCCTCTTGAGCTCTTGGAAGCTCTCCTCACAAGCCTCGGTCCATACAAATTGAGTGTCTTTCCTAGTCAGGGTGGTCAATGGTAACGCGATCTTAGAGAATCCCTCTATGAAGCGACGATAATACCCTGCCAAACCGAGAAAACTGCGTATCTCCGTCACTGTCTTGGGCCTCTCCCAGTGTAGTACTGCCTCTACCTTTGTTGAATCCACGGCTACTCCATCTTTAGATATGACGTGGCCTAAGAAATGCACCTGGTCTAACCAAAAATCACACTTACTGTACTTGGCATACAACTGATGTCGACAAAGTGTGTCCAATACCGTGTGGAGATGCTCCCTATGTGTATCATGACTAGGCGAATAAATCAAGATGTCATCCACGAATACAATCACGAACTTATCCAAATAAGCTCGAAAGACACGGTTCATTAGATCCATGAACACTGCAGGTGCATTCGTCAATCCAAACGGCATTACTAGGAACTCATAATGACCATAACGACTCCTAAAGGCAGTCTTCGAGATATCCTCTTCTCTAACCCTCAGCTGATGATACCCTGACCTCAAATCAATCTTAGAGAACACTTGTGCTGATTGGAGCTGATCAAATAAATCATCTATGCGTGGCAAAGGGTATCGGTTCTTTATAGTAACACCATTCAACAACCGATAATCAATGCATAGTCTCAGTGATCCATCCTTTTTCTTCACGAAAAGGACTGGTGCTCCCCATGGTGATCCACTCGGCCTGATGAAGCCCGTATCCAGTAACTCTTGCAATTGTACCTGAAGTTCTCTCAACTCTGCTGGAGCCATCCTGTATGGTGCCTTAGAGATAGGCGATGTACCCGGCACCAAGTCAATGGTGAAGTCAATCTCCCTACTTGGTGGCAATCCTGGTAATTCCTCAGGAAATACATCAGCAAAATCACGGACAACATCAATCTCGTCAAGCTGTGGCTGCTCCTTGTCCTCAACAGTCACATATGCGAGGAATGCGTTACACCCTCGTGCATAAAATCGTGCCACCTTCATAGCAGAAATGATGCATGTACCTGCCTGATCTTTCCTACCCTGGAACACTATTTCTGGTTGCCCAGGTATAAGAAAAGTGACTCGCTTCTTTCGGCAGTCTACCATAGCCCAATAGTTGGCTAACCAATCCATCCCAAGAATAACATCATAGTCTACCATGTCTAGTAAGATGAAGTCTGTGTCCATACTCACGCCTGATATCTCTACAGGTATATCTCTAAGATATTCTGTAGTCTCTACTGTCTCTCCCACAGGTGTCATAATATCTAATCCAAATGCTAGTTTGTGTACACATACATCAAGGCAAGATGCAAAAATACATGATATAAAAGAATGTGTAGACCCTGTGTCAAAAAGAACTTTGGCATGTCTATCCGAGACTAGAAGAGTACCTTCTACGACCTGGTGTGATGCCTGTGCCTGTCCTGATGAGATGGCAAATACTCGTCCCTGGCTACGTGGCGCGTTAGCTGCCTCTGCTCCCATCTCTGTACGCCTGCGCCCCTTAGGGCAGTCCTTAATGAAATGGCCAACGTCTCCACAGTTGAAACACCTGTATGGCTGTCTCTGGTAAGGTGTATAGGACTGCCTCTGTGGTTGTGGCTGCCTCTGCTGCTGTGGTCGGTCGAATCTATTGCACCCTCGCCCAGGGTGCCAACCCTTGCACCTATCACATCTCTTCCTCTCAGTGTCTCTCTTAAATTTGGCCTGTGGTGGATGACCTGATGCCCCATGTGTCTGCATAGCACCAAATGGCCGCTGGCCCTTAAAGGGCTGGAACGCACTCCGTCTATTCCTGAGAGAGTTCTTCTCATGCATGGACGCCATATCAGCAGCATCTCGCACAGAAGTGGGTCGAGAAGAAATCACTCGATCTCTCAGCCAAGGAGTCAACCCATCCACAAATCTGTCAGTTGCCTCTGTGTCTGAGGCCAGTGCGTGAGGTGCAAATCTCCTCAGTCGTGTAAATCGGTTCAGGTACTGCTGAACCGTCATATCTCTCTGCTCCAGGGTGGCAAACTCCTTCTTCATGGACTGCAATGCATGAGGTGGAAAATACTGAGTGTCGAAAGCCTGTTTAAAGGCTGCCCATGTCATCGTCTCGGTCGGATCTGGTCGGGTGAGTGTGAAAGTCTGCCACCAGAAGCCAGCCTCACCTTTTAGTAGGTAGGAGGCTACTCTAACTTGATCATCTGAGGAGATCTTCATAGCGTCGAATGTCCTCTCCGCCTCAAATAACCATCGCTCGGCCTCCTCCGTGTTACCATCGCCATAAAAGGGTTTCACCATCTTTTGAAACCTTTCCAATAATTTGTCAGTCTTCTTAGAGTCACTCGTAGCATCGCCCTCCGTGGCTCTAGGTATTGATGTTTCCTGTACTGGTTGTGAGGACTGAACTGACGAAACCATGGGTGCCACTTTAGGTGGTGGAATAGGGCTAGGGTTAGCTGCGTCAGCAATTTGTCCTAACCTGCTGCTGTATAAGTGGTACGAGTCCTGACATTAAACGATTCAATAACTCAGCATCTAGATCCCCTTGATCAGAGGACTCAGCAGGTGGAGCCACGGGTGTAGCAGGGGTAGACCTTGTCCTTCTCCGAGGAGCCATCTGTCAAAATTTTACATGTCACTAAGTGTAAGTTCATCTCTCATAGTTTCTCTCTCTACAACTATTATGGACTGATATTCACATATAAATGGACATTCACAAGGATTATGATGGACTAGACTGGGCTCTGATACCAACTTTGTAACACCCCGGATTTTTAAGACAATTTTTTTTTTATTTTATAATAATGGCATTTTAAATAAGAGCATTTGGGATCCCATGAGAAAAGATTTATTTAACATTTTACTAAACCTATCTTAAAAACTCCGGGTGTTAATTTTCCTTTCACAAAATGGCGTACATGTAATTTAAACATAAATAAATAATCCGCGTATAAATCAACGTCAAATAAATAGGCGCCTTTATTTTAAATCAAATAAACGTCCAAAAGACAATAATAATATGGCCCAGGGTCTATCCATCATAACATCCCATATAAATGTCCAACATATGTCCAAAGATCTAAATCACATCCCAATATAAAATATGCAGTCCATAATAAACATCCAAATGATAATCCTATTTAATGACTCACATCACTGTCTAATACTATAGAAAAATGGTCTTCAGCAGCTCTCACGGCTTCTCAACAGCCTTGCCTTTCCTGTTATCGCGCTCGAGATCTAAGGCATTGCAAAACAAAGCAATGCCTCAGCAAGCTATCGCTTGTGTAGGTACATAGACAATTAATGTAATAAATGCAAGAAATAATGAACAATACTGATGAAAAATCTAACATTTATGAAGATAGTGATATCATAATACCATGTTCAATAAATGCCAATTTATTCCATATGCTAAAACATGAAATTCACGAAGTTAAAACATGACATGAATCAATAAAATGGAGCATACATCCAGAATAAGGGCACCCTAAGGTAATGGGTCCCATCACATCGCACTAACATCCCTGATCAGGAGTACACGTAGTCAACCTCTGAGTGTCGTCACACCCACCCTTTCACCTACATGGGCACTCAGGTACTCAATCACTCATGAAAATACGTGTTCCAATGCCATTTTTACCCTTTCACCTGCACAGGGCACTTGGGCACTTGAGCACTCATGGGGAGATGCGTTCTAATCCCATTTTTACCCTTTCACCTACAAAAGGCACTCAGGCACTCACGAGGAGATGCATCCCATCACAACCTCAATTATCCCAATTAACAAAGTATAGAAATTCCCATGGATAACAATCTCAATAAGATTTGATCAAAGACATGGTAGTATACCATCAATCATATGTTAAACTATATGGCTAAATCATGTAGATCCAGATGTCATAATATCAACCATATATAATAAACGAATTTTCATGAAAACATGATAATGCATGATCGTTCTCGATAAAACCAAATCAAGAGAGTAATTCAATATATCAACATCATGCATTGAAAATCAGTGTATAACATCCTCAATAATCAAATCAATGCAATTGGAATATACTAGAAACGGTGCATAAATCATGCACAAAAGTAGTAAGCATATCAGCAATACATGTTACAAAATGATCTCATGTAATATGGTAGAGCATAAAACCATGCCTCAAAGTTTCAAATAATACATTATTATTTAAGAAATCATGGAAAAATCCTAAATGTAATCATCGGCCTCAACAAACATGGTACTCTAATCAGGCGCGTAAGCAATGTCACATCATGTACTTTGATGTACCTATCACATCGTAAGTCATCTATCACTTGGTGTTCCTACATTCAAAATAAACAATCCAAGTGACAATTTCCTTGATCTGGCAATTAATCCTAGATCAACAGCCTAGATCATCTGATTAACCCTCTATTGGGTCAATCCTGTACTAGATGTAGGTTTTTCTAACATCTAGACAAACATTCATGGTATTTGATCATCAATTTATGTCATGATCCCTTAATTTATGTCTCATAATCAATGAAGGGTCAGTCCTAACATCTCGTGGAGTTTGGAGGGGATCTGACCATTGGATCACTCCATAACATTAAATGTGGGATGTTACAATCTCATTAATACAAGATATCACATGATCAAAGATCTAATATAAAACTATTTCATCAAGATCTGGCCTCTTAATATTTAGCTCACACTAAGAGAGAGATGGTAAAGCTTCAAAGGTTGACATCCTCCCCCAACATGATGAGAACATATTTCTAGTCATCAAACCCTAATTTTGGATGAGAAATTCAAACCATTAGGGTTTGATGACAAGAAAATGTATGAGCTTTCTGAGTAACAAGAAATGTGTATGAATGACAATAAGATGGTTTAGTATTTTTTATCATGTTTTTCATTCCACAAACATTTATAATCTCTAAAACGGATGGTAAGAGGGTACAAGGATAGAGAGTGATAGAAGAACTAGAGGAGGAGGGCATCATTCCGTGTGTAAGATGAAGAATGTTGATTGGGAATAAAGGAAAAAATGAGATGACTCCAGCTAAAAATGACTTTTAAAGCTGGTGGTTTAGCCTTAAAATTACTCACAAGCACACAAATCAAAGTAATATTGTACACGAGAGAGGTTGATGGCATGAGAATCTCTCAAATTTGTATGTTGGATGGATCTTATTTAAAGTGCTTAACTTCAGTCAAAGAGAGAGATTGAATTGGATTTGAATTTAAACTAGAAAAGTAAGCAACATGAAATAAAAAACATGCACTAATTTAGAAACTATAACTAAAGAAAACTTTCTAAAAATAAAGATATTCAAAAGAATTAGAAACTTTCCTAACTAACATCCATTCAAGAAAAGAAACCAATACAAAACTAGAATAAATGAATCTAGGAAACATAAACTTAAGGAAACTTACTAAAAATGAATCTAGGCACACCTTTATGTCTTGTGAAACATTAATGTTGATAAAGTTCAGCTATACATTAAGTAAGTAATTAATGCTCTCTCTAACATTTATTTCACATTTTCCTATATATTTTTTTGTTTAAAACCTAAGGGTAATGTATTGCATGCATGTTATATATAATTTTCATCTCTTCATTATAGCGAACACATGGAGTTCCTAAAAGAGAGGTATCCGAAAGATACAAAGACATAAAAGTAGCTATAAGATGAGCATTGTTGCTCCTTCAATACTTGGCTTCATCAGAAGGTAATTGCAATGATATAGCGCTTCATTCACTTATTATTATTATTATTATTATTATTATTATTAAATTGCATATGTGCATATACATTAATCATCTCACTTAAGTAATATTATACATAGGTTTTAGATCAGTAAGATATTTCGGGTCATAATATTTTTCAATCCTTAGGTTAGTTAGTGGTGAGAACTTGATTAAAAGTAATAAAGTATGTTGGATATGTTATCAATGGTTATCGCTTTCACACAAAAGACTGTGATAACTCAAGAACACAACAAAATAACAATGTCAACTTAGTTGCTAATGCTACTTTATTTTCTAGTTCAAAGGACAACAATCCAATTGTAGCAAATGATACTTATTACAAGTTATACACAAGATATGGGCATTGAATTATACTTAAAATACTATGGTTTTGTTTAAGTGCAACTAGTGGAATACAATAAAGATAACATCAAAATTGATGCCCTTAGATTAACATTGGTTGACCTCAATAAGATTGACTATTAAAATGATCAATTTATTATGGCCTCTCAAGAAAAACATGTATTTTATGTACAAGACATATGTGATACAAGATGATCAAATATTTTATCAGCCTTCCCTAGGGACTTCTATGATAAAGACAACCTAGGTGATACTACAATTGATTACCCTAGTATCACTACAACAATGCTGCCAATTGATCTAATAGGGGAGAATGAGATTTATGATGTATGTGATGTTGGTGAGGAGGGTGCTTGGGTTGGATTAGATCAAATATGAGGGAACAAATTAAAATGCATGTAACATCTATGTATGTAATTGATGGAGTTATATAATTAATTAGGTTATACATCATGTGTCATGCCAATTATTTGATTGTCTTCATGTCTTGGAAGATTTTATGTCATGGCCAACGAAATTAAGGATGGCAATGGGCCCCCTCCACCCTTCATAGGCCACTAAGATTTGTTACCCTCTGTGGAATAGAGTAATTTCGTAGATTCAATGTCAAAAAAATATGATGATTAGGAGAAAACCATCTTATTTTGTTCAAACTAATAAGGGAGAAAGAAAGAGAGATGTAGAGAATAGGGGTAACCTTTTACAAATTTCATTGGGTTTAATAAAGAGTATAGGACAGGTTCTAAAAAACCATCTTATATTTTAATACATATAAAATGGTTTTGCAATAAATTTTCTTATATATAAGAACAAATATAAGACAATTTTTTCTTGGAATTGTCTTATTTTATTCAAATAAATAAGGAAGTGAGAAAGAAAGATCTAAACAATAGGCGTAACCTATTCAAAAATTCATTGGATTTAATCATAGAGAATATAGGATCATTTTTGAAAAATCATCTTATATTTAAATACATATCAGATTATTTTCCTTAAACCATCCTATATATAATATAAGAAATTTAGTTGGAAACTATCATATATTTGGTACAATATATAAGATGGTTTTGCAAAAATTGTCTTATATTTTCCCATATATATTGATGGTTTGTGGCAAAACCACCATATATGTATCTAAGATGGTTTTTCAAAAACTATCCTATATTCTCTATTACAAATCTCTCTCTCTCTCTCTCTCTCTCTCTCTCTCTCTCTCTCTCTCTCTCTCTCTCTCTCTCTCTCTCTCTCTCTCTCTCTCTCTCTCTCTCTCTCTCTCTCTCTCTCTCTCAATTTACTATTTCAAAACACTTGTTTTGTTTATAGCTTTGTGGTTTTGGGCTTAATGTTGTCATTGTGCTTTCTTGGCATGGCCCGCCACTTAATTTGGCCCTTTCTAATCTTGGTTGAAGGTCCAAAGACACTCATTTGACTAATGCTTGTTCTTGTTCTTGCAAACCAGTTTAGTAGTAGACATGTTGTTCTCTCATGCTTGTTGCGATAACTTTTCAAATATCTTTTGTTAGTAGATTTAGGGCTTCATAGAAGATTTGCTAGGGAAGGTTTTCAAGAAATTTTAAAGACTTGAATATAAAAAACCAACAAATTTCACTTCGTTAATGAATTGTGCACAATATATTTCACATCAAGCCACACACCGTCATTAATAATATCCAATATTTGATGTAGTTTGAGTAGAATAAATCACAGATGAAAGTTATGTCTCAAAATTTGTTTATTCCTTCCACTTTTGGTATTAAGGCTATGGAAGAGGAGTCAAAAGCTTTACCCATGTTTGCATCAATTGAAACTATTAATTGCAATGCTCTAAACAAAAACATGCCTTAGTAGCTACCAAAAATGTTGTTAAAAAACTACGTAAAAACTATTAGAACTAAGCAAAAATTGTTATTTGAGGATCCTCCATCGTTGATTTTGAACTTTTGATTTTATTATTCCATTATGCCTCTACTAAGCTAAAGCTATAGAGTGAAAGAGTTTGGTGTTTCTACTACTCTCATGAACCATTTATTGCTTGATCTTTGATTCCATCACCAATTTAAGTTTATGTCCACTCTTAGAGATTCTATAGCTACTTATTCACCATTAATAAGCCCAACATACCCTTGCTTTTTGGCCAACACCTTGAAATCAATAAGAATAACCATCCCTCTTGCTAATTAGTTTTTCTACCATACCTCGTTTGACAAAGTTAGTTTCTTCTTGAGAAAACACATCTTATAATAGAAAGAATTCATATATATTCCATATTTTGGTGCTTTCATCCAACATATATTAACAAAATAATCAAATTTAGGTTCCTTTAACAATTACTAATTAAACCTAAAAGGATTAGAACTTGAATTCCTTTTTATTACATTCAATGCAACAAGCCAATGATGATGCAAATTTTTCTAGTTTTAATTTATCCACACTCAAATAATAACTACACCACTAATCAAATACCAAATATTTGTCACATCTAGCCATTCCAACATAATCTTGATGATTAGACCATGTGTATATTCTATTTGTTAGGTCCTAAAAGGAGGGGTGGTTGAATTGGGTCTAAGTGAAAGTTTAGAAACTTTTTGCAAGTTTGAAAAATTAGCCAAGGCCCTTGCTTTTTTCAATGCAATTGTAGATATTATGCCGTTCATAACTATGTTATTTTTCTAACAATGCTCAACTCCTCTAACACCTCTCTTCTACCTTCCTAACCATTTGGCCCTTACACATTAGTGAAACCCATGCTTCACCAGTTAAAGAAACCAGGGTGCAAGTGACAACATTGAAAGATGAAGAGGCTCATCTTTAGATGATGGCCAACATACATTTAGTAACATAAACTAATAATGAATTGCACTATGACTTAGAATTTCCTTTCACTAAATAAGAAAAAATATGATAAGAATCAGACTGATATATTCCAAAGTAGTAGATATAAATATAAAAAGAAAATGGAAAAGGAAATAATGGCAAAAGACTTGCATTCATGATAGAAGCATTACTAAAGGCCAATCTCTCATTGCCACTCATGCAAGTCTGTCAAATGTACCACAAGAAATCTACATTAGAGCGAATAGGAAAACATAACAAGATAGTTTCTAGAATTACCCCATTGAAATGACCAAAAATCACTCCTAATAGTGCAAAATCAATTGTTCATTTAATGATATGAGATTCATAATTGTATTTGAGAAATAATGGATGCATTATTTTGCTGTTTGAATTTATACAAAAGGAGGAAAGTTCAGCTATTAAATTCTGAATCATATTTGGTATCCTTAGCATCTATGGTTGTGTGTTTTGTTCATGCTTAAGTTAAAGTGCATTGTTGTTGATTATAAGACTTTAAAGTTGTACGTCTTATCTCAATAAATTGGAATGTGATAATGTCTATATGTTCCTTGATGTAAATGGTAATCTCTTTATTTTGATTTCATATGTGAAATTTGGTGAATGAGCCTGAAAGAATTATTAGTGAATACAATGAAAAGGTTATGATATGAAATGATGTCTTATATTAAATGATTGCTTGAAGAAATGCAAATGTTATTTGTTTTGAACATATGATGAAGTGTGGAAAGTTATTGGTGAAAGGTTGTGATTTTAATCCCTAGATTTGATTTATTATAGTAAAGTGTCTTTGAAGAGTCATTGAAAGTTAAAACTTCTATACATCTAAACCCATGCAATTCAGGGAATATTTTGATAGATGTTATGGAATGACATGAACACTGTACAAGATATATGGTGATGGTCATGCAGATGTGGTTAAATAATTATTCATTTGATGGTTTTATAATGAAATGGCAATGTACCTTAGAATGATCTGAATATTATACCTTATGTTGTGAAAATGGGTAAGTAATTGCATTATCTTGAAAATTTGTCGTATCCGGTGAATGTGTGGGATGAATGGTTATTTTTATCATGATGGATGTTAGAATGTGAGGAGACAGAGTCTTATAAAGATATTATGTATGTATGAATGATTTATCATGTGTATCACAATCGCATGCGTTAAATGCTTAAGTCCAAAAAACAGCAGAGACTCTACTAAAATTTTGTTAGAAATGTGACACTTAATTTTCTAAAAGTTAGGCAATTTCTTAATGTTAGGGTTGATTAAATACTTGCAGAAGAGATTTAATTTAAGTTGAGAGATGTACAGTCACTCTTTGAAGTTATTATAAAGAGAAAAAAGGATGAGAAAAATAGAAAAATTGAGTTGGAGATAAAGATTATGTGTTCTAAGAATCATTACAATGAAAAGATTTTGGAAGTTGAAATGAAAGAAAAACATAGTCAGAAATTTATTATTTTGATGGCTTATCAAGTAAAGGCCAAATATCAGAGTGGTGCAGAGAAAGTGGTCCCTTATTGTTTATGGCAGATGGAAAAGCGACGCATTAAGTGGAATGTATTTAGTTAAGTTAAAGATCAGTTATATTTTTTAGGACATTGTTTCATGGAAGGAATTATAAGAAATTAAGTTTGTGATGAGATGAGAATACTCCTAGAACAATTTGAAAGATAGCATGAAAAGAATTTCGAGGACGAAATTCAATTAAGGGGGGAAGATTCTAATAACCCCAAATTTTGTAAATACTATTCTAGGCGTTATTATGTGAAATTGGAATTTTTGACCCAAAGAAAATAAATTTTTATGGAAATGGAATTGGATTGGAAACATGAATATTTGGAATGTACTCAAAAAATGGAGTCCAGCAACATAAAGAACACTCAAATTGGAGTTCAGATGAATTTCACCCTAAAATTTTACTATTTCATGAGCAGGTTATGAGTTTTCAATGATTATATATTTTTATAATAGTATATTTTGGAACTAAAACTAAAACCATTAGATATTACTTAGAAAATGGAATCAATGAGCCATAGAAGGCTGAAAACAGAGTCCAAATGAAAAAGTTATGGGACTTCGAAATCAGGGGCAATACGGTAATTAAAAGATAAAAAACTAAGCATATGAAATTGAAATTATAAAATCTGGATTCTACTCATTAATACGAATCCAACGACACTACATTTAGTGAAATAGGAGGTTGGACAAATAAACGGTAATTTTCTTATAAAAGGGTATTTTTGTAATTTCACTATGTGTGCCCCACTTGTAGTTGGAATGTGATAGCCAATGGAGTTGAAAAACAACATTAACTGGTATCATGGTGTTTAAAATAGTAAGAATATCATGATTAACAACTAATATAAAATAATTAAAAGAGAAAGAAAACCAAGTAAATTAACAAAAAGGGGGGGCCATGTTTGATAACGGCACCCCCTCACTTAAACGAAAAAGGAAAATAGATGTTGGTATGTTTCCCATACCTAAAGAAAAGAGGAAACCCAACAAGGGGAACAAGAGAAGAAGAAGGAGAGGAAAGAGGAGGAAGAAAGAAGAAGGAAGAAAGGAGGAGAAAGGAAAGGAGAAGGAGAGAGGGAGATATTGTGAGCGCTAGCAAGCAAAGCCCACCCACACCAGAGAAGGAGAAGAAACCTAGGGTTTCTGTCTGGCCGGAGTTGTAGAGGTTGCCAGAGCAAATGGCAGTTGGATCAATGCTCCAAGCCGTCCATTCTCTTCAGCATGAAGCCACGAGCAAAACCCCTCTGGTTTTACTACGATCGGAGAAGAAACGAATGTGGATCAAGGCATGAACAATGCACTCGGCTGGGGATGGAGCATTTCATGGAAGATCAGAGCCGATCTAACACACCTAGGAAGGGGAAAAACATAGTCGCTCCTCCTTTAGGTAAGATCTACAAAACCCAGAGCAAAACCCCTCTGGTTTTGTTACGATCAGAGAAGAAACGAATGCTGATCGAGGAATGAATAGTGCATGAGGCTAGGGATGGAGAATTTCATAGCAGATCGGAGCCGATCTAGCACCCCTAGGAAGGGGAAGAACACAGTCATGCCTCCTTTAGGTAAGATCTACAAAACCTAGTTCTCAATTTGGTGAAATTTATTAAATCTGTGAATATCTATCCTAGATCTAAATTTAAGGACAATCCAACCATCTATTTCTTAATCTAAGCTTATGAATAGGTAGATACATAGTTGACAAACCTTAAAATCAACTCAAATTGACGATCTAGGCTATAAGATCGATCGGCTGATCTCAGCCATCCGATTGGGTATTGTTCATACAATAGAAAATTTGACATCTGATCGATGATTACATGCTGTAGATGAATTAAATAGCCCTACAATTACTATAATATAGGAGGAATTGATGAATTTAGATGTAAATTGACTGCAAACAGATCGGACAATCTTACCCATCTGATTGGTTACTATTCACATAGTAACTTTTTGATGTCTAATCATTGATCAGACACCACAGCTGAATTCCACAACTTTAAAAATACTAGGACAATGACTAAATTGAAGAAATTAGATTCAAATTCACTGACCCACTTTAGGAAACATTGAAACTGAATGGATGGACCAGATCAGAGGTGATCAGGTCCTATGAAATGATTAGTAAGGATGTATTAAATCTTAATTGACTACCCTAGAGCTTCAAATCATGTTAATAAATTGATATTAATGATTTGAGAACCAAATTTGGCTTAAGATGTTAGATCCAACCGATCAGAGTTAGATCAACCGTTAGATCAACACAGACACTGTAAATAAATGATTAAATGACCAGCATTATTAATATTTATTTTAATTATAATGAATTAATTTGTAGATTAGACAACTTCATTTTTATACCATTTTGACCCTTATGACATGCCAATCACAAATCCTATAAGATATTAGGATTAGAAGCCTGCTAGAGATGATCTCGCTAACCTAAAGCTACGACTGAGATCAATCGAGGAATTTAGGTATGGGATAAGATCAAATTCTATGGTCCATATCATAAAAGTTGCTAAAAAGGATTATTCCCATAGGATTATTGATTGATTACTTGATTTGGTGAATTTAGGTAAAGAACAAGGACTAGATCAACTGGATCTATGAGCCTTTGCAAGTGTTGTCAATCAGCTAGTGGAAAATGGATGAACTCGATACACGATCTAGGTAGAGAATTAAGAAAGCATGTCTTAATAGTAAGATGCATGTTTTAAAACATGATCTTATTCTTATGATAGATATTATATCGTTTAAATTGTGCATTTCATATGATATATGATGATGAAAAATGTTTACTTGTGAATGATGAAAATTTGTTAATTGAAATGCTACATGAATGACATGTTTATAATTGAAGCCTATTGAATGATATTAAAGGATAGATATAATCTATTCTTAAAAATATCATAGATGTTATTGTGATAAAAAGATACTTATGGTACATGGGTACCATTACATCATATGTGATGTATGAGTCTAGGATTTTACATTACATCCTTGGTGGGCGATCACCTAATAAGTGAGGATATTATGATTATGATAAGATATTCATATATATATATATATATATATATTATGGACAGACAAGATGCATGTATATTAGTATTTTACATTCAAGTATGGTGGCTTGTGATTTTGTTTTCTATAGCCCTAGGACTGGGGAAGGTATGCTAGAGAAGTTATTAGGGTTTGGCCACCCGCTTCTTGAAATTTATATGATGGATACCAAGCCCAATGAGATGCTAAACGTTGGGTGCGGCAATCATGGGAAGGCTGCCATTGTGACAGCCATGGTCCCCCTCATGTGGACATAGATTTTGTTATTTTCACAGTTGGTATTAGTGGATTATTATGCAGTTATTTAGGCGTGTTGTATGGATTTAGACTATAGCATAGTAGTCCTTGTGTATTTTGCATTATTATGCACATATGATAAGCTTAGTATAATGACATGGCATGATGAGATGCCTTATATGATGATGGCATGATGAGATGCCTTATGTGATGGCATGATGAGATACCTTATGTGATGGCATGATGAGATGCCTTTTATGATGTTACCGGCAACTGCTGGAGTTTTATGAACCCCATATGCTACGGGGTATATGTATGAGACCCAGTATAGTCTGGGAATGGAAGTTATAAAACCTATGGACTATGTTCATAACTTTGTATGACTTTTAATGATTTTAATATATATGATATAGTCTTATATGTATATATTTGGAGGGCGTAGTTTCATAAAATTTTCATATAAGGAAAGTGAATGGGTAAATATATTATGCAGAGTATGGTTCATAAAAGTGGAGTATGGTATCATATGAAAAATGATAATGATAAATATTTAAAATACTAGTGAATTACATATATCATGTAAAGGGTAATCTCTAAAGAGTGATTATTATATTCATATGATGAAGAAGAATTATAAATAGCTATTTTATTAATGACTTGCAGATAATTGAATTATTAATTAAATTATTGAATTATGAACTATGTTGTAAACTTCATCCCATATAAGCATCATGATGAACTTGAATATTTAATTGATGTAAAATTCTTAATTTATATGTAATTAACATGTTTTCTTAACTCTCCCCTACCAAGCATAGCTTGTTGAGATATTATAAATTTTTATGTTTACAATATCTCAGATATAGACATACAAGAGAAGACATACACAAGCAAGAGGAGTTCAACAGCCATACTTTTGTGCTTAAGTATATATTTTGTTAAAGTTTTTGTATTGTATATTTAGTTATTTGGATTATGCTACTTGGACATTTAATATAATGATTATAGGGGTTGTATATGTGAACCATTATATGGATTCTGTTGTTTCATAAAATGTATGTCTATCTTCTATAAAAACTACATTATGTATAGTATGGGAGTTGAGGTGACATCTAGGTTTTTGAAAAAATGAATTTCAAAGAAAACTATCTTCTGCTATTTTTTAATTTTAAAATTAGAGGCATGCCACCTTTTGAAAATAAGCACAAAATTTTTTGAGAAAAACCCAGGGTGTCACATGTTTCAAGTTTCAACCCTATTTTTCAGCAGTAATAACTCTATAATTCCCCATGAAAAATAATTTCTTATCTAAAATGATGCCTGAAAATGTAATTAGGTCTTAAAATAGAGGGATTCCTTAAGGACCCATTTGAAAACTAAATAAAAAAAGAGGATAAAAAGAAAAAGAATCATATACTTGAGCTTCTTAAGTCAGTAATTATAGTTTTTTGAAACAAGTATAGCTACTCTCTTTCTTTCATTCTTTAAGGTCACTACTTCCATTAGCAATTGAACCAATATCCACATGTACCATTGTATTAGAATTGTTATTATATTGCTGATGTTGTTGATGGTACTATTGTTGTTTTGATTATTTGAATTTAAACCTAACCACTATTGTAGATAGAGAGTAGTAGGGACTTCAAAGTGTAAAATATACATGAAACTTTTTCTTTCTTTACCACCAACTCCTATTAGTTCCTTATCAAAATAAGAACATGCCAATGGACATTGGAGATTCAATTAAATGGTTTTGTCTCGTATTATGATTGCTATGGTGGATTTTGTTTCATCCATGAATGAGACATGATAGAAATTTTCTTCTATTTTTGTAAAAGATAAAACTAAAAAACAAGCACCTATATGAACCTAGAAGAAATTTCTAACCATCCTAAACTTGTGCTGAATCTATATCCAGCTAATTTAGAAAATATCACTAACCAACTACCACTACTACTTAATTAAAAAGTTATATAATTGAAACCCAGCTAAGAAAAAATAGATCGTTATCTGTTTTAAAAACCTATATATTATCTTTTATTTCTCTTGATTCCTGATGTCTATCCTTGTGACGAGTTTGTTTTAAAAGTATTGTTTTCACTTGTGCAAGAAACATGGAATGTGAAGAAAATCCACAACATGAAAAATGATCCAACCCAAGTACACCTCTTAAGAGAGAGGGCCAACAAAAATGGATTGTACTATCAAGAGAAAGTCAAAGAAAATAAAAGATATTGTGTAGTTCAACAGTAGAGGGCAAGCAATAGGTGACCATGTACATTCCTATAGCAGTTTCGTTCACTACACTATAAGAAGCATGGTATTAATCTTAATTAGTGATTGGAGACGTGCACCATCAATCAAAGAGGCAATGTGGGAGATGGTGAATGTATGTAAATGCTTCCTACATATAATATACTATGTACATTATCTTGTTATTTTCAAATAAAGTCACATGCTTATTTTTACTTTGTAGTCTACCTTTGATGTTCCTAATGAGTGCAAGAAGAATGTTCGGCAAGGAGCTGGTGAACAATGGAGGAAATGGAAGAGTGAACTTGCAGAGAGGTACATACTTCCATTGTCATTGATCTATCAAGGCTCCACAGCATCTTGAGTTGTATTCTAGCATCATTGGCTAGGATCCATGGAATGAATTTGTACAGACTTGCCTGTCTTCTAATTTTGAGGTAACAACTAGCCAAAAGTTTGATTCATTTAATTATGAAAGTTGATTGTGCTTAATTGCATTCATTTGATACATAGCCAACTAGTATGAAAGGGTAAATGGTGCATGCAACTAATCATATGCAGCAGTACCTCTCCAATATTGGTTACACTTGGTTAGAAGAACAAGAAGTAAGTATGTGTGGCAGATCTAATTATACTAGACTTTTATTTCATTACCTCTGATTTAGTATCTCTCTTAACAGCAAAAGAAGGTTTGGATTGCAGGGCTCATCAACCGTGCCATCCTCTAAAAAATGGAGCATGCAAAGGGATGTAACACCCAAACTTTCATGGATGAAGACGCTGTCAAAGTTGCTTCACAAATTGTAAGTGGTTCTACATGTCTACCTTTATATTGCTTGAATTATATATATATATATATATGGAATTGATTGTTCTGATAACTAAATTACAAGAAGAGTTGACCCAAGAAAGCTCAATTACATGGACTTTAAGTAGCATCATTGCAAAGGGGGGATATCTTGTATAGGCCTATGGGTTATAAGGATGAGCGCACTTGCCAAGTAAGGCCCTAGGCCGCAGTATTATTCCTTAAAAATTCTTCCCTATGATAAGGGGGACCCCAGTAAAGGACTTGGAGGCATGGAAAATGAAAATAAAAGAGGAGTTGCTTGAGAAGGTAAAGTAGGAATTACACACAAATTTTATGAGTTTTAAAGCTCCAAGTCAAGATGTAGTGCCCATACCCCCATCACACAATAGATGTAGTGCTCCAACTGAAGAAGACCTGGAAGAGCAACCGCTTGAACATGTTTACTTTTTCAATGTCCAATTATTTGATAATCTTGATTCATTCTTATGTATCCAGTATTTTTTATTTGCAGATGGGTCAATGCATGTTGGAGCTACATATAGATGAGAACTATATTGTTGTTGCTACAATATACAAGGTTCTCTCTATGATGTTGCATGACATGTTGATGCATGCGCATACTAAGCATGTATGGATTCCTGCTGCCCTAAAACTGAATGCTCCTACCTTTTCTAATAATAGTAGACAAAATTCATATTGTTGGGGAAGTAATTGGATATTACATCGCTTGACTAAAGAAATATATCAAACCCATGTCATCCAAGGTATATATATGGTGTCATAGCATCATTTTCAACAATATTTTTTAAGACTTTAACTTAATTGTTTAGTATTATATGCATCTAATGTTAATCAAAAGTAGCAGAAGGCGCCATCGAGGCTGACCCTCTCTCCAACAACACATTCTGCTATAGTGATTGCCCCGATACTAGTCTTTATGTCTATTTTCATGACAACATTGAATTCTTCATTGAATGTTCTTATATTCATTACTAATTTTTTGAAATTTACATCCATGGTGTAGGGATTAGGTGGAGGTTCCACCTAAAATGCATCCATTCCTAATAAGACTCTACAAACTCATCAATAAACCTCACACAGATAAAGCTAAGTGTGCTTGGCTATGACGTTGGTGAGGTACTAAAGATGAACAAGGACCTCTTAGTAGTATGTAATATGGAGCAACTAAAATACATGCAATTGCAATCTATATCGAGTATGCAAATATTTGCACTATTAAGAATCATTGGCATTACATGTTAATAAGACGTGATTCTATGAAATTAGGCATTATATCTCTCTTTGATCTGCACTAGTCCCACTGTTGGAGCTATAGATCAACATATCTGTGATTTCTTGGTACACTAATCAATGGTAGAGACATGATTGGAGTCTTCTATTTATGGATCGACAACAAAACTTATAGATTGGTCAAACAATAAATTAAGCTAAAGGAGGTACACACGTGAACTAAGGATAAGTGCCATACGAAATAAGTGGAATAAGATTTCTATCTTGGAAAGTCTAATAATTGCCATGTGTTAAAATGAATGAGCTGATGTAGATGATCAATTTATTTGAATACTGTCTTTAATTACTGAAATTATGAAAGCATGTGAAAATATTAGTGGTTATCTCATGACACATTTTCACTTTAAACGCATCCAAATGGAATGACTAAATTTGAACTAAAAATACTAATATTGCCCTAGCTATAACACCTAAACAAAATAGTGGAGATTACACTCTTTGACTGAAACTGACCATGGCTACACTTAGATGATGTAGAAATACTTAGAAGCATATGATTTACTTTGGACTAGTTACAGATGTGAAAAGAACTTGAAAGACTTGTTTTATCCTAATCATAACATTAGAACAAAAGAGTGATAACATTGTATGCCTTGGTTGAATATATATACTTAAATTTAGTTGACATTGCAAATACCTTAAACATGGTTGGACTTTATATTTATGTCACTAACACCTAAGAACCTATAAACTTGATACCACAACATTTGACATGCTCCAAATAGCACAAAATGCCAATGAGTGCATCAGAAACAATTGTAGTATAGCTTACAAGATTTTTGAACTATAGGGGGACCTACACAACGTGCTAAAAGTGCTCACACTTGTAAAACTAATATCTTAAGAATAATTTATTGATTGGTCCCAAGGTGG
Source organism: Warburgia ugandensis (assembly GCA_035236585.1). NCBI lineage: Eukaryota > Viridiplantae > Streptophyta > Magnoliopsida > Canellales > Canellaceae > Warburgia > Warburgia ugandensis. The sequence goes on from CP141136.1 coordinate 31,082,144, forward strand.
AAGAAAGCTTAATATGTTAAGTTCATATAGGTAATTATAACTTGTAATTGAAGGAAAGAATCCTAAGATCTTGATAACTAAGAGAGACTAACAAATTGCATTGTTAGTAGCCATAATCTAGGTTATTTTAACCTAATTTTATTGCTATTTGTTGAAATGGATTTGTTACTAATATTTATGACTTGGAATGAAAAATATTCATATGAAATACTTCACATTCATGCTTATGAAGGATCTCAAAATTCTATGAACAAACATGATATATATCTACTTGAGATTGTCTAAGGCCATAATTTGTTTTGTCATTATTGATAAAGACTTTACCACTAGTTTAACAATAGTCCACTTAGTGACATGCAGTTTTATAATTGTTTAAAGATCCATCCTTTATAATCATTGCTTTGAATCATTATTTAATGATTGAAAGCATGAGAAAGTTGCATTATCTTTAATATTATAACTTTATTTAATATTATAACTTTATGAACTAAGCATGCATGGTTGGACGTCAATTGTTTTGATGTGGATATTAGATGCATGCTTTTGGGAACTTGAAGTTCATTATCAAATAAATGATGAATGCATGTTTGAAAACTCATGGAAAACATGTTTCCATAGCTTGTTGGAGACATGAGTTTGAAAAGTTCTCATGCCTTGGAAATAAATGAATTTGAATGGTTACTCTCAAGACTTTGAAAGATGGTTTTCTCCTCATATAATGGTTTAGAGGTGTATTTGACTGATGTTCTAAACAAGCGCTCTATGAACTATTGTAAGTCCTCTAGATGCTACTTGATTGATATTTTAAGCAAACAATCTATGACTCACTGTAAGTCCTAGGGATATGAATTTTATTGCTATTTTTTTGCAAGCACTCACTAAGTAGCTATAAGTCATAGAGATGTGATTTTAATTGCTATTTTTGGCAGGTTCTCAACAAGTACTGTAAGAATCAGAGACATGCATGCCTGGGGCAGCAGTAAGACTTGGAGACAGGCATGCTATGAGTAGTTATAAGCCTTGGTTGTATGGTTTTTATTATTGCTTTAGGTAGATGCTCTATGAGTAGTTATAATTCACGGTGGATATGGATTTCATCGATGTTTTGGGCAATTACCGATAGAGTATCCTAAGTCCTAGATCACTATTTGGTGGGTGCACTATGTGGGTATGCTGTAAGTCTTTGAGACCCTATGCTGGGAGGTGCAGTTGGCCACTGACATCTGGGATGATATTGATGCTAGCCCTAATTCAAGATAAATTTATAAGGATGTGGTATCTCTTTAGGATCTACTCTAGTGAGTAATAATGATTTCATTTTTGTAGGTCTTTACGCGATAAAATTACAAAGATTAGAGGTCAAGGACTTTTACAAATTCCTTGACCATATTGTCATCTTTGGATCGAAGGAGCAATGGCCCAAGGATAAACATATAGAAGATATTATACCTAAGTTCTTGCATTATTGGAATGGGTACGCCTTACTGATTCCCTACACACTAGGTAATTTTAATATGTCTTGCTAAATTATGCTATATAATATACATCTTCACAATTATATAATTTTAAGTACTATAAATTTCAATTGAATGATTGTGTGTATAGATCTCATTAAATGCTACTAGCTTTAGATGTGTATGGTGGGCATGCATTATTTTTTATTCTTTTAGAGCACACAATCATGGCTCGATGATGGAAATAATTAATAAGTAAGTCTTTATTCTTTTATCTATTACAAAAAGAAGGAGAGTTGATAACTATTTTGTTATTGATGTCTAATGCTTTTGACTTATAAATGTGAAGTGCATGGTATAAATAGACTGACATGAGAGATATTAAGCACCTACCAAAACTCACTTGGGAAAAGGTCAAGACAAGGTTTACTAGCTCATTAGACTAATTTATAACCTAATGTTACAGTTAGACATGATATTTGAACCTTTCTACTTTCTTTGTTGTACAGTGTCCTAGATAACAATCCAATTGGGATTGTAATATTATGTTCTCAGATACATAAAAACTCTCATTCATGATGAATTTAAGATCTCATAATTGAGAAAGGTAAAACAATTAATTTACTGATCATTATTCTTGTAGTTTTCAATAATTTCTAAATGACTCCAAGATTGAATGTCTCAACTGATTTAATATAGGTTGCCTTATAGGCCGATTTTGGAGCAAGAGTTCCTCCCAATTAGATCTGATGACATAAGAATGGAATGGATTGAGTATCTTTTGACTTTTAATTTGCAAATGACTGATCATTGTAAACTTTTTATCAACGAACTACAAACAAAACTTCATTTATATGGATGTCTTCTTCTTTTTTTCATTTGATTGAAATCTATGTAAGTTTCGTTATATCATTGAGGGGAAGTTGGTGTATCGAACAAAACAAATGGGTGTATATGGAGAAGTATGAATGTATGTACTTGAAATTTTGAAGTTTAAAGTGGATGCTGGAAGTGAATGTATGTCATAATGAATGTATCAAATGTAAAATATGGATGTTAGAGTTTTTATGATTTTTGCATGTAGGAATTCCAAAAATAGATAGGGAAGAAAAGAAAAGTTGTTTTGTTACTGCAAATTTCCAAGAAAGACTGATATAAGGGTGGATTTTTTTAATGTGAAAGTTGAATTGTATTTGAAGATTGTAGGATTGTATCCTATATTTGTCATAAAGTTTAAGTGAATATGAATTATTTTGACCGTTGAAGGTGAATGTTGAATGTATTTTGAGCTATAAAAACTGCAGGAAGAATTTAAAAATAAAAACCAATAAAAGAAGATAGAAACTGCAGGAAGAATGTACAAATTGAAACTAACAAAAAAGACATTTTCTAAAATCGTCCTTTATTATGTACAAAATAAGATAATTTACAATAAACCGTCTTATTTTTTTCACCTACAATAGGATATTTTCAAGAAACCATCTCATATTTCCACATGAAATAGGATGGTTTTCAAAAACTCGTCTTATATTTTTTTAAAATAAGACAATTTATTGTAAACAGTCTATTTTGTTCAAAAAAAAGTTTTCATAAACCTTCTTTTTTTACATAAAAAAATAAGATGGTTTGGAACTGTCTTATTTTGGTCTAGATTTAATAAGAACCGTCTTGTATATATATTTTTAACTGTCCTAAAAATCCTTCGTTGCAGTAGTGGTCTTGTTTTTTCATTATTCATCATAATCATTCAAAAGACTTCATTTCGCAAACATGACTATACGTACAACTGAGGAAACGACAAATAAACGACCGAGAGGGTGAAAGTAGTTCTCATTGTGGTTCCATGTGTTTCACAAATCACCTATATACATGTTAGTCACCCACGGTTTTGGCTTCCTATAAACATGGCTACATAATTACGGAGACCAGAAATAAACTGCCGCCATCAGGAGAGGAGTTCTCATCAAGGAGTCCATATAAAATTGCCTGTAGAATTTCTCTATGTAGAATAAAAAGCTCTAAGAAGCAAAGTAACTTGACCTCTACACTTCTCTTTCTTACGGCTACAAATCCTACAAGTATGGTAATAAAATTAACAAAAACATATCACCGTTCTCAATAGGCTACCTTTTTCTTTCCTTGAAGAAACAAATCCTAAAAATGATTTCTGTAAACTCAAACCCATATGCCGAAAACCAAAAACTCGTTGAAAATCTTGAATATCTACAGCAGTAGAAGAGAAGAAATATGTCGAACGAAATGGAAGTATAAAGGTTCTGGATTTGCTAACATTGTCAGGGGATAGAAAATTCTAGAGAGATATCTAACGGCGACGGAGACTATTGGTAATTAATGGTGGGAAAAGAAAATTCTAGAGAGATATCTAACGGTGATGGAGACAACTGGTAATTAATGGCGGTTCCAGTTATAGAAAATATAGTTCCTAGATGCTAGAATTATCCCATCGGTATCCGTTTTGAACAACTAGAAATCCGATTTAGTTCATTTAATATACACTGTAATCTTAATAAACTTTTGATGACAAGTAGAATTTATCAGATGTTATAATCATTTAATCGGCATGTCTTTTAAATTATTAGACATATAAAGAAATATAAATTAGATTAATGGATTGGATAGTGCAAAGTTGAGGCCAGATCCATGATTCAAAATAAGCACTTTGATTTGAGCGCTTTGCTTTAGCATTCCTCTTATTCGTTTTGAGAAATTTTATCTGCATTGAGCAGGACTGAGCCTGGCACCTCCAAATAGCATCTTGTCAAGTGGAATGTTTGTAGTGACATAGCACGTAAGGGAACGGAGAGATGGAGTCCGGTTGCTTTTTCACGAAAAAAAGAAATCGGAAAAAGTAAACTGCTAGAAAAGGAAAAATAGAAAAATGTGAGAAAATTTGCAATTTTAAGTAGCTTAGATGGAGATAAAGGTGCAAGATTATAAGAAAAAATAGCAATTTTCTTCTTTCTATTAGTTTAGAGTTCTAAAAAAACAACCTGCTTTTAAGGTTTTGCCAGTTTCTCATTGAATAGGGAGCCATGTCATCGACAAACTTGGCAAGATGCTATTTGGGCCACTGGGCTAAATTCCACTTCATAGTCTGGATATTATTTCTCACTTATTTTTCTTCATCCTCAGATTTACGCGTTGCATAAAAATATATGTAGGAGCACAATGATTTTTTGTGTGATTAAAAGTACATATGACCAAAACGTCAAACGGAGTCATCAAGCTTTTTTCATTCCTTATCATAATTATAAAAAAAAAAAAAGAGTAGATCGAATATCTAACGGATTAGATTTTTGGTTATGACATATACAAGTCATTACCAACATTAACCAAAGCCACTCGTGTATAGGGGCCACCTTAGATAAGCCATGTGTAGGAACTCGGAAGTATCTTTTTGAGAACAAATGGCCTAGCATTTCCACATATGGGCACCCGTTTGATGATGTTTGTTATTGCAAAGTTGGACCTTCCATTAAACTAGCTAAAAGTATAAGTGCAGCCCAAAATTATCCGTCCAAAGATACAAACCATCAGTTATCTTCATATTTGAATGAAATCCGACAATGGTCTATTCATGCAATTTATAGTTAAATTGGTTAAGGTATAACATGAGCGCACATATCAAAGATTTGAAGGGTCAAACAAGAATTGACTGCATGTATTTTAGATCTATGAAGTATTAAAGTGTTTTTAGTCACTAAAAAGGAGCCATTTGTAAGTGATCAAACTTCAGCTAATCGATTTCTCTCGTAGAGGCATCTCTCACTATGCTAGAGGTATGAAGCTTCACCTGCTACCTGCACCTGTTTAACTTGGGTAAAGGTAGATATTTCTCTACCTGTGTAAGAATTACCTATTACCCAGACCAGCTGTTTACTTTGTGGCCAGGTCGACTCGTTCCCGCAGTTTAACAAGTTGACCATGTGAGTTGAGTGGAATTGCTTCATATAAAAATTGAGATATTGCTTATAAAGAAACTTGATCCCAAGACATCTACATTAACATTATAATGTCCTAACCAACTAAAATAGCTTCAACTTACACACCCTATGAAACTTTTATATATAATCCAACTCACCTCATTTTTTAGTTTAGATTTGGCCTGAAATTTATAGGCATATACCCATCCAATGCAAAAGATCCTTAAATCATTGGACACATTAGTAAGTCTAGCAAGCTACTCTTCAAGTGAAATATAGGCGTCCATAAGTGGGCTCTATTATTTTAATAAAAATGCATTGATGAGACCATCTAATACCTTACACAACGATATATATTTGGCAACTAACTTAGAAGTTGAGACTTATCCAATGGCTTAAAAAGTTTCATTTATGGCTAATGTTGAGAATATAGTCACAAATTTTTTAAATAATTGAATTTTTTTTTTTAAATGTCTGACTTTTCTATGCCCTAACCATTTCCTGAACAAATAAAGTGAAACTTTTATATATAATCCAACTCACCTCATTTTTGGCCAAAAATTTATAAGCATATAGCCATCCAATGTAAAAGATCTTTAGATCATTGGGCACATTAGTAAGTCTAGAAAGCTACTCTTCAAGGGAAATACATGCATCCAAAAGTGAGCCCCATTCTTTTAATAAGGATGCATTGATGAAATTGTCTAATACCTTATACAATAGTGTGTAGTTGGCAACTAACTTAGAAGTTGAGACTTATCCAATGACTTAAATGCTAAGACTATAGTCACAAAATTTTTAAATAATTAATATATTTTTTTTAAATGCCTGACTTTTTATGCCCCGCCCTTTTCCTGAACAAATCATGAGTTTCTACTTTATTCAAATTTAAATCAAATTTTAAGAAATTAACATGGATTTACCTCACACACATTATTTATAAGCATATAAATAATTTACAAAATTCTCCAGTAGCTTTTTAAATCTAGTTAAAGATTCAAATGAAAAGCTTAAATGCATTTATGGAAAATGAATTTTACCCACAAATTTTACAAGAACATTTGGTAAATTTTACAAAACTTTGCTGAGACTTTAGCTTATATATCTCCATTGACTCAAAGCAACTAAAAAAAAAAAAAAATTAGAGTGAGATTTTTCAATTATATTTTACTGAGACCTAATAGGTGTAGACACTCATAAGTATCATAAGACTCATTTGCTCAATCGTGGTGATCATGTTTTACACATCTAAGCCATTCCTCATGTTTGTAATGAATTAGATAGGTTAGAAATCAAATTTCACAACCATTGAATGCTTTTTAGCATACATTTCATTAGGTTAGAGATCACAATCATTTATTTCTTTACAAATTTTCTAAAGACCCAAAACAAGTGACTAGGATTATCCAAATGCAATGATTACTTGTGGGCTACCTGATTTATATGCATTGTACATGATGAATGGCTCAAATCTCCTAGAAAAATATTCTTACACAATATCTACTCAAAATGTTTAGAAGCATCTAATTTATTTTACTTTACACATGAAGCTTTTAGCCTACATGCAAAAATCAAAGTCAGTTTAACTAATTTAGGTGCTTTTTTATGCTAGATCTTGGGTTCAAGTTATAGTTTATATAAAGTTTTTCCAATATTGCAATGAGTATGGGAGTTGACTCGATAACAGTTACCCAATTTTACTCATATGCCCACCCGCCTTAAAGGGATTGGATGTTGGTAGACATTTTTATGACCCATAGTGTAAACATGTAACACAACTTGAGATAAGGTCTTGATGAAGATGATGATGATAATGATTGGCTACATCTGAAAATAAAAAATAAAATATCACACTACAAGAATGATTCATAAAGCATTTTTCTATTTGAACTTTAAGAATCAATGATTCTGATATTCTACCCAAAGAATTAGAGGCAAGGGTCATCCAATACGTGTGATTTTGAGTGTGAAGGGAATCTAAGAGGGTCTAAACTAGGCGTGGAAATTTGGGTTGGCGAGTCGTGTTAGTGTCGACACGAACATGACACGATTAGAGTTATGGGTTGACATGAACACGACATAATTAATAGTTGTGTCAAAAACCTATGACTCGAACATGACCCAGTTCTTAAAAAATTGACATGACACGACCTGTGTAACACAATTAAGTGACTAAGTCATCTTTGGATGGTACGACGCGACATGACACGATTCATTAACACGAGTCACTTAATAACTGTCCTATAGAACCCTAAAATATAGGACAATTATTTAATAACCATCCTATATAACATACAAATATAAGACGCCTACTTATCAACCGTCTTATAGAACATATAAAAAATAGAATGGTTTTGTATTAACCATCTTATAGCCTATAGGAACCTTTATAAATATACGACTATAAAAGCTTTAATTATATAGGCAGTTACTTATTAACCATCCTATATAATGTCTTTTAATTCTGAGATGAATCTCTGATTACTTGAAAAGTTGGTCCCAAATGAATACTTCTAATCTTGTAAAGAGGATGATGCCTTGATGCTAATGCTTCATCGATTAGGTTATCGGAGCTCTCAATGTTGTCTAATCCTCCTCAGATGCAGTAATGAGGTTATGTAGTAGAAAATCAGAAATTGCATCAACTTGTTTCAGTGTTTGAGTTCAGCACAATAGCACATGGCATGGCACTTAAATGCTTAACTTGGGTAAGATGTCCTCATTCAAGAACTTCATATTCATACTTTCTTGTATAGGGTGAAAAGCCAGCTAAAGAGGCTAACATGACCAATGAATGGAATTGTTGCAAATGTTGTCAAGGACCCAATAGTACACTTTTCAATGAATGGAAGAACAAAAGAAGACCAGATGGCATGGGTCTTTTAGTTATGAACTAAAATTTTCAACCCCCACATGAATTGTCAAGATGGAATTCATTTCCCCAACTCCTTTCATGCTCCATATGACAATTACATAGACAAACAAAGAAAGCATTACCAACTAGCATTGGTGAACCTTAATCCTTACCAAATTACTAATAAAGTTCCTGTAATATTTTATTTAGAAGCAACACAGTACTTTACACCACTCACATGAGAGAATTCTACTTCCATCAATATATCAAACACATCAAATTAATATAAGTTATGAAAATTATACAAATTAATCAAAATGAATTGTTTCAAAATCTTTAGTTGGTTGAGGTGGTCCTGCACTACTATTTATGCTTACAATGTCCTCAGCAAGCTCATCCATGGCAACTGTAATGGCAGAGTCTACAATCATATAGAATAAACATGCATTAGTCATTAAAAAGCTCACATAAAATATAGTTTAAATATAGAATCATAAATTATTACCTTAATCCATATAGCCAATCTCTTACACAAATCAATGCTGGCATTGTATCTAGCTTTAAAGCATATCTATATTGGTCAAGAACTCGGCCACCAATACTAAAAGCAGACTCTGATGCAACTGTAGATATGAGAATGCTCAAGACATCACGAGCCATGGTAACAAGTTCAGGATAACTAAAATCAACATTTAAATTAAATATAAATGTAAATAAGATTATAAAAAAATATTTTTTTATGAGATAAGAGATTATTAATCAACCAACCTGTATTGATTGCCTTTCTCGAATGCAAGAATGTCTAGCTTTGACTCTTGTAATCTTGGTCCATCTAAATAAAAGCTCCAATTGTGATTTTTGCGTGGCCAAAGAACCTCCTTCACTTTCAAATGAATCAAATTCCTACTGCAAATGCAATTATATTATTCAACTTAATGTAAGACAATTAATAGTAAATTTTAATATGCTAAGGGACATATAGTGAAAGATATAATTATAAATATAATTACCTTCATGACATCTAAAACCTCTTAACTATATGACAAGTTCTATCTATCATCAGCATCAAGAGCATTACCTCTAGTCATTATGGGAAGATAAGGAAGGATTAAGGGAACTCTTAACCAGTTAATAACTTTTTTCGAACTTGAGCAAACTCCAAGCAACCATTACCAAACAATTTCTTGTATGAGAATTCCACAAAAGAGAGCTTATTTCGAGGATCCATCGTACATGCAATTGCCAAAATGGTGCTGAATTCAGACCAGTACTTTAAAAACTTGGCAAACATTTGGGTAGATATACGCTTCATATAGTCAATATCACTTCTCATGTATTGTGTTAAACTCAAATAAATTACAAATGCTGTACGAAAGTAGTGATTTACCGTAGGATACTTGGATCCAGAAACTATGCAGGTAGCATCATAAAAAACTACCAAAAACTTTGAAATTTTTGTAGCCTTTTCCCATTCATTGATAGAAGGACAATGCTTATAATTTGAGTCACTTAGTTCTAAGTGGCAAAATGCACGTTGGTAAGAAAGAGCACTTTCAAGTATCACATAGGTTGAATTCCATCTTGTAAGACAATCTTGTCTTAAGCCCTTTTTTGTCTCAATTGACATGTGATTTGTACACTAAAAAATTCTGTTTTCTACTTTTCTATGCTTTGACATACTTGATACCCTCTCAAATTTTTTGAATAGCATCATCTATTTCTTTCAAAGCATCTTACAGAATCAAATTCAAAACATGACAACAACAACGAAGATGAAGAACTTTCCACCACAAACAAGAGTGTTTCGATGTTTAATTGATGCCTTAACAGCTCAACAAAAGATTCATTGGCAAAAGCATTATCTAAAGTGATTGAAAAAATCTTTTTCTCAATCCCCCATTCTACCAATAATGAGTATACCTTTTCTGCTAATGATATTCTATCATGTGGAGGTGGTAGGAAACAAAATTTTAATATCCTCTTATGTAAGACCCACTCACTATCTAAAAAATGTGATGTAAGACTTATATAACCATTAATAAAACAAGAAATCCACAAATCAGATGTCAAACTTATCCTACCAGGTGCAAACTCTAACATCTCTTTTATCTTTCCTTTTTCTCTTTTATACATTCTCAGAACATTTGCTTTTATTGTATTTCTATTAATCAAGTGCAAATCTGCACGCAAATATTTTAGTAGAGCTCTAATTCCGTCATACTCAACAAATTGGAAAGGAAAATCATGCATAACAACTGCAACTACTACTAACTCACGAAAAATTTCAGGATCAAACTTATTATCTAAACTTAGTGACATACTCCCCTGACTTTGAGATAAAAGCAACTAGCCTATATCACAAGAAGAGCTTCGTTGATAAGTCTTTATATAACATTTCAAGTTACCTATACCAAATTTACTATTGTAAATATATATTGCAGAGCACTTCTTACATTTACACCTTTGCCTTCTATCTTCTGATACCGGAAGGTGTTCAAAAAAATTCAAAACTGGAGACACTAACTTCCTATACTTTTTACTTCTGTTGGATTTTGAAACTAACTCTACGTTCCCCAAATCAGCAAGCTCATCATCATCGTTGTCGTGCAGTATATTCAAATTATCAGAAACATCAGTGCTCCCAACTTGTGCCTATATTGCAATTAACAAGCAAAATTCAGTTCACAGTAAACACCAATTACTAATAAGGGAGTGAGGAATGAAAAGAGAAACAGAATGATAAAGAAATAACAAAAAACAAACACATACCTATGGTGTTGTAGGTGCAGCTCATTATGTGAGAATGGTTGATGATATTTGGAAAGAAAAATCTGAAAGAGATGCAAAACCAACTAGGGCTTTCACCGATTCATGCAAAAGATTAAGTGTAAATGTATTATTCCTCTCACATCGAGTTAGTAAATAAAAGGTAAGTTAAAAACCTAATATAGGACAATTTGATAACAACAGTCTTATAATATCACAAAATAAAAGACCATTACAAAATAACTGTCCTATATTATTGGATAGTACAGGACGGTTAAAACATAATAGTTCTATATTTGGTAAAACAAATAAGACAGTTAAAGAATAGCGATCCTATTTTACTTAGAAATATAAGATGGTTATGAAATAACAGTCCTATAATTATACAAACATAAAGGACAGTTAGCAATGAACCATCCTATATATGTTTAAAAATATAGGACCGTTATTTTGTAACCGTCCTTTAAGTATGGTAGTCGTAATATAGGACGACTTCCACACAACCATCCTATATATATAAAAACAATATAGGATGGTTATTTAACTATTGTATAATTTATCTAATATAGGACTGTTATGTATAAACCGTCCTATAATTTTAAACATACAGGACAGTTGGTTCATAACCGTCCTATATTTTATTGTCAACTAATGAATTAATTATATAACTCCTTCTATTCTTTTCATTCTCACCTAATGAGTTAATTACATAACTTTCCTCTTTTTATACTCATTATCCATTAATGAGTTAATTACGTAGTTCTTCTCTTTCTATATTCATTATAAAGTAATGAGTTAATTACATAACTCTTCTCTCTCTATACTCATTATCAACTAATGAGTTAATTACATAACTCTTTCTATACTCATTCTCACCTAATGAGTTAATTACATAACTCCCTCTATTCTCATTCTCAGCTAATGAGTTAATTACATAACTCTTCTCTTTTTATACTCATTATCCACTAATGAGTTAATTAAATAACTCTTCTCTTTCTATACTCATTATCAACTAATGAGTTAATTACATAACTCTTTCTATACTCATTCGCAACTATTGAGTTAATTATATAACTCGCTCTATTCTCATTCTCACCTAATGAGTTAATTACATAACTCTTCTCTTTCTATACTCATTATCAACTAATGAGTTAATTACATAACTCTTTCTATACTCATTCTTAACTAATGAGTTAATTACATAACTCCTTCTATTCTCATTCTCACCTAATGAGTTAATTACATGACTCTTTCTTTACGTATCCTCAACTAATGAGTTACATACTCATCCAGGTCATCCTCAACAATGAGTTAATTACATAACTCTTTCTTTACTCATTCTCAATCTCAACAACTAATGAGTTACTTACATAACTCTTTTTAAGCTCATCCTCAACTAAGATGAGTTAATTACATAACTCTTTCTTTACTCATCCTCAACCTCAACAACTAATGAGTTACTTATATAACTCTTTTTAAGCTCATCCTCAACTAAGATTCTTTATTCTTTAAGGCTTAAGCAATATCAATTATTCAATTTAATTGTGCACAACTGGCTACAGCCTGCCTAGTAGCCTACAGTCTCCTGCTATATCAATTATTCAATTTGCTATATTTAGGAACTACAGGACAATTAATGCAAAACTGTCCTTTATAACATAATGATATAAGACAGTTATGTAATAACCGTCCTATTTTTTGTATTACCGCTTATTACTTATAGGATGGTTATTTATAAACTGTCTTATGATTATTACTAAATAAAGGACTGTTAATTAATAACCATCTTATAGCTATCATAATATAGGATGGTTTTCGTAGAACGGTCCTATATTGTTTTGATGATAGAGGATGGTTATGTTACAACCGTCCTATATTTATCTTTGCATTATACATTATGAACCTTTCTTTCTCCCTCCATTAACTATTTCACTTCACATTTCACATTTGTGCCCTAACCTAAGGAAATTCCTTCGAAGTCCAAGCTCCCAAGCTAACCAAACCCCCTTCAACCAGAACTAGGGCAAAAACCAAAAGAATGTCAGTGAGAAGAAGAAGGAGAGAGTGCTAGCCGATCAAGGGGGGAGAAGAACTAGAGAGTGAGAGAGCAAGGGAGAAACTTAGAAATCGACCGCAATGGAGGAAAGAGGTTCATCAGGTACCTGGGTCTGCTCTTAGAAACTCTATGTCACCATTTTCTACCCTATTTTTGTTATGTAACACTCTTATTACATTACATCTCACATGATAGGGTTAAACCATTAAGGTTAACAATATTCTTCATCTACAATCTGCATGGCTACAAGCTTATACAACTTCGATCTTCATCTACATGATTCATGATTGCATCTAACATGAGTTATTTCACTTACACTTTCTAGTTTTCACTTTTCTAACTGTAGTCATTTTAATTTTCATTTGTGAAGCAAACATGAAACATGAAGAAGTAGAACAAGAATAAGAACATGAAGAAGTAGTACAAAAACACTTAGAAGGGGTGGAATTAGAATAAGAACAACAATTACAACACATAAAGGAAGAACAATCTAGGCTCTCGAGCACATGTCCACCAGTAACACCACCTATGAGTGTCAAGAGAAAGGCTAGGGGGCCAACACAAATGGATCATATAAATAAGAGATCATCAAAGGGAATAAAAGAAACTGTACAATTCAACAGTAGAGGCCAACTGATAGGTGGTACTACATATGCTTATGCTAACTTTATATGTTGCACTGTTAGAAGACTTATGCCAGTCTCAGAGACTAATTGGAGACTTGTATCGCCAGAAGTCAAAGATGCAACATGGGAATTGGTCAAGGTAAGTAAATTCTTCCTACATATAACACAGTATGTCTCTTATATATTTTGTTTTTGTTTACATATGATACACTAAGTCACTACTCACTCGTCAGTAGTCACTAGCCTGCTTCTTCTTTTATTTTGTAGTCTACCTTTGCCATATCTAATGAGTGCAAGAAGTAAGCATTGCTAGGAGCTGGTGAACAAAGGAGGAAATGGAAGAGTGAGCTTGTAAGGAAATACATACTTCCAAATTCCAATGATCCTTCTAGACTAAATATGGTCCCTTAGTTGTATTCTTGCTTCATTGACTATGAAGCATGGAATCAATTTGTCCAGTATAGGCTATTTCCTGATTTTGAGGTAATTACAACTTGAACTAGCCAAGCTAAATTTTGATTCTTGTAATTATTATATCTGATTGTATTTTGATTACATTACTTTGATATCCAGGAAAAGTGTATAAAAGAATAAAAGGTGTGTGCATAGAATCATATGCAGCACCACCTTTCAAGGGTTGGCTACGCACGATTAGAGGCAAATGAAGTAAGTATATCATGTGACATTTCATTTGTCTAATCATAGAATATTTTTATTTTATTAACGTTAACTTAATGTCTCTCTTAATAGCAAAAGAAGGCTGGGACAACGAAGCCCATCGACTATGCTCTTCTATGAAAAATGGCACATTAGAAAGGGCGTAACTCCCAGACCTTTACTAACGAGACAACTGCAGCAATTACATTAAGAATTGTAAGTGGTCTAAGACTTTAAGTTTTATACTTTTACTTTATGTGCCTATTGCCTAGTTAACTAGTTTATACTTTTATACTCTTGCATTATATAAATATTACATATATAATAGGGATTTGATCATGTTATGATATTTACATGTGCAGGAAGAGTTGACCCAAGAAAGTGAAACTACAGGGACTCTTAGCAGCACTACTGCAAAGGGGGACATCTTGTATAGGGCAATGGGCAACAAGGATGAGCACCCTAGCCAGGTAAGGGGCCAAGGCTACAGTGTTGTTCCTTCCAAGTTCTTCCTTAAACAAAAGACTCCTATGCTGCAAGAATTGGAAGAATAGAAGAAGCAAACTGTTATGGAGATATATAGCAAGGTGAAAGATCAATTGTTGAAGGAACTCCAAGGTAGCAGAAAAACCTCATGTCAGGATGATGTTGGCCCTCAAGCTCAACCTCAAGTTCAAGGTCAACCAGAACTACTCCAAGCTGACAATAGCTACACTCCTAATCCTCCATCAAACGAAGAGATGGCAAAGCAAGTACTTGAAGGTGATGTCCAAATCAATGAGGTATGTATATTGACATGTTTACTTTAACAATGTTTAATTATTTAGTAACCTTTTCAGTTTACAACACTAATCATTATATATATGTTATTTCTCAAATGTAGGTGGGTCAGTGCATGTTGCAACTACATACATCTGAGAACTATGTGTCTGTGGCAACACTATATGAGGTTTGGCCCATGACTTTTGCCACCTTGCATGGCAAGTTGATGCCTTTACACACTAAGCGTGTGTGCATTACTACTTCCATTCAACCAGATACTCTCCTTCCATTTCCAATACAAGGGGATGATATTGAAACTATTGGGGATGTAATTGGATGTCATGTGAGTTGGCGAGAGGAACTTATCAAACCAATTATATCCAATTCCAAGGTACATATATTCTAACTGTGGTCATGGCATCATTTTCTGCTACCTTTTTAAAGTCATCCTAAATTGTTAATTGATTAATATTGTTTACAACATGTCGAATCACCAAAAGCAACACAAGGTGCAATTGAAGCGAACCTCCCCGCCAGCAAATTCTGGCATAGTGGTAAGTGTAGTCCCATCCCAGCCTTCCCAAGTAGTTTTATATATTTGCATAGTTGTATGATGTTACGTGTGGACTTGAATAATGAAACAACTAACAAGTTCAAAGCACTTGTTAGGTGCCCACAAGCTCATTGTAAACATTTGTTAGGTGCCCACAAGCTCAAAAAGTTTTGTTATTTTATCCTAGGTTAGAATTTATGATCTTAGATTCTTACTTGAAGTAATGATTAGAGATCAAAAATTTTTATTATCTTATCCAAGTTAGAACTTGTAATCTTAATTGAAGTAATGATTAGAGGTGTTTTATGGAATTCATGTGTTTCTTTTAACTTTCATCATCATGATCATCAAGACCTTATCCCAATATATGATAAAATATTAAAATTTGATCTCACTGTCTCTCTTCTTTTATATATGCTAGTATACCAATATATGTTGTATATATTCATTATTAATTTCTGAAATGTTACATCTACAGTGTAGGGATCAGGTGGAGGTTCCACCTAACATGCCTCCATTCCTAAGGGTACTGTACAGACTGGCCAGTGAAGATAAGGAAATGAGCCCCGTAAGGATAAAGGTAGGTGTGCTTGCAGACAATGTGGTTGAGGTTCCACTCTTTAAGGAAGGCTTCTTAGCCCTATGTAATATGGCTTAATTGGAATACATGCACATCATAGTATATATAGGGTATGTTGTCGTGTAACTGCTATATTAGAGTTAGACTATTATAAATCAAAGTAACAGTACTTGGCTTTTTAATAACACTTGATAATTATTTGACATTAACCCAAATTCCTGATGCAGGTATTTGCATGATAAGTTGCAAAGATTAGAAGTTAAGGACATTTACAAGTTCTTTGACCCTTCTCTTGTCTTGCGATTGGACTATTTGCCCACGGACAAACAAAGTGAAGATATCATTCTTAAGTTCATGGGTTGTGCGAAGGGGCAAGCCTTACTGATTCCCTACAATAGCTAGTACGTTATAACATATATTGCTCAATTATGTCATTTCAATTTCATAATTCATACACATGAATATCTATATCAATTAAGATTTGAGAACATACAATTGAATTATTGTTTTTATAGGTCCCATTGGATGTTGCTAGCTTTGGATGTGCATGATGGCCATGCAATTTTTTTCGATTTGTGCGGAGCGTACATTTAGGAACACCTGATGGAAATTATAAACAAGTAAGTCTTTATTATTCCTTTCATTATAATATAACTGCTCACCTGATAAGTGGCAACTATCATAATATTTATAATCTAATGCTTTTCAATTATATGTGTGTAGTGCATGACATAAATGGGCTGAGCGGGAAGGTATTGACCACCAAGCAAAACTCAACTGGAAGAAGGCCAAGGTAAGGTTTACTAATTACTGCTCTTTAAACTCTTTACTATAATTTTAAACCTGAACTTATTTGACATGATATTTGAACCTTTTCTGTTGTCTTTGGTGACATTGGTCTGTAGTGCCTTAACCAAAAATTTGATTGGGAGTGTGGGTATTATGTTCTCAGATACATGAGAACCCTCATTCGCAATGGAGTACAATCTCACAATTGAGAAAGGTAAGACTTACTGACCAATGTTACATTTTTGTTTTGTATATTTCCTAACTAAATCCAAGATTACATGTCTGAACTATGTTATTATATGTTTCTTGTAGGTAGATTTGGAAAGCAAGAAGAGTTACTCCTAGTTGGATCTATACGATATTAGAATAGAATGGACAGATCATATTATGAATTTTAATTTGTAGTTTAGTGATGTAAATGAATGTATCAATCATGCATATACATTTTACTCAAATATAATATAAAGATCATTTCATTTCTATGGATATGTTCTATTTTTCTTTTGATTGAAGTACAATATTTCAATGTATGTACTTTCTTTGTTTCAAACTTTCAATGATGGGATTGGGAAGTTGGTGTCTTGAACTAGACATATGATATATGGGATGTGGCTATCCATGAAGAAGAGTGAATGTATCATTTACAGTATGGGTGATTGGGTGTGCTTTTATTTGTTTAATTTAATGTGAACTGTATGGAGAAGTTATAAGATGTTGGAAGTGAAT
The DNA here is from genome assembly GCA_035236585.1 of Warburgia ugandensis. Taxonomy (NCBI): domain Eukaryota; kingdom Viridiplantae; phylum Streptophyta; class Magnoliopsida; order Canellales; family Canellaceae; genus Warburgia; species Warburgia ugandensis. The sequence continues at coordinate 31,099,911 of CP141136.1, forward strand.
GTATACAATGATTATAAATATAGCAAGTTGAATGTGAATGTGTTATTTTGACACATCAGTCATGTATTCCATTTTTTGTTTTGATTCAAGTATGTGTCAATGTGTGTGCTTGCTTTATTTCAAATTTTTATTGATGGGAGGTTGGTGTGTTCAAGGCTTCAAAAGTCAAGACAGGGTTTTGATATGTGAAGTTGTGTAGAATGGAGAGAGAGAATTATGTGTGGAGTCACACACTGGACACTTGGACAGTAATACAGGTTATACATTTTAACTAATATATGACCGGTATTTGGCATCAGTCCTATATAACTAATTAAATATAGGACGGTTAACAAATAACCATCCTATAGAATCTTAAAATATAGGACGGTTACTTAATAACTATCTTATATAACCCCAAAATATAGGATGGTTATTTAATAGCCGTTCTATATAACATACAAATATAAGACGCCTACTTATCAACCGTCTTATAGACATCTTATAGAACGTATTAACTGTCCTAGAGCCTATAAGAACCTATATAACTATACTAATGTAAAACCTTTAATTATATATGACGGTTACTTATTAATCATCCTATATAATGTAGCAGCACGACTATTTATTAACTGTCCTATATCAGTTCAAATATAAGACTGTTACTTAGAAACCGTCCTATTTAGTGTAAGGTCACGTGTCATTCGGGTCAACTCGAAGTTTTACCAAGTTGCGTGTTAGATGAGTCAATATGACAAGTCCTAATGGTTGACTCGAACACGACATGATTTTGAGCATGTATTTTCTGGGTTGACACAATCAATGACATGAACACGATAGGACTCAACCCTAACTCGCTAAATGCATGTCGTGTTAGAGTTGTGTTATCGTGTCGTATTGTATTTTGCCAAGCCTAGTCTAAACAAGATAAATGTCTTAAGGCTTCAAAAAATGGGTGTCTAAGCTTAACGGGACTCCTAGAGAAAAAATAAAAGCAAAGAAAAGGACAAAAATGGAAAACAAAGAAAGAAATGCTAGCTGGACCGCTTCATGATCCGTTTTCAATGAATCCAGATCCCTGTTTTGTATGTCATTCAGTCGATGACCCATGTGCCAAATTTCATGCCAAACCGAATAGTCAGAACAAGCGTATGAATTATAGCAATGTCTGTAAAGGTTTAGATCATTGAAAGAGTTGGCCCCAAAGGTATGATCCTGTCCGTTTGTTGTTTCCGAAAGAAAACAAAAAAAATAGGCATTTTCATACCCTATACGGGCCCGCGGTTATAAGTATCCCGGAACATAATAAGAAAAAAAAAACAAAAAGTCAGTGAACTGTCCGTGGTAGATATTCTTTGACTCTAGTGTAATGATTTTCCTTCCAAGTAGTACAAGAGATAAACAGAACCTGAAAGCGATTTTCGCTTCTAATAATACAAGCTGAGAAGGATGACAAATTTCATTAATCCCCTTTTGTTTTGTTTCTCTTTCCTAACCTTCTCTGTCCGTCCCTGGATTATACTATTTGATTAAAACACACTTCTTTCTACTTGTTCCCCATTCTCTCATTCTCTCTCTCCCCATTTCCAGCCACACGCATCTCAGCCTCCACCGTTTCCGATGCCTCTCTAAACTTTGCATAAATATCCCCTCTATAGAACTTCCTTGTTCTAAAAACAAGAAGAAGAGAAACCAAGCACCCAAACAAAGTTGCTGCCGTGATAATAATAAAAGACAATCTAAAACAGTCAACCCCTATACAAGTAAAATCCCCAGAACTCAAGCCTTTAGCGGCCCTCTGCTTTGCGGCCTCTTTATCATACAAATGCCCAGCAACCCTCACGTTTAATATGTAAGACCCAAGTGGACTTGCCACGGCACCGAAATTGTACAAAGTAGAGTAGTATTTGAGCCCAAAAAGCTCAGAAATGATTGCGAAGAGGATCGGCCACTGTGCACCGAAACAGAATCCAATGACCACTGAAGCGAAATAGAGTGAATTGGTAACGCCAAATGCGATCAAAAGATGACCCACGCAGGAGAGGAGCAGGATCATAGTGAGCATTAGTGGACGGGGAAATTTGTACCTGGCAAGGAAGATTTCAGATGCAAATCCTGATGCTAGTCTTCCTAAACAGTTCCAGATACTAATAAGCGAGACAAAAGTACTGATGCTATGGGCTGGGTATTCCAATGATTTTCCTATCTGACCCATGTTGTCAATTGCCGTGAGAGTCCCGCCAACGCCACAGATCGTGGCCAGGAAGAGAATTAGCATATCAACGCTCACTAGCGCCTGTAAAATCGTATAATCCTCACCTCTAGTCGGGGATTTTAAGATACTAACAATCCGAGAAATCTTGGACTGTGATGGGGCTGTTGGGGCAGGTTGGGCTCGTGTCACCGAAGGTTGTTCTACAACCTGCGGAGGCTTTTCCACTGTAACTGTAACTGGGTTTCGGAGAGACTGTTTCTTGATATTCCAGAGATTGATTTCTTCTTTTATGACAACGCCCAGGGGGAGGAAAAGCAAAACCAGAACGGCAGCAGCACTTGCATCGTATTCCGACCTAGTAAAAGTAAGCTGTTTCTCAACGATGATTATAATCATCAAATAGCCAGCAAGAGCCAAAATAATATACAAAAATGCGTAGAAAATCTTCAACTCATTCGGCTGCCGAACCACCTTCATGACCCTTACAATATAAAGAAAAATCAACGAAATTGCAGCCGGTAACCATGCGACAAGAAGCACAAGCGACTTTGAATCGTCACCGTAGAAAGCATGATACAGCTGTGCAATAATTGCACCGCTCAGGCCAACAAAACCTTTGAGCAAACCAAGCACAATTCCTCGGCTTTCCGGGAAGTTTTTCACACAAGTAACCAGCGCACCGGTGTTAGCAAACGACTGCGAATTGGCACCAATACAAATGTAGAGACACATCTGCCACAATTTTGGGCGGGCGATACGGCCTGTGATTGCGAGCCAAATCATGACATAGCCGCCGAGATTCATGAATGCACCCATGGCTAGAACTACCCACGGTGGCGTTACTTCGTTTATTAGGCCGGAGACAACTCCCACGTTTGCGCCGAGATCTTTGAAGAAGCTGAGAGTGTTGAGAGTTGATTGGTCGTAGCCTAAGGAAGATTTTAGGTCTTCGGAGTAGATGCTGAAGATGTATGTGGCTCCAGCCGCGGACATGATAAGGAACGACGAGAAGACCATGAACCACCGGCCTTGGATCACTTGAGCTACGAAGAGCTTCATGTCTCCGAAGCCGGCACCGCCGTTCATGGCTACCACCATGTTTGGGTAAGGGAGTGGGGAAAAGGGTGTTGAAGATCAAATTGGTGGCATGTGTTTATATAGCAGGTGGAGGTGAATAGGTGATGCTGGTCCTTTAGAGGCGTGGATCTTGGGAAGGTCACACTAGGCGCTAACGGGATCAAAGGAAGAAGGAAAGATGGAAGAAAAATACGAAAAGAGCTTTTAGTGTTGACTCTATGTAGAAAATTGGACTGGGGAAGCGATAAGGGATATGGTTATCAAACAAAAAAATATTTGATTAAGGTGGATTGTGTGGCTGACACGCGTACGGCTGACCTTAACTGAGGAATATTAGGCTGCTACTTCCTCCCTCATGTGTCACACACCAAGCTACTATGCACACGTTAAAACGTATATGTGGGACCAACACGGCTGATCCAAGTTGTTCGTGCGTCAAGGCCTCATCTTTGTGATCTTGACCTCTCGGATGTTTAACTTTTCTGCCAGTTTTCTGCATTTTATGAACATCAATTTTGCACTAAATAGGAATAGTGGCTACTGCCTAGGATTATCTGATGATCATCCCGAGAGGTCGGAATTTGCTAAACGCGAATAAATTCTAGGGAAACGTCATCTCCTACGCAAGCCCATAAAGCTTATACTTGAGTAGCCATGCTGATACCAAACAGCTCTAATACCATTTGAAGCATTAAAGGGACCAGAAAGACCCAGTACCAAGCGTTCTTTTACAAGGAATGCTATAGTAGAGCACGACACCATGCCAACTTGCGGGTTCGGCGCTTCATTTTTGCATGAACTGGCCCACTCTAATTCAAATGATCTAACTTATTCATCTAAATGCCCAGCTTTGGATATCTAGTCTAAAGGGCAGTTCTGGTGCATGAAGCTTCTACCTGTAGTAAGTATCTTTACCTTGCATTTTGCAAGAGGCTGTTTCTACATCTTGAACTCGTGAACTCAAGGTCACACAGCGGTAACTTTTACCGTTGCACCAAGGCTCCTCTTCTTTTGGATATCTAGTCTATAAACAGGAAATCACAATGCGAATCCTATCAACTATGTTAATGGTTGTTCAATTTTAATCGTTGTGTTTAATGTTTCTCACTGTAGCTGGGATAATAATTTCATTTTTTTATAAAAAGAGGTAATGATAGCATGCGTGGTGCGCGCACTACATGCGCCCTACTTTTACATGGTCCACCACACAAATGGTTGATCGGACCTGCCATTTGATTTCTCTGGCTTTGGATCACTTTGATCCTATACATCAAGGTTATTAGATTAATATAACATTTGTAAAGTGTGTTACTTGTTGAATATGGACTCATGTGGGTCATCAACGGATATTTGTTCTGATTCTACTCATTCAACACTTGCTGCTTTTCGAGCATTAGTCACCCAACTTGCAAAAATCAGATGGATGGGTCTGAACAATCGTTTGTAAAGGTCCTTCATGCAAATGTACGGCACAATGCAGCAAGCTATCATTCTCTTTTGAAGAGAATCATGCTCGATTTTCGGACTTTTTAAGATTTTCTAGCCGAAGCAATCAGATGGACATATCAGATTGCGTAACTTTGTGCCCCTTCAAGCAGATGAGCATATCTTGCGCAATATGCTGGCGTTCCCCTTCATAAAATGGGCAATTCTTTCATAAATCATGAGATTTGAGCCTTTTTATCCTTTATTTTGTTTAGTAGCGCTCATGTACAGCGTGACAACTCTTCCATTTTTACATAGTTTGGCCCCACATTTCAATGATCCATGCCGTTCATGGGACTCCTTCAACTTTAGATATCTGACTCATGATCCCAAAATTATGCTGAAAGAAAGCCAATAGAATTCAAGAAATCGTATTTTGGTTCATTTGAATGCTAACAGTTGCTCCTGAGCTTTTGACCGTCCCTATCTAGTAACCGGATAGTAAAATTTCTTGGATGCTAGACTTGTGCTTTTGGCACGACTTTTGCATTGGTAGATATCCAAAACTAGGAGAGTTAGATGACCAGCAATTGGATTAATGGCATGTAAGCCCACATACAAAATAGAAAAATGGGGAGCATGTATTATAGTGTTCTAGCGCTCTAGACATAGAAGGTTGAAAATATAAATCTCTCTCTCTCTGATTACGGGTTTTTTTTTATATTTTATTTAAAGTTTTCTACGTGTTTCTCTCAAATTTTTTATATTTCTATTTTTTCGAATTCATTTCACCTTCAGGTGCCTATGGCCTAAACTTGCAAACTAAAACAACATTTTTTGAAGGGCATTTACAGTGTCAGACTACAGCATGCGACCACTTTTGCATTATGATCTTCACTTTTTTATGAGACGTGTTAGATTACCAGTCAACCTAAAAGCTTAAGTTAATAGAAAGTAGGGTCAACAATATTTATGCGTCTAACACATCATGTCACATGAACAGTAAGAGGCCCTTTTTTAAACTCAGCACATGGATTTGATAAACAGGTAGTCTTAGGATTCAAACTTATGATCTCTAAGTAAAGAAACTCTAATACTATATTAGATTACCAATCAACTTAAAAACTTAAGCTGATAGGAAGTAAGGCTACCGATAAATGTCTAACAATCTATCTACGTAATGTCACCCTTTTAACGACTACAGCTCTAAAAACAAGGATTGGATGAACGGGGAATTGGCAAACATATACTTCTGGTCACAGCTAATGGATAGTTAAATAATAATCCATAATCAATGACTATGAATCATCCACTCACCATGATATTTGGATATCCAAACATAGAAAAATTAGATGGAAGGATTTGATCCACCATAGATAAAGTCTATCATGCAAACAGAGGGCAGATTATAAAAACTCTATACTATCATTCATCGTTCTTGGAACCTAAAAGCTTTGTTGTGAGATGATTTTTGAGCTATTAGATATCCAGAGGAACAGGGGGATCAAAGATATGTCAGGCCCTCCATACAAAAATGGATTTGTGTAATAGTCGTCGTGTTGTCACGCTCTAGTACAGCATTCCTCTTGAAATTTTGGTGACAGATAGCTTGCTGTTCCTCACACTTGTGTTTGATATGCATGCAACTGTATCTAATTTATTACAATGCGGAATCCATGAGAACAGATGTATAGGATTCGCCCTCATCTTTGACTGAAAATTTTTGGGCAAGACCGGCCAAAATTAATAAAATCATAAAGAAAGTAGAGTTCCACTAGAGCGCCACTGCAGACCGTTCGTCTGATTTCTCCGATACTAGATATCTAGATCAAACTCGCACAGATTGGATGATTCTAGGATTCCCACATTCAACAATCTGATTGGATGAATGTGGAGTTGCTTGTATAAAGTTCCTAGCCGTCTATGCTCGATGATCAAGAGTGCATCTCTACCGATACTAGAATCATCTAATATTGATTTTTCGGCTGCTAGATATCTGGGGTCTCCATCAATGACAGGTGGGTCCAATTACGTAACGCAAAGCGCGTCTGCCATGAGGTCGCAGCATGAAACATAATGACGCATTATCAAAAGGACAGGATTCTCGGTAGGAATGATATCATAGTGCGCGTGCGCCTCACTTTTGCAGAATGGGCCCTTCGAAGGTTGATCCCACACATCCACTAGGTATATCGTATGACAAATATCATGGTGATAAAATGATTATACATTTCAAAAGCTGTGCTTTCTATGTACTGTTCCTTAAACCGTAATTTTCACCGTTCAAACTTGCATCTTTTCTGATTTTAAGCTTATGAAATTCTTACTATTTTTAAGCATTGGTCATCTAAAGGGAGAGAATTTAGATGGATGGCTTTGATCATGGGTAATATTTATGATATAAGGTTAGATTAAAAGTGTGGGGACTTTGGCTTTTGAAATACATTTTTGTTATTTATTTTCAAATAGTGGTCGACTAATTTTGCAAAAATTTTAAAAACTTAAGCAACAGAAATATTTTCTTTGAAATCTTTTTCAGAAAACCTAAATGGCACATTTCACTGACATTTACATACTTAATTTTGTATACAACATATGTTTCCAAAGAAACTCATTTTATTAAAATTGCAGGATTAATCCAGTGGTTCATATACACAACTCCTTTATTACATCTTATGTCCAAAATACACAAATCAAAATACAATCTAATCTTTTCCACAATAATACATAGTCTTGATCAATAGTATGGTCTTCGTCTTCTCATGTTGTATCCCTCCATTCTTTTCTTTTTATATCTGAGATATTATAAACATTCAAACATTTACAATATCTCAGCAACTAATTCTTGGTAGGGGATTCAAGAACATATGGAATCGTATAATTCAAAAGTATAATATTTATAATCATCATATTCCATATAAATCACATAATTCAATTTTCATGAACCATAACATATATGATTATTTTATCATATAATTTATCATGTATGATAATTTCAAACCACTCACCATTATATTGTATGTATATATATATATATATATATATATGTGGTCAAAACTGTGAAAATAGTCAATATCTCAAACATCAATAATCATACTTAGATGTACTGAGTTGATAAATCATCTAAACTTTTGCTAAAAAAATACTCCCCTGTTAGGGCATTATTGGTATCTCACTATGCAATGTATCATAATACAAAATACTCAAAGACTACCATGTTGCAGTATAATCTGTACTAGCACACTCGGATAATTGCCCTATTTACCACTGGTACCACAATGAAAAATATTATATCATTACCTGTATGAGGAGATAGGACTTTCACAATGGGGCCTTCTCATAATTGCCCCACCTGACTTTTAGCTTCTCTTTGAGCAAGGTATCATAATATCATCAAATTTTGAGAAGTGGGTGGCCAAACCCTCATAACTTCTCTAACATAGCACCCCTAGGCTTATGCCTGTTTAAAACAAAACTACAAGCCTCCATGCTTGTATCTAAAATATTTTTTGTACATCTCAGACTATCTGTCTATTTATATTATGATTATCGTATTCAATATCCTCATACTAAGGATATAATCTAATTTCTAGATTTAGGGATCCTAATTTACAATGAATGACACCCATGTTCATATAAGTTTAGGGATTAATCATTTATTGTAAATGATCCTCATTTCCTTTAATTTAGTATTCATATCCCAAATGTTATTAAGTGTAAGGATACTTATTTGATACAAATGATATCCATTATTATTATGTTCTTATCTAAGTTTAAGGATAATCATAAATGATACCCAAGTATTTATTATGTATTCGATCTAATTTCAACAGTTATTTCTATTTAGGGGTAATCATAAATGATACCTAGGTATTTATTATATATTCCATCTCATTTTAACAGTTATTTCTATCTCATATCCATGAATTATGATTCAAATGTAACTAAGTATATTATCATCCTTAAGCATTATAATGTCTATGTATAACAACAATTCCATGGACCATAAGTCTTGTATTCTTAAAGTTCCACTTACCTTCATGTAGTGATTCATCCCTTCAGATCTTCCATGATTGATGTATGTAATCTATAAATATATACATACTATCATTATCTATACACTTTTGGATAATCTTCTATTTATATTCCTTATCTAATCTTGTCCTTTGATATAATGGATCTAGATCTATCTTGTGTTCCTATAATTCATACAATCTATCTTCCTTACATATTGTTTATCCTATTAATCAATAGATCTGATGGTTAGAATGATCTTCTAATATTTCAGATCTAAGTATTTTCTATCTCTAAGTCTTTATGTGTTCATCTCTTTGATCTTGATCTTTCATAGATCATTTGATCAACAATTTATACTTGTTGATAAAGATCAAGGGATTAGATCTTCTATCATTTAGTTTTTTTTTTTTTTTTTTATCTAAGTTCAGTTATTTGATCGTGCCTAAGGAGGATGATTCTAGTTCTCTTCCTTGAATCATATTTGATCAAGGGTTTGGATTATCTAATCTAATGATATAAATTTGATCTACAACATATATACTAATAAACATGCATACTAAGTATAATACATTGTTATGATTCTTATTGTTCTTGATCATTCAAGATCTCCTTATGAATCTTGTGTGATCTTAATTATCTTACTTATCATTTTTATTAAGATTAGATATTTTACTAACCTTTTATGATATTATTATTATGATTATGATTATTATTATTATTATTATTCAACCAATTAATGTTTTACTAGTTGAAGATAGGTTATTTCATCCTAAGTCTAGATTGCTCCTCCTTATGTCAAAATTGACCAATGCTTGCTAGTTAAAGTCTGCTCAAAGAGTAGTTAATACAACCCTCATGTAAGGAGGTGTTTAGACCTCAACTTACATCGATGAGAGGAGAGAAAAAAAACACTTGGCTATTTTATACCCCATATAACCACAATGTTCAGAGTCCACTAGGGTGACAATAGCTCAACCTTTAACAAGGTTCCTATGAGCATTTTAACCTTAGGTACTCTTTCTAATTGATTTTAATTAAATCCATAAACATTTAAAATGTCATTCATGGGGTTTATTATTCTCCTAATTTGGGCGAAGGATTTGATAATCTTTATATTGTCCTACTAACTACAGCCCTTAACTTTGCTTAAGTCCATGTCCTTTGTTTATTGTAAATGTTCATTTATATCCATATTTCATATAATTTACATAATATGAACATTAAAGCATAAATAAATAAATAAGTAAATCTACAATTAAATTTACTAAGCGATAAAAGAAATTTACAATAACATTAATAATTCAAATAAACACATTTAACATATCATTATGATCCAATGGTCATCTTTCATTTCTAAACATTTTTCATCTTATTTAGGGTTTAGATCTTGATTTTTTATTTTTATCAAATAAACTCATTTTCTCAAAATGATCTCATCACTAAATCATTGATATCATCTTATCACATGATCTGATCCTTCTTAATCTAACCGATCAAGAAGATCTTAAGCCATTTTATCCAATATAAGGGCATAGATCTTAATCTATCCCAAATTATTCACATCAAGCCATTAACTTCTCATGATATTATCATTATATCATCATCCTTAATTATTCACTAATCATCATTGATCAATCTAATCAAGAAGATCTCATGCATTTATATTGATTTTACTACTTTTGATGGTCAAGATCTTAAGATCTGCCAATTCAATTACATAAAACCCATTTATTTAAGTTATTACATCATTATATCATCATCCAAAATGATTTGAATGGTTTGATGATCCCAGATCTTATAGATCAAGGATGTTAGTACCCTTATCTACTTAAATTCAGAACATTTTAAGAATTAAAATTATGATTTTATTCATTCAGTAGGTTCTCCTCATCAAGATTAATCCAACCCAACTTTTGATCTCAATTTGGAGTTGAATTGTAATCAAAATTTGGATTTTAAGATTTTAGCCAGTTTTAACAGCTAATATTAATCTTTACTGTTTTTATTCAATTACTTGATCTAGATATCCAAAAATTTTACTATGATCATAGTAATTAAGGTTTTGGAACCTCCTAAACCCATACATCGGTTCAAATCTCTATTTTGAGATCATCTTGATCATGATCCAAGGTTGTTATTATTAATTTTAGCAAATAATTTACAGAAATACAATTAAAAACATAATTATCATTCTTTCATAATATTATAAATAACATAAGAAATTCATCAGTGCTTTCAGATTTAAATTTTTACTTAAAATAAGATCTGAATAAATTTTTTAAGATTTTAGACATTTTTAAGGGTCTATCTTAATCCAATCTTTAATAACCCAATTATTTGATCCAGATGTCTATAAATCTTACTGTGATTGTTGTTCCTAGGGTTTTTGAGTGTCCTAGATCCATCTATTAGATTAGATTTACATTTTAAGATCATCTTAGGCATGATCCAAGATTGTTACAATGGATTTTAGCAATTATCTCGTATAAATACAATTAGAAACATAGATTTCATGATTCCAATAGATTATATGTAACATAAGGAATTCATGAGTGTTTTCAGACATAAAATCAGAGCTAAAATGAGCCCCTAATTGAGTATATTATAAATATCCAAATTTTAAGTTTTGATTTTAACTTTTAATAATTTAATTGTATTTATAAAATTTAAAATTATTACAAAAAAAAATCAAATGAACGAGCCCGTCAACCAAAGGCGTGGTCGCCACGTAAAAACTGAGAGCTCTACCGTATTTTCTGTCACGTTGCGTCCATTTGTACACGATAACATTCGTCAATGCCCGCCCTTGACAGGTGAGGTTTGTGTGACGAGGTCTCCCGTAAGAACTTGGGGGACTTTGTGATCACTGCGGTCCATTACAGCCGGCATAACTTCGATAGCAGGAAGACCCGTCTGATATTGAAGTCTCTCTGCTGATGTGTATCAACCAGACTATACAACTTATGCAGTGTCGCACACTTGGACTCCATGATTTTCTATGAGAGGCAGGGTTCTGAATAGAACTAGTAATAGGCACGTGCACTTGCACGCTTGCGAGTTAAAGGGAGAGGTTAACAGTTTGTATTTTACGACGGAATGATTTAGCATTTGCGGCGGAAGTAGAAATCCTGGTGTGAATAACATTTTTAGACCAAAATTTACCCTTTCATTTCTTGACATTTATAGATATAGCAGTTTTTGTTTTTTTTTTGTATATCTCTTCTATTTTTTTTCGTAAATTCATCTTTGCACAATGTTGTAAGTAAAAACACCACTTCTTTCTCTAGAGGAATATCCTAGAAAGAAAGTCACTGTCACTTTCTCGGTAAAAGCTTTTGCCCACATGTGCCATGCTGGTGCGACGAATTTCCTAGTGTAACAGCTCGAAAAGTCTCCCTCACAACCACTGATTTAGACTAAGACTTTTGATCCACAAATCCTTTCATAGTTCAACCAGCAAATGAACAAGTTATCTTTGGAATCTTGGTATTTTAAAACGCAAGATAGAGCTTTAATTTTAGATGCTGTTTTTTTTGGATTTTTAGAGTAATTTTAAAAAGATCTAACCATTTCATTTTGTTCAGACTCCTTTTAAATTATCTACATAACAAAAGTCACTCCGACTGGACGTCGTTAGCCTGTATTTCCTTGTGCTTTAAAAATCTTGACCATTGCTGTTTAAAAGTAGAAAAGCAAAGTAACTAAAGTCATCCAATTGGTGTGATTTTTAGCGAGGCTAAACATGGAAGGCAGGATAGAGGCCTCAGATCTAAGGAAAAAACATATGAAAAGGCCAGTGTTTATAAATAAGATACTATCTCTAGCTTCTTATTTACGTGGGAGTACATCTTGCCGATGGAATTTCTTTTTGGCCTGGGTGTAGATCTCGTGTTGATAGTCTAGTAGTATATATAGACAACACATAGATTTTCCAATTTGGGATCCGAAGTTGAGCCTCTCCTTAGATCGTGATGATTTTCTCAGTCTTGGTCTTTGCTAGATTACCATTCAACCTAAAAGCAAAGTTTATAAGAAATAGACTAACAATATTGATATATCTTAAACACCTACCCCCTCAGGTGGAAGGACAATTTTTTTTTAGGCTATAGCACATGGATTGGATAAAGAGGGAGCCTAGACTCTGTATCAGTAAGGCTCTAATGATTTAATACCATGCTTGATTATCATATGACCTAAAACCTTAAGCTAATAGGAAGTGCGCCAACAACATTAATATGTCTGACAGTCTCGTCTATGTCCTATATGCTATAATAAATCTCACCTTAATCCAACTTTATAGCTGGGTTTAGAAATATTAGAAACTGGAGGTAAACAATGTCAGTTCAGGCTCTTCTCCCCTTTTAAGTTTTTTTTTGTTAGTTTTCTCTCTTTTCAAAAGTGTATTCCAGGACTCACACAACTTGAGATGTCCACAGGTCCAAAATCGGTCCAAATTAGATGAGAACAGCATCTGAAAAATTGCACTTTTGATCAAAGGAATAAAGGTAGAAGCTTAGTATCATAAACAACTCTCCGAATTCAAAGGCCAAAAACAAAGTTTCTGGATGCGAGGGTCATCCAATCATCATGATTTTTTGTCGCAAGAGGGCAACATATCCGCGAAAATCAGATGAATGGATTTGATAAATTTTCATACAGAGTTGGGCGCCACACGACAAATTACATCCTGCCCTCTGATGGGATTCCCGTAAGCAACATTATTGCTAGGAGTCAACTGGCAGCACCGAACCTGCATACTGATTAGTTATACATAGGAGTCCATTTCATCTTAAAGGTCGTGTTTTTTTTTTTTTTTTTCGAAGAACGCCATTTCAGTCATCTTAAATTGATCTATCTCATGTCAGTCAGGTTGCCCTAGATGACAAGTTGGCCTTTTTGCATTTAGTAAAAAGTAATTTTCAATGGAGGCAACATCAATTTAGGTAGTCTTGTCCCCTAATGTCTGCTTCTTAATTTGCTTTCTTTTTTTTAGAATAATATCAGCTGCCATAATGCGCTTAAATTTGGAATATAGAACGAAAACATGAGTGGGTGGAAAACCTGTAGACCCAAATTGCTCAATGATCAATGGGCTTTGCTAAGGTCTTCAATCCATATATAAGATTAAATCAGTATTAAAAAAAAAAGCGTAACCCATTATGGCGGTGCCTATGCTGCCTAACTCAGTGGAGAGCTCATAAGACTAAAGGGAAGCGCCCACGTGTTGGCAAGGTCAAACTCCACGTGCAGGTTGGTCATTTTTTTCTTCTTTGAACAGTACAATAAATAGTCCTATTATAAGTAAATGTTATGCCGCAATCAGAAAAGAACAAAAAATACAGGCATTAATTATTTTTGAGTACCTATAAGGTGGATCGGCAGATTTTCACTTGGAAAATATCAGCAGAAATATAACAAAACCACCTTGTTCATTGATCGAAATCGAAACAATTGATTTCCTACTTTCACAGTGGATGATTCCTTTCAAAACGAACTTTGCTCCTTTTAGTTTGTGGAGGCCAGCTCTTGTGATCAATTTAATACATTTCGCCTTCGCTGCCTAATCTTTTCGGTCAAATCGGAATTGGCATCTTGCTGATTTCTGTAAGTCCACAAAAGAAAATGTGGCCTTCCAGAAGGCCAAGTAGAAATATTGATTTTCCTGCTCTTTTTCCTATATATTTTGCAATTTATGGACTTTTCTCAGAGAACATTTATTTCCAGATGTTTGCATTTCCCATTTTGTTCCTGTTGATAGTGAATTAACTTGATCTCATGCCCTATTCGGTGTGAAACAAGGGAATTGAACTTAACAATCTGATCAACGTACAATGGGCTCCCAATATCGATCTAAACAAGAGGGTCAAGATATGCTCTCACAACAATAAAGATCTCGTGGCCCTGTTGAATATAGAAGTGAGAAAAATGTGCCACAAAATCTATACTAGAAGAAGTGATGTAGGAAGAATCAACCTCGAGGTTTCAGGAAGATTTTTTCCTAGTCTTCTCCTCCCAACCTTACTCTTTTCAACTCTTAGACGGAGTATTAGAAAAAGAGACGTCCCTTTGAATAACACTTTTGGTGAGGTGGTCTTATCACAGATATATGAATGTCGACCCTCCAATTAATTGTGATAAGGATAATGTTAAGCAGGACTCTAACAGTACACACACACACAGATATATATATATTTAGCTGTTTTATGCAGGTGCAAGGGTCATGTGATATTTGATTGGTTAGGAAAAAGTTAAAAACAGAAAAAGTTAAAAAGAAAGGGCAGTAAATGTGATGGTGGCATTTAAACGGCTATATTGAGGAGCCACAACTTAAGGATATGCCAATATTATGTTGTAATGGTAACCATGCACTCGATAACTGATTGAAAAAAAAAAGGGTTCAAAACAAGAAAACAAAAAACAAGGACTTGCTAATCAAGTTAACAAAATAGGCAGTTAATGCAAGGAACCTCGTTGTAAGTTGGCTTCATCTCGACTTGAAAAAGCCCATATAGACTGTCGTAATATAATGCACATGACAGTAAAAATTAAAGACTTGTTTTTTTCGACAAAGTCCAAGTTTCTTTGTTTTTTCAATAGAAAATAGAAAAAAAGGGACTTGATAACTTATTACAAATGAAAAGAAAAAGAAAACAAAAACAAGGACTTTCTTATCTAATTAATAAAACAAGCAGTCAATGTATGGTACCTGGCCCAAAGTTGGCCATGTTAACTTGAAAAGCCTCATATAGACTAATATTAAGAGATTAGATTATAGTGCAACACAAGGCCATGATGAACTAAACTAAATATGATGTACAAGATCATGAAAATTAAAAACCACTTTGTTTTTCCTGATTTTTAGATATGATTTAAACATGATGTACATGACAATGAATATGAATATGAAAATGAAAATCATATTTAAATAAATTGATAATCAAGTTAATAAAATAAGTAGTTGATAGAAGAAACTTGTCCCAAAGGCAGACCTGTATTAACTTGAAAAAGCTCATATACATCAAAGCCAGGAGAAATTCAACTAAATATGATGTACATGACAATAAAAATAAAACCACTTTGTTTTTTCTTCTTGATAGGAGCTAAAATATTTTTATGATAGAAGTTAAATATAAAAAATATTTTTTTTTCCCAATAGAAGCTAAAATTTATTAATTAAAGAAAATTAGAATAAGAGCTTGTAAACGATATCAACATACTAGCACATGAGATATGTGATATTGGTATATTAAAACTATGGAAACCTAGACAGAACAAACAAGGAAAATGATAAATTGGGGTCAAGTCAACAAATAATGAAACGCGCACCAAAGCCTTCTATCATCACAGTGATACAAGGAGTCACTCACCTAGAAGATTAGGGTTCAAACTGTGCATAGCTATGTATGTGTGTATCTATGTGCACACCATGAACTTGACAGTTCCTAATACCAAAGACCTCTTGGTCCTTAACTGTGTGTTTCTTTGTTTTGGAAGTTTAGGACAAAATCATATGATTCATCCTTTATTCATAGACTTAGAGTCACCACCTAAGGAGAAGGCCCTAGGACCTACATATCCAAAGAATGGACTTGTTGCTCGATGATGAGGTTGAAAGGTGTTAGCTACCAAACCTATTTGGTCTGGGATTGGGTCTCTACTAGACAAGATAGTTAGGCTACCTTGGATCAAAAAGGAGAAGTTGATTTTATGTATGCATTATCCTCCTAGAAAAAATGTGAGAAATTTTTCAATGCCTACTCAAATGATGCACTAGACCATGGAATAAGAATGTATGAATCATGTTGCCCTATAAGGATCTCTTCTACTATAGAAGAAGCAAGAGCTTCTTCATTTGGCCAATGATAAATATTAGACTATTATATGCCATGATGAATGTAACAAACCTTTCAGTGCATAAAAAAGAGGATGCATTAACTATGTGGCACTATAGAGATGCTCCCCTACTATGAGAGTCTATGTCAAATTTTGCACTGTGCATTATATATAAACAATAACACAAAAATGAAAATGAAGGCTGATTTTTCTTGAGATAGAATTAGGGATTTATTATTTGTCAAGTGCTTCCATGATACGTTCCTCTAGCTAGATCAACTGCTAAGATTACTTCTTCTTTTTTTATTACCTATGGCCATATATTATATTTCTTTGATGGTTGAATATACATAAACAATCTTTCAACTACTAAATACCTATAGATAGTCTTTTATTATTAGATACATATAGACATGCAAAGAGAAGAGTTGTGTTAGAGGTTGA
The DNA here is from genome assembly GCA_035236585.1 of Warburgia ugandensis. Taxonomy (NCBI): domain Eukaryota; kingdom Viridiplantae; phylum Streptophyta; class Magnoliopsida; order Canellales; family Canellaceae; genus Warburgia; species Warburgia ugandensis. Next base: position 31,116,901 of record CP141136.1, read on the forward strand.
TTGTGAATGACCAAAATATCACAAGTTGTGGTTTCAATGATCTTCATAGTTTGGTTTGAATTAGTTTTATGATATGTTTGGGTTGTTGACTAAGTTTTACAATGTGAGCTAGTTGATCACTGAGGTAATGCATCTTCCAAAGTATCACATAGACTCAATAAGAGTGTAGGGTCTTTGGAACTTCTCTTTCTAGAATTATATATAGAATTAACATATCTTCTCCTTAATCATTTAGGCCTAGTTAGCTGCTTGCGGCCCAATGCTCTTGTCATGGTAAATATCCACCATTGGGGTTTCTACGTTAATGAAACCTTTCTGGCTAAAATCTATTATAATATTGAAGCTTTTTTGGTCAATGGAACTCATTTATGTAGTTGTGTGGCCATTCAATTAGAGAGTCCATATTTTATGGGACATTGGTGGGGCTTGTTCAACCAAAGTCCATATTTTATGGGACTTTTCGAGTGGTGGGGCTCATTTGGCTAGATTCCAAATTTTGTAGGAGCCTCTAAGCTGAAGGGACTATTTGACTAGAGTCCATACTTAGTGGGACTCTTTGAGTGATGGGCCCATTAGGCTATACTCCATATTTTGTGGGCTCTTCAAGCAGCACAACTCATTTAGATAGAGTCCATATTTCATGGGGCTCTTGGAGTTGTGGGGCCATTTTAGCGAGGGTCCATATTTTGTGGGACTCCTCAAGCAACAGGGCTTGTCCAACTAGATCCTCATCTTAGTTCTTCCAACTTTGGCTATATTTGAGAATCTTAAGTCATGAGGCTTCAACTATGTTTAGGAGTCTCAACTAGGGTTTACTTTAGGAGTCTTACATTGGTAGGACGTAGATTGCATTTAGGATCTCAATTGAGGCCCATTTTAGGAGCCTTGCAAAGGCATAGACTATATTTAGGATCTTAATTGAGGCTCATTTTAGGAATCAAAAGTTGGTAGGACCTATACTATATTTGGAAATCTCAATTGCGTTTCATTTTAAGAGTCTTAGACTAATAGGACTTCGATTGTGTTTGGGAGTTTCAATTGGGGTCACTTTAAGATTCTAGGACCAGTAGGACTTTTACTGTGTTTGGGAATCTTAAGGTGTGGGACTTTGGTTGAATTTAAATACATAGAAAGCAATTTGGTTGTCAATAGGGGCGAACTTGATAGTGAATGCTTGTTGGATTTTGGAGTAGATAAGGATAAAAGGCATAGGATGTCTAGCTTTGAATATTTATTGAGGCTCACTTGTCTTCTTTGCTAGAGTTTATGTAACACCCCTAATTTTTTATAAAGAAATTAAATAAATATTGAAATTAATTTTTTTAATGAAAATTAGGCTGGAATATTAGGGTTATGGAATGTGCACTTCTCATAGAAGTGGAATCAAAGTATGAGATATGTATAATTGAAATCATATGCGACGAACGCTTTAAAATGACTGTAAGCATGACAATTTCTGAATACGGATGAAAAATCTATATTTTTCTTCATTTTAATGAATGAAAGAGAAAAATGGTAATTTCAAAAATAACCAATACTTGAGACCTAAAAATCTGGAATGTACTCAGAAATACGAATCCAACGCCACTAAGTACGCTCAATTCGGAGCCTGGGAGAATAAAATGGATTTTTCTCCATAAAAGGGCAATTTGGTATTTTCACACACATGTGGGGCCCACATGGGGCCCACAAGGGACCCACAAAGGGATCCAACGTCTGGTAAACATGCAATCATTAGTCAAACCACTACCACCTACTAGTAGAGAAGGAGGTGGTAGTGGGAATCCAATGACATTTAAATATTTAAAAGAAATCAATGTGATGATTTCAAGTAATCATGAAAAATTCCAAATACCTCTATAAATAGATCTGACAAATCCAAAAAAAATTCCTTAATAATCCTCACGAGGTCCCCTACCATGCTGCAAAATATCAGCTTCAGAAACATCCCCAATCTTTCCCAATTTCTTTTTCTTTCTCTCCCTCTTTCTTAAGCCTGTGGGCGTGTCCACAGACGCACTCGTCTCTCCAGTCTCAATGGAGACGTCGGGCGCATCATCCCCGATTGAACTGGGTTTCCGCCTGGAAACCCTATTTCAATTTGACATCAAATTCTGTCTGTTGAAACCCCATCTTAACCATTGGATGGAGTTGGAAAAGGGCTCTTTATAAAAGTCCTTTGATTTGAGATGATCCAACCCCTAGATCTTCAGAAAAATCAAAACGAAAGTTAATCCAGTAAGGGCTACCTTCTCTGGCATGTTCTTCAGGCTATTACGGCCAATCTGGCCACCCAATGGTGATCTTGCACTGTTGGTAATTTCTGGAAGGATGAGATCTACTAAAGCCCCATGGTATCCCACCTTTTCCAGCAACTGAAACGAAGAAATATATTCAAAGTATAAATTATGTGCTTCTAGATCAGGAAAATTAATCCAAAACAATAAGGTGAAATTCAGCCCTTAAAACAAGCTGAAATCTTGAAATTTCAATTCAGATCTCAATTTAGATCCAAATTGAGATCAGAAAGTTTTGATGCATTTCTTGTGATAATCAAAATGGACTGAACCTATAATTTTTTTATTTTAATTAATTAAAATTTCTGTAATTAAGTGGATAAGTAACTAACATCCTTGATCTACAAGATCTAGGATGATCGAACCACTAATATCTTATTGGATGATTATTTTTTAACATAATAAATAATATCAGTGGATAAAATTGTATTTATTAGGAATATCTTAAGAGATCTAGCCTTAAGAGTTACTAAAATCCCTAAAAATGAATAGTATCTCCTAGATCATCTAGGATGATTGGACAGTATGGATGTATTTTGATAATGATATTGAGATAAGATCATAGGGATTTAATGAATGGATGATGTGGATTTGGGTTAGATCAAGATCTATGCCCTTAAATGGTATAAAGTAACCTAAGATCTCCTTGATTGGGTAGATCAAGGAAGATCAAATCAATGGATAAGATAAATCAATGATTTAATAATTAAATTACATCAATATAAAATGTTGGATCTAAAATAAAATGAAGGATCAAGATCTAAACCCTAAAGAGATGAAAAATCAATATGGATCGATTAAGACCCTTAGATCATGATAGCATGTTAGATTGCTATTTGAATTATTGAAAATTATTGTCTTTCATTTCTTAGTTAAGTTAATTATAGAATTTTTTTATTTAATTGTTTATTTATGCTTTAAACTTATGCTTCAATGCTTAAGTATTTGTAATTTCATTAAAATGGTAATTAAATGAAATTAGAAGGAAGGGACATTCACATGGAATGTATGACATGGACTTAATGATATTAAGGACCATAGTTAGTAGGAAAATATAAGGAATATAAATTCCTTGGTCCAACTTAGGAGAATAATAAATCTCTATGAATGACATTTTAGTTCATGGATTTAATTAAAAACAATTAGAAAGAATACTTATGATTAAATGCTCATAGGAACCTTATGAAAGGTTGAGTTAGGGTCAAGCTAGTGAATGATGGACATAGTGGTTAAGGGGGTTATCTAATAGAGCCACGCTCTCCCGCCACCTTCCCTTGACGTTTGTGAGGTTTAAACGCTTCCTTACATGAGGATTGAAGTAGCCACTTTGTGTTCAACCATTTAACTAGTATGCTTTAGCCAATTTTACATAAGAGGAGCAATCTAGACTTAGAATGAAATAAGCTACCCTCAACCAATAAAACATTAATTGGCTGGGTAATAATAATAAAAGTATAACATGTAGTAAATCATCTAATCCTAATAAAAATGGCAATCAAGATAAGGATGATCAAACAGGATCCATAGGATCTTAGATGATAAAAAAAAATACTAATGTAGCATTGTATTACATGGTATCTGTATAGTATGTATGCGTATGTAGAAGAACATAAATAGAGAATCCCAAACCCTTGATCAAATTTGATTCAAGGAAAATTAGGATATCATCTATAGGAATACATACTTGAATAAGGAAATAACCTTATACATATGGTTTGACAGATGGATGAATCTAGACCATGATGGATATTGTGGAAGAATACACTAGAGATGTATGAATCAAGATACTACTTTGAGGTAGGTGGATATACAAAGATATATTAGAGATTCATGTATAGATATACATGATTATCTGTCTAAAACTATAGACCTTCATTATATCAGGATGCTTAGTACTTTAGCATAGTCATGATCCAAACAAGTGGTCCAAAACTTATGATCCAAAACAAATGATCCAACTAAGTGATCCAAAACAAATGATCCAATTAAGGGATCCAAAATAAATGATCCAATTAAGGGATCCAAAACATATGATCCAATTAAGGGTTCCAAAACATATGATCCAATTAAGAAATCCAAAATAAATGATCCACTTAAGGGATCCAAAACATATGATCCAATTATGGGATCCAAAACAAATGATCCAATTAAGGGATCCAAAACAAATGATCCAATTAAGGGATCCAAAACATATGATTCAATTAAGGGATTCAAAACATATTATCCAAACAAATCCAAAATCAAATGATCAAACAAAGTAATCCAAAACATGGGATCTAACCAAATGATCAAACAAAGAGATCTAACCTCATAATCTAATCCACTTGATCTAATTTAATGATCAAGTCTAATGAAGTGAAAGTATTGAGATATGAAGACTAAGGAAACCCTAAGAATAGGGTATGTGCAATATTTTAGCCTTAGTTAAACAAACATATCGTCTGATATGTACAATATATTTTCCATACAAGTATGGAGGCTTGTGGTTTTTTTTTTACATAGAGATAGAGACTGGGGATTCTGTGCTAAGGAACTTATGAGGGTTTGGCCACCTGCTTTCTGAAACTTGTATGATGATACCATGCCCAAAGAGAGGCTAAATGTAGGGTGGGGCAATAATGGGAAGGCCCCATTGTGACAGCCATGGTCCACCCCATGAGGACATGGATTGTTTATTCCACAGTTGGTTTCAATGGAGGATTATACAGTTATCCGGGCACGCTGTATGGATTGAGACTGTGAGCATAGTAGTACTAATGTATTTTGCATTATGATGCACATATAATAGGCATAATATGATGCCATGGCATGATGATATACTATTACATGAGTTCTTAGAATGAAAATCCCATATGATAATTGGCTAGGTATTGCTCTCCTAAATGGGAGTATAGCCAGGGAAAGTAACAAGTTTTGAGCAATCTTTACTATATTAACTAATTTGTCATATGCTACATAAATAACGTATGTACCCTATGTGGAGATAACTTATGAATGGATAACTATGATGAAATAAGGACTGAGGTATGTATTCTTATGTTGATGAAATAGTATGTTTTTGTATTCCCCTACCAAGCATAGCTTGCTGAGGTATTGTACATGTTTCCATGTTTACAATACCTTAGATACAAAGAAGGAGGGTTAGAAGCTCAAGACTGTAGAATACTTAAGAAGATGTGGATGAATAATCAAACAAGATACATCTTCTTGAAGACATGCATTTTTTTTTTAGGGAATTGTATTGTATTGAGAGTTTTTAATGTATGGTGAGGTTTGTAAATTTTGGATTATGTAATTTGGACAGGTATTGTACTGATACCGTGCAATACTGTGAACCACTGGATGGATTCTGGAAGTTTAATAAAATCATATTCCTTCAATGGAATTTTATTTTGTCCACAAATTATACTTATGTTATGTATGAAGTGGTGACTTGGGTTTTCAAAACAAGTCTTAAAAGAAAAGAATTTCCGCTACTTTGTTTTGCGAAATTTTTTTACTAAGGGGATGCCCTTGCCTTACAAAATTGTATTACAAAATGTGTTTCAAAAACCCAGGTTGTCACAATTTAGACCCTAAATTTTAAACAAGAGTTAGGGCCCACATAGAAGTTTATCCATTTAAGGGGTTTCCTAAGCTTGGAGTCTTTGAGTTTAGGACTCTTTGTGTTGGGGACTGTTGCTTGTGAATTGGGATTCACTTCTATTTGGTTAATGTTTTAATAGTCGAAGACTTTGAATCATTTTAAGAAAAGTGGGTACCCAGTTAGCAACGTATTTTGAGATTAATCCATTTAAAAGTCCACAAAATTTAGGTTTCTTTAGTGTTTCATTTTTGGTTGTCAAATGGGGCCTTGTCAAGACCTTGTTTGTTTAGGAGTTTTTCTAGTGGGAATCACCTATGATCTTTTCTCTTTTTCATTTTTTCTTTTATGTAACTTTTAGGATTCTCTTTTTCTTTCTTCTATTTATTTTGTATTAAATGAATCTGGACAAAAGGTGAGGGATTCAATTTATTTAGAGATGGGCCCCATTCTATGTTATGATGGGACCCTTTTTGGCACCTTTTTGGAGAGATAGGATGGACAAAATTTCTAAGGCATGGTGCCCTCTACTTCATAATGGAGAGTTTTTCAAAATTTGGCCATAGCAAAAGACTCTTCCAGGCATGGTGAGCTTTACTCATAAAAATTAGAGCATACTAAGACTTGGGAAAGGAAGAGAAGAGTCTCTCTCTCTAGGCACGTCGAACTTTACTCGTGAGGGAGAGACTTAAGAGAATAGAAGAAGTTTGTAGAAAAACTCTCATATGAACAACATAATCTCCTTTTTCTTAGTGTGTTTCTCTTTCTATATCTCTCTTCATCTGTATGTCTTTGTGTGTTGCAAGTCTAGGTAGGACAGGGTATTTGTATACTTTTGTGAGTAGGGAGTTGCTAGAGTTTGAGAGAGTGGGAGAGTGGAGTGGAAGAACATGGGAGAAATGGGAAGAAAATAAAACGTGGAGTTTGTTGGGAGGAAAGAGGGAGAAATGGACCCCACTTGAGCTTGGAAGGAGAAAGAGAATCTAAGAAGGAGGAGAAAGTGGTAAATGAATCTCACTTAGCAAGGAGAGAGAAAGAGAGAGAGGATAATGGAATGAGTCCCACTTAGGCTAGTAAAGAGAGAAAACATAAGGAGGAGAGAAAGATAGAGAAATGAGTCCCATTCAAAGCCTCCTGGGCACCTAGTTTAGGATGGAATACCCAAGGTGGGACCCTTTCTTGGCTTTAATGTTTAAAAGAGATAAGAGTTTTTCCCTTAGAAGATCTTATATTTTATAGGATAGGGATCCTAATTGGGCCTGTTTGCCTTCTTTTCCTAAAACTCTACATGGAACTCTCTTTAAGAGAGTCCCATACTTGGTCAAAGCCCTTAAGGCATTCTTTTATTAATATAATGAAGATTCAAGGTCTTAGTATGCAGCTGCTCATGGGACCCCTTATGACAATAATGTTTTTACTTGGACACTGTTCCCTAGGTACAAAGAAACCACGTCAAAGGGAGCAAGCATGATTGTAATGACATAAAGTCTCCTCCCACTGCAATCAAGATCAAATATTCTATGTTTTTTTGGTTCTACTTTCTCCCTTTTAGATTTGGGAGAGTCTACTTTGTAGAGCCTTATCGTCCAGCCAAAGTAGCTTGTTATTTTGAACTTCTTTAGCATTCCCATTCAACAATTCAAGAGAGAGCATTCAAATGTATATCTCATTAGTCACTTGTCGAGCTTCAATGTCACAACACTAAGAAACTTTTTTGGGTGCTAGGGACAGTTGCTGGTTAGTTTCCTTTTATGATTGTGTCATAGATCACCTGGTACTTCGACCACCACTGAGTATGTCTTTTGGATGCTTGAGGAAAGTTTATTAATTCATAGGTTGAAGATGAAAAAGGAAACCATAATGGGGACCCACCTAAGAGGATCAGCCATACAAGACCAAAGAAGGTGAATCAGACAAAGACAAGCACAAGTAGCAATCAAGTTACTACCTCTAAACATGATGACTCTTCTTTTGAAGGTGTATATTAAGATAATCAAAACTTGTACTTCCTTTCTCTTTCTTCCCTCTTGTATAATTTATCTTTTTTAATTACGCCCCCATCTCTCCCGGTGCTTCTAGTTGTATTGAATGTTTTGCCACAACTACAAACATTGTTGACACATTAGGAGATGAGGCACATGGTACATTTCCTAACACCTTGCTTCTTACTACATGTCACCCATTTCTAACTTTCCTTTTATACTTTTTAGATGATCAAATAGTCATTGGTACAATTGAGATCTGCAACAAGCCAAGCGAACAATGGCTGACCCTTTAGAAGCTGCTTTTGTACCTGTGGAATCTTTGGCTATAATGTATGAGGACAATGATCAAATGAGAACTTTGTCCCCCCAAGCTTCTCCTTCTCTGGTACCATTGGCTGATTTACCAAAATTTGACGACATCCTTTCAGTTGCACACATGACAGACATATCATAATTTATGGTCGATTGGAGATAGGACTCTGCTCGTGCACTCTATGGCAGATTCATGAAGGACTTATAGGGACATCTCCAGCATCCATCCTTGGCAAAAGCAAGGATCTTGAGGGATGACCTAGGCATTGAAGAATTCACTATAGGCTGACGTTAGTGTTTTGAGTACCTTAATTGACAAGCTCATTTCTAACTATATTGAGTTGGTTTCTCTACAACAGGATAAGAGCACACAAAGTTTGGCTAACTGAAGGCTAAAGAACACAATCTTGAGGCCATGGTCAAATTAGTGGGGCCGACAAATCAGCACATGGACAGAGGTTGAGAAACTATTAATGTCTCATCAAACCCACATTGATCAGGGGATTTTATTGAGGAAGAGAGTAGCTGAACTAGAAGAAGAACTTGCCAAGGAGAAGGAGCCTAAACACCCTTTCACATCGTATTATGGACTAGGTATTAATGGTGACACAACAGTTAGATTCTTTGACTAATAAATTCATGAAGCGTCAAAACATCTGAACTAACTTTAAGTTCCCTAGATGTACCCTTTATTTTCTTTTGTTAGCCATTTCCTCCATTCACTATGTAGCCTTTTTTGGCATCCTCTTTTCTCCGAATGAAATTAATTTCCTTTGTTCTTTTCCACAATGCATTGAACTCTACGCTGGACCCTGTAGTTTATACATATAGGAGTTTTTTACTACAATAAATTCACATTGGGTCCTATAGTTTATACTCGTATGAATAGGAGCCATTCAAGTCACTGGTCATATCTTTTGAGAAAATGTCCTTTAATATGTGAATGTACATTTGCTTTCAACCAACTATTAAGTGTAAAAGAAGAGTAACTTATTAATCACATAGGGACATTCTCACTTAGGTTGAAATTTGCCTTTAGATCTGCGTGGTACCACGATAAGCCTTCTTAAGCAGGATCTCTAAATCTCCTTCTTGAATTTGATATTTGATTAACAGACTTACTAAAGGTAGCTGCCACGCAAGTTTTGTAAACTTCTGGGTTTTGCTGTGCTTTGAGTCACTATTCATGTAGAGTTTCTAACTATGTGAGTTGTATGACTGTGAACTCATCTTTCACCGGATAATACAACATTACCTCTCGAAGAGATGGTATTTACATTTCCAATGGCAATATAGCTTCACTTCTAAACATAAGAGAATACAGTGTTGTCCCTGTACATGTTCTACACAAAATCTGATATAGCCATAATGCTTCTCCCAACCTTTCATGCCATTCCTTCTTGTTTAGAGACTATCTTCCAAAATTTTTTCATAATGTATTATTGAATGCCTCTGCAAGCCAGTTTGTTCAAGGATTGTAACAAGTGGAGAAGTGGTGATTAATTGAATATTTTGCACAAAAATTCCTTACGACAGAATTCATGAACAAAGTTTAGTTATCTGAAATGATTTTCCCCACGACTCCAAATTGTAACGCGAGTTCGAATGAATTCCACTACATCTTGTGCCTTTACCACTCTTAGTGGTATGGCTTCAAACCACATAGAAAAGTATTCCATGGCATCCAGAGCAAACATATGCCATGTGGATGAAGCTGGTTCTATTGGTATGATAATATCCATTATCCATGCATGAAATGGCCAAGAAGCGATGGTTGAATGTTGTAGTTCTAGATGTTAATGTATTATATCACCATGCATTTGATAAACTTTATAGCTTCATTTGAAATCCATGGCATCAGCCACCATTGCTGGCCAGTAATATCCCAAATGTTTCAACTACAATGGAGTTTTGTACAACCTAATGTGCACCACGAACTCTCAAATGAACTTCTCTCAAAGCATGCACTACCCCTTCCTTAAATAGACATCTTAATAGTATCCCATCAAAGGACCACCTCTACAGAGTGTCATTTATCACAATGAATGGTGGTGGTCATGTTTGAGCCTCCACCTTTTTTTTTGGGGATTTTGAGGTAACCTAGCATTAAGGATATACTCTAGCATTGGTTAGCAACAATTAAATGTTTCTTCTACCACCAAACAATCATTGCCTGTGAATGTTTCTCACCATCATTGAATTGTGCCATGCCTCTTTTTGGAAGAAAACTTGGTTCTCTAATGGGTGCCATGATCTTGTTATTTGGAGCATAACCAAAGCTACTAGTAAGTTCACTAGGGCATCTGCTACATCATTGTTTGGATGAGGTAGGTGTCTCATGATAATGTCATCAAAGGTATCAATTAATTCCCTAGGTCAATTGCAATAACGAACAAGTTTAGCCTTCTTGACTTTTGTATTACTAAGATACTTGTTTGGTTACCAGCTGTGAGTCCCCATAAACTTGCAAAACCTCCACTCCCATATTTTTAGCCATTTTTAAGCATAAAGTTAGAACTTCATATTCTTCATCATTATTGCACATAGCTTGAATAATTTGCTAGGTATAGGGATAAGCCCTTTACTGGCATTATAAACACAACACAAACTTGTGAACATTTTGTTCTTTCAACTTCATCTAAATACATCTCCCATGGTTCTAGGAGTTCTATCAACATGACAGACTTGCCAAGAAAATCTTGTGAACATGCAAAGGGTGCGGTATTAGAAAATATGCTGAGGCTTATCATTTTATGGATTTCTGTCATATGTAGGTAGTTTCAAATTCAGTTAGCACTAGTGCCCATTTGGCAAAGTGTATGGATAAAACTAGTCTAGTCATAAGGTACTTTAAAGGTTTATCCATGGAGATGATGGTCACTAAGTGTGATATTAGGTGTTGTCTTAGTTTATGGACCGTAAAGGACAAGGCTAGGCATATCTTTTCAATAGGAGTGCACCTAGTCTCTGCCCATAGCACCATTTGATGAAGATAATGTAGTGCATTCTCTTTTCCCTCATCATTATTTTGAGCCACTAGGGCACCAAGGGAGTTGTAGGTGGCAACGATATAAGAGCAGTGGCTTCTCTTTAATTGGTTCCACTAAAATTGGTGAATTCAGGAGATAATTTTTAATACCTTCAAAGACATATGATAGGTTTCATCCCATTTGAATGGGATATCCTTTCTCATAAAATGGGAAAATGGTTGACAATGCCCTAAAAGGTTTGAAATAAATCTCCTAATATATATTGATTTTCCCTGTGAACTCCTTAAATCATGTAGGTTCCTTAAATGTGGCATTTCTTGTATAGCTTTAATTTTAGTGGTCAACCTTGATGGTTTAGTGTCTTATGATGAAATTGAAGAATTTTTCGAAAATGACTCGAAATGCACATTTTAATGGATTCATTTTAAGTTGATGCTTATGGAACTTTTCAAAGACTCACGATAGGTCATTTAGAAGTGACTCTCTTTACTTTGTCTTTACTACAAGGTTGTCCATGTAGCACTCTACCTTTTCATGCAATATTCCATAAAAAAATTTGAGTCATGGCACAATAATAAGTGGGCTTAGCATTTTTTTAGACCTAACAACATAGTTTTTATAACAAAAGATCCCTTTTGAGGTACAAAATGTAGTACATTCTTCATCCTAGGAGCTCATCCATATTTGATTTTAATTGGATGAGCCATCCATAAAGGAGAGGGCCTCATAACCTACAATGGCATAAATTAGAATTTTTGTTGTGGGTAATTGGAAGTGGTTCACATGACCAATTGCATTTGAGTCCTAGAAGTTAGTGTAGACATGAATTTGTCCATTCAAGTCCCATAAGTCAATGTGGAATCAATTTTGATCAAAAAAGATGTTGTGGTTGTTTAACTAGTTTCTTAGAAGGGTTAGTCAACAATTGGTGAGTGACAACCCTTGACATCTACCTGTATGTCCATGCAAACACATCTTTATGTTCCACGATGAAGTTCATGTATTGTTTCCTTTCCTTCATAGTGAGTATTGAACTAGAAAAAGTCAGTCACCACTCATCTTCTGTTTCCAAGTTAATATCAACTAGATCATCGATTGTATCTTACTCCCCATCATCTACTTCTTTCAGTGTAGGTGGGATGAATTCTTCCTTGTTATATTCCTTCTAAGTTATGGTAACCATATTAACTGATAAAGTAGAAATGTCTCAAATTAACACAGTGAATGTACCTTACACCACCTTGGAATCTCCTACCTTGCCATCTCTTCTGATGAGAAATTAGCATGTCATGAAACAGGAATGGTATAGCTACCACATTTAGGTTAGCTTTCATCTTTTGCATCATCATAATAGGTTGTGGGCCACACCAGTGATACTAAAATTTTGACTTGGGCACGTTATAATCAGTGTTTGATAGCTTTAGAGGTGTCCCACTAATGGTGAAGACAATTTTCCTCTCCCTTAGGATGACAAAAGTGGACAATGAATTAACAACCATAGCCCTTTCCAATGTTGGTAATGTCTTGGTAATTTCATTAGGGAGTTTCTTGCTCCTACTTTTTAGTGCAAACAACCTTTAGTGGTAAGGTATACCAATGGTTTAATGACCTTCACAAGCTCTATCTTATCATTGTGATTCAATGATTTTCGCTTTACCATTATTAGGAAGATAGAACACCCATCGGTCAGATGTGATTCTAATTCCACAAATGGAGATGAATCTACTATACTCTTCTCTATTTCCTGTTCTTAATGTACTTGATACATAGGTTGAGTATAGATGGTAGGCATGCCTATAACATGAAAGTTAGTCATTGAGTCTATCTCTAGAACTTGCTTACTCAAATGAGCCACCCTAATATCTCTTTGACTGCTTTGATTGAAGCCTTGAGTCTTTAGACTACTAGAGTTTAGGTCTTTGATGGTAATACCAAGAGTCCTAAGCATTCAAAATGGGAGTAAGTTTACTACTAACTACAATTCTATCATTACCCTTTTAAATTATACTTTATTGACTCAAGTCAAGAGAAATACTGGGCAATTATAATTTTTTGTCCTAGGTTGGAGCCTTTCTCTATGAAAGTGACCAATTCTTGACCTGTATTGTGAAGGACTTTGTCATCTATATCATCTGTTCCTTTGTCAACTTCTTCCACCTTTTCAATTTGATGTATCTCATTGAAATACTTTTAGGATGACTTAATGCATGTATAAGAGCTTTTCAAAGCACTTGCAACATCATCAATGCATCATAGATTCTTAAAAGGGATGGAATTTTCTTCAAATGTACAAGACACTATACCTAGTAGGCTGGGATGTAATAGCATGCCCATAAGTTTGCGGTGGCCTATCACTCTGTCTGGTGATTGATTGGTGCATGTGTCCCTACTTGAGTCATAATTGAGGTATATGTAGGAGACTATCTAGGTGGTAGTGTCCTCCACCACTTGGACAACATTGTAATGAGTCTAGGGATCACATGTGTCATGCACAGTAGTGACAATCTTTTGGAGAAGTTGGTGTGTATTCAGGAAATGTGGGAGTATACCCCAAAATGAGTGCATATACTAGGAAATCATGAGTATACTTTAGAAATATGGATCCCTTCTCTATGATTGCTAGTGTTGGCAATATTGTCTAGTTATGAGTCACCAGTTCATGGAAGGTGTAGGTTCATCAGATAATTCGGATACCTCTTCTAGCAAATACCCAAAATTGTCTTCTAAGTATTCCAATGGAAGTGTCATGACCTCGTAAAGTGTAGGAAAGGTGGAATTTGGTTCCCTTGGCATATCAAGATACAACCAAAGAGTAACTATCTTCCCACTAAACTCAACTCCCATGGAATAGCACTAGGAGAAAGATTTATTATAGCAACCTAAGGCCAATCATCTTGCCCCAATATTTGACTACCTTGCACTATGAATAGGGTTAGATCATCCCCAAGCACTAGAACAACACAACAATTAACCAAAGCTTCTAATCTTGGTCTAATGCACCTTTATCCCCTTGATCTTCTTCTTGACAATGCTCTTCATCTAATGGAAAGCCCAGGCGTCAAGTGATATACCCATATGTTTGCATACTAGCAATGAGTTTTGTCTCAATAGAATTCCACCATTCAGACTAAATCACTTGCATATGCCTCATTGTCACATCGCAAGAATGCTACCATGCCAAATCCAATAGAATTTCACCTTCCAATGTAGAATAATCATGATCATCATCAAACATGAAACTATATTTAAATTCTAGATCATACAAGTATCCAATGATGAACTCATGGAGAGTTACCCATGTGGGATTTGGTATCCTAGGCAAGGTATTTAGCTTGATGATTGTAACAACATCCTGGTACTTGAATTTTATCCAAAAGGAGTCTGAACAAAGCTCAATAGTGGCAACCTAGACTGGTCTATCTCCAACCTCCTTATTGTTTTCAAGTAACTGCGCAACATGGGAGTTTACCAGGGGTTCAGTTTCATTTCCATCCTCTTAGTCTTCTTCTTTGTCATCCTGAACCTCTTCCCTATGTAATATAAATTGGGCATAATACTCCATAACCTTTCAACACAAGATAAATTCAGGCTCTATGGTGTCCAACCATGCAATGAGATTGAACCTTTTTGTTCTTTGTTCAAGCATGGCATTGCCAAATTACCTTTGATCTTGACTGGATGGAGTCTTCAGCTTTGCAGGTGGAATTACATCTTCACCATGGATATAACCATACTCAGATTCTAGATCATCCAATCCACATCTTGTATAGAGTGGACCATACCCAATTTGGGATCCTCGATAAGTATGGATGTGCCTAAACATATGACATTTTTCCTTAATGAAAGAGGTTCAAATAAAAACCATTTGAAAGGAGTTCAATTAGTGCAACTTCCTGTACCCCCATAACATATTATTTTCCAACTTCTAGGGTAATCATCATTCTCACTTAGCATCATGTTTGTATTTGAAATAAACATTAGTAAATCCACAATCAAAATCTCAACCAGTATTTGGTGAAAGTACTGTCCTTCATCTGGCTAGATAATCCAATGAATGTCTTCATTGACTAACACTCGTGGTGTATTATCTAAGCTTTGAGACTCTCAACCAGTTCATGTTCCATCTGTTGACTTATATGTGTTGTCAGTCTATATTTAGCTATAATTAATGTGATTGACATGTAATTAGGAGTATCATAGGAGACTTAGCAAGCTATCCTAGATTTCATAGCTAGACCTTCCCTTATATGGAGAGAAACTAACACTCCTCTTCATATCTGGAGACGACCCTTTTGAGTATATATAAGAAACCTTTGGTCTATTAATGAAATTATGGAATTATTTCATAGATATCAACATGGTATTAGAGTGTGGTTCTAAGCTTCGTTGATTTGGTGCATCTAAGCTCTCTTATCTTTGACTCTCCTTGCAATCTAGAACTTTGATGTGTCTTGAAGTCCTGAGCAATTTCGTGAACCAACTTCTTTACATCATCTAAGGTATTATGATTTAGCCTCTTAAATGGAAGCCTGATACCTTTGTGTTTTAAATTTAACTTTTTGCAAGTGTACATGTCTATTGTAGATTAGAAAGGCAAATATAGGTCGATCTCCCAGGACTCTTTGAATGTTACAATTTCAATTATAAACCTTAAGTTAATGTACTTTAGCCTAGTAAATGGACTTAAAAAACTACATGAATCTCAAAATACTAAAAAAACTCAAACTAGAATGTGGGGGAGCTGATGGTGTGTCTAGGACTAGGATGGTGGGATGCATGGAAGTAAAAAGAATGGTGCATAGAAGGAAGGTAAGAGATGGAGGTGTGGGAAGAAGGTAAGGGTGGTTTCTGGAAGTAAAATAGTGAGAGAAGAAGGGAAGGCGTGGAAGAAATATAAGAAAGGGGAATCCCACTTTGGTTAGGAGAAGAAGGATTGGAGAAGTAGAAAGGGAAGCGGAGCCTCCTATTGGGGGTGCAAGGTGATTGACACTATGAAGGTGAGCACACTACTACCTCTATCACCTAGATTCATCCTTCTCTCTTCAATAAGAATGGAATATGATGAATGCTTGAGACTCTTTTTTTGGCTCCAAAGGATGTAGATGTATAGCTCTGAGGGGAGGTAGCTCAGAGTGATCTCTCTCCGTCCGTTTCTCTAGGTTATTGCCATAGGATCTAGGAAAGCATAAGAAATATTTCTTTCTTCTCTTCACCTTATTTTATAGAAAAAGCAATAGAAAATGGATGGTTAAGATTATACAGATAAGAAAGTAAGGAATGATTGAGATAAAAGGAGAATATAAGTGGGAAGAGGTGTGGAATACATGGAGTGAGATGGAGGTTGCATTGGATTAAGGGATTGAGAGAATTGGAAGGAGATTTAGATGTGGGATTTAGATGAGGATAGAAAGGAAAGAAAATATAGATAGAAATGAATGAGACAAAGGGATAAAGAGAAAGAATAATGGATATAAAGGAGAATGGAAAGAGATAAGGGAGGATTACATGGAGTTGCAAAATGTTAGATAAGCTGTATGAATGGTTGGATGAGTGTCCTCCTTCCTTGAATGAAGGAGAAAACTTTCCTTGGGAAGTTTCCTCCAAACTTCCTCTATAAATCACGTGGAATTCATTTTGTGAAAAAGATGGACTCCATCTTTCTTATGTAAACATGTTGAATCTCCTTTGTAGGATGTATAGGATGGTGGTTAGGGCTTCATGGTTTTCTGCTATTCATTCCTCAACATTGGATCATACTTCATGCTAGATTGATTTGTTGAGATTATTTAGAAGTTTCCTTATACAAAAGAACATATTTTGTAGCTAATTGCTTCTCATCCATTGGATTGAGTATACCCTAGATTGAGTAGCTATTCTATTGAGCTTTTCTCATCCACATCTCTTTCTCCACTTTATTATCTCCCGACCCACCATTTTTATCTCCAACCAGTGGGGTTTAAGGAGTGGAACATGTCTTCTCCCTTAGGAGAACACATTTTCCTCCAAAAAAATTTGCACTAACGGCATTTAATTCTAGTCTTCTTTGTATGGCTTCTCCTTATTGGTCTATCCTTGTTTAAGTGAGTTCTCATTGGGTGTTTTAGGATATCCATGCACAAGCGTAGATCTTGGCCATTGTTTCTTCAAAAGCCTATATGAATGTTGGCCATAGATTTCTTATAAATTGTCTCTCTCTTCACTACATCTTTTTTCCTTATAATTTATCCTTATTTCTCTCATGGAAATCACATGAAATGGAGGATGGTGTGTCCAATTCCATGGGAAAACTCATGTAATTTATTGTGTGGGTCTTCTCTGGAGTTAAGTCATTGAATGAGCTAGTGAAACTTTTATTCAAGTGGCCAGTGCTCTCTGAGTAATTTGCTTCAGCATATAAACCATACTTGTACTTTTTTGTATATGATTTGAGATTCACTTAAGGTGGTGGATTGCATGCATGCATGCAAGGTGAATTCTGCCACCTGCTCTTTTGATAAAGGCACACTCCTTTGAGTGGATAAGGTTGGTCTTTTGCTTCGGGTCTTTGATTTCTTTCACTTTGCTAAGGAGACCCCCATAATAATTAGACCTTCTGGACTTCTTCGTTGAAGGCACATGGACTCTGATGATGCTTGGATGGTGGACTTGCTCCCTTTTAGTGGTTGAATTGCCAAAAGTATGCATTTTTCTTAGTTGTACCCTAATCATGCAAAATGTGAAATAAACCCTAATTAGTAATATTTAAGGTAAATTTGGGATTAAAATTTCTATATATAGGGATACTATATACGATATTTCTATATATATATATTAAATACCACCTGACTTACATTTTGCTAGTCCTCGAAGAAAACTACAAAGTAAAAAAATCTAAAAATTCTAACCACTTTTGCATATGCTATTGTCTACATTTAGCGTATACAAAAAGTCTTTAAGTCCCTAGTTTACCCCTTGTGGATGAGTTCTAATCTCATAAGGGTTTTCAAAAATGATATCCATAAACATTTCTCATGGAAAGGATAACAACTATTAAAAAATTTCACTCTAGCAAAATTCCTACTCAATAATAACCATATCCAAACCATACTACTCCTAAGATCAAGTTAGGACTTTTACTAGGATAAAATGCAAGTCTTAGGATAAAAAAAATTATTCTAAAAATTATGTAAAGGTCTTCTACTAAAAGTATTCACAATATTCTCTTTTACAAATGAGAGTAAACATTTTCTTTTCTTTGGCTATTTATTTTTCTCTATCTTTTCATTTGACTTTGAATATAGACTTTTTACACTTTTGAGTTTTTCTTCTTTGAAGCATTTTGATGTTCTCATCTTGAATTATGCTGCTCATACTATTTCATCAAGATATTTCTCTAGTCAACACTACATATTTCCAAAATAGGCTAGGTAATGAAGACAATATAGAGTTAATGTGAGTAATGATTAATTTTTTAACAGGAAAAGGCTTGTAATATAAAGGCTCAAAAAGGCTAACTAGCAGAAAATACATAGGATAGGCTAAAGGCTTTTAGTTAAATAAGGATGACCTTAATCATTTCCTTGGTTTCATATGACTCAAATATGTATGGTATAGTCTTTGACTAATTTCTTAATAGTTGACCAAAACAAAGAATAATGGGACCAACTAAGAAGTTATACTCACTAAAGAAAAATTGGAATTTATTTATACCTCTCAAAAAGAAAGAATGGCTCTAATCTCACATGGGTTATAAGTATTTACTAATTTTCTTGAGGATCTCTAGGTTATATTTACTTTTAAATTTAAACTATATACATGGCTAATGTGTAATAATTGTTTTGAATTAAACTATAGAATGAATTAATTGCATACAAATCTATCAATAAGCTAAAGTCCAAAGATAACATGAATTTTTGAAAATCTAATTCTCATTCTTATAAAAGAACTTTTCATAAAAATCTAAAGAAATACCAGCTCTTTTTTATAGAAATTTTTTATATTAAAAAATAGATAAAAACCTATGACGAACACATCAACTTTGAAATACCCCATGCCTAGACATAAATAAAATATTGTCCTGAATGTTTTAGAATGAAAAACCATGGACAAATGAAAATTATAAGGCTGAGAGATAAGTGTGAGAGGAATTGTACATTCATACTAGTGATGGTGCTTGGATCTATTGATATGGATATACTGATTCAAAAATAATGTACAATGAATGGCAATGCAAACTACATGGGTAACTCATTACTAAAATGGTACTTACTAGAACATAAACCTAAACTAACCATGAAAGAGATTTTAGAATTACTCACTCCATGTCAAGATCTCATAGTAATCGATATACATTCTCCAACTAGTGATTTGTGGTGGGGATAACAACACAACATGGTTGATCATCGTGAATGGAAATATCTTGTGAACAACTCAATGTGAATTGTCCTAGATTGTGTTAAATTGAGGGAAGATAATGCCAACACTAAAAATTTAATAATATTCCTCCTCGCATACATTGTCTTGAATAATAGGGTTAAGTTGGCACTGCATCTCCCTAAAAGGTTGTTCAATTTCCTCATGATGCACAGAGATCGTGGAGCTTAAATCCTTAGTACATGTTAGTTCACACCTTAGAGCTAGTTGATGTTTGGTTGTAACATCAATTAGCTTATCTTCTTATTCTACATCAGAATCCGGCGCATGGGTGAGGGGCAAGGGATCAGATGAAGCATAACTATCACATTGTGTATTATGTGGGATAGGTATTTGGTTCAAATTGGGTGAATTTTCAAAAAATGTCTCAAATGTAAACTTGGGATATGTAAGAGGTCCTAAGGCTTTCCATTGTGAAGTGACCATTAATGGCATAATAATGATTGAATCATTCACTTTTTCAATGGAGTTGTTTGTGTCAAAATTGAAACCAAAAGGAGCTAGACATGCCTCGAGAGGATCATTGCTAGATGATGGTAGGGATGGTCTATTCACTAGACTCTCTATCATATTAATTTCAAAAGAATCTTTAGAGTTTGGTTGTCCAGTATTAAAAACATTGAGCTTGATGTCCATGTTTCCAAAGGATAACTTCATTATGCATTCCAATAGTTAATTATTACATTTGATGTCGCCAAAAATTGGTCATCCCAAAATAACTAAATTTTGACTACCTGGATCGAGGTCAAGCTGTGTATCTAAGACTAGAAAGTCTACTAGAAATTAAAATTTTATCGACCTGAACCAGTACATCCCCAATCATACCAGGAGAAACTTTAATTGGCCTATCTATTAATTGTAGTATGGTAGTCTTTTTCATCTCACTTAACCCTAATTGCTTATATATAAAATAATGCAATAGGTTGAACTTGACCCCAAATCAAGTAGTGCCCTATCAATTGTGTGTTCCTTAATCACTTATGATATAGTGGGGCACCCTGGATCTCTATACTTCACTAGGGCTTTGTGTTGTATTATTAAGCTTAAATTCTCGAGGAGATGAGTTTTCTTCTACACCTGAAGCTTTCACTTTTGGGTGTAGAGGCTTTCCAAAAATTTGGCATACGAAAGTATATCCTTAATTGCATTAAGTAATGGAGTATTTATATTCACATATTTAAACACGTCCATTGTCTCATTAAATTTAATGGCCTTCTTAGCCATATTTAGATACTAAGGATATGGAGGCCTAGAGAAAGTAGGGGATTTCTCTTTACCCTTTTGTGTCTTTGTGGGATTCTCAGTATCCTTAATTTTTTTTTGTTTTCTTATTTAGACCTACATGATTATCTATTATTTTACTACTCCTAAGGGTAGTTATAGATTTGGCATGTTCATGAAATTTCTTCTCATTAGAGGTTGTGCGAATCACATATTGTCCATTAGTGTTAAGTGTAGGCTAACTGAGAAATTTGCCTTTTTCCTTCTCATTAAGTGCAGCAAATATTTTACCCATTTACTATTTCTACTTCGTAATAGATTACGAGTGGGCTTAAATTGTTTGTTTAGTATCATTTTGAAATTCTAGAGAACTTTGGATAAACAAACTAAGGGTCTCCTTTAATGATTGTTTCCTTTGTTGTGGAGGAAAGGAATATTGTGGTATAGGTTGCTGTGGCACTGGTGCTCTAAGGGAAAGGTTGATTGGGGGGATGTTGGATGGTCCTCCCTTATTATTATTCTGAGACCATGAAGAATTAAGATGCCTAGCCCATCTAGGATTGTAAGTATTGGAATAGGATAGAATTCACTTGCTTTAAGAAATTTTTAGGAAACACAGAGCCTGATGGGCACGAAGCATTAGGGCGTGTGGAAGTAGAAAAAATTGAACAAATCTTAGACTTGGGTTGTACAAAAGATCTGTTAGTCATCATAAAAGCCTCTAACCGTTATGTGAGATCATCTATCTTGTCCACTTTATGGGCCAACATATCTATTTTGCTGTACAAATCTAGAGTGAAAGCTAACTCATATGACCACCTTTTATCTAAGGTAGTAAGTTTATCTCCATCCTAGTCAAGTAATCCCATTGTTGAGAACTTTTTGAGTGAGTTTCAAAGAAAGTCTAGGCCTTAACATCACTTTTTGTCATAAATGCCTTAGCTCTTGTAACATTAATCATACATCGATTCTGTGGGGTCAAATATTCATAGAAATACATGGTGTGGGTATTTCAACAGTTTGTTGAAAATGTTCATCCTCTCTTTCTTGAAAATACATTATTTTTTCCTTATAAAGGCTTTGTTTTGTGGATTAGGAAATTTTATTTAGGAATTTCCTAGATTAGTATGAAGTGATGGACCTTACCTCTAATGAGTTGAGACATGCTTTTGCCTTATCCTTAAAAGGGAAGGTGAATGATCTCAACCTAATAGAGTCATTTAAAAAGTTATGATATTTAAATGTAGCACAAGTGTTAAGAAATTTCTTGACATGGTGATGCAGGTCCTCCTTTTCTAGCCCGTAGAAAGTTGGTAGGAGTTGAATAACCCTTGGCTTTAACTCAAAGTGATTTATGTTAGTCATAAGAAGAGCTATATAGGATGATGAGTTATACTGGATAAGAGTAGAGTAGTCTTTCAATGGCTTGACATCTACTTAGTCCATTCGATCTCAGGGTCTAAGAGTACTAGATTAGGGTTCAATGATCGATGATCATGCAAACACCAATGAATGGTGAAGTTGACTCTACATACAACAAAAACAAGTCATTGTATACAATGAAAGAGTACTTAAAAAAAAAAAATTAAATTAAATTGAGGAAACTCTACCTATGTGGTTTTAGTTCTACTTGATTTTATCTCAACCAATCCTAAGTTCGAATAAAGGATGATTTTGTGTCAGGTACTAACTAACTAGTTAAAGTTTTGGCAAACCCTACTCATGAATTGATTTTTGACATTTTCTTAGGTGAGGGACTCCCTCTAAGTGATGCATTGCATCAAATTCCAGATGTAGTGGAAAATGGACAGGGGCTATTAAGGCGTTCCCCTAAAAGTAATGCACTACATTATAACCAAGGTGCAGTGAAAAGTAGGCATAGATTCCCGCACTATTTGGGAAGTGCACAAGTAAATAGGTAACTCAAGAAAATAAGATTCATATTGCCACATGGAATATAGGCACATTGACATGTAAGAGTTTGGAGTTAGTATATATTAGAAAATGAAAGAGAGTCATTATTGCTTGTATTGAAGAAACCATGTGGAAAGGGGCTAAAATTAGAGAAATTGATGGGTATGAGCTTTGGTACATAGGAAAGGATAATAATAGAAATGGAATAGGGATAGTGGTAGAAAAAGAATTTAAGGATAAAGTTGTAGATGTTAAAAGAACTAGTGATAGAATTATACTAATAAAACTTGTTTTGGGAGAGAAAATAATAAATATTCTATGTGCATATGCATCACAAGTAGGATTAGAAGATAGAATCAAGAGGCAGTTCTGCTAAGATGTGGAGGAAGTCATGCAAGAAATTCCTAACATAGAGGGGATATTTATAGGAGCAAACTTAAATGGTCATGTAAGAAAAGAAAGAGAAGGATATGATATGGTACATGGAGGGTCTGATATTAGAGAAAGAAATGGGATGGGAGAAGCTATCCTCAAATTTTCTTTGGCCTATAACCTAGCTATAGCAAAGACATACCTTAAGAAGAGGGATGAATATTTAATAAACTTTAAAAGTGGACTATATAAAAGCCAAATAAACTTTTTCCTACTCAGGAATGCTGAAAGATTAATGTGTAAGGATTGTATTGGTGAGAGTCTAACCTCACAACATAGATTAATGGTTATGGATATCTACATTAAAGTATGGAAGAAGGGAAATGAACTTAATCGGTGTTCAAAAACTAGGTGGGGGAACTTAAAAGGAGAGAAGATAGCATCATTTACAAACAAGTTGATGGTAGAAGGAAACTAGAATAATGAAATAGAAGCAAACACCATATGGATTAATATGACCAAGTCCATTAAGAAAGTGGTAGAAGATGAGAAGATGTCTTAGTAGTATCTAAAGGTAAAAGGCTAGCAATAAAGGAAGCTTGGTGGTGGAGTGAAAAAGTACAAAACATTATTAGAGAGAAACAAGTATGTTTTAAAACATGGTAGAGGACTAAAAATAATGTAAACTTTGAGCAATATAAGAATGCTAAAATATTGCTAAGAGCGTAGTAAGTGAGGCTAAACTCAAGGCATACGATTATCTCTAAATGGATTATGATCAAGAGAAGGTGACAAAGATGTGTTTAAACTTGCAAAAGTAAGAGAATAGAAGAGGAAGGACTTAGACAACATTAAGTGCAATAGAAGTGATGACGAAAGGGTACTAGTAAAAGATGGCGTCATCAAACAAAGGTGAGAAAGTTACTTTCAAAAATTACTAAATGATAATTAACCTAAGAATATATGGATTGAAAGTGCCATAGATCCAAACAACACTAGACATTATAGACATGATCATGTGATTAGAATATCAGAAGTGAAAGAGGCCTTGAAAAGGATGAAATTAAGAAAGGCCATTGGGCCCAATGGCATACTAATAGAGGTTTGCAAATATATGTGAGATACTACAGTAGTATGGTTGATAAAATTGTTTACTAAGATTGTAAAATTGAGAAAAATGTTGGATGAATTAAAATAAAAGAAAATTCTCAATGATTGGAGGAAGAGCTCTATTGTACTAATTTACAAGATAAAGGAGACATATAAAGTTGCACTAATTATTGAGTATTCAAATTTACGAGCCATACCATGAAACTTTTTGAAAGAGTTAATGAGAAGAGGCTATGGCATGAGATGAGTGTATCAAAGAACTATTTTGGTTTCATACTTGGGAGGTATGGCATGGAGGCTATTTTCCTACTTAGTTAATTGATAGAGAAATATAGGGATAGGAGGAAGGACCTCCACATGGTCTTTATTGACATAGAAAAAGCTTATGATAGGGTCCTTAGAGAGTTAATATGGCAAATTTTGGGCAAGAAAGGGGTTTCATGGGGGTATATAGACATAATTAAGGATATGTATGAGGAGCGGTAACAAACGTTAGCACCACAAGTGGAGAGACTAGTGATTTTCCTATCACTATAGGATTGCACCAAGGATTGTAATTGAGGTCATACCCTATTACGTTGGTTATAGATGAGTTAACAAAACATCTGCACAAGGATATTCATGGTGCATGTTATTTGCAAACGATATAGCTTGGATTGATAAGACAAGGGAGGGCGTAAATAGTAAGCTAGAGTTATGGAGAGATGCATTAGAATTTAAAGGATTTAAAACTAGCTGAACTAAGATAGAGTATGTGAAATGAAATTTTAGCAAGGAGACGAGGAGCACCATTAAAGATTGATAACTAAGAAGTCCTCCAAAAAGACCACTTTCGATACTTGGGATCAATAATTTATGAGAGTGGAGATATTGAGACGGAGGTTGGCTAGAGAATCCAAATGAGTTGGAACAAATGGAGATTTACCTCTAGAGTCTTGTACTATTGGCATGTGCCACTCAAACTGAAATGAAAATTCTATGGGATGACTATAAGGCCAGCCATGCTCTTTGGATTAGAGTGTTGGATGGTTAAGGAACAACATGTACTTAAGATGAGCCTCATTGAAATGCAGATGTTGAGATGGATGAGTGGCAAGACAAAATTATAGAAATAGAAATAAAAACATTAGAGGAAACTTAGGTGTAGCACCAATAAGTAATAATATGAGGGAGATTAGAGTTAGATGGTTTGGACATTTCTAATAGAGATAATAGAATAGCTCTAGTTAGGAGTGAGGCCATCCAAGTTGAAGTTTTGAAAAGGACAAGGGGAAGGCCTAAAGGAATATGGATATAAGTGGTGAGAAAAGATTTAAAAACTTTGGGACTAAATGAAGCCAATCGACTTAAAATAGGAAAATAGAGGAACCAGATTCATGTGCCTACCCCTAATTGGGAAAGGTCTCGATGATGATTAAACTATGCAAATCCTAAATGTTGTAACTTATATTCAAGTGATGCATAAGCAAAGGCACACAATAAATCTATCATTGAGCAAAACAAGCTAAGATTTATTTTTCTTGATTTTCTACACAAGAAGAGGCTTTTAGATTATTTTTAACCTAATTGGCTCCTCCTCTTTTTCAAACTTGTTTTATTGCTTACTAGTTAGATCCTATCTTAATCAATCTCTTCACACCCCCCTCAGCTGCAATAGGTAATCTGAGTCATTGAGTGTGTTGGTAGAGCAAGTCGTTTAAATACCAACACAGTTGATCAAGTAGGGGCAACTAGAGTGACAATAATTTGCCTTCTTCTAAGAGGGACTCATGAGGTTGTGGGCCACTATGGGTCTCTTCTAAATGATTTTAATTTAATTTGGAGGGCTGAGGTGTGTCAGGTAATGATTAACTTAGGTGAGCTAAGAGGTGGTGGTGAAATCCACCCTTGATCTTGTAGGGATGATTGCCTTTACTAATTATTTAAACATTCTCATGGAGTTTGATCAATCATATATAACCTTAAAGCAATAAATGTGCCCTAAATATCCAAAAATAATAGTAAACTATGCAGCTACCTATATGTCATTTAATAAAGGGTTAGGGCGTCATCAGACAAGACACTATAACCCTAATAGCCTATTACAGTGCAATAAATGAATGAAGGCTATATGAATTACACTACCATCCTTAGTGCAATCTAAATTAATAATTCAACCTTAATCTAGGAAAGAAAGAGTTAGAATTTTTCACAGTGGGGTTCTGGACACAGCCTTCTCATACAAGGGTGAGACAATGTACATATCACCTCCTCTTCCAAGTTAAGATGGCTAATCCTTGACCTATATTATTACAACCCTTATTTGAATGAATCACGATTACAAAAACCACATTCACAGCCTCACTACAATTCACTCAAAAATATAAGTTGATCTATCCTAGTTCTCCTTCAAGTCCTTGTTCGAATTCCTACACATATAAAATGGAAGTGAGTCACAAAATCTAAGAGAATTAAGAAAAATATGCAAATTAATGCAACTACTATGTATGAAATCCTTAGAAATACAACTAGTGGTAAAACACTTAACTAGATTCTAACTGAAATGTTGTTGCTAGTCCTTGACAACAATGCCAAAACTATTGTGTTTTAAATTTAACATTTTGCAAGTACATGTGTCCATTATAGAATAAACAAGGCAAAAGCAGGTCGATCCCACAGGAACTCTTCAAATATTGGATTTTCACTTAAAAACCTTAAAGTTAATGTACTTTAGCCTAGCCTTTGGATTAAACAAGTAAATGAATCTCAAAATACTAACAATCTTAAACTAGAACATAAAAATTAAAGCATAAAAGTGGAGAACAAGTAACTAACTAATTAATTAAAGAAATTGATTTCATTAAAGATAATTATTTACAATGAATTGAGTATTTAATAAAAAAAGAAAAGAAATCAAATGAAATAAGAACCCCCTTAAATGGTTAGAGTGTCAACTGTAGGACTCCTTTGTTGTGTTACTTAACGAAGAACTTTACATGTCTGTTTTACCTAATATACACTAATTTACCACCAAAAAACTTCATGAATTGTATTTCTTCTACTCATTAAGGCATTGTGTTTTCTACTAACAAATTAAGAGGAAATTACTCAACATGCCAAAAGCCTTATAAAACATCAACCATGCCCATACAATTTTTTAGGAAGGAGAGACCTTAGTTGCCATAGAAAAACTGTAAGGTGGTTCTTCCATTCTGAATGTTTCCAAACTATAAAGAAAAACATAAAAATGATGCAGAAGTGAGTGTATCCATATTCTTCTCCTTAACTCTAGGATGAGAGTTAGTAGAGGAACATGCACAAAACAAAGGGATGGAAACATGGATGGAAAAAAATGATAGAGATGAGATGTTTAGGGGATAGAAGGCTAGAAGATGGTGCATGTAGCACTAAGATGATGAGAGGGTGTGTAAGTAAGAAGAAAGAAAGGGGCATGAAGGTAAAAGAAGAAAGGGCACCTATGACTAGAGGATATATAGGGTGTTGAGGAAAGGATGGTGTGTCTAGGTCTATGATGGTGGGGTGCATGGAAATAAAAATAATGGTGTGTGGAAGGAAATTAAAATATGAAGGAAAGGATGGTGTGTGGCAGTAAAATAGTGAGGAAAGAAGGGAAGGCATGGAAGAAAGATAAGAAAGGGACATCCCACTTTGGATAGGAGAAGATGGATGAAAGAAGGAGAAAGGGGTGTGTTCTACTTTGGAGAAGATTGGATGTTAAGGAGAGGTGCTTTCTATTGGAGATGCCAGATGGTTGCCACTGTGAAGGTGAGCTCATTACTACCTCTATCACATAGCTTCATGCTTCTCTCTTCAATAAGAATAGAATATGAGGCAATGGTTTAGACTCTTACCTTGACTCCAAAAGGGGTGGATGTGTAGCTCTAAGAGGAGGAATGTCAAAGTGATCTCTTTCCCTCTATTTCTCTAAGTTATTGCTTTGGGATCTGAGAGAGTGTAAGAGAGACATTTCTTTCTTCTCTTTACCTTTTCTTATAGAAAAGGCTTTAGAAAATGGATGGTTGTGATTATAAGGACAAGAAAGTAAGGATGGTTGAAATGAAATGAGAGTTGAAGTGGGGAGAGGCATGGAATACATGGAATGAGATGGAGATTATGTTGGATTAAGGAATGGAGGGAATTAGAAGGACATGTGGACATGAGATTTAGATGAGGATAGAAAGGAAAGAAAAGATAGAGAAAGGAATAAGATGGAAAGGGATAAAGAGAAAGGAGAATGAAAAGAGATTAGGTAGGATCACATGGAGTTGGAAAAGTTCAGATAGGTTGTATGGATGGTTGGATGAGTGTCCTTCTTCCTTGAATGATGGAGAAGGGAGGATGAAGATCATAGCATTCCATAGGAAGTTTCCTCCAAAATGCCTCTCGAAATCATGTTTTGATTTTAAGTCTTAACTCATAAAAGCATGTATTGATTATAGTAATTCACTCAAGGAGGTTGATCCCACAAGGAATCAAACAGATGTATTGTTAGTGGTCCTTACTTAAATTATCTAACCTAGCTAGTTAAGGAGATATTTTTCCTAAACTACAAATGGAAGATTAACACATGAAAGATGGAATTATGCTGAAACTAAAATATGCTAAACTTAACAACTGTCCTAAAAACACACTTTCTAAGAATAAGAATTTCCTAAATGAAAACTTTCTAAATTTATGACTTTCCTGATTTGAAAACTTCCCAAAAATGAAATTGAGTAACTTTCCTAAATCAAACTTTCTAAACTTGAAATTAGTACTATTGTAAGGAAACAAATCGATTACTTTCCTAAATTAAGAATTATAAACTAACTAAGATGCAAACTTGTAGACAATGGAATTTAAACTAAACTACAACTAAATAAGAAAACTAGAGAAAGCAATCACTAATCAAGCAAATAAAGGAGAACTACCCAAGTATCATGCGTATGACAGTGGAATGTCACACATGATTCATGGGGTAGGAATGTGTCTACTTAACTAGTTTAATGAGCTAGGACATGAAATCTAACTTAAGCATTGACTAAGTAATCTAACACTTTAATTGGGTCCTCCAAAAATCAAGCAAACATGAAGTATAAAGTTTTGGAAATTAAACATAATCAATCCATCAAAACAAAATTTCAGCAGCATGCTATTTTGATTATTCAATTAATAGGACATGGAAAACATCTAATTAAACATTTCTAATGCAATCAAACATTCAAGTAGTGAGATCATTAACTACTGGAAACAAATATGAACCAGAAATTCCCAATCACTTCATTAAATCAAAGCAACATCCATCAACATCTTAAGCACATACATGTAATCCAAGTCTGAAATTTGTGTTCTATTACAATGAATGCTACTTTTTCTTAAACAACCCAAAAGTACATGTTAAATCTTCTTCAATATTCCAACATCAATCCTAAGTAAGCATGCATTAAGATCAATTGAAAATCAATTAGAAAGTAAAGGCAAGCTTGAGGAACACTAAGGAAAGCGAGAAGGAAATCAAAGAAACCAAAGGAAATCAAATGGCAATGAAAAGCAAAGAAAAGAATAGATTCAAGGTGACTTTCCCTTCATTGTGACTTCAAGGGAAAAATAAAACTTGGACCTTGAATTAACAAGCATAAAGGAATTATGGAAATGGAAAAGCATTCAACTAAGAAACAATGAAAGTTTATGAACAACAAAGAGAAGAAGATCAAAAAGGAACCAACTAACCTTTAAAGGAAGAACTAAAGGACCAAGGCCTAGGCATGGAGAACACTTGGAGAAGAGCAGCTACCTTAGAGAGGATAATAGCCACCCAAGGAGAGGACGTTGAATTCTAAAGAGTAAGGGAAGACGAAAGAAAAAGAATGCCTCCTCCCTTGGAGTAGGCATTCTTTTCTTTATCTAGAAGTTGTTTACCTTGAGTCCTTTTTGAGATCTTTTATATTTTGTTTCCTAATTTTTATAGGGTGACCTAAGGTAAAGGTAAGGTGAGGATGAACTAGGAAGAGGATTGGATGGCTAGGATTAAGATATGAAGTGACTAGTTAGGGTTTTACAAAGAGGAAAGAAAGTGGGGCCTTTGGGTAAGAGTTAAGGTGGGAGACACCACTTTTTTAGGCGGGGGTGTCTCCTCCTTGTAAAAATCATGGAAGCTCTTATGAAAATGGAAATTTGGTTGGAGAGATGGGGTAATAGAGAGAGAGGGTGAGGTGGAGAGTAAACAAAATGGTGATTGGTTGGGCTAGAGAGAAATAAGGAGGGTGGTGGAGTGGAAATAGATGATTGGCTAGGTAGTTTCCTAGGAAGTGGGGTTGGATGGTTGGAATAGAAGTTTAGGAAGGTGAGAGAGTCTTGGAAAGATAGGACTAAGTGGGGATTGGTTGGAAAAGAAGTTTAGAAAGATAGGAGAGTCTAAAAAAGATAGGACTCTTGAATGGAAAGTGAAATTCATAGTGCAATTTAGTGGTGAGGTGGAAAGTGGGAAAACATGGAAAAACAATAAAAATATAGAGGTATTTTCCTATTAGTCCATATACCACCTTATCCTAGTGAATGTTTCCTCATTTATCTTCAAAATATTCCCATAAATCCCAAGGCTAATTCTTTAGATTCTCCTCCTATCATGGCCTTCCATGTAACATGGCTTATGTCGCTTGATGGCTAACTTTGAGAGCTCCATTGGCTAGGCTTCATGGCAGGCTTAGATGATTCAAATCCTTGGCTTTGGTAGTTGGTAGGATCATTAGCTTGTCACCTTAAAAATGGCTTAAGTGGAACTCATGCAAAGGTGGTGGGCTTTGAATGGCTTGCACATGGCCCACTCTGGCCACCTTTGGCTCCTTCCATTCCATTCTCATGTGATCTTAAGATGATTTGGATGCTTGGTCTCATGTTGGTATGATGACTTTTAGGCTTTGACTGATCTTTTGATCATGATCATCAATTTTCATCTTGATTGATCTCAGCCTTTAGATCATAATCGCGCTTCCCACAAAAAGTGAAAGACTCTAAGTAAATCCTAGAAAAATATGTTTGACCACAACCTTACCTCGGATTAGCCTCTGAACCTACAAAATATCAAATTTGTGATTTGTTAGGTCAGAAATGCATGTGTTATGAGTTTTGGCCAAAAACCCTATTTTACGTTATAAGTTATAACACATGGGTAACTAGTTGGTGGTTTTAATACAAAATTAGATACTTATCAAATCACATGGAATTCATTTTAAGAAAAGGATGTACTCCATCTTTCTTATGTAAACATGTTGAATCTCCTTTGCATGAAGTTTAGTATGGTGGTTAGGTTTTTAGAGTTTTTTTCTCTTTATTCCTCACCATTGGATCATACTTCACCCTAGATTGTTTGGTTGAGATTTCTTAGAATTTTTGTGTGCAAATAACATGTTTTGTAGCTCATTACTTCTCATCCATTGGATTGAGTATACCCTAGAGTGACTATATTTGATTGCATTAATGTTTTCTTATCCAAATCTCTTTCTCCACTTAATTCTTTCCTAACCCATCATTTTTCTCTCCAACTAATGGGCTTCAAGGAGTGGGACACGCATTCTCCCTTAGGAGAACATGTTTTCCTTCTAAAATAAAGGTGGGCTGCCCATGAAAAAAATCTCCATCAATGACATTCAGTTATGGTCTTCTTTGCATGGCTTCTCCTTATTGTTTTATCACTATTTAAGTGAGTTATCATTGGGTGCTTTAGAATATCAATGAGCAAGAGTAGATCTTGGCCATCGTCCCTTCAAAAGTTTAGAAGGATGTCAATTGTAGATTTCTCATAAATTGTCCCTCTCTTCACCATGTTTTTTCCTTATAATTTCTCCTTATTTCTCTCTCATAAAGCATGCTAAAGGGAGAGTGGTGTGTCTATTTCCTTGAAAAAAATCATGTAACTCATCATGTGGTCCTCTCTAGAGTTAAGTGATTGATTGAGCCAGCAAAACTTCTCTTCAAGTGGGCCTTGCTTTCTGAGTAATGCACTTTAATGTATAAACCATGCTTGTCCTCTGCTGTATATGATTTGAGCTTCACCTAGAAGATTCCCAAGGTGTTGGATTGCATGCAAGCATGGGGGATTTAGCCACCTTCTCCTTTGTTAAAGGCACCCTCCTTTGAGTGGATAAGGTTGGTCTTTTGCTTACGTTTTTGCTTGCTTTGACTTTGCTAAGGACACCCCTATAGCAATTTGACCTTCTAAACTTCTTTATGGATGACTTGTATGTCTTGATGATGCTTGGATGGTGGACTTGCTCTCTTTAAGGTTTTAATTGCTAAAAATGTGCATTTATCTCAATTGTACCCAAATCCTGTAAAATGTGAAATAAATTCTATTTGTTGGCATTTAAGGTGAATTCATGGTTAAAAATTTTAAATATAGGAATATTATATGTAATATCTCTATATATACCAGTACTGAGGAGCACTGAATTTCTAATTTGCAGCAATAGTTCTTGGTTAAAAATGGCGAGTCTTCTTCGCTCCTACGACTACCAAGGAAGATTTTTTGAATGCTTTGGTAGCTATTTTATTACAAAGATTGAAGAAGAAGAAGTGTTTGTCTCTAAGAACTACCAAATTTGGTTCCAATATGAGAGTCTCTTTTGTCAATTTGACCTTGTTCTCCTCATGCCATGGTCTTTGGTGTCTTTTGAAATATCTTGAAGTATTCAGTGAAGTCTACAATTACCAGGTGATGCAATGTACAATTACTAAGCTAAAGCATGAGGTTCTTTCCATCGTAGAAATTGAACAACTTCCTTAGCATGGGCCTCAATCAACTATGCATCTATGGTACCATTGACTTCCTTATCCACATGCCAATTCCACTACCATTTCCACTTGGCAGTCTTTTGCGTCAACCATTGGGAAACGCCAATTTCTTCTAGCTAGGCCTTGGAACTCCTCTCTCCACATGAATGTTGTAAAGTTCCTCTAGTGATTTCTTGAATCTCCCTGTGATTCTAGTTCTTTGGTTGCATGAGGATGGTATTAGAGAAAGCACAAACACAGTTGGTGGCTTTGTTCAAATGAGGAAGAGAAGCTATTGTAGAGAGCTCAAAAGAAGGAAGTACATCCTTGGGTCATATTAGTAACCCAACGGATATTTATACATCCAAAAAAGGAAAAAAAAGAAAAGAAGAGAGAGAGGACATTGGCCTACTTCATCATGCTTAATATTTGGTAATTACATGCGATTTGAAGAGTGTGGGATTGCCATCTTCAAATGCTATAATCCAACCAAAATAGATATTGAGAAAAGAGGGATTGTAGTTTATGCATGCCAACTTTAGTGATTAATCAACAGAATCTCAAATAATGCACCCTCCTCATGCATGCACACAACTAACCAAGAAGAGCAAAAATGGTAACAGAATGCATAGGTGTGCATGAAAACTTTTCTTGAGTGCTTGCCAATTCATCCAATCCACTACTGACCATTGAGAACTTCAATCCAAGAAATTATATTAGTTGGGCTCAATCCATTAAATTAATTGTAAAAGGAAGCAAATAAGATGGGATACTTGGATGGAAGCACAGAGAAGCCAACTAATCCTATAGTTGTTAGAAAATGAGAAGCTACGAATTCTAGGGTTGTCTTGGATGATTTGTTCATTGCAGGCTAGTATTGGGAGGACATATATGCTCTTAGTGACTACTTAAGAAATTTAGGAAGATGTGAAGAAGGCATACTTCAAGAGAGGTAATGACAACCTATATTTGATCTTCCTAAAGCCATATGGAACACAAAGCATGACAGTTCAGATGTCACAACATACTTCACCAATAACATGTGGCAAACTCTAGCCTGCAATTGTGGAAAGATGTCTATGGAATGTAGACAATCTATTGAGGGAGATAGGATTTTTGTTTTTCTTGCAAGTTTGAATTCATAATTTGACTAGGCATGTTCCTTAGTGTTTGGAAGGACTATCCCACCACTCCTAGATGAAGTGTTTTTCATGGTGCAAAGTAAGGAAACTAGCAAGGCTGCAATGATGAAGCATAAGCCTCAAGATTTGTCTATGGTAAACTATAAGGACCAAAAGCCATACAATAAAGAAAGCAAAGACCCCAAAGATGATATATGGTGTGATAAGTAAAAAAATGATGTCATACCATTGACACTTGTTGGGAGATACATGGGAGACTAGATCAACATAAAAATGAAGGAGGTTGGAAATGGTAAAGCTCACATGGTTGAGGCTCCTTAGAGAGGAAGTGGAGCTAGCACTATGTTTAGTGCTAAACAGATTACAGAACTCAAACAAATGCTATTTCCTAGACCATTAGAGGCATGTGTCTTCAAAGTTGGTAGCTACTATATTTCATTATGAGTCATATCTAACACTGCATGCATTTCTTGGATTATATATTCTAGAGCCCCTCACAATATGATAAGTGATTTGACACTAATTTATCATATATACCACAATTTTTGAACATAAAATAGTAATAATTGATGATGTGAAAGAATCATTAGTGGTTGAGAAAGCTACCATCAAAGTTTCATTTGACCTTACTTTAGTTTTTGTATTATGTGTTTTGTAAGTTATCTCTTAATTTGATCTTACTGAGCGAACTAGTTAAAAATCTTAAGGGTTTGTTGTGTTTTTCTACGTCTAGATGATTCTTTTAGGATCAAGTTTTAATAAAAAGGATTAGACTTGCTAAGGAAAGAGGCCAATAAGGCTGAGAAACACCAGCCACCTATCGCAGTGCCTGAACACGAGACAAAGATATCTAGTTGTGGCATTGATGGTTGGATCATCCTTCATTTTCTATGATAGAAAAATGTTTACTAATCATTGTCATGATCTAGATGAATCCAATTTACATTGCATTGTACATAAGATGGCTAAGCATCATTGTGTCCCATACCTTATTAGTATAATATAGCATCTACTTTGTTTGCAATAATTCATTCTAATGTTTGGGGTCCTTATCATGTTGAAAATGTCCTTGGCCATAAATGGTATGTCACCTTTATTAATGAATATCCTTATTTAACTTGTGTCTACTTGATGAAAGAGAATCCAAAGTAACTTGCTTACCAACTTTCATTCTATGATCCTTACTCAATTCAATATGCAAATCAAAAGATTAAATAATGACCATAGGGTGAATACCTTGCAAGACCATTACAATAGTTCTTTGTAGAAAACAGCATTCTCTAAACCATATCATGTGTAAGCACTCCTACACAAAATGTGTTTTTAGAAAGAAAGAATCATCATCTCTTAGAAGTTGCTAGGAGTCTTATGTTCAACAAAAATGTACCTAATCTTTTTGGGGTTATCTAGTTTTTACAACCACTTATCTAATCAACAGGAATTGTATCTTTGGTCTTGGCTTACAAATCACTTCAAGGGTTCTAAGACTCTTCTCCCACTTTTCATCATACCAATGATCTTTCTTGGTTGTGTCTCCTATGTCCATCTCGAGGGAGTTGTGAAACTAGAACCTTAAGCTGTAAAATGTCTCTTTTTTGGATACTCTAGCAATAAAAAAGGTTACAAGTGCTATTGTCTATAATAACTAAAATTATTGTAAACATCATGCTATTGATAAAAAATAAAATTTTCATTTCAATTATAAAACATTATTTTTTATATCTAGTTAAATGCATAATATGAAAGCCATTGGTGGGGAAAGATAGGGAAGAGATATCCAATGACACAAGCACGCCTTAAATTTGACCAACAAGGATTGATATACTCATAATTTCTACATTTAATATTCTTAGAAATTATCTTTTTAACCTTGCAATTACTCAATTTATCATTAATTAGGACTTATTTTATATTTTGTATGATTATGGTAGAATTAAGAAAAGTTTACATTTTCTGTGTTTTGAAGCTCTAAAAGAAAGCTAGTTCATCATCTGACAATTTCTCTAATTCACATTTCAAAAGTCACACATATGTCATAGACAAGTGGTAAGATTAAGCCAATCAACATTTTGGATGGTTAATCAAGCTCAGATTGAAATAGATGGTTCAGATCATTCCAAGATGAATTTAAATGATCAAGATCAAATCTAGAAGACAAAAGGCCTAAGTTTTAACAATTTCCAAATATAGAGGGTGTCCATATCATTTTTATCACATTCCAAGATATCACATTTTGAAAAGGACCATTCACATGGGTCCCACACCCTCTCTTACTATGGGCCCACCACTTGTAACTAATTGAAAATGAGGTGTGATATTGTGGTCTGAGATAGCATGGATGACTAGGATTGGAGCATGATGTGGTAATTTATAAATGGAAAATGTGCAATCATGGTGTATGATGGAATTAGCAAGTTGGAAGCATGTTAGGATGGTTTCCTAAATTGGAAACCGAACAAAAGGAATTTCAACAAGTATGGGAAAGTGATGCTGTTACAAGGAGAATCATTTGCATAAGTTGTTAGGAAACAATTTCCTAATAAGGTAACTAATAGAGGAAAGGTATATCTTTATATAAGTATGGCTTACTTAAGTGGCATAAGACAGAGAAAAAAAGAGAGTAGGAAACTATAGGTTCTGCAGCAAGTTGGGAACTACTCAAAGAGAGTAGAACATTTTTCTCTTTCTCTTGGCTAATGGCTAAAAGGCTGATGTTAGTTGACTTCTTGAGATGCTAGAGAAGGCTTTTCGATAGGCTTCCAATCAGTATAAGAAGAAGGATAAGGTAGAAAGAAGAAGATTGCTTGTGGCTTGCATAAAAATATCAGTAGGAAACACCTGCCAATTTCTCTATATGCAAGTGTAATAACCACCATTTTTTCTTGTTCTATAGCTTCCAATTCATCTAAGCTATTGTTATAAGTTGTATGATCAAGAAATTTTTTCACTTCAATAAAGATTTCATCATTGATTCATCAATTTTCTCTATTGCTCTATTTTTTGTTTCTACAAAAACCATGCTTTGCATTAGGATTTTCTCTTTAATTTCCATTGTTTCTTCAGTTTTTATTGATCTAAAGCTTTCCTAGGATTCCTCCTCTTATCTTAGATACAAGTTTGAAATATTTTCCAATAAAAATTCAAGTTCAAAAGTTCTTCATTGAAAATTAGTAATAGGGTCTACTCTTGTTTATGCAAACTCGGTTACTAACTTGATAAAAATATGAAAAATCTACTTAATATCATTGAAATCTTTTGGTTCCATATGATTCCTAGGAACAAAGTTTCACAAATGAATTCAACCTAGAATCAATTGAAATCTTAAAGGAAAATCACTAGGTTAAACATGCAGGTTATTGATTTTCTTGGTGAAAACAATAAATTTTCCTGATACATCAAATTGCTGCTATCACTCGCTTGTGACATTTATCTCTTTATAGCAACTGTGATTCATTCTTATTTATGGATTCTTATTTTTCATTTATTCTAAGGGAATCATATAAGTTCTTTATCATGGTGTGAATTTCTATCAAGTAGCTACAGATTTATCTCATGGAATAAAATTTTTCTTAATGTTTTTAATATTAAAAGTAACACTAGTGACACTCATGCTATTATTTCACTATTGCGATAGCAGGTTTTTCTTCATTTTTTTTATTTTTTTTTTCTGATCTAGTGGAAGGTGGAGTAGAGATTCTTAGGATGAGTTGATATGTAATACATCAAGTGATTGCTAAGGGAGCTATTTTAATTTGGGAAAATTTTCATGTTATTTGCTTTAGTTTATCTTATAGTTTTTCATTCTGTGTGAAGATCAACAATTGATAGTTAATGGAAGTTTGTTATTGTAATTTAGCTACTATTTTATTTATATTTTTGAGTGATTTTCATGATTTAAGTTCTAGATTGTTAGTGCAGTTTTTATTCATGTTTATAGCATAATTTAGCATTTATTTTCCAAAGTATTTAGTGATAGATTTAGGTTAGAATTCCATTGACTTTTAATTTTTTTTTGTCATTAAACTTAAATGTATTTTTATTGTTAGTTCTGGGTACCTAGATCTTCCATCTAGGGTGAGGATGAAACCACATTAAACTATTACTTCTATTCATATGTAAGAAGTCATTAGATTTAGGAATTTTAATAATCAATTTTCAAGGGTATGTTACATGAAAATTGATATATCAATTAATCTTGAAAATTGATAATTAAAATTCCTAAATCTAATGACTATATTAACATGTGTTAAACTAAATCAATGTTTCTTAACATATATTAATGTGTTTTGAACTAAATCAATGATTCTTATATATGAATGCTTAATTATTAATGTGGTGGATTCCAAAACCCTAAACATTCATAATTTGGTTAATTTATTTTTTACTGTAATTGACAATTAGTTGTAGGTTCTTAGTTATTTCCCATTGCCAAGCTAAGTTTGAATAATTTGAGTTAGAATTTGATTAGTATTTCTAAATTTCTAATTAAGTCTTCTTGGGATTGACTTGTACTTGCACTTCTATACTTCCATGTACTAGTGTACTTGTGGAAATTTTAAAACAAGTACAAGGACCCATATTATAGTCATGCTAAGTACACAAAATTGTAATGGTACTTCTCTTAATTTTGACTAAATGTTCCCTAATAATGTGGGAACTATATTTCAGACATTTTCTAATGGAGGGAGGTCCATGGTTTAAGTTCATAAACATAGGAGAAGAGATTAGAACTAAGCTAAAAAGTGAGACACCATATGTAATGGAGTAATTTACCTTATTTTTAATTTGATTTTGACTATTGATGTCCTCAAGCACTAAGTGTTGCACATTTATTATTGAACTTTACATGTATAATTGAGTTGTGAATGATAGAACCATGGGAATGTTTTTAAATAACATGGACTGTTATGGGACTTAGGCATGAATATAGTTTTTCTTGCATCTAATGTTTGAATGGTTAATACTCGAGTATTATTTGAAACAATTTTATTAAAAAGATTATCTATATGAATTGTTTTGTAAAAGAAATTTTCAGATTAGGAATCCTAACTTTTAAAGTAAATTTAATTTCTAAAAATTGTATTTTAAAATCCTAGGGAATTATAGGTTGTATCACAGCCTAGGTTTATGCCATCAAAGCCAACTTATTTGATGGGATGTTGTCCATAGTCAATAAAATAAGAAAACTTATAGTTTTGGTATTACTAGAAGAACTTGTAGATCTAGGGCAGGAAGGAAAAACAAAAAGAAGATAATTCACATTAGATTAAACTACCCTTGGGAACATATGCCACCAAGGAGACAAGTAGATGCAACCTCAACACTTGTTGCGCACCATTCACTAGTTTTACCGGGATAGGGGGTGTAGTAGGTGGAGTTGTCTATCTCTGAGTGCAGCACTTGGGATAGTACCTACAAAATCAATGTCAGGAAACACCAAATGGAGAGTCAGGAGCTCCAGGTGGAAACACCCATAGTGGAGACAACCTATGGGACAGATTCAAGAAAATGGCACTGTCATTCTTTAGAGAAGATGCATGCAATTTGGCTAAGTCACGTATGTTTAAGGTGGGGAAAGTTTGAGAGCAATATATGTCCTTGAAGATAAGAAGGTAGTGTGGCAGACAATGTAGTAGACTTACTTCAAGGGTTTTTAGGCTTTTACTGGGAGGAATTTAAGATTGTTTTCTTCAATAAATATTTTTTGCCTCATATTTAAAGATAGAAGGAGAAAAAATTGTAGAGTCTAAAATAGGGAAACATGATTGTAATCCAATATGAGAATAAGATTACCAGACTTAGGAGATTTGCTCCAAATGTCTGCACTACCAGTGAGAGGGCTATTTATGAGTTTGTCAAAAGTTTGAATTATGGACTAAGGAGTAAGGTCCTTTATGTTGGCTAGAGCAGTTGAGATGGCTTCTGTTTTTGAGAAGGACTACAAATGGGTGTAGTAAGAGAAAAATGAGAAGAATGTTAGTAGTGGTCAATGTTTTGGTAAGGAGAAGAGGCCTGTATAGTCTTCAGGGTCATTGCAACCATAGAAGCACCAATTTGACAATTGTAGGAAGGCATCTGAGTCCAGACTGTGCCAATGGT
The DNA here is from genome assembly GCA_035236585.1 of Warburgia ugandensis. Lineage (NCBI taxonomy): Eukaryota > Viridiplantae > Streptophyta > Magnoliopsida > Canellales > Canellaceae > Warburgia > Warburgia ugandensis. The sequence continues at coordinate 31,157,086 of CP141136.1, forward strand.
ATAGGAGGTAACATCCAAGCAAACCCTACCAAAAGAGGAAACGAGAGGAAGAAGCTCCAAAAAGACCCAATCCCCAAGAGCTAAGGATGAGTATTTTCCATCACTTTAGGGCAGGAAAAAGTGTCAAATTCCATGGTGGAAGGTATTCTTCTTATTCATGATAGACCTGCTAAAGTTCTTTTGATATGGGTTCTACACAGTCCTTCATATCCTATGATTTTGCGTCATGTGTGAAAAGTCAAATTTAGAACTTAAGGTTAGATGACTTCGTTAGGAAAGTCCATAGGTGCACATAAAGACCTTCAAGATGTACTAGCCATAGTTGAGGGAAAATGAATATGGATGCTGACTTAATTCTCCTCAACGGACTTTAATGTCATCCTAGGATGAGCTGGTTGGCTTTATATTGGGTGACTGTAGACTGCCGTAACTATAAGGTCACCTTTGATATTTAGAGAGAGGTGACAATTGCTTTTCAAGGAAGATAAGACTTCGCAAGAGCATGTGTCATCTTTATTAACAGGGTGGCAAGACACATTGCTAATGGATGTCACACATTTTTGGCCAAAAATGAGATCGTAAAGGTTATTAAACCTAACTTGGAGGAGGTGGTGATGTATTTTCTAAGGATTTGCTAGGACTAATACTTAAAAGAGGGATAGACTTCACTATCTAGCTTATACATGGCACTACTCCATCATACTGAATGGCCCCAACATAATTTGAAGAGTTGAAGAATCAATTGCAAGAACTTCTAGATAATGGATTTATGTAGCCTAATGTTCATGATGTAGCTTTAAAATTACTCACAAGCACACAAATTAAAGTAGTATTGCACATGAGAGGGGTTGATACCACGAGGAATCTCAAAATTTGTATGTTGGATGGATCTTATTTAAAGTGCTTAACTTCATCCAAGGAGAAAGATTGATTGAATATGAATTCAAACTAGAGAAGTAAATGACAAAAGAAAGGAAATATACATGAAATTAGAAACTATAATTAAAAGAAAGTTTCCAAAATTAATGCTATGCAATGGAATTTGAAACTAACCTAACTAACATGTAGTCAATTAGAGGAAACTAATGCAAAACTAGAAAGAACTAATTAAGCAACTTAAGAACACTACTAAAAATGACACTTTCCTAAAATAGAATTAGAAACTTTCTAAAAATAGAAATTTCTAAAACTAAATTAGAAAACTTTCTAAAACTAAACCAACTTGCAAAAACAAGTAAATAATGAAATCTAACTAGATTTAACAAGAAATTAGAAAACATGCATTTAAATGGAAACTACAATGAAGGAAACTTTCTAAATTTAACACTTTCTAATCCTAAAGTTTTCTAAAGATGGAACTTTTCAACACACAAATAGGAAACTTTCTAAGCATAAAATAAGATGCAAAAAAATAAATGGAAAATTTGAAAACAAGATTAAGCAACTAAATTAACAATGATTCAAAAAGGAAAGTAACCTAGTACTATGCCCATGATCCATGGATTGTGGGAATGGTTCCTAAGTTGAAAGATGACCAAATTTGATACTTTAAATGCAAACTAACATGCAACCTAAACTATGAACTCAATAAAAAACTTAAAAAGCTAAATTTTTATTTAAGAATTCAAGAAATTAAGATGTTTTGTGTTAAGTAATCAATTTTGGTCAAAATACCCTTAGTTTAGCATTTAATTAGATCGTCTAAATAATTAATTTGGTAATTTTTGGAAAGAATGTGAATTTTAGCTTAAATTGATCATCCAACTAGTAATTTATTAAATGTAATGGTCAAATAAACATCTGAGCTAAGTAGATGCTTAATGTATAGTTTAGATGACTCTAATATAGTCTTATATTTTGTAGATCAAATAGATCGTGGTTTAGAGGGCTAATTCTATGGTGCAGATCAGTTGGATTGGATATTAGATGGCTCAAATTGTGTTGTTTAGTGTCAAATCAAGAATCAACAGTACAAATTATCCAAAAGGGAATTGAATGAACTAGATTAATCACAAAGCAAGATGGGATGGTTTCCTAAAAGAAAAGAATTTCTAATTAGAGGAAAGGACATCATGGATAAGATTTCTTAAATAAGAGATCAACTTTTGAATGAAGAGTTGCATAATTAAATGGGTAGAAGTTTCCTAGTGGGAAACTATCTCTTCACCATAAGGAAAGTGGGGGGAGAATAAAATTAGAAGTATGAGGAAGATATATAGGAGGAGAAAAGGGAACCCGTGATGGGAGCTCGGAGGAAGACTGTTTTTTTTTTTTTTTTTATATAAATCTTTTTATTGTCATTCTTCTCTCCTTATCTTACTCCCAATCTCCCTCTCGATTCTATCACTCATGCTCTGCCACTTTGTTTCATTTTTTTTTTTCTCTCTCTGTCATCTCTTTTTCACCACACTTCCCTTCATCTCCCCTGTCAACCTGTTCCTTTCACAGCCACCACAGCACATCATCTTCCTCTTTCCTTTCACTCTTTGCTCTCTCATTATCTCCCTCTCTATTTCACCGTTTTGACCAGTGCAACCTGTTTGGCAAGCTAGGCTGGTCATTGTTCTCTTCTTCCAGCCATCTTCCCACTTTCTCTCTCTCTCTCTCTCTCTCTCTCTCTCTCTCTCTCTCTCTCTCTCTCTCTCTCTCTCTCTCTCTCTCTCTCTCTCTCTCTCTCTCTCTCTCTCTCTCTCTCTCCCAGACCACACCAAACCACCTTATTGCTCCCTCCCCCTTCTCTTCCATCACTAGCTAGTCTCCACTCCATATCACTAGTCAGTTCCTCATCTATTTCCTTGTTCTCCCCATCTGCTCTCCACCATCTTCCTTTGTTCTCCATCATCTTCATCATCTGCCCTTATGTCATTGCATCAGCTACGGACACAACACAAGCAGGCCAACCTGACTACTTCATCTGATCACCGGCAATCCCAATCATTGCATCATCTGTCCCTATTCTCTATCCCGACAAGCACCATCTAGCACTAGCATCATCACCGTTCCCCCCTCTCCAGTGCAGATCGGCTAAAAATCTCCGTCTTCCTCTGTTTTTGTCTAATTTTTCTATTTTACGGGATAAAGAAGGAACTTTTAGTGAAAATTCCAATTTTTCCCATAGCACAATAATTTCAATTATATTTTCATCTTGTTACTGTTACTGTTCTTATTCGTATTCATATTCTATTCTTGTTTAGCTTATCTTTATTCTGTGTTAGTCCATGATCAATCCAGGAACTGTTTTATCCATCCCTGTTTAACCAAATCAATGGTTTTGCTTTAATCACAGGATATCTTCAATTTCTTATTAGTTTCACATCTAATTTTTAATCAACTTCTAGATCTTGTTTTTAGGACATTTTATAGCTTGTTTATCATTCTAGACCTTCAATATGAGATTCAGAAATCAGATCTAAGCTTTTAAAACCCAAAATTCTTATCTTGACCATATCTTTGAAATTTTAGAGAATCTACCTAATCCTTCCATTAGATCTTTAATTAGAAGCACTAAAAAGAGACTGATGAAGGCTGATTGAGATAGAGGATACCATATTTGAAGAAAATAATGTGATCAAGCTAGGGAAGTAGATTCTTCTTTTTTATTATTATTAATTTCCTATCTTTTTGAGTTGGACCTCCATAATTTTCATTTATTAAATATATTTGAAGTTTGTTGCACTTTCATTTAATTTATGTCACTTATTTTTAATTTTTAAACAATTAAATTTCATTTAAACTACAAATTGTTAAGGTAAGTCCCTATGGGGTTGACTTGTGCTTGCATACGCTACACTACAATAGCCCGTGCACTTGTGGTAAAACAACATTTTGATGGTTGGTAACAAAGCATAAAGATTAAGGAGAAAAATTCTAGATTTCAAGTACTTAACAACATCTACTGTAATCAAGAATATAATGCAACTGAAACAATAAATTTTATGCAAGAGAATAACCCAGATCTAAAGTAATTTTATGAAAGAAACATTTTATAATAAGAATACTAAAATAATTTTATTGAATTATTGACAAATTACATAAAAAAACTATGTGCATAATACATGTATGAAATGTAAAAATTCCACCTAATTCATGGACATAAAACTTGATCCAAAACACAAATATAACTCAATCCAATGGTTTCAAAATAAAGTAAAATAACATGCAAGTGCTCAAGAGATAATTTAAGAGAAAAGAAACTAAAAAGATGGCTGGAATGATGAACTAACAAAGAAAAAACACATAAAATGAAACCAGCACTAAGAAAAAAACATGGAATCCTAAGATGGGTGTCACTACCAGGGAAGATCTAACTTGAATCTTGAGAGAATAATCAAGAAAAACTAATAAAAGGGAAGCAATGAAAAGAGAGAAAGCTAGGTGGAAAGAGGAGTGTAGAACTAGAAAGCAAAACAAAGGGAAACCAAAGCAATGAAACTAAAACAATAAAAGCAAATTACTAACCTAAATTGGAGAGAAAATAACCAGAAATCCAAAGGGAGAATAGAATCAAAGAAAATCAAAGTCCAACTCCAAGGATCACCAAGCAAAGAGTGCAATGTTCCAAGGTTGTCTCACCCAACCTCTACTATGGTAAAAATGTGGGAACTATGGGGAATATATAGATGGTAGGTTTCTAACTTAGGAAAGGGTTGAACCAATTTGGAAAGTAGATCTAGATCTAGGGTTTTTAATAAGGATTGGTAGGTGGAAGATGATGTAAGAAAGAGATGCATGGTTGGCTGGTTTCCTAATTTAGAAGGGGGAGAGGCATCATTTTCCTTAGAAGGTAAGTGGATCTCCTTCCCTTCTATTTGGATGATGAGTGGTTGATGGAAAAGGAAAGAAAAAAGAAGAAAAATAGTAAGGAAAGATGGAGAAAATTCTAAGTTTTATGTGTTATGAATGGACTTAGATCTAGGGGTTTCTTAATTAGGAAACCACTTGATATTGGCAACTAAGTAGGGGGATTCTCTCTAGAAAGCTAGCTCCCTCCTTAAGTAAAAAATGTGGAACCCTAGGGTACCCTAGGGTGGATTTAGGTTAGGAAAGTGGTGTTTTCTCTCTTGTTGGGTCCTCTTAATACATGATCATATTACCTTTCACAATTATCTCTACAAAAGTCCCTTAAAAATCACATGTTAACCTAAGATAGTTGCTTGAATTGATGCCCCAATTGTGTTGCTTCATGTGGCATTCATTTGTTGCTTGATAGCTCATTCCTTGGTGGCTTAAGTGGCTTCAATCTTAACTTCAAGGCTTGAGTAGCTTGGCTTCCTTAGGTTTTCTAGTTGGACTAGGAAACCTCATGTATTGCTCCCATTCTCATGCAAAGTGGAGGAAATGCTTGACTTTTTGCATGGATGATTTTTTATCACCTTTGCTTTCTTTTAATTTCTTACAATGGCTCTTCCTTGAAACCCTTGGGTAGGGGTGCACTGCCCCTACACCCTCAGTGAGCTAACCACGTAGTTAGACCTACAAAAAACTCTGGGAAGCATAATATAGGCTAGGGGACCAACTTCTCACTTCTTACAAAAAAGAAAAACCCAAATTAAATCCTAGAAAATTATGACAATTCACAAACTTAATATGGATTAGCTTCTAAACCTAAAAAATAACAAACTTTTGAATTATTAAGTCAGATATGCATGTAGTATGAATTTCTCTAGAAAACCCTAGAAATAACATTATATTTTATAACACATGAGCTACTAATTGGTTACATATTATGAAAAATTGAGCACTTATTATTTCAACATGAGGAGCACCGATTCTCATTGTCAAGAAGAAGGATGGGTCAGTGAGACTATGGATTGACTACAGATGCTTAACGGAGTCACAATAAAGAACCAATATCCTCTATCTTGGAGAGATGGCCTATTTAATCAGCTTCAGGTAGCCAGAGTCTTACAAGATCACCTGGAGGTCTGAAGAAGATATCACTAAGATAGCATTCAAGACCAGATATTGACATTATGAATTGAGGCTAATGTTGTTTGGATTGGCAAAAGTTCCAATCACATTTTTGGATCTCGTGAATAGGGTGTTCAAACCATTTCTCGATAATTTATCTTTGTACTTGTGGATGACATTCTTATTTATTCAGAGAGTTTAAATGAGCATTAGAAACACTTGCATATGGTGTTGGATACACTTAAGACACATCAATTATACACCAAATTCAGCAAGTATGTATAAAAAGTACTTAATTAGGGGCCTGTGTGTTACAAAATATAGTTTTATCTCAGTGTTTTCCCAAAATTTTTAGAACACATTTATTTTTGACCTAATAATTCAAAATTATGATATTTTGGTGGGTCAAAGGTTGATCTAGAGTATGTATATGAATAATCATATTTTTCTAGGATCTAATTAGAGTTTTTGACCTTTTGTAGGAATCAAGATGGTAATCCACTGACTGAGATTGATCAACAATAAGAATTTGAGCCATTCATGAGGTTTCCTAGTCTAACTAGGAAACCTAAGAAAACTAAAGCTGGAATTTCATTGATCTATGTGTGATCAAGGTCCAAGATCATCTCTAGGAAAGCAAAGAAGCAATTGGAAGAGCTAAAAGGTGATTCAATGGGCCCATGCAAAGCTATGCATTTCCACCACTTTTGCTTGGGAGCCATTCAAGACACCTTGCCATATAGGTCATGAAAAAGGGTGATAGGCTATAGAAGTCAACCAAGCTATTAAAGTGAAGGGTGTGAGCCATGAAGCCAAGCCAAATGAGCCCTCAAAGCAAACCATTCAAAGCTACATGGAATGATATTATTGGAGGAGGATTTCACTCAATTGTCCTAAGCTAAAATTGGATTTTCAAAAGGATAATTAAGGAATATTTGGGTGAAAATCATTTTAGGTAAGTATGCATGTGGACCATTGGGAAGAACCCACATACCATCTTTCCTTTTCCACTTCTTTCCTACCTTATTTCTCTCTTCACCTCAATCCATTTCATTCCACAATTTTCTTCAAGGGGAGACACACCTTCCTAAGAAGGAGGCATCACGCACCTTTTTAAAATCACTCCTAACTTCCTACAGTGCCACCTAGCCAACCAACAATTCACCTTCCACTTTCCACCTTTTCCTCCTTCTCTCTCTCTCTCTCTCTCTCACTCTCTCTCTCTCTCTCTCTCTCTCTCTCTCTCTCTCTCTCTCTCTCTCTCTCTCTCTCTCTCTGTATATATATATATATATATATATATATATCCTTCTCCTTCTAATTCTCTAAGCCCTCCATAATTTTTACAAGGGGGTGACTCTCCCTCCTAAATAGATGGTGCCTCCCACCTTGCTCCCCTCTTAAGTTCTCTCATTAGTTGTCCTATGTTTCTAACTTGATTGCCCAATCCTTCCATGCTAACCTCTTTCTAAACTCATACACCCCACTCCTCTTAGGGTTCTTTTAGAAGGAAACAACCACATATAAAATACTTAAGGGTTTCCCCTTAAAATACATACGGGGACGAGGAAAATGCACCCTCCTAAGAAGGAGGCATCTACTACAATGGATTTGTGTGCTTGCGAGTAAATTAAAACATATACCAAGTTTTTAGGGCCATTGCTGGGGAATCGCCACAAATTTGTGCTGGATCTTAATTTAGACTATTTACATCTTGTCAAGTTTAGGTTGCACTAGATTAGGGTTTTTCATCAATTTTTGCTCTTATAGTTAATTCCTCATAAATTGACCAAATCTTCTTCTTCTTTTTTGTGTGTAAGGGAAAATTGGCAAAGGAGTAGTGGTGATCCTATGAGCCAAAGCTTCATCACATTAGATTAGGGTTTTATTACTTTCTTATATTAGGGTTTTGAGTGAGACTTGTAGTGAGGCCCATTGCATTTTAAACTTTATTATTCAATTTTAAATGGGTTGCATTAATATAGGACAAGAGTGGGGTATGATGGCCCACCCTTGATTGTCATAAAAAACGTCACTGTAAGTATCCCTCACTCTAATTTTATTTTTCTAGTGTAGTTGCATTTAGTATAATTTGAATCATTGATGGTAGTGTAACTCATATAGAATAGGATTATTCATGATATTTGTTACATTTTTTCCCAAGACTATTGCATTAGTTGTGCACCTATTTAACAAAGGTTAGGCTAAGTTTGGCTATAACTAAGACATAGGTTGTATGGTTATAGTGTCTCATCTGTTGATGTATTTGACCCTATGTTAGATAGCATAAATGTAGGCACTAGTTTGCTTTTTCTTGTTTTTCATTGCATGTTTAAAATCTTTATTGTGGAATGGATCACAATCATAGTAAGGGCCCCATAGGAACCCTCATAAGATAAGGATTAAATCTCATCACCGGATCTTTGGCCCACATAGGTAAATCAATCAAATTCCTTGTATGTTTACGATCTCAACCCTTGAACATAATTTAAATTCAAGTAGAAAGAGACCTAGGGTTTTGAGCTCATAAAAACCTTTTTGAAGGGTTAGATCTATTATCACTCCAGTGGCTTTTGAGCATCATAGTTATAGTGGGTATTCAAAATCCAAGTGATTTTTCCGTGCCTTTCATTGATGTAGGTTGAGGTCTAAATGCCTCCCAACCTGAGAATTGTATTAACCACTTTAAAGTAAGAACTAATTGGTAAATGGTAGTCTAGCTTAGATAAAAGGAAGAGTTGTCTAGATTTAGATCTAAAGGCCACCACCCTACACAATATCAAAGATAATCTAACGTGCTCTTTAGCAAGATATTAGGATTGGTTGTACATTATTTAGATCTAGGAGTAACATTTAGGTTGTATCATATAGTTAGGTTTTTCATTAATTTCACATAAAAAAAGTTCTCATTTGTTGTGTACAATGATTTATTTTGTTGTCTATAAAGATTGAGTACAATGATCTATCTAGCAGGGAATAGTCTACCATTAATGTCATACTATTTCACACCTAAGATGTTACATTATGATGATATGTATGAGATAGAGATGATAGGTACTCCTAATTTGTCTGATACATTTGATAGAATTGCTATTGTGAAGGAGAGAATGGAAAGTTTAATGAATAGTTTCAATGCTTTTAGGCTAGAAACTAAGTCATATCAACAACCTCTATATGAAAATTCCCACATCTATTCTAACCCACAATATCCCACTACTTCATGGCCATCGAGCTCCAACTATATTGAATATTATCAGGAGCTAGTGGATGCAGCCACTACATTCACACACCTTAACAATAACTACTATCCAATGACAACCTATCAAAAGTATAATGGATGGGGTAGGTATCATTCACAACCATGGTCTTAGGATTCCCAATATAGGAAGAACATTATGGTCTCACCCTAATCCACCTCATTAGAACTATCCAGGTTATCAAGAACAACCATCATGGGTTCAACCTACTAAGACCATTTCTAGTTCCCAAATGCAACTGCAATACTAACCTTATGAGTCATTTCCTCTTCAACAGGAGGAACAATCATTAGAAGAGATTGAAAAGGATCAAAATCTTGCTATAGTTAATAATTGGCTAAGGAAATGAAACAAATGAGGGATGAGAGTAAAAACCTTAAAAATAATTTTAAGGTAGGAATTAGAATATATTCTTGTGACACCCCGAGTTTTTATAATGCTTTTAAAAAACTTTTTCGAAATGCGAGGTCCCTTGTTTGAAAGTTCCTTTAAAAAATAAAGTAGTAGAATATTTTGTTCATTGAAAAGTGTTTTTGAAAATGTCAAGTGTCATTTCTATAACAAACACAAGGATTATATAGTAGAATGAGTGTCTCATTCTTACCAAAAATCTAGCAGAGTTTCCTTTATTTTTCAAACATATGATCATTTAACACATGCATGCGGAACACCTAATAGAAAATACAAATAATTTTTGTTGTTTTCAAAACAAATAGATACAACATATCGCATCCCAAAACCTCTAGTCACAAGCATATCACAATACATTCCATTAAATAAAAATGAATTGACTACATGAAAGTAAATATACATACACCTTCTCTAATAACTCATGAATTAAACCCCAAGATGTAAGGTGGACTCTTAAGATATTGAAGTTCCCTATCTTCTATAATGATAGCTTTGTAGTTGTTTTTACGTCCTCAACTCAACTTGTTCGTCCTTCCATTATAATTCTTGAAATCTGAGACATGTCTCTACAAGCTTGTGCTTGTGTAGGTGGAGAAAAGGTTATTATTTTGGCATGCAATTCATGATTTACATTGAAAAATTAATCATATCAAAACAAAATCATGTTAGGTTAAATACACGCTCAAGTTAAAAACCTAAGCTTTTAATTCATGCATTCTATGAAATCAATTCATATGTCCTAAGCAAATTAGTTGATAATTCCTATGTATTTAAAAGTTATGAAAGTATCATACATTATTCCTTTTTAGTATTCATCCAAGCAATCCTACGTCATTATCATTTAATGATTCTTCATTCATACAAGAACTCTTTTTCACACATACCCATAATCATTCAGTTCCATTCATAACATATGATATTTTAATATTATTCCTTATTCATGTACACATGTATCCATCTCACATACTTTCTTAATTAGTTTAAAAGAATCGACATATATACATTGATATATATATATATATATATATGCATCAAAATCCATTGATGAAAGTCATCGTCTAAGGACATAAATGTTGGTAGGAACTATGTTTACATGATTTTATTAAAGTATGCATAATATCAGGAATGCTTAAGTTTAACAATAACTTCAAGTGTAGCACAATTATAATAATGTTTGGAAACATCCAAGAATTATTTAAGATATAAGTTCTCATGAAAAACTTTGGTCTATAAACCCTCGAAAATAAAGAATACGATAGAGATGCTTAGATAAAGAAAATTAATCAAAGTTTGCACAATCATGCTTGTGAAAGTACTCATGCTTGTGTGCAAGGCGACCCTTTAAGTTTTGCTATGAGGACACTAGCACACCTATCCTACCAGTAGTGACCTCCCTTCTGTCACATCATATACGGCCCAACACTCCTGGACATCAACAACACATCAAACAATGTCCAATGCTCCTGTACAGGGTCCAACACTCTTGGACCATCACTGGGCCTTATAGTTGCTTAGTAAACCCCTGCCTTAGGGTTTACCTACTCGAGCTACAATATAGTGGTTTTCCCTAAATCAAATAAAAACCTCTTAGGCCTTATAGCTACTCTATGAGTGCTTGCCTTAAAATCATCCAAATAAAAACCTCTTAGGTGTTATAGCTACTCTATGAGTGCTTACCTTAAAATCATCTGAATCAAAACCTCTCAAGATTTATAGCTACTCTATGAGTGCTTTCCTTAAAATCATCCAAAAAAATAACAAATTACCTTCCATCTCAAGTATAACTTGATTCATAGAAGGGTTTTGGGCTTTGATGCCATCTCATAGAAAATGATAAATCTCAAGTAATTTTGAAGCTCTAAGCACAACACAAAAGAGCCATCGTTTATGTACCATTTCTACAAGCATAAACATAATTCACAATGAGCCTTACCCATTGCAATAATCATTTACTTTCCACCACCATTTACCGTTTACTTAGGATATAAGTAAAGCAATGTTAAATAGTATGATTCTAGTCATCACTTAGCACATGTATATACACATTCATTTACCCTCATTTAAACATGACTAAAATATTTTAGCTTTATGTAAGAAACTACTACTATTCAACAATCAAGAGATACATCTTAAAGCATTCATCAGTAAACTTGCATTTATGACTTGCTACATCTTGTTCATACTAATTTCTAGAAATGTGTTATGACTTATTCTTATCAAGGTGATCAAGTGCGTACTAGGACCACCCATTGATTAGCTTTGAGAGTTTTAGGTAGATTGGCTGATGCTTTTAGTCTACTTTAGGCCAAGCATAACGTCCCTTCTATTTGGTTTATATTCCCTTCAATGTTGTATTGCTTCACTCATTTTCTTTAGCATGTAATGCCTTTAGCCTAAGGGTGTAAATCCATTTATTAGTTCTCCTCATGAAGTTACCTTGTTGATTGTTGTGACGACCTGGGTTTTCTCATGCATTTTTAAATGCAATGTCTAATTTCCTAAGGCGGGATGCATCCCTATTTGAAAACCATTTTATATAAAAACCATGCAATGCAGCGAAAAACCTTTAGTTTTAAACTCTTTTTTTTTTTGAAAACCCCGAGTGTCATTTGCTTTCACAACAACTAAGGTAGTTTTTTAAAAACTTCAGAAATCATAAATGTTTTTCCCTAGGTCTTTCTAGTCACAATGCACAGCCCAACTGTAACTAAGTACAAACACAAGTCCAAAGGGTTAAGAGTTTACTTACATGTGTATTTGTTTCCTTTTGGATTCACTTGCTTATAGCACTAACATAGATGTCCTCTTTGTGAGTGAAGTTGTCCTGAACCATGATACATACGGACGTATCTTGTCCTTGAGTGCTTACTGATGTCTAAAAAATGTTAAGGATTGGGTGAGTATATAATATAATCAGTAGGGCCTATCACTACTAGTTTTATAAATGCATGAAATGTTTCAAAATCATATGCTCATTCAAAACATGCGTATGTTTGAATACTCGAGTTCAACATCAGTATAAGAATCCATAATCAACTGAAATTCAAAATATGCTTATGTTTGAATACTCGAGTTCAACATCAGTATAAGAATCCATAATCAACTGAAATTCTTATAACTTAAAAGATCACATAATCCAAAAGTGAAAGTATCATATATATGATGACATCATGATATGCAATAGATGCCTCATGGAGTCCAACTTATGGATCTTTAGTTTGGTATGGTCGACCAACCTCATATCATGCTATATGAAATGCACATCAAACCATAGGGTCCACTATGCCCACGACCTCCTCGCCGTGTGGTCCCCGGGTACCTGAGGACACTTAGTCATAGCCTCCACGGGGCCTATGACACGCCGACCCAGTGCCGTGACACCAATGGTAGCCCCCTGTACCACATGCAGTCGACGTAGGGACTTGCCTCTTTTTAGGCGTGGTACCCATCCACCTATTAGTGGTAGAGGCCGGGTGGCCAACCCAGACCCCTCGGCATAGCACCCACGGGCTTACTTGCCCAAATCACATAAGATAAGTCAAAACCTTTTTGTTAAAACTTGTCCTCTTTTGGGTCCCTCACAACTGCTTGGCCCTCGGCACTCCAGCGTCTTTTGGCAACCCTCAAGGACATGCAATCTTTGTAAGTACTTAAATCATGCAATGCATGCACTGGTTTGCAACACATATATGTGCATAATGTATATGCAGTCATTTCAAAACATGGCTATGTACAAAGCATTTAATATGCATGCCGAATTTATTCATGCAAATCACATGTAAATCAAGTCATATATCTAAAACATATACTCTCAAATAACAATAGTTCTTTTAAAAGAATCTAATAGTGATAGAGCACCTACCTGACTAGGTCGCGTTAACCCTCTTGTCCTCGTACGCTCCTGAACATGGTTTGGGGACTCATGGTTAGTTTAACCTATCTTTGATGGGTTTAGAGCAGTTGGGTCTTATTACTTAGGCATTAGGGGTCCATCCCTATGCCTATGGGTGTCCTAAGGTCCTAATTGGGCCTTGGTATCCTCAGTTTTCCAAAGTTCTAGTGGCCACGTGCCGCCATCCTATTCTAAGGGTCATGCCCACCTTTTATTGGACCTTGATCATGGATTTTATGGTTTGAATGTGTCTGCATCGTCGATACGGACACAACGCCTTTTACGGTGCCTCAATCGGAGCTCTAGATCTCAAGTTATAAGTATTTTAGTGTCGCACGTACATAAGAGTCTTAAAAATTAAAAAAATAAAAAGACAGAATGCTAGGGCGTTGCGCGTCTGCAACGTGCGCCCTGGCTTCCTTAAGGAACCAAAACAAAGTGCGACGCTAGCATACTACGTGCCTGCAATGTTTGCCTCAGCGGGCGCGTCTGTAGACGCGCAGAACTTCCCGCCTCTCTTTCTCTTTTGCGGGCGCGTCCCTAGACGCGCCCATTGGTTTTTCAAATGGGAGTCGACGTGGGACGTTTCGACTGGAACGTCCCGCTTGTTGGGGAACCGGGGTGTCCTTAGGACACCCTGGTTCGACCCCTATCAAACCAGTGCGATCCAGGGAACGTCCCTGGGTCCTTGGTGGATCTCCTGGGCTCCGTTTTGCATGGTTTTTCATGCAAAAACTTAGGGGAATTGAGCCTAGGACTATGAGTGAGATGGGTTTGGGGATTTTTTGAGCATACCTGCTTCATGGGTGATTTTCTTTCCACATTTTCCCCTCTTGGTCACTGCTCCACGATGGGTTTTCTCCAAGGTTTTGGGCTGCCATTAAAGGCACCCAAGAGCTCTATTTATAGAGCTTTTAAAGAGGGTTCTTGAGGGGTTCTAACTGCCTTTGAATGGCGATGGGGAATCCTCTAGAATGGCGGTGGTTTCTCCTTGAAACACCTCCATTCCAGAAAGCTCTAGGAGGTTGAAGACGACGGGGTGCCCGTATCAAAACGGGCACCTGTGTTTTTCAAGTTAAGTTGTTTTGTGAAATATATAGTTTTGCCCCTTAACTTCAAATAGCCATATCTTGCTCATTTTAACTCCGTTTTGGGTGATTTTGGTCTCGTTGGATTCCTTTTTCTGAGACGCATCTAATGGAACCACTTTTGGTACCAAATTACTGGGTTTAGTCAAGGTGACTAGTGAAATGACCAAAATGCCCTTATCTTTAAAACTGAACTTTTTATGGGATTTTAATATTACAAGAATTGGGGTCATTACAGCATATCACCTCCATCTCAAGCAATCTCATCTTATCCCTAGCCTCAGTAAAGAAAATCATTTATTCAACTCAATAACACCTTGTATTTTACTTTTATATCATGTCATCTCAACTATCTCTTTCAACTCATGTTTCTCTAACTTAAGTGATACTTTTAGTCACATCCGTTTTATCTCATGCTGGATTTAAGTCATCTTTATCCAGCTTAAATAATCTCACTCAAGGTCTTATCTCATGTCATCTCAAGTTAGCTTATTTTGCCTCTAACACCAGCTAAAAATTGGGGTCATTACAATTGTTTTACCACAAGTGCACTGGTTATTGTAATGTAGTTGATGCCAGTATGGGTCCATCCCACGGAGACAATTTGATAAGATAGAGTTTAAATAAAATTTAATTGTCCAAAAATTAAAAAAATAATGAAAATTAACCAATAGAAAAATACAAATTCTAACCTATTTAATTAATCAAAATTACCAAATTTCAAATTCAAAAAGACAAAAAAATTAACTAAAAAACACATAGTCTACTTTACTAGCTTAATCATATAGCCAATTTCTTCAAATATAATATTATAAAAGTTGATCAGCTTTCATTAAACTCTCACTAATAGTTCTCATTAGGGATCCATAGGCTGGATTATTCAGATTCCACAAAATTTTGATGATCTGGACAAAATAATGATTTTGGGTTTTGGACGGCTTAGATCAAGTTTTGGAGTTTAGAGTAAAGATCAAAGATGTTGGATAACGTAAGAGCAAATATAGAAACTGATTATAATTCTGATGTGAAACATATCATGAAATAGATAGATTCTATTTGTTAAGGCTAACCATTGATTAGGGTAACCTTAATCAAATCGGATATGGACTACACAATTCCTAGACAAGTAAAAAAATGATAAAGAAAATTTGGAATAAGACAAATAGGATGTAGATGTAATTTGAATTAAAGACCAAAGGTAGAAATGAAATTTAAGGAAAAAAATAGTTTTTGATGAAAAATAGGAAACTTGTCAGAGGAGGAAGAAGAAGAAGAAGTAGGGGGATGAGAAAGAGAGTAGGAGGAGAATTAAGGAGAAAGCAGGGAAAACACAAATTGGGTTTTCTCTATTTGAGCTCTTGGGAGTCTACCAGCAAAGATAAGTCAATGAATAGAGAGGGGAAGAGAGCAGAGAGAAGCAGGTGTAATGTGCGGTGTGGGGAAAGAATGAGGGAGTAAAGAGAAAGAGAAGGGGAAGGGGGAATGGTGTTGTGTCATCAGAGTCGGTGAAGAAAAGATGGCGTGATTGGCTAGGAAGGACTCAGTGCTGGGTGTTAGTTGGAGGAGAGAAAGAAATAGAGGGAAAGTGTGATGGTGATGGGGTAGGGTTAGTGTAGGAGAGAAATAAAGGAAAGAGAGAGGGAGAACAAGGGAAGGGAGGAACGTTGTGTGGTGATTGGAGGTGGAGAATCTAAGTTAGGATTGGTGTGTATAGTGGAGGTGACGAGAAGAGATGGCAAGATGAGAGAGGAAGATGGGAGGGTGAGAGGGTGAAGGTTCTTCGACCAAGGGAAAGGTTAGGACGAGGTGAGGTGAAGGGGGGTGAGGAAGCAAAGAGGGAAACTGAAAGAGGGATAGGGCAGGTGAGGGCGTGTTGGGTAGTGACAAAAGATGAAAGAAAGAACGGGGAAAGAGATGGAGCATGATAGAGAGAGAGAGAGAGAGAGAGAGAGAGAGAGAGAGAGAGAGAGAGAGAGAGAGAGAGAGAGAGAGAGAGAGAGAGAGAGAGAGAGAGAGAGAGAGCGGGGGGGATGGTGTGTCCTGCGGTGACTACCTCTTTAGTCTAGAGAGAAGATCTTTATAGATATTTCATCTCCTCTTATTAAGGCTTCTCCTCCTTCCAATTTTGTTCGATGGAGCATGATAGAGAGAGAGAGAGAGAGAGAGAGAGAGAGAGAGAGAGAGAGAGAGAGAGAGAGAGAGAGAGAGAGAGAGAGAGAGAGAGAGAGAGAGAGAGAGAGAGAGAGAGAGAGAGAGAGAGAGAGAGAGAGAGAGAGAGAGAAGATCTTTATAGATATTTCATCTCCTCTTATTAAGGCTTCTCCTCCTTCCAATTTTGTTCTCACCTTTCCTTGTTTGATCCTCCTTTCCTTAGAAGCATATTTTCTTTCCAAACTCCCTCACTTTGCTAGCTTCCAATTTCTTTACTTCATTTACATCTTTAATTTGTTTCCCAATTCTCTCATTGATTTTGATCTGAGCAATCCAAGCCACAATCTGATTGATCTGCAAAACAAAAGACCACATTAGAGTCCTCTAAACTATACATTACACCTCTGATTAGCTATGATGATCATCTGACTATTAAATTTAGAAAATCAATGGTTGGATGGTCAATTGGAGTTAAAATTCATATTTTATCTAAAATTAAAAAATTAATTGGTTAAATAATCTAATTAAATGCTAAATTAGAGATATTTTGACCTAAATTAAACACTTAACACCCCCCAACATGCATTGTACTAGTCTTAAGCAAAACATGCAAAAAACCAAATTCCAAAAATTATTTTCAAGTCAACTCTGCTTTTTTCCTCAGAGAATTATCTTCAACAAAACTATCAACTTTAGCATATTAATAAAACTGAATGAAGAATTCAAAACCCTACCAATATGCTAAAAACATTTCAGTTAAGTTTAGGTCTCAGAGTGTGTGTGTGTGCACATTCTACATATAAAATAATCTTTATCTCTAAGTAGACTTCTAACTTTTGAACTCCATCTGAAATATGTTTTAACCTTAATCCTCACTAGTGACATACAATCAGAAATAGAATTTCTCATATAAAGGTTCAAATCTTATTTCTCTTTTGAATATGTGAGCAAAGTTAATAAAAGCAAATTTATTTCACATATACTCATGAATAATGGGAGTTACTAAGTAAAATTCTTTTTGTCCCTTTAAAAAAGATAAGATGCCATCACCTTTGAACTTCTGGAAATACTACTCTTTAAATCCTATCCATCTTATATTTCTCCTAAAACCAATAGGTCTTCCTATCCATCTCATTCTTTTAAACTAATTGTCTTTCCAAGGATTGACTCATAAAGGATTTTCCTAAGATTTGGCGATCATGTACAACCTTCATCCAGTCTTCGTATAATCATGTAGAGTCATATGCATCTTTCCTCAATTCATCCAATTCATTGAGTAAGAGTTTTCATTGGGTTCGAGCAGAATCCAAGTCAAAATTGTGCTTTTTGATATCCCAATATGCTTTGTGCTCTAACTCTACTTGTAAGTGGCAGGCCTTTCTATAGACTAGGTAGTAAGGTGACATTCCTATAGGGGTTTATATTTTGTACGATAAGCCCATAAAGGGTTTTTGAGTCTCCTAAACTAGTCTTTCCTACTTGGATTGACTATCTTCTTTAGAATTCGCTTTATCTCCCTATTGGATACCTCTACTTGACCACTGGTCTGTAGGTGGTACAGGTTAGCTATTCTATGGTTGACACCATAGTTTTTCATTAAATTCTCAAACACTTTATTACAAAAGTGCTTTTCCCCATCACTTATTATGGCTCTTGCAATACTAAAATTTGCAAAGATATTTTCTTTTAAGAATTTTACCATGACTTTGTGGTTGTTGGTTTTATAAGGTAGAGCCTCCACCCACTTGGGCATGTAGTCTACTCCCACTAGGATGTAAAGATTTCCAAAAGAATTAGGAAAGGGACTCATGAAATCAATGCCCCAAACATCAAATGGATCTATAATAAGAATTGGGTTTAAGTGCGATGACCTAGGTTTTTCAAATATGTTTTTGTTATTTTCTTTCAGAAGGTGGCTAGCCAAATTTGCACAAATTTTGAAAACTAAAATAGTACAAACATTTTCTTTGAAATTCTTTAATGAAAACTCGAAAGCCACTTTTCACTCATATATATACATAATTTTGTATACAACATATATTTCTATTGAAATACTCAATAGAAATTCATTTTATTGAAAATTAAAGGATCGATCTAGCGATTCACATACACAGCTCCCTTATTACAACTAATGTCCAAAATACACAAATCAAAATACAATCCAATTTTTCTACAATCTTACATAGTCTTGGTCAACAGTATGGTCTTACTATTCCCTTGTCACATCACTTTATTCCTTTCTTTTTGTATTTAAGATATTGGAAACATTCAAACATTTTCAATATCTCAATAAGCTATACTTGGTAAGGGATTTGAGAAGTATATGGAATCATATAATTCAAAAGTACAATATTCATATTCATCATATTCCATATGAGTCAAATAATTCAATTTTCATGAACCATACCATATATGATCATTCTATCATATAATTTATCATGTAAAATCTTCTATGATAATTCCAAACCACTCACCACTATATCGTATATATATAAATTGTAAAAAACTTTGAAAAATAGTTAATACCTCAAAACTTAATTAGACCCAGATTACATTAGGTTGATCAATCATCCAACCCCTGATGGGAAATACCCCTTCATGGGCAATATCAGCATTTCATCATGCCATATCATAAGGCATCTTACTATGCCATGCATCATAACACAAAAATACTTGAGGACTACTATGTTGCAGCTCGATCCATAGCAGTGCACCTGGATGATTGCCAATTCACCACTAATACCATGATGGAGAATATTATGTCACATCCACATGGGTAGACAAGACTTTCATAGTGGGGCCTTTCCATAATTGCCCCACCTGACTTTTAGCCTTTTTTAGGGCTTGGTATACATCACTTCATCAGATTTTGGAGAGCAGGCAATCAAACCCTCATAACTCTCCTAGCATAGCATCCACAGGCCTAAGCTGGTTTAAAACAAAATCACAAGCTTCAATGCCTTTATGTAAAGTAATTCTTTTACTTATCAGACGATTTGTCTGTTCATATCATCATCCTCGTATTTTGGTATACCTATAGTGAGGATATGATCTCACTTCAATTTAGGGATCATCATTTACAATGAATGATACCCATGTTTATTTAAGTTTAAGGATAATCATTTATTGTAATTGATACCCATTTTCCTTAATCTGGTGTTCATATACAAAAAATGTTATTAAGTATTTAATACAAATGATATCCATGTCTATTATTTTCTTATCTAAGTTTAGGGGTAATCATTTTTTATAAACACTTTTCACTCACACACACATATATATATATATACATAATTTTGTATACAACATATATTTCTACTGAAATACTCAATAGAAATTCATTTCATTGAATTTTACAAGATCGATCTAGCGACTCACATACACAGCTCCCTTATTACAACTAATGTCCAAAATATACAAATCAAAATACAATCCAATCTTTCTAAGATCTTACATAGTCTTGGTCAACGGTATGGTCTTCGTATTCCCTTGTCACATCACTTCATTCCTTTATTTTTGTATTTAAGATATTGTAAACATTCAAACATTTTCAATATCTCAATAAGCTATACTTGGTAAGGGATTTGAGAAGTATATGGAATCATGTAATTCAAAAGTACAATATTCATATTCATCATATTCCATATGAGTCAAATAATTCAATTTTCATGAACCATACCATATATGATCATTCTATCATATAATTTATCATGTAAAATCTTCTATGATAATTCCAAACCACTCACCATTATATCGTATATATATAAATTGTAAAAAACTTTGAAAAATAGTTCATACCTCAAAACTTAATCAGACCCAGATTACATTAGGTTGGTCAATCATCCAACCTCTGATGGGAAATACCCCTTCATGGGCAATATCAGCATTTCAGCATGCCATATCATAAGGCATCTTACTATGCCATGCATCATAACACAAAAATACTTGAGGACTACTATGTTGCAGCTCGATCCATAGCAGTGCACCTGGATGACTGCCAATTCACCACTAATACCACGATGGGGAATATTATGTCACATCCACATGGGCAGACAAGACACTCAGAGTGGGGCCTTTCCATAATTGCCCCACTTGACTTTTAGCCTTTTTTAGGGCTTGGTATACATCACTTCATCAGATTTTGGAGAGCAGGCAGTCAAACCCTCATAACTCTCCTAGCATAGCATCCCCAGGCCTAAGCTGGTTTAAAACAAAATCACAAGCTTTAATGCCTTTATGTAAAGTAATTCTTTTACTTATCAGACGATTTGTCTGTTCATATCATCATCCTCGTATTTTGGTGTACTTATATTGAGGATATGATCTCACTTCAATTTAGGGATCATCATTTACAATGAATGATACACATGTTTATTTATGTTTAAGGATAATCATTTATTGTAAATGATACCCATTTTCCTTAATCTGGTGTTCATATACAAAAAATGTTATTAAGTATTTAATACAAATGATATCCATGTTTTTTATTTTCTTATCTAAGTTTAGGGGTAATCATTTTTTATAAACACTTTTCACTCATATATATATATATACATAATTTTGTATACAACATATATTTGTACTAAAATACTCAATAGAAATTCATTTTATTGAAAATTATAGGATCGATCTAGCGATTCACATACACAGCTCCCTTATTACAACTAATGTCCAAAATACACAAATCAAAATACAATCCAATCTTTATACAATCTTACATAATCTTGGTCAACGGTATGGTCTTTGTATTCCCTTGTCACATCACTTCATTCCTTTGTTTTTGTATTTAAGATATTGTAAGCATTTAAACATTTTTAATATCTCAATAAGCTATACTTGGTAAGGGATTTAAGAAGTATATGGAATCATATAATTCAAAAGTACAATATTCATATTCATCATATTCCATATGAGTCAAATAATTCAATTTTCATGAACCATACCATATATGATCATTCTATCATATAATTTATCATGTAAAATCTTCTATGATAATTCCAAACCACTCACCACTACATTGTATATATGTATATATATAAATTGTAAAAAACTTTGAAAAATAGTTAATACCCCAAAACTTAATCATACCCAGATTACATTAGGTTGATCAATCATCCAACCTCTCATGGGAAATACCCCTTCATGGGCAATATCAGCATTTCATCATGCCATATCATAAGGCATCTCACTATGCCATGCATCATAACACAAAAATACTTGAGGACTACTATGTTGGAGCTCGATCCATAGCAGTGCACCTGGATGACTACTAATTCACCACTAAAACTACGATGGAGAATATTATGTCACGTCCACATGGGTAGACAAGACTTTCATAGTGGGGCCTTTCCATAATTGCCCCACCTAACTTTTAGCCTTTTTTAGGGCTTGGTATACATCACTTCATTAGATTTTGGAGAGCAGGCAATCAAACCCTCATAACTCTCCTAGTATAGCATCCGCAGGCCTAAGCTGGTTTAAAACAAAATCACAAGCTTCAATGCCTTTATGTAAAGTAATTCTTTTACTTATCAGACGATTTGTCTGTTCATATCATCATCCTCGTATTTTGGTATACTTATATTGAGGATATGATCTCACTTCAATTTAGGGATCATCATTTACAATGAATGATATGCATGTTTATTTATGTTTAAGGATAATCATTTATTGTAAATGATACCCATTTTCCTTAATCTGGTGTTCATATACAAAAAATGTTATTAAGTATTTAATACAAATGATATCCATGTCTATTATTTTCTTATCTAAGTTTAGGGGTAATCATTTTTTATAAACACTTTTCACTCATACATATATATATATATATATATATATAGACACACACACACACACACACACACACACACACACACACACACACACACATAATTTTGTATGCAACATATATTTCTACTGAAATACTCAATAGAAATTCATTTTATTGAAAATTACAGGATCGATCTAGCAATTCACATACACAGCTCCCCTATTACAACTAATGTCCAAAATACACAAATCAAAATACAATCCAATCTTTCTACAATCTTACATAGTCTTGGTCAACGGTATGGTCTTCGTATTCCCTTGTCACATCACTTCATTCCTTTGTTTTTGTATTTAAGATATTGTAAGCATTCAAACATTTTCAATATCTCAATAAGCTATACTTGGTAAGGGATTTAAGAAGTATATGGAATCATATAATTCAAAAGTACAATATTCATATTCATCATATTCCATATGAGTTAAATAATTCAATTTTCATGAACCATACCATATATGATCATTCTATCATATAATTTATCATGTAAAATCTTCTATGATAATTCCAAACCACTCACCACTACATCGTATATATGTAGATATATAAATTGTAAAAAACTTTGAAAAATAGTTAATACCTCAAAACTTAATCAGACCCAGATTACATTAGGTTGGTCAATCATCCAACCTCTGATGGGAAATACCCCTTCATGGGCAATATCAGCATTTCAGCATGCCATATCATAAGGCATCTTACTATGCCATGCATCATAACACAAAAATACTTGAGGACTACTATGTTGCAGCTCGATCCATAGCAGTGCACCTGGATGACTGCCAATTCACCACTAATACCACGATGGAGAATATTATGTCACGTCCACATGGGCAGACAAGACTTTCAATAGTGGGGCCTTTCCATAATTGCCCCACCTGACTTTTAGCCTTTTTTAGGGCTTGGTATACATCACTTCATCAGATTTTGGAGAGCAGGCAGTCAAACCCTCATAACTCTCCTAGTATAGCATCCCCAGGCCTAAGCTGGTTTAAAACAAAATCACAAGCTTCAATGCCTTTATGTAAAGTAATTCTTTTACTTATCAGACGATTTGTCTTTTCATATCATCATCCTCGTATTTTGGTATACTTATATTAAGGATATGATCTCACTTCAATTTAGGGATCATCATTTACAATGAATGATACCCATGTTTATTTAAGTTTAAGGATAATCATTTATTGTAAATGATACCCATTTTCCTTAATCTGGTGTTCATATACAAAAAAATGTTATTAAGTATTTAATACAAATGATATCCATGTCTATTATTTTCTTATCTAAGTTTAGGGGTAATCATTTTTTATAAATGACACCCAAGTATTAATCATATATTTAACCTACTTTAAATAAGTTATTTGTATCTCATATTCATCAATATTAATCAATTGCAACTAAGCATGCTATCATTCTTATGAATTCACAAAACATGTAATAATTAACTTCTATAATTTTATACATAGTCAAAATAACAATTAATTTCATAAGATCATGCTGATTACATTGATCTTGTAAAGTCATGCATTCTTAAGGTTCCACCTACCCTATCCCACTCTTTAAGATCTTTTGCGATCTTGATCAACGTATGTAATCTGTAAATCCATACATACTGCCATTATTTATAATAACTTGAATAATCTTATATTTATCTTTCTTTGATCATGTCTATGTTCTTTGTCTGATCAATTCATTCATGTCCTTTGATCATTCTAGATGTCGTTCACCTATACAGTCTATCTCTTTTAGGTAGTATTGCGAACTATTGACCTACAAATCTGATGGTTAGAATAATCTTTTAATTTGTCAGATCTAAGTATTTTCTATTCCTAAGTCTTTATATGCATCTATTTGATCTTCATCTTTATGGATCCTTTGATCAACATTTCAAAGTTGTTGATCAAGATGAAAGGCTTAGATTCTATATTATCTAGTTTATCTTTGATCTAAGATTGATCTTTTGATCATCCCTAAGGAGGATGATCTTAGTTCTCTTCCTTGAATCATATTTTATCAAGGGTTTGGATTATCTAACCTAATGATCTAAATTTAATCTAAAACACATATTAATTAAAAAACACAATATTATGATTCTTTTATTGTTCTTAATCATTCAAGATCTCGTTGATCTTGTTATATCATAATTATCTTGTTTAAGGTTTTTAATTTGATTTGGTAATTTCTTGCCTTTTTATGTTCTTATTATTAATAATCAACCAATTACTGTTTTACTAGTTGAAGTGGTTTATTTCTTTCTAAATCTAAACTGCTGCTTCTTATGTTAGGATTGTCTAATGCGTAGTAGTTAAAGTTTGCTTAAAGAGTGGTTAATATAATCCTTATGTAAGGAGGCGTTTAGATCTCACAAATGTTAACAAAAGGCAAGGATAAAGCACTTGGCTCTTGTATACCCCCATAACCACAATGTTTAGAGTCCACTAGAGTGGCACTAGCTCAACCTTCTACAAGGTTCCTACGAGCATTTTACCCTATGACCTCTTTCTACTTGATTTCAATTTAAATCCATAAACATTAATGTCATTCACGGATGTTCATTATTCTCCTAAGTTGGCCAAGGAAATGGTGACCCATTCCTTATATTGTCCTATTAACTATAGCCCTTATTAACATTAAGTCCATGTCCTTCATTTATTGCAATGTTCATGAAGATCTATATTTCAATGTAATTTACATAACATGAATATTAAAGCATAAATGAATTTAACAAATAAATCTACTAATAAATAATAGACATTTAAACTAAAATTTAATAATTCATATGCACATGTAAACACATCATAATTCCAAAGATCATCTTTGATTTCTATTCATTAAATTTAGGGTTTTTCATCCCATTAGGGGTTTAGATCTTGATCTTTGTCATTTTTGTCAGATCTAACACATAACCTCATATGATCTCATCACTAGATCATTGATATATCTCATCAACTAGATCTAATCATTCTTGATCCAACTAATCAAGAAGATTTTTAGAATTTTTATCACAATTAAAGGTATAGATCTCAATCTTTCCCATATCACCAACATCTGACCCGTCATTTCATATGATCTCAACCTTTGATCATCAGTATATCTCATTCACAATGTCTGGTCATTCTTGATCAAATTGACCAAGAAGATTATTAAGCAATTTTAGAGTTTTAATTACATTTAAGGGTCTAGATCTCAAAATTTCTCAAATCAGATGCATCTAAAACATCAATTCATGTGATTTAAATGTTATATTATCAATATAACTATTTCACAAAAATTTTCATATATCAAAACCTGATTTTTTTTATTAGTTTAATAGATTCCCCTCATCACAAGGAATTCATAGCATCTTTCAGATCTATTTTTGGAGCTAAAATGATCTCTGAATTAAATAATTAAGTTCTCAAGCATAATATGAATGGTCCAGATCTGATCCGACCATTGAGGGTGTGGGGATGATCAGCGGCCTGCGTCTCCATCGCGAAGATGTAGATGGTGTCATTCTGCACCACCTGGCTATTCGCACGGCATACATACGCATGGAGCGTCCCTACTTGCGTTTCGCTTTAGCGTTCCGAGGGCAACCAACGGAGATTCGTTGAGATGGTCAGATCTTGACTATCGGATCGACCATCTCTAGATCACCCTTAATCATAACATATTAATGTCTAGGATAAACCCTCCCATGGTTTTTGGGTCTCAACAATCCATTTAATGGCTAAAAATTTTCTTCTAAGCCGTCCATGATGGGGATCTCAACCCTTGTTGCCGGATTTGTTGTTTCTAATGGATCCATGGCCGGGGAGATTCAGGGACGCTGGAAACCTAAAAAGGAATGCTGAAATGAAGAAGGGGAAGATGGGAAATGGCCTACTTGGTTCGACTAGTGAAGAAAATTCACCGGAGAAGAGAAAAATACTAGAAAAGAAAACCTTAGATGCGTCGAAAAATATATAGGTGAAATAACTTTGGTGCTGTTGCTGGAGATGGAGGGAAACCATAGGGGAAATGCTTCACTGATAGTCGCCAACAAGTTCACTAATCTTAATTGAATGGATAATGGTAGGTCTTGCCAAAATTTGAAATTTTCTTGCCAGAGACAGAGCTAATGCTGATGCTTGATAGTCAATTGATTTTTTGCGATGATCCAACTAGTGGATCATTCCACAAAGATAGGGCTTTTGCAGATCATCCCAGTAAGAATCGATTTAACAGTGTAAATCTCTAAAAACATGGCTGGAATTGATTCCTAATTGAATTAGGGTTTCCTAGGCAGAAACCTTAGTTTATCAGGGATGATGCACCCTTGAACACACCCGATGACAGACATGAGATTGTCTGTCAAGTGCGTCTAGTGACACGCCTTAGGGGAAAAATAAAAGAAAGAGAAAGAAGAAGTAATTGGGGGAGAAGGAGTAGATTTGAGCTGAAACTTTAGAGAAGTCTAAGGCACTTTGTGGCTAATTAAATGAAGATTTTGGAGAATTTTAGGAGCTATTTATAGGCAGTTTTGAGAATTTTTTATTAATTTCCTATAATAATGATGTTTTTTTACTTTTTGTTATTTTAATGGTGAGTGGAGCTTCTACTACCACCTCCTCCTCCACTTCTAGCTGATAGAGGAGTGAGCCATCATTGCATGACAACAGCTCTTTTCTGACTTTGTGGGCCCCATAATAAGGTGAAGTGATTGTTTTGCACTTTTAATTACAAAAACAGAGAAAATATAGATTTTTCATCTAAAATCACAATTTAGCGTACTTATAGTCATTTGAATTGATTTTTTGAGCATTTCAAATATCTATGTCGTAAACCTTGATTTTTTCTCTATAAAAATGAGTTTTCTCGAAACTTCAATTTCCAATTCTGTTTTCAAAATTTCAACATCTAATTTTTAATAATTCAAATATATTTATAAAATTGGGGTTGTTACATTGAGGGCATCATATGTCTTCTTCCTAGGCAACCAAATCTTTGGCACCTCACATATGTTGTGTAGTAAGCATGTGCTTCCTTAAATATGGTAGGCAAATAAAAATCACTCTGTAAAATTTTTGTAGCTATCTTTCTCGAGCTAAATGGGCCCCCACATACATGATCATGAAAAAAGGAGATGATTTGATTTTTTCATTATCTAGTATGCATCTCCTAATCACTTGATCAGGACAGTAGTTGAATAAGTATGGGTAGTCCCAAGTAAAAATATTAAACAAGAAAACTAACATTGCCATTATACCAAGACAACTGGGAAATATTCAATAACTATTTATCCAGGAAGGATTTAGTTATAGGCATGTGATCACTAGTATGCTCCACCACTAGTCTAGATAAGTGATTTGCTAAATCATTTTTGGCACCTTTCTTGTCCCTAATTTCTAAGCCAAACTCTTATAGCAGTAGTATCCAATGGATCAACTTAGATTTCATATCTTTTTTGTAAAGGAGGTACTTTAAAGCCACGTGATCTAAGTACACTATAACTTTAGACCCTAACAAGTAAGGTCTAAACTTATCCAAAGCAAACACTGTGGCTAACAACTCTTTCTCTGTGGTCAAATAATTGAGTTGCGCATCATTTAGTATTTTACTAACATGATATATTACATGGGGAAGTTTATTAATGTGCTGCCTCAAAACAGCCCTAGTGGCATAATCCGACGCATGACACATTATCTCAAAAGGTGCATTCCAATCTGGTGGTTGGATAATGGGTATAGAAGTCAACTAGACCTTGAGTTACTCAAATGCTTTCTTACAATCCTCATCAAAGTAAAAAATGCTCTCCTTTGTAATTAAATTACAGAGGGGCTTGGCAATTTTGCTAAAATCCTTGACGAAGCATTTGTAAAAGCCAGCATGTCTTAAGGAGCAGATTTTCTTCACCGTCCTTGGTGGAGGAAGGGTAGTTATTAAATTCACTTTTTCCTTATTGATTTCTATCCCATTGGGTGATATTATGTGGCCTAAAAGTATCCCACTTTGTACCATAAAATGGCACTTTTCCTAGTTTAAAACAAGAATTTTCTCCTAACACCTTGCTAGAACTAACTTTAAGTGGTGTAGCCACTCATCAAATGATGACCCAAGTAAGAAGTCATCCATAAACACCTCAAGAAACCTTTATGCCATATGAAAGAAAATTTTCAACATATACATTTGAAATGTAGCTGGAGCATTACAAAGCCCAAAAGGTATACATCAATAAGTGAAGGTTCTAAAGGAGCAGGCTGACGTGGTCTTCTATTAATCCTCTGGTGCTATAGGAATTTGGTTATAATCAAAATATCCATCCAAAAAATAGTAATAGCTATGTTTGACTAACCTCTCTAGCATTTGGGCAATGGAAGGTAGAGGAAAGTGATCTTTCCTTATGGCTATGTTCAATTTTCGATAGTCAGTGCAAACTCACCACCTGGTAGTCATGCAGGTGGGCACTAACTCATTATCCTTATTTTTTACTATCGTGATCCCAAATTTCTTGGATATAATCTAAACGGGGATGAACTAAGTACTGTCAGAGATAGGATATATAATGCCGACATCTAAAAGCTTTAGGGCTTCATCTCCAACCACATCCTTCATGTGGGGATTAAGTCATCTTTGAGTTTCTCTAAAAGGTTTTGCATTTTTTTTTTAGGTGTATCCTATGCATGTAGATGGATGGACTAATCCCTTTTATGTTTGCTATCGTCCACCTTAGACCAGTTTTATGTTCCTTAAGAACATCTAAAAGCTTACCCTCCTCTTCATTATCTAAATCTAATGCTATTATCACATGTAAGGTTTCATTTGGGCCTAGGTATGAATATTTCAAGTTGTCAAGTAAGGGTTTTAAGTCCAGAGATGCTGGTTGCTCCATTGAGGGTATCGGGACAGATTTTGAAGGTGGGAGTGGTTCCACACAAGGACCCCACTTGGAGGTAACCATGATTGGAGCAACCTCTAGAAGGTTGTTTACCTTCTCAATAGACATGTCTATATCAAACTCTTCATTAAAGCATATGAGACAAGCCTCTAGTGGGTCAAAGATGATCAATGGTGGATGAATGTCATTAATTAGACTCTCATACAAATTGACCTTGCAAGAATCATCAAGGTCTAAATGTTGTTGATCAGTGTTAAATATATTTAGATTAACTTTCATGTTGATGAATAACAATTTCATTACACCATTCCTACATTTAATAATGGAATTAGATGTTGCCAAGAATGGACATCCAAGGATGATTGAAATCTAACTACCTAGATCAAATATAGCTTGGGTGTCTAGTACAATGAAGTCAAATGGGTAATAGAACTGGTCCACCTGTATTAAGATATCTTCAGCCAAACCACAGGATATCTTGATAGATCTATTTGATAATTGCAGCATGGTAGTGGTTGTTTTTAACTCACCGAGTCTTAGTTGCTCATAGATAGAGCATGGCATCAAGTTAACACTCGCCCCTAGGTTAAGCAATGCCCTATCTATGAGCAACTTCGGTGGGGTTTTGTGTAGGAAATGGTAGGACACCCTAGATCTCTAAACTTTGGTGGGGTTTTGTGTTGAATCAAAGAGCTTACCTACTCAATGAGGAAAGCTTTCTTTTTCTTATGCAAAGCTCTTGTAAGAACTTGGCATAAGCGGGGATGTCTTTAATTGCATTGAGTAATAGAATATTGATTTGGACATATTTAAATAGCTCCATTAACTCATTAAAGTTTGTTCCCTTTTTAGCCTTGTTCAATAACTGAGAAAAAGGGGCTTTGGGCACATAAGTTGCCTCCACTATAGGCTCTATAAGGTCTTTCTTTCTTTTCTATTTCTCCTATGTTTTGGTTGCATCTTTCTCTTTTGTAGTTTCCTTAGCCTGCTTTACTTTGTTATCAATCTAACGGTCGCTCCTAAGGGTGGTTATAGACTTGGCATGCTCATGAGGGTTAAGGTTTTGAGAACTTGACCCTATCTCAAATTGGCCTTTCTGGTTAGGGATGGGTTGACTTGGGAACTGACCCTTTCATCTATTATGTAGTTTAGCTGACAATTGACTTACCTGCATATCCAACTTGGCTATGGCTTGAGAGCTGACATGGCTGAATGTCTACTATCATTTTGTAATTGGTGTAAGGCCTTTTTAGTTTTGTCATTGTATTTTATAAGTTTTTTAAGCATGGTGTGGAAGTTTTCCTCTAAAGATGGTTTCTTTTGTTGTTGATGTTGTTGGAAGCAAGGTGGCTACTGGAAAATTGTAGTTTTATCAGGAAAGATTTGGATGGAGGGTTCACAGACGGTCCCCCTTGGTAGTTATTCTTTGACCAGGTAAAGTTGGGATCCCTAGACCATCTAGGGTTGCAGGTCTCAGAATATGGGTTGTTGTTAGGTTGGCGATATGCATTCAATGCATTCTCTTGATCTACAAGATAGTCGTTCAACACTATTTGATGGATAGGACGTGGCTATATGGGTTGAGCTAGAACATATAACAAAAATCTCTTGTGGAGGTTTAAGGGATGAGGTAGCCATAAAGGATTGAAACATAGTTTCAAGTTTGTCTGCTCTACTATCGGACTTGCCCAATCTTGCTAGTACAGAATCAAGTGTATGAGATAGATCAATATGCATTCCTATCTCATAGGGACCCCTTCTGTTTACGGGCTGGTTGTTTCTCTCTTTTCCCAAGGAAGAACTTGTTTAAAAACTTTTTAGACAATTGGTCCTATGTATTGGTAGAACCTACCTCCAAGGAATTTTTTCATGATTTAACTTTATCCCTAAGAGAGAACGAGAATAGCCTAAGTCTAATAGAATAATCCAAAAAAATTTGGAACCTAAATGAGGCACAAATATTAACGAGCACCTTGATATGTAGGTAGGGGTCTTCTTAGCCTCGACCATGAAAGGTGGGTAGCAATTGTATGACTCCCAGCTTTAACTCAAAGTGGTTTACATTTGAATGAGGTAAAGCTATGCAGGATGGGCTGTTGAGTTGTAGTGGTGCATAGAAATCTCTAATGGCCTTACACTTGACTTCCGCTAGTGGTTTAGCCATGGGGATAGGAACTTAGTTTCTTTACCCTTGTCTTAGGTTGAGTTGAATATCTGGGTTGAAAGGTGTTAGATCTAGATTATGAGATCAACATCCTTGCATAAACTATCCTATACTAAATGCTAACTATAACTTTAGGTGATGCCCAATCAAATCCTAATAAGTACTAATCGAGCAGTGTTGTGATTATCTTTGCTTAATACATAGGTGTTAGCTTCTTAGACCTAAATCTAGAGAGCTCCTCTTGTCTAAATTTGACTACTGCTTACTAATTAGGTTCTATTCAAAAGTGGTTAATACAATCTTCCTATTAAGAGGCGTGTAGACCTCAACTAATGCCAATGGAAGGCGTGGGAAAATCACATAGATTTTAAGACACCCACTATAAACACAGTGCTCAAAAGCCATTGGAGTGGCAATAAATTGCTTCTTTCTTAAAGGGTCCTATGAGCTTGATACCCTAAGTCTCTTTCTACTTAATTTTAAATTAATATTCAAGGGTTGGCATCCTGCCATACAAGGATATTGATTAATTCCTAGGTGGGCCAAGGAGCTAGTGGTAAAATCCAGTCCTTATCTTACAAGGATTCCTATGGGGCCCTTACTAACATTAATTCCATTCCACCATAAAGTTGTAAATATGCAATGTAAAACAAAAGCAAACCAATGTAACATATATGATATCCAACCAATGTTAAATAGGTGTTATAATGCAACAATCCTAAGTAAAGATGCAACAATTATCGATGAATGATCCTAATCTATTTGAATTATACTAACATCCAAATGAAAATTATACTAAATGCAAATTATTCCTAAAAGTTAAGAATTGAGTGAGAGATACTTACAGTGAGGGGCCCAATGATGATCAAATGTGGGTCACCATACCCCACACTTACCATGTATTATTATAACCCATTTAAAATTAAATAATAAAGAAATTACAATTTAGAATGGGCCTCACTGCAAGTTTCACTTGATACTAATCTAGGAAAGTAATAAAACGTAATCTAAGATGATGAAGCTGTGGCCCACAAGATTGTTACCGCTCCTTTGCTAATTTCCCTTGTACAAAAATTAAATAAAATATGTCAATATGATGAAAATAGCAACAAATGCAAAAAGTATGCAAAAAATTATGCAAAAGCCCTAATCTAATGCACCCTAAACCTATATTAGAGGAAAATAACCTAAAGTATGGAACACAACTCAAATTGTTACAACTTCCCTGCAATGGCACCAAAAACTTGTTGTTGTTTTAAATAAACTAGTAAGCACACAAATTGTTTGCAATATAGTACGCTTGTGAGGTTGATCCCACAAGGAGTGAACTATTATGATACTAGCGGTCCTTACTTTAAACTCTCTAACCTAGCCAAATTTAAGTAATTTTTGTCCTAAATTAATAATGAAAATTAAAACATGAAATTGGAAACTAAAGCAAAAACAAGAAACACGTTAATGGGAGACTTTCCTTAAATAGACACTTTCTAAAATTAAAACTTTCCTAAATTTAAAACTTCTAATTTTATGACTTCCCTAATTAACAACTTTCCTAATGTGAAACTTTCCTAAAATGCAATTTAGCTCCATTCCTAAACTAACTTTCCTAACATGAAATTAATAACTAATCTAATGGAAACATGCTTCAACAAAATACTTTCCTAATCATGCAAAACTAAGAAAAGTAAGCAACCAAATAAACTATTTTAACAAGTATGACAAATTTGATTACTTTCCAACTAACTAAAATGCAAAATAATGGAATTTAAATACAAATTAAAATAGAAAAATAAATGAAAGCAATTATTAACAACAATGGAAGGAAAACTACCAATTAACATACTTGTAACCATGGAATGGTATGCATAATTTATTGGATAGGAGTGGCTTGAATCAACTACTTTGGAAACCTAAAAATGCATCTATTTCTAACATTACATAAGCTATCTAACAATCTAATTGGACTCTTGAAAAATCAAGCAAATATGATTGTATAGTGATGGAAATTAACATACTCCATTTATGTAAAGAAATTCCAGCAGTAAGGTAATTGAAACA
Organism: Warburgia ugandensis; assembly: GCA_035236585.1. Classification (NCBI taxonomy): domain Eukaryota; kingdom Viridiplantae; phylum Streptophyta; class Magnoliopsida; order Canellales; family Canellaceae; genus Warburgia; species Warburgia ugandensis. The sequence goes on from CP141136.1 coordinate 31,190,697, forward strand.
TTCAATGACTATAACATGTAAAACATAAAATTAATCACTTTTAATGCATTCAAACATTCAAGAACAAAGTTAATTTACTACTGGACATAAACATGAATTGAAATTTCCAACTAATCTCATTGAATGACATCCAAAAATTCATCAACACAACACTTCATGCATGTAGTTTAAATCTAAAACTTAAATGCTATTACAATGATGTTTACTTAATCTCAATCACTACTTAATTACAAGCCAAAATTTTCTTCAATTGTTCCAACATTCACTCTTGAACAAGTATGCTTGAAATAAAGGGAGAATCCTATGTAAAACTAAGACAACAATCCAATGGAACTTAAGCAACCAAAGCTGAAAAATCAAGAGGGCTGAAAGAGGATAAAGATGCAATGAAAGATGAAGAACAAAACTAGATTCAAGATGACTTCCCTTGGCTGTCACTCTAAGGGAAAACCATAGTTGAATCTTAGTTTAAAAGCAAGGAAAGCTGAAGGAAAGACAAGGCAAAATAACATGAAGAAAAATAAATGCTAGCAAAGGTTAACCTACCTTCAAAGATGAATCAAAACCCCTAGGTTGAACACTTGGGGAAGAAGCATGAACCTTGGAAGTTTGTGGTATGACCCAATGGATTCACAAAACAACAAGCAAGAGGAAATGGGCTAGAAGAAAGTGGACGTCTCCTTCCTTTGGAGGAGACGTCTTTTCCTGTGGTGAAAAGAGTGTGTTTTGCTTAAGTTTTTAGTTGGTTTTATAATTCTTCTCCTATTTTTGCTGTGGTAAACTAATACTTAGGTGTAGTGGGGATTAAATAGAATGAAATTGAATGGCTATGATGATTAAAAAGGGTATACATCAAATAGGAAAGTGGGGAAGTAGGTTGGTTACCTTAAGAAGGGGGGTTAGGTGGGAGACGCCACCTTTTTAGGAAGGGGCACCTCCCCCCTTCCAAAATAATTGAATGCCCTTTTTTTTTAAGAAAGTGGGTGTGGAATGGTCAGGAAAGAGGTGGAGGGTGTTAGGTGGAGAGATTTGGTTGGTTGGGAATTTTCCCAAGAGGTGGAATGGATAACTCTTTCAAATCTCCTTCAATCTTAGCCTTCCATTTAGTTTATCTTGATGACTTGGATGATTAATTTTGAAGGCTCCTTTACCTAAGCTCATGGCTGGCTTAGGAAGCTTCCTTGGCTTGTTTTCTTTACCTTTTGTAAATCCTTGTGAAGTCTTTGATAAACCATTTGGTTCTATAGTAAAAAAATCCATAAAAAATTTGATAAGTAAAAAACAATCAATCCAAGTAAAAGAATATGTTCAAGCTTCCAAGTTTTACTAGTTTCCTATTCCAGCTAATGAATCTAAATATTTCATCACTCTAGGCATTCCCCATGATTTATTTCCAACATGGAAACAACAAGGATTCACACATCTTCATTTTGGGGTTGTTAAACTTGCTCTTACTTTTCATGGAAGAAAAGGTCTTCCTGTTGTTTCTAAAATTGCATTGCTTGATTCTCATTTCAAAGAATATCAATATGCCTGTATTGGTATAGTTCAAACAAATTTAAATGTTGGCACTATCTTAATAACTTTCTTTCTAAACTTCAATATGTCAATTAGAGATCCTCATTTTTTTTATGCATTGAAAGTTCAAGTCTAAATCATTGGAACACCTTGAATAGAATCAATATTTGCAGCAACTCTCCACTACCAGATGATATATAGATTGCAAAACCATGCATTTGATTTTGTAGTCCTAGATCATGCAAAGACTGATCATGCCCTCTTCATCCAAATTGATCAAGATGTAAGGCCAACTTGCACTTATGTTCTATGGCAGTTCTCTCATGCAGAATTGAAGAATCTATTACCGGAAAAATGGATCACAAAGTATGAAAAGATTCATAAAGAATCTCAGTCAGTCTAGTCAGCTACTCCAATCTTCATTAGACGAGTGACAAATTAGTAGAAACCAAGTTCCTCAATGATTCTCAAGAGTCTTCTTCTTCAAATACTACAACTATCTTCTTCACAAAACTCAACTTATTGAACCTGCATCATACATCCATGATCTTATTCCCATTATATATTTCATTGATCAAGGAAAACCAATCCTTGAAGGCAAAGATCCGAAGACAGGTCACATATGGTGGGATATCTGTGATTGTCAAGAACAACTGATTGTTCCAATAGAATATCGAGGGCAGAAAAAGAAGAAAAAATCTTCTCAACAAATACTCAAAGAAAGATATGAAGCAGGTGATCCAACCATCGGACCTCTTGGTGAGCCATCAGGAAAATTTGATTACTATATTATCTATAGTGATACTCTTGAAAACTCTTCAAAAGAACCACCCTCCAACCACATATTCACCTTCTAAACCTCAGACACCTTTACGTAAATATTATAAAAAAGCCCTATCCCTTATTGATAACTCAGAAAAGCCTCATCCACCAAAACCTTCCCAAATCTGGAAACCAAAGAACCCACAACCATCAAAAGCTCCATAAATCAATATGATGACTTCAACAGAATTTCCTCCATTGTCAGAATTTGATTATCCACAATAGAATACAACTCATGCTTAGAAAATAAAAAATCCTATAAAAAGAAATGCAGAAGGTCATCCAAAGAAGATCTTAGCAGCAGAACTAGCCCTAAATTGGCAAGCAGAAAATGCAAAAGCACAAAACAAGGCCTTGCAAGAATTTCTTGAAAATCAAAAGGCCTTATCTATTACCGTCTCTCAAAAACTATCTTTCACTGATACACACATTCTTGAATTAAGAGGAAATATAGGATCTCTTCATCTAGAATGCTACACCATCGTCACATCAGTCAAAGATTTCTCTATTGGCAACATATTACTTAGTGAAAAGAAGGTAGAGAAAAGGTTCTTGCAAGCTCAGCTTAGATCTATTGAATCATCTTAGAAAAAAGAAGCTTCTCAAGTACAAAATTATCCAAGTTTTAGTCTACCACCAAAAATCTATCCTACGTCAAATCCACCTCTTTCTTCACTCATTACCCAATCCAATTATCCACACATGTTACAACCTCTTTAGGGAACCTAATACCCATCCACAAAAATACTAACCTCTCGAACTACAACCTTTACAAGGATTACAAAGCTCTTTCAACCTGTTCAAAGAAGATATATTCACAAAAATGCATAAGCTATTTCCTAAACCAAACCCACAAAAAGAAAAAGAAAAACTATCTATTTCGTCAACCTCTACCAAACCTTCTTCATCAACACCTCCATTAAACCCTCTTGATCCAATCATAGGCTCTTCAGAACCTCAACCAATAAAGATGTTCCCTCTTAAAAAACCTAACCTATTGAGAGCTTTCTCAAAAACCTCTCTAAACTTACACCTCAAATTTCTTGAACTCTCACAAGAAAGCTCTAACTCAGACACTTCTTCAGAATCCTTTGAATCAGATCCAGACATCATTCTTGATGCTTTTGTGCAATATATTGCTAACAGAAAACCTTATGAAGAACCTATTGTTGAAGAACCTCCAGACCCTCTAGAAACATTTTATGTTCCTCTAGCAATCAATATCAAGAAATTATTTACATTTGATGATGCCTCTTCTTCAAAATGGTATGAAAGAATCACAAAAATTCATGCTTGGTGCAAGACAGAATTAGAAACATCTCAAACAACAGTGGTAGAGGTCATAAAGAGCTTGTTCCAAGATTCACAGGCAAATTTAAGAAATTGGTAGATATCACTTGGAGAATATTGCCAATTACAAGTTTTCCAATGCCTTTCTCTTGATGGACTCTTTGGCTATTTGCAAATAGAATTTGCTGGATCTCCACATCAGCAAATAGAAACTAATAGAGATGAATACTTGAAGATGAAATGCTACTCATTCAAGGTCAAAGATCTAGAAAAGCACTTTGACAAGATGTCTCAGAGACATTATACCATCAATGGTATAGATAATGTCAACCTAAACGGGTATTCCTAAACTCATTACTTGAGCCTCTTGGAAATGAAACTCATAAGCTAATGGAAAATATGAAGTTATCAATTCAAGAATCATCTTTGGGACTTATCTGGAAGCATACTCAGCTTGCTTTGTAGTGGTTGTGTAATCAAAGAAAAATCCTCACAAAAATGAAAAAAAAGAGGCAAAAATATAGGAATTGCATGTTAAAGACCAAATCTTGCCATCAAATGCAAAAAGGAAAAAGAGTTCTTGTAGCTCCAAGAAGAAATTTCGCAAGACAAAGTCTTACAAAAATCCATACAAATATCGTCACAAGTCAAAGTTCAAAAAAGGAAGAAAATGGAAATATTTGATAGAAAAGAAATTCAAAGGAAAGTCTACAAACAAATGCTACATTTGTGGAAAATCTAGGCACTTCGCAAAACAATGTTCAAAGAGAAAAAAAACATCAAACTTCTTCAACAAGTAGCAGTGTATGCAATCACAAACTTCTCAGATATAGAATATGTGTTTTCCCTTAATGAAGAATGCTCACCAAAATCATTATTAACTATTGGTTATACTAATAGTGAAAGTGATTCTAAAAGCTCTTATGAGCAGTCTGCAACTTCTGGAATTGATGAAATATTTCCCACTCCAATTTCTTCATCTCTTCTAGACCTTATATATCCCTCAAACCAACCAACACTAATAGCCCAAGTCCACCTCCTTACTGATCCATATGCCAAACCCATTCCTATAATTGCCCTTTTTGATACGAGTGTGGTAGCAACAATTGTCCACCCTAAAATTCTCCCAAAAAAATACTGGTGTCCCCATAGCCAAGAGTTTATAGCTGCCAATGGAAACAATTTTACCATTGACAAAATCAACAAATCCATACTCATTAAAGTCTTTCCAAACCTCACCTTCAAACACAAAGTCTTCGGTTCTCCCTTATTAGGAAAAGACCTAATCCTTGGTTTTGACATTTTCCACAGATTTCCTAATCTTTGTTGGTCAGACAACCAACAAAACTTTCTTACTTGGTCTCAAATCCTAAACCTCGATCATGCAAGCACTTTTGACTCCATAAAATCCCAATTAGTCAAACATTATTGTGTAGAAAATTACAAAAATTCCTCACAAAATGCTCATCTTATCTTTGGACTAATCCATCATTCTTTGTCTCTCTTCCATTCAAGAAAAATGAAGATATTAATCCTACAAGATCCAGTCACAAGGGAATGAATTTTGAGCACCTTGTCCTAGCTATTCAAGAACTATCTCAACTACAATCCTAAGGTCTCATTGAACCCGCTTCTTCTCCATGGGCATATGAAGCCTTTTATGTCAATAAAAGAGTGGAACAGATAAGAGGAAAGCTTAGACTTGTTATCAACTACTAACCCTTGAACCATTTTCTTGCGAATGACAAGTTTCCTCTCCTCCAAAAACATATTCTCTTCCAACATCTTTCTAATGCCAAAAATTTCTCCAAATTTGATCTCAAAGCAGGATTTTGATAACTAGGAGTTCATCTTCAAGAATGTCCAAAAACAACATTTTGCATTCCAAATGACCATTTCCAATGGACTATCATGCCATTTGGCCTCAAAAATTCTCCTTCACAATTCCAAAAGGCCATAATCACTATCTTCAAACCTTTACTAGCAAATTCTTTGATTTACATTGATGACATCTTACTATTTTCTCTAGATGCAGACTCACATGGACAAATCCTCACACATTTCTTCCACTTTTTAAAGGAATATGGAATCATGCTCTTAGAGAAAAAGATGCTCATTGGTCAAAAAAAGATTGATTTTCTTGGAATAATAATTTTAGATGGAAAGTATCAGTTGCGCCACACATTTCCACACATCTCAAAGAATTTTCAAAAAAACTATCTTTAGTCAAAATTATATAACAAGGTTTGGGAATAGTCAATTATATGGCAGATTTCATCCCCAAAGTTGCAGTTCATAGAAATGTTCTGTCCCATTTATTAAAGAATGATCCTCCTCCATGGTCTCCTAGACATACATTAGCTGTTCAAGCATTGAAAAAATTATCTGATCATCTTGAACCTTTACAGATTCCAAGCATAGGGAAAAGAAGTCTTTAAACAAACATATGGTAGTGGTAAATGTTAGGGAGCCATGCTTTTTGAAGAAAAGGATGGAAAAAGAAATCTCTATGGATACAATAGTGGTGCATTCAAGTCAACTGAGCTACATTATTACTCAACTTTCAAAGAGATACTTGCAGTGAAAAATGGAATAGAGAAGTTTCAATTACATCTCGTTGGTCACACCTTCCTAGTAGAAATGGATATGTTGTCTTTTCCTAAGATGCTACAATTCAAGTAGAAAATGTTACCCAAACCACAATTACTCAGGTGCACAAATTGGTTCTCACAATGATCCTTTGAAGTCAAACACATAGTTGGTAAGAACAATACCCTTGCTAATTTTCTCTCTAGAAAAAATAAGATACCAACCTCATCTCCCATCCTACTAGCCCCATTATGTGTTTACCCTCTCCAGCCAGTACATCTTCGTGGACCATCCATACACATTTCCTAAGCAATAGAACAATTACCAGATGAACTCAAACAAGCCATTGGTCAATATTACATTGACAAAAGAGCTAAGAGACTTTTATCCTCTTTTCAAGAACACTCGAAAGAAGAAACCCCCCATTAGTTAATCTCTTGGCCAAACCTTGAACATCCTTGGTAAGTCACTTTAAATTTCTAGTTTACATAGTGGATGGCCCTTCATTATTGCTATTTATGGTATTTATTAAATAAATATCATATGAAAATATTATTTGAGCCTGATCTTTATAGATTCTGACATCTCAATACCCCTTGGTTCAACAAATTTTGGAATGAAGTATTGGAACAGGATTGAAGAAATTTCCTAAACAGATCTCCAAAGAAATATTTTCTTATCATGACGTTCAACAATTATCAAAGTGATAGAGAAATAAGAAATCCTTCTCCCATAGTCCTATGGTTAAGAAATGAGGATGGATCATATCATCACCATGACAACAATCCTGAATTTTATTACTTTTGTTGAACAGTGAGAAAAGAAGTTGGAAACTTGAACAACGATCTGGAAGATATTCTTAAGTAGACATCTACACCAGTAGCCTTTGATCTTTACTTCATGGACAATGAACTACTTGATTCAGATGATGAAGAAATACCAGATTTTGATAATCCACCCTGGCCCAATGATGGATGGGATTAATCACCAACTATTCCACAATCCAATTACCATTCACCAACCACCTACCATTCTAGCCACTTAACACTTTAGTGGCCACCTACCACTATATTACATACTCATCTTACCTAACACTCTACAAAACACCTACCAATCCATCATGAGCCATCTACCACTCTTTGTGTAGTCAACATTAGCTTTACTTTGTACATAAAGTGTTGTCATATCGTTGTAATGAGTCATGTTCTTTTGTTTATGACATTATGCTAAGTCATGTACTTTTACTTATGAGTCATGTCCTTTATGTTGTGAGTCATGTCCTTTATGTGATGAGTCATGTCCTTTATGTCAAATCAATTTAACTTATGAAAGAAGCTTTAAGTCCTCAAACCTCTATATAAAGAGTCATGTAAGTTGAGAAGCATAGTGGAAAAAATCTTGAGAATAACTTGAGCATAGCTTGGGTAGTGTTCTCTCTTTCTTTTAAGCCTTCTCTTAGATTTACTCCAGTTCTATAATCATTTCTCTCTTTTAATAAAATTTCTTATCTAGTGTATCTCTTTCTTCTAAGCCTTCTCTTAGTTTTAGTCCAGTTCTATAGTCCAATTCAATAAATTTTGGAATGAAGTATTGCAGCAAGATTGGAGAAATTTCCTGAATAGATCTCCAAAATTCTCATCACCTATTTCGACTAATCCATCATTCTTTGTCTAAACAACTACTACCTCAACTACTTTACAAGTCAGCTACCAATCCATCATGAGCCATCTACCCTCCTAATTAGTTAGAGATTGTTGTGTAGAAAATCACACAAAATTCCTCACAAAATGCTCATTACCTCTTTGCAACAACTCTCCACTACCAGATGATATACATATTTCAAAACCATGCATTTGATTTTACATTCCCAGATCATGCAAAGGCACCTTCCTTCATGGCTTATATGGCTAAGATGGCTTAAGTGGCTTCCATGCAAAGGTGATAAGAATGCATGGCTTACTTCATGGGCCCACTTTGGCCATCTTTAGCTCATTTAATCATATCCATTACTGGTCCACAAGATGATCTCATCCTTTGGTTTATGTTGAAGTGATGATTTTGAGGCTTTGACTTGATCTTTTGATCTCAATCTTCAATTTTATCTCGATCAATCTTGGTCGTTGGATCACCATCTTACTTCCTACAAAAAGTGAAAATTTCTAATTAATTAAAAAAAACATAATTAATCATATACTTACATTGGACTAGCTTTTGGACCTACAAAATAACAAACTTTTTGGTTAGTAGGTCAAAAAATGCATGCATTACAAATTTTGGTCTTAAAAATTAATTTACCCCTATAAGTTGTACATGGGTACTAAATGGGTGGTTATTATGCAAAATTAAACACTTATCATAGTCTTGTAAGCCCATAGTGGATCGATAAATCAAAGTGACCAATCCTTACAATCCAAATTAGCAGTCTTTTGAAGAGTATATTTTATGGCCCATTTAGATACTTCCACCTGTCCACTTGTTTGTGGGTGATATAGTGTTGCAACTTTATGTGTAATATTATAAAATTTTTTGAGTACTTCAAATGGTTTGCTGTACAAAATATGTACCATTATCACTTATAATGGCTCGAGGGGTCTCAAATCTAGAAAAATAATAATTTCCTTTAAGAATTTAAGAACTATTTTGTGATCATTATGCCTACATGGCATATCCTTAATCCATTTGAATATATAGTCTACCACCAATATAATGTAAATGTAGCCCAAAGGTGGGAATGGCCCCATGAAATTTATGCCCTAGCAATCAAAAACTTTTATAACAAGGATAGGGTTTAGAGGCATCATATTCTTGCGGTTTATTCTTCCTAAAATTTGATGTTGCTCACATGATTTATAGAACTCATGTGTGTCTTTATACAATGATGGCCAATAGAAACCATCATCATCATCATCAGCATCATCAAGACCTTATCCCAATTAGGGGTCGGCCACATGAATCTTATTCGTCCATTCCACTCTATTAAATGCCATGATTTCATTTAGTCCTAAAGTTTTTAAGTCTTTCCTCACCACTTCTATCCACGTTCTTTTGGGCCTTCCCCTTGCCCTTTTAGAACCTTCAACTTGTATTACCTCACTCCTTCTAACTGGTGTCGTTGTTGGTCTCCTTTGAACATGTCCAAACCATCTAAGTCTAATCTCCCTCATCTTGTTACCTATTGGTGCTATCCCTAAATTTTCTCTAATATTTTTATTTCTAATTCTATCCTTTCTTGTCTTACCACCCATCCATCTCAACATCCTCATTTCTGCGACACTCATCCTATGAGCATGATGTTCCTTAACTGCCCAACACTCTGATCCATAAAGCATGGCCGGCCTTATAGCCATCCTATAGAATTTTCCTTTTAGTTTGAGTTGCACCCACCGATGACATAAAACACCCGATGCACATCTCCATTTGTTCCAACCCGCTTGGATTCTCTAGGTAACCTCCCTCTCAATCTCTCAACTCTCATGGATCACTAATCCTAAGTATCGAAAGTGGTCTCACATGGGGACCTCTTGGTTATCAATCTCGACTGGTGGTCCACTCCTACTCTCCTTGCTAAAATTACATTCCATATATTCTGTCTTAGTTTGGATAATTTTAAATCCTTTCAATTCTAATGCTTCTCTCCATAACTCTATCTTTATGTTTACACCCTCTCTTGTCTCATCAAGTAGGACTATATCGTCTGCAAATAGCATGCACCAGGGAATCTCCTCATCCAGATGTTTTGTTAACTCATCCATAACTAATGTGAAAAGGTATGGACTCAATGCCAATCCTTGGTGCAATCCGACAGTGATAGGAAAATCACCAATCACGCCACTAGTGGTCTTAACATTTAATACTGCTCCCTCATGCATATCTTTAATTATGTCTATATACCCCTGAGAAACCCCTTTACCACCCAACACCCTCCATATTGACTCTCTAGGGACTCTATCATAAGCTTTCTCTAAGTCAATAAAGACCATGTGCAGGTCTCTTCTCCTCTCCTTATATTTCTCTACTAATTGTCTTAGTAAGAAAATAGCTTCCATGGTAGACCTCCCAGTCATGAAACAAAATTGATTCTCCGATACACTTGTTTCATGTTGTAGCCTCTTCTCAATCACACTTTCAAAAAGTTTCATGGTGTGGCTCATAAGTTTGATCCCTCGATAATGAGTGCAGCTCTGAATGTCTCCTTTATTCTTATAGATTGGTACAATAAAGCTTTTCCTCCACTCATCAAGCATTTTCTTTGATTTTATGATCTTTCTCAAGGCCTCTTTTACTTCAAGTATTCTAATCCTACGTTCATATCTATAATATCTAGTGTTATTTAGATTTATAGTATTTTCAATCCTTATATTCTCAGGGCCATTGTCATTTAACAATTTTTGAAAGTATATTTCCCACCTTTGTTTGATCTCATCATCTTTGACTAATACCCTTTGATCATCGCTTCTAATGCACCTAACATGCTCTAAGTCCTTATCCTTCTGTTCTCTTACTTTTGCAAGTTTAAACACATCTTTCTCACCTTCTCTTGTTCCTAGTCTATTATAGTGCTCATCATATGCTTTAAGTTTAGCCTCACTTACTATTCTCTTAGCAACGTTTTTAGCATTCTTATATTGTTCATAGTTTTCATTATTTCTAATCTTCTATCATGCTTTAAAACACATTCGTTTTTCTTTAATAGCTTTTTGCATTGTTTCATTCCACCACCATGTTTCCTTTGTTAGTAGCCTTTTACCTTTAAATATTCTTAAGACATCTTTTGCCACTTTCTTAATGGACTCAGCCATATTAGTCCACATGGTATTTACTTATGTTTCATAGTTCTAATTTCCTTCTACCATCACTTATTTTTTAATGAGGTTATTTTCTCTCCTTTTAAGTTCCATCACTTAGTTTTTGGATGTATATTAAGTTCAATTCTTTTACTCCATCTTTTGATATGAATATCCATAACCATTAACCTATGTTGTGAGGTTAAACTCTCACCGGGTATCACCTTACAATCCTTACATATAGATCGTTCTTTATTCCTAAGTAGAAAAAAGTCTATTTGGCTTTTATGAAGTCCACTTTTAAAGGTTATTAAGTGTTCATCCCTCTTCTTAAAGAGTGTATTTGCAATGGATAGGTTACATGACAAAGCAAAATCAAGGATATTCTCCCCCATCTCGTTTCATTCACATATACCATACCATCCGTGTATGCTATCATATCCTTCCTTATCTTTTCCTACATGGCCATTTAAGTCTACTCCTATAAATATCCCCTCAGTGTTGGAAATTTCTTGCATGACTCCCTCCATATCTTCCCAAAACTGTCTCTTAATTATATCTTGTAACCCTACTCGTGGTGCATATGCACTTATAATATTTATAATCTGCTCTCCTAGAATCATTTTTATTATTATTATTCTATCTTGAGTCTTTTAACGTCCACAACTTTATCCTTTAATTCCTTATCCACTATTATTCCTACGCCATTTCTATTGTTTTCCTTTCCTACGTACCATAATTTATACCCATCTATTTCTCTAGCTTTAGCCCCTTTCCACTTGGTTTCTTGGATACAAGCGATGTTGACTCTCCTACGTTTCATCATGTCTACTAACTCCAAACTCTTACCTGTCAGTGTTTCTATATTCCATGTAGCGATGCGAATCTTATGTTTTAGAGATACCCTATTTACTATCGCCTTTCTTGACCTCCATGGTATGAACCCATGTCCACTTTTCACTGCACCTGGGTTCTAATGCAACACGTCACTTCCGAGGGGACGCTCTAGCAGCCCTTGCCCATTTTTCACTACACCCAGGATTCGATGTAGCACGTCGCTTCTAGGAGAACGCCCTAGCAACCCTTGCTTATTTTTCATCGCATCCGGGATCCAATGAAGCACGTCACTTATGGGGAACGCCCTAGCTTGAGCAAATGTCATTTTTCAATTCATGTCATGTTGGGGTTGCCATAGTTTTTAAAAAGCTGAAGATGTTTTTCATTAAAATCATCTTTAGCTTCACCCTTGCCGGCTGGCTACCTGACGCAAGGGTGGCCATATTTTAAGAAGCTGAAGATGATTTTCATTTCTGCCTCACAAACTAATATACAAATGCATATTTATTTGTAAGAAAGAAATAATAGAATCATCTTCAACTTCCCCCTTGCCGGCTGGCTACCTGACACAAGGGTTGCCATCTTTTAAGAAGCTGGAGCTGATTTTCATTTCTTCCTCACAAACTAATATACAAATGCATATTCATTTGTAAGAAAGAAATAATAGAATCATCTTCAACTTCCCCCTTGCCGGCTGGCACCTTACGCAAGACCCTCCTTTTTTATCTGGGCTTGGGATTGGCATTGGCGGAGTTGGCCAATAGAAACCACACTGCAAAATCTTTGCAGCTATTTTCCAGGAGAAAAAATGTCCACCACATGCTTCTAAGTGATAAAAGGAGATAACACTATGTTGCTCTAAGTGAGGTACACATCTCATAATGATTTGATTTGGGCAGTACTTAAACAGGTATGGATCATCTCAGAAGTAGTATTTAACATTGGAAAAGAATTTTTGCTTTTTTAAATTTATTCTAATGTTCAGAAATCTTCCCTGTGACTAAATAATTTGCAATATCTGTAAACCGAGGATGGTAAACATGAAAAAGTTGCTCATCAGGGAAAGTGTCCTTAATTGACAATTCATCTAAAGGCTCTGTTAGGACTAGAGGAGGCAAATGGTCAGCTATAACATTCTCTACTCCCTTCTTATCTTTTATTTCAAGTCAAACTCTTAAAGTAGAAGAATCCATCTAATTAGTCTAAGCTTAACATCTTTCTTAGAAAGAAGATACTTAAGGGCCAAATGGTTAGATAATATGACTATTTTAGATCCAATCAATTAAGACTTGAATTTATCCAATACAAAGACAACTGATAAGAGTTCTTTCTTTGTAGTGGAATAGTTCATTTTGGTGCTATTTAAGGTCCTACTAGCATAGTAGATGACATATGGCTTTTTCTCTTTTTGTTTCCCTAGTACAGCTCCTACAGCATAGTCACCAACATCACACATGATTTCAAAGGGTAAATTATAGTCAAGTGGCTGCATGATAGGTGCAGTGGTCAACTTGTCTTTTAGCTTTATAAAAGCTTCTTGACAATTATTAATCCACTCAAAAGGGGCATCCTTCATGAGGAGACGACACAATGGTCTGGATATTGCACTTAAATCTTTAATAAACCTCCTATATATTCCTGCATGACCTAGGAAAGAGCAAATGTTTCTAATAGACTATGGAATGGATAGATTAGTAATGAGGTCAACTTTGGTTCTATCTACTTCTATACTTTTGGATGACACTATGTGGCCTAGGACAATTCCCTTATGAACCATGAAATGTTATTTTTCCCAATTAAACACTAAGTTCTTTTCTTTACAATGACTTAAGACTTTTCTTAGATTTTTAAGACATGTTTTAAATGAATTACCAAAAACAAAAAAGTCATTCATGAAAACCTCTAAGATTCTCTCTACCATATCACTAAGAATACTCATCATGCAATGTTGAAATGTGGCAGGAGTATTACATAATCCAAATGGCATTCTTTTGTAAGCAAAAGTGCTAAAAGGACATGTAAATGTGGTCTTTTCCTAATCCTCTAATGCAATTTCTATCTTGTTATACCCTGAATAACCATCTAGGAAATAATAGTACTGATGTCCTACAACCCTTTTTAGCATCCGATCAACAAAGGGTAAAGGAAAATGGTCCTTCTTTGTGACATAATTCAACTTTCTATAGTTAATGCACTTACATGAGCCAGTGGTAACTCTAGTTGGGATCAATTCATTGTTGGCATTAGTTATTACTGTTACTCCAAACTTCTTTGGAACTATCTGAGTAAGACTTACCCATTTGCTGTCACTTATAGGATAGATGATTCCAACATCAACAACTTAAGAACTTTTGCTCTTTCCACATCTTTTAGATTAGGATTTAACCTTCTTTGCATTTGATGGCATGGTTTAGCTTCATACTTTAGAGACATCCTATGGGTACAGATTAAAGGGTTAATGCCCTTTATATCAGCTATGGTCCATCCTATACCACCTTTATTTTCTTTTAAAGTGTCTATTAACTTTTCCTCCGAAGATGTTCCTAATTGGGAGGAAATTATTATAGGAAAAGTCTCTTTTTCTCCTAAATAGTTATATTTTAAATATATTGGTAGAGATTTCAATTCAAGCTTAGGAGGTTGTACCGATGATGGAAGGGTAGTGTATTCCCTTGATGAAAGTGCATGGAAATGGGGTTTCCATTTTTCTGTATCCATGATAGGAATAGAATCAAGGAGGGCATTAACTTCCTCCATTAATGCATCTTCATTAAAATCATTAAAGTGGGCCAAACAAGCCTCAAGTGGGTCCTACAAGGAAGATGATTGGAAATGATCTTTCACAATTGAATTTATCTTATTTACACTATGCAAGTCATCAGTGGGTTCACCAGGTTGCTTACAAATGTTAAAGATGTTTAGCCCTAATGTCATATTCCCAAAAGACAATTTCATGACATCATTTCTCCAGTTAATTAAGGCATTGGATGTAGCAAAAAATGGTTATCCCAAGATGACTGGTATTTTGTTCTTCTCATTCACCACCAATTGTTTATCCAGAATTGGAAAATCTACAAAGATGCAAAAATGTTCTACCTAGACAAGGACATCTTCTATTAGTCCTCTTGGTATTTTCATAAAATGATTAGATATCTGGGGTTATAAGTATCTGAATATGGGGAGAAAGATCTTTTATAAGTGTTAAGTTCATTAGCCTGATCATGAAGTCCTCTTGGAATACTGGAATTGTAGGACATTCCTAAGTAAGATGGGTTGTACTTCCACAGATGTTACACACTTGTTCTTCTTTATTCTAGTTTTTCTTTCCCATTTCTATCACTTCTACTTTTCTAGCTAGGGATGCTACTCTGGCATTAATTTCATCTTTGTCATACATGGCATAGATGCCTCCCTTAGCATAGTGAAGTGTATTTGTTTTATGTGTAGGGAAAAACATTTTCAAGAATTCCCTAGTCATTTCATTTCAAGTCATTTCAATGTTTTCCTGTAAAGAGAATGAAAAAAGTTTAAGCCTTATAGTATATATACCAAAATTTTGTGTTCTTTGAGTATTGTATACCTCATCAAATTATTTAAGGTGGAAGTAAGGACTTTCACTATCTAACCCATGAAATTTGGGAAGTAATTGGATTATTCTCTTTTTAATTTTGAAGCACCAGCATTCTGATGAAGAATGACATAGGATGGAGTACTGGTGCATGTAGGCTGAAGGTAGTATTTTAAAGTTCTATGTAAAAGTTTTGATAACCATCATTATTATCCCCTTGTTCACTCTATTGGTCCCACTGCCTATTATTATATCTTCTCTAGTCTCTGTTTGGTAGATGACTATTACTCCTTGGTGGAGGTTGATATTCATCATCCATTAAAGGTGGTGGGTCCTCATTGATGATGATGGAGGGCCTTGACTACAATGGGGTGAGTTACCCCTTGATTGTTGATTAGTCATTGATGTGAATTGATTTAGTTGTATGTCTTTTTGGTCATACTTGACTAATATTCCTATTTTATCATGTTTTCAAAAGTGTATACAACGAAAGTTTTTTTTTTTCTTCTTTTATGTGTTCATTTTTATTTTTTTGAAAAAATTAACTTAAATGATGCAACTTAACTTCCTAGAATGGTGCACAAACAAAGGGCACAATCAAATAGTCCTTTAGGCTAATAAGCAACAATATTTTAATTTTCATGAATTTGTGTGGGAACGATGCTTTTAGATTAGCCTAATCTAGTGCTCCTCCTCTCTTTCAAATTTGATTATTGTTTACTAGTTAGGTTCTGCTCTAAAGTGGTTAATATAGTCCTCATGTTATGAGGCATTTAAACCTCAACTAACATTAATGGAAGCTATGGAAAAATCACTTGGATTTTAAGACACCCACTATAACCACAGTGCTCAAAAGTTATTAGAGTGACAATAGAGGTCGTCCTACTAAGAGGGTCTTACAAGTACGTGATGGCCCTATAGGTTTCTTTTAATTAATTTGAAAGGTAAGGTTATGCACTTATGGTGATTATCCTAGGTGGGCCTAGAGGTGATGATTAAATCCACCCTTGATCTTGTGGGGTTGAATGCCCTTACTAATTAATTTTCACACTCCATGGCAGTTTGATCAATATATAAATCAACTTAAAGAGATAAATGTGCCTTAAAATGGAATTAAAAATAATAAATTAATGCAAATATTAAAATACAACAATTATAAAATATGGTATCTATATGCAATTATACTGCCAAATAATGCAAAATTATTCTAAATGCAACTAAACTAAGAAAATAAAGAGAGTGAGGGAAACTTATAGTGGGGTTTCTTATGATGATCAAGTGTGGGCCACCTTCTTGCATACTTGTCCTATTTTAATACAACCCTTTTAAAATTAGAATTAAAATTGAAAGTTACACTATGCCTCACTACAAGATTCACTCAAAAAAGTGAAATTTTCTATTTTAGGACAGTAGGGAAATTCTATTTATTTGGCAAAGCTCCACTTGCAATTTCCTCCAATTTCCTAAGAAATAAAAATAGCAATAAATATCATATTTAGGAAATAGAGTGATTATGCACAAAGAAAATTTTAAAAATCCATTTAAAAATTCTTAGAATGTTAAAACAATGCAATTCCTAAAAAATTTTAGTTTTTTTATTTTTATTTTTTTTTGGATTTTTTAATTAAATATTATGAAAACTCCATTGCAAGTCATCGACAATGGTGCCAAAAACTTGTTGATTATTTTACCATAAATGCACTGGCTATTGTAGTGTAGCTAATGCAAGTACGAGTCGATCCCACCGAGATTCAACTTGGAAAGATGGAGTTTAAATAAAATTTAATTATTCAAAAATAAAAAATAAAAAAATTAACTAGCAATGAAATAAAAATTCAAATTTATTTAACAGATGAAAATTACAGAACTTCAAATTCAAAAAGACAAAAAATTAACTAAAAAACATGTGAAATCTACTTCCCTAACTTAATCATAGCCAATTTCTTCAAATCTGATACAATAAAAGTCAATTAGCATTCATTAAACTCTCTTTGATAGTTTTGATTAGAGATCCAATGGCTGGATTATTCAAATTTCCCAAAATTTTAATGATTTTGTGTTTTGGACGACTTAGATCAAATTTTGGGTTTTAGATTAAAGATCAGAGATGTTGGATAGGCAAAGATAGATCTTAAGACCAAAATCTAGAAAAATTTGAACTCTTATGTGAAAAAAATCATAAAATAGAGAGATCCTATTTGTTAAGGCTAACCATTGATTAGGGTAACCTTAATCAGACTAGATATAGACTATACAATTCCTAGATAAGTAGAACAGTGATAAAGAATAACTAAAATAAGACAAATAGGATGTAAATGTAACTTGAATTAAAGACCAAAGGTAGAAATGAAATTTAAGAAAAAAACTGGTTTTTGACGAAAAATAGGACACTTGCTAGAGGAGGGAGAAGAAGATGAAGTAGGGGTATGAGAAGGAGAGTAGGAGGAGAATTGAGGAGAAAATAGGGAAAATCCGGATTGGCTTTTCTCTGTTTGATCTCGTGGGAGTTTGTTAGCAAAGATAAGCTAGTGAACAGAGAGGAGAAGAGAGCAAAGAGAAGCAAGTGCAATGCACGGTGTGGTGTGGTGTGGGGAAAGAATGAGGGAGTAAAGAGAAAGAGAAGGGGAAGGGGAAGGGGATTGGGTAATGGAATTTTTGGCTCTATGTGGATGTGGTGAAGAAAAGATGGTGTAGTTGGCTAGGAAGGGGCTGGTGCTAGGTGCTTGCTGGAGGAGAGAGGGAAAGTGTGATGATGATGGGGCAATGTTGGTGTAGGAGAGAAATAAAGGAAAGAGAGAGGGAGGACGGTTGTGCAGTGATTGGAGCAGGCAGAGAAGCTAGGCTAGGTCTGGTGTGGACAGAAGAGGTGAGGAGGAGTGTTGGCCAGATGAGAGAGGAAGATGGGTGGGTGAGAAGGTTAAGGTTCTCCAATAGAGGGAAAGGCTGGAAAGTGGTGCGGTGAAGGGGGGTAAGGAAGCAAAGAGGGATGGGGGAGGGGAGGGCATGTTAGGTAGTGACAAGAGACGAGACTGGAGAGAGAAAGGGGAATGACATGGAGTATGGTAGAGAGAGGGAGAGAAGAGGAGAAGAAAGGGAGGTCGGTTGCCTCACCTTTCCTTGTTTGATCCTCCTCCTTAGTTTGCAGCATATTTTCTTTCCAAACTCGCTCACTTTGCTACCTTCCAATTTCTTTGCATGGTTTCCTCTTTAATTTGTTTTCCAATTCTCTCATGATCCATCTTACTTTGTGATGTTCTTTAGGATGATCTACCACTATTGATTTTCATCTAAGCCACCCAAGCCACAATTTGGTTTATCTGCAAAACAAAAGACCAGATTAGAGTCACCTAAACTATACATTATACCTCTGATTATCTCTAATGATCATCTGACTGTCAAATTTAGCAAATCAATGGTTGGATGCTCAATTAGAGCTAAAATTCATATTTTATCTAAAATTGCAAAATTGATTAGTTAGATGATCTAATTAAATGTTAAATTAGGCATATTTTGACCAAAATTAAACACACCATACCTTTGGGTCACTTTTCCTTAGGATTTGTATTGCTTAGTTAACTAGTGGTCATGTCACCATTATTTGCATTTTTCTCATGGCCAAAATCCACCTAAATGGGGCATGATCCTAGGCATCAAATTCTTATTTTATATGTGGGAATTTGTGCTCCAAGATAGTCCCCCACTTCTCTGACATTTGCAAGTGTTTTACCTCTTGAAAGAAAGCTTACTATGTTCTTGACTTAAACCTAAAGCAATTAGCATTAAAGTCTCCATATTCTAGTATACACATGCATTGTTGTTTACTCATTTTTCATACTTGAAAGTGCAGTAGTTTTCTATAGAAGCAAGCATGTATTTGTTTCAGTTTTAGTCTCTCTATATCCTTGAGAACTTAGTTACCACTTCTCATTAAGCACACACACGCACCTATCTTTTGTTCTTAAATGCGGCCGATTAAAATGGAGCTATTCATTATTGAGTTATTCAATGGCATTTCATGTACATTCATAAGAATGAGTCTAAACACAAATTTAGTGAATGTAATCAAAGATGACAATGATACAACAAGAAATGATTATAGGTATACTAATCCAATATACAAATTCAGTTAACTTGTTTACACTACACAACTAAGAGAGAGCGCTACAAGTTTTTATTGTATGGTTCAATCTCAAAGCCTAAATTTGTAGTTTGGTTGAATAGTAGCCTACATTTACATACAAACTTTAACTTTTAGAGGTGCCACTAGATATAGGCATATGTATATAAGTTTTAGTCTAACAGGGGTAATTCATACTCCTTCATTCAGGCAATATAACTAGACAATAATAGCAATTTCAAGTGTAAGTTCAATCATTCGATTTCCAATTTGATAAAGTAAAATGCATCACAAGATGATAACTACATTTCACATGCATTGATTTCATTTAAAATTTAAGATATTACATGTAAATCATCATCCACATTAATTCATTCTTAGCAAAACATAGCAATGATTTAGCTTCTCTAAGATAGCAATCTTAATCCACCTACCTGATATTGACCGTTCTGATATACCAATATCTACTAATGATTGATCTAAGCATTGATCTACAATTTAAATCATTGAACTAAGCTTCTAAACTATGATACATCGTTGATCTGAGATATATACATATAACACTATTAATCGGTCTTCTAAATTGAAGGTTTAGTTTATGACTTGTCTTTCAATCTATCCTATGATTATATTAGATCCACTTTTTCAAGTGTCTAAATCCACATTGTTATTTAAATCTTAATCTTAAACTATAAGTTGTATATATTGACGTTTATTGACCATAGTTCTAATATGATTCGGTCTAGATATAATAATTTAATTTGTATTAACAATCCAAAGTAAATTTGTAACTTTGTTTGAGTATGAATGGTTGAATTCTATATGTTTAGACAATCTTACAATCAAATTTTATCTACTATGTAAAAATACTAACTTCGTGTTTTGGATTTGAGTTATTAGCAAAAAGCCAACGGTTATCAACTGTCAAAAACTTAGATCTCATAATTTAATGTAAGATAAATGGTTACAGTAACCTAATTTCTTGATTAAAAATTTTACAAGTCTATATCTAATAATCTGTAACATAATTAAGGTTAATAATTATCAAATTTTCACAAAAAATTTTGATTTATTATACCCATAAAATGAAAATTGAACTTTGAAGCAAATAGGTGAAGGATTTACTTGGATTGCCCCAATTCCACATTCAATAAATTGCCCAAAATTGTTGGATCGTCACTAGATCATAGTGACATGACTCAATCGTGACCATCCATCATCATCGGGTTTGGATCGTTGCCAGATTTTTGTCAATCATAGTTTGGTTTGAGAGGTTTTGTTCTAGAAGCAAGGATGAACAATATTAAAGGCTTGGATCTTAGATCTGAGCCTCCATCACCCCTGTATTAGATGGGAACCAACAACTTTGTTTCATGATTAAAGAGCTATTGTTAATGGTGACAATGGGAAGGAGATGAGGGGTGGTGGAAGGGGAAGAGGAAGAGGAAGGAGACAATAAAGACAGTGAGGCTCTAGCGGGTCTGTTTGTTCATGTAGATGCATTGATAGGCTTTTCCAAAGGAAGAAGAGGATAGGGAAAATGAGGAAAAAAAAAAGGGAGGATGAGAAGATATAAGGAGGAAAGGGTTGGTGCAATTGACTGGATTAGGCATCCATGCTTAGTCAGGCACACAAGAGAAGAACCAGAAAACACTCCTTGTCACTTGAGCTATGTTAGGGAAGATGTAACTGGGGAACAAATAGTGTACATGGGGTTTCTATCATCATCAATCGAATGCTGTAGGTTAATAAGAAATTGTAAGAGAGAAGTTACACAACAGCCAGGGTGGGTTGAAGGATGTTTTTTTGTGCACGAAGGGAGATCAGTGAAGGGGATGTTGCACATCAGTCTTAGCTCCGGTGCTTGATTGTTGGCTAGGGGTGAAGCTGGTCATCGTCCAATGAAGATCGATTCGGTTCCATCTACAAAGGTAGAAGTTGAGAGGGAAGAAAGAGGGAGAGAGAAGGTTGTGTTAGGTTCGGGAATAGACGTAATAGTCTATTCTCATTTCACTTAAGTGGGGGTGCCATTACCAAAATGGTCCCTCTATTTTAGGAATTTATTTTCTTCTTTTTTTTCCTTACTTTTACTAAAATATCCTCCATATTCAAAACATCATAACTTCTTTGTTTGAACTCTATTTCTCACAAAATTAGTGTTTCGAATCATCTTGACTTATACGTTCCAAATATTAAGGTTTTAAAGGTCAAGTAAGTATCTTTCTAAAGGTCAATTACGCGGAACTCAAAACACAGAATTCTTAATTTACATTTCATTCAAAATTAAAATGAAAATGAAAAAGTAATATGGAATGGAATTTAGAAATTTTGGTTGTTACAACATCTATTTGGATTTTTTTGTTGATGATAATTAGTAGGGAGTGTTAAGAAATGTGAGATCAGTATGGAAATAAATGAAAAATATTACCCTATTTTTTTGTAATTTTCATTTATTTATTCATTATGAATGAATATTTACATATATTGCAATTCTTAATGAGCCTCAAAGTTTTTCACCATCCTTGCCCATTTATACTAATATTAGAATGGACATATCTTATGATCATTCTGAGCCACAATGTCCAAACCCATCTGTGCACACCTCCAACTTCTATCCACTCAATCATGTCCTACTCATTGTTATGATTATGATGAAAAGACATCCATTGTTGAAGAGAATGAATCTTACAAAACTCTAACCTAGATCCACTCAATTTGTGTCTCACTTATTTTTATGAATTTGATGAAGACACATTGATTGAGAAGGTGAAGAAATTGTTGGAGAATGTGACTTTATTGGACACTTCTTAGTGGCAAGTTGAGGAATTGGACTCCCTAGAATTCCTGAATTTCAAATTGAGCCATGCAATGTAAATGATGTACCGGCCTACAAAATTTATTTTAACATATGAAACCTTAGTTGTGCTAGCAGAGTAGGAAACATAAGAGTTGATTGATGTACTGGGCCCACATCAACCAATTCTAGGGTACACATTAGACGATATTAAGGGTTTAAGTCTAGTCATGTCTTTGCCTCCACTAACACAAGAACAACCTTTTAGGGATGTGCACAGTCAGCTTATTCCCCAATTTCTGGCAAATGTATGGGAGAGGGAGGAAAATGATGAGCTGAGTACAATGGTCACCATTATCCCTCAAATTGGTAAAAATGAGGACCACTCAGTTCTATATGGTCTAACAAAATTTAAATTCAAGGTATTTCTTGATGTCATTGTATCACCACCACCTCAAAATTCGAGGTGGAAGAATTATATTGACTACTGTGAAATTCTAAAAATGGGGGATCATCACTTCAAATGTGGTCCCATTGAATTTAAAATTTTAGTGGTCTATTGTGTTATATTGTTATCAACATAAAAAATTTCAAGGTGGAGACTATATATAGACTACTGTGATATTTTGAAATGGCTAGAAATTTTTTTCTATTTCATTCTTTGGGTTAGAATTAGGTTTAGAAAGTTAGATTAGTTATACGCTATGTCAAAAGATATTAAACCTAACACTCATTGGGAGGCAACCCATAGTTTTTAGAGTCTTAGTGTTGTACATTACCACTCATCATATAGGTGTTCTATATTTAAAAATATTAAGGACAATATTTAGTTCAAGTTCGAGGGTGTAGATATGCATGAGATTTCTAAGCTTTTCTTGCATTTTTAAAAAATATATACTAAATTCCTTTATAAAGATGAGAATTTAGATTTTCTGAACATTCAACTATCTTTTGAACTTTAGCTTATTAATAAAGTTGCATACAATTAGTTCACTATTTTTTTCTTTTGGATAAGTGTCTCATGAAAAATTAAACTCAAAATATTAAATTGAACAAAATAACTATAAATAGTTTAAGTTGAAGAGCATATGTAACTTAGAAATACTAAAAAAGATCTGTGGAGACTTATAACCCAAGCGAGTTTAGTGTCATTCTTCCTTTTCTGAGAGTTATACATAAATTCAAAATTTTCTTTAGCAACATTAGTTCTTAGTTAATCTCATTATTCTTCATCTTGATCAACTATTGAGAAATTATGTAAGACTACACCATATATCTCTTAAGTTTATTATCCTTTTTAAGTCATATGAAACATAGAAAATGATAGAGGTCATCCTTGAAAACCCTAGAGCCTTTAGCCTTCCCTGTGTTATTTTTTGATAATTAGACCCTTGAGCCTTTAAAATATTAGCCTTTTCTTTGTTAGGCAAACAACCTTTACCTATATTGAACCCTTATAGTATATCCATGACCCATTTTTTTTGGAAATATGAAGAGAAGATTGAAGAATATGAATAATACAATTCAAGAGTTGATCATCAAAAAGGTTAAAAAAAGGAAGAAGATAGTCAATGAAAAAGAAGAATTTTCACTCATGTGAGGAAAAATGGGAAAGTTGTGAATAAACTAGTAGTAGACCTTTACATATTTTTTAGACAACCTTTGTTTACCTTTACATCCATTCTTTCTAAGCCTTTGTTTCATCCTAATAGAAGTTCTAACTTGATCTGAGGAGTAATATGGCTTAGATATGGTTACAAATGAGTAGAGAATTTGGTAGAGTGTAACATTCTTAGTTGTTGATATACTTTCATGTGACCATTACTATTCTTTCTAAGTTATCATTCTTTTGTATGAAATATGTGAGACTTTTGGACTTGATGAACAACATTATACTCACATATTAGTGAGAGATTTGTGCACATTTCTAAGTTTCAAGTATATCTTGTGAGAATTGAAATCAAAGAATACATTTGGATGATAATTTAGGTTATGTTTGACTTGGAAACTACTAATTATATATATATATATATATATATATTTGTTATGGCACACACTCACCTTGCAAAGTTTAATGAAATATTGAGAGATTTGTGCACATTTCTAAGTTTCAAGTATATCTTGCGAGAATTGAAATCAAAGCATACATTTGGATGATAATTTAGGTTATGTTTGACTTGGAAACTACTATATATATATATATATATTTGTTATGGCACACACTCACCTTACAAAGTTTAATGAAATAATGGGATATCTTTACCATAAGGGTAAGATTTTGTATCTTTTTATTCATCTTTATTAGCAAGCTATAATTAGGAATTTAAAATATGCCGAATGGAAAAAAATTTCTCAAATGAAAAAAAGACTTTAACAAATTTTGAGAATTTTGTGGGTAGATTCACTACAAACACTCACGTGGACTAACTCATCCACTAATGGTAGCTGAGGGGTTTAGGGGCATGCTGCATATGTTAAATACAATGTGAGTACTTACAAAAGTGACAATTTTTTATCAATTTTGTAAAATATTTTTTTGCATGTTTTGCTCGAGGCAAGAAAAATGCCGGTAGGGGATGTGATGAGTGTTCAATTTTGTATAAAAGTACCAAAGTAGTGGCCCATGTGTTACAAAATATTGTTATCTCTAGGATTTTTCCAGAATTTTTATAACAAATTCATTTTTTACCTAATAATTCAAAAGTTTGATATTTTATAGGGTTAAAGGGTAATCCAAAGAAAGTATGTCAATAATCATATTCTTCTAGCATAGGATAATTGGTTCTAAATTTCTCCCAATCATGTGACTCTATGTGGCATGGCTCTTGTGTCTCTTAATGGCTCATTTTGATGGCTTAATGCTTGATGGTTTGAGTGGCTAAGTCTCTTGGGTTCAAGGCTTGGCTTAGGTTTCCTTGATGGACTAGGAAACTTCATGCATGACTCCAATTCTCATGCAAAGGTGGTGGAATTGCATGACCTTTTTTGCATGAACCATTTTACTTACCTTTGGTTCTTCCCATTACCTTTTTTCTTGGCTTAGGATGATCTTGGACTTTAATTGAGCTTTGGAATAATGAAATTTAGGTCTTTGGCCCTCTTTTGACCTTGATTTTCAAATCTTATCCTTTTTTATCTTAGCTATTGGATCATCTTCTCAACACCTACAAAAGATGAAAAACCTTAATTAAATCCTAAAAAATTATGATTATTCACATACTTACTCTAGATTAGCTCCTAAAATTACCAAATATCAAAAATTTCAATTATTAGGTCAGAAATAAATGTGTTATGAAATTTCAAAAAAAACCCTAAAATAATGCCTACCATTTATAACACATGGACTATTACATAGGTAGTTTTTATACAAAATTGAACACTTATCACACCCCCAACCAACATTTTGCTAGTCCATGAGCAAAACATGAGAAAAATTATGAAAACAAAAGTGGTTGTTGTTTTCATAGGTATTCACAATCGCATTTAGCATATGCAACAAGCCTTTGAACCCTTAGGTTACCCCTATCAAAGTCCAAGAATGCACATATAGAAAGTAGTGCTATGAAAAAAAATCACTTGAAACATGCACAAAAATGGTAAGTGGTGTTATGGGAATACCCTCTAACTATTTTCATCTCACATCAACAGTTTATCAACTTTCATTTGACCATCTAACACACACATAACAACCCAAGCATACAAAAAATAGAAAATCAATGGCATGAAAACATAGCCCTCAAAACATGCAAACAATGATAGGTCATAGTATGGGAACACCACCTCTGGCTATTTTCACATCTAATCAATAGTTTAGCAACTTTCAAACATCCACTAAACACACACATGTAACAACCCAAGCATGAACAAAAACAAAAAATTGTGGTATGAGAAAAAATCAATCAAAATATGCACAAAAAATTATATTGTTTGCTTTTGCATCTAATCAGTAGTTTAGAAATTTTTACTCCAGTACCATAGATGCACATATGACAACCCAAGCATGCACAAAAATAGAAAGCAATGGCATGAAAACAAATCACTCAAACCACATAGAAAAAAATACAAATGGTAGGATGGGAATACCACCTTTATTCCTTTTTCCTCTAATTAGTGGTTAAGCAACTCTTAATCACTAAGAAACCTTCACAAATTGATCTTATTTTAAAATTGCAAGACGTGCAATGGTCAATTGAAGTATACATATGCCAATATGGGTTGATCCTACAAGGACTCAATTTGAAAATTAGAAATATCAATCAAAATCTAATTTAAATTATCCTAACATAGGCAAGTAAATTTAAACAAATGGAATGATCTAATTAACTACAAATTATACTAAAACATGGATAAATTCACTAAATTATGATTCCAGAGTATTAGAATCAACTACATTTCTAATTAAGAGCATTTAGATATAGGTATCATCAATTATATACAACACATATTAAAATGTCAACGACAAAATAATAACATGGAAGATTTGTGGCTTAAAATTTTGAATTCTTCTATTTTCTCAATTCAAATTATTTGGCTAGTTTAATCTATTTGTATTGAAAGAATAGATTTTTTGTTTTTTATGATCACAAACTATCTAAGGGTCAATATATTTCAAGCTAATTAACATACTATAACTAGTCCCTAAACTATGGAAAATATCTCATAATTCCCATGAAAAGAGAGATACTTATTTATATTAAGTTGTATGGCATATCATAAGAATTGATAGTTTAAATTTCTAAATCTAGTTATTACTTATCATGTGAAAAATTATTGACTCAAGGTCACTTCATCCACACCCTAGATGGATGATTTTGTAACTCATGATTATATGAAAAAGGCACATAAAATCTAGCCTAAAAATGACCCAAATAATAATAATGTAAAAATGTGCAAAAATAAACCTAAATCTAGCCTATCAAGATCACTAACAGCCTTGCTAAACCATTAAAGGTTGAGAACCCTTCCACACATCCAAGCAGCCAAGAGAGAGCTACCTCCGAATGTTAAAAACACATTTTAAAGAGAGAGAAGCTCCAAGTGAAAAACATTCTTTACTTAACAATCCCCCTTTTTAGAACAAGCTATGCTTCTTTCTAAAATCATATCCACTTCTCTCCTTACTGAAAGTGCTACTCATCCCCTCTCCACCTAGAGAAACACAAGACATCTCTTCCCTATGATGTGTGATCTCCTTTTAAAAGAATGGCATGTTATGTGCCTCCTTCCAAAAAATTTCCTAGCTCCTCTCTTCTATGTATAAAAACATCATTCTGTTTTACTCTCTTATGTAGCTCCCTTAAAAATACATCATATCCTCTTTTTGTATAGTGCTCCTCTTTGCATTATTTCAAACATGTGATGACCTGGGTTTTGGAAACAATATTTTGAATCCTTTTTAAATAAATCAAGACATCCATGCAAAAAAGAAAAATCTTTTTGAAAAACTCTTTTTGAAAAATCAAACAATAATATAAATTTAAAAAACAACCACTTCCAAGTTTGTGTGCCAATTTCAAAACTTTGTACATACTAAAACTAACTTGTAGTCATAAGCACATCCAGAATCTACTGGTCACAACCCAAATCAACTATTCCAACCATACATGAAATTAAAAATTAAAGTTAACATTAGAATATCTATTACATTATTGTCAAACATCCATGAAATTAAATAGTAACTAAATGTTGTTCTAAGGGAGTGAGTATTATGACTTAGTAGATTCTACTAACTTAGACAAAAACATGCAAAACATATGAATGCAATAGAGTATATAACAATGCATCCAATTAATCTCGGTAATGTTAAAAGCCTCAAAGCTAAACAAAACTTAGAACTACTCTTGGCTAATCAAAT
This sequence comes from Warburgia ugandensis, assembly GCA_035236585.1. Taxonomy (NCBI): domain Eukaryota; kingdom Viridiplantae; phylum Streptophyta; class Magnoliopsida; order Canellales; family Canellaceae; genus Warburgia; species Warburgia ugandensis. Next base: position 31,218,870 of record CP141136.1, read on the forward strand.
GATACCTTAAATATCGAATTGATGAGTAAAACACCTCAAATATCAAATCTTAGATATACAAATAATCAAACAACAGCAAACTATTGAGGCCATAAAGGCAAATTGGTCTTCAACCCATGAGAATGACTGACATAGAAGACTATCTCATAAACTTGCTCATATAGATGGTCTATTATGCGTGTAACACTAAATCAGCTGTGGGTGAACCATAGATACAATTTAATCTATATTGCGCTCTCATGGCAAGAGTGGATCAAAGGAGTGGGAACTTGACAACCTCTTATGGGCTAGGTATCATTCTCTGAACAAAATTTGGAGTGATAGTGGCCAACCGCCACTCCAAACATCACAACCATAGGGTCTTATCAACTATTATACATGACTTTCATGAGCTATATTTCATATAATGAGAATTTAAAACTAACAATATGTAGAATGAATTCTCATAAAATAGAGGTAACTATTCAAATACACAAAAATTTCAATATAATTCTAGTTTGTTTCATACTATCAAGTACATCAACCTATCTTACGCAAAACAAAAAATTTCAATATAATTCCAATTTGTTTCATACCTAGAAAAATGTATAATTTAGAACTTGCATGATGGTACAAATACAAATCCAAAGTTGTGAACTTAAGAAATTATGGAGCAGCATTATCTATGTGTTACACGACAATGAGCAAGTGTGGAGTAGCATTAACTATGTGTTGCACGATGATGAGCACGTGTGTTTTTGTGGATTGAAGATGATCATAAGTCAATATGATAATGGCAATAGCAACTTCAAAATTCAAATCTAAATCCATCTAAACATGAAACCAAAAAACTAAATCTATTAGTGTATTGAGATTTGGTCAAAGATGCACATGCCCTTTAAACTTAATGTAGAAATCATAGAGGAAACACATGAATCATCCAAAGCATCTCTGACTAAAACTCAAGTGTAAAACGTGTCAAACCCAATAAATACCTACAACTCTTACCTCTTGGTTGATTCCCTATTGATCCTAGCTAATCCATGCTCCAAAATGATGCAATATTGGATGGTTTCTTGCTTCAAAATGCAAAAAGGTAGACTACTCCCTGCTCCAAAATGCATACGAGTAGCAGCCCATGTGATTTATTTATTTTTTCCACTCCTTCTCCCTCCTTTCCTTTCCTCCTTCTCTTTTCTCTATTTTTCATAACTTTTCTCACTATCTTGATAGCCCAAGACATCCTCTTATAATTTGGATGTATTAGCTAGTTGCATAGTGGGAAAAGGTCTACTCTTTCCAACACTGTAACCAGTAGAGATAACTAACCTTAGTTGTCTAATTCATGCAAAAATAAACATTTGTATTACAAAATTAGTGATATTACATCCTTCCCTCCTTATTAAAATTTCATCGTTGAAATATTTTTTTCAAGACAAATAAGAAAATGGGTAAAGGAATCTTTGTCTCATTTCCCAAGTTGCTTCTTCTGAGGAATGATGTTGCCATAAGACCTTGAATAGCAAGATAGTCCTATTCCTCAGTGTCTTCTCCATGTGATTCAATATTCTTAGTGTCTTTGCTTCTGAAAACTATTTTATTCTATGTGACAATATAAGATGGTTTCTAAAAGCCATCTTATATTGTATGTGACTATATAAGAAAGTTTCTAAAAATCATCTTATATTATGTGTGACAATATAAGATAGTTTTTGAAAATTGTCTTATAATTTCATGTTTTATACAACTGTTTTGAAGAAATGTCCTTTAAATATTCTTTTTAACACAGAATGAAGTTCAACCTATAATTTTTTGCTCTTGGCTACTTCAATGAAAAATTGAAAATTTGAGTTGGATTTACATACACTTTAGGTATGTTATTCTTATTTTTTCATATATTTAATTTATTTGATGTTTATGGGTATGAAATTCCTTTCCTAAAGCTTTTCCTACCCATGTGTGGATCATTCATGTGTATGGATCAGTCATGTTTTTGCATCATTCTTTCTTGTCCCAATCCTATAAATGAAAATTTGAGTCCTCTAATATATGTTTTTAATAACTATATGTACATTGTCTATGCACACCAAGTATTTAGTTAAATGCCTAACCCAATGTTATTTATCTTTTCATGTGTAGACAGTCTTTACACGCATCTAAACATCAACGTTTTGGACAAAATGGATAAATATGCTTGGATGATTGTGGAAAGATCATCAAGAAAAATGAGGGAAAAGAAAAGTTCATAGAGTTTGCATTTAGGGTAGGTGGTGATTGTAATCGAATGTGATAGAATTTGCATTTAGGGCAGGTGGTGATTGTAATCGAACGTGATGTCCATGCCCCTGAATGTTGCATGGAGAGGAAATTCCTCATCGGCCCTCTATAAGGACAGGATGTGTATATGATCATGAAGCCACTATAGGAAGTGTTGCAGATAGTAGTACAGCTATGTTGATGTTTTGAGATACATATGATGACTTCTAGGATGATCCTAAACAATTCAAGACATGGGAGTAAGCCGATGATCCATTATATGTTGGATGTACATATAATACCAAGTTGTCTGCAGTGTCAGAACTTTACAATGTAAAATTGAGATTTGGTTTTTCAGATGAAGGTTTAAGACAATTGTTGAAAGTCATCAATAAAATGTTGTTGAAGGAGAAAAAATTGCTTAAGTTGACATGGGAGGCAAAGGAAACCTTGGTTTCAGGAGGGTTGACATATGAAAAGATGCATGCCTATCCCCATGACTACATATTATACAGAAAGGAGCACAATGACAAAACTACATGCCCAACTTGTGGACATTCAAGATGAAAGCTTAAGAAGAATTCAAGTGATTAGCAAGTGAAAGATGTCCCTACAAAGGTCCTAAAGTATTTAGCCCCCATTCCAGAATGTTTCATATTAAAGAAACATCAAAGAAACTAGTATGGTATGTTCAGGAAAGAGTAGGTGATAATTATTTATGTCATCTAGTAGATAGCCCAGCATGGAAGCTTGTAGACTTCATATGGCCTAATTTTGTACAAGAGCCTAAAAGCCTATGACTTGCAATCTCTGCACATAGGATTAATCCTCATGATTTTATGAATAGCAAGTATAGTTGCTGGCATGCTATGATAGTTTATTACAACCTTTTGTCATTTCTGTGCATAAAGAGCAAGTTCACAATGTTAACTATTTTAATATTGAGTTCCAAGCAACCTAGGAATGACATTAATGTGTACTTGGCTTCATTAATTAATGATCTTAGGACATGATGGAAGTAGGGGTTAAAGCTTATTATGCATGAAAGAAAGAAACATTCACAATTAAGGTTGTACTATTATGCATAATAAGCGACCTTCCTATGTACGGTGATTGGGCAGGATGCACAGTGAAGGGATACAATACATGTCCTATTTGTGGTGACTAAAAGTGTGCCATATGACTTCAAAATGGTAGGAAGATGGTATTCCTAGGCCATAGAAGATGGTTGCACAGGAAACCATCCATACGGTTTTAAAATCTAGGAATTTAATGGTAGTGTGAAGACTAGGACACCTCCAAAGAGGTTGACTAGGTGAAAATTATTGGAACAGGTTGAGAACCTTAATGTATCATGGGGTGGAAGAAGAAGAAGAAGGTAACTTCCTATACATGTGAAAGCATGTAATATCCTTAATTTTTTGTATAAATTAAGAATTTATTTAATAAATTAGATAAAAAAAAATTTATAGATGGAAGATCCTGAAAACTAAGAATTAGAAAGTGCTCATCGATAGGATTCCAACGCCACAAAGAACGCAAAAAACGGAGCTCAAACGAAGAAGTTACGAACCGTTGAAGTGTAAGGGTAGTTTGGTAATTTGGCAGAGCTAAAAACAAAGGGGCCTAAATTGATATTGGCACCCCTGTCTACCTTACCTGTATTAGATCCGACGATTTCGTCAGAGAAATCATTGAAGAGGAGGCTTAATAAGGGAAGAGGTTCATTCCTCATTCCCAAACGCAACTTCCTAATCTAGTCTGCTCCTCAATCAGCCTCTAATCTCTCATCATCACGCCATTGTTTCTCCTAAACCCTTGCCTCTGTAAATCCGCATTTTTTCGATGAGTAGGGCTCCGACAAACATCAAGTGACACCTAGCGTTAGAGGTAAGCCATAAACCTTCTCTTTTTATGTTACATGTGTAAGGAAATAGCAAGGGAAAATGCATGAAAATCACGAAATTTAGGAAAAACAAAATTTTTCCTAGGAACCCTATGCACACTACTGTTGGGGCGTGATTTTATAGATAAAACCATATTTTTTTACAAATTAGACCATCCATCTAGTGCATGATAGACCCAAGAACAAACCCTTTAAATTTGGGAGAGATCCAATGGCTGGTTTCTCCAAAAATGGTGAAAAACAATACCTATGGGGAAATTTAGGAATGTAGAGAAAATCATATAAAAACCATAGTTTTTGGAAAAATTAATACAAAAGGATGGTAGAAATGAAAACTAGATGAAATTTTAAATAAAATGGCTCAAAAACCAAGTGATTTTGACACCTGTAGGGTCACCGGAGATGATTGAAAGTCAGTCGTCTTCTCCGGCACCGGTTTCCTCGTCGTCAGTGTAAGCCGGTGTAAACTAGGCGCCGCCAGTGTAATCTAGTGTAAACTGGGTGCCAGTGTAACCCAGTGTAAACCTGCGCTGCCGGTGCAAATGGGCTGTAGTGGTCGGTCAACCCTATTTTTTGGGTATTTTCACTTAAAATTTGATTTCTAAGAGCTATAGGAGTCTAAATCGCGATTCAAAAGAGGCATTGTGACCATAGTGATGTGACATGGACAAGTGCACTTGAACATACCAGTTAAGGGGATTTATTAGCAAAATAAGTGATCTCACGTTGAGGTAGGTGACGACAATTAATGCTTTGGCTTGATTTTAAAACCATACATAAACATAGCATCATGAGTGATTGTGTTTTAAATTGCATTTATTATTAGCCATTGATTTCATGAGACTTAGAGTATATTATGATTATTGCAAATTGAAATCTTTTATTGAATAAACCCATGACAAATGTTTTTATGAGCATGATATTATTTATTTACGCTTAAATAGAGTATTCTTTCTTATTATATATTTGAAATGCATGGATTTGTATGGAAATAAGAATAGAGGCTTGTTAGCTGGTCCTTTTAGAGGCTAACCCTGGGATGAGAGTCGTGCCTTGGGGATTTTGAGCTACGAGTGCTCTTGGGTTTTGGCATACACATGATTTCTATATTTCTATGTTTTATGATGAGTGCTTTCACCCGGTGGGCGTCATGCTAGGAGGCATAGGGCTGGCCACCCACCCTCCAATATTGTGATGTGATGATATTGTGATATGATAGAAACCTGCCCATAGATGGCATTCGATACGGGTTTGGTAACATAGATAGTCCACACTACCGGTCTGAGCCTTTCCATGGGGACAGACACTAAGTCTCCCGTTATGGTGTCGACGAGGAGCGGCGGTGGTTGAGACCCATGGAAGGTTGCCACTGCGGCATGATGGTCCATACTCTTATTATGTGTGCTTGCATGATGAGCGTGGTGATGAGATGATATGCCTAGGTGTGATGCCACTCAGAGGTTGGATATGAGTACTCATGATCTATGATATTAGTGCGATGTTGTAGGACCCATTACCTTAGGGTGCCCTTATTCTTAAGGTATGCTCATTTACATTGATTCATGTCATGTTTTAACTCCGTGAAATGCATGTCTTAGTATATGGGATAAATTAGCATTATGTTGGCATGACTTATGATACTTCTATCTTCATAGATGATGGACTTTTTATTTTATCAGTACTGTTATTTTTTTATTTTATTTTATTACATTAATTGTCTATGTACCTACACAAGCGATAGCTTGCTGAGGCATTGCTTTGTTTTGCAATGCCTTAGATCTTGAGCGCGACAATAGAAAAGGCAAGGCCATTGAGAAACCGTGAGAGCTGCACGAGATCCGTTTACCTAAAATTTTAGATAGTGACGTGAGTTAATAAACAGGACTACCATTTGAATTTAATTATGGACTGTATACTTTTATTTTATGGGTTTGATTGAGATGTTTAGACATATGTTGGACATTTATATGGGTTGTTATGATGGATAGACCTAGGCCATATTATTATTGCGTTTTTTATATTTATTGGTTTGAAAATAAAAGCGTCGATTCATTTGACGTTGATTGATATGAGTATTGGTTAAAATCTATTATCATAAAATTTTATTTATGTTTTAAATGATATAGGTGACATTTTGAGAAAGGAAAAATAACACCCGGAGTTTTTAAGAGATGTATTAGTAAAATGATAAATAGAACTTTTCTCATGGGATCCCAAATGTTCTCATTAAAAATGCTATTATTATTATAAAAAAAAATGTCTTAAAAACACGGGGTGTTACAAAGCAACTTTAAAATTTGTTGGAAGAAGAAGTCAATATTCTTTGAACTTGTGTATTGAAAATTCCTACACTTGCTGCATGTGCTTGATGTCAGGCACATTGAGAAGAATGTGTGTGAAATCTTGACTAGTTGCTTGCTCGACATGTTAGGAAAAACAAAGGATGGACTTGTAGCTTGAATGGATTTCATAACAATAGGTTTGAAGAGAAGATTGCATCCATAGGATAGGGCAATCGAGGAACATACTTGCCTAAAGCAAATTATATACTTGGTAGAAAGGTGAGTAGAATACTATGTAAAACTCTATCAAAGATGAAAGTCCAAGATGGGTACTCTTCAAGTTTTAAAAACATTGTCTCCATGGAAGAGATGAAACTATTAGGATAAAGTCTCATGATTTCCATGCATTGATGCAACAACTCCTACCTGTAACAATATTTTTAGTTCTGACAAATAAAGTTATAGGTTCTAATACTAAATTATGATACTTCTATAGTGCTTTGTTCAAGAAGGTGGTGAATACTTCTAAATTATAAGAAAATTCAGAGCTTCCAGTGACAACCTTCTGTGAGCTTGAGACAATCTTCTCATTATCCTTCTTCGATATCATGGTATATTTAATATTACACCTTATTGATGAGGTTATGTAGTGTGGACCTATTTATTTGTGACATATGTACCCATTTAAAAGGTGCATGAAGGCTATAAAAGGGTATGTATGACATAACAATTGACCGATGGGGTGTATTGCTGAATGCAACATTGCAGAAGAAGCAATGGAGTTTTACACTAAGTATTTATTAGGAGTGGATGCTATTGGAATCCCAAGAAAGAAATGTTCAAGTGGATTAATTGATCCAAAAGTTGGTGAACCTCTCTCCATCGATGATGTATCAACCATTGATTGTAAGGAATAGGACTAGGCACACCTTTATGTCTTGTAAAACATTAATGTCAATGAAGTTCAGACATACATTGAGTTCGTATTTAATGCTCTCTGTTTGGTTTCTTTCACAATTGTGTGTGTGTGTGTGTGTGTGTGTGTGTGTGTGTGTGTGTGTGTGTGTGTGTGTGTGTGTGTGTGTGTGTGTGTGTTGAAGTGTAATGTATTAATGCATAGCATGTTATACATAATTTTCATCTTATCATTGTAGTGAGCACATGGATTTCTTAAAAGAGGAGTATTTAAGAGATGCAAAGAAATAAAAGTGGCTACAAATAAGCATTGTCATTCCTTCACCACTTGGCTTCGTAAGAAGGTATTTAATTACAATGAAATAATGCTTCATTCACTTAATTGATTTGTAATAGCATATGCGAGTACACATTAATCATCTCAATTAAGTAATATTATTCACAGGTTTTAGTTTAGCTGAGATGTTCTAGGTCATATTATTTCTAAATTATTGGGATGGATGGCGATAGAACCTCAACCAGAAGTAATAAAGTATGCTAGATATGCCATCAATGTTTATCACTTTCGTACAAAAGACCATGATAAGTTAAGAGCACAATAAGGTAGTAGTGTTAGCTTAGTTGCTAAAGCTACTTTCATTTCTAGTTCAAGGTACAACAACTCTATTGTAGCTAACAATACTTATTACTAGGTTATACACAAGATATGGTCACTGGATTATACTTGTTGAATTATGGTTGTGTTTAAGTGCAATTGGGTGGAACACAGCAAAGATACATCAAAATCAATGCCTCGAACTAACATTGGTTGACCTTAATAAGATCAACTATCAAAATGACCAGCTTATTTTGTCATCTCAAGCAAAACATGTATTTTATGTACAAGATAGACATGATATGAGATGGTCAACTTTTTTATTAGCCTCCCCAAGGGACTTCTGCGATAAAGATGACCTAGGCGACATGACAATTGATTACCCTTCGTTCACTGCAACAATGTCATAAATTTATCTAATCATGGAGAATGAGATGGATTATGTGTGTGATGTTGGTGAGTTGGGAGCTTGGATTGGACCAAATTGTACATGAGGGGACAAATTAAAATGTTTGTAACATATGATCTATGAATTGAATTAATCAACTTACACATCATATGTCATGCCAATCATAGGTTATACATCAAGGAAACATGGGATGGGGGCACTCTCTAGGTTACTAAGAATTTCAAGATCTAGAGAACAAAGGAGAATTGTTGTTATAGAGAACATAGGTCAGGTTGTCATATATTTTAATACATATAAGATAGTTATTCATAGACCATCTTATATACAGTAAGAATATAAGATGGTTTATAGAAGTTGTCTTATGTTATTCAAATAAAATTAAGGAAGTAGATTGGCAGGATACTAGTAATATAAGAAGGTTATGAGAAATCGTCCTATATTCTAACAAAGGTAGGATGGTGAATATAATATGGCTGTTAAAAACCATCTTATAACTCCTCTCATTATATTATAAGATGGTTTTTAGAAAATCATCCTATATTTGGAAATTATGCATACTATAATATAAGATAGTTTTTACAAAATCATCCTATATTTATAAGAATGTAGGATGGCTTTACCATCATCATCTTATACTCCTTTAAAAAATAGCATAGAATATAAGCAGTTTGGCATCCACCCGTGCTACTCGACATAGGGGAGAGAGAGAGAGAGAGAGAGAGAGAGAGGGAAAACATGTGCACCCCACCTCTACTACCCAACACAAGGAGAGAGAGAGAGTGAAGAAGAAGAAGGAAATAGAGAAGAGTAGAGAGAGAATGCACATGCATGCTCTTCTTGCTCATCACCATCTTTCTCCATTTAGGTACTCTCTCTCTCTCTCTCTCTCTCTCTCTCTCTCTCTCTCTCTCTCTCTCTCTCTCTCTCTCTCTCTCTCTCTCTCTCTCTCTCTCTCTCTCTTGATTTTCTTATGTGCATGCTTCTATTTTTTAAGATTTGATACTTGTCATTGTGTGCATGAACAATAATAGTATTTTGCTTATGTTGTAGAGAACTTTGTGCATGATTTCCCATTTCTTTAATCAATGAAAATCTATAAAATTGATCATGCTAGATAGGGGATGTTAGGAATAGGAAGCCCCGAGTCTCATATTTTAGTTTTTCATAGGCATTTTCTACTCATTGTTGTTCACATGAATAGTAACATTACTTTGCTTATATTGTAGAAAACTTTGTGCATGATTTTCTGCATCCTTAATCAATGGAAATCTATAAAGTGATCATGCTAGCTAAGGGACATTGGGAATAAGAAGGCTGGAGTCTTAAATTTTTAATTTTCCTTCAAAAATACATCCAACTAATAGTTTAAATTTTGTTACTTGTCATTGTTGGCGTGAATAGTAATAGTATTTTTCTTATATTGTAGATAAATTTGTGCATGATTTTTTGTGGCAATAATCAATAAAAATTTGTAAAGTGATCATGCTAGCTAGGGGACATTACAAATAAGAAAACCCAAGTCTTATATTTCAATTTTTCATTTAAAAATACATCTAACTAATAACTTAAAGTTTGCTATTTGTCATTGTTGGTGTGAATAGTAATAGTATTTACTTATGCAGTAAACAACTTTGTGCATGATTTCCCACATCATTAGTCAATGGCAATCTGTAAAATTGATCATCTAGCTAGGAGACATTGGGAAAAAGAAGAACCAAGTATTAGATTTTTAATTTTCATTCAAAAAGACATCCAACAAATAGCTTAAAATTTACTAGTCGTAATTGGTGTGAATAGTAACAGTATTTGCTTAAGTTCAAGACTTGAATTTTTCTTTAATTTATTGAGTTTTTTATTAATCAAAAGCATTTATTATGTCATAATTTATGTTAAGAAGAGTTTTAATTATATCTTTTTTATTTAGAAATCAAAGTTTAAATTTTTGAATTTTGGTGAAGAAGCATTGAATTTCAATGAAAATTTTGAAGTACACTAGAACTGGGGTCCACTGGAGACTTAAATCCCAAACTATGTCACTTTGCACTTTAGAATGGGGACCACCTACATGTGTACTACATATTTTCTATGAAAATATGAGGCATCCCACTTAAATCTACATGGAATACATGAAGGGGTGAGTATGATTGGTGGAGAAAAATTAGGAGGGAGGAGAGAGATAATAAAAGGGAAAATCTATAATCAGTTTTCATCTAGGAAATTCAAGAAAGAGTGGCTGAGATTATTCAACATCCAAGACCATCCCAAAGTAACCTATTAGAATCCTTTTGAGTTAGGATCGACTAATGGGAAGAAGCCATGCATGAGAGATAAGACTAAGCCATGTATGATGGAGAAATTTTTTATGGGATGCCCACCACTTTCTAAGGTGAAGAAAACATGTTTTTCACTTAAAAATGATTGGTTAGGGACAATAATGGTGGCCCGAGGAGAAAATAAGGAGGGGATTTAGTCTGGATAAGAAAAACTCTAGGAAATTCTAACAATTTATCTTAAGGAATAAGTATTTGACGGATGAGAAGGAATGAGCCAAAAAACAATGCCTTTTTTGGATAGGAGACTTCAAGGAAATCTCAACCATTCATCCTAGGGTTGAAACATGATCTAGTGGAAGGGAATGAAGAAGGAAAACATGAAAATCCTAACTACCATACCATCCCATCTTCCCATCCAAGACAAGCATCATGCTTGATCTCAACCATCTGTCCTAGGTTATACTACAATGCACTTAAAAAACAAATGCTGTATGATTTTTTAAGGAAGCTTCCTAGATGTTATAAGGAGAAAGGATAATTGATAGAGGTGACCAAAGTTGACGATGAAAGGGAGAGAGATAAAAAAAAGGAAAAATCTATAGTCATTTTTCATCTAGGAAATTCAAGAAAGAGTGGCTGAGATATTTCCTCATCCAACAAAGCAACCAATAAGAATCCATTTGAGTTAGGATTGACCAATGGGAAGAAGCCATTAATGAGAGAGAATACTAAGCCATGTACGGTGGAGAAAATTTCAATGGGCTGCACACCATATTTCGAAGGAGGAGAAAACATGTTTTTCACTTAAATATGAATGCTTGGAGATAAAAATGGTGGCCTGAGGAGAAAATAGAGGAGCAAAATCAGTCTGGATAAGAAAACCTCAAAGGAATCTTAAGGCATACAAATCCGATAGATGAGAAGGAATGAGCCAAAAAACAATGCTTTCTTTGGATAGAAGACTTTAAGGAAATCTCAACCATTCATCCTAGGGTTGAAACATGATCTAGTGGAAGGGAACAGAGATGGCAAACATGAAAATCCAAGCTACCATTATACCATCCCATCTCACCATCCAAGATAAGCATCATACTTGATCTCAAGCATCCATCCTAGTTTACACTCCAATGCACTTAAAAAAGAAATGCGACATTATTTTTCAAGGAAACTTCCTAGCTATGAAAATGAGAAAGGATAAGGGATAGAGATGACCAAAGATGAGGATGAAAGGGAGTTTCCAATAGGTAACTTCCACCTTCCCACCCCCACTACATGAAACACCATAAGGAGAGAAGCGCCTAAATGATTCTCTAGATGGAGGATTCTCCATTGTACTCGACCAAGTGAAAGAGAGGAAGAACAAGGCGAAAGCTTAGAGATCTCAACCCTTAAACACCACTTGAAGATCATTCATAGGGGAGATCATCCTAAAGGTAAATCTTAACTCTTTCATCTAAGCTCCACACCTACCATCTTCAATCAACAACCCATGCGCACCACTCATCTTCTCTTTCCTACTCCCTCAGCGACTTTCCCCATCATCCTTTCTCCACCCCACACCATGCTTCCTTCAAAGCACTCCATCTTCCATTTATGCACCATACTCTCTTTTAGCTCTTTTCCTTTGTCTTTTCATGTAGGTCAATCAAGCACCTCACATTTTTCCTTTTGTCTTTTTGAAGCACCTTACTATCTTCCATTAATCATCAACTCATCACTCTTTCCCATCTCTTTTGTCATCTTATTCTTTCTTCTCCAAAGAACCTCCCTTCTACCCCCATATCCACAATGCACAAAATAACTCCTTTTCCATTTTAAATATCATGCATAGGCCTTGTTTTCATCCCCTTTCCATCATATCCTTGCACATATCTCTTTTTCAACTCTAAACTACAAGCAACCTTATCCATCCCTCACTCTCATGCATCCTAGCTCTCATATCCTTATCTCCATCATCTTCTAATATAAATCTTGTCCTTCATCCCATCCTCACTCTACAGCCTTTCCACACCCCTCCTTTCGACACCACACATCTTCCATCAACATACCATCCATCCAATCCAATCTATCCTTCCATGTGCCTCCTTTATCTATAATATCCCATAGTTTTTCCCACCTTGGATGAAAGTTGTTGAGATCTTCACCTAGGCTTGTGGCTTGAGTGGTGGATAACCCTTAACCTTGGTTGAGTGACACACATGTCAAAGGAAGTATGCATGTGAAGTACACTTAAACTGGGGCCCGTCAGAGATTAAAAACCCTAATTGTGTCTTTGTCTACTTCAAAATGGGGACCACCTACATGTGTACCACTAATTTTCCATGCAAAGGTGGTGCATCTGACTTAAATTCATGTGGAATACATGAAGGGATGAGTATTATTGGTGGAGAAAAATAAGGAGGGAGGAGAGAGACAATAAAGGAGAAATCTATAATCATTCAAGAAAGAATGGCTAAGATCACTCCACATCCAAGATCATCCTAAAGCAACCTATGAGAAGTCATTTCAATTAGGATTGACCAATGGGAGAAGCCACGCATATGAGAGAACACTAAGCCACTATTTATGGAGAAAATATTGGTAGGCTGCCCATCATTTTTCAAGGGGGAGCAAGCATGTTTTCACTTAGAACTGATTGGTTGAAAATAAAATTTGTGCAATGAGGGGAAAATAAAGAAGAGGAATGAGCCAAAAAACAATGGATTTTTTGGATAGGAGACTTCAAGGAAATCTCAACCATTCATCCTAGGATGGAAACATGATCCAATGGAAGGGAATGAAGAAGGGAAACAAGAAAATCCTGGCTGCCATGCCATCCCATCTCACCATCCAATACAAGCAACACACTTGATCTCAATCATTCATCCTAGGTTACAATCCAACGCATTTAAAAAAGAAATGCTTCATGATTTTTGAAGGAAGGTTACTAAATGTTATAAGGAGAAAGGATAAGGGATAGAGATGAAAAAAGATGAGGATGGAAGGGAGCTTCCAACAGAAAACTTCCACTTTTCCGCACCACTACGTGAAACACCATAAGAGGAGAAGGCTTATGTGATTTTCCATATGGAGGATTCTCCACTTTTCCATTGTGCTCCACCACGTGAAGGAGAGAAAGAAGAAGGGAGAACTAGAAGATCTCAACCATTGAAGACCTCTTGAAGATCATTCATAGGGGAGATCAAGCTTAAAGTAAATCTCAACCCTTTCATCCAAGCTCCACACCAACCATCTTCTCTTTCCTTCTCCCTCAATGCCTTTCAGCATTATCCTTTCTTCACCCCACACCATGCTTCCTTAAAAGCTCTCCATCATCCATCCTTGCACCATACTCTCTTTTACCTCTTTTCTTTGTCTTTTCAAGAAGGTGAAGCAAGCACCTCACTTATTCCTTTTGTCTTTTTAAGCATCTCACTTAATCCTTTTGTCTTTTTCAAGTACCTCGTTATCTTCCATTAATCATCAATGCGTTAATCTTTCCCATCTCTTTTTTCATCTTCTTCTTTCTTCTCCAAAGCACCTCCCTTCTACCGCCATCTCCACAATGATCATAACAACTCCTTTTCACTTTGAAATATCACACATAAGCTTTGTTTTTTTCACCTCTCCATCATATCCTTGTACACACATCTCTTTATCACCTCTAAACTACGCGCAGCCTTCTCCATCCCTCACTTAATCCTAGCTCTCATATCCTTATCTCCATCATCTTCTAATTTAAAACTTATCCTTTATCCCATCTCCACTTTACAACCCTTTCACACCCCTCTCTTAGACACTATGCATCTTCCATCAAATACCACCCATCCAAACCCATCTATCCTTCCAAGTTTATCCGTCATATATAATATTCCTTACTTTTTTCACATCTTGGATGAAAGTTGTTGAGATCATTACCTAGGCTTGTGGCTTGAGTGGTGGATGACCCCTAACCTTGGTTGAGGGACACAACAAGGTTATGTCATAAGTGAACAACATGGAAGAATGGTTGTAGTGTGAGGGCTGGCTATTTTTGTCAAGGATTTCCTTGGAATGACACAAAGGAGTACTTGGGTGATCTCATTCTAATCTATAGTTTATCTTTGATTTTATTTATTTTCTTATAATAATCTATTGTAATCATTTATTTTAGTGAAATTAAGTCTCTTTTCTTTTAATTAATGTGTTAATTCATGCTTAAGTTTATTTTATTGCTTTAATTGTTAGAAATAGTTTGATTGTATTACTTGTTAAAATACTAGGTTTTGTATGCAATATATTAGTTAGATTTATTTACCTGGGCAATAGAATGAACATTTGTTAAGCAAAATGTTTTTATGATCAAGTGATTTTAGGTTAAAAAAGAATTCTTAAGTGTTAGTATTAGACTTTTAGCAATCTTGTTACATGCTTAGTGATTGCTCTGAGGAAGGATACCAAGTATGGTAAGTGGATAGTTAGATAAAAAAATTCTTTGATAGCTTGTGCTCTAAAAAGATAGGCTATACTTTTAGTAAGTATTTTAGCTAAGCTAGAATCTAGTATTAAGAAAATCACAAAAAGAGAGCCTTAAAGATATATTTTTTGTTTTTCTAAAGTTATCAAAACTCTATGAACTTGTGTAAGTGATAAATCTAAATAACTTAATTTTAGAAACATAAGTGATAAATCTAAATAACTTAATTTTAGAAACATTTCATTTTAATATATCGGATTTTGAAATCCTAGTCTTAAACTTAAATTCTAACATTTTAAGTAAATTTTGTGATTTTTAGAATTTTAGGTATTTAATTTAGTTAATTAAAATTGTTTGGCTAGGTTAAAGTAGTTAAAATATATTTTTAATTAAATTTTATTAATTATAGATTCTCTTTGGATTGATTCATACTTGCCATGTTGATGCTATAGTGGACTCGTGCACTTGTAGTTATTTTTAAAACACATCGAGTTTTTGGTGTCATTGTTAAGGACTTGCAACAGATTTTTAGTTAAAATCTAAGTTAATTATTTTGCCACTTGTTGTAGATTTTAAAATTGTATTTGTTTCAGTTGCATTTTACATTTCTATTATTCCAATGAATTTTTGTGTTCTCACTTTTATATTTGTTTTTTACTAGAATTTGGAGTGAAATTAGAAGGAAGTTAGGATATTTTATACTTTTTTATTCTGAGTGAATTGTAGTGAGGATGTGAATGTATTTTATTCAATAGCAATTTATTCAAAAGGAGGTTGTAAAAGTATAGGTTAAGGGTGGGCCATTCTAACTTGAAAGAAAAAAAAAAGGCAGCATGTACATGTACCCACCCTTGTATGACAAGACTTTGTCCAGGACCCCATTGTAAGCTTTTCTATTCTCGTTACATTTCCTATATTAGGACTTGCATAATAATTATTTTGTATTATGGTTGGTAGTGAATATCATATAACTTGCACTCCTAAATTAAATGTTGCATATCAATTAGGACTTCACATTTGCAGCACCTCTTAACAAGGGATAGCCTAAGCTCGGCTATAACCCACGAACATAGGCTGCCAGAGGTATAGTGTCTTGTCTATTGGGACCTAGACCCTTTGTTGAGTAGCATATAGGTAGAAACATTGGTTTACTAATTTCTTACATTTTTAGGTCACTTTTAATGACTTAAGGTGATTATATGATTGATCGATCTGTCACGGGAATGCATTTAATCTAGTAGTAAGGGCAATCACCCCACCATGATCAAGGGTGGATTTCATCACTATCCCTTGGCCCCCCTTAGGTTAACCATCATTTGACACAACCCTAGCCTCACACAATTAATTTAAAATCAATCTAGAAGAGACCTTAGTAGCTTACAAGATCATAGGACCCTCTTAGAAGGAGGTGACCTATTGGCACTCTAGTGGCACCTACTTGATCAACTACATTGGTATTTAAATGACTAGCTCTGCCAACACATTTAGTGACTTAGATAAACTATGGTTGACTAAGGAGGGTGTGAAGTGGTTGATCAAGGTAAGATCTAACTGGTAAGCAATAACACAAGTCTGAAAGAGAGGAGGAGATGTCTAGGTTAGTAATAACCTAAAAGTTACTCCCTAAAAAAAAAAGAAAAAAAAAAAGAAAAATCAAATCTTTCCACTTGTTTGCTTTAGGATTAGAATTATTGTTTGTGCTTTGCTTGCATATCATTTGCATATAAATTGCATCATTTAGCTTAGGTTTCCTTAATTTCTTTTTAAAAAGAAAAAAAGGAAGAATTTCGTAGTATGCAATCAACTTGTTGTCATTGTACACAATCTTGAGTCCATTACACCAACTTTTTAGTGTATGCACGAATGTTGATCATTGAAGCCAGGTCTAGTGCAATTAAATTGCGATCGAATGGACTACAAGGTGAGGGCCAAGAAATCAAACATATTTAATTAACCCTGCAGTAGATATGGCAAACGAAGTAGCATAGGTTAAACCCTTGAGGGACTATTCTACCCTGATACATTTTAACTCTCCTTCATGTATAGTTCTTTCCACAAGTAATGTAGAACATTTCAAGTTAAAGTTAGGGGTCATTCAAATTTTATGTCCATTCTATGGTTTGGATAAAGTGGACCCATATCTCCATGTTAAAGAGTTCCTTGATATATGTGCAACCCTCAAGTACCATAACATTTTTGAGGATTCCATCAGATTGAGAGTATTTCCTTTTTCTTTGAAAGATAAGGTAAAGCATGTGTCAACTCACTAAAGGTAGAGTCCATCACATCATGGGATCAACTATCTAGGAAGTTCCTTAACAAGTTTTTCCCAGTCCACAAAACTAATCCCCTTAGGAGGGAAATCATCAACTTCTAGTAGAAAGAAGGTGGACACTTCTATAAATGCAAGGAGAGATGGAAGGACTTGTTATTGAAGGGTCCACACCACAAAGGTTTGACCCCACAAAATTGACATATGATTGATGCCACAAGTGGTGGGGCCTTCACAACTAAAATTGATGTGGAGTCCTAGAATTTCTTTGAAACGCTTACAGATAATTCCTAGCAATGGAATTATTCAACCAGAATGGAAAGAAATTTGTTGACTTAGAAAAAATGCAATCTATACTAGCTAGGGGTCACTCCAAACTTACATCGCAAAATAGATATGTTGGCCCATAAGGTTGATAAAATTGATAGTCTTACTCAAAAGTTAGATGAGTTCATAATTTCTAATAGATATTAGATGCAACCTCATTCTAAGATATGCTTGATTGGGTTAAACCCCATGCATTAAACTACTTCATACCCATTCAGCTCTACATTCCCTGAATACTTCACAAAGCAAGTGAATGCATTTAGAAGTCATAGCAACAATAATCATTATTCTGAGACCTATAATCCAGGATCAGCTAGGCATCCAAATTTTTTATCATTTAGGAATAACACCCAAGGGGTCCTACCTGTGATTCCCCAACTTCAATCCTTTTCTTGAGTTCTAATGCCACAACTACCTATTCCTCAAGAGCTTCTGCAACAAATGAGGAAACCCTACATCTATTCATGCAGAGTTATTTATAATTCCACCATGACACTAAACAACTTTGCAAGCCAACTCAACATCCCTTGTGAGACTAGAATATCATATGTGCCATGTGTCTACTACATTAAGTGAAAGGAAGGAAAATCCCTAGTTAGCCATTATGAACCCTAAGGGTTAGTATGAGATTGGTAACACTTCTAAGGACCAAAACTGCCAAGAACATGCCAAATCAATCACTACCCTTAGGAGTGGAAAACAAATAGATGACATAGTAGGACTAAATAAGGATTCCCTAGTAGTTCTAGAGAAAGAAAAGCCTACACAAGCTAAGAAGGGCAAAGAGATGGTTCAACCATGTCCCCCTTCTTCTAAACCTCTTTCAAATGAACCATATGTTCCTAAAGCTCCCTTCCCTTAACAATTAAGCATGACAAGGAAGGGTGGAAATTTCCACAAAATAATGGATGTGTTTAAACAAGTTACCATTAACATTCCATTATTAAATTCCAATAAAGAAATCCGTTTATATGCCAAGTTCTTAAAGGATCTTTTCACATAGAAGCGAATGCTCAATGTGAAAAAGAAAGCCTTTCTCATAGAGTAGGTTAGCTTTATAATCTAGCATAACACCCCTCCCAACTACAGAGCTCCAGGATGTCCTACAATATCATATGTGATGCAAGAAAACACTATTGATAGGGCACTACTTAACTTAAGGGCTAGTGTGAACTTGTTGTCATAATCAATTTATGTGCAACTATGGCTGGGCGAGATAAAGCCTAACACCACCACAATGCAATTAGTAGATAGATTAGTAAAAATTCCTCATGGTGTGGTAGAAGATGTCTTAGTAAATGTTGAAATTTTTCTATTCCTAGTAGAGTTTTTAGTTTTAGCCACCCAACCTATAGCTGATCCTGGTAGTCAGATACCAGTAATTTTAGACAACCATTCTTAACCACATTTAATGCAATTTTAAATTGTAGGAATGTCATCATGAAATTGTATTTTTGCAATATGAAGATTCAGCTAAACATCTTTAATGCTAGACAACATATAGACTCTATAGATACATATTAAGCCAACATGATTGAGAGTCTAGTCCATGATGTTTTCCTTATGTCCTCCCACTCTGATCCACTATAAGCTTGTTTAACTAGTTTAGTGGAGATTTTGAGATAGATGATTCTATCAATGAAGTAAATGCACTATTAGATATTGTACCAATTTTAGATACTTTTAGATGGAAAGCTAAAGTGAAACTTTTGATACTTTCTAACACAAGCAATGTGCCATCTACTAAGATACCCCCTAATCTTGACCTAAAGCCATTGCCTAATAGCTTGAAATGTGCATTTTTAGGTCCATCCAAGACCCTTCCTATAATAATTGCTTTTGATTTAGATGAAGAATAGGAGGGTAAGGTACTTAATGTTCTTAGGGAACACAAGGTAATGATAGGGTGGTCAATAGCAAACCTTAAGGGAATTAACCCTATCATTTGCTTGCATAGAAATCAATTGGAAGATAATACTAAACCATACTAAGAAAGAAGTAGTCCGAGCAAAGGTCTTAAATTGCTCCATGTTAGAACAATTTATCCCATTTCAGATAGTTCTTAGGTCAGTCTAATTCAAGTTGTACTAAAGAAATTAGGTGTCACTGTAGTAAAAAATGAGGATAATAAACTAGTCCCCACCTACATGACCACTGGGTAGAGGGTTTGTATTGACTATAGAAAATTAAACTCAGTCACGAAGAAAGACCAATTTCCTTAAAATTTTCTTCACCAAATGCTGAAAAAGTTGGCCTGACATGAATACTATTATTTTTTAGAACTCTAGGTATAACCAAATGTCAATAGCATTAAAGGATCAAAAGAAGACCACTTTCACCTATCCTTGGGGAACTTTTGCACTCAGATTCATACCTTTTGGGCTATGCAATGCACCTATGAAGAGCATCTTTTCATATAGGGTTGAAATGTTCCTAGAGGTGTTTATGGATGAATTTTCAATATTTAGGTCATCTTTTGAAGAATGCTTGACCCCACCTAAACTTGGTATTAGGAAGTTATCAAGGAAAAATCTTATGTTGAATTGGGAAAATATCATTTTATGGTAAAAAATGGCATTGTTTTAGGACTCATAATATTAGGCAATGGCATAGACGTTGATCAAGCCAAAGTAAATCTTATTTATAATCTTGCCCCTCCTAGGATGGTGAAGGAGAATTGCTCATTTTTTAGCCACGCTGGATTTTATAGGCCATTCATCAAAGATTTCAACAAAATTTCTTGGCCCTTATGTAATTTACTTATCAAGGAGGCCAATTTTGACTTTGATGAGAACTGTATGAAGGCATTTGAGCACCTAAAGGATGAACTCGCTTGCCTATCATTCGATTGGCCAATTAGAGTGAACCATTCGAGATAATGTGTGATGCTTCAGACTACGTGATCAGTACTATGCTGGGACAGAGAAAGAGTTGTTGGTTGTGGTATTTTCCTTGGACAAATTTAGATCTTATTTGCTAGGATCTAAATTCATCATCTATTTAGACCATGCAGCATTAAAGTACCTTCTTTCTAAGAAGGATGCTAAATAAAGGCTAATTTGATGGATTTTATTGCTATAAGAATTTTATATAGAGATTCAGGACAAGAAAGGTTCTAAAAATGTTGTAATAGACCATCTGTCCTGGTTGATTGTAGAGTTTACTAGTGACTCACTGCCTACAACAAAATCATTTCCTAATGAACACCTTCTACAAATTTCCCAACTACCTTGATAGACTGATATTGTTAATTATCTTGTTGTGGGTCAAATGCCTAATCACTAGTCAAACAAGAAAAATCTAGGTTTATATTTGAGGTAAAGCATGTTTTCTAGGATAATTCATACTTATTTAAGTATTGTCTAGACCAGATTATTAGGAGATGTGCATCAGATAATGACCATAATAATATCATCTCCTTATATCACAGCCATGCTTGTGGAGGCCATTTTATTGCAAGAAAGACCACTGCAAAAATTTTACAACATCGATTTTACTAGCCAACAATTTTTAGGGATTCCCGTGCTTACTGTATAGCATGTGACTGTTGCCAATAATTAGAAAGTATGGGATGAAGAGACATGATGCCCTTGAACCCCATATTAATATTGGAACTTTTTTATGTTTTGGGAATAGATTTTATGCTCCCATTCCCTAATTTAGCTTGATATTTATACATTCATGTGGGAGTAGACTATATGCCTAAGAAAGTAGAGGCTTTTATCATGCAAAACAAATGATCACAAAGTAGTGGTCTAATTTCTCAAAGATAATATTTTTACA
Organism: Warburgia ugandensis; assembly: GCA_035236585.1. Taxonomy (NCBI): domain Eukaryota; kingdom Viridiplantae; phylum Streptophyta; class Magnoliopsida; order Canellales; family Canellaceae; genus Warburgia; species Warburgia ugandensis. The sequence goes on from CP141136.1 coordinate 31,240,302, forward strand.
TGTTTCCATTCACTATTATTAGAAATAGTGGAAAACACTTTTGCAACTAATTCTTTGAAGGATTAATGAAGAAATATGGTGACAAAGTTATAATGCCCTACCATCCACAAACTAGCAGCCAAGTATGGATGTCTAACATAGAAATCAAGCATATTCTTGAGATAACCATAAAACCAACCAAAAAGATTGGTCTATAAGACTCAAATGATGCACTCTAGGCTTACCTTACTACTTTTAAGACTCCAATTGCAATGACATCCTATAGACTAATTTATGGAGAGGCCTATTATCTGTCATTTGAGTTAAAGCACAAAGCTTACTAGGTAGTAAAACAACTAAACTATGACTACACTAAGGCAAGCGCCCATAGGAAACTCAAACTCCAAGAGTTGGATGAAATCAAGAGAGTTGCTTACAATTCAGCTTAGCAATATAAGGACCAGATGAAAAAGGTTTTCAACAAACATATATTGAGAAAAACATTCAGACCAGGTCAAAAGGTCCCCCCATACAATTCTGGATTATATCTCTTCCCAAGAAAGTTAAGATCACATTGGACTAGCCCTTTCATTGTGTGCACTATTTATCCACATGGTATAATTGAGATTGAGAAAAATGTGGTCGTATCAAAAGTCCATAGTCAAATATTAAAACCTTTCCTAAAGCTTAGGAATCCTAAAGAGGAGGAGAAATTTCCTCTAGAAAATCCTATCTATCGGGTGGGGTATTTTCATAGTTGATATGTTTAAAAGTAGATTTTTATTAATGTTTGAGTCTTTTCAGTAGTTTTGAGTCAAAATTAAAAAATAAAAAATAAAAAAAATTGAAGCTTTTTTGTGGTAAAGTTCCTCTACAAGATTAGAATTTGTATTTTCTGATAATTCAATGTTATCCTTTGGACTTTAACTTATTAATAGATTTTCATACAATTAGTTCATTATTTTTCTCTTTTTCTAAAGTTTCCCATGAAAATTAAACTGAATAATTATTTCACAATATATGTATAGTCTAAGTTAAAGAGTAAATATAACATAGAGATCCTAAAGACGAGAAGCGGAGACTATTAACCCAAGTGAGCTTTAGAGCCATTCTTCCTGTTTGAAGGTTATATATAAATTCAAATTTTCTTTAGTGGACATAATTTCCTAGTTGTTTATAATCTTCTTTAATTTGTATGAAATGTAGGAAATAATAGAGGCAATTATTGATAAACCTAGAGCCTTTAGCCTCCCCTAGGTTATTTTCCACTACTTAGCCCCTTGAGCCTTTATACTAAACTTTTTCTTTGTGAACCAATTCGCCATTACCCATATTTAACCCTTATAATCTATCCATTACTCATTTATTTTGAAAATATGTAGGGATGATTAAATAACATCTTGAGAAAGAGTATGGACATTACAATTCAAAAGATAAACATCAAAAGGGATGAAAAAAAAAGGCTAAATCTAAAGTCAAGTTAAAATGAAAAGAATGAGATAGCCAATAAAAAAGAATGTTTACTCTTATGGGGAAAAAAAAATGGAAGGAAAAGTTGTGATTACATCTTAGGAGTCATTTGTATATTTTTCAAAACAATCTTTCTCTACCTTATACCTATTCTTTTGATAACCCTTACTTAAGCCTTTGTTTCATCCTAGTGAAAGACCTAGCTTGATCTTAGGAGTAATATGGCTTGGATATGATTATAGGTGAATAGCGAAATTGGTAGAGTATAACAATCTTAGTAGTTGGTATCCTTACCATTATCATTCTTTCTAAGTTATCATTCTTTTGTATGAACATATGTGAGATTTTTGGACTTGATGAACAACATTCTGGTCACATATTAATGAGAGAATTATCGATCTATGAGAGACTTCTTTCTGTTTAATAAGTATATCTTATGAGATTTGAAGTTGAAGCATACTTGTCAATAGTAATTTAGGTTATATTTTACTTAGAAACTAACAATTGTGTGTGTGTGTGTGTGTGTGTGTGTGTGTGTGTGCGTGTGTGCGTGTGTGTGTGTGCGTGTGTGTGTGTGTATTCACACAATCACATTTCAAGGCTTGATTAGTAATGGAAGATCTTTAGTATAAGAGAAAGATTTTGAGCTGTTGTTCACTTTTATTAACATGCTAAAGTTGGATATTCATTAAACATTGGATAGAAGAAAATTCTTTGAGATAAATGAAGGAACTTCCATATTTGTTTTGATATATATATATATATATATATATATATATATGTTTATAGGTATCATTATTGGAAACCCTTACAAGACCATAATTGTTCCACTAGACGTAACTTAGGGGTTGAGAGGCTTTCTACATATGCTAAATGCATATGACAACACCAGCAAAAGTGGTTAGGAACTTTTAAATTTTTTTAGATGTCTTATTTTCTATTTTAGTAGTTGTGCTCAAGGATGAGAAAAATGTAGGTATGGGGATGTCTGATAGCATAGAATTATTAAAATAGAATATCTTTATATTTAGCATGTTTTATCCCTTTCTTTTATCATAAAGATCATTAATTATGGTTATTTTCGCATTTTGTAAGATTAGGGTATAATTATAGAAAAGAATACTTTTGGCATTCCAAATGCTAAAAGATGGATAATGTAGAGTCCAAGCATCAACATGGTCTCACCTACCAAATTTAGTCAAGTCTGAAAGTTCAAAATGCAAAACAGATGTCATTACCATTTTTAGCACAATAAAAAACCTTAGATGCATTGTAAAACCATATCCATGCAAAAGAGGTTGTAAATAAATAACATAACATAACATAAGCTAGAAGAACTTTTTTGCATGCATGCATGCATTCCACGACCTTTGGGTAAGCTTTAAAGTGAAGCTTGAGAGCCACACACTTCAAAGGAAGCACGCATGTGACGTACACTCAAACCAGGGCCTATCGAAGACTTAAACTCTAACTATCTTTCTCTGCACTTTAAATTGGGGACCACCTACATGTGTACCACTAGTTTTTCATAGAAATGTGGTGCATCCCACTTAAATCCTCGTGGAATACATGAAGGGATGGGTATGATTGGCGGAGAAAAATAAAGATGGAGGAGACAGACAAAAAAAGGGAAATCTAGGGTCAGTTTTCATCTAGGAAATTAAAGAAAGAATGGCTAAGATCATTCCACATCCAAGAACATCCTAAAACAAGAATTTGAGTTAGGATTAACCAATAGGAAGAAGCCATGCATGAGAAAGAAGACTTAGCCATTATTGGTGGAGAAAATTTTGGTGAGCTGCCCACTATTTTTCAAGGAGGACAAAACATGTTCTCCTTAGGAAAAAACATGTTTTTCACTTAAATCTAATTGGTTGGAAATAAAAATGATGGGATGAGGAGAAAATAAAGGAGAGAAATTAGTTTGGATGAGAAAATCTCTATGAAATCCTAGCTATCCATCTTAAGGCATATTGATCTGAGAGGTGAGAAGGAATGAGCCAAAACACAATGCTTTTTTTGGATAGGAGACTTCAAGGAAATGTCAACCATTCATCCTAGGGTGGAAACATGATCCAGTGGAAGGGAATGAAGGGAAACATGAAAATCCTAGCTTCCATACCATCCCATCTCACCATCCGAGACAAGCATCACACTTGATCTCAACCATTCATCCTAGGCTACACTCCAATGCACTTAAAAAAGAAATGCTACATGATTTTTCAAGGAAGCTTCCTAGATGTGATAAGGTGAAAGGATAAGGGATAGAGATGAACAAAGATGAGGATGGAAGGGAGTTTCCAATAGGAAACTTCCACCTTCCCACCCCCACTATGTGAAACACCATAAGGGGAGAAGGGCTTGCATGATTTTACTTATAGAGTGTTCTCCACTTCTCCATTATGCTCCACCACGTGAAAGAGAGAAAGAAGAAGGGGAGAACTAGGAGATTTCAACCATTGAAGACCATTTGATGATCATTTATAGGGCATTTCATGCTCAAGGTAAATATAAAGCCTTTCATCCAAGCTCCACATGTACCATCTTCTATGAACAACCCATGTGCACCCCTCATCTTCTTTTCCTTCTCCCTCAATGCCTTTCCTCATCATCCTTTCTCCACCCTATACCATGCTTCCTTCAAAGCTCTCCATCTTCCATCCACACACCATACTCTCTTTTACCTCTTTTCCGTTGTCTTTTCAAGCAAGTGAAGCAAGGACCTCACTTATTCCTTTTGTCTTTTTAAGCACCTCACTTATTCCTTTTGTCCTTTTCAAGTACCTCATTATCTACCATTAATCATCAACATACCACTCTTTCCCAACTCTTTTATCATCTTCTTATTTCTTCTCCAAAGCACCTCCCTTATACCTCCATCTCCACATCACACAAAACAACTCCTTTTCACTTTTAAATATCACACATAAGCCTTGTTTTCTTCCCCTCTTTGTCTATATCCTTGCATGCACATATCTCTTTCTCAACTCTAAACTAAACACGACCTTCTCCATCCCTCATTCTCATGCATCCTAGCTCTCATATCCCTATCTCCATCATCTTCTAATCTAAATCTTTTCCTTCATCCCATCTACACTCCACAACCCTTTTATGCCCCTCTCTTAGACACTACGCATCTTCCATCAACAAACCACCCATCCAATCCCATCCATCATATATAATATTCCTTAGTTTTTTCCCACCTCAGATGAACGTTTTTTATACCTTTACCTAGGCTTATGGCTTGAGTGGTGGATGACCCCTAACCTTGGTTGAGTGACACAATAAGGTTATGTCATAAGCAGACAACAAGAAAGAACGGTGGTAGTATGAGGGCTAGTGATTTTTGTGAAGGTTTTTCTTTGAGTGACATGGAGGAGTACTTGGGTGATCTCGTTCTACTCCGTAGTTTATATTTGATTTTATATATTTTCTTACTTGTAATCATTTCTTTTAATGAAATAAAGTCTATTTTCTTTTAATTAATGTGTTACTTCATGCTTAAGTTTATTTTATTACTTTAATTGTTAGAAATAGTTTGATTGTGTTACTTGTAAAATATACATTTTTATGCATTATATTAGCCAAATTTATTTATCCAGGCAATAGAATGAAAATGTGTTAAATAAAATATTTTTGAGATTAAGTAATTTTAGGTTAAAACAGAATGCTTAAGTATTAGTATTAGATTTTTACCTATCTAATTACATGCTTAGTGATTGTTCTAAGGAAGGATACATAGTATGGTAAGTAGATAGTTAAATACAAAATTCTTTGATAGCTTGTGCTCTAAAAAAGACATGTTATACTCTCAATAAGTATTTTAACTAAGCTAGAATCTAATATTAAGAAAATCATAAAAAGAGTTACTATTATGAGAATTCTATGAACATGTATAAGTGAAAAATCTAAATAACTTAATTCTAGAAACATTTATTTTTAATATATTGTATTTTAATTCCCTACTTTAGATTTTATTTCTAGTGTTTTAAGTTTCTGTGATTTTGAGAATTTTAGGTAATTAATTAAGTTAATTAAAATGATTTGGCTATCCTATAATGGACCTATGCACATGCAGTTATTATCTAATTCCTCCCACTATCTTAGTTCTCTCCCAATTCATGATTTCTTATTTGAGATCACATCACCAAGAAATTGCACCTTGTCCACCATAACTCACATTTGCTGAACTTGATGGACAATAGGTCAATCTAAGATGTTCTTAGGACAATTCAAAGATGATCTTAGGGCACCTCCCCACTAGCTGAATATATCAGGATATCATTGACAACAACAATGACAAATTTGTTAAGATAGTCATTAAATCCAAAAAGTTTGCAGGTGCATTTATTAGCCCAAATGGCATCTTTTATCAAACACTTGTAGACCCATCTATCAATATAATAATGTTCATCGACCAATCATTGATGGCCTTCACCCTTCCCATGCCACTTAAGGAGTACAACACAACTAATGAATACACATCGATGTCTTGCATTAGGATTCCAACCAATTCAAATGCTAATGAATGACTCATTAAGCCCCATATCATTCAAACGTTGCCATCTTTCTATGGGTTTAACAGTGAAAATCTATGTAGGTCTTTAAATGACTCTATAGAGATTTGTACTACTCTTAAGTTAGATGATCTTACTATTGAGGCATTTCGGATGTGTTTATTTCCTTTATCATTAAAGGATATGGTAAAAGAATAGTTGCACTCCTTAGAGCTTGCATCAATCAATCCATGGGCTCAGATGCAATAAGAGCTGATGAAGAAACACTTTCCCATTGGCAATATGAACCAAATTAGAAGAGTAATTACCACTTTTTCCAAACTACCCAATGAACTATTTCACTAAAGCTGGGATAGAGTGAAGAAACTTCCTCGAAAATTTTCCTACCATGCAATTCGAAAATATCAATCAATGCATCACTTCTATAAGTTCTTGGAGAAAAGCAGCCATCATGTAGATGTGAGTTAAGAGGGACTTTTTTTTACTTAAAGATGAAAATGAGGCATATGATTTGTTTGAAAATCTAAGTAAAAATTCCTTACAACATGCTGGCTTGAGTAGGAATGAAAGTGAGATATCAAAGAGTGGTTTATATGACATTTGCATAGCATAGATCTATCTAACAAGGTAGATAATTTGAGTAGAAAAATAGATCTTCTCGTGAGCACCACTCACACACATCCACTTGCCACTTAAGAGGCATGTTCCATTTGTAATCCTACCCATAGCATCAAAGAGTGTTCTTCTACTTATCAATACCTAGAATTTGTCTAGGTGCATATCAATGTGGCCCAACCCTTCCCTAAGAATGAGCTCAATAATCAATTATTCTAATACATATAGTCTAGGTGGAGGAAAACCCCAATTTGTCATTGGGACCACAAAACCAATGGACAATGCTCAATCTAGCCCCTAGAACTAATTTATTACGTCTACTAAATAATTCTTTGTACTTTGCACCACTTATAGCTACAAGTTCTAATTTTGAGAGCAAGGTATTGAATGCCTTGCAGAATATCCAACCCATGTCCCAACTTCTTCACTTACACACTCAGCCCATAGCCAAACCTAAGGTGCAAGTTGGCCAATCAACTAGTTCTATCAATAAAACGAAGGCGGGCACACTTGTTAGCACACCATTGAACAACCCAAGATGTCAAATTTGGGATAGATGGATCTACTCCTCAATCTAATGAGCATTTTCAAGCCATCACAACCCTTAGGAGTGGGAAATATATAGATAATAGGGTCATGGGTTTATCCATGGGCAGCCATAAGAGTGATAGGGATGTAAAGGAACCACCATAGGAGTTTAGTAGATCCACAATTGTAAACCCTGACATGATAGTGTTCCTTCTCATGAAGTAGTGGTGGCATCCAAGACCACTCTAGAGCGACCTAATGTACCAAAAGCACCACTCCCTCAATTTCTTGATCAACATTCCCCTTTTAAGAAGAGCACTAAGATGGAAGACAATCTTAAATCTTTTAAACAGGCTAAAATCAATCTTCCACTCTCAGAAGCCATTAAAAAATCTTGGCAAATGATAAGTTTCTTAAAGGCCTTTGTACTCAAAACCACACATCTAGGACTTATGTGTTCAAGAAGGTCTTTCTCACTAAATAGGTTAGTTCTATTTTGGACAACACTACCCTCTTAAAGATAAGGATCCAAGAGTTTTTGCTATCTCATGTGTTATGGGGAATCATTCCATTGGTAGAGCTCTCTTAGACTTAGGAGCTAGAGTAAATCTTTTACCCTACTAGTGTGTGAAACTTTAGGCTTGGGAAAGCTTGAAATGCACATTGGTAACCTTGCAATTAGCCCATATGTCTGTTTATGATCTTGGGTTGTGACTCAAGATGTGTTCGTAGGAGCAAACAAGTTCTTCTTTCCTATCAGTATCCTTGTCCAAGATATGAAACCTCTCTCCAATTCTAACCATCAAATCCCTGTGATTTTAGGCTATCCCTTACTAACTATAGCTGATGTGAGCATCAATTGTAGGACAAAGGTCATGGATGTCTCCTTGGAGAATATGAAAGTTAGGCTCAATGTTTTTCATTCATCTAGTCAATTGTCGCATAATCAATCAGAATGCTTCTTAGTTGATACAATTGATGAATCATTCAAGAAACTCCTCTCTTAGTACTTTCTAAAGATACCCTTATGGATAACTTAGTATAATTTGCAGAAGAGTATTCTAAGAATGACCCAAGTATAGGAGAAGCCCATTAGCAGTTAGGTACCATTTTTCCTTGTCCCAGCCCTTGGAGACTTAGGGTTGAGCTTTTACCCATCTCTACAAGCCCACCACTTCAGTCTTTAGTAGATTCTCCCCCTAAACTTGGGTTCAAAAATCTTCCTAGTTCACTCAAATGTGCTTTCTTAGGCCCTAGTAGCATTGTTCTTGTAATTACCTCATCTACCTTGTCTAGTGAATAGAACAATGGGTTATTAGCTATCCTCACCATAGAAGAGCTATAGTGTGAAGTGTTGCATATTTGAAAGGCAATGATCTGTCTATTTGCATGTGTAGTATTCACTTAAATGATCAAACCAAACCATTGAGAGAGGCTCAGGGGGGCCTAAACCTTAAGATGAGAGAGACAATGATGAAAGAACTAGCAAAGCGTTTAGATGAATCATTTATCTTATCTCTAATAGTTAATGGGCTAGCCCCATACAAGCTATTCCTTAAAAGTCTGGCATCATAGTCAAGACAACTCTTGAGAGAGAGTCGAGACATACACAATAACTATGGGATGGAAAGTTTGTATTGATTACTAAGAGTTGAACTCCATCACCCAAAAAGATCACTTCTCTTTGCCCTTCATTGACCAAATTTTAAAGAAATTTACTACCTAAGAATTCTATTGCTTCTTATATGGATACTTAGGATACAATCAAGTTTGTATCTTTCTAGGAGATTAAAAGAAGACTACCTTCACCTATCCCTTAAAACTAGTACCTACCATTGTGTGCCATTTGGGTTATGTAATTCCCTTGCTACCTTCCAAAGATGCATGATACCTATCTTCTCTTATATGGTTGATAAATTCTAAGAAGTTTTATGGATGATTTTTCTATTTTCTATGCATATTTTGATCAATGTCTCCATCATCTTTCACTTGTGCTTAAACATTGCGAGGAGACCACTTTTATCCTTAGTTAGGAAAAGAGTCATTTTATGGTTCAAGAGAGAATTGTCCTAGGCCACACACTGTCTAAACAGGGAATTGAAATAGATAAGTCCAAGGTAGAAATTATAGTAAACCTTCCACCACCAACCATGATTAAGCAAATTTGCTTCTTTTTAGGCCATGCAGGATACTATAAGTGATTCATCAAATATTTAAGTAAAATTTTCCATCCTTTATGTTCTTTACTTGCTAAGGACTCACCTTTTCCCTTTGATGATGGCTTTGATAGCTTTTATTTTGTACTCTAATCATCTAGCCATTGGATTACTCCCTTGCTTCTAAAATCATGTGTGATGATTTAGATTATGTCATAGTACAGTCCCAGGACAGTGAGTGAACTTAACAAAGTCCCTTTCTGATGCTCAATCGAATTGCACTACTACTATAAAGGAGCTTCTAGTAGTATTATATGCCCTTAATAAGCTTAGATCATGTCTCTTAGGTTCCAAAATCATCATCTTTTTTTATTTTTCTGCTTTGTGTTTCCTTCTTTCCATGAATGATATTGGGCCATGAATCATTCATTAGATTTTGTTACTCCAAGAATTTGTGTTGTGATTTTAAATCTTAACTCGCAAGTGCATGAACCAGTTGTAGTAATTCACACGAGGAGATTGATCCCACAAGGAATTTTATGATTCGTGAGAGTAGTGGGTCCTTACTAAGATATTTAACCTAGCTAAGACAATGGAGATTTGTGTCCCAACTTAGGAAAGAAACTTAACAAAATGCTTGATGTGCAATTAAACCAAACTTATAAACTTTCCAAAATGAGAACTTTTCTAAATTGAGAACTTACTAAAAATAAATTGTAGCAACTTTCCTAAATCAAACCTTTGCAAACTAGTGATTACTGAAATCTAAACTAATATCAACTATAGCTAAACTAAAGGAAAACAATAAATAATCTAGCAAGTAAAGGAGAACTACCCAAGCACATGACCATGAAATGGTGTGCATAATTCATGGGGTCTGAATTGGTCTAATTAACTAATTTAAAAACCTAACACATGAAATCTAAACAAAGAATTGACTAAGCAATCTAACAATTGAATTGGGTCCATAAAAAATAAGCGAACATTAAGTATAGGGTGCTAGGAATTAAACATATACAATCCATTCCAAAAAATTCCAGCAACATGCTAGTTTTGACATCCCCTTAATGAGACATGGAAAACATTGAATTAAGTACTTTTCATGCAATCAAAAATTCAAGAATTGAGATATTTAACTGTTAGAAATAAGTATGAACCAGAACTTCCAACTAACTTCATTGAATCGAGGCAAAATCCATTAACATGATACACATATACATGTATTCCAATCTGAAAATTGTAATCGATTACAATGAATGCTACTTGATCTTAAACAACCCAAAAATACATGCTAAACCTTCTTCAATCATCTAAAATTAGTCATAAGTAAGCATGCACTAAGATCAATTGGAAATCCACTAGAAAGTAAAGACAAAGCTTGAGGAACACTAAGCAAAGCAAGAAAGAATTAATGGAATCAAAGGAGATCTAATGGTAATAAAAAGAAAAGAAAAGAGAGTTTGATCAATAGATTTAAGGTGACTTTCGCTTGGCTATCACTTCAAGGGAAAATAACCTTGGATCTAAGCAAGAAGATGAAAAGGTTCTCAACTAAGCATACCATTAAGATCAAATATGATTCACTAAATTTTAAGTCACAAGGATGGTGTGATTCATGGAATGTTCACACCATTCTTATATCATGTAAAAACCCAAAACAAAATCCTCTAATTCCTCCTTAATTTAGAAAACATGAAGATCAAAGAAAGATTGATAGAAAGCCAAGATGAAACCTAAGGAATACTAAGGAAAGTAAGCTAAAGAACAAAGGAATTAAAAGCTTAAGTAAGATGGAACAATGAACAAAATAACAAGGGAAAAGAGGCCTACCTTGACTTGAAGAGAATGCATGTAAGTATAAAGGAAGAAAAACTACCAAAAGAAAACTGCATTGAAGATTTTAAGGAGAGGAGAGAAGGGAACAAAGGGACACCTCCTCCTTTTAGAGTGGGCGTTCTTTTTCTCCAAAAAAAACTTGTGTGGATCATTTTTGGGGCCTTCTCTATACTTTATATCCTAATTTTTCTATAGTGTCTTAAGGTAAACCTAGGGTGGGGATCAAATAGGAAGAGGATTGGATGGCTAGGATTAAAATATCAAGGGCTACCTAGGGTTTTATTAAAGAGGAAATCGAGTGGGATATTTTGAAGGGAGATAAGATGGGAGATGCCACTTTTTTAGGATGGGGTGTCTCCCACTTCTAAAAATTGTGAATGCCCTTTTGGGAATTAGAAAGGTGGTTGGAGCTGAGGTAAGGAGAGAGAAGGTGAGGTGGAGAGTAGACAACATGGTAATTGGTTAGACTGGAAAGAAATTAGGAGAGTGGTGGAGCGGATGAGGCAAGGAGGGAAGGGAAGCTCCTACTTTGTAGGAGTTTCATGTGGAACTCCTCCCTTGAATGTGTTTCACATAGAGTTCCAAAAAAAAACGGAAGGGAAGATGGGAGGAAACTAAAGGATAAGAAAGAGATGAGGAGGAAGGAGATGGTTGGTAAGGTAGCTTCCTAAGATGGAGATTTGTTGGATGGTCTAAATGAAAGTTTAGAAGATAAGACTCTTGGATGGAAAGTGAAATTCATAGTGTCCCTTAGTGGTGAGGTGGAAAGTGAAAAAAACATGGAAAAATAATAAAAACGGACAGGTATCTTCCTATTGGTCTATATGTTACTTATCCCAGTGGATTTTTCCTCAATTATCTTCAAAATATCCCTAAATATCCCAAGGATAATTCTTTGGATTCTCCTCCAATCATGGCCCTCCATGTAGCTTGGCTCATGTGGTTTTATCGCCAACTTTAAGAGCTCCATTGGCTTGGCTACATGGCTAGCTTTAGGTGTTCTTTTGGCTTGGCTAGGTGGCTCAACCCCTTGGCTTTGGTGGCTAGCTAGGCTCCTTAGTTTGTCACCTTCTTCATGGCTTAAATATTGCTAAGTGGCTTAAGTGAATGCCATGCAAAGTTGGTGGACATTGCAATGGCTTGTGCATGGGCCCACTTTGGCCACCTTTGACTCCTTCAAAATCCATTATTGCTTGTCCTGAAGATGATCTTGACCATTGTTCTCACTTTAGATTGATGACTTTTAGGTGTTGATTGGATTTTTCAATCTTGATCTATTTTTATCCCAATTGATGTCAGCCGTTGGATCACCATCTTGCTTCCTACAAAAAGTGAAAAACTCTAATTAAATCTTAGAAAAATAAGATTAATCATCTACCTTCGATTATCTTTTAAACCTACAAAAGATCAAATTTTTTAGTCATTAGTTTAAAAATGCATGTGTTATAACTTTTTGTCAAAAATCCTAATTTACCCTTGTAAGTTATAGCACATGGGCAACTAATTGGGTGATTTCTATACAAATTTAGACACTTATCACACCCCCCAACCAACATTTTTCTAGTCTCAAGCAAAACACGTGAAAAATTATATTACAAAAACTACTACAAATTGTCATTTTTATAGGTATTCACAATTTCATTTAGCATATGCAACAAGTCCTTAAACCCATAAGTTACCCCTAGTGGATGAGTTATGCCTTGTGAGAGTTTGAAATGAATGTACCCACAAATTTCTCAAAAAAAATTTGAAAGTTCTTTATTAATTTGAGAAAATTTTCTAATATTCAGCTTATATGAAATACTTAACTTTAGCTTGTTAATAAATATGAACAAAAAAGTTCAAAATCAAACCCTTATTCTAAAGATATCCCATTATTTTGTTAACTTCGGAAGGTGAGTGTGTTCTATAACTAATATGTAATTGTTGTTTCAAAGTGAAATATAACTTAAATTAGCATCCAAATGTATGCTTTGATTTCAATTCCCACAAGATATACTTATCACTCAAAAAGAAGTCACTCGAAAAGCTTTTAATCTCCCATTAGTATGTTTGTAGAATATTGTTCATCAAATCCAAAAAACTCACATATTCCATACAAAAGAACGATAACTTAGAAAAAATGACGATAGTGGTCTCATAAAAAGATATCAACTATTAAGAATGTTACACTCCACCAAACTCCTTATTCATTTATAACCATATCCAAGTCATACTTCTTCTAAGATCAAGTTAAGACTTCTATTAGGATGACATATAGGCTTAGGTAAGGGTTATCAAAAGAATGGATATAAAGGTAAACAAAGGTTGTTTGAAAAATATGTAAAGGTCTTCTATTAGTGTGTTCACAACTTTTTATTTTTCTTCACACAAGTGAACATTCTTCTTCTCATTGGCTATCTTTTGTTTCCTTTTCACTTGACTTTATAAATAGCCTTTTTGAACTTTTTCTTCTTTTTAACCTTTTTTTATGTCAATCTCTTAAATTGTATTATTCATATTTTTTTCAAGATATTTTTCAACCTTCTCTGCATATTTTCAACACAAGTGGATAATGGATATATACTAGGGGTTCAATATAGGTAAAGGTTGTTTTCCTAACAAATACAAGGTTTATTTTAAAAGGCTCAATGGATTAACTAGAAAAATATAGGGAAGGATAAAGGCTCTGAATTTACTAAGGATGGCTTCCATCATCACCTAGGTTTCATATGACTTAAAAATGATCGTAAACTTAAGAGATATATATGGTACAGTCTTTTTATGATGTCTCAATAGCTAAGCAAGTTGAAGAATAATGAGACCAACTAAGAAATAATGTCTGCTGAAGAAAAATTTTAGATTTATGTATAACCCTTAGAAAAGCAAGACCGGTTCAAATCTCACTAAGGTTATAAGTCTCCACAAATCTTCTTCAAGATCTCTAAGTTATATTTTTCTCAACTTAAGCTATATATAGCTATTTTATGCAATTAATGTTCTGACTTTAATTTTTAATGAAACACATAGAAAAAGAATAATATAGTGAACTAATTGTATGCAACTCTAATAATAAGCTAAAGTTAAATAGATTGTTGAATATGCAAGAAACCTAAATTCTCATCTTTATAAAGGAACTTATCATTAAAAAAAAATTCTAAAATACAAGAAAAGTTAGAAATCCCATATATATATATATATATATATCTACACCCCCAAACCTAAACTAAACATTGTCCTCAATGTTTTGAAACATAGGAATCTTAAATGATGAAAGGGCAATGTAGAATGATAAGACTTTCTAAAAATTCTTAAGTTGCCACCCACTGAGCACTCAGTTTAACATCTTTAGCTAAACATGGCCTACAGCTAATCTAACCATCTAAACCTAGACTAGCTAGTTCAACTAATTTTTTATAATCCTAAACCTAGCAAGTTCAACAAAGATTTTCTAATCCTAAACCTAACAATGAATTAGCAAGATTTCTCAAATCATTTCAGAATCTCACGATAGTCTATATATTGCCTCCACCTGGAGATTTTTGGTGGTGGTAACATTAAGGCGCCATAGACCTCCACGATTTTGAGTTGTGGAGAATCATAATACCTCCACAATTGGATGTGTCTTCATCAAATTTATAAAAATAAGAAAGACACGATTCTAGAGGATCTAGGTTGGATGTTTCTAAGGTTTCATTTTCTTCATCAATGAAAGTTTATTCATCATAACTATAACAAAAAGCAGAACATGGCTCAAGTTTCTGTGGATCATTGTGGACTTTATGGCTCATAATACTCATAAGATATTTCCATCCTATCATCATCATCATCATCAATAGCTAAGGTTGGTGAAAAACTCTATGGTTCAGTAAAAATTGGTAATTTTCACTGATAAGTGTCTAATTTTGTATTAAAATCCCCCAATTAGTTTCCCATGTGTTACAATTTATAACTTTAAATTAGGATTTTTTACCAAAAATTATAACACATTTATTTTTAACCTAAAAGACCAAAATTTTGATAAATTGTAGGTTCAAAGGATAATTTGAGGTAATTATGTGAATAATTATATTTTTTTAGGATTTAATTAGAGCTTTTCAATTTTTTTAAGAAGGGAGATGATGATTCGACCATCAAGATCGATTGAGATGAAAATTGAAGATCAAGATTGAAAGATAGAGTCAAAGCCTAAAAGTCATCAATCTAACATGAGATCAAGATCTCCTTAAAGCATGTCAAATATGGAATTGGAGGTAAAAGGTGACCAAAGTGGGCCCATGCCCAAGCCATGCAAAGTCTGCCACCTTTGCATGGATTCACTTAAGCCACCTAGCCATATTCAAGCCATGAAGAAGTTGACAAGTGAGGAGGCTAGCTAGCCACCAAATTCAAAGATTTGACCCATCATGCAAAGCCAAGAAAGCCATCAAATCCTACTATGAAGCCAAGCCAATGGAACTCTCAAACTTAACCATCAAGCCACATGAACTAAGCTACATGTAAGGTTATGATTGGAAGAAAATTCAAAGAAGTATTGATGTGATTTTTAGGGTTATTTTGAAGATAATAGAGGGAAATTCACTTTGATAAGGTAGCACATGGACCAATAGGAAGATACCACTCCATTTTTATTATTTTTCCATGATCTTCTCACTTTTTTCTCTCGCTCTACCTCACCCTAAAGAAGCACTACGAATTTCACTTTCCCACCTTTTCAAAACTCTCCCACCTTGCTATACTCCCATTTCGACCAGCCAACCAATCCTAAAATGTCACCTAAACTATCCAAACAACCCACCATCTTAAGAAACCACCTAACCATCCACCTCTTTCTGCTTCACCTTTCTTCTCTCTTCAACTCTACATCCCATCTCTTTCTATTTCCCAGGGGATTCCATGTGAAACACCCTAAAAGAAGGAAGTTCCATTTCAAACTCCTAAAATATAGGAGCCTTCCCCCACTTTCCCAAAGCCTCCCAGCTTGTCCACTTTAGTTGCCTTACCTAATTGGTTGCCCTGCGTCTAGTCATAGCCTTACCTTTTACCTTCATATCATCTCCACCTTAAGATCATAAGCTAGCAAGATTAGAAGGCAGCCAAAGCAAATAAAAAGGAGGATTTTGAGGTGAAAGTCATATTGGAGAATGGGAGAACGCCCCCTCCTAAGGAGGCATCTCCACCCTTTCCTCCTTTCTCCTACAACTTTCAACAACTTTTCCTTTGGAACAGCCCATCTTCTCCACCCTTTTGTGCCTCCCTCTTGAAGGTATGTTTTTTTCCTTGTTTGTTCCAGCCCTAGATCTCTTCCTTGAAGTTGTTTGCCTTGCCTTACTTTTAAGAAGATTAGGTTAGTACTTTGTTCTCCACTTTGCTTTCACTTTGCTTTGCTTTATCTTTCCTTGTTTTTGACTTAAGATCTTGCTACAATTTTCTTGATCCTTTATCAAGGATCCAAGCTTGTTCTTCTCTGGTAGTGACAAGCAAGAGAAGAGGAAACTTATATCATTGATCTTCCTCTTTGCTTCACAACTTGTCACTTCTTTAGATCCATCATGTTTAAGAGTTATTTTCCTTGCATAGTTCCACACATCTAGCTTCTTCTTTTTTCCTTACATTCTTTCTTGGCACCGCTTGGCATGCCAATCTACTTGAGAGTAGAAACATGAGAGTGTGCTGAAGTAGATGTTTAGAGTAGATTTCATGTTCTTGAATGAACGCAATTTCCAGCATCATGTATATGTTTTATGCGTTCAACTTTTTGGATGTAATTGGTATTGTTTCAATGAAATTAATGGAAGTTTTTATTTATACATGTTTCCAATAGTGAAGAACTATTGAATTGAATATTTTAATGCATATAAAGTCATGCTTTTATATTTTGATTACTTGGAAATTGAAAACAACATGGTGCTGGAATTTCAAGCAACATAGAAATATCATCTTGTTTATTAATTCTTCACATTATTTACTGCTGGACTGATTTATTCCTTAAGCACTTAATTAATTTTTTAAGTTGTGTGTTTAGTTCTCATATTAGATTACATCATAGTTAGTTGTAGGCCCATGGATTTCAGTCTATGTTCAACTGATGAACCATGAACATGATTCAAGAATCATGTGCATGGTACTAGGTTGAATTCCCTTTAAATTCTTACTTTATTTACTTAGTAAGTCTTAGTGTAGCAGTAGTTAATCCATTGTTTGCATCTTAAATTTTCCAATTTTAGTTTTAAACATTTTAATTTAGGAAATTAATGAATTTGTTGCTTAATTTCTTTATATTAATTTCCATTTGTTAGAATTGCATGATATAGAAAGTTGTTAAATTCCATCTTTAGGAAGTATTTACAAAAGTTATAAATTTAGAATGTTTTAATTTAGAAAAGTTTTATTTTTAATAGTGTGTTCTTAGGAAAATTTCTAAGTTGAGCATGTTTAGTTTTGGCATATTTTCATAGTCCATGTTTATATTTATGTTAAGTTTTCATTCTTAGTTTAGGTTAAAATCTCATTATCATTGATAAGTTAAGTAATCTAATTAAGGACCCACTAATAATACAAATCCATTTGATTCCTCTTGGGATCAACCTCAATCATGTGAATTACTATACCTATTAGTGTTCTTGTGAGTTTAATTTAAAAATCACAACACCCACCTTGAAATTCTTTCAGGTGTTCTTCACTCTCCTCCCTAATTTGTGTCATTTCCTTAACCTAATTTGTAACTGTAGTAAGATTTTTATCCATTGTTTCACTATATTGTTGCAATTGTTCTATACTTTGCATTTGATCTAATGATTGTTCCTCCCATTGTAGAGGAAATGACTCATATGACTAGTATTGTCGCAGCATTTGGGTACTGAAAAAGGGCTGAGCAGATTGAACCGATGATGGTTGTCCCTAATATTCTTGACAATCATTATAAGGTTGATCAGGGTGGGACCATGATGGTTCTTCCTGAGAGGGTTGATAATCCTGTGAACATAGTTACTTATGATGCCTAGCCCATCCATTTTGACAATCTGTCTCAAGATAATAGTTATTGCTAAGTTCTATGAATGCATTATGTGCATCCACTGGCTCTTAATAATAACCATCGTATGTGGAGCTTGATTGCCATGAAGGAGTGGGATAGGGATGCTCAAAATAGGAATAGTCATTATGGTATTGATGCTATTGAGCAGCTTGCCTATATGCAATCATCCTAAGAAATTGGCATTCCATACTATCTATCCTATCCATCAATGTGTCTAATCAATCAAATCTATCCCCTTCTTGATAGGCCTTTGTTCTAACCTTTATATACAATGAAACAAATCAATGAATACAATGAATGAGTATTTTTTTTCTTTTTCTTCTTTTTTTCTTTTATGGAAGACTTTAACTATATGACGCAACCTAAATGCTAGTCCTAAGTTGAATGATGCACAATCAAACCTAGTAGCTTGTTGACGAGCTGCATTGATAATCTTTATAATGCGTAGGGTGATGGCTTTTAGACCTAAATCTAGATAGTTCCTCCTTTAATCTAAGCTAGACTACTGCTTACTAGTTAGATTCTTCTCTAAAGTGGTTAATACAATCCACATGTCAGGAGACATTTAAATCTCAACCAACGTCAATGGAAGGTGTGGGAAAATCACTTGGATTTTAAGACACCCACTATAACCACAGTATTTAGAAGCCACTGTTGTAATAATAGACCTAACCTTTCAAAAAGGTTCCTATGAGCTCAAACCCCAAGTCTCTTTCTACTTGATTTTAAATTACTATCAAAGGCTAGGATTGCAAACATACAAGGATCAATTTTAATTACCCAGGTGGACCAAGGATCGGGTGATGAAATGTAGTCCTTATTTTATGAGAGTTCCTATGGAGACCTTACTAACATTATAACCACAAGGAATATGAGGAAAATAGCATAAAATGCAAGAAAATGATGAAAAATCCTAACTAATGCACCCAAAACTTGGGCCATAGGTAAATAATCTAATATATGAATTGATCAGGCATGACTTTAGGATTCTTTCCCTAATGAGTAGTATGTTGCTGTCTCCCAGACCTCTCTTCCTTGGTTTGCACATGTAGTGAGCTATGTTGCTATGAGTTAAATTCCTTACCATTGGTTTCCCAAGTTAAAATTTTTATTCGGGTGATCCTACCTCTACAAGTTTTGTTTTAACCAAGTGATCCATAGGTGTACACTTGATCCTGAGTTTCATAGCATTCTAGCATTTTACCATTCTCCTGCATGTGGAGGACATTGTGGGGGTAAGAAAATGGTAGCTAAGGTTCTAGAGAGTGATTTTTATTGGCTTATGTTGTTCAAAGATGCCCATCAGTTTTGTAAAGCCTATGAGTAATGTCAACAAGTGGCAGCCTTATCTCAAAGAGATATGATGCCCCTCCAACCCATCCATATTATAGAGATTTTTTATTTTTGGGGCATTGATTGTATGAGTCCTTTCTGAAGTTCCTTGGTTATTGATATATTGGTTGCAATTGACTATATTTCTAAATGAGTGGAAGTCAATGCTTTAAAAACAAATGACCATAAGGTAGTGGTTGGATTTCTTAAGGATAATAATTTCTCAGTTGTTTTGAGACACCTGGAAATATATTTAATGATGGGGAAATCTTTTTGTAATCGAGCTTTCAAGGCTCTTCTTTGAAAGTGTTATGTCACTCATAAGATTTCTAACCCCTACCACCTCAAGACTAGTAGGTAAGTTTAGGTGTCAAACAAAAAAATTAAGAATCCTTGAGAAAATAGTGTGCCTGACAAAAAGGATTGGTCTTTATATTTAAATAGTAACCTGTGGGCATACCATACTACTTTAAAACACCTACTGGTAAGTCACCTTACAAGTTAACTTTGCTAAGACCATTCATTTACTAGTTGGGTTAGAACATTATGCTCCCTTGGCTATTAAATCATCTAATTTGATATGGAAAAAACTGGTTTTAATAGGAAACTTCAACTTAGTGATCTATAAGAGATACCCCATGAAGCTTAAGAGAGTTCCAAACCATATAAAAGTAGGACTGAGATGATTCATGAACTCATACATAGAAAGTTCTTTAAACCTAATAAAAAAATTTGGCTCTTTAAGTCTAAATTGTACTTCTTTCCTAGTAAACATAAATCTTGATGGGGCAGCACTTTATTAGTTACATATGTCTTTCCTCATGGCATTTACATATGTCTTTCCTCATGGCGTCATGGACATTTTTGACCCCCATGTCAAGGGAATGATTAAATGCATTGAGTTTGCTGATCTAACATCAGTACTTGAAAGAAGTCTGGCTCAAGTCAATAAATTTAGCACTTTTTAGGTGGTAACTTAATTAAGATTTCTATCTTTCATTTTGTTCTACTCTTGTTATGGTAATTATTAAGAAAATAAAAATAAAAAGAAAGAAAGAAAGAAAGAGAAAAGACCATATACAAAATAGGAGCCTAAGAAGCTACTCATGAAGGAAAAGATGCACATATAATGGATCTAAAGTTGCCATGGACCAAAGGGAGCTCTCTAATCGTTTTCTTCATATTTGGGTATCCTTTTCCAGGTTCTTTTTTTCCTTAACACCCTTTACTTATTCTAGTCATTGTATTATATTTTTTTGTATACATTGAGGACCATGTTCATTTTATGCTTGGCAAAAGGAAATTCTTATTTTTCTCATTTTTTAAAAATCATCATCATCAAGACCCTATCCCAATTAGGGGCCGGCCACATGAATCTTATTCCTCCATTCCCCTCTATTATGTACCATGGCGTCCTTTAGTCCCAAAGTTTTTTAATCTTTTCTCACCACTTCTATCCATGTTTGTCTAGTCCTTCACCTTGCCCTTTTAGAACCTTCTAATTGTATTGCCTCACTCCTTCTAAATGGTGTTGTTTTCAGTCTTTGTTGGACATGTCCAAACCATCTAAGTCTAATCTCCCTCATCTTGTTACCTATTGGTGCTACCCATAAGTTTCCTCTAATATTTTCATTCCTAATTCTATCCTTTCTTGTCTTGCCACTCATCCATCTCAACATCCTCATTTCTACTATGCTCATCCAATGGACATGATTTTCTTTAACTACTCAACACTCTAATCCATAGAGCATGGCCAGCCGTATAGCCATCCTATAGATTTTTCCTATTAGTTAGAGTGGCACCCACCAATCACACAAAACTTTAGATTCACGTCTCCATTTGTTCGACCCTACTGGGATTCTCTAGGTAACCTCCCTCTCAATAAAAAAATAAATCATTAAATTTTCTTTTTCTAGATTTTTGCATTACTCTCATGAAAACATGTTTCTATTGTTAACAAGATCAAGTTGACATAGAAAATGCAAGTGAACCAAGTGATAATAATAATCAAGTTTAGTGATTTAAATTCTATTTCATTATTTGGATTTTGTACTCATATTTTTAAACCACTTTGTACACACTAGATAAATGTGATAATACCATATCATGATCTATGACTTATAATCTTAATGGAATATCTTTCATTGAACCATATTTTTGGAAACCTAGTATATTCTCAATTCTTAAATTCTCATGATAAAATATGAAGCTTGGTTATTAGTTAAGAAATTTTAGGTTGAGTGTATAATTAGCTAAGAGAGAGAGTGAGAGTGAGGGAGAGGGAGAGAAAAGATGGTCTTTTATTAAGTAACCATATTTGTGTGCTTCAAGAAGCATGGAGTGTTCTTCAAAAGGTATAAATGACTAACATGATTAGTTTTGTTCTATAGCCTATTTGGTTTGTGTTATTAAGCCTAAGTGGTATCTTTGTACCTAGTGCCCTAAGCCAACTAGATTGGGAGTCATTAGCCTAACACTTATTACATGAACTATGTAGAAAGCTGAAGAGAGCTAGACTTGCACATTTCATGTAATTAATTTTAAAAAGTAAAGTATAGTAGCACATTATGCACGTATATTCTGATTAGAGTGAAAGAGAAAAGAACAACTGCAAATCTCTCTCATGACTTTTTAAGAAAGAATGTATATTGTTGTATCTTTTTGCATTGGTAAGTTAAATGTTCCAGTTATCCCCACTTCATGCTTGTGAAAATTGTATTGATTTGATCAAATATTGCAAGATGAAGTGTATCATGAAAATCACTAACTTGAGAGTGATCAAAATAGAGTGATTTATTCATTACAAGTATTAGTGGTTGATTTTATAAAATGTAGAAGTTTGTTTTTAAGGTGAATATTGTCGTTAGGATTTTTCTTTTCCTTCTTTTTAGTATGTCTTTCTAGATGACTAGAAAAATCTAGGCTTAGGTGTATGTGATGAATATGATTTATGTATTAATTTATACCTCTATGTTCTATTTTCTAGTCCATATTAGGAGTTAAAGTATGAGATTTTTGAGTTTTGGGTTTAGAATGGCTACTTTATGTGTTTTGATTGCAGGATTAATTTTAGATGTTGGATTTGGAGGATTGAGATCTAGCCATAGAGATTAAGAGATTCATTGGATGATCATGTAGATGGTGGAGATCTAGCAAAGAGACTATCCATACAAAAATCTTTCACTTTTTATTTTTAGAAAGTCTTTAAATTGGGATGTTTCCTAAATTGAATAGTATCCTTCTCGATTCACTACTTTCCTAACTAGAGACTTTATTAATTAGAAAGTACCTAAATGAGCAAATTTTATAATGTTTATCTCATCTATTTAGTTATTATCCTAAATGGAATCACTTAACTATTCTAAATGGGAAGTTTGACCAACCTTTGATTAAGGATTGACCAAGTCAAAAATATCCTTTTATGGACTAGTTTTGAATATTGTTGCATGGTTTTCTATTTGGGATGCTTTAAAAGAAAAAGGAAAGAGAATGGAAGAGAAAAGGAAAGGAAAGAAATATAAAGAGAGAAAGAAATGCTTCTTGGGCAAGTAACTTCAAAAGATGAGAGTTTCTTTACTTTTCAACCATGTTTCTCACCAATCAAAGAAGCCAATGTCTCTATATAAGTCCAAAATTCCCCACATTAAAGGAATTCGTGGTGCTACTTCTTAGACCAAAAATAAAGAAAAATTCCTAAAAGAAGACCCTTGGAGAGTTTTTCAAACAGTTTGTGTGGACCTCCATTATGCCAGGCTAAACATTGAAGCTTGATTTTTTATGTATTTCATTTGTATTTTATATTTAGATTCTAACTTATCGCTGTATGATGACATCATGGGAAGAGGTTCTTAATGGTTCTAATGATTTAGGTGCATTATGCTGAGCCTAGAGGAGTTATGCCCATAGGTTGTGGATGATTCATACTTGTTAAGATAGTTCATGATAAAAGATTGTTTACTCCTTTAGAGACATTCTAGCTTGTAGCTGAGAATGATTCTAGGTCATATACATTAGAGACATGAGAATAATTCTTCCAGTGGATTCATAATTCCTAATTTATTCCTCATCATCTAAGTTTTTGTTTACTGTACTTTTTTTTAGCTTTATTTTCATTTTAATTTCAAAGTCAAAGCTCCCTTGCTTGGTAGAAATATATTCTATCCTAGACAACCCTTCATACTTACCCATGTATGCTTGCAAAGGTTTAGTGAGAAAATAAACATCAATAGTCATGTGCTCCTTAAGGCTTTAATATGACACAGCACCATCTATATATGATCAACACACTCCTTGAGGCTATTTTTTAGTCAATTAGTGTTTTAAAGAGGATGTCTCGTTGACTAGGTGTTCTGAACTAATCGAACTCAAGAAAGACAAAACACAAGTAGCCTAGTGATTTGATGGGCCATGAGACCCTGCGTCCTTAACTAAGCTTCCCTAAGGAAAGATAGAATGAAAGAATTCAAACATAATGCAAGTGATGCAGGGGTCAAGGTAGCTAGTAGACATGTGAGTTATGTTACATTTGAGGGCCCACTTGGTCCATTTGAGGAAATCTCTCCTCCTTTTGTAGTTGAAGATGATGACATGGCAAGCATATGTGGCACTTCTCTAGATAAGAGTGTCTTTCTTCCCTTGTGATAGACAAGACAAGTGTCCTATTAGGGGTAATTGTAGCTACATGTGGGCCCTCCCAATGAGGTGGCATGGGCCCCGTGTAAGAGAGATCTTTCCTCTTTGATGATCTCATGGGGATGACATCACCCCCTTAATGTCATATAGGTTTTTTTTTTTTTTTTTTTTCTTGAGATAATGAGATAGTACTTCATTATTTGGGCATTTTAATATGTAGACTTGATAGGGACCTCTTATAGGGGTACCCCTTCTTTGTGCCCAAAGGTGGAGTGATCTTAGGCTACCACCTAGCCAATTTCTAGAAGAGATGGCATGGCCCTTTCTTCATCCTCTTGATATAACATTGTTCTCTTAGACATTGTAGTGGGCCCCCTTATCAAAAGCAACTTCCAATTTCTCAAAAATTCTTAGCTATGAGGGCTTGGATGGTGAGAAAAAACAATTGATCAAGAAGTTGGTCAACTTTCATAGAACAAGAGTTCATGTTATTTGAGCTTAATTCTTTGGAGGTGGAGTGGTTGTACCACCACATAGATAGGTTGAGGGTTAGACCACACCATCAATCTTTTGAGCTTTGCATATGAACAGCAGTACATTTGAGATACTTCCTTAACACATTTTTTTTATGACAAAAGGCTTTACTAATAAAATATGGTGTGATTTTTTGGAGGTAAAGCGGTCATACTCCCATGCATATATATTGGTGGTAGAGTAATACTACCACTTAACTCTTTTGTGTGCAATCTAGGGGATTAGCATCGAAGTGTTCCCTTGATGTTTTTTTTATGAAAAAAGGATTTATTGTAGTAAAATAAGGGTGTCTCTTTGGCTGGGGAAGTGGCTGTAATGCCACGAATTTGTGTTACTCATCCTATCATATCACATATTTTTAGAATTTTGTTGCATGAGTTGAGGCATGAATTGGAGTATTCCCTTAGTATTTCCTTGCAATGAGGTGCTTCATTCTAGCAAAAACAAGAATGTCTGTATATTCCCAAAATTGGATTCAAATGATCCAACAGTTCAAATGACCTACTATCATGATATAATGGTTGAGATCATAATTTAAATACTTGACTTAATTTAAATGTGCAGTGAATTAAGTGAAGTCAAAGTGACTAGTAAGCAACTTGAAAAAAATCATCACAATTTGGTTTGAAATCCATTTGAATCTTCCACAAGTAATAAAATTTTGACAATGTAGTAATACTTGTGCATAAGGTGTTCTAGTCAAACAATGGAGTAGAGCATTGTTAGAGATGTCTAAGGTTCAAATCCTATACATTGTACTTTCTATTTTACTTTGTAGTGAGTTGCATGCCGTTCTTTTCTTGTTTTGCCAAAATTATTTAAAATACCTTTTGAATTCCTTAATAGTTCCATAGCTAATTCC
Organism: Warburgia ugandensis; assembly: GCA_035236585.1. Taxonomy (NCBI): domain Eukaryota; kingdom Viridiplantae; phylum Streptophyta; class Magnoliopsida; order Canellales; family Canellaceae; genus Warburgia; species Warburgia ugandensis. Next base: position 31,265,778 of record CP141136.1, read on the forward strand.
TAATTTTGTAACTTTGTTCGCAATTATCCTGCTAGTGGTATAGCTAAACAGTGGTGTTCTCATAGGGACCTTGAGAAAGAATCTGTTTATTTGCTTTTAGTTGGAGAATAATACATGTTTTGTTTGTTAAGGATGTTCTCCCCTGTCTCCTTGCTTAGTTGGTCTTCTTTTTTCTTTCTTTCTTTCTTTCCTTCTTTTAGAGTTAGATACACATGACAGGCCCATGTAGTCTCCAACCCAGTGATCCAAGTGAGAGACTCCACCTTGTACCTTGATGCAAATGGCCATATTGGCACCATGGAGTGAGTTCTTTTGATGTTGCCTTTTTGCTTCTCATGTTTAAGATTTTTATTTGATAGTTTGACTTTAGGCCATTTCAAATCATTAATTAAGTAATAGTGGACTTTTACAGAAATTCAAGAAATATTTTATCTTATAAGTTTATTGATATATGACTATAGTTAATTTATCAGGATTATATGTTAGATTTTCTTATATTGGAACATATACATGCCTACAAATGCAAGAGCAGTTGTGAACCATTTGATTTCCAAAGGAGAAGCCTTTTCTTACACCACTACCCTAGAAGACCTTAGTTTAGATTAGTGAGAGTAATGAACTATATATGATAGTTTATTTCCTTAATGATATGTAATACTCTAAGAACAAAATTAGGGAAATGATATTCACATCTAGCCTTTAGGACTATTACCACTTTGCCCCACCCTCATTTAGGTTCTTGCAGTGAAGAAACCACCTTTCTGAATGATCTAAGTCATTCATATATTAATAACAGCTTTACTATAAATAGATGCAGGTGTTAATTTTGGTTTGTGACTTGTGGGGCCCATAACCTGCACGGATATAACCTAGGTTATGGGTTAGTGGTTCATGAGCCATTAGGAAAATAAGAAATCCAACCCATACCTATTTGACCCACGACCTGTAATGACCTACCTGACTCAATCGTTTGACAAGTAGACTAATATTTACTCCCCCATTGTTCATAGGCATCTTTCCATGTAGGCTCAAAAAGTCAAATATCAACTAGATCTTAATGATATTGTACACCTAAATGATCCCTGATCTTAATCCTCTATTAGACTTATATTAATAGTATCATGATAGCTTGGTTGGAAAAACCCAACCATAGGAATCAAAGATAAGTGGATCAAGTCTCCAAGAAACGTTACACGGTCCCTAAGGCATTTGGGTGATTCAGAGCCTCATATATATGTAGAGAGAATGCTATATAGACTTAGCGTTGGGACTGACTCCATGAACTGTTCATTTAGGCTCCCCTTTGGATAATCTACCTCATTCATCTTTTTCACCTTCCCTTACTAAGCATGTAAATATTCATGCCCATCAAATGGTTCTAACTACTAGTTTCCTTAGTTGAAAAGTATTCAATCATAGTCATTGGACTTCTTAGTTAAAGAAACAAAAGAAAACTATTAGATAGAGGCAATCAATGGGCATGAGTTTTTGCAAGATGCTTATGTAAGAGGGGGCCAAGGAGATGAGTGGGTCAGCTCATCCAAAGGTTCGGTCTTGATAGAGGGATCATAGACTCATGCGAAAGTGTAGCTCAGATAGTATTTCTCATATAAGTAACATCTCTTTTTTTTTATTTTCTAATTGTCCATTAGAAGACCTCAACTTAAGAGAGCATGGGAGGGTCTAGTTTACATTTTTGTTGAATATATGTAATGCATGAAAATGACTAAGAATAAAAAATATATAATTATTATTTTGTGAAGAATGCAAAGCTTGTTTTGTAGGCATGGAAAGCACTAGGCAAATAAAGGAGTCCTCTCTCTCTCTCTCTAGGCATTTTATCACCCATTTAAGAAATGGATAATTCTACTTAATAGTGCTAAAAGGCTTTATATTATAACCTAATAAATATCATGTGCTTTGTATTCTATTTAAATCAATTTAATCAACATTTGAAACTTTTATGCAATATGTATGTAAGTTTTACATGTGATTTTTCTATGCATAAATTCCATTTTATTTTGAATTTTGATATAAAATTTTAAAGGGTTGTACATCATTTATATTCTTTCAAAACAAAAAACTAAGTTTTACATAATTCTAATTTTTATAGTGTTTCCAATTTTAAAAAGTTGTTATGTTCCATGGAGTGTATTTTTTATGCTCCCTAAGTTATGCTTGAAATTTTATTATGAAATATGATTCTTTAAAAAAAAAAAAAAATCAATGGCTCAAGTCTCATTAACCTATAAGGTTTTCATTTATATTTTTACTAATTTTTGAAAGATAAATTCAAAAATTATCATCTTGGATTAGACTTAAGTTACTAGTTTTGCCATGAACATCAAAAGTCTAAATTATGGTTTTTATTTATGTATATATTTTAAAGTAACTTACTAAGTTTCATGAATTTTTTTTTTCATATTTAAGATAAAATAAAAGCCAGAGTTTCTAGGAGCAGAAAACTTGATTTTAAGTTTTCTATATGGTATACTTGGTATTTTTGCAAAAAAATTAAGAGTTTACTTTTGTTATGATTTTAAACAAAAACCATATTCGGGTTTATGAGGTAAATTACATTTACTTGGATTACTGGAAATTCATGATATTAGTATAATCCTTGAATACATATGCATGAATCTTTTATTTTATTTTAGTTGTTCCTCTTATGTTTGAAGTAATCAATTTTTATAAAAAGTACTCAATTAATATCTCATATATCACAAATTATAGGCATTATCCTAGGGTTTTTTTCCAAAAATTCATGGTATAGGCATTTTTGAGCTAATAATTCAAGATTTTGACACTTTGTAGGCTTAGGAGCTATTCTAGAGTAAGTGTGTGAATTGTCATAATTTTTTAGGATTTTTTATCTTTTGTAGGTATTCAAAGAGCCATCTAATGGTCGAGATCGCTTTAGATGAGAATCAAGTGTCCAGATCAACTAGGAGAGCAATGATCTAAATTTCCAAAGATCAACCAAGGTTCAAGATCATCCTAGGGAAAACAAGAAAGAATTGGGTGTTAAAGGTGAAAAAAATGGACCCATGCAAAATTTCATGCAATTTCCCACCTTTGCATGATAATTGGAGCCATACAAGCCATGATGCCAAGGATTCAAGCCACTAAGCAAGAAGCCGTCAAAGTAAACCATGAATTCATATGAGTCATGCCACATGGAACCACATGTTTGGAGGAGTTTTCAAACCATGAAGTCATAAGAATGTTACACTATACCAAATTCCCTATTCATTCATAACCATATCCAAGCCATACTTCTCTTAAGATATCCCACTATTTCATGAAACTTTAGATGGTGAGTGTGTGCTATGGAAAATATATATAATTATCAGTTTTCAAGTCAAATATAACTATCCATCCAAATGTATGCGTTGGCTTCAACTCATAGGACATTCTTGTCACTCAAAAAGAAGTCTCTTAGAATGGTTTAAATCTCTCAACAATATGTGAGTAGAATGTTGTTCATCAAGTCCAAAAATCTTCAATATTTCATATAGAAGAATGATAACTTGGAAAGAATGGTAATGGTCTCTTGAAAGGATATCAACTAGTAAGAATGTTATACTATAACAAATTCCCAATTCATTCATAACCATATCCAAGACATACTTCTCTTAAGATCAAGTTAAGACTTCTATTAGGACGAAACATAGGCCTAGGTAAGGGTTGTCAAAAGAATGGTTATAAAGGTAAACAAAGGTTGTTAGGAAAATATGTAAAGGTTTTCTATCAGTATATTTACAACTTTTCCATTTTTCCTTACAAGAGTGAACATTCTTCTTTTTAATTGGCTATCTATCTTTTCTTTTTCACTTGACTTTATATAGCCTTTTTGAACTTTTACTTCCTTTTAACCTTTTTGATAACCAACTCTTGAATTATATTGTTTATAATTTTTCCAAGATATTCTTCAATCTTCTCTTCATATTTCCACAACAAATGGGTAATAGATATATATTATAGTGGTTCAATATAGGTAAAGGTTGTTTGGCTAACAAAGAAAGGGCTGATATTTTAAAGGCTCAAGGGTCTAACTATTGGAAAATAACTGAGGGAATGCAAAAGGTTCTGGGTTTTTTAAGGATGACCTCTATCATTTCCTAGGGTTCATATAACTTTAAAATGACCATAAACTTAAGAGATATATAGTATAGTATTTTGTGATTTCTCAATGGTTGACCAAGATGAAGAATAATGAGACCAACTAAGAAGTAATGTTTGATGAACAAAATTTTGAATTAATGTATAACCCTCGAAGAAGGAAGAATAGCTCAAAATTCACTTGGGTTATAAATCTCCACAGATCTTCTTCAAGATCTCTAAGTCATATTTTCTCTTCCAATTAAACTATATATATAGCTATTTTGTGCAATTAATATTTCCAGTTTAATTTTTCATGAAACACTTTAGAAAAGATATAAAATGGTGAACTAATTATATGCAACTCTATTAATAAGCTAAAGTTCAGAAGACAGCTGAATATTCAGAAAATATAGATTCTCATCTTTATAAAGGAACTTATCATAAAAAAAATTTCTTCAAAAATGTAAGAAAAACTTAGAAATTCCATGCATATCTATACCCCCCAACCTAAACTAAACATTGCCTTTAATGTTTTAAAATATAGGACACATATATGATGAATGGGTAATGCAAAACACTGATACTCTAGAAACCTAAGGTTTCATCCCATTGAACGCTAATTTTAACGTCTTTAGCTAAACATATCCTATAAGTATGCTACTCTACCCTAGTCATAAACCTAACTAGCCAACCTAATTTTGCCTAACTCTAACCATGAAATGGGAAAAATTTTCATACCATTTTAGAATTTCATGGTAGTTTATACGCATTCTACACCTTGAAAATTTTGGTGGTGGTACAATATAACATAATAGACCGCCACGATTTTGTGTTCAGTGGGACCACATTGATGATCCCCCATTTTTAGTATTTCACAGTAGTCAATATACCTCTCCACCTCAAAAATTGAGTTGGTTATAACATAATGACAATGTGAACTATTGTGAATTTAAATGTCCGAGGACCAATTTGAGATGAATTATCCCATTCTTGACCAAATTTAAGGATAACATTGACCATTATACTCTATTCATCTTCTTCCTCCTCATCCCTTACAATTTCCTGAAACTGGGGTATAAGATGACTCTGCACTTCCCTAAAAGGTGGTTCTTGTATTATTAGAGGTAGGGATATGGTGAGACTTAAACCTTAATTATCTTCTAATGTGTGCCCTATAGTTGGCTGATGCAGAGCAAGTACCTCAATTGACTCTTCTTTATTATGTTATGCCTGCACACATAAGATTTCAGATGGACCTAGATTACTATCTGGTGTTTGTTCAAATATGGTCTGTAAGTCCCAATTGGGTACATCTTCTACATTGCATAGCTCAAATTGAATTTCAGGCTCTATAGGGGGCTCTACTCGATCTTACTATGGAAAAGTGTCCATTAATGTTGCAATATATAATAAATCATTTACTTCATCAATAGATGTGTCTTCATCAAATTCAAGAAAATGAGCAAGACACGACTTGAGTAGATTTCAATTGAAGGTTTGCAAGGTATGGTTAAGGACTTTCTGGCTCACTATGATCATATGAAATTTCCATCCTATGATCGGTATCAATGGTCAAGGATGGTGAAAAATGCTAAGGCTCAAAAGGAATAGATGGTAATTCCACCCTACTAACTCTTTCAAGTTTTTCTCACTCTCCTCCCTAATTTGTTTCATTTCCTTAGTAAATTGAATAATGCCATCATACATTTGATCTTATTGAAGTACCATCTGCTCAATCAATTGTTGCATTTAGGTCTCTCCTAATGACTATTCTAACTTGTATGGCTCAAATTATTGTGGCATTAGGGTACTAGGATATGTTTGATTAGGATGGAACCATGATTGTTCTCCCTGACATCTCTGATTGTCCAAGTAGTGTTAATTAGGGTGGGACCATAATGATTCATCTAAATAATTCTAAGACTATGATTGATCATGATGCCTAGCCCATCCATTATAGTCTCGATCGTCCATCGCACTATAGTAATTTATTGATAGCTTCTATGAATGAACTAAGTACATCCACTTGCTCCTCATAGTATCCACTATAGGTGCAGCTTGATGGCCATGAAGTGGGAGGATAGAGGGAGTTAAAAGAGGAAATAGTCATTATATTGAGGTTGTTGATATGACCTAGTATAATATTATCATACTAAGGTTGTTGATATGACTCAGCATTGGAATTATCATACTGGGGTTGTCAATATGCCTCAAAATATTGCTTGGAATCAAAGAACCAATTCATTAGACTTTCCATCCTTTCTTAATAGGCCACATACTCAACTTTATATACAACGAAACTAATTGTTGTACATAACATATGAGTTCTTTTCTTTTATTTTTATGTGACTAAGGAAGATCCTGACTAGATGATGCAACCTAAATGCAACTCCTACATCTAAGTGATGCACAACCAATCCTAATAGCTTGTTAATAAGCTCATTAGATGATCTTCATTAATTTATAGGCAGTAACTTTTACACCTAAATTTAGACAGCTCCTCCTTTTATCCAAGCTCGACCGTTGCTTACCAGTTAGGTTCTACTCTAAAATGGTTAATAATCATCATGTCTAGAGGCATTTAGACCTCAACCAATGTCAATAAAAGGCATGAAAAAATCACTTGGATTTTGGATACCCACTATAACCACAACACTCAAAAGCCATTGGTGTGACAATTGATCTAACCCTTCAAAAAGGTTCATACGAGCTCAAAAACCCTTATTACTTGACTTTAAATTACATTCAAGGGATGGGATTGCAAACATACAAGGAATTCGATTGATTTACGCAGGTGGGCCTGGGATCTGGTGATTAAATCTAGTCCTTATCTTATAGGATTTCAATGAGGCCCATATTATCATTGTGATCCATTTCACCTTAAAGATTTTAAATATGCAATGGAATACAATGAAAGCAAACTGATTCATGCCTATATGCTACCTAACAAATGGTCAAGCACCTTAACAGATAGGATACTATAACCATGTAGCCTATGCTTTGGTTATAGACAAGCTCATGCTAACCTTTGTTAAATAGGTGCACAATTAATGCAACAATCCTATATAAAGATGCAACAAGTAAGATGACTGCCCTAATCTATATGAGTTACACTACCATCCATAATGCAAGATTACACTAAATGCAACTAAACTAGAAAATTAAAAAGAAAGTGAGGGATACTCATAGTGGCATTTTTTATGAAGATCAAGTGTAAGCTACCATACCTCACACTTGCCCTCTATTATTACAACCCATTTAAAATTGAATAATAAAGTGCAACTCACTATAAGTTTCACTCAAAACCCTAATTTAAGAAAGCAATAAAACATTAATTTAATGTGATGAAGCTTTAGCCCACAAGATTGTTGCAGCTTCTTTGCCAATTTCCTCTCATACAAAATTAAACACAATTGGTCAATTTTTTGAGGAAATAGAAAATAAATGAAAAAATGATGCAAAACCCTAATCTAATGCAACCTAAACCTAGACTAGAGGTAAATAATCTAAATTAAGATCCACTACATAATTCTATTGTGATTCCCTAGCAAAGCCACTAAAAACTTGATGCACATTTTACTTAACTCGCAAGTGCATGAAACTGCTATAGTAAATGCACGTAAGGTCAATCCCATGAGGAATCAAACAGTTTGTGTGGTAAGTGGTGCTTTACTTAATCTACTTAGCCTGGCCAAAGAGTGAAAGTTATAACCTAAACTAAGAATTAAATCAACATGGAAACATAATATGAATTTTGAAACATGGAATATGGACATAAAGGTAAACAAACTAAGGTAGAAACTTTTCTAAAAACACACTTTCTAAAAATAGCACTTCCCTAAAATGAAATTTTCTAAAAATAGAACTTCCCAAAAATCAATTAAGCAACTTCCTACAACTAAAATAAGATGTAAACAATGAATTAACTATTGCTACACTAAGATTTACCAACTAAACAAAAATCATCAAAGAGATTTCACCCCTAGTACCATGTGCATGATCCAAGGAATAGTGCGCGGTACATCAAACTAACATGCAATCTAATCGTGGTACTTAACAAAAAACCTAAAAATATAATTGGGTTCCTAAGGATTCAAGTAAATAATAAGCTATTAGTAACAAAGCATAGATATTGAATAGAAAAAAATTCCAACAACATGGTACTTGTGAACTCAAATTAAAAAAAAAAAAAAAAAAAGAACTGTTTATGCAAGATAACATTTAGAATTAATGTATTTAAGCTATTGGAATTCAAGAATAAACAATAATCCTCAAAGATCTTTATTGATTGAATGTCAAAGTACATCTAAAAATGGTGTGCATGAACATGTATACAAATCTGAAAACTATGCACTCTTCAAGAGCCTAACACTTGATTCAAGTTAAATCTAAAACACCTTCTAACAATAGTAAACCAAACTCAGCTAACATGCAAGTAGAACCCAAGAGAGTACCAAGAGAATAGAAACTGGGAACATGGAACTATTCTAAGGAAAAACAACATCAAACTAGTTCTAAAACTAAGCAAAATGCTCATAAAAGATGAGAGAAACTCAAAAGAATTAAGCTATTATTTCTCTTATCTTTCATTATGAAAGAAACAATAACTTAGATATTAAGAAAATAATCAAGAAAAACTAAGGATGTGAAAAAAAAGATTCCAAGAAAAAAATGATGATACGAGAGTAAGATTAATGGGAATCAATGGATCTAAGACACCGAAATCACTTGATCTAAAGATCACTATCACTTAGCTGTCACTACCACAAATTAGCAATCCTTAGGAACAAGGATCTAGGGTTGAAATCAAAGGAAAAAATCATGGAGATTAAGGAACAAGGCATGAAGAATAAATCATAGAACCAAGGAAGATAACAAGGCAATAAAACAAGGAACAAAAGCAAAGCAACAATGAAATAAAACCATCAAAGGACTTACCTAAAATCATAGCAATAACTAGAGGAAGACAACTAAAAGGAGACATGGAGAGATGGAGGAAGATGGCTGCTCCAAGGGATGAGAGTGCATTGAAGAAGAAGAGGAGGAGGAGGAGTGGAGATGCCTCCTTAGCAAGGCGCGTTCTCTCCTTCTCCAAAAGTTAGTTCATGTGGAAGGTTGGCTACTATCTAGAGGAAACCCTAGGGGAAAGGTGAGGTGGCATGGAGAGATTGGTTAACCTAGAATAGCTAAGAGGACCACTAAGGTGGGGGCAAGATAGCAAGCAAGGTGGGACAAGGTGGGGAGAGAGTAAAAGGTGGAAATAGATGGAGAAAACGGAAATAAGGTGGCTCTTCTCATTGTTGCACATGCATGCTTACCCAATTTGATTTTCACTCAAATATCCTCTAATTATGCTCTTAACCCCACATTTTAGCTTAGGGTAATTGAGTGAAATTCTCCTCCAATAGTGGCACTCCATGTAGCTTGGCTTAAGTAGCTTTGAGGCTCATTTGGCTTAGCCTCATGGCTCACACCCTTAGCTTGTATGCTTGGCTTGCTCCTTAGCTTGTCACCTTCTCTCATGGCTTACATGGCTAAGATAGCTTGCATGACTCTAATGCAAAAGTGGTGGAAATGCATGGGCCCATTTTAAGCACCTTTAGCTCTTCCAATTTCATCCTTTACATTCCCTAAGATAATTTTGAAACTTGATCACACCTTTGGATCGTTGAGATTCAAGCCTTAGCTTGCTTAGGTTTCCTAGTTAGACTAGGAAACCTCATGAATGGCTCAAATTCTTATCTCAATCAATCCTGGCCATTGGATTACCATCTTTATTACTGCAAAACGTCAAAAACTAATTAAATTATAGAAAAATATAATTATTCACATCCTTTGAATTAGCTTCTAAACTTGCAAAATATTAAACTTTTGAATTATTAGGTCAAAAATGCATGTGTTATGAAGTTTGGCCAAAACCCTAAAATAACAATATAAGTTATAACACATGGGCAACTAATTAGATGATTTTTATACAAAATTAGAAACTAATCACTTAGGAAGGATGCATATAAGTTTGTAAGGAGATATAAGGATTGCATGAAAGCCTGTCATGATAAACATATTTTACAAAAATCCTTCACACTAGGACAAAAGGTCCTCTTGTATAACTCTAGGTTGCATCTATTTCCTGTGTAAGCTTTGTTCTTAATGAAATTGGACACTACATTGTACATACTCTTTACCCTCATGGGCCTATTGAGATTGAAAAGAATGTGTAGATTTTCAAAGTAAATGGACAATGGTTGAAACCCTATTTGGAGTTGGTAAACCCTAAAGTAGAGGAGATTTTACTTGAGGAACTAATCTACCATGACCCACCATAGCATGTCCCATGACACCTACATCCATTATGAGTCTATCATTCATCACTATCTTTTGTCATTGTATCACTATACATCTAGCTAAAGACATTAAACTTAAAGCTCACTAAGAGGCAACCTAGGCTTTTAAAGTCTAATTGTTCTACATTACCCATTCAGCATGTAGTCATCCTATATTTCAAAACATTGGGGACAATGTTTAGGGGTGTATAGATATGCATGAGATTTTTGACCTTTTTGCCAAAAATAAATAAATAAAAAGAGTCTTTCTAGTTTTTAAGGTCAAGTTCCTTTACTATGAGAAGAATCAAATTTTTTGAATTTAGTATTTTTAGTACTTTAACTTCTTAATAGACATGTGTATGGTTAATTTTGCATTTTATTTATGTCCTAAAGTATTTTATGAAGTTAAATCTCAGCACACACTTACACATAGTGCATAAGTCTAGACTAATAGATGGCTATAACTTAGAGACCCTAAGGAAAAATAGTGGAGCCCTATACCTAGTAAGTATTAGAGACTATCATCTTTCTAAGGGTTATATAACTCCCTATTTTATTTAATGAGCACTACTTTAAAATGTCATCCTAGTATCTTTATTTTGGTCAAATTGCCAAGAAACACAATAAGAGTATAAACTTTGTTACCTGAACATTTATTAAATCTTATAGGCTTTATGAAACCTAGAAAATGATATAGGCCATTCTTGTTTTAGCCTAGAGACATAAAGCCGACCCAGTAATGTATACTAATATTTAAACCCTTTAAGCCTCTTGATGGACCTTTTCTTTTCAAAGCCTATCTACCATAACCCAGAAACCTAGTAAAATATCTGTTACCTATTCTTCAAAAATGAGTAGAGATGGTAGAAAAAGTACAAAAATCTAAAAAGTAAAAAATATCAAAGTACATAGTAAAAGCCTTTCCTTCAAAGAAATACAAAATATAAAGAATTATCAAAAAAGAAAAGAAAAGTTGAGAAAAGAAAAAGGGGAAATAGAAAAGATATTCACTTTAGTGCACTCAAAAGAAAAGTTATCCAACAATTATTGAAGATCTTTCCTCATATTTGAAACTTTTAATCCTTATACCTTTTCTTTCAAAACCTATCCCAAGCCTATGTATCATCCCATCTAAAGTCCTGTTGATCTTAAGATGGAAGATACTATTAATGAGGAAATAAATATTATGGAATTAAGGTGAACTACTACTTCTAGTCTTGGTAATGGAATTTGTTCTTAGGGATTATAGTCCTTTGTATCATATATGGGCATAAGCTTATATGAGCTATTAGAATTGTTTGATTTGGTCACATAATGAGAGATTTTGTTAGATTTTTTTTTTTCTCTGAGAGCTCCATGTGTGTGTATACCTGTGAGAATTGACGTCAAGACATTATTTCAATGGAGTATATGCATTACCGTTTAAAAGTCCAATCTTATGTAGCATATACATGCATTGCACTCCAAGATATAACTAAAATAAAATAGCTTTGGTATGTAGGTAACTTGTAAATTTTTTCATTCATCTTTATTAAATTGTTAAAGCCAATAAAGTGTTAATGAACGAGAATTCCTTACACAAACTAAGGAACTTAACCTTATTGAATTATATGAGTATATTCACTACAAACTCTCATGAGGCCTAACTCATCCACTAGGAGTAACCTAGGGGTTGAAGGGCTTATTGTATATGCTAAATGCAATTGTGAGTACCTATGAAAACAACAACCATTTTTGTTTCCATGATTTTTTGCATTTTTGGATCAAGACTTGTAAAATGCTAATTGGGGGGTGTAATAATTAATTAATTTTGTACAAAATGTACCCAATTAGTATCTCATATGTCAAAAATTATAAGAATTATCTTTGGGTTTTTCAAAAATTCATGGCATAGGCATTTTTGAGCTAATAATTCAAAAGTTTGATATTTTACAGGTTCAAGAGCTAATCCAAAGTAAGTATGTGAATTGTCATAATTTTTTAGGATTTAATTAAAGATTTTTATCTTTTGTAGGTATTGAAAGAGTAATTCAATGATCAAGATCCCTTTAGATGAGAATCAAGGATCCAGATCAACTGAGAGAGCAAGGATCTAAATTTCCAAAGATCTATCAAGTTTTAAGATCATCCTAGGGCAAGCAAGAAAGCAATTGAATGTATTAAAGATGACTAAAATAAACCCGTACAAAAACACCATGCAATTTCACCACCTTTGAGTGATAATTGTAGCCATGCAAGCTACCTTAGATACACAAGCCATGAAGCTAAGGATTCAAGTCACCAAGCAAGAAGCCATTAAAGTGAGCTATTAAGTCATATGAGTCATGCCAAATGGAACCGTAAGAATTGGAGTTTTCAAGCTCTTATCTTATGAAAAAATTGAGATGTTCAAAGGGATAATTAGCAAGGAAAAGATTGGAGATTATTACATGGGAAGATATGCATGCAAGGTGGACCAATGAGAGGCTCTCTCTCTCTCTCTCTCTCTCTCTCTCTCTCTCTCTCTCTCTCTCTCTCTCTCTCTCTCTCTCCATCCCTCCCAATATACTTACAAGGAGAATCATGCATGTTTCATGCTTGATTTTTCCTTCTAAGAACTACACGTCTCCAACTTTCTAATTTCCTTCTAACCACCTCCCAAATCTCCTTTCTAATTCCACTTTCTAATTCCCTAACATCACCCAAGTACCTTACTTCCTATCTTTATCCCACCTTTCCTTCACCCTTAGGACTCTTTTAGAAAGTGCAAACATTATAAAACCATCTAGGAAGGCATTCCACATAACATAAGAGGGGTGGAGAGGCCTCCTTCCTAAAATGTAGCACCTCCACCTTTAGCATTCTCCCCAGGGTTTGTGACGCCTCCCACCTTGGTTCTCCTAGGTGTTTTAACGTCTTCAGCCTGCAACTTTGCCCGCATCCTACAAGTTTCAGCCAGCCTTCTTTCTCTTTGTTTGTACTCTTTTCCAGTTGGTTCCATTTCTTATTTCCTTTCTGTATTGCTTTGGTTTGCTTCTTAGTTCCATGCACATAGTTCTAAGTCTTTTCCTCGGTGATTTGCTTAAGTTGTTGCTTAGATCTCTTTGATCTAAGGCTAGTTATCTCTTATAGCAATAGCCAAGATTAGCCTAGTATCATCGTTGTTCTCTTTTTTTTACTTGTTTGATTGATCCTTGTTAGTTAGTATCTTCCCTTGCTCATCTTTTGGTTTAGTTTCCATCTATATTTCACTACCTTCCTCTTTGATTCTCTCTTGGATATACAAGCATGCTGTCTTGGATTGTGATCTTTGGATTGTAGAAGATTAAAGCTAGATTTTTAGATTAATTTCATGTCTTGGAATGTTGCACATCTTTATGTTTTTAAGTTTCATGTACATGTGCGACTTCATGTATGACTTTCAATTCAATAAAACAATTTGGTTTACGCGCAAGTTCCATGTATGAATCTAATGTTTCATGCTTAACTTCCATGCACACTTGTTTCCATGCTCATCATGGTAGTTTCATGCATCAATTTCTTCTTAGGTTTCATGTGCACACTCCCATTTCTTACACATACTTTTCTTGAATCATATTTGCATGCTTTGATTCATTAGTTTGGTTCATGTTTAGGTTCCTTTAATTGTTACTTAAGTTAGTTGCATGTTAGATTAGTTTAGTTAGTTCCTAAATTTATTTTTAGAAAGTGTACAAGTTTTAAAAAAATTATTGTTACCAAGTTTCCTTTAGTTCATATATCTAATTCCATGCATGTTTCCATTTTCGTATTATTTAAATTCCTAGATTAATTAAAAATACAATCTTTCTTGGATAGAATAGGTAATTTAAAAAAGATCCAATTGCTTAAAAATCCATGAGATTCCTCATGGGATTGACCTCACTTGTGTACAATTACTACTTTAATTTGTGTACTTGGGAGTAATTTTAAAACATACACTAGTGTTGAACAATCAAATATTAATTACACTCAATCAATCTCTTATATACAAATGCAGATAAGCCAATGTAGGCCAGTGATTAGGTTGAGGTGCCTCTCCCATATGCAGGTCACTAGTTGGAGGTAGTGCATCATATCCCTATAGAGTATGTAGGTCTATTACATGTTGAGGGAGGGTGTCTTGAGGATATGTTTGGCAAGAATGTACCTTGAGGGGAGTGTCCCAAGGATATATGTCGAAAGGGTGTGTATATCAAGACCTAGTGAGTGTGGGGGTTACTAGTTTAAAAAAAAAAATCTCTTATATACAAATATTTGTATATATGTAAGAGATCATTCTTATATTGTTTAAGAGATATTAAAAAAAAAAGATTACTTACCATGTATATATTTTTTGTCAAGAATAGCATATTGTTGCAATTTTTCATAGAGACTTATTAAGAATAAATGGCTTCTACAATGATATGATTATAATTTTATATTTTTTAGAGAATTATTTATGATAAATTTTATCTTTTGGAAGGGCATTTCTATAATTTTTTATTATTCTTAAAAATTACATAGGAGCCCATCTAACAATTTCAAAAGGCCATCTTTGCAATTCCATATTTTCTTTTTAAGGACTGATATGAAAATACAAAATAATTACAAGGACCTTTTTGCTGCATGATCCATAAATGTTTATTTTTGATAAATAATCTATGTATTTAAGCAAAAAAATTTGGTTATCATGCCATATTAGCTTGCATGGTTAGATTGATATCTATTTTCTTTTTTGAATCATGCCACACGTGTCATGATATTATAAACTTTTTATTAGAGGTACAGAAATGACTTGGGAGCAGCCAATGTATCTTAAGTTTTAATATCACAATTGTTACATATAGATGTCTATCTAGAAGAAGCATGAAATAATCATCATCATGACATCAATTGTGATTATTATGAAAGGTGAGGACTCAGTCCTAGTGGAAAGTTGTCAAATTTCATAAATTAATCAGATTGGAGTATAGATTCTTATGATGGAAGGAAAAAATCCCAACTACTAAAAGGTATATAATATTCTCATTCTTAAAGCTTAGAACTAAATTAGATCCTATTATAAGGATAAGTAGCCAAACTACTAGTGTGTTATAGCTCCTATCTATAGGAGAGTTATATTGATGCACTTTTTTGCTAAAAGTATTGCTAATGTGGGTTGGATACTTAATTTAGATTTATTTATATATATGTTGGGACAAAAGATTGATATATTTCTCCAAGTTGGCATGAATAGTGGGAGTGAAAATCATCAAATAATAAAATTTGAGGCAATACAAGTTTTTGTACCAACTCAAGAACAAGCACTCCATGATAAGCATGTTTCCATACAACATTCCAGTAGATGTGGAATAGTACACTTAAGAATGTTCTCATGATTAAGAACATTAGTAATATCATGAAGTTTGTAGTTTATCTACAGTAGTATCATTATGATGTTGCCATTAAGGATCTCAAAAGGCCACTTTTGTAAACCATAAATAGAGAAAATTTCTAATTGTAGTATTAATTCATGCCGGGGGAGGAAATCCATAGAGAATAAATATGTATGGGATCTCGTTAAATTGTCTTAAAGAGCCAAGGGTATTGATTATAAATGGTCTATAAGGTAAAAGAGACTCATTTGGTAATTTACAACAATCAAAGTCCAAACTTATACCTAAGGTATATGCTCAAAAGAATATATTAATTATTAAGATATCTTCTTTCCAATATTAAGGACTCATATTGTGACGACCCGGGTTGTCACATGCATTTTTAAATGCAAAACTAATTCCTAAGGCGGGATCGATCCCTATTTTAAAACACTTTTAAAAAACAATGCAATGCAGTGGGAAAATCTTTTATTTTAAATTCATTTTGAAAGCCCCGAGTGTCATTTGCTTTCGAGATGAATAAAGTAGTTTTGAAAATTATGATAATCATAAGTGTCTTCCCAGGTCTATCCAGTCACAGCTCACAGCCTAACTGTAATAAGTACAGATATATGTCCAAAAGGTAGAAAGTTTACTGACATTCATACTTGTCCCTTCTTCGTTTACTTGATCTTAGTTCTAACATTTGTTGATGCTTCTTCTACTCTTGTGTGGAGTTAATCTATAAAAATAATATATTTGGGTGAGTATTCCTCATACCTAGTAGGTGATCTGATACTACTATTTTGAAAAACACGGCAGGCAACATGCATAATTCAAGGAGCTTTTCATGTAAAACATCAATGATTCCTTTTTCTGTAAACATGCATATTTATGCATAAAACGTAAGCTTATTGATGCAATTTCAACCATGGATTCCTTTACCAAAATCTAGTATTCAATTATATAATTATGACTCAAATCATAGAGTAGAAATCAATAAATCCATGTAAGAAAACCTCGGCAAACACATCATACCAACGAGTCAAATATAATAATCATGAAACTCTTAAAATAGTCATCATTCAAAGCAGATGCTAGCATTACTATAAGTATCATGCACATGGTCTTTCGGGGAACACACCAAGACAACTAGTCACGAGTACTCGTCTACGACAATCTCAATGCTATATGCACATCGATAACACTGAAATCATAGGGTCACTATGCTCACGATTAACACACAGCTGGAATCGTGTGGCTCCGGTATCTGGAAACCTACCCACTATAGCCTCCACGGTGACTATGGCTGTCCTCGAAAAGGGTACCGTGAACACTTCCAGTGGTTGTCCCTGTTTACCACACCAGTTGAGGAAGGGACAATGCTATTTTTGGCAGCGATACGATCCACCCTTTGCTGGTAGAGGCCAGGAGGCCAACCCCGTACATAACAACCTCTCAGCATAGTGCCCACTAGGCTCAATAGCCCAAAAAGCATATATACATATATATATATAAGAATCCAAATCTTGGTCATCATAAATCATGTAATTTATGCAAGGATTTTCAGAACATGCAAACAATGCATAAAATCTGTTCATGCCATTAGTCCCATTCAAGTCCGTAATTCATGAAGACAATTATACATGCTCGTATAAGAACATCATATCTCAAAAAGCATACTAAATACGGTAATAAAGTCAAGTAAATTATTTAGGGTTTGGAATGCATTTGAAAACTTAGTAGTATCAGACTACCTACCTCGACTGTTGTCACTTAGCTTTCACTTAACTCGCATCCCTCTTCAATGAGAGTCCTAGCGTACCTTGGTGAAGTCCTGGATATTATTTGGAAATAAGAATCCAAATATTATTCCTATTTTACAGATCAACAGCTAGATCTATACTATAGGTTATAAATCTCTAATTTGTGGGTTTCTAATGGTTAATTTATGTAATTTAGGGTTGATTTAGGTATATCGATCTCCTAATATATCAAATGGATTAATCTATGAGTTTTAATCATCTTTGATCTTGCCGATCTACGAGATTTTTATAGTTTTTGGGCTATATTAATAGTCCTCTGATCCTAACTTTTATAGTCTCATTAGGTCCGTGTCGACATTACGAACGCAATGGTTCTTTTGGATCGGCGATCGGAGTTATATAATCTCCTTAATTGCATTTTAGCATCTCAAATCTACGAATGAACCAGATTCGTCCATATAGAGCCCGCACGTCACAGTGCCCAGGATGCGTGCGGGTCCTGGTCGAACCGAAACTGTGTTTGCACGCTTGTGCACGCCCGAACGACGTAGGTGCACGCGCGTCATGGCTCCATACAAGTATAGCAGTGGTGTGCACCACCTGCCCTGAGGAAGAAGACAACGCAGGTGGGGGTGTCGTTATCAAAACAACTCCCTGCGTTTTTAGCCCTTTTCATTTTTAAGTTCAAATTACACAAATTCCCCTCATCTTCAAATGCCTATAACTTGGTCATACGAACTCCGTTTTTAGTGTTCTTTAAGGTGTTGGATTCCATTTTGAGAGTAGAATCTAATGATGTGAACATTTCTCACAAATTATTTGTTCCATATTTTAATTAAAATAAAACATCTATCCACCTATTAAGGTGATTTAAGCGTATATTAATTCTCAAAATAAACAAACCAAACACCAGGATTGATCATGGTTGTAAAAGTGATATAATAGTATTGACAAATTTGAGTCATTACACATATAGACCTATCGTGGTTTTGTTAGCTCATTTTGACTTAGAGCTACATTAAATATATGTGAAAATCACTTCCGTAAATTAGATATAATAAAAGAAATGTAGATGAAGCTACCTGAAGAGTTTTGTTCCTATTAGGATAAAGAACTACTTGTAGATTAAGGAAATCCACATATGGACTTAAGCAAGTTTTCAACAATGGCTCTTCATTTTATTTTAAGGAGAATACTTTAGATTAATGGGTATACCTTTAAGATGGTAGAAGCAAATCTATTCTATAGTGCGAGTGCAATAATTCTATTGTAGTGTCCTTCTTTAAAAGCAGCAAAAGTGGGAGTTCAAATAAGTATATTGGCATAAAGTACTTAAAGATATAAGAGTATAGAATCACCAAGTGATTACAAGCACAATAGAATAAAACTAGTGATATCAAATCTTATAATATGAGGGCTTGTACCTAAATTGTTTAGGGAACACTCGGATAATATCAGATTTCATTAGTCAACATTTTTTTTAATGTTATTATTTGCTCATTTAGATATATAAGTTTTATATATTACAATATTATAGCTATATGATGATTCTGTAAATTAACTATTTTATCATTATATGCCTGCATAAGGAAAAGACAATAACATATTGTCAATTATGACAAATGAGATTATACATCAAACATGAGTATTTATTATCTCAATATGAAGAATTATGTCACACAAAGTACTCAAGTACAGAAAAATAATAGCACAGTAATGTACAAAAGGGAATTCTCATATAATTCGAATAACTATTGTCATGATCCTGCAATGAAGATATTTTACTTGATTAAAGTTTTGTAACTAGTAGAATAAGATAGCTTTATTTTAAATGTATGGCTATACCTCTATTAGCTCTCTTTAATGAGGTCTTTTCAATGTAAATCCTCTCGTGCCAATGTTAGCCAAGTGAAAGAATGTTAGTTTTTTAACTAAAGCCCATAATATGGCCCACATTGCCACAACATATTTTCTTATTTGTATTTTATAAGTTTTCTTTATTTGGAAAGCTTAAAATAGTAATAAGAGAATCACATGGTTGAAGTAACCTATTCTTATTGGTCCTAGTTATAATGGTAACATCATGTAGAAGACTTTTCTCTCAAGTTTCTCAAAGTCTCTCACCACACCATATGTAACATCCTTACTAGCAGCATGCATATAAAGGCAAAAACCTTAGGAGCAAGCCCTAGCTACAAGGAAACTAGAGTCTAAGATTCTATCATCCCTTCTATAAGGATTCACTAAAAGGTTAGAAGTTTTCTCCATCAAAATATGAAGATTAGAGATTCAAGTTTGACATGAACATACTACTGTGGCTGGAGCAAGTAGTTTATTTCATAGTTTAGAGATTTAATGAAATAAACAACTTCTGCAATTTTGAATTCTAAAATATATGATGATAAAATTGACAATAGTCAAAACGGCTTAAAAAATTCAATGGGAGAATCAGCAAATTATGTGTCATGGATTATATCCACCTTGGCAAGAAAGACAAGATGAATAGTTTAGAACATTCAAACAATGTAGGAGCCACTTCTACTTTCACAATAAATTCCTAAAAGGGTATGCAAATAGTCTTAAAGAGGCATAGGAATATCATTCTCCAAAAGTATGTGTTACTTTTACCAAAAATAAAACTTTTATCCTAAAGGCAATGTTTTGCTTTAGAGTTTGCAAAGATACAAAGATAGGGAGCCTGTTGTATGGGTTATTCAACCAACCCCTACCCGCATTTGACTTCGAAGTCTCAAGTCTTAGCAATAATGCCTAGCACAGTTGGTCATAGATAACTCCCCATCTCCCCTAGGACAAACTTGACCATAGGTTCGAATTGTCACTTTTTCCTTTAGTCGAGGATTAGATTTGGGAGTATGAGAGAGATATATTCTTTGCCTAGACCAGCAAAAAAAAAAAAAGAATAAATTAAAGCCTTATAAGGGCACTTCCTAAAAAAATCCTTGAAGGAGTCTTGATCTGACCCATTTATCTCATTGTTCGAGTCTTGCATATCAAGTAGTTCAAACACATGCAGAATTCAAAATTCTAGCATATGAAAAACTACATATTTTATGAGAAGAAACGCATAGAAACTATATATAAACACTAGTCTCCCAAAACATGACTATTAGGATCCTAGAATCATCCATTCACCATGTTTTTTCAATTGACGAGATATCCAAGGCCAGGCAATGAGATAAGTGCAGGTCCGATAACCCAAAGGCAAAGCTTTCATGCAAAAATGAAGTGTACTTCTAGCGAAATTCTTTCTAAGGCATTCGCCCCAGATTCCTGATTTTTAAAACGGAATATACATGGGCATTTTAGACATAAAAGTGACTCATGATGCACTTGTGGGGTTATCAGATCTTAGCGCTACCGGCTGGCTATGGATCACATTCTTTCGTGCCAGCCTCGCCGACGGGTCAAAATTCCGAAACCCCCATATAGAGCGCCCGAGAACAATGTCTCTACTCTTAAATGATTTATTTACATATGTTATGGACTGTCACTTAATCTATAACCATCCATTTAAACAAGCTGGAATGGAAGTTCCATAATGGCTTGCCTAATGCTTATAAATAACTCGTGTGAGCCTTCAGAACACAAGCTTGGCACCTTTCAGCCCCTCCGATTCTCCTATCAAGCAAAGAACACGACAGCTGAAAACTTGCTCAAAAGGGTAATTCCATTTTATTCCCAGGGTCTTCTGAATCCCATCAGACAATCATAACCAGCTGTACGTTTACAGTGAACGGTTTTGTAATGAGACCCATGACAAGCAAGCACCCGTCAAGCTGGTCATTGGCTTCTTCCTTGCACTTGTTACCATCAGTTGGCTGGTTCTGCGAAGAAATTGAGCAGTCAAAGGGTCGCCATGGGACCACAAGGCTTGCCATCGTTAGCAAAACCCCCTTCTTGGAACCAAATCAAACTAGCCAAGAACTGTTGCCCCATCATGAAGCTAGTTCCAATTGCGCAACAATCTCCCGTCACTGTGAAGGTCCTAAACGCCCAAGACACCTCTAATCATGACGCTTAAGAACCAACCCTACATTACATAACAACAAATGGCACTGCGAACAGTTGAGAGACATGGTTAGTTGAGGTGGGCGGTGAATAACAGTATCGACAAGGTTTGGGTAGAATCTGATTCCAAAAATGTAGCAGACATTATCAACAATGACGTTGTGTCTCTTCGAAATCCATCTCATTTGAGATTGATATCAAGTAAGCTTCACTGACAACTGGAAATTTTCCCACAGTAAGAGAGGCTACTATGGCGGTGGATTAAACATTTCTCACTTCTCCTTAGAAAATGAGCTTTTGTACAAATGGTAATTCTTCGCCTTTGTCAATAAATATTGGTTAAGGTGCTCCATAAATGACAGTTTAACTATCAAAAGATCTTTCTGATTTAGTGCAACTGCACGACATAATCCTCCAAAGTTTCGTAAAAGAACCCAAGCTTTCGAGCCTCCCTACCATAAAGTAAGATTCAAACTAACAAAATAAACTGGATGTCAATCCATCTACAAATTTTCCAATCTAACTGTCATGTGCTTCGGCTCATATATGGCCATGGGGTAGCAAACCGAGCCACCCATAGTAGCTTCCCAGCAGAAGCTAAAACGAAAATGGGAAAAGGTTATAAATCAACAGTTAAAATCTATGGGTTCAACAGTTGTGACCTTTGATCAAACTGATAATTTGAAGTGATCAAAATGCATTTCTGGTACCGGCTCCAGTGACTAGTCTATGTGATACACGTAATACCACCCAACCATCTTCTCACCACTAATCCATCACATGGGTAATAGAACCAAAAGTTGAACAATCAGACCTCCCTTAGCCATTAATAGTGACATGCAAATGGTTAAAGAGCAAGTTTAGCACTGGCTTCTGAAGTGAAGTCAGATTCAAATCGGGTAGCAAGTTTCACTGTGGATTTATGGGAACCATGATCAACATAAAGCAGTTGTTAAAGCATTCTGGTCGGCTCCAGTTACAGTCATATGAAACCGTATCTCCTAAAACATAACAAGGAAAATAGATACACCAACATAGACCATGCTATTGATGTCGAACATGATAAACCATGCATTGCATTCAAACATTCAGGGTAATTTTGATATCCAAGCACCATCATCATGCAGCAAGGATACTGGAACTCATGATACCGTCTTGCTCTGGAGTCCTCTAAAACCTGTCTGCATATCTGCCAATTACCTAGTGTTGAGATCAAGCTCCCCAGCTTCTTGCCACTCATCTGCTGCCGCTTCATTTTCAGGCTCATTCTCATCATTCAAGTAATCCTCAGATGGATCTTCATCATCCCTCTGAGCATTTCCCCAACCATGAAGCGTCTCATCCATGTTCATTCCATGTTCTTGCTGTATCATGTCATGGCCCGAACTCTCTTCAGCCTGAGACCCAACAGCATTTGCCCTCATTGGTCCACGAGCTATCATCTCAGCATGGGCAGCCTCAGCTCGTGCCTTCTCTGCCTGAGCCATTGCCATCCGCATCTTAGCCTCTGCTGCTTCTCTGCCTGCCTTCTCTCGAGATTCAATCTCTGCTCTCAAATCTAAGATGGCCTGCTTCTCCTCCTGAAGTAAAGCCTGTTCAATCATCAACCTCTCCTCGGACCGAAATTCCCCTTGGGCCCTCTTGCGGGATATTATGTTGAAGGCAAGAACTTGTTTCTCAAAAGTGGCAGTGAACTCTGCAACCTTGGCTGCAATAGTGTGATCCCACTGCTGAGAGCGTGAGGGCATCTGGCCAGTTGTATCTGAATCAAGGATCTTGTCATCCTCTTCCGCTTCATAATCAGCAACCACATGATAGGGAAGTAGCCTGCAATTTTTTCATGAAAAGAAATAAGTGATTAAGAAAACAAATAACAGTTGCATGAGATGCCAACACAATCCACTTTAATATTTTAATTTTCAATATGGAGAAGAAAAAGGAAAAGAGATGGATGCAGTTCCTTTATCGCACTATGTTGCTTGTCCTGAAGTTTTATGTGAAATTCTAAACTTTACACTTGTATTTGAACTAACAATTTCATTTGATGGTCAAAACCATCTAAAGAAGTAAAAATTTTAGTGCCTTTTAGCCTAGAAGAGCCAACCGCATTGTCAGTCATGTCCACAAAAACCATATGACGATTTCAAAAGTCATGTGGTCTAATGGAAAATGGATGTGCATCTAATTAGTATGTGAAGCCATCATACTATTGGGCCCCAAAACAGCAGGCATTGGCCAACACCTAACTTTGTATGCACTACAAGAGGTCAGCAGAAGCCACGACTAAAAGTGTGTGATGAAGATCACAAGCAGGGTCTTCCCATGTCCAATAAAATGAGCAGGTGTATATATACCATATTCCATTGGTAAGCATTAATAGCTTGACTATGCCCCCACTGTGTAAAGGGCAGCCCTAGTGCACAAAGCTCCCGTCTATGCGGGGTCAGGGGAAGGAGAGGGCCACAAATGCCTAAAGTAGGCAACCTTACCTTGCATTTTTGCAAGAGGCTGATTCCATGCCTTGAACCCGTGACCTCAAGGTCACATGATGACAACTTTTACCGTTGCGCCAAGGCTCCACTTCTGTGTCCAATATGTAATATTACATTTTTACCAAATTTTACCATTGCAGAAATAACATTAGTATGATGAGTAGATACCCTATAGGTCATTCATATGCATATAGACTGCAATAATACTGGAGCAGTGTAGTACAACAATTATGAAAATGAACATTGCTTGCAAAACCAGAGTCAATTCTAGGACATGGTCAATGGCTATGTTAAGATGACCAGGTGATTCAGTAGGTCATTTAAAAAGTTACAAAACCAACCTATGTTACAGAGACACCAATGATATTTCCATTTTCAGAAATCACATTAGGATCCATACGAGTCTATTGGTTTAACCACCAACATCAGTCTTTGTCACCAAATCCAGCACATACTTCCTCTGAGACAAACTGATAGCAACCTGAGAAAGTATTTTAACTATTCCAGGCATCAGTATGAATGATGCTTCAAGTGGTTTCTGCAATCTTCAATACCTTTCAAATCATTTCCCTGAAAGAATTATCTACATAGATAATCCATACTAACAAATACTATATGATATAAATGACCTAGGTGAGGCCCATACTCTATAAGAACATGGACAAACTTCTGAAACCATGTAGCAGCAACATACTTTAGGCCAATTGCTGAGTTCAAGCCTGCAAATTTTGCTGCTTCGCCTCTAAGCAACAAATCCTGATTGTTGCCCCAACTCATGATAGAGAGGCATAGACGACACCTAACTGAAATAAATGTTGATTACCAAGTGCCCCACAGAAAGGTTCTCAAATTAAAATTTAGACATGCAACAGATGAAAAAGCCACAAAGCAATCCACTCTACTCAAGTCTATGAAAGACACCAAAAAGTTGGCAATTTGATGGGGAAAACCAAGCAGTACCCACAAACTCCTCAGCCGGTAAGGTAGAAGCTGCCAAGTTGAAAGAAGGGCAGCCCCGGTGCACGAAGCTGCCACGTATGTGGGGTCCGGAGAAGGGGCGGACCACAGGGGTCCATGGTACGCAGCCTTACCTTGCATTTTGCAAAAGGCAGTTTCCACGCCTTGAACCCCTGACCTCAAGGTCACACAACGACAACTCTACCATTGCGCCAAGGCTCCCCTTCTGTCCATGAATTAGTAGCAGTTCCTAAATAATTCCTTGAAAAAAAAGCAGAGGACAGAGATAAAACAAAGCTATGATACAAAGTGGTCAAAGGAAACATAATTTGCATTAGAATGTGACTATATGACTGTTACCTCTTTGCCAAGCAATTGCAACATCAATTTCAAGAGGAAAATGAGGCAAACTGGATCTTCCGGAAAAGCAAAATTCGGGAGAATGACTAAAAGTATAACAGTCTCTGGGGGTTTTCTCCATAATTTTAACTTGAATTGAGCCTGCTTCATTGTGTTGCAGGAGAGGGGGGAGTATGCACGATGAAGGAATGAAATTAAGAGAGGTCAAGAAAAAACTGGTTCATAAGTTTGTCCTTATCAGAAAAATAGAAAAGCTCTAGAGAAGGGGAGCATCAGCAGTTACTAAAATGTTTACAAGTAAATGGATCGATGCATGTTATCTTCTTTGAGTAAAAGAATAACCAAGGAAAAATACATTTATTTCTGGTTGAGGAAGTTCATCAGGATTACTACCTAAAATATAAGAAGAACAAACTCATCCAAAAACAGGAAGGATGTGACACTCAGAAAAGAAAACAACATGGGGATTCACCTTCTAAATACAAGAAGGCACATGATCAACTAGATATCAAGAGGTCAGAGTGGCAACAGGCCCCCAATCTATAGTCACTTTTATGTGATCATTGTAATACAAAGGACAACAAGTAAATATGAGTAACTTTGTTTTGATGATACCATTCTGCTGAGGGGCATGAGCACAAGATGTTGAGAAGGTAAGAATCACTAGCAGTACCATAGTTGGAGATAGCAAGTTGAATATATTCCAATGCGTTGCCTGATTGTTATAGGATAATTTAGAAGGTATTCTAATCATTAGCATTTATTTAATGAAATACACTAGAGTAAAGCCTGCATCATGTTTTACAGTTTCCTATTTGTCCCTCACCTTCATTTCTTATATCTCTTCTCCCTGTCTCTCTCTTCCTTCAATACCCAATCACAATATAGTTTCAGACTAAAGAACCTGCATTGAAGCCATAGTCACTCCTGTCTTCTCCTTTGTCATCTCTCACTGTAGTTGTCTTTGTTTTTCTTTCTTCTTAATAGCAAGACGGGATCATGTTTTTTCTCTTCTTTGGCATTGTGCACAACAACCAACATGGTTTCTGGTGTTGATCTATACTAGGTCACCTGCAAATTGAGTTTCTACTCATTCCTGGAATGCAACCTTGGACCACAAGATAAAGACTTCATGGATTGTACATTTGGTATGATTCTGATCTAGTGCAAGCCCCTTAGCAACCTGCGTGAATGTGGAGAAGCTGTTGCTGCTATAGCTTACAACATTAACTTGTCCAGTGGCCGGTTCCTACCACTTGTTATCACGTGGCCACAAGTACATGATTAGATTAATATCTGTAATATATTTTTTATCCCTAATGCCAACCTCTAGTGATGTCAAGTTGCTTGCTCATTACATCTGATGATGTTGGAAATGCAAATTACATCTGCAAAGTTGAATTGGTAGAGTTATTTGTTTCAGGCTCAACCAAACATTTGATCCTCTTGAACATCAGCAAAAACATTCCGATAAATGTTTGGCCTTGGAATATTTTGAAAAAAGCATAGTGCATACTTGATATTCTTATATTCGGATAAAGAAGTGTGGAAAGCTGTTCTGAAATTTAGTCCATAGAATAAGAACGTGTTCGCATTAAGTTGCAAGTTGCAACACCATGACAAGAGCCTAGATAGTACAATGGTATTCTTAAAGGGCCTGAGCATACACCAATCTCTTTCCACGGATAAAGAGTTGCAGCAAATGAAAGAATTTCAAGTTATGAAGTCTTTGTCATGGTTGAATCAAGAATACTACTGTACGACCTTCGCTAGGATTAAACACCATCCCTTGGTACTGTGTATTCTCAACTGCAGAGAGTGCCATGCATGCTCTAGCATCCTCTGCATCATTACAGGAAATCAGCCTTAGTCACCTTGAGCGGGTTTGTCTGATTAAGGTGGCCGTGGTTGTGAAAACTTCAGCGAAGAACATGGTACCTATTCAGGGGAGCTAGAGGGTAGGCCAGTAGTAACAGCCAAAATAGTTTCTATGGACAGTAAATAATTTATCAGAGAAGTCTAGGAACAAAAAATTTTGGTACTTGAGCTAATCAGGTGCGGTGATTTTTATCTATGTGGCACCCAATAAGTGACATCCAGCCATTTCATTATTCAGCAATGAGTGACTTTATACTTTTATTTCAAGATGAGTACAATAATTTGTTGAACATGAAGCAACAAGTTATTGTATCATCCTCTTCAACCTGCCTTCCGTGCCTTGTAGTTATAGTGCCACTTGGTTCTTATTTCTGGTGCCTCCGCACATGACTGGTAAGTCTATATAATCTACTTGGAATGTCGCTCAGAGGACAGATACATACCTTAACATGCCGAAGTGATGGGACAAGAAGGGGATGCTCGGAGTGTTCCATCTTTTCAACAAAGTATTGTAATCCTCATCAGATGAAGTATAGAGACCAGCAGCACGTGACTTATAGAAAAGTTGACATTATTGTAATGGTATTTGATGAGTTAAAGGGAGTAGGCAACTAATAATCCAAGAGGGATAAGTATAACTTGTCCCAACAATTTTCTGATAGAGTTCTTGCATAGTTAATATGTTTCCTATTACAACCACACCCTGCAACTCTAGCTCCCCAGAAGCTCGACCCTTGCTTCTACCAAGCATCAGTGCCATTGCATTACCATCTGTTTTTAGAGAAGCGGCAAAAAATATTAAAAATATATAAAACACAAATATTTGATAGAAATTAGGAAATTTCAGAAAAATCAATGAGAGAGAGAGTGACAAATAGCCTAATAAAAGCAATTTTTTTAAGCAAAACAACTAGAATCTTAATAGAACCAAAATATAAAGATTCAAAGCAAAGAAACTATAGTAATCCACAAGAAACACAATAAGAAACTATCAATCATTCATTTCATTTTACTATCAAAATCAAACTTCATAACTAAATAATCTCAAAAGCCATTAAGCTTAAACTATATCCTTGCCTTTCCACATCGGATTGGAATTACTTCCTTCGCCCATAGCTTGACGACTTGGCGCAACAGTAAAAGTTGTCATCATGTGACCTTGAGGTCACAGGTTCAAGGTGTGGAAACAGCCTCTTGCAAAATGCAAGGTAAGGCTGTGTACTTTAAGCCCTTGTGGTCCGCCCCTTCCCCAGACCCTGCATAGGCGGGAGCTTCATGCACCAGGGCTGCCCTTTTACCCATAGCTTGACGACTTACAAATGTATTTAAACTTTGTTGGACTTCGGATCTTTGACTAAGATGTAGGAGTGGAGGGTGAAAGACATTCCTCCTCTTCTCCTTAGTCAATGACTTCAAGTCCAATAATCGACTTCCTCCTAAATGATGACGTGAGAGTAGGAATATCAGGATCACCTGCAATAGGATCACGAGATGAGGGAAGAGGGGTTCATCATCAAGGTTCTCCCATCTTATATCTTCCTTCATGCCTAAATCATGAGAGTAGGAATATCATGATAACCAGGCCATTCTTATAGCTTTCTTCATGCCTAAATCATTCAAATTTTTTTCAACAGATCAACCAATTAGTTAATCCTCCAATGAATTCAAAGCAACAGCCGATCTACAAATGGACAATATAATTATTACCAAGATAGAAGCCTGAGGTTGGAGTGAATGTACACCAACTTATCAACACAAGACTGGTTCAACTGTTTGCATTTTACAGAGTAAATAAAACTGCAAGTATTCCATACTCTCTTAGCCAATGATGTACTAATGGCTTGGGCAAGAACCCGTTTGGACAACATTCTGCAACTCTGGATCATGTAGCCCATGTAAAGCCCACCATTCCATGGCCTTGAGGTTTCTAGCATTTATTCTTGCTTCTTTACTACCAAATCTCCTAGACCTCCCAACAAAGTTCCCAAGTTGCTTTCTTAGAGTAGCAACAAATGAAGAGCTTTGCGCTATATTGAAAAGCATGGCTTGGGTCATTTCCATACTTCTACATCCTCGTCCACAGGAAATGAAACATTACAAATAAAATCATAAGCATGTTAAAATCTGCATAAAGTTACAGAAACTAAAAAATAACAAAGAACTACTCACGTGGGGCAATTCTTTCTCTCCCTCCCGATGAATCTTTGCAAGGTACTTCTCAATATATATATTTTGGTGCCACTGCATGTGCCAAAGCATGAAGTGAAATATTCATCTTTTGTCATCTAGATGATACAATGGATTTTCGCTCTTCCATAGTCAACTCATCATCCTTCAATTTATTTAATATCTCCCCTAGCATGGAGTCCATTCTCTCATACACATCCTCTACTAAAGGGCCCTTTTGATCTGTAAGCCTGATCATCTTATAGATGGGATAAGTCATGGCCAAACACTTCTCTACCTTCTTCCAAAGTGATTTGTCAAGAAGTGTACTCTTCACCTTTGCACCTCCTTTCTCATTTTTGTATCCATTGAACCCTCCATCCATTCATCCCAGGATTTGTCATACATGCAAACCTGGAGGTTGCTCTTCACGTCAACAAGTCTCTTGAGTGTCATGTAATGTGTTGCAAATCTAGTCTTACAGATCTTTAGCAACTCCAACCTTGACTTGCTTCTGAACATAGAGAGAAACATCAAATGATAGAATATACACTTCACATATTCTTACAAGTGGTGAATGTCTCCTCCATCCAATCAAAAGTCTTGTGTATTTCTCAAAAATAAGATTTAAGGTCTGTACCACACAAGGTGACCAAAATATGTGCCTACAATAGGAAGCAACATAATTAGCAGCATTATTACATACAACGCCATTGTCTATGCAAATAGTGACAACTCTAGAAAGGTCAACATCCTCTACTTCCTTAGTAGAACTTTTAAGCATTGTCACTAGATTGGGTCGCTCTTACATAATCTTCAACATACAAAAACACAGACCCATACATGTCAGATCTCAAAACAAACAACAAATGCTAATTCTTGCAATTAGTCCACCCATCAAAGATGATGGATGCTCCAACCTCATTTTGTATATCTCTAAGAACCTCCATGTTCCTCTAAACACTATTGTAGTCCTTATCAAGCAACATTATCTTGGCGTTCTTAGAACAAGGAGGAATATATCCACACGACCTACTTATTACTTGCACCATTTCTTTCCATTCTAGACTCCTAAAAACATCGAATGGAATCCCATTTGCCATAAGGAACCTGAACACCAAAAGTTCAAGATCCGTAGTCTTCCTTTTCAAACATTTTATTGATTGTATTCCCTTTAGCTCCTATTATTGGAGTAAAACTTGATCCAACACTTGATTTTTTCACAACATACACTCTTATCTCTTACCCAAAACTAAAGTTCCTGCCTCTCCTTGCAATCCTTTCAACCATGCCATATATTCCTTTATGGTTCTTCAACTTACTAACTCTGCCACTGCCAGTCCCAAGCCCAAATAAAGGAGAGTTTTGTGTCAACTTACTAGCTGGCAAGTAAAACGCATCGCAAGCCCCATGCGTGAATAGATTTTTAACATTCCCTCAGTCTAGGGTGATTCCCGTAAGAGACGCATTGCATCAAATCCAAGATGCAATGAAAAATGGACAAGGGCTGCTCGGGCGTTGCCCCGAAAGGGATGTGCTGCATTGGATCCCAGGTGTAGCAAAAAATAGCAAGGGTTGCTAAAGCGTTCACTCAGAAGTGACACACGGCATTAGAACTCAAAGTGCAATGAAAAGTATGCATGGGATACCGCGCCTTTCAGGAACTACACAAGTAAATAGGCTAGGTCAGGAGAATAAGATTTGTATCGCCACATAGAATATAGACACATTGATACATAAGAGTCTAGAATTAAAAGATACAATGAAATGTAGGAGAGTCAACATAGCTTGTGCCCAAGAAACCAAGTGGAATGGGGCTAAAACTAAATAAAAATGGCATAAAGATAGTGATAGATAAAGAATTAAAGGCTAAAATTGTAGACATTAAAAGAACTAGTGGTAGAATTATACTAATAAAACTTATTCTATGAGAGAAGATCATAAATGTCACAAGTGCATATGTACCACAAGTAGGGTTAAAAGATGAAATCAAGAGATAGTTCTGAGAAAATATGGAGGGAGTCATGCAAGAAATTCCCAACACAGAGGGGATATGAGCAGACTTTAATGGTCATGTAGCCAAAAAAAGGAAGGATATGATATAGTACATGGAGGGTATGGTATTGGAGGAAAAAATGAGAAGAGGGAAGCTATACTTAATTTTGCTTTAGCATATAACCTAGCTATGGCAAACACATACTTCAAGAATAGGGATGAACACTTACTAACCTTTAAAGGTGGACCATACAAAAGCAAATAGACTTTTTTCTACTTATGAATACTGAAAGATCAATGTGTAAGGATTGTAATGTGATACCCGGTGAGAGTCTAACCTCACAACATAAGTTAATGGTTGTGGATATCGACATTAAAATATGAAAGAAAGGAAATGAACTTAATAGGTGTCCAAATACCAAGTGGTGGAGCTTAAAAGGAGAGAAGACAGAATCATTTACAAATAAGTTGGTGGTAGAAGGAACTAGAACAATGAAACAGAAGTAAACACCACATGGATTAATATGGCCGCATCTATTAAGAAAGTGGCAAAAGATGTCCTATAGGTAAAAGGCAACTAGCAAAGGAAACTTGGTGGAGTGAAAATTTTTAAGAAGTTATTAAAGAGAAATTAGTGTATTTTAAAACATGGCAAAGGACTAAAAATACCGAAAACTTTGAGCAATATAAGAATGTTAAAAGGTTGCTAAGAGAGTAGTAAATGAGGCTAAACTCAAGGCATATGATAATCTCTATAATAGATTAAGATCAAGAGAAGGCAAGAAAGAAGTGTTTACACTCGCAAATATAAGAGAAAAGAAGAGTAAGGACTTGGACCACATTAGGCGTAACAGAAGTGATGACCAAAGAGCACTAGTCAAAGATGACGAGATCAAACAAAGGTCAAAAAGTTACGTTCAAAATTTGTTAATGACAATTACCCTAAAAATATAGAGATTGAAAGTATCGCAAACCAAACTAACATTGGACATCATAGATATGACCATAGGATTAGAATACATGAAGTGAAAGCAGCCTTGAAAAGGATGAAATCAGGAAAGGCCCTGGAACCCAATGGTATAACAATAGAGGTCTAGAAGTGTATAGGAGATACTAGCATAGTTTAGCTGATAAAGTTGTTTAACAAGATTGTAAATGAAAAAAAAAAAATTGACAAATAAATGGAGGAAGAGCGCTATTGTACCAATTTTATACAAATAAAGGAAACATACAAAGTTGCTCTAATTATCGGGGGATCAAACTATGAATCATACTATGAAACTTTTTGAAAGAGTGATTAAAAAGTGGCTACATCATGAGACGAGTGTATCCAAGAACTAGTTTGGTTTCATGCCTGCGAGGTCTACCATGGAAGCTATTTTTCTACTTTAGAGAAATATACGAAGATGAGGAAGGACCTCTACATTGTCGTTATTAACTTAAAAAAAGCTTATGATAAGGTCTCTAAAGAGTTAATATGGTGGGTGTTTGGCAAGAAAAGGGTTCACAGGATATATTGACATAATTAAGGATATGTATGAGGGAGTGGTAACAAACATTAGAACCACCAACGGAGAGACCGATGATTTTCCTATCACTGTAGAAGTGCAGCAAGAATCGGCATTAAGCCTGTACCTTTTTCACATTGGTTATAGATGAATTAACAAAACATCTACACAAGAAGATTCCATGCTGCATTTTATTTGTAGATGATATAGTTTTGATTTATAAGACAAGGGAGTGCATAAACACAAAGCTAGAGTTATGGAGAGATGCATTAGAATCTAAAGGATTTAAAATTAACTGAACTAAGACAAAGTATATGGAATACAATTTTAACTAGGAGCACGAATGAAGCACTAGTAAAGATTGAGAACAAACAAGTCCCCCTAAAAGAACACTTCTAATACTTGGGATCGATAATTCATGAGAGTGGACAAATTGGAAGGGAGGTCACCCAAAGAATACAAGCGGATTGGAGCAAATGGAGATGCACCTCTGTAGTTTTGTGTGATTGGCAGGTGCCATTCAAACTTCTATAGGATGGTTGTATAAGATGATTGGGAAATTAAGGAACAAAAATGTACATAAGATGAGAGTCACTAAAATACAAATATTGAGATGGATGAATGGCAAGACAAGGATAAAATTAGAAACAAAAATATTAGAGGAAACTTGGGAGTAGCACCAATAGGTAACAATATAAGGAAGATTAAACTTAGATGGTTTGTACATGTCCAACGTAGACCAAAAATAGCACAATTAAGAGTGAGGTAATCCAAGTCGAAGGTTCTAATGGGGTAAGGCCCAAAAGAATGTGGAACAAAGTGGTGAGAATAGATTTTAAAATTTTGGACTAAATAAAGCCATGACAATTAATAGAGGGGAATGGAGGAACAAGATTCATGTGACCGACACCTAATCACAATAAGGTCTTGATGATGATGATGTTCTTCAACTTACTATAACAAGCCACTCCAGTATTCTTCCCACCCAATATATGTCCACAAACTCAGGTATGGGTTCCATAGAACACATCACTGCAGATCCAACACTTCACCTTATTTATCCCTCCCATGCCAACCACACTCTTTCCCAATTCTCAAACTAGGGCCCATAAAGGATAAGCCATCTTTGGTCTATTCCACTCAAACAATACTAAAGGATCCACAACAACATCACCCTCATTTCCATCCCCAGTCTTCAATTTCCACATATTCCTCCTTGTCAACCAAATGATGCTTCAAAATGAAGCAGCCATTATGAATAGCAAGTGATCAATTATTTTAAATGAAATTAAAGCATTGTATTAGACCAGGTAACTAAAGATAATTCTGTAGCAACTACAACCTCTCATCAAAACCAATAGTCTACCCATGTAACATAGACAGAAATGAGATATTCCAGTGAACCAACACAACTATAAAAAAGAAGTATGCAACAAAAGTACAAAACTATAAAAGATAGCATGCAATAAGAAACTGACAACAAGCATGCAAGGACTAATTAAGTATTTAAGCATGCATTGTACAAAATCAGCATTCACACAAATTCTTACAAAAATTTAACCATGCATTCACAACCATTCATTCCAGCTTCAACCATTACACCAATCCACAATCTATATCCATCTATTTCAACTCCAACAGTCCAACCATCAGTACGATCCAAGATTCAACCATGAAATTGAACCACGACCATCCATTCCAACCAATCAATTCAGCATAAAGCCACACGCACACAATAAACCACATCCTCCCAAATAAACCACCCAATCCAATTCCAAAGTAACCAGCCGACCACCAAACCACACACCATCCAAATTTCAAACATGCAATTCCAACCATAAATCATAAAACCAGAAACAAATCCCTGAGCATAGAAGCATAGTGGAGAGATACATTGGCAGAAAGACCTGATTCGGAAATAGAGTTTGCCGGAAATGGAGGTCGTTGAAACAAAAGGATTCCAACAAAACTGGGTTTTCTTCTTCTTCTTTGAAACTGGGTTTTCAATCTTCTTCATGTTGTGGCCTGATGCAGGTTAAATGATGTAAATAGATGGATATGAGAGACAAAGGGAAGATTCCAGCCAGAGATCACACAATTTTGGCCGGAAATTTCTCAGTTTTGACAGATGTTGAGCAGCTGGGGTTTCATTTTGCCGGAGAGGAAAACAGCAGTGAAGATTGCAAGTTTGGGGGGAAATGGAGGTATTTTTACCACTTTACCACCTCATGTAAATTGAAGAATTGTTAAATTGGAATCATCAAATCCTCACTTTCAAGTTGAAGATCCTTCAAATTCGGAAACAAACCAATTGCGAATCAGAAGCAGTGATTCCGAATATAAAGGGCCAAATATGACCTTGCATCAAACAATTCCTTGGTCAGATTTAAGAGCACCATGGCAGCACATGTGCTTGCCTCCATGCTATGCAAATGCCAAGTCATAATCAACAAGTGCCCCAGCTTCATCACAATCTTTTCTTCTTTCTTTGGATTGGACTAAAAAATACTTAGAGATTCTCTTTTGTCCCAAAAAACTTCTACTGCTTGATCCCAAAGTAGCTTGCACCACTTGGCTTAATGATGATAATATGGACCTACATCCTTGTCATTGGATCAAAGCTTTTAACTTCAATAAACTTGCCATTAGTGTTCACAAATGAAACCTCTACTAACTTTTTCATCCTGGTGATATACTTTATTCAAATAAATTCAGGGTTTAAAGCACCCACATAATCACTCTAAGTAATTAATTCAGCACTATAATTCTAGTAGAAAAATGCAAACTAGTGAGACACTGACAAGACAGGGATTAACTATAGTAGCAACACCTAGATGCTCTCCAAACTTCTAAATAGCAACACCTACACTTTCTCAGAATTGATTAGTAGCAGCAATCAAATGATATAATTCATCAACAGCAGCAGCATTCTATGACACTCAATCTCAGATATATACCATCTGTATGAGAACATCAGTGTATGAATGAAGAAAACAGCATGTAAGATATCATCTTTGATTCCCCAAAAAAGCACCACATCAATGAGACAAGCTTTTTCTGTGGAATCCATACAAGAACTCAAAACGAAAAATGCATTAGTAAAACCCCTGTGGACGACCACTTTCTATTAATATTAATTAAATGACAATTATACCCCTAGGGCATACACATGATATCGGTCATGCTCAAGGTATGCACAAAATTAAGCAAATTGTTCAAATTTCATAAATAATGCAAGCTTCCACCTTGAGTCTTGAGTTGTTGGTATAATCTTAATCTAATGTGATCAACATAATATCTTTTCTTCAAAGTACCACACGCAGTTTTGTTGCAAGAAAAGGGCGGCCCCGGTGCACGAAGCTCCCGCATATGCAGGGTCCAAGGAAGGGGCGGACTACAAGGGTCAATACTAAACAGCCTTACCTTGCATTTTGCAAGAAGATGTTTTCACGCCTTGAATCCGTGACTTCAAGGTCACATGACGACAACTCTACTGTTGCACGAAGGCTCCCTTCTATGGTTTGGTTGCAAGAAGCAAATAACAATTGATATACAAGAAAGAACAGCACCAATGCCTTCTAGTGCAGTGGTGCAATGAGGAGCCTCTTACCTGAGTGACCAGGATTCGAGACTGTGCATGTTGGTGTGGGTGTCAACCACTCAAAAAGAATATATATACAAGGAAGAGCAGACAACATAATCAATGAAAATTCAATAGAACATGTGAATATGAAAAACTAAAACCTACACCAAACACCCCAACTTAGATGGATGATCCTCCCGTAACCAAAAATTCCAGCTCCCAACTTTCACAACTGAAAACTATGCAACCTTGTTAGCTTCCTAAATTAACTTAAAAGCATATGGGGACATAAAGGCGTTGATGCCAAGAAACATCTCAAGTGGGATACTTAGTCTCCAAGAAGTCAGTACCTCTAGAAATCCATCTGATCTCATTCACTTGGTCTAAAAAAATCCCAGGTACAGATTTGCAACACTTCAAGCCTCTTAAACTTGATCCTCGGAACTATAACAATCCATGTATCCTCAATTATCAAATTGAGAAGCAGTCAAAATTGGGTTTGAGATAATTCGCAACAGGAAGCTTCCATCTAGCCAATTCCTTCACCTGCTAAAGGTTAAGGATTTCTACCACTAATTTGGTTTCTAGTCTTACAAAGCTAAAGGTCTTTTTGGAGGTGATTTCTCAATAAGGGATGTTTACACTGAGATTATAAATGCTTCATTCAAGAGATAGTAAATATGGAAATGCAAGGGTCGCCTACAAAGTTGATATCAAATAGGCCCCATGACCATATTTATTGGTGCAATAGGAATACGTTTCCGTAGAATGGGCTTCATGGAATGATGGGCCAAGGACTAGTCTTTTAGATGGGACCCCAACAATTTCCTTGCCCTTCAAAGGGATCTTAGACAAAGTCACCCATGTTCCACTCCTCTTCATGTTAGTGGAAGATTTTAAAAGTACTTTTAGAAAGGCCAAGAACAGGATCAATCTAAGGATCTGAACAAGTGCTATATACTGATATTTCTTACTTGAAATTTATGAACCATACCATTTGCTCATGCTGATAGGCTGATCAAATTAGCATCTTTACATATATGTCAAGGTGATTGAGGTGGCTTTTAAACATGAATTGAATCTTGTAACAAGCCCAACGTCAGATGTGAAAAATGAGAAAATCAAGTTGGTTGCATCCAACCTCAAGGTGTGCAGGTAGACAAGTAGCTCATAAATGGAAGATGTTCCAAAGGAAGCCTCCCTAGAAAAGAAAAACGAGATGAAATGCTCTACTTATCAATCAGGAAGATGTTTACCTAACATCAAATTCTCAATTATACAACTAATAATTGATGCAGCGACAAATGACACTTTTTATGTAAATGAAATCCCACCTTCCAAGATTGGAAAGAAAGCAACATCAAGAAGTGGGTCAATGAGTACTCCACACCAGTTGGTTACTGCCACCAACTAGAACCTATTGCCACTGCAAACAAGAGGAATCATGCTCGACTGGAAGGAAACTTAAGAATTGGCATACAACATCTACTTGCACTGGCAATCAAAAGAATAATAAAATGGTTGGAACAGTCACAGTGCGTTAAACAAGCAATTCAACTCAACATAAACCATCTGCAGAGCAATGGAGACTCTAGGCCTGTTATTAACCAAGCTTAGATAAGGACCCTATGGTGGAGTCTCTACCAATTCAATTATGAGAGTCTACCAAGACAAGTGAGCATTCATTCAAATACCCCAACAGTAAGCTTCAAAAAATTTATCAGGGAGGCTAACAAGGTGGCTCTGTTTGGGTGCACAAGCACTCATCTGAAATAACCAAATGGTGGAATGGCCCAGCCCTGAATGTAATTAACAGATCCTTCAGCAAGATGAAAGGAGTACCATAGAGGCAGGTCTTGTAAATATTTACCTTAGTGATTAAATTCCTCTTTCTACAAAAAGGCAAAGATAAACAAAGCAATCTTGGTTGGGAAATCTAAGACCAAGGAGTAAGGCAATCTTTGGAAAATGACAACAAAATTAGAGGCCCTTTAGGAGAAAACTATGAGTACGAAATATCTAGAAAGCTGAACAGGCTAGAAGCATATAGTGAGCAAGTCACCATTAGGAGTGTGCATTTGCAATTAGTTTAAGCTAAGTCCAATTTGATTACTAGATTTACGGCAAGAAACAAGGGAATACTCACAAAGGCATTGGTCATAAAGGGGCACTTCAAGCAACACAAGCCAGGATGCTTTTCAAGTTTTGTTTCTAGGAGACATCTTAAAAATAAGGAGTTTAAATCTTGTTATCACCTTGTTATGTTAGAAGAGAAGGTCCATATTTTTTAGCTAAATCCTATCAAGTAGGCCCCTGGAGAACTTCTGATATTAATAATTTTGTACACATGTGCATACATACAAACATATACATGTGTGTGTGCGTGCGTGTATGTATGTATGTATGTATATGGCTGGTAATACGCATACCATGGGAAATATGCAGAAGAAAATACAACTCCCAATTTCAGGTTTTCACGTTTTCCAACAGGTAAACTATTTAATAGATCATTATAACATATAACATTGTCTTGTTAACAAACCCTACATGGCATATGCTGGCCCATCAGGTGCAAAGAATATAAACTATAAAAGCATAGGCAGGCTCAATATTTTACTCATCTAAACCATAAAAGCTATGACCCAAAATGCTAAATTACGTATAGTACTCTTAAAGTTACAGCCAAATATCTTTCACAAGTAACACCTCTAAGGCAGTCCAAATTTTAGAAGATCTAAACCACTCACATCATTTACCATGGCTTAGAAGGCCTATGACCTGAACTTTTACATAGCTTATGATTTGAATGGTTTAGATCTTTTAAAATGTAGGCCCAGCTCTTATGTGGCCTATGATTTGAATGGTTTAAATGTTCTAACATGTAGGCTCAACTCTTATATGGCTTATGATTTGAAATGATTTCAATCTTCTAAAATGTGGGCCCGATTCCCACATGCCTATGCATGGTTTGGACGAGATTTTTTGTCATCTATGCATGGTCAATGACGTGAATTGTTTAAATCTTCTAAATGGGCCAACTTGAAGTTATTGCTTGCGAAGGATATCGAGCTATAATTTTAAGACTACCATATAATTTAACATTTTTAGGTCATTGATTTTACGGTTTGGATCAATGAAATATCAGACCATATATGCTCTTATGGTTTATACTTTTTGTACCTGATGGGCCCATATATACTGGGATGGAAAATAACACATTTTATGATGATCTTTTTAAGGGTCTTTATTTTAATAGTAATGCACCAAATAGGTCTTAATATAGACACCCGTTCCATACATATCCTCAGGACACCATCACTCAACGTGCAAGCAACCTACATCCCCTAAAGGGATGAAATGCAGTACCTCAAACCAGTGATTTACTTGCTAGAGGGACACCTCAGCCTTACCACTAGGCTATACTGATTTATAGGCGATTGATGCAGAACTAAACAGAAATATAGCTTTTAGGGAAAAAAAGAGAAGAGAAATATAGCAAAAAGGCGGAAGAGATTAATGAAGAAGGTTAGACCAAATCTCAATATCAAGCAAAACTCTAAATACATCATAACACCTAACTTAAATAGGCTGATAACCTAAAATAAAAAACTACTAAAAATTGCAATTACAAAGATGTCCACATCAATCCTCGCGGGCTGGGAAAAACTTGACCCAGTCACGTTAAACTCTAGTCATATGGTCGTCAAGTGTCTAGACACAATAATGGCTAGGGCCGAGGAACCACATCTTTGTGCAGATACACATGTGACAGGTGTTCCAACAGTTGGGGTTGGCACTCCTAGGATTGCCAAAATGGGAATCTCATAGAGGAGAAGTCTGGTGGTTGCAGTAATACTCCCACATATAAGGACCCAACTACTGCAAAGTATCTCTAGAAATCTAAGTGCAATCAGACTCTGGTCGCCCCGCCCAGCACACTAGGAATCGCTGAACTTCACCTTCCCTTACAAAAACAATATGCTCATGTAAAATAGCATCAATATGTTCTTTTTGTGTCCATGTCACAGGTAAAGGAACAGGTTTCAAAGGTGTAGTGGATGGGATGTCAAGTGAAGTGTTGGGTGATAGAGTGGAATCAAACAAAGTCGCTGGAGAATGGGTCAAGAGGACTGATGAAGTATCTTTTAAATGCAATCGACTCGTCAACATTAAAAGTAGAGCTAGTGTCATAATCATGCGGAAATCAATATCATAAGCATTAGGCCCAATCCTTTACAATAACTTGAAAAGTCCTGCGCTGTGGGCTTACAATTAACAAACAGTGCCCAAAGAAAACCACTCAGGTCTAATTCAAATCATGACATAGTCACCCACATCAAATCCAGTATAACATTTATGTGCATCAGCTCTATGTTTGTATTGAACATTACTGGCTTGAATTTGCTTAGCAATCTCAACATGCAAATCTTGGACCCTACGTGCAAAAGACTCAACTAACTCGAACACCCTAGCATGAGATGACATGGGAATAAGATCTAAAAGCTTAATAAGTTTGTAACATGGACAACTTCAAAGGGACTCACGGCTATCGACCTATTCATGAAACTATTATATGCAAACTAAGATGAGGTAGAAGCAAATCCCAATTTCTATGGTGATCAGCAACTAGACAACAAAGAAGGTTGCCTAAGCTCATATCAACTACCTCAGTCTGACTATTAATCTGAGAGGTGGTAGGTTGCAGAGAATTTCAATCAAGTGCCTATCACATGCCACAAGGTCTTCCAAAAGTAACTCATGAAACGCACATAAAAACTGCTAAAAATTGAAATCACAAAGATGTCCCCATTAACGATATTTTAAGTGGTTTACCTATTAAAAAAGTAAAAGCCTGAAATAGGGGGTTGTATGCGTTCCACCTATTTTCCATGGTGTGTATATCACTAGCCTATATATTATAAACGTCGTCGTAGTCAAAACCTTATCCCTATTAAGGGTTGGCTACATAAATCTTGTTCTTACATTCTCCTCTATCAAGGATCATGGCCTCATTTAGTTAAGTTTTTAAATCTTTTCTCACACTTCTATCCACATCCTTTTGAGCCTTTCCCTTGCCTTTTTAGAGCCTTTGACTTGAATCGACTCACTACTAACCAATGCCATTTTCGGTCTCTGTTGGACATGTCCATACCATCTAACTCTACCCTCTCTCATCTTGTTACCTATCGGTGCTATTCCTAAGTTTCCTCTAATGTTTTCATTTCTAACTAACATTTTTTGTCTTGCCACTCATCCATCTCAACATCCCAATTTCGGCTACACTCATCTTAAGCACATGTTGTTGCTTAACTACCCAACACTCTGATCCATATAGCATGGTCAGCATTACAACCATCCTATAGAACTTTTAGTTTGAGTGGCACCTGCCAATCACGTAAAACTCTAGAGGCACAACTCCATTTGTACCAACCCACTTGGATTATCTGGGTAATGTCCCCTCAATCTCTTCGCTCTCATGAATTATCTATCCCAAGTATCAAAAATGGTCTTTTGGGGGGACTTCTTGGTTATCAATCATTACAAGTGCTTCTCTCCCACTCCTCTCTTTGCTGAAATTGCATTCCATATATTCTGTCTAAATTCGGGTAATTTTAAATCCTTTAGACTCTATAGCATCTCTCTACAACTCCAGCTTTATGTTTACACCCTCTGTCATATCAATCAAAACTATGTCATCTGCAAATAACATGCACCATGGAATCTCCTCGAGGAGATGTTCTATTCCCTCATCTATAACTAACGTGAAAAGGTACGAGCTCAATGCCTACCCCTAGTGCAATCTTATAGTGATGGGGAAATCATCAGTCTCACTGCTAATATTCCTAACATTTGTTACAGCTCCCTCATACACAACCTTAATTATGTCTACATACCCTTGCAAAACCCCTTTCTCTCCCAATAACCACCATATATACTCTATAGGGACCCTATCGGTCCATAAAGATTATGCGGCGGTCCTTCCTTCTCTCCGTGTACTTCCTATCAGTTGTTTAAGTAGGAAAATAGCTTTCATGGAAGACGTCCCAAGCATAAAACTAAACTAGTTTTCCAATGCAATCGTCTCATGTCGTCACCCCTTCTCAATCACTCTATCCTAAAGTTTCATTGTGTGGCTTATGTTTGATCGCCCAATAGTTAGTACAACTCTATAAGTATCCTTTATTCTTCTAAATTAGTATGATAGACCTTTTCCTCCATTCATCTGACATTTTTTTTTACTCTACAATCTTGTTAAACAACTTTGCCAGCCCAACTACTCCAGTATCTCTCATATACTTCCAAACCTCTACTGATATACAATTGCACCCTAGGGCCTTTCCTTATCTCATCTTTTTCAAAGCCTCTTTCACTTTAGGATATTGATCCTACGATCGTATATATATATGGCCCAACATTATTTGGGTTTATGATTTATTCAAACTCTATATTCTAGGCATACTAACTCTATATTCTAGGCATAATATGATTATGATCAATTGGAAACTAAAGTGCTTTCAAGGATTCAAGAAACCCTAGATTCTGAGTCTAAAGATAGTAGCCTAAGGCTTAGGAACAATAACCGTCTGTTTTTCTTTACAAAGATTATTTGGTTTCTAAAAGAACATATTGCTACTTCAGCAGTCAACTTCCTTACACATATAAAAGAAAACAAGAGCCTAAAACAAGTAGGATGATTTGCTAGAGAGAATCATAAGGAAAAGTGAGTTACCTAGGCCTCAAGAATTTTGCTGAAACAGATGAAGGCGTCTTCGAGATCACAATTTGAGTTACCCCAAGAATAAACCTCCAACAAATATGTGCAGGGTTTTTTTAAATTCAGCAAGCACCCAAAAAAGCCTAAACCAATAATCTCGAAATCAAAAGGAGTCAACAGAAGGGAAAACCCTAACAAGAAAATTGAATCATCAGAATACCCTAGAAATGGTGCAGAATGCCTAGAAAAGAAGGGTCTTACTGCTTGGCTCTCTCTCTCTCTCTCTCTCTCTCTCTCTCTCTCTCTCTCTCTCTCTCTCTCTCTCTCTCTCTCTCTCTCTCTCTCTCTCTACTTTACCTCCCATCTCCAACTAAAAGCTTCCCCAATACCGCAATGGGTGGATAAAATCAAAAGTGCAGGGTTTTTTTAAATTCAGCAAGCACCCAAAAAAGCCTAAACCAATAATCTCGAAATCAAAAAGAGTCAACAGAAGGGAAAACCCTAACAAGAAAATTGAATCATCAGAATACCCTAGAAATGGTGCAGAATGCCTAGAAAAGAAGGGTCTTACTGCTTGGCTTTGGCGCTCTCTCTCTCTCAAAGGGTGGGTCTTACTGCTTGGCTTTGGCTCTCTCTCTCTCTCTCTGAAAAGTGAATACCGGCCTACTTTTTTCAAAATTCCGTATGCCTATGATGCACCTGTGATGAGACATGTATCACTTTTTTTTTGCATGGGGTGGGTCTTACTGCTTGGCTTTGGCTCTCTCTCTCTCTCTCTGAAAAGTGAATACCGGCCTACTTTTTTCAAAATTCCGTATGCCTATGATGCACCTGCGATGAGACATGTATCACTTTTTTTTTGCGTGGGGGTGGTAGGGATTGCTATGTTCATAGCCCAACTCAGACTCAAATGTTTTCTTCTTTTTTATTTTCTAATAATTTTTAGATTTCTTATATATAGTTAATGGGTTTTTTGAGGAATACATCCGCGGAACTTATAGTTGGATGGATCTAGAGGTAGAAATGAGAGCATTTGGAGATGAAAATTTCAGACTTTTTACTTTGTTGAAAACCTCATTTGCAATGGAGGATGGGGGAGAGAGAGAGAGAACGGGTTTCTTCAACATCGTCAAGGACTCACCAGGTTAAAGTTAAAGAAATTTTCTACCTATTTTTGCCTTCAAATTCTAGGAACTTCAAAAAGCTTTTGAGCCAGTATCAATTCACTACACACAGAAAAAGAGAGAGAGAATTTGTGTTTTTTCACATGTTCTTATAGCCAGCAAAGATAACTTTTATTCCAAAAGAGAAACCTTACTTTTTCATCATTTCCAATCATCATTGCCTCATATTATCCCGATTAGATTTAGCTAATTACCCGAATACATGAGTAAAACCAAGCTAAATCTCCTGACTTTTTTTTTCCCCTTTAACTATAGATGGAAACAATTGTCCAATTGTCAGTAATATTAACCCACTAAGACTGCGTTTGAAGCAATTGAAATCATCTGCTTAACTACCTTATTTTGTCTAAGAAAATTTACCAAGAACAAATTAAACCACAATGGATAAGCATGATATAAGTAGGAAGTAGTATATGTTACAAGAAACACTAGCAACTCCAAAATGGATAAAACGAAAAACAGAAAGAACAAAGAGGAAGAAGAACCATAATCAGACTCCCATGGTCAAGATCTAGCTTTTACTATC
The DNA here is from genome assembly GCA_035236585.1 of Warburgia ugandensis. Lineage (NCBI taxonomy): Eukaryota > Viridiplantae > Streptophyta > Magnoliopsida > Canellales > Canellaceae > Warburgia > Warburgia ugandensis. The sequence continues at coordinate 31,310,700 of CP141136.1, forward strand.
TACATATATCATTTGCCCTTCCTCACTGAGACTTCTTTTATCAAATGCAGTACTCGGTAGTTTACAGGAAAGTACGCAGAGAACAAACAATATATGTTCATATAAATGTGATTCTGGGGAAATTTATCCAGACGTAATGATGATCAAGTAAACAAACACCTTGCAATTCCCTCTAATTCTCGACAAAACAAAATACGAAAAGAACAAAATAACATTAAGGGATGACGCAATTTAGTGTATAAAGCCTGACAATAGAACAAGAAACCCTGGGCAGGAGAAAATACCTCACACAAGCGTCTTCAAGGGAGGAAAAGGGGCGTTTGATGTCGGGATGGCAGACGCGCCACGCATCCTGATGGGCCATTTCCAGCTCCGTATGATGACCTTGACGAGCAGCAATTGCAGCCTTTTGCTGTTGTGGTTGTTGTTGCAGCTGTTGTTGATTCTGATGATGATTTTGCTGCTGCTGCTGCTGCTGTTGCTGTTGTTGTTGTTGCTGTTGATGATGTTGGTAATGCTGCTGCTGTTGTTGTTGAAGGTGGATGGATCGAAGGCCAGGCGTGCGGAGATGGGCATCAATGTTGGAGGGGAAACGAGACATGGCTTGTTGATGTTGTTGATGTTGTTGTTGCTGCTGCTGCTGTCGCTGCTGCTGCTGCTGTTGTTGGTATTGTTGGAGGAGTTGTTGTTGCTGCTGCTGCTGCTGCTGCTGCTGGTGTTGTAGCAGGAGCTGCTGCTGGTGCTGAGCCATGGCGTTTGCATCATCCATTCTCTCTCTCGATCTTAGTTCCTCCATTGTATTATAAACAGGCAGTCCGTTGACATATTCTTCATATAGAAAAGATTAATAGGTGAGTTAGCCGATTGTAAAAGTGGGACCACCTATTCAATGATCGAAGCCATTTTTGTCGGTTGAGTATGCAACGGACAACTGATAAATGAAAATTATGCACCGTAACTACAAGCCTCTAATATGCGATGAATGTAAAGTCTGCTTTTTCTTAGCAATTGCTTCTTTTTTTCTTATTAGGGATGGCAATGGGTCGGGCCAATTAAAAGGGCCCAACCCTAATGATGCGTAAAGCTCAGGTTTAGAGCCAAAACATTTATGATCCAATTAGGGTTTGGGGTCAAAAGTTCTATGACGCAAAGAGGGCCAAGGTCAGGCTAGAGTCATTGGTGAAAAAATTAGGGGATCCCAGCAACTTACACAGTTCATTTCAAATGACATAAATACCTTCATATGAAATTTTTTCAAAGTACATATACAAGGGCATTATGACAATTGTCACCATGCAATGACAAGAAATCAATCAAAACTCCAAAAGCTTCATGTGGAGATACATTATATTGTAACTTAGAGAGCAAGATTTTTGCAACTCATTGAGATAGGGGACTTTTATCCAAAAGAGACTCAAAATGGCACCGATTAGAAAGAGTGAGGCAATGCAAGTAGAAAGTTCTAAAAGGACAAGGGGAAGCCCCAAAAGGTGGTGGATAGAAGTGGTGAGAAATGATTTAAAAACTTTGTGATTAAATGAAGCCGTGGTACTTAATAGAGGGGAATGGAGGAACAAGATTCATGTGCCCGACCCCTAATTGGGATAAGATGATGGGGGACTTTTGACATCCACCTTATCATGTTTTTCAAATCTAATTTAACTTCAAGCTCCAAGAGCCCAAGATTTTTGCAACTCAACAAACCTTGATAGAGCTAGATTTTTAAATGACTTGTTCACAATTCTTTTTGAAATGGAGGGCCCGTAGTTTGAAATTTCCTTTTTAAAACAGTAAAGACATTTAAATAAAATGATCTTGCACCATTCCCGAAACCTCCAGGCACAACCATACATCACTTTGTTTCTTAACCATTAATATTGCTTTTAATATTTTGTCAGATGATGATCATAGCTTGACTAATATTGGCCAATGAAGGACTTAAAAAGAAGTTAAATATGATGTATTTTAAATTTAACTACAAGCATATTGGACTATTGTAACATAGTACGTGCAGGTATAGGTCGATTCCCCAAGAACTCAATTTTTGGATTTATAAATTTTTAATTTAAATCTATGTTAAACTAACTTCATCAGCCAATGAATGATCAAATTACTTAAGTTAATCTGAAAACACTAAAAGGAATAGACTTAGTCATTTATATAAACTAGTGTAACGACCTGGGTTTTTATAATACTTTTTAAATGGAAAAGACAATTATGATGCGAGATTGATCTCTATCCAAAACATTTTAAAAATCAAATGACAGCAGAAAACATTATTGTTTTAAGACATCATTTTGAAAAACCCCGAGTGTTAATTTTTCTTTTCTTAAAAAGAATTAACGGTGAAATGAGTACTACATTTCTACCAAAAATCCAGCAAAGTTTCCTCTATTTTTAGAACATTAGACATTTAATGCATGTCATTGAGAGGTATCTAATAAACATACATTTAATAATTTTGAGAAATAAAACAAGACTCAATATGGTCTGGCCCCAAGACTTGCCAATCACAATCCAAATCATAAAATTATATAGTTTCAAATTTATTACATTTCATTCCCACGCAACTTACTATAATTTCTATGAATCAAAACATATATATTACCTTTTCCTTATCCTGATGAAAACACTGAACTCGTTATCGCTTTTACTTATCCTACCTGCAATGATCTGTAATAAAGATAGTAGGTTAAGTATTTCCACATACTCAGTAGGAAATCTAACACTACCAAAACCAAAAACATAGCATAGAGCATACATGCGAGTTTAAGAACAGATTTTTCATATGATAGGAAAACATACAACAACCTTATCTAGGCTGTCTCATGCATTGCATCAACCACACTCAATTACATATTTACACTTTACATATAGCTAAATTCAACAAAGGAAATCGTCGACTAACTCCGCAACATACTAACTTCAAAATGCTTAAAGTAGTAGTCGATCAAATCTCTTGTCAATCATTCTCATTCCTTTTGCAAATATCATACAGATAGGAAAACTTGGCCATATATTAGCCATCTTGGTCACGAGTACTCATCTAAAGACCACAATCTCAACCTTATGTGGGGTTACCAAACAAAAATCATATGGACTACTATGCTCACGACCAGATCACTAGACCATGTCTCTCTAGTATCTAGAGAATAGCTACCGCAACCTCCACGGCGACTACAGATACATCTCAAAAGGGTGCTATGACCACCTTCAATGGTTGTTTCTACCACAGCAGTTGAGAAAAACGATGTCACTTTGAAAATATTTTCCACCTTTGGTGGTTAAAGGCTGGGAGGCCAACCCTTACAACCTCTTAGCATAACAACCATTAGGCCTATTAGCCCAACCAATACCGAATTTAAACAAATATTACAACACAAGCATCATACCACTTTACAATATTCCGCGTATTTCAAATCATGCCATTTAGGAAATCCATCTCAAATCATGGAAATACATGCATACATGAAGTTGTCCTTTTCAATTACAAAATAACAATTGAACATGTAAGATATCAATAATAAAACTTTCAATTTTGCTATATGAATTATGAAGCCAAGTTTTCAAGCTAGTTACCAGAATACTTTATGTTCAATTGTTTTTAAAATACAAAGAAACATCAATTCATCATGAAATCATGCATGCTGACATTATATACACGGAAATTCACACATAAATACATTCTAAACTCGAAAATAATACTAATGACGGTTTTCAACTTGAAATTCATCTGAAAACTTAGTAGTGTCAGATCACCTACCTCTTATGAAGATTGTCCTTTTTCCCAATCCTTCGCGGTCATTCTCAACAACCAAATTGACTACACTTCACTCTACTCGATGCCTAATTCCAAGGTTTTTAGAATTAGTCATCATTTCTATACAATTCACACAGACATAACTTAAAATTTCTTCCTTTTCAAGGTTTAAGGGTCTAGGCCAGCTCAAGATCATGGAACCTTTAGATTTTAGATTCATCATTGATCCTAAGCTATACGTTTGAATCACTTATGAATGGCCTAATTCTAATCCTCCTTTCTACTTACATGCTTTTAAATGATGTGATTTGAATCCATTTTCATGGTTAGGTGTCGATGGTGAATTTCTAACAGTTTGAATAATCAAGTCAGCCTTTTTAAAGATGCTCCTATGGCCGACATTGATTGAAAATGATTGGTTCTCTTTATTTCATATGATCCAACATTATGAGTCCCTTATATTTGATCTCTCTAAGGTTATACAAGTTCAACCTATGTTCCAATCCATTCTAGATCCTACAATTTTTACAGAATTTACAATTTAAGGTCTAATAGTTGAATTCTTTTAAAATTCAATGATTGTATCTTCACCATAGTTGATTTAAGTCTCTGTTCATCCCTTTCCACTAAACATAGACAACATTGACGGCTGGATCTTACTGTCAGTCCCTGTTCACATTCACGGACAAGATTGACAGCAATTTCCTCAACTGATCAGAGTTGCAAGGGTCAAATCACCATTGTTTGGCTCTGATCAGACGATCATAACCTCAGACAGGGCAATCAACGACCTGGCAGTCTCTGTCTACTACACAGGGACAAGATTTGAGGCATGGATCCCCTTTTTGGGTTGATTCCATGCTCAAATCAGCACCGTGAATCTGTTCAGGGGTCAAATCACTACCGTCCGAGCTACGATCAAACGATTAGAACTTGGGACAGAGTGATCAACAGCCTTAACATCCTCTGCTCTCCAAGCTAGGATGAGATTTGCATGGATCGCCTTCCTGGGTTGATCCATGGCTAGGATCATCCCTGTTCGAGTTCTAGATGAAAGGTTGGAGCTCCGACAGGGTGATAAGAACCTCCAATGGCTGTGTCCCCTAGTTAGGGATGTGGTTTAGGGTTTGATTCAGCCATTAGGGTCGGATCGTCCCTGGCCGAGCTCTAGACACATGATCCGATCTCAATGTCACCACTAATCTTGTTCTACCAGTAGGGGCGTGAGTGTGGATTTGATTCCGACCATTAGGGTCGGATTCTTCACCTTACAGTTACAAACCCTAGTTCTCTAGGTTACACGAAATTTAACTCACAAAAAGAACAGAGAATCGTGGAGAACCTACCTCTATGGTGTCCCCAAAGTCAGAATGTCGCCAGAGAAGAGGGTTTTTGCATTTTCCGACTACGCTCCCCACGCACGCGGCGACTCCTTCGATTTCTGGCGTTGATTCTTCTCCGATGGTGATGGAACCAAAGGGATTTTACTCCCCAACTCCTAAAGAGGAGATTGGACGGTTGGATCTACGATCAGGGTCCCCGTTGTCACCAGCGAACTCTGATTCACCAGTGACGGGAGTTTCCTCTCCGCCATGAAAAACCTAGATTTCTCGGCCCTGGCAGTCTCCTCTCCTTCTCTCCCTCTTTCCTCCTCACTCTCTCTCTCTCTCTCTCCCCTCCTTCTCGGCGTTGGGTTTCTCCAGCGTCGTCTTCCTCCCCTTCTTTCTTCTCTTTGCTTTTTTTTTTTCTTCTGTTTGTTTCATGCGGTGAGGTCGGGGACGTCTGTTTCCGTCCCACTTGGTTGAGGTGGGGGTGCCGTTATCAAACTCGACCCTCCCTTCAATTACTTTAATGATTTTTTTTTTCTTATTATACCTAAAGCAAGCGATGATGATGTTTCCACCATCATTACACCACCCTAAATCTATTAAACGGTCACGGTGTCTACTCATGGTGTTTTCTAAACACCTTATAGTCGAGCCCAAGTTCCTGCAGGTGGGGCTCATTAATGAATTTATAAAAATACCCTTTGAGAGAAAAATCACTATTTAATAGTCCGAACTCGGATTTCAAAGAAATTAGTGTCGTTAGATTCGTTTTTCCAAGTACAATTCAATTATAGAGGTCTCAATACTCAATTTGATATTTATCGAAGCTTTTACTTATAAAACTCAAATTTTCAAATTCACGCATTTCCATTCCATTCAAATTTTTAAAAGAAATACAATAAGAAAGCCTAAAAATTTGGGTTGTTACAACTGGGATTTTAGAATTCACCACACTAATTTTACATACATTCAAAATTAAGCAATTTAGATTTCACCATATGACCTTGAGGTCACGGGTTCAAGGCGTGGAATCAGCCTCTTGCAAAATGCAAGGTAAGGTTGCCTACTATAGGCCCTTGTGGTTCGCCCCTTCCCTGGACCCCACATAGGCGGGAGCTTTGTGCTCTAGGGCTGCCCTTTCTAAATTTCACCATACTCATGTTAATAAAACTTCAATGAATTAGAAACATGTAATATATGATCGTTAAAAGCTCTAATTTTTAGATTTTCTCAATATTAGGATTTCTCCTAATTTAGTATATTTTTCAAAGCATAACTTGTCTTTTTTGGCACAAATTATTTGAATTTTTTTATAATAAATTAATTAATCTACCATAATTAGTTCCTAAACTATAGGAGATACCTGATACACCCTATGAAAATAATATTAACTTTGTAAATAAATTTTTCTAATCATCATCATCGTCAAGACCTTATCCCAATTAGGGGTCGGCCACATGAATCTTATTCCTCCATTCATCTCTATGAAGTACCATGGCTTCATTTAGTCACAAAGTTTTTAAATCTCTTCTCACCACTTTTATCCACGTTCTTTTGGGCCTTCCCCTTGCCCTTTTAAAACCTTTTACTTACATTGCCTCACACCTTCTAACCGGTGTCATTTTCGATCTCCTTTGGACATGTCCAAACCATCTAAGTCTAATCTCTCTCATCTTGTTACCTATTGGTGCTACCCCTAGATTTCCTCTAGCATTTTCATTCCTAATTCTATCCTTTCTTATCTTACCACTCATCTATCTCAACATTCTCATTTCTGCGACACTAATCCTATGAGCATGATGTTCCTTAACTGCCCAACACTTTGATTCATAGAGCATGGCCGGCCTTATGGCCATCCTATAGAATTTTCCTTTTAGTTTGAGCGGGACCCGTCGAGCACACAAAACTCCAGATGCACATCTCCATTTGTTCCAACCCACTTGGATTCTCTAGGTAACCTCCCTCTCAATCTCTCCACTCTCATGAATCATTGATCCTAAGTATCAAAAGTGGTCTTTTACGGGGACTTCTTAGTTATCAATCTTGACTGGTGTTCCACTCCTCTCTTTACTAAAATTGAATTCCATATATTCTGTCTTAGTTCTGCTGATTTTAAATCCTTTAGATTATAAAGCTTCTCTCCATAACTCTAGCTTTGTATTTACACCCTCCCTTGTCTCCTTAATTATATATCATCTACAAATAGCATGCACCAGGGAATCTCCTCATTCAGATGTTTGTTAAACTCATCCATAACCAACATGAAAAGGTATGGACTCAAAGCTGATCCTTGGTGCAATCCTACAATGACAGGAAAATCACCTGTCCCGCCACTAGCGGTCTTAACATTTGTTACCGTTCTCTCATACGTATCTTTAATTATGTCTATATACCCCTGCGAAACTCCTTTCTTGCCCTCTATATTAAGTCTCTTGGGACTCTATCATAAGCTTCTCTAAGTTGATAAAGACCATGTGAGGGTCTTTCCTCCTCTCCCTATATTTCTCTACCAATTGTCTTATTAAGAAAATAGCTTCCATGGTAGACCTCTCAGGCATGAAACCAAACTAATTCTCCGATACACTTGTCTCATGTTGAAGCCTCTTCTCAATCACTCTTTCAAAAAGTTTCAAGTGTGGCTCAGAAGTTTGATCCCTCGATAATTAGTGCAGCTCTGTATATCTCCTTTATTCTTATAAATTGGTACAATAGAGCTTTTCCTTCACTCATCAAGCATTTTATTTAATTTTATAATCTTATTAAACAACTTGGTCAACCAAACTACCCAAATATCTCTCATATGCTTCCAAACCTCTATTGGTATACCATCGGGCCTCATGGCCTTTCTTGATTTCATCTTTTTCAAGACCTCTTTCACTTCAAGAATTCTAATTCTACATTCATGTCTATAATATCCAATGTTATTTAGATTTATAGTATTTTCAATCCCTATATTCTCAGAGCCATTGCCATTTAACAATTTTTTAAAGTACTTCTCCCACCTTTGTTTAATCTCAGTATCTTTGACTAATACCCTTTGATCATCACTTCTAATACACTTAACATGATCTAAGTCCTTACCCTTCTGTTATCTTACTTTTGTAAGTTTAAACACATCTTTCTCACCTTCTCTTGTTCCTAGTATATTATATAGCTCATCATATACCTTAAGTTTAGCTTCACTTACTATTCTCTTAGCAAGCTTTTTAGCATTCTTATATTGTTCATAGTTTTCATTATTTCTAGTCTTCTAACATGCTTTAAAATACATCCATTTTTCTTTAATAACTTTTTGCACTGTTTCACTCCACCACCACGTTTCCTTTACTAATTGCCTTTTACCTTTAGATACTCCTAAAACATCTGTTGTCACTTTCTTAATAGACTCAGCAATATTAATCCACATGATATTTACTTATGTTTTATAGTTTCAATTTCCTTCTACCCTCAACTTATTTTTGAATGAGGTTATTTTCTCCGCTAATGCCAGTCCCAAGCCCGGATGAAAAAGGAGGATGGTCTTGCGTCATATGCCAGCCGGCAAGGGAGAAGTTGAAGATGATCTTGTTATTTATTTCCTTCCTGCAAATGAATATGCATTTGTATATTAGTTTGCAAGGACGAAATGAAAATCATCTCCAGCTTCTTAAAATATGGCAACCCTTGCATCAAGTGCCAACCAAAGAGGGAGAAGCTGAAGATGATTTCAAAATCATCTCCAACTTCTTAAAACTATGGCAAACCTAACATGACATGAATCGAAAACTGACATTCTCTCAAGCTAGAGCGTTCCCTATAAGTGACACACTGCATCGGATCCTGGGTGCAGTGAAAAATGGGCAAGGGTTGCTAGCGCATTCCCCCAGAACGACGTGCTACATCAGATCCTGCGTGTAGTGAAAAATGGGCAAGAGCTGCTAGATCGTCCCCTGGAAGTGACGCACTGCATTAGAACCCAAGTGTAATGAAAAGTGGACATGGGTTCATGAAATGAAGATCAAGAAGGGCACTAGTAAATAGAATATCTCCAAAGCATAAGATTCGTATTGCCATATGAAATATAGGGACATTGATAAGTAAGAGTTTGGAGTTAGTAGATGCGATGAAACGTAGGAGAGTCAACATCGCTTGTATCCAAGAAACCAAGTGGAAAAGGGCTAAAGCGAGAGAAATAAATGGGTATAAATTATGGTATGTAGGAAAGGATAATAACAAAAATGGCGTAGGAATAATAATGGATAAGGAATTAAAGAATAAAGTTGTGGACGTTAAAAGAATTAGTGATAGAATTTTAATAATAAAACTTGTTCTAAGAGAGCAAATTATAAATGTTATAAGTGCATACCCACCACAAGTAGGGTTACAAGATATAATCAAAAGACAGTTTTGGGAAGATATGGAGTGAGTTATGCAAGAAATTCCTAACACTGAGGAGATATTTATAGGAGGAAACTTAAATTGCCATGTAGGAAAAGAAAAGGAATGATACGATAGAATATACAGAGGGTATGGTAGAGATGAACGAAATGAGATGGGGGAGAATATTCTCGATTTTGCTTTGTCATGTAGGAAAAGAAAAGGAATGATACGATAGAATATACGAAGGGTATGGTATAGGTGAACGAAATGAGATGGGGAAGAATATCCTCGATTTTGCTTTGTCATATAACCTAGCCATTGCAAATACACTCTTTAAGAAGAGGGATGAGCACTTAATAACCTTTAAAAGTGGACTTCATAAAAGCCAAATAAACTTCTTTCTATTTAGGAATACTGAACGATCAATGGGTAAGGATTGTAAGGTGATACCCGGTGAGAGTTTAACCTTACAATATAGATTAATGGTTATGGATATCTATATCAAAAGATGGAGGAAAAGAAATGAACTTAATAGGTAAACAATGTGGAAGAGATATGATTTCTAAAAATCTCAAATTTCATGATTTCAACGTCAATTGATTAAACTCATATTTGAAGTCTTATTTTCATGGTTGAATCTAGTATATCTATACCGTGACTTAAATGAAGCAAAAAATCTTCAAGAAAAGGCAAAAAGGACAAAAATGAAAATGAAAATAATGAAATTTAGTTACTAGTTCCCACTATATCAATGTCTTTTAGTCATGGTATCACATTCTCCATTTAGACAATATGATCATAAGCTTGCAGTTTTTATATCTCGTGATGGTTTTTTCTTTTTCTTTTTTACATCACAATGGTGTCAAAGACAATATTTTCAGTGGGTTCAACATAACAAGCATGTTACCCCAGTATCAAGCACAAGTTCTAAGTGGTTCCTAAATTTGAATTCTCATGCTGAAATTAAGTTCCACAGAGTGAACTCATTCATCACATAATTTGCCAAAAATGGCCCAGCCTGGTGTCATTGCTGTCAGGGCAAGGTGGTAATATACTCCAAGTCTTCACACCATTCCAAGGCTGCCCGTGCAACAAATTAAATGCTGTGGCAGTATGTCATGTCATATATATGCTTCACCTTGTTGAAATGGTATTGGACCTTTTGGCAAAACTTTGGTCTTTCAGCCAACTTGTGTAGCAACATATCACTTTTCCTACAAAGTGATGTGGCTCCAATGATAGCCCGTATTGCCATAGTCAGCAAAGAAGATGCACAATATGAAAGGGAACAAACTCAGATTATTAATCATTTATCCTGGGTTTAAACACCTAAAGAACCTGCCTGAAATCCTGTGGAGGATTAGAACTTCTCAATTTTATGGGGCTATAAAGTTATTCTGAAACTGGAACCTCATGACTATGGGTTTGCATAATGTAGTTTGTCAATATGTTTGTTTACAGAATAATAGAACTGGTCGGAATTCATTTTCATTTGAAACACTTAACATCTGCATTACGAATCATTGCTTTTGTGATTATTTTGTGACCTAATGGTCCCAACTTTTTGTGCTCCAAGAACAATTATTTCCAATGACCATAGAAAGTAAGGGCAGCAGTTGGGACCATTACCTTGCAAAATAATCACAACGGCCACAAATAGTCCAACAGTTGTCATGGGGTTGTTTCACAAGATCATGTTGACCCTACTAGAGGTTCTATTCCTTGTTTCATTTGGCTTCCCAAATACCCCCAATCTTACATCTGTACTGATTTGGAACATGGCCTGCTCCTTGTAGCGTTGGATTATGACATTCAAATGGTAAGGAATGTTGCATCACAATTATTCACTTACATTTTGAGCCATTTAGTCATGCCATTCTCTACTGTCTTTTCATGCTGTAATACATAGGGCATTTGCTTCAGGAAGCCTGATTAGGTTTTAGAACATTGAAGCATCTTTACTACAAGAGCAGTACCAATCCCATTATGAAGATAGGAAAGGTATAAAATGGTCACGAAAGACAAAGGCTGCCACAGCAGCTATGAGAAAACAATAAACAACATCTTTAGATAATAGAAAGCGATGATCCACAAGATGATACTCTCCCACCCTCTGTGTAAGGAGTTCGGGTTTGTAGACACCTCATGGACATTCAGGGTAGTGAATTCATCTCTGATCTATAGTGGTTGAGCCTCAGGTTATACTTTAATAACAACACTGCCTGATTAGGCGGTTAGACCTGCCCAGTACCACTCTCACTAATCTTGCAGCTCCTGCTATACCCACATCCTTCAATTGTCGTAAAAGTTGGTGAAACAAGCTCAATAAGATACTTCCTTAACACTGTTCTAAAATATCCATCTCAGGCCATGAAATTCCTTCTATTTGAACAAATTCCGGGTTCTAATTCCATAGAATTCCATTCAACTAGTCTACTTCTGGTGGCAAGGCAAAAGATATATGGGTGGGTATTCACGCAAAAAATCCAAGTGAAAACGATAAGGATCCTGTTCTTATGTCATCAGGTAAGCATTCAATTTTCAGCAGTGGGCACTTTTATTAGCTATAAACTTATAGGATGAAAGCTGAATTCGGTTAATGAAGTGCACAACCGCGCCAATTGACCAAGCAGAAAACAAATGAACGTCCAATTTAGTGAAAGAATCTACGACATGTCAGAAACCCCGAAGCTCCATGACTTAGGTATGCAGAAAACAAGCTCAAATCTTCCAAACTCGGTCAAAATTCAACCCATCAGCAAGCAAATCAAATCAAAAATCAAATGTTCAAAACACCCACTTGCCAGAATCAACGAAACGACACCAGAAAAAAACGAAAAAACCAAGAAACCCCAGAAAAATTAGAACTTTCTACGGAAAATTCAAAATTCAAGCAAACCCAGTTACAGGAACCACTGATGCAAGATTAATTCCTCACCTCCTCATTGGGCGGCCGATTATCGATCTACCACCTCGGGAACTCGTTGCGCGGGTCAAACAAGCAATGAGCAAGGGAGCCTCAAAACTAATGGAGAGAAACAAAATATCAGAAGGTTCGGGAGACATTCCACAAGGAGAATCAGGAAACTTTCAGGGGAGATTCATCCCCTCCCCGTGAATAGAAAAACAGACAGAAATTGGATAAGAAGAAGAAGATGAAATTAAGGAGGTTTTGATTTGCTTTTTTCATTTAAAGAATTCGGTCGACGACACGTTCACGGATCGGGTGTGATTCCTAAGGTGATATTAAAGCACTTTTAGATTTAAGGATACCAAGCGTGAAAATACACAACCATAGTGCAGTTCCATCCTAACCCTAGGGTGAAATTTAGCTACACTTATTTAACTTAAAAACACCAATTCTATTAACTTATTCAAAGCATAAAACTAATTAATATCCTAAGCAACACTAATGCTAACTAATATGAGCAAAAACAAAAATTACTAATAATATAAAACTAAAGTTATAGTTATCTAAAGCAAGAACAATTAACAACTAACAAGTAATAAAATAAAAGGCAACTCTTATTCATCTAAAATTCAAAAGATTACAAGAAGTTGAATACAATAATTCAACACAAGTAAAAATGAAAAGAAACTAAACTTTCCTATGGAATGGAAGAGATATCACCAACTTTTCCGCCGTGTCAACCAATGAGATCACAGTGGAACCTTACTCCAAATTGTGCTACTACCTTTGTTCAAACAACCAATCAGTATCTTATACTTGTTGTGTCACTCAACATAGCAGACATCATCCTACAGCCATTAAACCAAAGAAATCAATCACTCAATCACCATCCCATTTAAGGGTTTCCACAAGACGAGAGATGGATGTGGACTTGTTTATGTGTGTAAGGCTTAGCAAGATGGGAAGAAATGATGATGAGGCATTGTCGTAAACAAAAAGAGATGAAGGAATAAGGATGTGTGGATCAAGAGGATTGGTGGCACAGGACATGTGTTAGATGTGTTAGGTTTGAGAAAGATGGTAGAGATGGGATGAGTACTATGTGTGTGAGAGAAAGGAGATATGCCAAGATGGAAGGTAAGAGGGAGTGGGAGCAATGGTATGGGCATTGAAGTGGAAGTGAGAGATAGTAGGATATGGAGTTGTGCGTGAATGGCAAGAGGGGGATGGTGAGAAATTTATAGGGTCTAGAAGGAAAAAGTTGCCCTAATTAGAGAGACTACAAAAAAGGTGAAGAGAATCAAACAACGACCATTGATAGCTCATATTAGAACAAGAGTCATGCTGATCGAAGGCGACACTTGGAGTTTGAGGTAAGGGATCACATGTTCTTAAATGCTCAACCAAGACCAGGAGTGACACACTTTGGCAAGAGTGAGAAGTTATCTCCTAGATTTAATAGACTATTTGAGATTCTGGAATAGGTTGGAGAAATTGCTTATTGTTTGACCTTGCCTCCACAGTTATCTCAAAATCATGATGTTTTTCATGTGTCGGTGTTGCAAAAGTATGAGCTAGACCCTTCTCATGTTCTTAACTAGACAGATCTTGTCATCCAAGAGGATGCTTTATATGAGAAGAAGTCAACACAGGTGGTTGACAGAAGAGAACATGTCTTGCATAGAAAAGTAATACCACTTGTAAAAGTTGTATGGCAACATTATGGGGTAGAAGAAGCCACATTGGAGCTAGAGTCTAAAATCTAGATAAAATACCCAGAATTATTTTGAGGACTCAGGTATCTATTTAAATTTTGAGAATAAAATTTCTTTAAGGGGAAAGTGTTGTTACATCCATGTCCTAAAATTAGATTAAAGACGAATTAACTTGTTAATCTTCTCAAATTAGGTGAAACAAGCCAACCAAGGCAAGATTGAGCAGGTGGGCCCCACATGAGTATAGTCGTAAATTGAATGCAATTTTGGGAAAATTTTGAACCCTCAAAACTTATTCAATTGTGTATCTTGTTAAGGATTAAATGACTTGAAATTTCATTTTAGATTCATACCAAATTTCAAGGAATTTTGCTTTAAAATGAAGATTTTATCATAAATTAAGTAATTATAAAATAAAATAAAAAAAATAACTTCAAAATTAAAATTTGATGATGAAAGGTGGATTATCTGATTTTGCTTGATGACAGCTTTCCAACGACACTAAGAACGTATAAAACAAAGACTGGGACCCAAAAATCCAAAAGTTTTACAAAAGAAAAAGGGGGCCCAAATTTATAAAGACACCCCTATCTTGACTACTCTAGCCCGGTGAATTAAGAAGCGAGTTGACACATGGGAGTCAGACTCGCCACATGGACTTAGCTCTCTCCCTCCACGTGTTGATAATGGAAAACAAGGGAAAAAGGCCATCACTTGATGGCTTCTCCTCACCCCATTTCTCCTTCTTCCCCGACTACAGTGATTGAACTTTGTCATTAACCCATTCCCCAGTATCTCTATCTCTCCAATCCTCTCTTCTTCTAGGTTTTGTTTCTCTCTATCTATGCTTCACGTGTTGACGACACTAGCAGCGACCTCCCCTCCCAATTGAAGCAAATCAACCGATGATAGGTAAGTTTCCCTTCCTTTTCTTCTTTTCTTTACTCTTCTTCTTCCTCTTTTTCCCTCCCAGTTGTTCCCAACCACCATTCATTGTTATTGTCACCATTTTCTAGTGACAAGAACGATGAAATTGACAATGGAAGCCAACTATTGAAAAACACAATTGATAAAACGACGTCTAATCAATGACTGGAGCTGTTCATTGTGTTTCTTAAGTGATTACTAGTAAAACCCATTTGGTTTCATGAAGATCCATCAAATAATGATGACAAAAAGTAAAAGAAACAGTAGTTAGGATTTTTAAAAATCTTGATAAAATTCTACCAAAATTTTAGGTCATTCTAAGCATTCCCATATAAAAATTTATATAAATGGGTATTGCTTGTGTCACCAGCAACAACTGAAATCTAATCACCTTCTCCAACAATGGTGACCTTTTCCGACAAACCCCTAAAAATTGAAAAAATGAAAATCTTATGATTTGGACAAATCACAACTTGATCTTTTCATTTGTAAAGATGGATCATCAATTAGGAATCAATTGATCTTTGAATTTTTTTATCAAAAACTTAGTAGTGTATAGGAAAAAAATTAAGATCTTAGTATTTGACCGTTAAAAGCACAATAGAAAGATAGATATGTATGGAATGTGACTTTAATTGCACATCAATAATGAATTGTGATAGAAATAATGTACCAATTATGGACTAGTTAATGCATAGTCTAATTTGACCATCCAAAACTCAATCGATGACAATCGAGTGTTAGGAAAGGTGATTAGACCATGGATTATGGTTAAAATCATCAAATCAAGTTACCTTTAATAATGTGAATTGAAACCTTTAGAGGCAAGCACGTTGATCTAGACCGTCGATTAGAGGCTCATGGTACTGGTCTAAGTGGATAGTGACCAAATCAGTATCCTGGTCGTCAATGTAGATATCAGAGAATAGACCAATGACATTATGAGTACAGATCTTGAAGTAATTATAGTAATTTGCATAGAATTCTAAATTGTACTTAGAACTTGTATTCTCAATCCAAGTTTGAATACGATTTGAACAGTATCAATAATTGATTTGTGAGTTGTACGTAGAACTCAAGTAAGAATACTAAACCCTTCTTTATCTTTAAATTCTTATTTATTTGTCCACTTTGTAATTAACACTATGGATGCGTAGAACATATAGATTATCATATTGACATAATGGATAATATGAATTGCAATTGCTTGTTGAAATCATTGTGTGATATTTTGATTAGTCATGCTTACTGTTATGATGATGTTAATTATGATAAATGTGTCAATCCCAAGATAGTAAGCCCTGAGGGCTGCTTGGTAAACCATGATGATGACTTCCAAGATAGTAAACCCTAACGGAAAGGGTTACCTAGTTGATTGCACCTAAGGTGAAGCCGCCCAAGATGGTAAATCTTGAGGAATGGATTTTCAATTATTGATCCTCCCAAGATGATAAACCCTAAGGAAAAAGGCTGCTTGGTTCTTTGGTATCACGGTGGAGCTATGACAACCCAGGTTTTTTTCTAATACTTTTTAAATACAAGAGACATTGACATAACAAGCTCGATCTCTAATAAAAATCATTTTTAAAGATTAAAACAATAGCGAAAGAATCATTTCTTTTAAATTCACTTTGAAAAACCTCAAGTGTCATTTTTCTTTTCTCAAAACAAGGATTCTCGATAAAATGAGCTCTCATTTCTATAGAAAATCTAGCAAAGTTTTCTCTATTTTTTAGACATATGACATTTAACGCATGCCATTACGAAGTACCTGATAAACATTCATTAACAATTTTAAAACATAATTGGAGACTCTGTCTCCTTTTCATACATCTAACAAAATAAAAACTAATTAATTAGACAAAATACACCTAGAACCACCACAGCACAACCCAGTCACATAAGTTATCAAAACACCCATAATTACAAACAATGGAGTCTCTTTCTCATTTCTGATACAATAACTTCAAATCAAAAACCAATTCTTACTTGTCTTAGTCAAAAACTTCCATTGGCGCACTTCTGTCAATAAACTACTCCTATTACTTAGGAACCCTTTGCTCTGAGATATTGTAAACAAGTACAATCTCTCAGTAAGGTTGTGCTTGTTTAGGTAGAATAAGATGCAATTTTATATAAACAAAATCATGATATTTCTATCTAGATCAATTTGTCCATGCTGAATCATGCAAATTACAATTCAGTTATCATTTAACTTGAAATAGTTCAACATTTAGCAAAATCATGAATTCTTGCCACAATTGAAGAAATACCGATGCATAAGTACTAAACACACATTCTTTGAAATGCAAAGTATGAAACCACATCTCAAACTCACAAGTCATTTTCATTTCTTAATACCAGTCTTCGCTCCTATGAGCCATTTCACATTACTTAATGCCAACACGTTGTTGTGTGTATTAGAGTGCATAACAGACAATATTGTCACCTTTGGCACAGTGGGTCAAACTCAAAGTCACAACTCAAGGTTTTTGTTCTTAAGAGACCAGCAGCTTGTCCAACCATCTTAGTCCACCCACAGTATGGTGACCCCTTAGAATGCATTGTGACTGTAAGAATTCCTTGAATTCTTATAACTAGCTTAGCTCAAACTCCCCATACTATGTGGGACTAAACTCTTAGGAGCTGGTAGCTTGTCCAGCCCGAAAGCCCACCCACATTATGACAATCCCATGGCCTGCCCACATCATGATGACTCCCTTCGCTCTTACGAGCCATTTCACAATTTTCTAGTATCAATTTTATATTTTCTCACATGGTTCACAATAATACATAGCTTATGCATGAACAGTTTAATTATGATTCAATTTCAGCATGCACATCCATCTTATCTTTCGTATAAACTAAAAAGACTTGTTTCAATGGTTGAAATTTATGTACAAATGCATATATAGCAAAAAATTTAGTAATCTTAATTCCACCTACATCAAATGGAGATCTTCTAGTTCACTAATGCAAATACTTTACTTAGTTCGTGTGCGCACTCCCAATTAGTCACACCTCTGTAACAATACAAACACACATTCACATATACAATTCTAGGCTTTCTCTTAGTGTTTCCAGTATGAAAGCTTCCTCTAAGTTAGTCCCTGGCACTAATCGTCACAAGGTGAAGTGACAGAGCTTATTACTATACTAGGGGTGTTTCATTAGCTATTAGTTGATAGATAATTGAATGATCAATGATTACTGGAAAACTAAGTAATTGAATGATCAATGGTTAATTGAATCATCAATGGCCTAGATCATCCAATCTATTTCACTTCAAATTCATGTAATTCATGTCGTCCTATCATTTTAAGGATGGAAAACTGTTGTCAGTCACTGTTTACACAGTAATGATAAGACAACCCAGATTGTCCGATCTGTTTTCTAGCATAGATCACCAAAACAAGGTTAGGTTTGCAAAGAACTCAACTCGATAGCGATTAAAATCTCCAATCATCACCAAAGAAGAAGCATTATGTTTAAATTTTTTGACAACTATTCATGTGCACGACTCCCCCCCATCGATCGTGTGTCGTTCTTCCTCAGATAATAGTGGAACCAAGGGGGTTTTACTCCCATTGTGGTGAGCTAATTGAACATTCGGATTTGAGATCAGAACCGCCATTGTTGCCGACGAGCTCTGTCTCTTTGATAAACCAAAAACCCCATATATGTTCTTCTCTGGCGTGTAGATCCTCCTCTCCCTTCTCATTTTATCCTTTTCCCTCTTCTTCTTCTCCTTTCTTCTTCCTCCTCTTTCTTTCCCTCTCCCCTTCTTCGGGTTTCTGGTCTGTCGATTTTGGGAAGAAACAGACCCGACGTTGTGTCTGGTTCCCTTAAGTGAGGGGGTGGGGGTGCCGGTATCAAATCTACCCCCTTCTATTTAGGCTTTTCTCTTTTTCTTTTTAAACTCATTTTTACAAAAATGCTCGTAATCTTTAAATTCTCATACATTCTCCATTCGAACTTCGATTTTAGCAAACTTGTTGTCATTCGAATCATTTTTTTGAGTACTATCCAATTATGGAGATCTCAATATCAATTAAATATATCAAGTCTTTCACTTATAAAATTCTAAAATATGAAATTTAATATGTTCTTTTCATCCCAATTTAGTATTTTTCAAAATTAAATCAAATTTAAATTTAAATTTTTTGGGATGCTACAAGAGCCTCCTAAGATGGTAAACCTTGAGGGAAAGGGCTACCTAGTTGATTGCACCTAAGGTGAAGCTGCCAAAATGGTAAATCTTGAGGAATGGATTGTTGATTATTGAGCCTCCCAAGATGGTAAACCCTGAGAAAAAGGGTTGCTTGGTTATTTGGTATCACGGTGGAGCTGTGACAACCTGGATTTTTTACTAATACTTTTTAAATACAAGATACATTGACATAACAAGCTTGATCTCTAATAAAAGTCATTTTTAAAGATTAAACAACAATGAAAGAATCATTTCTTTTAAATTCACTTAGAAAAACCTCGAGTGTCATTTTTCTTTTCTCAAAACAAGGATTCTCGGTGAAATGAGCACTCATTTCTACCAAAAATCTAGCTGAGTTTACTCTATTTTTCAGACATATGACATTTAACTCATGTAATTGCGAAGTACCTGATAAACATTCATTAACAATTTTAAAACATAGCTGGAGACTCTATCTCCTTTTTGTACATTTAACAAAATAAAAACAAAATACTCAAACAAAATATACCCAGAACCTCCATAGCACAACCCAGTCACATAAGTTATCAAAACTCCCATAATTACATACAATGCAGTCTCTTTCTCATTTGTGATATGATAACTTCAAGTCAAAAATCAATTCTTACCTGTCCTAGTTAAAAACTTCCATTGACGCACTTCTGTCAATAAACTACTCATATTGCTTAGGAACCCTTTGCTCTGAGATATTATAAACAAGTACAATCTCTAAGTAAGCTTGCGCTTGTTTGAGTAGAATAAGATGCAATTTTATATAAACAAAAATCATGATATTTCTATATAGATCAATTTGTCCATGCTGAATCATGCAAATTACAATTCAGTTATCATTTAATATGAAATAGTTCAACATTTAGCAAAATCATGAATTCTTGCCACAATTGAGGAAATACCGATACAGCAGTACTAAAACACATTCTTTGAAATGCAAAGTATGAAATCACATGTCAAACTCACAAGTCATTTTCATTTCTTGATACTAGTCTTCGCTCCTATGAGCAATTTCACATTACCTAATAACAACACGTTGTTATGGGTATCATAGTTCATAGCAGACAATATTGTCCTCTTTGGCGCAATGGGTCAAACCCAAAGTCACACCTCAAGGTTTTTGTTCCTAAGAGACTAGTAGCTTGTCCAACCATCCTAGCCCACCCACATTATGACGACCCCTCATAACGCATTGTGATTGTAAGAATTCTCTAAATTCTTATAACTAGCTTACCTCAAACTCCCTAGACTATGTGGGACTAAACTCTTAGGAGCCAGTAGCTTGTCCAGCCACCCACATTATGACAATCCCATGGCCTGCCCACATCATGATGACTCCCTTTGCTCTTACAAGCCATTTCACAATTTTCTAGTATTAGTTTTATAATTTCTCACATGGTTCACAATAATACATAGCTTATGCAGGAACAGTTTAATCATGATTCAATTTCAGCATGGACATTCATCTTATCTTTCGTATAAACTGAAAAGGCTTATTTCAATGCTCAAAATTTATGAACAAATGCATATATAGCGAAAATCTTAGCAATCTTAATTCCTCTTAAATCAAATGGAGATCTTCTAGTTCACTGATGCGAATACTTTATTCAGTTCGCGTGTGTACTCCTAATCAGTCACACTTCTATAACAATACAAACACATTCAAATATACAATTCTAGGATTTCTCTTAGCTTTTCCAGTATGAAAGCTTCCTCTAAGTTAGTCCTTGGCCGTAGTCGCACAAGGCAAAGTGACAAAGCTTATTACTATACTAGGGGCGTTTCATTAGCTATTGGTTGATAGTTAATTGAATGATCAATGGTTACTGGAATTTCAATCCACACCATTGGTCCTAGATTGGCTATCCACCATTCTTCTTAAGTGACTATAAGTTACTTTCACTGTTCAATGGCCTTATCTTAAAATTTTCAAAGTATCTTAACTTAATAAAGATCAAGGTACACAATGGTGGCATCTGATCACCAATCAGAAATGGCCAAGTCCTTATTAGCCAACGAGCCCTGTCTCTCCGGTAAACCGAAAACCCCAGATATGTTCTTCTCCAGCATGCAGATCCTCCTCTCCTTCTTCTCCCTCATCTTCTTCTCCTTTCTTCTTCCTCCTGGGTTTCTAGTTTGTAGGGTTTGGGAAGAAATAGACCCAACGTTGTGTTAGGTTCCCTTAAGTGAAGGGGGGGGGGGGCTGCTAGTATCAAATCTGCCCCCCTTCTGTTTAAGCTTTTCTTTTTAACTCATTTTTACAAAAATGCCCTTAAATTTTAAATTCTCATATCTTCTCCATTCAAACTTTGATTTCAGTAAACTTGTTGTCATTCGAATCATTTTTTGAGTACTATCCAATTATGGAGATCTCAATACTTAATTAAATATCTATCACGACTTTCACTTATAAAATTCTAAAATATGAAATTTAATATGTTCTTTTCATCTCAATTTAATATTTTCCAAAATTCAATCAAACTGGAATTTAAAATTTTTGGGATGCTACAAGAGCCTCCCAAGATGGTAAATCCTGAGGGATGAGCTGTCAGGTATTGAGGCTCCCAAGATGGTAAACCCTAAGAGAAAGGGCTGCCTAACCTTTTGGGATCATGGTGGAGCTGCCCAAGATAGTAAATCATGAGGAATGAGCTATTAGACATTGATTCTCCTAAGATGGTAAACCTTAAGGGAAAAGACTGCCTGGTTGATTATGACTATGGCAGAGTCACCCAAGATGGTAAATCCTAGGGGAACCTGACATTAGAGCCACCTAAGATGGTGAACCTAGAGGGAAAGGGCTACTTAGTTCTTTAGAATCATGGTGGAGCTGCCCAAGATGGTAAATCCTTATAGTCTGGTTGCCTTTATGTATGATACTCACAGTGGGTCATCCAAGATAGTAAGCCTTGAGAGAGATGACTACTTGATCAGTGAGATGATGTCATATTTGCTTATTATTGCTAAGGGAATAATCAAATGAAATACATTCTTACGTGGTCTATTGCATGCTATGATTATTGCTTTACAGTTTGAATTTAGAATAAACTATATTTATGTTCTGATACCAGTATGTTATACCAAATAATACATGCTAATTACCTTGTTGATTATCGATTAAAAATGAAAATGAATGTTCCATGGTTGGATATGACTGCGAAGTTGAGCTAACCTCAACAAGAATGATATGATATTGTAATGGCCAGAATTTTTAAGTCCTAAGATAAATATTTGAACTTTAGAAGTGAGATTTTATAAAGATCAAAATTGGTGGAAATATCCTCATAATTGGATTCTACTAGAAAACTAGAATCCAACGACATAAAGAACACTAAAAATGGAGTTCATATGAGGAAGTTATGAGGCTTTGAAGTATAACGACATTTAGGTATTTAAGAGTAAAAAAAACAATGCACGGGACTATTTTGTTAACGGTACACACTTCCATCTTTGCATCACCTTCCTTGTCACCACCTCACCACCTTGTCTATTTGGTCTCCTTCTACCGCGATGGCACAGCCGAGATGGGGCAACACCTCCTTCATCGGCTTTAAATACCAAACTTCCCTCCCTCTCCACCCATTGCACTCACCTTCCCTTTTCCCCCTTCTTCACCTCATCTTTTGGTTACTAAAACCCTATTCACTGGCAGTCCAGTTTTTCGTCAAGCACAAACATGCGTCTACACCCACCTAATCCACCTTCTTCCCTTTTCCTTCTCTCCCTTCGGCTAGTAGGTAAGTCTTCCCCTTCCTTTCTCTTTTCTTTTCCTTCTAAAACCCTCACCGGATTGGTTTTTTCGACGAGTTTTATTGGTGAACCAGATTAGATAAAGACAGTCAGCACCTAATCAAGGACAGCTTAGATGGGAGATCTGAGCCGTTCGATGAGATCAAGGGACCCCAAAACCCTAAGATCTATAAAAAAAATAGTGGATTTTTGGAAGATCTTAGGGGCTGATCGAAGGTAAGATTGATCAAACGGTCTAGATCAGATTATCTTAACCCTATCAGTACGATACCCAAGACGCCTGTCCATGATGCACAAAGGAGACACGTCGTTCTGGAGTGTCCTCATGCATGTGCTCGCATGCAGACGCTGTCATAGTTTGATCCGGACACTTTTTTGTCCTAGGAACAATGACGCACCGACCCTATTGAGGCCCAGAAATTGAATCTGGACTGTTTATTCGATTTGAAACACAAAAGTTAAGATTCAGAGGGCTATATAGTCCCGATTAATGGTCCAAAAAGTTCATTGTATTTGTCTTAACGACACGAACCTAATTATACAATAAAATTTAAGATCAAAGACCAATTTAGACTAATCAAATGTCAGAAACCATGAAATCTGAATGAATGGATCAGATCAAAGGTGATCAAATTATATTAAATGGTTAATTAGTGCTAGAAGTATATTAAATCATTTTCAATGATCAGATCATGTCAATATATTAATAACATTGATCTGAGATAGATTAAGTTTATAATTATAGATCGGACATTGAATTTGACCATCAAATCATCACATAAACTGTAGATGAGTAATCAAATCATGTGAGGTATTGAAATTTAATCTCATTATGCCTGAATAAGTTGTAAATTGAACAATTAAATGGTAAGATTTACCTTAGACACTAAGATAGATTAAAATTGACAGAGACAGTGGTTAGAAACCCAAAATCTGATTGATGATCAATAGAGATTGAGAGATAATACTTGGATTCTTATCCTTAAATTATATTTAGTACCCCACAAAAGATAATGAAGGAGATCCAGGATTTGAATAGAAGAAAAACACGATCTAAGTAACATCCTTGAGGTAGGTAGTCTAATACTACTAAGTTTTCAAATGCATTCCAAAATCTAAATGATTTATTTAAATCTATTTTTGTGTTTAGTATACTCTTAGAAATGATATTGAGATATGATATTCCTATAATGAGTATGCAAACTATTCTCATGATTCATGATCTTGCTGTTGTTGCTTACATCTTCCATGGATAGTTTTATATATGCATTGCTTGCATGTTTTGAAATAAGTTGAATAAATTGCATAACCTATGATGATTGAGATTTGGATTATATGTATGTCTCTTTTTTGAGCTAATGAGCCTGGTAGGTACTCTGCTAAGAGGTTGTTAGTATGGGGTTGGCCTCCCAACCTCTAACCACCAAAGGTGGTATGTATCATTGCCCAACGTGGCACTTGTTTGTTCCTCAATTGCTGTGGTAATGGAATGACCACTAGAGGTGTTCACAGCACCCTTTTTGAGGACATATCCATATTTGTCGTAGAGGCTATGGTGGGCTGGTCTTTAGATACCAGAGACACACTATTTCAGACAGGTCTAGTCGTGAGCATAGTGGGCCCTATGATTTCTGTTTTGATATCACTATGCACATTGCATTAAGATGGTCTTAGACAAGTACTCGTGACTAGTCAGCTTGATGTGTTATCCAAGATACTCGCATGCATGATATCTGACGTAGGGTTGAGATTCTATTATCTGGTTTGATCGATTACTACTTTAAGAATTTAGTAATGATTGCTATTTTAAGAATTTGGTAATCTTTATATTATTGAATTATTGATTTTTATTGAAAGTTCTATTATTTGAAATGAGAGAATGAGTTATACATAAATACCTATGTTTACACAAAAAGGAATTACATGATTATGCATGTTGCATGCTGTTTTTTCAAATTAGTATTAGATCACCTACTGAGTATGTTAAATACTCAACAAAATATATATTATTTTTACAGATAAGCTCCTACATGATTAGGAGAAGCATCAGGAATTGTTAGTACAACGTTCAAGTGAGTGAAGATAAAGGCAAGTATGAATGTAAGTGTATAACTTATCCTTTAGACATTTATATGTAATTATTACAGTTGGGCTGTGAGCTGTGACTGGATAGATTTGGGATGCATGTATGTTTGTTTTAGTTTTAAAAATTATGTTGTTCTCTTGGAAGTAAATGACACTCAGGGTTGTCAAAATGAATTTAAAATAAAAGATTTTTTCACCTCATTACATTTTTATATAAAACTATTTTCAAATAGGGATCTATCATGCATTAGGAATTAGTTTTCCATTCAAAAATGCATATGAAAACTTGGGTCATCTCAAATATGCATGGGTTTAGTTCTTTTTCCTTACCAGGCTTCACAACTCACATTGTTATTTTTCAGGTACCAGTCAAGATGACAAAGGGAAGGCTCTTGGATGAACATAATCATATATACTCTTGGACTTGAGGACTTTATCCGTCTAAGTGAAAGCTGATATTTGTCTTTGGTGCAATTCATCAAGAAGTCTAGTTATGATAAATTATAAGTGCACTAGGACATTTGTTAACACAAAAAGAATATAGGATGTTTGACATGGAACCTCCTCTCTTATGAAACTAGATATTCAATACAGATCATATACTAAATGAACATGGAAACACATGGCCTTGGTGATATTTGATAAAATGTTTATCAAATTGATTTTGTTTTATGTAATAAAAACAATATATTTTTTTATGTAAAATTTTGTAAATTTTTTTTGAAGATCCTTTAAGAATATTTAGTTGTACTAATGGGGCAACATGTCCATACACTCCATATATGTGTCATATGTGAACATGGAATAGTAGGACGTACTATGGTAAATAGTTCACAAGGGCATCTATGTAATTTGTCTTTTTATGTGGGCCTCACTTGGCTATTAGTAGTGGATTCGCTTGATGCCTCATCATCTCTTTAGATGATAGAAAATGCCCCTTAGTGGAATTGGGATAGTTTTTATTTAATTAGGAGAGAATTTCTTAAAGCTATAGAAACACCATTTAGGTCACACCAATTGAATTAGTTGGAATTTAACTAGGATTGGAAGTTTCTACTTGAGAAGGCCTAGAAAAGCTCTCCTTTATATAAGTAAGACTTTAGAGGGCAGAAGATATGGAAAAATTCCCCTAGTTGTCCTATCTAATTGGAAATAAAATCCAATGAATCTCTTCTTCTCCCTAGTTTGCAAAAGTTGGAGCTACCTTCAAGAGAAGAAAAAGATGCATACCAATGTGACTTCGTAGGTAGCAACAAAGTAACTAAAGGAATGCAATTTCAATCTAATAATGTACTTCTCTAATGGTTAATGTTAAATAAAAGTGTTAATCACATGATTCAAGTTTGACATAAACTAGATTTTTTAGTTCTACTTCCAATTTGAGAAGAGTTTTTTGACCTTTCGCAAGTAATTCAGCATGAATTACAAAGAAAATGACTCACACAATCTCCTAAATCTATCCACAACGAAAGGAAAAATGACAACTGAAACATATGATCAAGCATATTCCAAGGGATATGTTGAACATTAGTGACCAATTGTACTAGACTTTATTAGAGAGAAAGAACGCACATTGAGAGAAAATAAGAAAATCAAAGGATATTCAAGTGAGATGTTGAGTTGTTCATAACCAATTGCATTGGACATTATTGGAGAGAAAGAAAGCACATTGAGAGAGAAATAAGAAAATTAAGGGATATTTAAGGGTGATGTTGAGTTGTTTGTAAACAATTGCGCTAGATGTTATTAGAGAGAAAGAAGAAGAAAAAGCCTTAGAGGTGGCTGCTAATATTGATATTTGAATGCCTTAGAAAGGGAGAAAGTTCTAAAGAGATATTCACTTGAGGTGGGTAGTTTTCACTCCTTTAAAGTGAAACTTACAAAGAAGAGAGAAAGCCCTAGTCTCTCCCAAGTTGGAAATTTAACTCCTAGTCCAACTTTAACAAGTTGTTTTGGTGTGACCTTCTAGGCACTTTCCTAAAAAAGTATCTCTTTAGGTTTGCAACTAGGAAACGCTTTCTTAATTTGATAAAAAAAACACTCTCAATCCATGTGGGATTTTGTAGTGACCAAGGATATTATGTAGCATCTAGCATATCTGCCTATTGATAACGACATTCTACTCACATAAGAAGACAGTGAAATTGCACTAATTACCCCTATGAACTATTTGACATAGTACTCTTACACCATTCGTATTCACATATGGAACTTATATAGGGCATGTGGACACATTTTCCCTTAGGCATATTATTTAAGTACTTCTAAGTAAAATGGCCCCATTCTAAGATGAACTTCAAAAATCTTTTCAAAACTGATTTGTAAATGCTTTAGTTAATACATATAATAAAAGCACATAAATAAACTTTTTATCCATCACCATCAAGGTTTGTGTTTCTCAAGCTCATTTATTACATGGTCTCTTACTGAATGTCTTTCC
The DNA here is from genome assembly GCA_035236585.1 of Warburgia ugandensis. Lineage (NCBI taxonomy): Eukaryota > Viridiplantae > Streptophyta > Magnoliopsida > Canellales > Canellaceae > Warburgia > Warburgia ugandensis. The sequence goes on from CP141136.1 coordinate 31,338,194, forward strand.
TCATAAAGGAGTGGGTCCCATGTTGGACATCCTACTTTCCTTATGAACTTAGTAGTTATCCTATTGCACCTAGAATCAATCCCAATTGAATATCTTCATGTAATGTGCATATGACAAGTACCACGTTTTACTTGGAAATATAGATTCCTTAAGTCTAAGGGTATTTATAGCTATGTTCATCTAGTAACACTTCCTTTATAAATAGTGTTCACCAAGTGTTAGTACTTGGATTTTTAAGCACAACATTATTTGAAAAATCATTTTCTAATGTAAGATTGATCCCTACTTTAAAAGCAAGTTTACAAAAACAAGTAGTAGAAGAATCTTATTCTTGAAATTCATTTTTTCAAAAACATTAAGTGTCATTTCTTTTGAAAATTAAGAACTTAGCGGTGAAATGCCTACTCATGTCTATCGAAAATCTACTAGAGTTTTCTTTGTTGCTCAGACATTGCACACTTAGCACATGCGATGCGAATCACTTGATAAACACTTGTTTTCATAATAAAATACATATGGAGACTCAATCTCCTTTTCATTCACATTCAAATAAATTAATTCCCCAAGATTGTCACTCACAATGATTACTAATGTAATAAAAATATAACATCTTTAGCATCTCATGCCTAAATAAATCATAGTCAAATATGAATTTAACAGATACTTCAAAATTAAACATTTCCTCACATTTATCTATAACTTGATATCTCTATAGATTCTTACTCCTCCCTTTCAACCTCTACTCAGCTTCCTTGCCTTTGCGTTCATCTATAGTGTCATTGTAGGTTGAGTATATAACAATATCAAAATAGATAATCTAGTACTACAAACTTAGAATACATTAGCATACAACATACATGATCTGAAGATAGGTTTTCTAACAATTAAATCCACATGACTATCTTACTTTTGTCGTACCATGCAAATGCATCACAAGCATTCATATGCATTTCTCTATCTCTAGTCATATAAGAGAACAATCAAACTTGACAATTCAAGTAACATGAGATATATCAAATCTTAAAGTAGTAATTGATTAAACCATGATGTTGGCAATCTCAAATCAACAACAACATCATTGTGTGCATCAGCACCTCGACAAGTATGTATGCCGATTGGTCATGAGTACTCATCTAAATGACCATTTCGATTTGTCTTACATAAAACAGTCTTGTAACTTACTTGAAGTAAAAATAAAAATCTTGTGGAACTCCCTATGCTCACGATCAACTCATTGAGTCATACACTTTTTGATATATGAGCAAGACTTTTACCACATACTAATAGGACCTATGGCTACTCTCGAAAGAGTGTCGCGATCACCTGTAGTGGTTCATACCACCATTCAAGAAAGTATCTCTTTTAGGTGTTGAATACCTTGCCACCCTTGATGATCAAAAGCCGGGAAGCCAATCCATACATCATCTTAGTATAGTGCCCATTAGGCTCACTAGCCTATACAAATATACATCAAGGTATTACTACACCCTACCTATCTCGTCTCAAATCCCATCATATCATATGACACGTAAATCATGCAAAAATGTATTTCTGAAACTCACTTCAAAATAATGAGTTTTTAAAACATCATCTTTCTTTCAAAACTCAACCCACGTAGTGTCTCATTCAAAATCAAATTCTTGCCTTTTTGTCAAGCACATGAGATTTATCAACACATTTTGTAAATCATCTTTTCTAAAAAATTGCAGTTAAAATACAAAACTATATATCACAGGATGTAAAACTGATCTATGTATAATCTCAAATCAAATTATACATCATGAAGCCATATCAATTTTAAAAGATATTCTAGAACAATGGCATACTTTAAAATCAAATATCACATATGATATAACAGAAGCATCATTTCCATGAAAATCACTGTATACTTAAATTGTATGCTCGCCAATCAAATAAACAATATAAATCAACTATCTACAAACACGAAATGAAATAATTATAAAATAGTTTTCCATAGTTTGTACTTCATTTGAAACTTAGTAGTACCAAACCACCTGCATCTTGAGGTGAATTATTAATTCTACTAGCATTTTTTCTTAGCTTTTTACACTCAAATCATTAGCCAAATACAAGTCCAATTGTGGTCCAAATTTAGATAGCACATCAAGATATAATTTTAATATAAATTCTAAATCATACTACTTATATTTTGGTTTGCACATCTCATTTTTTATTGTGCCTCATAATTCATATATAATTGACGTAAACTAGAATCATCAGCACAAATTATTAATTTGATAGTGATTTAATGGTCTCAATTATTCGATGAATGTGGAATTGTCAAATGAACTATAATTTATCACTGATTTGTGGTCTAGATCTTCTGAGATCATCCTCAGATCAAGATTGGCCAAAGATCATTTTTCTGTTATCGATCAATGAACAACATCATGTGGGCTTGACAATTCAATTTGCTAATCTAATTTTTGAGCCATGTATTGATGATTGAATCATCAATCAATTACTGGAGTTTTAGATCTGCATCATTTGTTGGTGATCAATGGTCCATATCAATGTGCGTATCCCTAGAATCATTGATTCGTGCAAGAGAGGCTACTGTTTTATCGATCAACACCTTTAACCATGGATTGATGCTTTGGTCCACTATTTGGACAGTCAAATATGTGGTTAGTGCATCATAGGCCATAGATGGTGGTTGGATCAATGTCTTTTTTACCATCTAACAGCAATTACTTAGTTAATCATGCAAATCCGAATTACTAAGCATCTAGATCTGGTCTTTTTATCATTGATTGATGTGTAACATTCATAGAAAATTCAGATCTAGCCATCCAAGGGTAGATCAACAATCGGTAGTATGAAAATCCATCAATCTACCTCTCTTAGACACTAGATTTACATTTTTCATCTTAAAATCCAACACATCACAGTAAAAACTATAGAAAAAACCTAGATCTAGGCATGCACAATCTACAAAGAGGAAATCAAAGAGGAACTTGAAGATCTCCCACCTGATTTTGCATTTTTTTGCTCAAGAATGTCACTGGAGAAGAGGGTTTACACAACTCCACACCTTCAACCCATTGTCACACTTCCATTAGGATCCAAACCCAATGCAAATACCACTCAATCATTGACTATTGTAGGGATTCTAGGTTGTTCTTTGTCAAGGAAGGAAGGAGGAGATGTGATCAGCAAGGTGTTTTTCACTGTCTTCTTTGTTTCTTTTTCTTTTTTTTGACAACTCACTAAATTACTCCTCTTTGTCTCTTTGGTGATTGCTGGTTTATAGTGAAGTGCACTAGTGAGGGAATGAAAACTAAGAGGAATTAGGAAGATGAGAGAGAGAGAGAGAGAGAGAGAGAGAGAGAGAGAGAGAGAGAGAGAGAGAGAGAGAGAGAGAGAGAGAGAGAGAGAGAGAGAGAGAGAGAGAGAGAGAGAGCGTAGGACAAAGTGGGGTATCATGTTTCCTTTGTTTAGTTAATTTCCTCAAGTAAACCAAATTTCTTTAGTATTATTTTTAAAAAATAATTAATGATTTAATAATTATGTTTATTTTCATGACTCTTGGTCAGAGATATCATCATTCATCATCTTGATGAAGTTTTACTAGACTTTCATATCAATTTGCATATGGAGTCCACTTAGGTGGGGCTCCAGAGCATCATCATCAAATCCTTATCCAAATTACTTATATCCATGTCCTTTTGGGCATTACCCTTACCCTTTTAGAGCCTTTGACTTGAATTAACTCATTGCTTCTAACCAATGTTGTTTTTAGTCTTCGTTGTACTTGTTTAAATTATCTACTCTATCCTCTCTCATTTTGTTACCTATAGGTGCTACTCATAAGTTTCCTTTAAGTGTTTCATTTCTAATTCTAGATTTTCTTATCTTACTACTCATCCATCTCAACATTCTCATTTAAGGTATGCTCATCTTATGTATATGTTGTTCTTTAACTTTCCAACACTCTGATCCTATGCATATGTTGTTCCTTTTAGTTTGACTGGCACACACTAATCACACAAAACTCCACAGGAAAAACTCTATTTGTTTCAACCATCTTGGATTCTTTGGAACCATGAAGCAAAATTACTAAAATACCCTAGGTATCTTTATCAATTTTGTACCCCTTGTTTAGGGCATTTGTATTTTTTGGTTCGAACTTTGTTTTTAGCATCTTAATGTTGTTGGAAGGCTCTTTTTGAGAACATTCTAAATTTTGAGGCTTTGACACTTAGTTTGGTGTTGTTCAAAATTCTCTCAAATCTTAAAAAGTCTTAAATCCAAATTTTCATTTCATTTCAATTCAAAATTAGTAATAAATTACATGAAATGGAATTTAGAAATTATGGTTATTAAAGTTATAGATCATCAAGATCATGTCCGTTGTATGAAACTCTTTCATACACCTTAGCATATGTTTAAGGTCCCTTCCTAAGATGACCTAAATGTTAAATTATTTGCAGAAGATTGATAACTTCTCTCAATTTATAATTAGAACTCAAGATCTAGTTCATGATCATGTGTTTTAGAACTTTTTAAACTTGAATATATTAGAAGCGCACTTTGTTAAGATTGAAAATATAATCTCTCTAGTATGCCTACCACTTGTCAAAATGTTGCACTTCAAGACTTCTTCTTCTTCTTCTCTTGGAGGTATATCCAAGTTTCAACTTTTGAGAATCAAAGAGAGGAAGAGAGTCCTAAGGATTTTCTTAAAAAGGGAGTCATATTAAGATTGGGTGGGGGGGATTTTTCTCAAGGTCTTACCCTCTCTTTCTTTTTACAGTTTGATTATATAAAGAGAGTTCAACCTAGTTTGACTCCAACTAGTTATTTAGGTGTAACCTTCTAAATATGGTATCTCTCTAGCTTTCCTATTAGGAACCACTTTCCTAATTTGATTAGAACTCTCTAAATTCATATGAGGCATTTTTTAACTTTCAGAGATGGTGTGACATTAAGGAAATCTACCCACAATAACCACATATGGCCCACATTAGAAAATTGATTACCTAGGTACTGTAATGAGTAAGTTATTGTTATATTTGTAGGAATAAATTACTATTATACCTTGCACTCAACTATATTCATGTGTAACACCTACACGGGGTGTGTGGACCCACTTGCCTTTAGGCTTGTCACATTTGTATAATTAAGTACAATGGGCTCCATGATAAATGAACTTTAAATAATTTTCAAAAATCCTTTTGAAAATATCTTATTTTAAATGTATATATATATAAAACCAATTTCACAAATATTTTATCAAAGATCACCAAGTCTAGGATTTTTTCAAGTTCATTTATTAGATGGCCTGCATTGAATATCCTTCTCTCCAAATGGACTAAAATTGAACACTTAACATACCTCCCAATTAGCATTTTGTTAGTCTCGAGCAAAACATGCGAAAAACCAAATTTCAAAAATTATGTTTAAGTCAACTCTTCTTTTCCTCAAAGAATTATCTTCAATAAATCATCAACTTTAGCATACTAATAAAAATGATTGTAGAATTCAAAACCCTACCCATATGCTAAAGATATTTCAATTAAGCTTAGATCTCAAAATGAGTGTGAGGGTGTACTGTCTACACATAGAATAATCTTTTATCTCTAAGTAGACTTCTAACTTTTGAACTCCATCTGAAATATGTTTTGACCTCAATCCTCTCTAATAGACATACACTTAGAAATAGAATCTCTCAGAGAGATGGTTCATATCATATCTCTCTTTTAAATATGTGAGCAGAGTCAATAAAAACAAATTTATCTCACATATACTCATAAAGAATGGGAGGTACTAAGGAATTTGATTGTTGATCCCTTTAGAATGGATGTCATTACCTTTGAACATTTAGAAATACTACTCTTTTAGATCCTATCCATTCATTTCCTCCTTAAGACTATATTTCTCTTAGAATCAATAGGTCTTTGACTAGGATGAATGTAGGCTTAGGATAGGGCACCAAAGAAAGGGTATAAGGGTATTCAAAATTTCTTCAAAAAAATAAGTAGAGGTTTTCTATTAAAGTTGAAAATTATTCATTTTCTTTGCTTTCTACTGAAGTGGATATTTCTTTTTCCACTTTTCTTTTGCATTCTTCAAACTCTTCTTCTTCTTCTTTTCTTTTTTTAGGCTCTTTTATTTGTTTTCAACCTTTTGAATCACTTTTGAAGAAGATTTCTTTTTTCTTGATATCCACTTTTCTACTTTCATTGCAACTAAAAGGTATTTCTTCATTTATCTCTAACTTATCTTTTGAAAGAAAATGGGTAATGGATAATTTATATTGGGGTCGATATGGGTAAAGGGTAATTTGGGTGATAAGAGAAATGGCTTATATAAAAGGCTCAAGTTGGCTGACTAGCGGTAAAAACTACTTTTGGGTAGGTTTTATGTCTCTAGGTTAACAACAAGGATGGCCTAAATCATTTTCTAAGTTTCCTATAATCCATCAGATTCAATAAACTTTTAGAATTTTAAATGTAAAATAATTCAGGTAATTAGCCAAATTTAAGAGTTGATGGGATCAATTTTCTTTAAGCACACTGAAGAAAATTAGGAACATTTGTAACCTCTCAAAAAGAATAAATGGCTCTAAAACTCACTTAGGTTATATGTCTCCACTGAATTTCTTCAGGATTTTTAAGTTATAGCTACTTATTAATCTAAACTATCCATATACAACTGTGTGCACAGATGTGATCTGAGACTTTGCTTTCATAGAATACTTTAGAAAATGAGTAAAATGATGAATTAATCATGTTCAATTCCATTAATAGGTCAAAGTTATCTCGATTATACTTAAAAAAATTCAATTCTCATCATAGTGTAAGAATTGACTTTAAAAAATTTCAAAAAATTTCTCTATGTTTTTTTTTTTTTGAAAAATCAAGGAAATCACCTAAAAACCTAAAATAAAAAAACTAGAATTTGTTAGAATTCTACACCCTGCAACCTGACAGAAACATTGTCCTCAATGTTTAAAAAGTAGGACCTAAAATGAATATGGTTGATATAGAAAACATCAAAAAGGAAAAACTCTGGGTTGCCTCCCAGTGAGTGCTAAGTTTAACATCTTCAACTAGATATATCCTAATGTGCCCTAATCTAGACTTCAATGACACTAAGTTTTCCTAATCCTAACAATGAAATGGCAGGATTTCTCACGCCACTTCAGAATCTCACGATAGTCAATATTTTTCCTCCACCATGAAATTCTTGGTGATGGTAGCATTATAGCACAGTTAACTACCGAGATTGTAAATTGAGTGGGACCATTCTAATGATTTCTCATCTTCAAAACTTCATGGTAATCAATATAATTCCTCCACCTAGAAAATTTAGGTGGTGGTATTATTATGACAATGTCAAGTGCCATGAATTTGAATTCTGTTGAACCAAATGGAAATGGATGGTTCTTCTTTTCCCTTATATTGTTGAAATTGGGGTATAAACTAACTATGCCCTACCCAAAAAGGTTATTCTTATATTAATAGAGGAGGGAACATGGTTTTGCTTAAATCATGAGTATCTTCTCGTGTATACCCTAGAGTTGGATGACGTATGACTAGTACATCACTAGACTCTTTAGCCTTTTGTGTTATTGGCACAGGTAAGATTTCAGGTGGGCCTAATTTCTTATCTAATGGTTGTTCAGTTAAAGTCTGTAAGTCCCAATATGGTACATCTTCTACATTACAAGGCTCAATTAGGATAGTAGGCTTTGCAAGGGATTCTACTAATGATGGGAGGGGAATGGACTCACTTGATGGAAGTTCCTCAAAATGAGGTTTCCATTTTTCTATATCCATGATAGGAATAGATTCAAGGAGGGCATTTGTGACGACCTGGGTTTTTATATGATGCAATTTTGATAAACAGGCAAGATCTCTTGTTTTATAAGTATGAAATGCATGAAAATCATTTGGAAAACAACCTTTCATAAAAACCCTGAGTGTCAAAACACATTCTCAAATTATCTAGCCATGGCAAAGTTTTAAATCAATATTATTGCCAAGAAAGTGTTAGTCACAGCCCCAGCTATTAGAGGGTAACTATAACCAAGTAACATTGAAAGATAAGGTAGGGGTTTACTTACTTGCATTGAGTTTGGGTGTCTCCTAGCACAAGCGTACCTTGCCTTTAAGTATTTACTTTGTGTCTGAAAAGTGTTGAGGATTGGGTGAGTATATACTATACTCAATAGGAGCCTATCACTACTAGTTTTATAATGCATGAGATGTTTTAAAATCATATGCTCTTTCAAAACATGTGCATGTCTGAATACTCAAGTTTAATATTGATATCAAAATCCATTGTCAAACTGAAATACTAATGACTTAAAGGATCACATAATCCAAAATTGAAAGTATCATATACATACATATATCATAACATTATGATATGCATAAGATGCTTCATGGAATCCAACTCATGGATCTCTAGTATGGTATGGTTGACCAACCTCATATCATGCCATATGCAATGCACATAAATCATCAAACCATAGGGTCCAAACTATGCCCACAACCTCGCCGCTGTGTGGTCCCTGAGTACCTAAGGACATAGCGTCATAGCCTCCACGGGGCATATGACACATTGACCCAGTGTCGTGACACTAGTGGTAGCACCCTGTACCACATGCAATCGACGTAGGGACATGCCCTTTTTTGGGCATGGTACCCATTCCACCTAGTAGTGGTAGAGGTTGGGTGGCCAACCCAGACCCCTTGGCACAGCACCCACGGGCTTACTAGCCCAAATCACATAAGATCAAATAAGCCAAAAACCTCTTTTCAAAACCTGTTCTCTTGGGGTCCCTCACAACTGCTTGGCCCTCTGCACTTCAGCGTCTTTTGGCAACCCTCAAGGACATGCAGCTTTTTCCAGAACTTAATGCTTACAAATCATGCGATGTATGCAATAGTTTGCAAAACATATCTATGCACAATGTATATGCAATTATTTACAAAACACGTCTATGCATAAAGCATTTATCACATGCATGCTGAATTAAGTCATGCTAAACAGGTCATATACTTAAAACATATGTTCTGAAAACAATAATAGTTCTTTTAAAAGAATCTAGTAGTGATAGAGCACTTACCTGGCTAGATTGCGTTAACCCTTTTATCCTCGTACGCTCCTGAACATGGTTTGGGGACTCAAGGTTAGTTTAGCCTATCTTTTATGGGTTTTAGAGTGGTTGGTCTTATTACTTAAGCATTAGGGGTCCATCCTTATGCCTATGGGTGTCCTAAGGTCCTAATTGGGGCTTGGTAGCCTCAGTTTTCCAAAGGTCTAGTGGCCACACGCCATCATCCTATTCTAAGGGTCATGTCCACATTTGATTGGGCCTTGATCAGGGATTTTATAGTTTGGATGTGTCCGCGTCATTGACACGGATACAACGCCTCTTGCGGCTCCTCAATCGGAGCTCTAGATCTCAAGTTATAAGCGTTTTAGTGTCGCATGTACATGAGGGTCTCAAGAATGAAAAGACAGAATGCTAGGGCGCTGCGCGTCTGCGTCATGCACCCCGGCTTCCTTAAGGAACGAAGAAATCCCGTAGCGGTAGTGCGCTGCTCGTCTGCGGCGTGCGCCTCATCGGGCGCGTCTGCAGACGCCCCGGGTTTTCCTGCTCGACTGTCTCTTTTGCGGGCGCGTCCAGGGACGCGCCCGTTTGGTTTTTCAAACGGGGTCGACGTGGGACGTTCCGATTGGAACGTCTTGTTTGTTGGGGAACCCCGGGCATCCACAGGACACCCTGGTTCGACCCTGTCGAACCAGTGTGGCCCAGGGAACATCCCTGGGTCCTTGGTGAGTCTCCAAGGCTCCATTTTACATGGTTTTTCATGCGAAAACCTAGGGAAATTGTTCTTGGAACTATGGTGAAGATGGGTTTTGAGGGATCTTGAGCATACCTGGCTCGTTGATGGCTTTTTCTCCTTGTTTTCTCCTCTAGGTCACTGCTCCTCAACGGTTTTTCTTCAACGTTTTGGGCTGCCATTAAAGGCGCCCAAGAGCTCTATTTATAGAGCTATGAGAGGGTTCTGGAGGGGACTCTCACTGCCATTCTAGAACCCTTTAGAGGTTGAAGATGAAGGGGTGCCCGTATCAAAACGGGCCCCTGTGTTTTTGCAGGGTAAATTCGTTTTTTAATAAAATTATATTTTTGCCCCTGAACTGCAAAGGGCCATAACTTGCTCATTTTAACTCTGTTTTGGGTGATTTTGGTCTCGTTGGATTCCTTTTTTTGAGACACATCTAATGGAACTATTTTTAGGACCAAATTCCTAGGTTCAGTCAAGATGAATAGTGAAATGACTAAAATGCCCTTATCTTCAAAAACTGATCTTTTCATTGCTTAACTTGGAATTTCAATATTACAAAATTGGAGTCATTACAGCATTAACTTTCTCTATTAATGAATTCTCATTAAACTCATTAAAATGGGCCAAATAGGCCTCAAGTGGGTCTAATAAGGAAGGTGATTAAAACTGATCTTACACACTTGAATCGATCATGTTGATACTATACAGTCGTCAGTGGTTACACTAGGTTGCTGACTGATATTGAAGATGTTTAGCTCTAATGTCATATTGCCAAAGGATAGTTTCATGACACCTTTTCTACAGTTGATTAAGCATTGAACATAGCCAAAAGTGGTCATCATAGGATGACTTGTATTTCATTCTTCTCATTCACCACTAGTTGTGTATCTAAAACTAGAAAATCTATAAAGAAGAAAAATTGTTCTTCCTAGACTCACACATATCCTCTATCACCCCTCTTAGTATTTTTATAGAACGATCAGCTAGTTGGAGTGTAGTATATATAGGTTTCAATTTACCCAGACCTAATTGTTCTTATACCGAATATGGTAGTAGGTTCACATTAGATCCCAAATCAAGCAAGGCTTGGTTAATCTTATGGTTGCAAAAAATCAAGTAAGAGTGGGACAACCTAGATCTTTGTACTTTGGTGGTGCATGATGTTGAAAAATAGAACTCACCTGTTCAGTCAAAAATGCCTTCTTTTGGACATTTAGTTTTCTCTTTATGATACATAAGTCTTTTAAGAATTTGGCATATGATGAGATTTGTTTTATTGCATTTAATGTAGGTATGTTGATCTTGACTTGGTTAAAAATCTCTAAAATCTTATCATTAGAGGAAGACTTTGGAGCTTGACGCAACCTTCGAGGAAATGGAGCAGGTATAGGACATGGGTCAATAGGTGAAGCAGGGTCCTTCTGTTTAGAGTTTTCTTTAACTTTTGTGAATTTTTCTACATTTTTAATCTTTTGGGCTCATCTTTCTCAATTCTTTTACCACTCTTAAGAATGGTAACAACCTTAGTCTGTTCCATGGTAGAGCTAGATGATTCATTAGATGCATTAGTGCTAACCGCATGTACTTCCTTAGGGTTTGCTTATGGTTGAGCTGGGAACTTTATTTTTTTCATACTTTGCATCTATTGACTTATCATGTTATTTATTTCATTCATAGATTGGTTGGTTTGTTTCAATTAGGCTTCTAATTGTGAAATTTTCCTCTCCTGGTTTTGAACGTGTTGATTCTTATTATCCTCTACATGCATTTTGGGTGGGGGCAAGTAAAGTCCAGAAGAAGGTGGTTGATGAGTTTAGTATGGTAGGGTAAGAAGTCCTTGGTTTTGTTGATGAGGTTGATATGGTCCTAATTGTGGAACATTGGCAGTAGGTCCATTTTTCCAACTAAAATTTGGATGGTTTCTCTAGTTGGGGTTATAAGTTTCTGAATATGGGGAGAAAGGTCTTTTATCCGTATTAAGTGCATTACCCTGATCATAAAGTACCTCTTAGAATGCCAGAATGGTAGGACATAAGATTGGTGTTACTTTCTCAGATGTTATGCACTTGTTCTTCTTTATTTGAGTTTTTCTTTTCCATTTCTATGCTTCTACTTTTCTTGATAGGGATGCTACTCTAGCATTGATTTCATCTTTTTCAGACATGGCATACATGCCTCCCTTAGCATGGGTGTTATTGGGCTTAGTTCTATTTATATGTTCTATTCTTTCTGAGTCAACCCAGGTCTCTACACTTTCAGCTAACCATTCCAAGTACTTCTCCACCTCATTTAGTTGTTTGTTCAGAAAGTTACCATTGCACATCATTTCTACGAACTAGTGCATGTCAAAATTAAGTCCTTCATAAAAGAAGCTAATGATATGCCATTGTTCATAGCCATGATGTGGGCAAGTGAGTAGTAGATCTTTGAACCTTTCCCAACATTGGTAGAATAATTCTTTATCCTTCTAGGTAAAGTTCATTATCTTACAGTGAAGTGTATTTGTTTTATGCGTAGGGAAATTTTTTTTTCAAGAATTCCCTAGTCATTTCATTTCAAGTTCTTGTGGAACTTATTAGCAATGCATTAAACTACATTTTTGCCTTTTGCTTTAAAGAGAAAGGAAAATTTTTAAGCCTAACAGTATCAAGACTTATATTTGTGTTCTTTGGGTACTACATACCTCATTAAATTCTTTAAGGTGCAAGTAAGGAATCTCACTGTCTAAACCATGGAATTTGGGAAGTTATTAGATTACTCCCATTTTTAATTCTAACACACTGGCATTTTGAGAAAGAATGACACAAGATGGAGTACTGGTGCATGTAGGCTGAAGGTAGTCTTTCAAAGTTTGACCACGAAAGTTTTGATAACCCTCATTATTATCCCCATTTTCACTCTATTGGTCTCATTCCCTATTATTATTTCTTCTCTAATCTCTATTTGGTTGATGATTATTCCTCCTTGGTGGAGGTTGATATTCATCATCCATTAGGGGTGGCGGGTCCTCATTTATGATGAGTGGAGGCCCTTGACTACCATGGGGTGAATTACCCCTTGAGTGTAGATCAGTCATTGATATAATCTAATCTTATTGTATGTCTTTTTGGTTGTACTTGACTAATTTTCCAGTTTTGTCACTTCTCCAAAAGTGCCAACAATGGAAGCTTCTACTTCTTTTTGTTTTTTCTTTTTTTGCTTCTTTTTTTTTAAGTTGGGAATACTAAATTAAATGATGCAACCTAACTTCTAGAATGATGCACAATCAAATAATCCTAAGGCTAATAAGCATCACTATTTTGACTCTCTTGAATTTGTGTGGGGACGATGCTTTTTTATTAGCCTAATATAGTGCTCTTCCTCTCTTTCAAATTTGACTACTGCTTACTAGTTGGGTTTTATGCTAAGGTGGTTAATACAATCCTCGTGTAAGGAGGTGTTTAGACCTCAACAAATGTCAACGGAAGGCATGTGAAAATTACTTGGATTTTAAGACACCCAATATAACCACAGTACTCAAAAGCCATTGGAGTGACAATAGATCACGTCTTATTAAGAGGGTCCTACAAGCATGTGATGTCCTATAGGTCTTCTAATTGATTTTAGATTAATTTGAAAGGTAGGGTTATGCACTTGAGGTGATTATCCTAGGTGGGCTTAGAGATGGTAATTAAATCCACCCTTGATCTTGTGGCTCAGGTGCCCTTACTAATTAATTTTCATACTCCATGGTAGTTCGATCAACATATAAATCACCTTAAGGCATTAAACATGCCTTAAGAATGCAATTAAAATAGTAAACTAATGCAAAACCCTAAAAATACAACAATGCTTTCTATATGTAGTTACACTACCAAACAATGCAAATGCAAACCCTACTTTAGGAAATAAAGGAGTGAGAGAACTTATAGTGGGGTTTCTGATGAAGATCAAGTGTGGGTGACCTTATCCCACACTTGCCTTGTATTATACAACCCTTTTAAAATTAAAATTAAAATTAAAATTAAAATTAAAATTGCAAATTACAAATATCATCATTACAAGATTCACTCAAAAGAAAAGGAAACTCCTATTCTAAGAAAGTAGGGAAATTTTGATTTTGATGAAGATCCACTTTCCATTTTCTTGAAAAAGAAAGATAGAAATAAGTGCCAAATTCAGGAAACATGGTGATTATCCACTAAAAAAATTTGAAAAATGCACCTAAAATGATTAAAGTATGCAATTCCCAAATTTTTTTTTTTTTGGTTTTTAATTAAATTTTATGAAAACTCCATTGAGGGTCCCCAACAAAGGCCCCCAAAAACTTGTTGGTGTTTTTCTACAAGTGCACGGGCTATTGTAGTATAGTTAATGCAAGGGGACTCGACTTAAAAAGTCAAAATTTTAGTAAAATTTAATTATCTAAAATTAAAAATAAATTACTAAAATTAGAATCGAGGTTCAAATCTAATGAAATTCTAAAAATTACAGAATTTCTAGTTGCAAAAAGAAAGAAAATAAACCAAATAACAAGGAAAAAAACTACTTCCCTAGCTTAATCACTATTAATTTCTTCAAATATGGTCATCTTGAAGTTGATTAGCCTTCATAAATGTCTTCAGCATGTCCTTGATTAAAGATCTGCTAGTTGGATTTATCAGATTCCTCAAAATTGTAAAGATCTAGAGTAATTTGTGATTTTGAGATTTGGACAGTCTAGATCAAGTTCTTGATTTTAGATTAAAGATCAAAGACATTAATTAAGTTCACGGATGTCCTAAGAATAAAATTGAAAAGTAGATAAGAAATAGAGGAGAAATTGAGAGTTTTTGTTGTTAAGGTTAACCTGTTGATTGGGTTAAACCTTAATTGATCTGATTTGGATTGGGCTGCTCCTAGATAAATGAAACACAGACAAAATAAAACTGGAATAAATAGGGGTACAGAAGTAATTAAGAAGAGGATAGAAATTTAATTAAAAATAAAGTGCAAAGGGCAAAATTGGAATTTAAACAAAAATTAGAATTAAAATGACAAAAAAAAGTTGGGAACCCCATCGGAGAAGAAGTCAGAGGAGATAAGGAAGAGGGACGAGGAGTAAGATGGGGAAGAGGGAGAAAATGAGGGAAATAGGAAAAACCCGATCTTGGGTTTCCTCTTTTTAGCTGACTGGAGATGAACAGATGAGTGGAGAGTGAAGAAGATGCTAGTGCTAGGAGCTCTGGTGATGGAGGTCAGACCGATGTGACAGATGAAATGGGGAGCTTGGCTGATGGACGTTGATGGTGTCAAGGGAGTTGGTGCCTGGGTCTACACGATGGAGCATACGACGAGTTCTAATGCATTAAAGGATGGAGAAGAACGAGCAGAATGGTGGAGATATGAGGCAAAAGAGATGGGGAAGTGTGCTAGTTGGTGTGTTAATGGGTACTGGCCGATGCATGTGGGAACAAAGAAAGGGGGAAGCACAGAGGGAGGAAAGGAGGGTACCAGGTAGGGGAAGCCAAAGAAGTAGATGAGTAGAGGAGGAGGGAGAAAGTGAGACAGAGGGGAGAACTGGGATGCCAGTACTGGACTGGTGCGACTAGAAAGAGGAGCAGAGTAGAGGGAACGTGGGGTGGCTGTGCTGGGACTGGTATGGTGCAATTAAGGGAGCTAAGCAATCTGGTGCGGCCTAGGAATTAGAGGAGGTGAGAAGTAGCAGAGGAGAAGGAGAGGGATATAAGAGAGGGTAGACAAGGTGGAGTGATGCAGAGAGGGATGAGATAGGGAGTGGGAATGCTGGCATTGAGAGATGAGGAACAGAGGAGAGGCAGTGAAGGGAAGAGAGAGAGAGAGATGGAAAGAATGGGTAGGCGAGAAAGATAGGGGAAGTGGGAGCAGGCCGGGGCGATGAGCGACAAAGAGAGGAAGACGGTTAGTGACAAACAAAGGGGAAGAAGAGGGAGATCAAGTGAGAGAATAGTATAAGAGAGAGAGAGAGAGAGCAGAGAGAGGGTGCAGTGTGGAGTAAAGAACGAGAGATAGAGAGAAAGGTGAGGAAACGAAGGGAGAGGAAAGTGTAGGTTGCTTGCCTCTTATGATGATCCAGCCCAAGGGGGATGAGAGGAGAGAAAATAAGAGAGAAGTGGGAGAGAGACCTTTCAATTGCCCTATACAACCAGCCTAATAGAGGGGTTAGTTTCCTCTTTTCAAAGTAGCCAAAATGGGAAGGACGTGGTGGTTGGTGGTTTCCTCTCCTTAAAGCTCACTACCTTCTAAATTGGTTTTCCACTTTTCTTCTAACTTAGTTTCCTCCATGGAGACTTCCAACTAGGGGGACTTTCCATATCTTCCTTCAACACAAAGTTTCTTTTAAGGAGTCATTCCATCTGCACCATTAATGCTTGATGGGTGATCTGTAACATTGATCCTTGATCTTAGCCATCCATGCCCCTTTCGATTGATCTGCAAAATAAAAGACCAAATTAGAGTCATCCAAACCATACATTAAGCATCTGATAAGCTTTAATGATCATCTGACTGATGATTTTGACAAATTAATGATTAGATGGTCAATTGGAGCTAAATTCAAAATCAAACTAAATTTTGCAAATTTGAACGGTTAGATGATATAAGTGAATGTTAAATTATGGGTATTTGGACTAAAATTGAACACTTAACACACTACCACTCAATAATATGACTATTTTTAAAAGTTTAATACATCTCTTGATTTTTAGTTGTGTTGAGATGATCGATTTATTAGATGTATCCATCTTATCTTGCACATACAAATGATTTTTGGTGTTTTAGACTAGCTTAGGAATTTCCTACTTGAGTAGTAGCACTCACCCCAAAAAAATATTTTGGTGAAACATTCAGGGACTAGTTCTATTTTGGTGAGCTGGAGGACTTAATGACCAATGGATAAGAAGTATGACAAATGTCTTAAAACTAAGTTTAATTTCAGTAGTTACTTCTTTAGTTGACATTTTCTGTTGTTGATGAACATGTAACAGAATGATAAGAATTCTTTCATATGAAATGCATGGTTTAATTTAGTTTATATAGGCTCTAACCAGTGGGTACTATTAGTGCCCACTTTATACACTTGTTTTAATTATATGAGAAGTTTTTGAAGTGACACCTAAGCTCAAAGAGCAATTTAGAAAGTCAATGTGTAATATGTTTTCTACATGTTTTTTAAAATTAATTTTCAAGGATATTTTCATGTTTTCTAAATGAATTTAAAAAAAAACTATTTTTGAAAATCTAGGTTGTAATAGTTGGTATTAGTGCACAAATTTATACTGTTGATGGCCAAATAACTATGAAACCATACGAGTCAACAATAAGAAAACAAGTCCTAGATCCACTAGATTACGCAAGTAGAAAAACTCATTAGATCTTTTCTCTGTTGAAAATTTAGATACGCCAAAGAGACATAGAATCAATATTTAATTACCCAAAGCTGAATTCACATCCACTGGGGCATAGGAGAGTACTGAGGCTTGGAGTGATGTGGTAGAAGGCATCATAGAGATTCTCCTTCAGAGGATGAAGCAACGTTTGCAGCCTCTAAGTTAGGTGAGCCATTGGAGGGGACCAGAGTGGAAGGAATAGAGATAAAGGGTGACACCTTATTGGAGTGATTCAAGAAGATTTCTCCTAAGTTTACCACCAAGGAGGGGCTGGAGTTTGTAGAGACATGCCTATATGAGATAGAAAATATTTTCAAGGTGATGAAAGTGCTTAAGGACAGATAGGTGGAAGTGGCTACCTTTGTGATGATGGGAGAGACCTTCTACTGGTGGCCTACAACTAAGAGGGCTTACTTTAGTGACATGAAGGAGACTTAATGGCATGAATTCAAGATCATGTTCGTCTATAAGTACTTTCTCCTACACGTCCATGAGTAGAAGAAGCAAGAATTTTTAAGTTTGGTGCAAGGTTCAATGAAAATGGAACAATATGAGAACACTATGATGGTTTGCACTTGAGGTTTCTCCTACTAAGCAACAAGTAGCCTCGAAGTTTGTAAGAGGGCTATGATACAGTCTACATAGCTAGATATTGATAGCTCAGCCTTCCGCTCTATCTAAGGTAGTAGAATTGGCCACTATTTTGGAGCAAGAACACTAGGAGTCCCAGAAAGATCGTGAGAAGATTGGTGGATAGAAGCACATCTAGAAAGGCAAAAAGCCTACTATAATGACCAAATTTACTATGCCTCAGCGATAAACATTTAATAACTTCAAGATGAAAGAGAATGGTAATATGCGGTGCTCAAGTTGCAAGCGATATCACCCCAAAAAACCTTGCAATCATTAACGATAGCATTGCTTCAAGTGCAATGAGCAAGAACATTTCATCCATGATTGCCCTAAATTAAAGGACTAGTAGCCTCCACAAGAATCAGTTCCAAGGAGTCAGGGAAGAATCTTTGCATTGATAATAGAGTAGGGTCACACTTCAAATGCATTTGTGGAAGGTAGACTTCTAATTTTTGGTAGACATGCTAGAATGTTACACCCTAGATCCACACATTCCCTCATATCTTAAGAATTTACGTCATCTATGGATTGTACTACACATAAATTGGGTTTTTGCTTAGAGATTAGTAACCCAGTAGGAGAGCTGATGATGGCACAAGGATTTCTTTAAGATGTGTCAATATGTTATCAAACAAGGAACTTAGTGTTGATCTAGTTCTCTTGAGTATGACAGACTTGGATATCATCTTGGGCATGGATTGGCAGCACAACATGTAATACCCGTTAATTTTAAATTTTGGAAAATGCATAATTTCATGAAATTTTGGAATTTTGTGAAAATTGAGGAATTGAGAATTTTAAAATTTTAGAAATGAAATCATGAGCTAAAACCTCAATATTTGAAATGTACTCAAGAAATGGAATTCAACGCCACTAAAAATGCTAAAAACGGAGATCAGAGAAAAAGTGACTAATTATTCTAATTTTCCTATTTAATTAAATAAATAGAAGGGGTGGTAGAATGGTAAATTCACAGGTGAGGCCCACGAAAATCAGGCACTAAAATTGAGAGTTGATTGGCACTTATTAGGTAAGGTGATGATTACCAGCCATCAATGCTGGTAATCATTTCAGGAAATAAAAAAATTGAATTTAAATAAAATAATATTTATGGGGGGACTTTAAATGCGCCTCCCCCATTTATGGTACTTCCCTTGTTTTTCCCCTCTGCATTTACTCACCCTCTCCGTTCCCCGTGCACCAGCGACAACGGCGATGGTTTCCCCCCTCTCGTGTGTGTGACGGAAAATTTCCCCGACCGACCTAATCGAGGTAGGCCTCATTCTCTTTTCCCCTTTTCATTTTGGACATGTATGCCATATTTTTCATCTGTTAACCCTAGAAAATAGCATGGATTGTCGTTTTTCAATGGCTGCATATGCCTTACTGATTTTGTAAAAATAAACTAATGAAATGGTATCAGATGGATTATTTGAACCATTCATCTTATTCATGATAAAACAAGGAACAAACCCATGAAATCTCATGGAGATCCAATGGCTTGGGACACCAAAAACTTGTGAAAAATATTAAAGGGGGAAATTTTTTGTAAATGTGGTAAAAATCAAGTAAAAAATTTAGATTCATGCAAAATCAGTGGATGGGAATGTCATAAAGTGAATGTACATGAAAATCCAATAAGAATGGTGTAAAAATCACAAGATTTGGATGCGGTTAGCACCGCCGCCAATGATCGGAGTCTGGTCATCGTCTTCGGCAATAGTGACCCTGCCAGGATGCCCAAGACACACACAGTGGCACATGGGACAATGCCATGTGTGCATCGTCGTCAAGAAAGATGGAATGCATGTGCATCCCAGTGACGGTGATGCACATGTGCATCCCTGTGACGTTGATTTATTTATTTTAAGATTGATTTATTTTGGACTGTCTATTCACTAAAAGCTCGATTTAAGGAGCTATAGGGGTCCAAATCATGATCTTAGACATTTTTTGTGATTTTCTCAATGACAAAGACCTAGATTTGACTTTAAAACTTTTATTTGAATAATTTTAAAATAGTCAAATAACAAAATACTATTAAATAACCTAGATCAGGCTGATCAATGGATGATTAAGCCTTAGAAATTGATTATATGTATCAAATATTAGATGATCTAGGGGATTATAAGAGTAGATCTCAAGTGATTGTCAAGAAAAGTGATCTTGATCGTCGATCTAATCAGGTACCTTAGGATTGACTAATCAGAGAGCGATCTGACCATCAAATCAACATGTAAACATGGAGATACATGTAAATTACTAAGCAAACATAGAAATTAGATGGATCATCATGAGAATGATTAGAATTGATGATCAAATGTTAATTATACATGATAAAGAGTGATCCAATAGTTGGATCGTCTCTAAACTTCATGAGATGAAGGAGACAGATCCTTTATTGATTAAGGAACATTAATTAAATGAACTACAACATAGATTTACAATCAAAGATGACAGATGATTATCTAGATCTTAAAAATACCAACATCTAGTTCAGGATCAACCTAATGGAGGGTTAATCAAATGATCTGGGCCATTAATCTAGGATTAACTGCCAGATTAGGGAAATTATCACTTCAATTGTTTATTTTGAGGTTTGAGAGCACTAAGTGATCAATGATTTATGATGTGACAAGTACGTTAGAGTGCATGACATGATATAGCTTAGGCGCCTGATTGAAGTACTGTGTTTTGAGGTAGGTGATTACATTTGGGATTTTTTCATGATTTCTTAAACCATGATGTATTATTTAAGTGCTTTGAAGCATGGGTTTCATGTCCTACCATGTTTGCATGAGATTACTTTCAGCATGTATTGCTGATATGATTGTTACACTTTTTGTGCATGATGTATACACTAATTCTAAATACGATTTATGTGGCATTGATTTGGATTATTTGAGGATGTTATACACTGATTTTTGATGCATAGTGTTGATATATTAAATTACTCTCTCTCTCTCTCTCTATTTGGTTTTACTAAAAATGATTATGCATGGATTTTGATTCTTGATTGTGCCGTGAATGTAGTTAAGACACTCATCAGGCTTGATATTGTGTCGTGAGTGTAGTTGAGACACTCATTGGGCTTGATATTGTCGTGAGTGTAGTTGAGAAACTCATCGGGCTTGAATTTGCTGTGAGTGTAGTTGAGACATTCATCAAGCTTGATATTACCGTGAGTGTAGTTGAGACACTCATCAGGCTTGATTATGCAGTGAGTGTAGTTGAGACACTCATCGGGCTTGATATTGCTGTGAGTGTAGTTGAGACACTCATTGGGCTTGATTGTGCCATGAGTGTAGTTGAGACACTCATTGGGCTTGATTGTGCCATGAGTGTAGTTGAGACACTCATCGAGCTTGATTGTGCTGTGAGTTTTTAGGAATTAAAATAGAAGCTTACTATAGCTCTTATTAACATTGCTAGTGGGTGGTGAAGGATTCGTGGTTTTCAGTGTTGCATCTTGCAAGGGACTTGGATGTGTATAGATGTAGCATGATAAGGGATCACATACATCCAAGTGGTTGAAAGCTCATCAGGTCAACTACCCTACAGATGTTTTGGAGTTGGTAGTCATAGTCATTGCTTTGAAAATCTGGAGACACTACTTATATGGGGAGAAATTTGAGGTCTTTATGGATCACAAAATCCTTAAATACATCTTCTATTAGATTGACCCAAATATGAGATAGTGAAGATGGATGGAGTATTTGAATGACTAGGATTTCACCATCATCTACCAACCTAGTAAGGCAAATATTGTGGCAGATGCTCTAAGCAGAAGATGAAAAGACATATAGCTAATGTGTCAATGAGATCAACTTTTATGGATCGAGTCTTACAGGCTCAGAAGGAGTGTGAGGAGACTCAAACAATGAGAGAAAAGATTGGCTTTTCTAAAGGTTTTGATGAGGTGTACACTTTTAGGGCATTAGTTGTAGGGTTAAGGTAAGAGTTATTATAGAAGGCACATGGTTCAAAGTACACCATATATCTTGGAGGCATTAAAATGGATCAAGACTTGAAGAGAAACTTCTAGTGGTAGGGCATGAAATGAGACATTGGCTATTGTGTGGCATGGTGTTTAACTTGTTAAAAAGTAAAAGGAACATCATAGGCCAACATAGTTGTTGCATCCCTTGGAACTCTCAAGTGGAAATGAGACTGCATTATCACGGATTTTGTGTAAGATTTCCTCTAACATCTAGTGGGGCATGTCATGATTTGGGTAATTGTGGATGGATAAAAAAAAGTTTGCACACTTGCTCTCTATTTAACAAAGGCAACCATTGGAGGTTGGCTAAGTTATACATCAAGGAGACTGTGATCCTGCATGTAGTACCATTGATCATCATATTAGACAGGGTAGCATGTTTACCTCTTACTTTAGGTGGAGGATACAAAAAGGTCTTAGTACTTCACAGAGATTCAGTACTCTTTCCATCCTCAGACCAATGGACAATCCGAAACAACCATCCAAGCACTTTAAGATATGCTTCTAGCTTGTGTACTGGAATGAAAGGGAAATTGGTATGAACACCTTACCCTCATCGAGTTTGCATACAACAAAAGCTACCACTACAGCATCAGAATGGCACCCTACAAGCACTATATGTGATGTGTTTTACATTTAACTGCAAGTGTAGGGGTCCACTATAGTATAAATGAGGCAAATATGGGTCAACCCCATGAGGACTTTAAGATATGCTTCTACCACCATTCTTTCTTTCTCAAATAATAGCTTACTCTTGTTGTGTCACGTAACAAGAGAAGAATTTTTTTCAACAGCCAAAACCCAAAGGAAAGTTTTACACTAAAAAAATCCCAAAAATATGTGTGTAATTCCAAGGCTTATGCTTGCAAAATAAAGAGGGAGAAAGGGTATTCAAAGGCATGTTAATGAGTTGATATTGGTAAGATAATTACATCAAATGATAAGGAATAGGACGAGAATGTAGGATTGTGAAAATCAAGTTGAGATGATGTGGGGAAAAGTGTTGAAACATAAAATAGTGTAGAAGGAAATTGGGCATGTAAAAGAGGGTAGAAAATAGGAGAGAGAGAAATAGTTTGGGTGTGAATTTAAGGTAGATATTTGTTGGTGTGATAGAGAATGGAATGAAGATATTAGGGCATGAAAATCAGGTATGGGTGTGGTGGAAAAAAAATGATATAAAAAGATAGAAGAACAAGTGTATTAAGTAAGGAATAATAGAAGAAAACAATAAAAAAAACTCACCTCCTTTGGATGTTTTACACACACAACTCCTTTGGAATCCTTTCTTCCTTCTTATCAAAGCACCCAAGGTTCCTCCCTCTCTTTAGATCAGGTTTTTTTGCACAAAGACTTTATGAAAGCCTTGGATGGTTTGGACACCCCTTGGATGCCTTTATAGATTTCCTTGCTTTTAGTCTTAGATTAGGATGGAATCTCCTTCACTTCCTATCTTGTTGTCCTACACAATCAACATTGTAGAAAACTCTTTTAAATTTTCTTTTATCCCTTATTTTTATCCTTCTTGTTTCCTCCTCATCCCATCCTCTTTACGCATAGAAAATACACGTTTTCTCTCTTAGTACAAAATAATGTCCTTTTTTTTGTTTCTTTCCCTTTCTCTTTTGTATTGTCAATATCACTCATTCATACTTTACTTTTCATCTTTTATACTTACTTTAGGATATGTATACCCCTAGAATGAATGTTTATTTTGTCTGCCATTCATCCCAGAAAAACATGTTTTTAAGTCCTTAGAATCACCTCTAAGGTCCCCAAGTTTTCTCCTTCCTAATAATTCACAACCCACCATTTTTTCCTTTGAACAATCACATTTCATCCTACATCTCAGCATTCCTATGTTTCCTCCAAGGAAACACATTATGTCCCCTTGTAAAAATATGTTTCTCCTTGAATTTAAGTGGATAGCCCACCAAAAAAGTCTCCTCCAGAGAGAGAGAGAGAGAGAGAGAGAGAGAGAGAGAGAGAGAGAGAGAGAGAGAGAGTGAGAGAGTGAGTGAGTGTGTGTGTGTGTGTGTGTGTGTGTGTGTGTGTGTGTGATATTCTCTTAGTGGGTCCCAATCTCTGCTTAGTTGTCCATGCACATGTGCCTTCAGTGTATGTGAACTTAGTTTTTCCCAGAAGCTCTACAAAGGTAGTGGAATGCATGTATGCATGCATGGGAAGCTTGCCATCATGCATTTTAATAAAGATACCCTCTCTTGCATGGTTTCAGTCTATTGATGATCCTAAGGTTTTTGACAGTGTAGAAGTTGATAATTACACTTCCTCTACACTTTAAACTTTTTGGACTTCAAGGTTTATGGCATGTGGGTCCACAATTTTACTTGAATAGTGGTTGAACTCTCTTTTAGGGTTATGATTTGCTAAAAATAGCAATTTTCTCAGTTGTTCCCTAATCCTGCAAAATGTGAAATAACCCTCAATTAATGATATTTAAAATAATTCTATGGTTAAATCTAGGGATATTGTAAGTAATATTTAAGAGTCTATGAAATAACCCCAGACTTAATTTTTTCTAGTCCTCAAGCAAAAATACAAAAATAAGAAAGATAGGAAAAATCTAAAAATCCTAACCCTTTTGTGGGGGTTGTCATCTACATTTAATATACGCATAAAGCCTTTTGTCACGACCCCAATCCCCGGGGCCGCGATTAAGCTTAATCAAGCCAAACGATTGGCCGAGCTAGGCCTACGTGGCCTTGCTTCTTTATATATATATATATATATATATATCACAGCGGAAGTGTTGAGAGGGCTAGGTGCTCTAGTCTTGTGCAAGTCACAGTTTACTAGTAAAATATTTTTCTCCTTTTACAACCTAGTCCTACCGAAATTTTGGCAGAGTCTCCCCTGTTTTTCAGACTTATGCATTTAACGCATGCTATGCGGTTCACCTGATAGACAATATAGCAATTATAATTTCCTGAAGGGAGACTCAGTCTCCATACTATCTATCATAATAAAACATATATGATGCATAAGGATCAGTGTCAAAATAAGATATAACTCATTTACAGCATTAGCACATATATACATGTATATATACAACTCAAAATTTAACATCTTCAAGCAAGCTTTCTTCAATTCACTTAACGACCTTTCTCCTCTCTGCCTGACTGGTACCTGCAAAATAATAAGGTGAGCTGCGAAGCCCAGTAAGGGAAAAGAACTAAACCCATGCATATTCAGACATTCTCGTTGTTACACTTAAAAACACATTCAATATAACATGAGCATTCATTTAAATTTTAACTAGTCATATACAACGTAGTTAGCATGTGCTATCAAGTGAGGCTTATGGGTATTAAAGCAAAATTACAGTTTTTCCCCAAATTCAAATATGATGCAACAGTCATCACATGCAAACAAGCACACCCCAGAAGGATTTCTCATTCGTGTCCAACCATAGGACATTCAATAGATGAGTGACTAAGTCATAGACCTCATTCTAAAGTTAAATGTAAACCATAAGCGTTACATCAAACAAAGCTGCATACTCATTAATGACTTTCTCAGTAATATTAAGCATGCCTAGCATTACACTAGGATTCAATAGTCATCTCCCTCAAGGATTACCATCTTGGGCGGTCCACTATGTGTATCATCATCAAGGCAGCCAGAGCCTCAGGATTTACCATCTTGGGCAGCGCCAAAGTCAAGTTCCCTCAGGATTTACCATCTCGGGTGGTTCCACCCTAGTTGAAATCAACCAGGCAGCCCTTTCCCTTAGGGTTTACCATCTTGGGTAACTCAATATGCCAGCTCATCCCTCAGGGTTTACCATCTTGGGCGGCTCCACCTTGATCCCAAAAGACCAAGCAGCCCTTTCCCTCAGGAATTACCATCTTGGGAGGCTCAATACCTGACAGCTCATCCCTCAGGGTTTACCATTTTGGGCGGCTCCACCATGATTCCAAAGAACCAGGCAGCCCTTTCCCTCAAGGTTTACCATATTGGGAGGCTCAATACCTGACAGTTCGTTCCTCAGGATTTACCATCTTAGGTGGCTTCACCTTAGTTGTAAGCAACCAAGTAGCCCTTTCCCTTTGGGTTTACCATCTTGGAAGGCGCCATCATAGCTTATCGGGTGGCCCTCAGGGCTTACTATCTTGGGCTTGACCATTTTATCACAGTTTGCATCATTATAACAGTTAAGCATAGTAAATCAAACTATAGCATGACCATTTCAATAAGAAATTACAATTTCTATCATCCATTCAACCAAGGTGACAATATATTCATTTTACACATGCATAAAGTCAATTTCAAGAGAACATAACAACAAGAATTTAAGCAATGAAAGGGTTTAGGGTCCTTACCTGCTCTCCACGCACAATTCAAAGTTCTACTACTAGAACCGTTTACACTACTCTCAAACCTCTGCAAGAAATACAAGTTCTAAGTAAATTTCAGAATTTCATGCCATTTTCTATAATTACTTCTAGTTCTACATTCACCATGTTCTTAATCTAACCTCATATATCTAGATCAAGGATTTTCATACCAATTGGTCGCTATCAAATTGGATCAGCACCATTGGTCTTACATCGATGGTCTAGATCAAGTGCGTACCTCTAGAAGTTTCAATTTCCAACATTTGAGGTAAGTTATTTCACAATTCAATGCTTTTAGCCATAATTCATGGTCTGATATCCTTTCCTAACCTCTGACATTCGCTGATCAAGTATTGGATGGCCAGATAGGATCTCCCATCAATTTATCCGTAATTAGTCAGCCATTTCTGTGATAATTCATCACCAATGGTTACTTGGAGTTATATTTAACCTAAATTTACCTCCCGATCATATTTTTAAAGGTCAGATGTTAAGGTTTCAA
This sequence comes from Warburgia ugandensis, assembly GCA_035236585.1. Lineage (NCBI taxonomy): Eukaryota > Viridiplantae > Streptophyta > Magnoliopsida > Canellales > Canellaceae > Warburgia > Warburgia ugandensis. The sequence goes on from CP141136.1 coordinate 31,364,899, forward strand.
ACTTTCCCTATACATTAACAAGCAATTTCATGGACCAATCGATTCCTGATCGATGATCCGTCTTCGCGAATGAAAAGATCACGCGTGAATTGTCCATATTTGAAAATTTTCATTTTTTACATTTTTTTAGGGGTCGCTAGAGAAGGTGATGGGATTTCGGTCGTCACCGGCGACATAGGTGATGTCATTTTTCAAGGGTTTTTGAAATTAACCCTAGGTACTGGTTTTTGCAGTTTTCGGTGTCGTTTCTTGCCGAATTTTCATGAAACCAAAGGGGTTTCACTCAGAAACATCTAAGGAACAGTATGAACAGTTATATTTTCAATCTAATCCCATTTTGTTACCTATATTCCTTGAATCCAACGGTGTTTTTTTCACCGTCCAGTCCTTTAGAAAACACTGTACATGCGTTGAAGAAGAAGGGGAAATGAAGAAGAATGAGAAATAAGGGAGAGAAGAGGAGTGGAGGAGGGGACTTACTTGACCTCTACGGTGTGAGGCATCACCGATGGAGTGAGGTTTCCGGCGAGATGGAGGATGATGTGGCTCCGTTTCACTTGAGAAACAGGAACGACTTGCTTCCTAGGCAGGTGTGGCTTGACCGGAAGAGGAGGGAGATCCAGGGGAAGGGGGTGAGAGGGTTGCCAAGAAAGTGAATGGAGAGGGGAGAGGGTTGCCGGCTTTGGCTCCCTCTTCCTTGTGTTGCAGACATGTGGGAGTAGAGCTCCACGCGGTGAGTTCCACTCCCGTGTGTAGAGCTCCTCCCACGTGGCCATTGGTTCACACGCATTAGAGGGGGGTGCCATTATCAATTTGGACCCCCTCTACCTCGATGGTAAAATGCTGGGTCTTTCGCTCCCAATCTCCGTTTCGCACGTTCTTAGTGTCATTTGAAAGCTCTCTCCAAGCACAGTCTGATGAGTGACTTGGCATCATGGATTTCTAATGTTCGTGATTTTTATGCTTTACTCCACTATTTAGGACATGGGCGTGACAACGTTCCCCTACTTAAAGAAATTTCGTCCTCGAAATTAGATAAATACCTGAGTCCTCAAATAATTCTGGGTATTTTTGCCGAACCTCAAACTCCAGCTCCCATGTGGCTTCTTCTGTCCCGTGATGTTGCCATACCACCTTCACAAGTGGTATCACTCTTCGACGCAATACCTATTATTTACGGTCAACCACCTATATTGGTTTCTCCTCATAAGAGACATCCTCTTGAATGGCAAGGTCTGTCCAATCAAGAACATGAGAAGGGTCTCGCTCATATTTTCGCAACATTGACACATGGAAAACATTATGAATCAATGATAATTGTAGAGGCAAAGCCAGCTGATAAGCAACTTCGCCCACACGCTCTAGAATCTCAAATGATCCAATAAATCGAGGAGACAACTTCCCATGTTTGCCAAAACGTGTCACTCCTGGTCTTGGCCGAGCCTTTAGGAACACATAGTCTCCTACCTCAAACTCCAAAGGTCGCCTCCTTCCATCAGCATAGCTCTTGGTCCTACTCTGAGATGTCAACAACTGCTGCCTGATTTGCTTTACCTTTTCTGTGGTTTCTCTGACTACCTCAGGACCTAGTAACGATGTCTCACCAACCTCTGCCCAACAAACTGGGGATCGGCATGGCCTACCATATAGTGCCTCAAATGGTGCCATCCCTATGCTAGATTGGAAACTGTTGTTGTACGAGAATTCCACTAAAGGTAAATATTCAGCCCACTTCTGTTGGAAGTCTAACACGTAAGCTCTTAACATATCGTCGAGCACCTGGATCACTCTCTCAGACTGCCCATCTGTCTGGGGATGAAATGCCGAGCTAAAAGTCAACCTTGTACCCATTGCCTGCTATAAACTCTTCTAGAACCGAGAAGTAAATCTCGAATCTCTATCTGACACAATGGATACAGGCACTCCATGTAACCTTACAATCTCACGTACGTACAACCGACTCAATGTCTCTAGTGAATCAGTGACCTTCACTGGCAGGAAGTGCGGTGACTTGGTCAGTCTATCCACAATCACCCAAATGCTGTTCCAACCTTGCTTACTACGTGGAAGACCTACCACAAAATCCATGGTAATGTGCTCCCACTTCCATTCCGCCACTGGCAATGGTTGTAGTAACCCCGTAGGTTTTTGATGTTCTGCTTTAACCTGTTGACAAGTCAGACATCAAGCAACAAATTCAACAATGTCCTTCTTCATACCCTTCTACCAAAAGTGTCTCCTAAGGTCATGATACATCTTCGTACTACCAGGATGTAACGAAAATTTAGACCAGTGTGCCTCACTCAGCAATCCTCTCCGAAACTCATCAACTGGAGGGACCATCAATCTACTCAAATATCGTACCCCACCAGAAGAGTCCACGGTCCAATGCTCAACGCTCTCACCTTCTTCTATTCGAGCTCTAATACTCTGAGCCTCTTCATCATCCTTCTATGCCTGCAATACTTCTTGTATTATAGAAGGTTGAGCAATCATTTGATACAAAAATGCACCCCTTTCAGATGAATCGATATGCAAGTCATATTCGGTCAATGACTCACGCACCTTCCATTTGAAACCTTGAAATCCAGCCATCAAACCTCCAGACTTCCTACTTAGTGCATCTGCAACAACATTCGCTTTTTCTGGGTGATACTGAATTGTGAAATCAAAGTTCTTCAAGTACTCAACCCATTTGATGTGCCTCAGATTTAAATCCTTCTGAGTGAAGATATACTTTAAGCTTTTATGGTTGGTAAAGACATCAAACCTTTCGCCATACAAATAATGCTTCCAAAGCTTCAATGCAAACACCACCGCTGCCAGCTCTAAGTCATGAGTAGGGTATTTCTTTTCATTTGGCTTCAATTAACGAGAGCCATAAGCCACTACTCTTCCTTCTTGCATTAGTACACATCCTAGTCCTAAGTGTGAGGCATCACAGTACACCGCATAACTGACACCTCGCTCAGGAATGATAAGCACAGGTGCCGAGGTTAATCATTTCTTCAACTCTTGAAATGACTGCTCACATGAATCATCTCACTCAAATACCACACCCTTTTTCATAAGTCTTCTCATGGATGCTGCAATGCGTGAAAAGTCCTTCACAAACCTCCTATAATAATCTGCCAGCCCGAGAAAACTCCTGATCTCAGTTATGTTCCTCGGTCTTTCCCAACTCAGCACAGCTTCTATCTTTGATGAGTCGACAGCAATCCCATCACCAAAAACTACATGTCCAAGAAAATTCACCTTGGATTCCCAAAACTCACACTTGCTAAGCTTCGCATACAACTAATGTTCCCTCAACACTTGCAATGCAATAGACAAGTGTTGTTCATGCTCCTCCTTAGATCTTGAGTATATCAACACGTCATCCACAAACACAACAATGAATTGATCCAAATAAGGGAGAAAGATTCGATTCATGAGGCTCATAAAGGCTGCTGGAGCATTTGTCAACCCAAAAGGCACCATGACAAACTCAAAGTGACCGTATCACGTCCTGAATGCTGTCTTAGGGACATCTTCATCCCTTCCCCGTAGCTGATGGTATCCAGATCGTAGCTTAATCCTGGAAAACCACCTAGATCCCCTCAACTGATCAAATAGGTCGTCAATCCTAGGCAAGGGGTATTTATTCTTGACCGTCACCCTATTCAGTTATCGGTAGTCAATACATAGCCGCAATGTGCCATCCTTCTTTCTTGTAAACAACACTAGGGCTCCCCATGTGACGTGCTAGGTCGAATGAAACCTTTACCTTGCAATTCCTCCAACTGCACCTTCAACTCCTGTAATTCAACAGGCGCCATGCGGTGTGGAGCGATTGAAATTGTAGAAACGCCAGGTAAAAGCTCAATAGCGAAGTCGACCTCCCTCCTTGGAGGTAATCCTGGCAGCTCATTAGGGAAAACATCAACAAACTCCCTTACTATTGGAATAGATTCAATGTCAGCATCAACGTCATCTCGCCCTACCATGCTCGCCATCCACCCATCATAGTCTTTCTAGCATTTGTAACCAACATGAAGTTGTGGGTGACTATAATCCTCTGTGGCTGAGAAATAAAAATGAACTCCACTAGGTAGGACAAAGTCAACCCTCCTTCGACTGCAATCAATAATGGCACGATACTTAGATAGAAAATCCATGCCCACGATCACATCATATGGAATAATGTCCATTAACTCCAGATCAAACCTCCTTGTGACCTACCATGTCAATATCACAATTTCGACACACTCTGTTGGAGGTGATGCTCATCCCTAGAGGCAACTCAACTTGCAATGTTGAGTCCAATGGTTCTGTTTCCATGCTTAAGTCACAAACAATTGAGGATAAAATGAAAGAATGTGTTGCACCTGAATCAAACAATGCTCTAACCCAAGTGTGAAACAACAAAAATGTATCTTCTATAACTGTACGATCAAGCAGGGTGTCTGGCTGTGTCAATGCATAGACTCTGCCCTGTGTCCTCTGCTCAGAAATAGGAGGTACGCCTCTGAATGGTGCATCTGCCCTCTATGCTAGTGGTCGACCCTGAGGACTTGGTCTATTGCTACTCTGCACACTGCCTTGTGTGCTTTATGCTTAGGACAATCTCTCTTGAAATGGCCCTCCTGTCCACAACCATAACATGTCTTATTGGCCATTCCAAGGGATAGAGAATGGGCCTGTGTGTTCTGTGCCTGAGGAGAATACCCCTTCCTCCTCTTATCCTTGCTACCCTGAAAGTGAGGTTTTCCAAAACTTCTCTTCTTAAACTCAAATGCACTGGTTTCTCTGCCCTGATCCTGCTCAATCAGTTGCGCTCTATCTACAGCCTCAGCATAGTCTCCCAACTTGAAAGGTACCAAGCACTGTTGGATAGAGGATCTTAGGCCCTGGATGAAGCGATAGGCCTTATCCTAGCAATGGGGATCATCAATGGTGCATATCGTGCCAACTGATCAAATCTGGCAGCGTAATATCCCACAGTCATGTCACGTTGCGTGAGCCTCAAAAACTCAGCCACTTTAGCATCTCTCTGAGCGCCGGGAAAGTACTTTGCTAAATAGGCCTCTCTGAAAAGCTCCCAAGTCCACTCCTCATCGACTCTAACACTTCTTGCCACCCGCCACCAGTGAATAGTCTCACCAATGAACTGAAATGTAGCCACCCATACCTTCAGATCTTCGTCGATTTTTTGTGCCTTGAAGATCCTTTGTATCTACTCTAACCAGTCCTCTGCTTCGATGGGATCTAACATCCCATCAAACTTGGGTGGCCCCAACTTCCTGAACTCTGGCAAGGCAAGTGTTTCCCTGTTTATGCTCTCTCTAGGAGCTCTAGGGCCTAGTGGATTAGAGGGCTGACCTCTTGCTCCCCTGCCAATAGCATCAACAATTGCCTAGGCCATCTGTCCTATGGCATCCTGGACTGGATCACTCACATGCAATGCTAGCCTTGCAGAACTCGAGTCGTCACTCCTAGTCTCCACCATGACTATGCCCTTCACAACATCATCAATAAGGGTTAGTCACTTATTAACCATGCTGAAAGTAGTCAACAATCAACAAGGTTACTTTCAGAAGCCACAAAACATTCAAATTTTTATCATCATAAACAATAATAAAAGATGTTCACCACCAGTGATCTACCGCCGTGCTCTAATACCAAGTTGTCACGATCCCAATCCCCAGGGCCGCGATTAGGCTTAATCAAGCCTAACGATTGGCCGAGCTAGGCCTACGTGGCCTTGCTTCTTCTTTTTTCTTTTCTTTTTTTATATCACAGTAGAAGTGTTGAGATGGCTAGGTGATCTTGTCTTGTGCAAGTCACAGTTTACTAGTAAAATATTTTTCTCCTTTTACAACCGAGTCCTACCGAAATTTTGGCAGAGTCTCCCCTATTTTTTGGACTTATGCATTTAACGCATGCTATGCAGTTCACCTGATAAACAATATAAAAATTATAATTTCCTGAAGGGAGACTCAGTCTCCATACTATCTATCATAATAAAACATATATGATGCATAAGAATCAGTGTCAAAAATAAGATATAACTTGTTTACAGCATTAACACATATGTACATGTATATATATACAACTCAAAATTTAATGTCTTCAAGCAAGCTTTCTTCAATTCACTCAACGACCTTTCTCCTCTTTGCCTGACTGGTACCTGCAAAATAATAAGGTGAGCTGCGAAGCCTAGTAAGGGAAGAGAACTAAACCCATGCATATTTAGACATTCTTATTGTTACGCTTAAAAACACATTCAATATAACATGAGCATTCATTTACATTTTAACTAGTCATATACAACGTCATTAGCATGTGCTATCAAGTAAGGCCTATGGGTATTAGAGAAAAATTACAGTTTTCCCCCAAATTCAAATATGACGCAACAGTCATCGCATGCAAACAAGCACGCCTCATGTGACGACTCGAGTTTTCTCATGCATTTTTAAATGCAATATCTAACTCCTAAGGCGGGATGCATCCCTATTTGAAAATCATTTTATGAAAACCATGCAATGCAGTGGAAATCTTTAGTTTTAAACTCATTTTGAAAACCCCGAGTGTCATACGACAATCAAAGTAGTTTTTTGAAAAACTTCAGAAATCATAAATGTTTTTCCAAGTCTATCCAGTCACAGCTCACAGCCCAACTGTAATTAAATACAAATACATGTCCCAAGGGCAGAGACTTTACTTACATGTATGATTGTCTCCTTTTGATTTACTTGCTCGTAGCACTAACATAGGCGTCTTCTACTCATGAATGGAGCTATCCTGAAAAATGTTAAGGATAGGGTGAGTATATACTATACTCAGTAGGAGTCTATCACTACTAGTTTTGCAATGCATGCTATGTTTAAAAGCATATGCTCTTTAAAACATGTGCATGTTCAAACAACCATGTTCAATATCGATATTAAAAACCATTGTCGAATTGGAATACTGACGACTAAAGAATCACATAATCCAAGTCGAAATTATCATATATATCATAAACATCATGATATGCATAAGATGCTCAGCTGAATCCAACTCATGGATATCTGGTATGGTCAACCAACCTCATGTCATGCCATATGCAATGCAAGTAAATCCTCAAACCATAGGGCCCAACTATGCCCACAACCTCGCCGCCGTGTGATCCCCAGGTACCTAGGGACATAGTATGCCTCTACGGGACATATGACACTTCGACCCAATGCCTTGACACCAGTGGTAGCCCCCTGTACCACATGCAGTCGAAGCAGGGACATGCCCTTTTTGGGCGTGGTACCCATCCACCTAATAGTGGTAGAGGCTGGAGGCCAACCCAAACCTCGCCCACAAGCTTACCAGCCCAAATCATATACGATTAAACAAGCAAAAAACCTTTTTTTCAAAACCTGTCCTCTTTGGTTCCCTCACAACTGCCTGGCCCTCACAACTGCCTACCCAGTGTCTTTTGGGCACTCCAGCGTCTTTTGGTAACCCTTAAGAACATGCAATTTTTCAAGAACTCAATGCTCACAAATCATGCAATATATGCAATTGTTTGCAAAACATGTCTATGCATAATGTATTTAATCATATGCATGTTGAATTCATTTATATGCTAAACAAGCCATAAAATAAGTCATGCTAAACAAGTCATATAATTTATACTTAAAACATGCATTCAAAACAATCATGGCTCTTTTTAAAAGTCTAGTAGTGATAGAGCACCTACCTCAAAGTCTCCTGGAGTCGCGTCCTTTATCACTTCAACCCGTCCCTAGGTCTCATTTATAAACTCCTAGGTATGAATGGATACAAGGAGTCCTTATTAATTTCATCTATCTAGAAATTAGATCGCTAGATTTGCCTTTTAAGGTCATGGGTCCTTGCCTAATTCATTATCAGGCTGGATCCTATGATGTGGATCTACTATTCCATGGCTAACTCTGTAAATTGTCCTCTAATCCTATCTTTAAAGTCTCAATGGGTTCGCATGTCCCAGTTCCCAGGACACCCGTGCATCCTGGTTGAATTGCGACCGTCTAGTGTGCATGTGTGCCCAAAGGCCATGCCAGGGACCGCGTTTTGCACGCGCACATGCACGCTCAAGTGACGCGCTATAACGCGCATCATCGCACAGACGCACCTTTGGTGTAGTATGGCGCGTCTCAGCTCCCAGGGCACCCCGTGCATCCTGGTCGAGCCAGGACCCGTGCCCCATGTCGCACGCGCACCCGAAGGCTGCACCAGGGACAATATAGGCACTGCCATACGCCTGAAACCCGTCCCAGGTGCACGTGCAGCATGGTGTCCCTGGGATGCCTGGTTCGTTCATGGCAGGCTGGAACCGGCTGCGTCTTCTCCAGCTGGGAAAATTGGCTGGGAAAAGGACTAGATCTAGCATGGATCTGGCCTAGGGAAAGCAACAAGGAGAGAAGGTAGGGGAAATCGACTTACCTAGATAGCTTAGGAGCGCCTATTGCCGGTGGTGCGTTTCCCTCTGCTGGAAATCCATGTTGTTGGAACCCACGAAGGGGAAAACCCCAATGCCAGACTAGAACAAGAGGAGAGAAGGGAATGGTGCGAATGGCTGGCCCAACTAGGGCCTAGCAGTTGCCGGAAACATGCAAAGAGATGGGTTTGAGATGGGTTTTCGATTTTTCCAGAAACCCCAGTCTCAAAATGACTAGAAAATCACGTTTTTGGAGAGGGGGAGATGGGGCTTTTTTTATAACCCTACTATGGCGGTGCCACCCTTGGCGATGGCAGATCTCTCTGGAAACCAGGGATTCTGGAGAAATCTAGAGGAAGAAGACGATGGGGTGTCGTTATCAAAACGGCCCCCCTGTGTTTTCTGCCTTTTTCGTTTTTAATTCAAATTATAGGAATACCCCTAATATTTAAACGGCCGTAACTTCTTCATATGAACTCCGTTTTTATAGTTGTTTACGGCGTTGGATTCCATTTTTCGAGTAGAATCTAATGGTTCTAAGTTTTCTCACAAATTCCTTCATTTAATATTTTAAATAAAGTGAAACATTTAACTCAATTCATTTCCTATAGAATGTCCAATTTAGCGTAAATTACTCGGGCATTATACCCCATAAGGATTTCTCATTTGTGCCAACCATAGGACATTCAATAGATGAGTGACTAAGTCATGGACCTCATTCTAAAGTTAAATGTAAACCATAAGCGTTACATCAAACAAAGCTGCATACTCATTAATGACTTTCTCAGTAATATTAAGCATGCCTAGCATTACATCAGGATTCAATAGTCATCTCCCTCAAGGATTACCATCTTGGGAGGCCCACTATGTGTATCATCATCAAGGCAGCCAGACCCTCAGGATTTACCATCTTGGGCAGTGCCAAAGTCAGGTTCCCTCAGGATTTACCATCTTGGGTGGTTCCACCCTAGTCGAAATCAACCAGGCAGCCCTTTCCCTCAGGGTTTACCATCTTGGGTAACTCAATATGCCAGCTCATCCCTCAAGGTTTTCCATCTTGGTTGGCTCCACCGTGATCCTAAAAGACCAGGCAGCCCTTTCCCTCAAGAATTACCATCTTGGGAGGCTTAATACCTCACAGCTCATCCCTAAGGGTTTACCATCTTGGGAGGCTCAATACCTGACAGTCCATTCCTCAGGATTTACCATCTTGGGTGGCTTCACCTTAGTTGCAAGCAGCCAGGTAGACCTTTCCCTCAGGGTTTACCATCTTGGAAGGCGTCATCATAGCTTACCGGGTGGCCCTTAGGGCTTACTATCTTGGGCTTGACCATTTTATAATAGTTTGCATCATTATAACAGTTAAGCATAGTAAATCAAACTATAGCATGACCATTTCAATAAGAAATTACAATTTCTATCATCCATTCAACCAAGGTGACAATATATTCATTTTACACATGCATAAAGTCAATTTCAAGAGAACATAACAACAAGAATTTAAGGAATGAAAGGGTTTAGGGTCCTTACCTGCTCTTCACGTACAATTTAAAGTTCTATTGCTAGAACCGTTCACACTGCTCTCAAACCTCTACAACAAATACAAGTTCTAAGTAAATTTCAGAATTTCATGCCATTTTCTATAATCACTTCTAATTCTACATTCACCATGTTCTTAATCTAACCTCATATATCTAGATCAAGGATTTGCACACCAATTGGTCGTTATCCAATTGGATCAGCACCATTGGTCTTACATCGATGGTCTAGATCAAGCGTGTACCTCTAGAAGTTTTAATTTCCAATATTTTAGGTAAGTTATTTCACAATTCAATGCTTTTAGCAATAATTCATGGTCTGATATCCTTTCCTAACCTCTGACATTCGCTGATCGAGTATTGGATGGCCAGATAGGATCTCCCATCAATTTATTCGTAATTAGTCAACCATTTCTATGATAATTCATCACCAATGGTTACTTGGAATTATATTTGACCTAAATTTACCTCCCGATCACATTTTAACAGTCGGATGTTAAGGTTTCAAACTTTTCCTATGCATTAAGAAGCAATTTCGTGGACCAATCGATTTTTGATCGACGATCTGTCTTCGCGGATGAAAAGATCACGCGCGAATTGTCCATATCTGAAAATTTTCATTTTTCACAATTTTTTAGGGGTCACCGTCGCCGGAGAAGGTGACCGGATTCCGGTCATCGCCGGCGACACAGGTGACGTCATTTTTCAACGAAATTTGATGGGGGGTGCCATTATCAATTTGGACCCCCTCTACCTCAATGGTGAAATCCTTGGGTCTTTCGCTCCTGATCTTCGTTTCGCGTGTTCTTAGTGTCGGTGGAAAGCTCTCTCCGAGCACAGTCTGATGAGTGACTTAGCATCATGAATTTCTAATGTTCGTGATTTTTACGCTTTACTCCACTATTTAGGACATGGGCATGACACCTTTAAACCCCTAGGTTACTCCTAATGGATGAGTTATAATCCCATAGGGGTTTCCAAAAATGATACTCATAAACACTTTAAAACCATTATGGAAATTTATTTATGTCTCTGAGAATTTTTCTTCTATTTAATGTTCAATAAAGATTTAACTTTAGCATGTTAATAAAAATGAATAGTAGTTCAAAATCCTACTCTTATGCTAAAGACCTTCCATTACCAATCAAGCCTCAGAATGTGAGTGTGTAAATATAACCAATATACATAATAGTTAGTATCTAAGTAAAGTATAATCTAAATTATCATCCAAAAGTATGCTTTGACTTCAAAATCTCTTAGGATATACTTAACACTTAGAAAGAAGTCACTCAGAAGTGGATAGTACTCTCATCAATATGTGAGTAGAATAATATTTATCAAAGGAAAATTCTCACATATTTCATACCAAGAATGATAACTTAGAAGAAGAAAAAAATCTAATAATGGTCTCATGGAAAGGATACCAACTAATAAAAAAAATTAGCTCTACCAAAATCCCTATTCATTCATAACCACATCTTAATCATACTACTCATAAGATCAACTAAGACTTATAATAGGACAAAACAAAGGCTTAGTATATGATTATCAAAGAAAATAGTATAAGATAGACGAAGGTGTTTTGAAAAATATCTAAAGGTCTTCTAATAAGGTATTTATAGTATTCTTTTCCACACATAAGAGTGAACATTTCCTTTTCTTTGGCTATCTCTTTCTTCGCTTTTTCAATTTTCAACTTGACTTTATTTATAGCCTTTTTAAATTCTTCTTCCTTTTAGCCTTTTGATGTTCATCTCTTGAATTATATTATTCATATTTTTCTCAAGATAATCCTTCAACCATCTCTACATATTTCTCTAACAACTAGTTAGCATATATATTATAGGGTTAAATATGGGTAATGGTGAATTGGCTATCAAAGAAAAGGTTTAATAGCCTTTTTAAATTCTTCTTCCTTTTAGCATTGTAAAAATGTGTTCCTCCTTGAATTTAGGTGGGCAACCCTCCAAAAAAGTCCCTCTGATGAGATTTAAGTTTGGTCTTCTTTGCATTGCTTCTTCTCATTGGTCTACACTAGTTTAGGTCTTTTCTTTTTGGTCATTTAGGATAGCTTTGGGGCAGAGATAATCTTGGCCTTTAACTATTCCAAAGTTATGATAAACCATGATTGTGGATTTCTCATTTTAGCTCCTCTTCCTTTCATATTTTTCTTCATTATTCTCCTATGCTTTTGTTGTGGTCCTTAAACTTGCAAGCACATGAATCATTGTAGGATAATATGCCAGTGAGGTTGATCTCATGTGGAATTGAATGATTTGTGTGATTAGTGAATCCTTACTTAAACTACTTAGCCTAGCCAAAGATGAAGCAGAAATTTCTAGAGAAGTTCACAGATTTGTCTTGATAATTTTGAGGATAAAATTTTAAAAGGACGGAAGAATGTAATGGTTTGAAACTTCATATTATATAAATGCATTAATTTGTAAGAATTTACCAATAAAATCAAGTTAGCTTAATAGCTTTAAGTGTCTGTAAATGTTAGGATTTGGGTTCAAGTCAAACATGCTGATAATTAAATTGTCTTTTTTGGAAAACAAAATTTTGGTACAGGATTTTCGGACATCTAGATCTTAGTTTAGAATGATCTTAACCATAGGGAACTGTACAACTATAGAATTTTTTTTATAGAATTCAATCAGATGGAACATCTCATATCAATGGCTGAGATGTACAACCAAAGACGTTCTGATTACAGGAAATGAATGGTTGATATGAGATCTTATTAATGCAATTTGGATTAGGATAGTGGACGATTTTCAGAGCTAAAAATGTGATATGTAGATGGTAGATCATGCCTGATTTTAAGCAAAATTAAAACTTGATTGGGTAAGTGGAGATTGAGACGGGGAAGGTCTGCTAAAGTGGGGGTTGCAGATCCTAATTTTTAGCGCAAACAAGTCTATAATAGGACATGTTGGACTCCAAATAGCAAAGAAGGAGAAACACGCAGAGAAAGAGAGGAAGAGGGAGTGAGAAGGAGAAGGAGAAGAAGAGAAGGAGAAGGAGAAGGAGAGAGGGAGCGTTGGATCCTTGCCACTTGAAGTAGGAAATCACTACAGAATAAGTTGCAATCGTGACAGGTAAACGGGATATGATATTTTTAGGCTAGATATTGGTTTTTCTCTTCAAAATGAAATGAGTTTTTGTGTGATATTGCTATGGTTTAGATTCATGCGTAAGTGTTGATTTCTCCTGAAACTTTTAGCATGTTTGAATCTTGATTAGATGTAAGATTTAGGTTGATTTCCGTTGATGCTTTACCGGTTTAAAAAAATCCCGCTTCTAGACGTGTTTCTGTTATACACATATAATCATTATCATGTGCATTGTTTTACTTTGATTCAATGAAAGATTGTATGCATAACTAAATTGTTTCTGAATTCTATGATTTAATCTACTGAAATCATTCACCCGTTAATGTTGTAAGGATTTGTAATCATTCAACGTACATGTTTAAGCATTCTTGATATCTTATCTGGTGTACAAAGCTCATGTGCACACCCTGAATACCGATGTGCATGATTTTGAATCTGAGATCAAGGTTAAATACCTCTCTTGTATGTGGCACTAGTCCAAAAACAAAGAATCAATACTTTCATGCAGATGATAGACTGAGACTACTAACTAGTCCAAAAAATTATTAGTAAAATCAGTAACTTGCAACTCAAGTTGCTCTGCCTCTTTTCATTGAACCAGCCCTGATATCAGTACCAAAATGCAGGAAAATGATCCAAATCCATAGGCCAACGCATCTTACTCACTGAGTATTCGAAGAGAAACCACCTAGAAAAAATATTGACACTAAGCCAGTGTATAGCAGTACCATCATAGTAAATAGCTTAGAGAATGTGACGCCTTACACACCAAGCTAATCTAACATCTCAAGGTTGCTTGAATGGCAATAATAAAACTCAAACGTTTAAATCCTGCGAAGTAGTCCAAAATCAAAGACATTTAATATCTAACTATTGGCTGAATTGGCAACAGTAGATAGCTTGAAGACTTAGATGTTTAAGGCCTACAAAATAGTCCTAAAATGAAGATTTTAATTGTTTTACTGTGGGCTGAATGGCAATAGTAGGCACCTTAAGGAATTAGATGGTTAAACCATGTAAAATAGTCTAAAGTCGAGCTCTAATGCCCTGTTACTGCACGAATAAAACCTGAATGATTAATGAGCTGATAACATTTTTTTAGTGGAAAATTATCTAAATTCAACTCCATACATCCCATCCTTCTACCCTTTTCCAAAATCAGATAAAAACCAAACCAATCAGGATAATATCAAACTAGAACTCAAATGGAAAATTGACAGGAGTAAACTCATCTTATATGCTAGATGATTTGTCCTAAGAGTAAACGTTTTGTCTCTCCATGGAAAACAAACCAGTCATGTAACTCGCATACTACTCCAATGCTCCTAATCATAATAGTTAAAGATGAAACTAGATAAGACAGGAAGCTCGATAGTAGAGAAAGGAAATGAATGCTTTCTTGTCGTTATTATTCCATGCACGTGTCTTGCAATTGCACAGATTCTTGTGAACTTCAAAATGATTATATCTTACTAGTGGGGATTTCAAATACAAATTTTACTCATGTGAATGATAAACAAATGCCTTTCGCATCATGAAATTTGAAATGATATCACCTTAAAGAGGTGTTTGATTTTGACCTTACAAGAGTGTGTCTTTGAACCGTGCAATAAGGGTGCAAGCAGTATCAATTGACTTATATACAACTTATAATAGTTGGAGTGAGGGTGTATGACCCTAATGGCTCTATGCTAGGAGGATTCAGATTGGCACTTGACCTCTAAGAAGGATACGTGCCTAATAGAAAGGCTGTTATTATGGGAGTATGTACATGGGAAGACTATTGTCCATCCTGATCCGGTGGCCCTATGAGGACCAGTATAAACCACTTGGTGTTCACAGTTGGACGGTGGTTCCTTTATGTGCATAGCATATTGTCCTATTGTAATATAGACATAGTCTAACATGTCAGTCATCCTTAAGGGCACATGCCATTTGCCTGTAAGATCATGTGGCAAGACATACGATGTCACTCAGGGATATGATATGATTATTTTTAGATGTTTGATACATCTCTTGATTCTTAGCCATGTCAAGTTAATTGTTACTCATAGATTTTAATATCGATCAATTTATCTGATGCATTCATCTTATCTTACGTACATGCTGATTTTCATGGCCTTGGACTAACTTAGGAATTCTCTATTTGAGTGGTAATACTCGCCTCTAAAAACATTTCAAGTGAAACATTCAGGGACTAGTTCAGTTTTGGTGAGCAGGACTCAGAAATTAGTGGATTAGAAATATGACAAATGTTTTAGAACCTAGTTTAATTTCAGCAGTTACTTCTTTAGTTGACATTTGACTATTGTTAACAGACATGTAATAGAATGACAAAAATTCTTTAATATGGAATGCATGGTTAATTTAGTTTGTTTGTGCTATAACAAGTGGGTCCTAATAGTGCTCACTTTATGCTCTTATTTTAATTATATAATATGCTTTTGAAATTATAATTGGGCTAAGGGAGCAGTTTAGAGAGTTAATGATTTCTATATGTTTTTAAAAAACAAATTCCAAGGAAATCTTGATTTTTTCTAAATAAAATTATGAAAACTATTTCTAAAAACCTAAGTCATCACACCATGAGTGACAAAAGTCATAAAAAATCAGGGGAATTTTTCCTCAAAAATCAAAAGCTTTCTTTGAAGAGACGTGGAAAGCAAGCTTATCTAGCCTAAGTATTTGCCTCTTGATAATAGATATACAGAATGATAGTCACAAATAATTGAAACTTTTTTGAAAAATTTCCAATTTTTTATGCACTGACATTTTCCCAGACAATTCATAAGTTTCTATAATTTTCAAATTCAAACTAACTTCAAAAAATTAACATGAATTTACATAATAGAAGTCAAATTTCACAAATAATTTGCCATATTATCAAACCATATTTATAAATCTAGTTAAAAATTCAACGGAAAAGTTTAAACCCATATTTGATTTCTTCCCAAATTTTTAACAAACAATTGCCAAATTTTACAAATATTTGGCTTGTTGATTTATTCTGGAATCCGAACTTTGTGACTATGTGCTGAATATGTATGATCTGCACTTCGTTCAAAACTTAAGGCAATTGCTAAGCACCTATTGGTTCTTCTACAATTGTTATGACACGAATCATCAAGCATGGATCGAGTTTCGGGCCAAGGAATTAGCCTGCAAAGCTTAAGGCGCATTGACCTGTAAGCCTAAGAGGATCCAGTCCAAGGAGTTAAGCCAATTTTGGCTACTGGGTAGAAGGGCTCTGAAGACTTGCTTGGCTGTTAGGAGACCCAAGTACTTTAATGTACGTTAGGAATTCTAGATTGTTGCGGTCCATGTAAGTATCTAGATGTGATATTTTGTAAAAGAAGTAAAGAAAACTCTTGCGCAGGTTATAAATCTATCCTTAACCATTAAATCTGTATCGTGTGGCATGATCCTACCCATCCATTAAAGAGTTGAGGATGCAAGCAAGCCCTTCACATGTAAAACATTTAAGAGTTGTAAGTTATCTTTAGAAGTGTAAGAGAGAAGACTTTCAGTTCAGTTGCAAGTGCTTTCTTCTTAAGCGTCTTAAGTGTCCGTGCTAAGGAGAGCAAGGCTAAAAGCTCGGTTAGGCTTGACCTAGGACGTAAATTTGAAGCATAGCATAAGTATACACAGTTGCAAGGCTAGAAATTGCAGTCTTACAAGTGCTTGGAAATTATTCCCCATTTTAGTTATCTAAGCACACAAGTACAAAGGTTTCGGAAAATGGAGCATATGAACACGGCAGCATTCTCTAGTGTGAAATTACTTAATTGCCTTCTGTATATTTTAAATTAGGTTTTCAATTTCGAAAACAAAAAGGGGATCTGGCTCGAGAGAAACATCAATCAAGGTGTGCTCTGCGTCAATCATGAAGCTTAAGATACCACCACCCGCATGGCAGATGGATGGATCACCTTAATAATTAAACTTCCCATGATATGGCTACCTCCAAGACGAATTCACAAACGAAACAAAAAAAAAAGGATTTTGTGTGGGAGATGCCCACCCATCCTAAGCGGGATAAGCAGGCCTCATCCCTCCAATTGTTTGAATAAGCCATTCCATTCATGGGATCGACCAATACTCTCATCCAACTGGCACCCCTAGTTAGGCTCCCATCCATTAAGTGTGGATGGTATTGTCATAAAACGCTATCTTTGTTGAGTACATCAACACTATAAGAGGATTGGGCCTAGCTTGGGATAGCTGTTGATGAGATTTTTTATATGCCCCGCTCTTGGGAGACGGCGAACCTACTGAACGGAACAGATAAATCAGAAGATGTGGGCAGAAGGGCTAGCATGCCAAAAGAACCCCTCTTATGATATGCAGGGTACATTATGTGCATGCACCATAGATGAAACCATGGAAAAAGGGGAAATCACAATAGTAAAGATCATTACAGATGACATATCAGAATTTATAAGACAGTATCATGAGACAAACAGACGATTGGGCATTGCGCCAACATTTCAGATTACTGACTGATACGACACACTCTTTCAGGTTTATGGGCAAGCTCCTTTTCTCGCTCTGGAAAGCATTCATCCCTGGGAATGAACCTACGGACTTGACCTAATTTAAAGCTAATGGAAGAAGCTTTCCCGATGCCACTCTAGCATGCTTAATCAACCACCGTCTGGTTCTGAGATGGCATTAAACTACTTCAAAACAACTGCTGCATTTCTCAGAGCTAAATACCTTTGAACATTCTCGTTAGGAAGCGCCCTTATATGTTTAAAGACATCAGCATTCGCATAACGAAGGGTTGTCCTGGGGTCCACATATCGTGCCTGCAAGCAACACCATTCATAAGTGAAACAAGGCCCATCATTCAACGCCTTAGCATAAGTTTATTACTTAAGCATGGGGGAGAAATGACCAGAATTGTGCAGAAACGAAAACCTTCGATTGGATATGAAAATAGCTGTAAGCAAATAAACAATTGGCAACAAAGTGAACCGTGACCTTCATTTTCATGTAGGAGATCACATACAAACTATAAATAGCCAACCAGAACATCTTTGGATCGAAAGGCAGGAACAGGTATTTAACTGCAGTTCAGAATGGTCTTGCAATTATTCTGGTGAAGATTCTCCACAAGTATTGCAACTCAGTTTTTCTTCCCTTCCAACTTGGTTTGAAACACCTGATTGTGAACAAGGCTTTTCGTTTCTACAACATCAAGCGAAGGACTAGATAGAATATCAGTTGTTGATTAATCGTTACCATAGGGATAACTTCCCTTTCCACTGCATAGCTCAAAGGCTAACTATCTCAAGAAAGACCTCCATGCAGCACATGCCTTCCCTAAAGGGAACCTCACGCTCAAGCACATGATGCTCCATATCCACGATAAATAGCATTAGATGATCCACACCAAGAAACTGACATCTAAATGCACCTTTTCAGGAAATTAGTAAATATACAGCCTGACGCTTTCAACTCCAACAACAATGAAAGAGTGGCATCTGAGGTTGCAATTCTAGCAGGTTTCTGACCATTGTAACTTGGGTTGATTTAAATATTTCCAGTAACTACAAAATATGCAGATTTCCCTAGACATCAAAAAACCTTCTGTTCTACAGAATTAGTAAAATCAATATCAAATTACCAAAATAATGCCGGTGATACCATGTGTACGTTTTTTCCATAAAGACTAAATAGTTACTGGATAGATGGAATAACAGAAGCAGAAGAACGGAGACTTTTGGCTAGGATGACATTAGAACTCCTCTACTTAAAGAAGTTTTTACCATTATGGTTCTTTACAGTGCCTCCCCTAGTAACAGGAATTAATTGGGTTGCACCTAAACTTATAGCAAGGCTAAATGACCAAATCATGTAATTGAGTAAAGAGCAATACTAGATACTATATTTTCTGCATATATAAGTCACTTGATGGAGGAAACACCTGATATTCATTTGGATGGAACGGGTCAATTTGAGCACTAGGAAAACAAACACCTAGAGGAGAGAAGGGCCTGCAGGAGTTGGCTTGTAGATAATTGGATGAAAAAAAAATTATTTCTATGTAATAATAATTGTCATCTTATTTTCTTTGGTGCAACTGGTCTTAAGTTTCTGTATATGCAAAGCAGATTTATGCGAAGGTAACATTATGTCCAGAAAATGTGAGGTGCTGCAATGCCCCTATCATATCATTGCAAGCGAGATCATCTTTGACTTTTTTCTTCTTATC
Organism: Warburgia ugandensis; assembly: GCA_035236585.1. Classification (NCBI taxonomy): domain Eukaryota; kingdom Viridiplantae; phylum Streptophyta; class Magnoliopsida; order Canellales; family Canellaceae; genus Warburgia; species Warburgia ugandensis. Next base: position 31,384,204 of record CP141136.1, read on the forward strand.
ATCAGGACCTTTTTTTCCTGAAAAGCTGGAGGTATATTGACCATCTTGCTATGAATCATGCTAAACATCATAGTTGAACTAGTGGAAGTAAGGCGAAATTCTTGATTTCATTGCTTATAGTCTCTCTATTTATAGAGGAATAAAATGGTTGCCTATATAGGATAAGATGGATAAAATCAAATTATACAATATAAGGGAGCCTTCGCGCAACAGTAAAAGTTGTCGTCATGTGACCTTGAGGTCATGGGTTCAAGGCGTGGAAACAGCCTCTTGCAAATACAAGGTAAGGCTGTGTACTTTAGGCCCTTGTGGTCCTCGCCCCTTCCCCAAACCCTACATAGGCGGGAGCTTCATGCACCGGGGCTGCCCTTTTAAGTGAGTCAGCTGTTATTTACAGCTGTAATTTAAGGCAATTAATTGTGGATCTTAGAGGGATATAAAGAGATATTATGGATCTATGAGGGATTTCATGAGATACGATATTATCTCAAAAATCCCGAATTAGAAATCCTCCAAATATAATAACTGAAGATATCAGAAGCCGGTACTCATATCTAACAGTATCTTAGCTTTCCAATTCTCCCCCTCAATCATTCCCAACTTATTAATGATAGTCTCATTGGTGCTGCGGTCAACTCCTTAGTGAGGATGTTAGCTAATTGCTTCTTGGTTGGAACATAGGATGTGCAAATTTCTCTAGACTTTATTTTTCCCTTGATGAAATATCGATCCGCTTCAATATATTTGTTGCAATCATGTTGGACAGGATTGTGGGCGATAGAGAGAGCTTCTTTGTTGTCGCAATAGAGCTTCATTGATACATTGACTTTGATCTTCTGATCTTGCAATATAATCTTTATCCATAGTAACTCACAGATACTAACCACCAATGCTCTAAATTCTGCATCTGCACAAGACCTACCGCCACCTATTTCTTGCTTTTCCGAGTGATCAAATTTCCCCTAAGAAATGTGCAACAGCCAGTTGTAGACCTGTGGTCACTAATAGATCCAGTCCGCTTTGAATCTGTATAAGCTTCAAAATCCATATGATCGTGTTTGGAGCACAAGATCCCTTTCCCTAGACAGGACTTTAAGTATCGCAATATCTTGTAAACTGCCTTTATATGTTCTTTTCCTTGACACTGCAAGAATTGACTTACTAAGCCAATGGCAAATGCAATATCTGGCCTAGTGTGGGATAAGTAAATCACTTTCCCCACTAGTCTTTGGTACCTTCCTTTATCTACCATGTTATCATCCTAGCATAGTCCGAGTTTAAGGTTTGTGTTGGATCTGTAAAGTGAATCACAGGAAATACAATAGACAGAAGAAGAAGAAAAAGATGGAATTGAATTCAGTAAAAGGAAGTGATTATAAGCCGTAGAAAATGAGAAATAACAACAAGATCCCTGCTACAGGCCATCCCTGCCTTCCTTGGTCTCTCCTTGACCACCCTCTGCCAGGGCCCTCTTACTCTCTTCTGCATTCCTCCTTCCTCCCCCTTACTGAAGACGTGATTCCCTCAACAAAATTCCTCCACTATCCACTCCTACCCTTACACCTGTCCCCCTGTATATCTCCCTATGATACTGATATCAACTGATTTTATGCTGATGCTAACTGTTTGGATCTCTGGGGACCACACTTCCTGGAATAAGTCATTCCAAAATGTCCATGTTTCTCCTGCTGTCTATCAGTTTGCTTCTACAAGAGTGTTCACTGGTCTGCCTCCCAACTGCCCTATCTCCTTTAACAAATCACATATTTTCATTGAGATATAAATATACCTTTCTTAGACCTTGCTACCTCAATGCCTAAGAAGTATTTTAAGACTCCCAAGTCCTTGTTCTGAAATTTGATAGTCATATTCTCCTTCAATTTAGCAATCTCAACAGAATAATCTCATGTAACTATATTATCATCAACATGCATGATTAGTGTAATTATTTTTCCTTCCGCACTATGTCTAATAAACAATGTATGGTCTCCTTGGCTTTGGCAGTGGCCACTGTTCTGCATAAACTTTACAAATCTCCCAAACCATGCTCTAAGTGACTGTTTCAAGCCATATAAAACTTTCTGCAAATGACACACCTTTTGTAAGTGTATTTTATTTTCAATCCATGAGTTACCTCCATGTATACTTCCTTGGCTAGATCTCCATGTAGGAATGCATTCTTCACATTGAATCGATGAAACTACAATCACGGTTCACTACAAGTGACAATAATATTCGAATGGTGTTAATTTTTGCTACAGGTGTAAACATGTCATATACGCCATTTTGGGAAATTATATAAATGCCTAATTATGAAATTTTGTGGAAATTGGACTCTTAAGAATTTGAAATTTTTTAGAAATAGAATCACTAATTGAAACTTCAATATTTAGAATGTACACGAGAAATAGAGTCCAGTGACACTAAGAACGCTAAAATCAGAGATCGGACGAAAATCTTCTAATTATTTTAATTAAGATATTTTAATAAATTAAATAAGGGGGTAACATGGTAATTTCATGCGTGGGATCCACAAACCGGGTGCTGAAATCTATGAGCTGACAGTCATAATGGAGGGTATGGTGGTGATTACCAGCATTCATACAACATTTAATGAAAAATAAATTAAATTAAATATCATTTATAGGGGGCAGGGACTTTAAATGCGCCTCCCCAACATTTATTTCTCTCGTTTTTCTCCCCCTAGCCTCGATCGACATTCACTGCTGATGCCGACAATGACTTGCAAATGACGACTATGCCTCATGCTCCCCCCTATAGTGACGAAAATCAGTGTTTCCCAGCCAACTTGACAAGGTAGGCCATCCACCCTCCTTCCCTTTTCCAATTTATAGTTTTCTGTTCTCCAACACCGGCAACGGCCAAGGAATGCCGTTTTCCAGTGACAGTATTTGGAGCTTACTGTTATTGCCAAAAACAGTGATGAATTGGTGCCAGATTGATGATCTGGACCATTCACCTTATTCCTCTCATGACCACGATAAAAACCCCTCAAGTTTCATGAAGATCCATTAAGTATTGACGCTAGAAAGTGAAAAAATAGTAAGAGAGGGAAATTGGTGGATGAAAACCTTATAGAACTCAATTTTGTGAAATTCTAAACAAAATGGTATAAAATTTGTGAGATTTCATCAGTGTATGGGCTGTCGGATACGACCGAAATCTGGTCGTCTTCTCCAGCAATGGGAGTTTTTCTGGTGACCTCCGGTGATCAAAGGCATATTGTTTTTGGCAAATTTCACACTGATGGAGGGCCCAGATGGATGATCTGAGCCGTTCGTGTTCCTGGACCCCCCAAAACCTTAGGGAGAAGAAAAATAGTGAAAAATGGCAAAATTTGGACCGTAGATCAAGCCCGGAAAGAACAAACGGCCCAAGGGCGTCGTCCCTGATGGGTGATGCATCCAAGACGCAAGTTTGTGATGAGCGAGCTCAGAGCGACCACGCACGTTCAGACGACGGGTGCGTCGTTCCCAGCTGTGACAGAACATCTGTGTCCTAATAACCAAAATGCACTACCTGCGTCCTGGTGATAGAGACGCATGTGAGCGGATCCCAGGTGCACGCGAGCATCCTTGTGACTCCAAATTTCAAATTAATTTCGACCCAAAATTTATCCAAGCCATTAAAAATATATCTGAAACCTTAATTTGACAATTGTGGAGGCTACAGAGGACCAAATCATGATCCGAGATGTCCGTTGGATTTGTCCCGACGACGCGGACCTAGATTTAACGTCAAAACCTTGAGTTGACCAATTCTAATTAGATCAAATTGCAAAATCATATCCAATAACCTAAATCAGCCCGATCAGGTGATGATCAAGCCTTAGAAATTGAATGAATACATCAATTAGGAGATAATTTAGTGAAATTGATGGACAGATTTCAAGTATCCATCAAGAAAAATGATATTGACCATCGATCTGATCATGAACCTCAGGATTGATGACCAGAGAATGATTTGACCGTCAGATGACATATGATCATGGATACAATTTAGATTGTTAAATAAACATAGAAATTGAACTGATTATGATGAATAATACTAGGATTAGCGATCTAACCATAGGATTAAGCTATAAATGATGATCCAACGGTTGGATAGTCTTCAAACTTAACAAATGGGAGAAATTAGTTCCCTAATGATTAAGGGACACTAAATTGACAAATCATAACTTAGATTGATGATCAAAGCTGACAAATGATGGTCTAGATGTTAGAAAAACCAACATCTAGACATGGATTAGCTTAATTAAGGGTAAATCAAATGATTTGGACCGTTAATTTAGGATTAACTACCAGATCAAAGGAATCATCACATGGATTAACTTACTCCTGGGGATTAAAGAACATCAAGAAAAATAGATGAAGATTAAGATGAATAGTGAAGACAGTTGGAGTAGTAAATGACTTAGTGTGGTATTATGGTCTGATAGGTACGTCAAAGCATGCGAGTTGAAGTAGTTACGGCCTGATCAGGAGTACCGCGCTTTTGAGGTAGGTGATTACATTTAGTATTTCCTTGATTTCATGGATCATGATGTGCTCATTGAGGGTTTCATTTTTAGTAGCAGTTTGATGCATGAACACGTATGCCAATCTTATGTATTCCTGAGACCATCTTCAACATGTGTTGTTGATGCCTATATCATCCTTTTGTTTCACATGATCTATGCCTTGTTTTCGATGCATGATTATTGATGTATTAGAATACCTCATTGACTTGATCCTCTCGAGATTGATTACGTATGGATTTTCAATACTGGATTTTGTGTTTTCGCTGTTTTATGATGGGTGTTTCTGCCCGATGGATGCTATGCTAGGAGAGTTGTAGAATTGGCCACCCGCCCTCTGAATTTACATATTATAGACACTGCCCTAATGATGGGCACTGTGTGAGGTTTGTGGTAATTATGTACACGCCACCCACGCACGTCCGACCGACTCCCATGCCTCGGCAGACACTAGTCTCCTATTTCAGTGTCGACAGCAAGTGGCAGTGGCTTATACCCTAGAGTGATTTCTATTGCAGCATAGCAATCCATGCTCTTATTCTGTATGCTCATGTGGTATAGATATATTAGGTAAAGCCTATGTGGGCGGCCAGATGTGGGTGGGCCTCGTACTGAGCAGGCTACCTTATGTGCGAGCTACATGTGAGGAACCCTGAAATTGGAATGAGTACTCATTGCCGAATATGTGAGCGTAGTGGAACACTCATGGGACACGATATAGTTTGCACACCCTGTTACTCATGACTTGCATCCGTGTTTTGAGATGATCAAACTGACTGTATTGACTCTATCAGATGCATAAGCATGCATTATCCATGTCTTGCATGCCATGATGATTCGTTATTATATCTTTACATTTATGGGCAGATCATGCTTTCAACTGTCACTGCTTTTACTACAGACATTTGATTATTCATGTATCGTTTATTTCTAAATACTTGATAATTTGACTTATTATGTGAATGTTATACGCCATGAGATTTATCATGACTTCGACGCTTTATGCCACACCATTTATATTGTATTTGTTATTAAATGTGATCACCTACACAAGCGATAGCTTGCTGAGGCATTGCTTTGGTTTGCAATGCCTTAGATTTGGAGCATGATAGTATTAAGGGCAAGCAGCTGGAGCAGCAGTAGAGTGAGGACAGCGAGGACCATCTACCATATTCAGAGACAGATTAGATGTATGCTTCCATCTACTTATCATTGACTTCTTTTGAACTATATAAATACACTTATATTATGGTGTCGGAATGAATCTGACTCTTAGTTGTATTATGTGAATGGATTCATGTTTGGAGTTCAATGTGGTGATCGATGGATGGAACCCTGAGATTTCTTTATGTTTGCTACTATTGATATCTCTTATCATGACCAGTCTTTCTTCAGGTTTTTGGCTTTTAATCTGAGTATGCTATATATCATATCGATTTTAATTGTTATTACGGATTGGATGACCCTTGGGATTTTCATTTGTCATTGCTTTGAAATGAATATCGTAATTATATTAAATACATGTTTTCCTCTTCCAGAGATCTTAACTATTTTACTAATTATTATTATTATTATTATTATGAAAAAATGGTTTTAGAAAACCTGAGGTGTCATAAAACATCTCAAAGCAGTCAATATCCTGAGTCTATGTATATCCTTTTGCCACCAATCTCACCTTAAACCTTTCTATGGCCCCACTAGCCTTGTATTTTATCATGAAAAACTACTTGCATCTCACTACGTTTTTTCCTTTTGGAAGATCTACCAATTTCCAAGTCTAATTTTTCTCCAATGCACTCAGCTCTTCTTGGACAGCTTGCCTCCATTTTGAATGCGAAATGGCCTCATGAATGTCCTTTGGGATGACAACATCCGTGAGTTTAAAGGTTAAGGCTTTAAATTTTGGAGCTAGCCTATGGTAGGAGACAAATTGTGATATCGGGTGCCTTGTGCAAGACCTATCTCCTCTACTCAAAAGCCATTGGTATATCAAAATCTGCATTGACCACGAAAACTTGAGAATCAGTTTTTAACTCCAGTTCAGAATGTTCACCTTTAGGAGAATGTCTCAGCAGAAGTAGAGTGGTCTTGTAGGTCTCGAATAGGTGCTTCAGTGGCTAAGTTTTTTTGTAATATGCATGTTTAGGTGGGGATCCAAGAGGCTAAGATGATTTTCTGGATGAGGAATCAGGTTTTGTCTCATGGCAGGGTGCTGATTCTCGGATTTGGGTTGTCTGGTTGTGTATTTCAGAGTCTCGCGACTGCTGGTTGTCTGTCTAGTTGTGTATTTTAAAGCCTAGTAGCTGCTGGTTGGGGAGTTCTTGCCTGTTCTGGTTGGATCAATGAGTTGAAGGTTGGTAGGTGGCATCCCCAATTGTAGAATGTCTAGCTGCGGATACTAGAAATGGTCGACACTCAAAGTCTCCCCCTGACGACCAGCATGAGGAAGGAAAGGAGTGCTCTCATGGAAGGAGACATCCCTAATATAAACTTTCCTATTTGAGGGGAAGAACACTTATAACCCTTGTGAAAAGTTGAATACCCAAGAAATATACTCCCAATAGCCCTACGATCAAGTTTACCTTATGAATAGATAGATCATGCATAAAGGCAACACAACCAAAGATGGAGAGGTAAATCATATGAGAATTTGACGAAAGTTTTGTTTTAGCAGGTCATGTGGAGATTTATAGTGTAACATTCTCTTAGGGAGATTGTTGATCAAATGAGCTGCAGTTAGTACTGCATCTCTCCAAAAATGGTATGGAACATTATGCATAAACAGGAGGCTAGGAAGTGGTTTCTAACAAATGCCTACTTTTCCATTCAGCCAAAACATTTTGGGGTGAAGTATAGGCACAAGACATTTGGTGAGTGATCCATTTGTCTTCGAAAAAACATTTTCAAAATCAATGTAATCTCCCCCTTGATCACATTGTAACATTCGAGTTTTTGTGGAAAATAGACTTTCAATCATATTGACAAAGGTGATAAAAGTTCTAGGTACATCATATTTTTCTTTTGGGTGGTATACCCAAGTGTGTCTTGTCTTTTCATCAATGAATGTCACAAACCATGCATGGCTAAATGTACTTATCACACGACATGCTCCCCAAACATCTACGTGGATAATAGAGAAAGGAATAGATATTTTATTATCACTTGAAGGGTAGGACATACGTTGATGTTTAGCTATTTCGCAAGTGTCACAGCTAAACTCAGAGTTCCTAACTTTTCTAAACAAACTGGGAAACATGCAAAAAAGTACTTGAAATGTTGGGTAGCCGAATCTCTTATGCCACAGCCAGACTTCATCAACTGGATCTACACTGTATCTGTGATATCCGATTGTTTAATTTCCCCTAGGTCTCAATTCTAGTAGGTCATGTCCTCCCAATTCCTTAGCAAGACCAATCCTCTTCATTGAGATTGGATCCTGCAAGAAACATTCATCAGAAGAGAAACACACCAACTCATTAGATTCTTTAGCCAATTTATGGACAGAAATCAAATTAACAGCAAGGTTTGGGACATGCAAGACAGATTTGAGTAACAGTTATCTGATACGCATATCGATCTCATTCTTGCCATAGTTGAGTAGCTGCCATCAGCTATCTCTATCTTCTATTTCCAGCACAGGGATTATAGCTGAAAAAGAACCTAGCATCTCCAGTCATGTGTTCAAAAGCTCTAGAAGAAAAAATCCAAGTTTTTAGATCTTGAAATTAAGGTACAAGCAGAGAAGAATTTACCAGTAGTAATAGCACTACTCTGGGTTTTTCCTCCTTCAGAATCCAAGTTCTTCCACCTATTTTTTTGAAAACACCTGCTGCTCCTTTGTTTATGTGGCTGCTACATGAGCTGAGCCTCCCTTTTTACCTTTGCCTTTCTAGCTATGGATATCTAGCAAGTTGAGATGTCATTTCTTGGCTTATCACAATGGGGGTGCCATAAATCATCCTTGGGATCTTTCCTTTGGCTTTAGGTATTCTTTTTCCGTTCTTTTCTAGCTATCATGGCCATTTTCAGTGCTTCTCTTCCTATCATGGCTTTTCTTCTGCTTTATTCACTCCTCAACAACGAAAAGGCCTTACTCAAAGTGGGAAAGGGGCTTTTTCCTATGACCAAGGAACAGAACACACAAACTCGGGTTTCAAGCCAGCCAAGAATTTATGTGTACGTCCTTTCTCCATCATTCAAGTAACCTAAGCAGGAACTTGGACAACACCAAATTCAAGGCTTTGGCAGTAGTCTAACTCTAATTAGAGCCCTCTTAAGGTGTTGTAATATGAATTCACATCCGAGTCATCTTGTATGGTATCTCGGATTTGGTTTTCTATCTTATACATCTGTCCATCATTTCTCACCTTCAAGTAGGACTCTTTTACTGCTTTTCAAATCTCATTTGCACCTTCCATAAGCAAGTAATTCTTCCCAATGCTTGGTTGCATGGTCGAAATTAGTCAAGACATTACCAACGCATTTTCTTTTTCCTATTTCTCCACAGCTGCAGCATCTCCTTCAGGTCTACTCTTTGAGCGATCAAGATACCAAACTTTCCTTTTCCTCTAGTGGTGAGTTTGACTGATTAAGCCCAACTATGTAGTTATGTGGGCTTAGTTTTTCAAACACCATAGGAAGATTAGTAGAATTGTTGCTGGTGGTCAAGGTGTGGGACACCACATCTGAGGGAATTTTTGCGTTAGCCATCTGGGAATTTTTTTTTAGGGTTTAGGGTGTTGGATTTGTGGGGGTTGCTGCTTAGTAAGGGATAGTTTCTAGGGTTAGGGTGACAGGCGCAGGATAGAAGCTCCAATACCAAGTTGAACTAATAGAAGTAAGGTGAAATTCTCAATTTTGTTGTTTACAGTCTCTTGATTTATAGAGGAATACATGGGTTGACTATACAGGATAAGATCGAATAAAATCAAATTATATAAGGTGAGTCAGCTGTTATCTACAGCTGTGATTTGAGGCAATTAATTGTGGATCTAAGAGGGATTTAAGGAGATATTGTGGATCTGTGAGGGATTTAAGAAACTATGATATTATCTCAATAATCTCAAATTAGAAACTCTACAAATATGATAACTGAAGATGTCATTAAGCTAGTACTAATACCTAACAGTATCTTAGCTTTCCAATTAAGGAGAACTAATATGTATTCTTTTGGGCAATGTTTCAACTCTCTTGCTTCATTGAATTTAAACATCAAGTAGGGCAGTTTTTCTAAGTATTTCATGTTAATATTTTTCTCTAGGTTTTCCTTAAAATTTATGCATCTGTTTATTGCCACTTTCTGAAATTATAGTATCCTCAACTTAAAATCTGTATAATCACCATATCTACACGTTTATGACTGACTAATAGGGATTTATGCTACTATGATAGCAATATTTGCTCAAGGCCTCGTGTAACTACTTAAAGTTCAAACCAAGCTCAAGGTGCTTCTTTGGATTTATAGACTAAAAAGAAATGGAAGATGGATGGTCTCTGAGATTGATGAAGAAGGGGCAATGTATAACCAGGCTGCCTTAGAAAAACATGGGGGAAGTGTTAAGAGTCCATTATTGCATAAATTACCATCATTTAGCATGACCTTTGATATACTTTTAAGATATTATTTAGAAATTTATATGAAAAATATGTCATTTGAAAATTTTATAATCTAACCTTAATTTGGTAACTTTTCAAAGTTAGATGATGATCCAAGGTAAATATGTGTAAAATCGAATATTGTATAATACTAATTAGGTTATTATCTTTGTTTTATAGGTGATAGATCAAGAATCATGCAGTTAGATCAAGCCAATCAACACCCTAGATCTCCAATCAAGCTTAGGTTAAAATGGACGACTAAGATCAATCCAGATTATCTAGATCAAAATCAAAGGACTCCAACTCAATCCTCAAGCATCAAATCCAAACCATGAGCACAAGAGAATAAAGAATTCTAAGGAATTTTATGTTTAACGATGAAAAGTGAAAAAGATGAAGAAGAAATAGTTTCCTAATAGGAAACTAAGTTAAAATTAGGAAATTCAGTTGATTTAGAATTATTTGGAGAAAAGGAACAATAATGGAGGAGGAAATTACTAAAAATTAAATTCAAAAGGACTTCCCATCATCTATAAATACCAAATAGAAGATGAAGTGAAAAAAAAAGGCTTGAAAATTTAGACAAAAATGGAGGTTGAAGAAGATGAACACTGCACGAGCAGGCTAGTGAATAAGGGTACTTTGCACGTTGGTTTCTACTTCGATGCTAGACGAAAATCTCTGAAATTTGGTTCATTAGATAGAAGATATCAAGGAGAAAAAGGCCCAGTTGTTTGATTTTCAATTTTCATTCCAAGTCTTGTAATTTGAACTGATTAAAGTTAGCTCCTCGCTAATGTTCGCATGAACAGTAACAGTGAGTTACTTAACGTTTTGCATCTTCAATTTGCTTTATTCAATGAGTTCTTGAATGATATTCTTATTTGAGTTAAAAAGAGTTTCATATAATTTCTTTAGAAATTTAATGGTTGGATTTGTCTAATTTCATGAAATAATCTTGAAAGGTAATGTTGTGCAGGTTGGTGAACAACTTATATTTGTGATTGAATATCTTAATTTTTGCTATCTTGATTTGAAATCTAACCATACAATTGAATTTGTTGATATCAAATTATTCTGGGAACCAAGTTTCATTGAAAACTTCTATCAGAAAGTAGAAGAAATCAGTAGCCAAAGTTAGTGAAATCTCTGGGGATTCTGACTGTTTCTGGATTGTAAATAGAGACTGGATTAATCCTAGATTATGAACAGGGATAAGATTACTACTTAGCTAGTGTCACACGGGCGTGGCCGTGTATGATTGTCTTAGTTACCTTCTTCTTTTCTAGTAACACTCACTTGTAGACGAAGTAAGAGGTGTTGCTCTGGTATTTTAATTTGAAAAAAAAAATTAAGAAAATCCGTGAATATGATCTTAAACATGGCACATAAGAGAATGTTATGGGTGATCTTAATTTTTTATCAATTAAATTTTATTTAAACTCTAAATTTTTAAGTCGAGTCCCATGGGATCAACCCGTACTTGCATAAGCTGTACTACAACAGTCCGTGCACTTGCGAAAAGCAATCAAATAGGAAGTAAAGGACAAATGATGGAACTATTGCAAGAAGTAGAAGATGTGTAGACTAGAAATTTTGAAGAGGAAGGCAAATGGATCATATGTAAGGATGACTAGGTCTTTGAGGAAGAAGAAGACAATTGACTATGGGATTCTTGCAACTTATGCCTAAAAGAAGTAGATGGAAAGGAAGTAGATAAAAGTGTGACATTTGTTAAAAAGGAATAATGTAAGGAATAGGCATACTATCACAATCCCGTAAATTACAACAAAAGTGAGAATAAACCACAAGGAAAAGGAGAGTATAGTTGGCATGACCTTGTTGTTACAAAGATGCAAAAAAGATGACAAACAAGAAATAGAAACACACAAAGTTACATGGTTCCCTCTGAATTGAGGTACGCCCACAAGCTCACACTAGTTTCACTAGCTCCACGGCCAAAAAATAACCGCCACAAGGTACAAAAGATTTCTCCACCCTTTACCAAATCTTAGGGTAGCACACTGCCACACACACACGACCTGCCCCGAGACCCCAGTTCACAATGCAACATCATTCAATAAAGGAACAACAAGATCAAGCCAATCAGGCTCCACACAACACTTATTATGAAGACAAAATGCACCAGTGAGGTCAGTAATCCTTTGGACAACAAAAGACCAGGATATCATGGTTATGGAACAAGAAAAGATTATCATCAGAAGAGGTTCCAACTCGCACTCTTCAGTCTAAAGACAGAGATAAGGAAGAGGAAAAAGATAATAAGAGAGAATATACAATGAAGACGAAGGTACCTTAGGGCATAAGCCCATCGCAGAGCTTCTTGAACTTGAACTTTATGTTGAACAAACAACTAGAAGGAGAAGAACAAGAGAGGACAAGGAAGTCATTTCTAAGCTGTTTATAGAGTTTCTTATATAATCGAATAGAACATGTCTGTGCAACTTAAACAACTTCTGGTCCTAGTTATGAATGAACTACAACATGCGTTGCATGTGTGACATGAACAAAAGGAAATTACTGCTGCCATAAGATGGTTAGAAATGTATCATCAGACCTTTTAACAGACACCCCCATAAATCAAGGCCTAAGGTTATCTAACAGGGAATAATTATGTATGTGGGCCACAAAAACAAGAGTCAATAAACCAGATGTTTTGAACTTTTGATCGTTGAGTAGGTGGGATCTGCTCATATTTTTCCTTATAAATATGTTCATCTACCATATAACTGCCCTCAATATAAAATCCATGTCTAGAGTCAGTTTCCAAGTCCTATCTGCTGAGACTTCATATACTGGGCTGTGAAATTGTCTTGACATACATTTAAATATGCTATTTTAGAAGTACACCATCAAAGAGTAAAGAAGGGTTTTTTTATCTTGAGCAACAGAGGGTATATTCTCAAGAAAGTCTGAAAGAAGAAATAAGGCATACCTCAAACCCTGTTATATCACAGAATTTCTTAGACGGGTACATTGATGGAGGTGACTCAATATTTACATCTGCAAAGGAAAAATATACTGAGGGGTTAGAAGCTCAAGTTCAAAACAATAAATGTTGTAATTTCGATTCAATCTGAAGTATTACTTATGTGAAGTTTGAAGCTTAAACAGTAAAATAATCTTTTCAGATAAATAATAGACCAACAATACGATTTGGACGTGTGAAAATATGAAAGTGATAATATTGCATCTCTCTACAACGATATTGCTGACACTCAGGTTAGTAGAACCCAATCCCCATAAAGTTCTCCATGCGAACATCAAGCTAGTGAAGAAAAACCTGACAATTACTCATCCACTGAGATCAAACAAGTTTCACATTACATCATTAGCCAAAACTAGTTTTGGAAAACAAAGATATGATTTAGCTGTAAGTCTGTAAGCTATTAAATCTTCTGTATGGAACCAAACAAATGTACAACGCAGGCATTGTTTAGCATTGGTGTGCAACCTGGCTATCGAAGTGACCAGTTAAGTGTAGGAGGCCCAACTGTTTTAGAATGAATTTGCATACAGGCTCTCCAATATACATAGAGAGGAAGAACAAGTACAAATTCAGAAAAAAAAAGGACGTGGTGAATTCTGAACAGCAAGCTTGTCTCAAGGAGTCTAGGTCAAACTACCTGGAGGGGGTATATACTAAATTGTGTGAAATAATTACTTTTAAGTACTGCCCTGGAAAAAGTACACAAAAGAGGCTAGTATTATTTTCTTTTTCATAGTATTTAAGTCTTCTTGCTTGTTTTGTTGGGAGCTTTATCACCAAGAGCACCACTAATTTCTCTTCCACCCCAAAACTTCTCTTTTCATGGCACTGCTAGTGAACCCTAAATGAATTTCATCAATTCAACATACAACTGAATACAACCATATTTTTCAGCATTCAGCATTTCATAAGACATTTCAAGGTTTTCATACAGCCATATGACTACATACAACTAATGTGAAAAGTTGTGAAATTATGTCATATGCTCAACGGAAGAAAGGTAACATATGAGATGTCATTTCTCTATTTACAGTATTACTGCATTCCATGGGTTATGGTCATGAGCAAGCTCTGACAACACATCTCCGTAAGCCCACATTCTTTGCAGACGTTAGCACCCAGGTGGATTCATCCATGATAGGAGATGCAGGCGCCTTATACCAATACACAGCCAATGTTCATAAACCACCTGATAAAAGTCTATTGGAGCGTATTGAGGTGTACAAAACCAAACAAAGACCACCATATCACAGCCAACAGGTAGAAGGCTAAACTTGTTGCTAAAAGAAGCAGCGACAATGGATCATCTTAAAATGAGACATTTAGTTCTGATATGCAAAGAACGACAATCATACTTGTGATTGCTTCTAGCAAATAAGTTTTAAGTAGCTATAGATGTGAAGAATGATCTTGCACATGGTCAAGTGAAAGATGAGGAATATATGGAGAAGCAGAATGCGCATGAGACTATAGATAATCAAATGCCAACCATTGAAGTGGGAGTCATGGCCTTGGTTTGAGCAACTACATGAAGAGAATATCAGAGGAGGAACTCAGACTAGTCAAGGACGCATGAACTTGTAGGTGTGTGAGGGTTGGATAGAGGGGGGTTGTTAACGTAGAGAAAGGTATAACATGCAATGTCTTTCACTTTTTATTGGCAACAAAATATGCAGTAAAAGTCATTTAATTAAACCCACCCGATGCCATTTTCCCATCTGCTCTTTTATCAGCAACTGAAATGCTCTTTTCACGTTAATACTCTTCCACAGGTTGATATTTATGGATCTAGCACCGCTCTTTTCTTCTGAAAGAACCCTTCCTGATGTTGATATTTACATATATACCCCTGATTCTCATTTTCTGAGATACCCGTCTTTTGATGAATTCGAAATGCCTCAAAGTTCTGAATGAAGTACAAGAAAACTGTTGATTTGCCTTCAGTTATACCAATAAAATGGTTAGAAAAGTAAAAGATTAAAAATACTCTTAGTTTTAGGAGCGTGATATGGCCAAATATATATATGCTACCTTCACCCAACTTGATATCACCTATGCGGTAGATCCTGTGCTAGATGAATCTTCCTACAAGTGCCACCTTTAAGCAGTTACAAAAACTTGCATCCATATCAGAGGCTCCATTTTCAGAGGATTCTGTAAGAGGAATGAGGACTCGGATGTGATAGCTGTTCTGTAAGTATATGCACTTTGGGCAGGAAAACTAGACAGTAGACTATATATACAGGATACTGCATTCTGGGCTTTTGATGTGTCAAAGAGCAATTGTGAGATGGGGTGCATAGCCAAGGTTTAAGACTTCAAACATTATTGCGGAGGTGAAATGGATCAAGCATTTCACACAACTGAGCAAGAAACTTGACACTTCAGACACTAATTTCCACAGTATTCGTGAAAATATGGAAAGTGGGACATGGCCCATAGGGTCCTTCAAGAGTAGAAAAAGTTGCACTAATGTTCACTCGAGGGCTTACCTCAGACTCAGAGAGATGCACATCTAATTAGCAAGCCAAATATATTTGATGATGCCCATCAAACCAATGAGTAATGGGAACCTATTAAATGCTTAAACGTAAAATGACAGATTAGTTCAGCTATGGCTTTATCTAGAAGTAGTCACATATATGACCTTGCATGTACTTTTTTTGTGTTCAATAGTGTCCTAATGTAATTAGGACTATCTTTGTTTCCAATGCACATTGAATGCTACATAAGGCATGATAGAGTTGAAAAAGACACACTGAATGCTATGTAAGGCATCATAGAGTTCAAAAGTACATAAATATGAGCGGAAGGTAAAATCATAGATACAATAAAACAAGACAACAGAACGTGAAAGGGTATATTAAGTAGTAGACTTGCCAATGACTGAAGCTACAATAACTTTGCCAAAAATGAAATAACAATGAACCACGAATATTGGAATGGAATAGAAAACTCACAGTTAGGTTCACTTGCAGGATACATCTGATAATTTTCAGCTAGAATGATCTGCTTTAGATGCTTCCAATGCCTGCCTCTTGCATTTCCTTTTGGATACTTCTCTGGCATTTGTATCCTCTTAAATGGAAGAACAGAAGGCAACAAAAGCTCTGCAGCTACAACCTCTGACTCCATCTGAACTGGCACAATAGCATATTGCTGCCAAATCATATATTTAGTATTTAAACATACTAGCAAAAGAATAGCAATTCCAAATGTCCTATGCTTCCATCAGTTACTATAGAAGAACCATTAGGTTATAGTTATCATTTGAATTCACAGAGAAAGTGATAAAGACAAGCTAACTGGCCAAGGACTATGCATAGGAGAACTCCAGATATATTCTATAATCAAGCACAAACAAGTAAGCATACATATTGCAATTATGCAATCCAACCTCACTATAAAAGAAAAAGTTGCAATTTACAACAAAAATGCAAATAACTTGTGACTTTTACTTCTAGTATAGCAAGAAAAACTGCATTAGTTTAATATTGGTCAAGAAACAAAAAGTATTGAACCACCTGGAGGCAGCATTGAACAGCTCAAAAGTAACCATGTCATCACATGCAACCAAAAATGTAAAATGTTAGCAGGCCAATTAGTATCTAATAAGAAGTACCATGACCCAGAAAATAAGAAACAGCAAATATGTTAAGGAACTTCAAAAGTTAACCTGGTCAATCATGAATGTTAAGAATACTTCTAGTATGGTGTATAGTTAAAATATTTTGCAAAAGGCAAAATCCACTTGTTCAGGCCTCTTTTTGCTCGCATGTGCTAAGAAAGGAACGAAGGAGGACATAAAGATGAACAAAGATGAGATGAACAAAGAGAACAAAAGACATGAGCATAAACTTCCAGTTTTTGTTCTAAAGTTGCAGACACAGTGAAAGAAAGGTTTTAACATTTCTGGAAAATGTTAGTCTTTGGTAGAGACAGCTTAAAAGCAGTAATGAGAGCAATATACCTGGAATGTGTATGAAATATCAGACTGGTGACCTATGAATCTATTTTCAAAGTATCAAATACAAACAACAATGCACACCATCACAACCCTAAATATTTCTCCGTCACATCTTCTTTGATAGAGGAAGCCATTACTTTGCTGTAAAAGAAGCCACACTTCTAGCTCTCATTGGATCTCACTATCTGTGCCCCCTTTATTTTCCATATTAAAGACATGCAATCCTGGTTGGGTTACTTCTGTTTCACTCTCTAATATTCTACAAGATACCCGAAAAAGCTAATCAAGGCCTAGGCCTCCCTCTTCTTTTGACAAATGCATGTAACAAGATTTTCTTCAACAAGGCTGTAAATACTAGTGGAGTGCACTGCACTGAGCGCATGTGAGGGATTTTGACATTTGGTTTCTGTCTTGACAAAGTTACATCTTTCAGAAACATATTTATTCTAAATTTTGAGAACAAACAAATATTTCTTATTTTCCAAATGACTGCTTATTTTCCAGTCTATAGTTAAAGCACTTTCTGCAAAACATAAGTTTTTGTTTCACTGTCATCTAATATATAGAGCAAATGAAGTCCATGACACATGAGTTTTTGTTTTGCAGGCATCTAAAATATACAGTGAATCTAATACTGGATACTAAAAAACTAAGTGCCATATTTGAGTAATGCGGGTAGCTAAAGAAGGAGCTTCTTGCAAAAATATGTACAGTTGTGAGCTTCATAAACCAATAAGTCTGCTCTTGATTAATCCTTGATAAAGAAAGTCTTAGATTTTCATAAATACAGAAATTCTTGAAAAAGCAGTGTCAGAAATACAAAGTAAGCACAAGCAATAAGCATTGAATTTAGTTGTCTTGACAGATGTATGAAGCGGTATGTACATGGATATATACATATTTATGGGAATGTTTTTGGTCCAAAAAGCATCTGTTGTTTTTATTTTCCTTGGGAATTCCCCAGGAACCTGCAGAACTTACAAGCAAACATATCAGGTGTCGTATAAATCCAACAGATTGGAGGATATTAGAAGGAGAATTAGTTGCGCTAACCTTGTCTACTCTATTGGCACTACTGCGACTATTTCAGCAGGAGTAACAAGGCCAATCCCCAAGTCATGAGTCCACTCCCCCTTACTAATAGGGTGATTCTTCTTACTCTGTTTGTTTAAAAGGATGATCCATCTGAAGATGAGAGAGGTGATCATGTGAAGATGAGAAAAAAGATTCTTGAAGAAATAGTGAGGTGCCATTAGAAGTGTTGTGGCCCACAGAAGGGAAGCAGTTGGTGTTGGAGGTATCAGAAGAAAGCCTTCTACTATTGGAAATAATGGAGCAAAATTATGAAGACATAATCATGACAGACATAAAAAAGGAACGATGAACCAGTGCGGCTAACTCCCAACTAAAATTTCCCAAAATGTTCGAAGTTAACTCTAATTAGTTAAAACCATCAGAATTCACCATGGAATTTTGGCCATTTTCTTAAGACTACAAGATTTTGGGCCACTTTTGATGTTTCTGATATCAAGTGCTTATAGCTAAACTTGCACAATTGTGACTCTTAGGAAGTTTCAAGGGGTCTTTTCTCTGAGCACATTATTAGTTGAATATGAGATCTGTTTGGAGGCCTGTGGTTGCTAAAAGAAGTCTAGAGATGAAATGTAGGATACTAACCAATCATCTTTAGTTAAGCAAACAGCATGTTTCTCTTGAGGTCCTTCTAAAGGCATGCCAAAATAAACAAAATCTTGACAGAACTGATCAGGTGAGCATTGTGTTGTCAAATTACAAGATTGGTTATTTCGAAGCTTCAATGCCAGCATTTTAGATTGGTTATTCAGCATTTTAATTTACTGAACATTAGTTGTATATAGCTTTTAGTTCAAAATGATGCGTGCAGCTTGCTTATGTTTCCTTATCTTCCATTTGTTCATGGAAACATTTCAGTATTTTTGCTCCCTAGCATATCCATTAATTATGAAGCATGGATTTTGTTTTCTGGACATATAATTTTCATATGTTATCTTACTCTGCAGTACTAACCTGTGAAAGGGAGGAGTACAGTTTGGCTTCCTGGAATCATGCTGGAATTGCAACTCCGGTTAGTATCTAACCTTGATGCCGAACATGGCAATGTTCAACAGATTGGTGGGTGATCTATCTCAAGTTTATCTGTATTTCTGTTCTAACATGCCCAATCTTCATTGAACTATGGAAATAGTATAATTGTGCATGTCAGAATTCTGAAGACATAAGTGCTATTAGAAGTCTGTTGCCCGCAGAATGAATGCCGGAGACTAACCAAGGAAAGCCTTTTCTAAGTAGTCATGACCATAACTTTGGCCTTTCTGTTGAAGCTCAAGGGTTAAAGTGGAGGTTGCGCTCTTTGTGTTTGTTTCGTTATATATAGATTATCAAAATTGACGATCTCTTTTCCCTGTTTACACTCAGTGACTTGTATTTCATCTGATCGGTTACATAGATATTGTCCAAAGTCACACTTTTTTACAATAATAGTCGAATCTAACAGTTGAGTGAATAAATGAATCTCATAGTTAGATTCTTATAAGATGAAAACATTTTCAGATGAGATCAAGGTACTATAGACCCTTGTGGTCTGCAACTTCCCTGGACCTGACATATGCAGGAGCTTTGTGCACCGGGCTGCCCCTTTTTATTATGAAGATATTATTTTAGAATTTGGAGACAAACATGGCTACTTGTTGAAGCAAATATCCAATTTCAGAAACTTCTAACATAAAAGTAGTGCCCTTATTGTCTGCTGTTTGAGGTAGAATCGGCCATTATGACACCCTTCTTGGAATGTGACTAAAATTGATAGAGAGAAGAAATATTTTGAGGTAAATAAGTCATTTACACTTGCTTGTCATAAAAAAGCATATTGAAATTGGCACATTCCTGCTTCTATGCGTTAAAATATAGTATAGAGTGATAGTTCTCTGGTGGTGCATGATAATTTTATGCGTTGAGAAGTGGTTTCTTGGACGGATAACATCATATTCCTTCCCCAACATAGTGTATCAATAAGACTTTTCAGAATCTGCTGGCTAAAACTAGAAGTAAAGATGAATAACTAACGGAAACAGACAAAGAGGTGCTATCCCAGCCTTGGGGTTTGGGAAAAAGAGAGCAGTTATGACCATAACCACAGTGGGTAAGAAACCAAGAGAAGATTTTGGACCAGAGTGGCAGTACAATGGAGGGTTTACTTTGTATAAATCCCTGAGTCAAAGCATTCATGAGGATATGAAAAAAATTGTGGATGGAAAAAAATCAAGACAAGGAAGAAGAAAAGTATGTAGTTCATGTGCAGAGGATCATTTACAAAAAGAGAATCCACCCTCAATGTGGCACATAATCACATTAGATGAGTTATAAGTTCCAATAAAAAAGGGTCATTTTCTAGCAGTTCCAAGTTTGAATGGCTGTTGACTAATACTTGAAAATATGGTGAAGATGTCTGCAGTAATGATTTTGGTGTATGATAAACTGTCAGAATGGTCCATACCAAAGAAAGTGTAAATTGGACTTGGTTTGTAAGCTCATGCTCTACAGATTTTTCATCAACAATCTTAATCTTAAGATATTAACCTAGTCCATGCTTCATGCAACCAAGAACTTCACTAAATGTTTCTTCTTTCTCTGATGTTTTCATGATCTCTTAGCACTACTGCTTCCTACAACAAATATTGTAAAACTTTGTTAATCAAGGGCATTCTGAAAATTTCTCTTATATAGAATTTCATCCCTTTTCCCTTTCACCATCAAGATCTTAGTAGTACCTCTTCAATCTCTTAGGTTTCTCAACTTAAGAATACAGATTAGATGAACAAACTAATATGAAATTTTGCATTATGATAGTAATAATCGGTTAATATATAAGAAATGTGTTTTGACTTCTTAATAAACCTTCAAGATAGTTTATGGATCTAATTCAACAAAACACCTAAGATAATCAACTGAGGCAGAACAGAAGTAACTTGCAATGATTCATCTCTCCTAAACTTGTAAGATAACTGCTAGAACAAGGAAGATATGACTTATTGGTTTGACCCAAGGCATGTGTTGGATGACACTGATCATGCAGCAAGGATTGTCCCAATCATTATCTACTGGGTTTCAGCACATGAGTTTCATAATGACTGCCTCAATGATACAGTAACTTGCAGCCTCTAGCAGTGCACAGTCACCCAAACTACCAACAGTAAGCGAACATCCTGACTATCGTCCTCAAGAAAAGCAACAATAATAAAAGAAAAAGAATTTGAAAAAGGATGAGAGACACTAAAACAGGATTCTCTTGTTGGAAGTTCTGTCATACTAAAAGAGTTGTTCTTCACATAGAAAAAGAAGCTCTCTAAACCATTCAAAAAACAAGACGAAGAAGCTTACAACAGGGAAATAAGAAGTTAAAACCAAACCATGCGACTACTAATGATATCATTAGGAAAGAGCAGAAAGATTGCAAAATATCCTGAACTAGTAAGAAAGCAGTATCCATTATCCATTAAAGCTAAAATTGTAAAACAATATAGTCACGGGAAAAACAGTAAAGACCCACACTTAAGACAGATTTCTCAATGTAAGATCCATCAGTCTTGTATTATATTAATAGGATTACAATGGCAAGAAACCCCAGCTTAAGGGTTAAGAAATACTACATTTTTCAGAAATGCTTAAGAGGCAATGGCCTAAAAGAATAGAAAAGCCAACAAACTTCCAGCGTAGTTGGTCACTGACAACTTGCATCTCCTTGGAATAAGCTTGGTCACAGGTTCCAATCACTGCTTTCTCTACTTGGCCGGGATTAAATTTAGGAGAGTGTGTGAGTGACTTGCTTTGTAATTCCTCACTCATACACCTAAAAAGATAAAGCCTCTCAAATATACATTCTAAATATGCACTCCAATACACCCCCCCAAGTCGAGGATTGGATTGGTTGAACAGTCAACTTGTCTTTCAATGGCTTGATGGCTTGAAGTAAATCAACGACAAGGGTTTTATAAGAATTTTTGCAAGTTGACCCCTCAAGGAAATAAATTTGTCTTTAAGAAAGCTCTTAGATACATAATATCAAACAAAATGGAAATCCACTTCGATGTGCTTTGTGCAATCACGAAAGAGGAGATTTACTATCCAATATGTTGCACCTCTATATAACCTTAGATACGTAATCTCAAACAAAATGGAAATCTACCTCTATAAGCTTTGTGCAAGCACAAAAGAGAAGATTTACTCTTACCAAACGTTTTCACAACAAAGAGTAGGCAAGACTCATCTAGAAATACCCAATTCACACAATGGTGAATCTGGACAAAAGAGCTCAGTTACTGCATTAGCAATCACACGATATTCAGATTCAGGGGACAATATGGTAATTGTAATCTGCTTCCTTGATGACCAAGAGATGAGATTTGATCCAAGATATAGGTTCCTAATTTTCAAAAGCAATTACTTCCTATTAGGCAATTTACTAAGGACAATTGATGTTTCTTTGAAATCATCCTAACTTTCTTTGTTGTGAAGGCTTCTGCATTGAGGAAACCTCTTCTGCACATGATTACTAAAGATGGATTGTACACTCTATGGTCCTCATCTATTTCCAATAATATCCTGCCTTCTTCCTTTTTAGGGGAACGAATCAGTTTGGACAAGTGGCACATTTGCCTGGGGCGCTAAAGTAACGCAGTTCCTATTGCTTCTAAAACTAATTGAGTATTTCCTTTTATATGGGGTGTCAGTGTGGCAAGTATGCCAAGTTACCTCTTACATCTACTATGTCAAAGAGTGTTGCTCCCTTACATTTAATTTCCACTTTGTGGGGGATCTGAGTCTTGTACCTTCCAGTAATGGTCATAAGCTGATTTTACTTCTCTAGGATGATCACTCTAAATATTCTCCATACAAACAAGCACATGCAGTACAAAAGGCTTGGTTTGACTCAACTCACTAGCATGACAAAGAAGTATCTAGAAGAGCTCCACTCCATCATGGATACCTATTGTGCCAGAAAAAAAGTAGCAACTTATACTTCCACAAGACTGTCCTAATCA
Organism: Warburgia ugandensis; assembly: GCA_035236585.1. Lineage (NCBI taxonomy): Eukaryota > Viridiplantae > Streptophyta > Magnoliopsida > Canellales > Canellaceae > Warburgia > Warburgia ugandensis. The sequence continues at coordinate 31,407,393 of CP141136.1, forward strand.
AATGTACCAGTAGATAATTTTATACAATGTCAAAATACTACAACCTTTAAATAAATAGCAATAACTTATACACTTGAGAGATGAATTTCAGGTAAACACAAGTTACAATCCATCCATTGCAGAGAGCTTATCTTGTGCTATTCCATTTAATCTAGTACACTAGTCATGGGGTAGTAAATTCAACCTAGATTTCATCTCATCAACATGGAATGAGATAATCCTTCTGAATCATCAGTTTAAAACTTTATCTCTGTTCAAAGTAAATTGGAGAAAACTATACAAAGAAACCTAGAATAAACCTAAAAGTGTTTCAACCTTAACTATCCATGAAAGACCGATCTTGAAGTTAGAGAGATCGATCTTAAAGGAGAAAGAATTAAGCCAAAGATGAACAACATAAATAATTAGACACCAAGACCTCCTGCAGCAAAAATAGAACAAAAACAAGAGGCATATGTTATGAGCTCATCTTACGTGTGTGGGTGGCTGTGGCGTGTAAGATTACTAGATTGTAAAGTGAGGAGCAGTAATTAGTTGTTGCTATTTTATTGGTTAGTAAGATGTGTATGGAGAAAGTAAGAGTAGTTAGAGTTGTGTATGGCATCTGTTATGAAAGTGGGGAGTCGGAGTATAAATAGGATTGTATGAGATCTTGTAAGGTGGTTGTGGAGGCTGGTTTCTCTCAAAGTAAACCATCCTATCTATCAAACAGTTCCCTGTTTCCTACAAACTCTTCATCCTTTTCGTCATATTCATCCTCATTCTTCTCAAATCAGCCATCATTGGTCCCAAAGAAACAAGAGAAAGGGTCAGGGAAGTGTTTCTCCAGGTGCACATAACAACAGTATGGCAATTTAAGAAGAAAAAAAAGGTAGTAATGGAACTTGGAGATAGAAGTAAAAGAAAACAAATTTATAGCTTTCATTCAACTATAGAGAGACGAGTAATTACAGCGAGATGATTAGGAAAGGATCGATTATGGGTGTAACAGAAACCGGAATATTCATGGGAGCAGAATCAGAACAGGATGGAAGATTTAGTATATTTCAAGAAAAGAAAGGAGAAAAAAAAAGGCAGGGTTTCACCTGAGAGAAGGTGAGACGTAATCGAGCACGAGGAGCTGAGTTGCCTGCTCCTTGTCCAAAAGAGTACGAACACTGAGAGAGCAGCAAGTTTAAGATCGAGTACGAGGAATTGCTAAATGGTTAATTGGAGGCAACAAGGGAGACCACTGAAAGTGACCACTTCTGCTGGGGCCTACCTTTCCTGATCCCACTGTTTTCGGGTTACAAGCCGCATTTTCTATAGAACCAAGGAGATAAAGGTTGGTGATGAAGCACCATAACCTTTACTGGTTTTCACTGCGAGGGCCGCGAATCTTAGGTGATCCAGTAGGCACACTAGTTGGGAGAAGCCCCCATGACGAGAGCTCCGGGTTTCTATAATTTTGGATGGACTTGGCAGGACACCAGACCAAATTAAGTTGGAGGCTTTTCCCCTGTTGGGTATATTGTTTATGAATGTATTTACGTGGGATTTAGAGAGCCTTTTGCTGAAAATTGTGGGGCGACTCAATGATAAGGTAACTTAATATTCTATTTAGGATCATTTTACTTTTATTTCTAGATAAAACTAAGGGGAGCCTGGGTGCAACAGTATGAGTTGTCGTCGTGTAACTTTGAGGTCACGAGTTTAAGGCGTGGAAACAGCCTCTTGCAAAATGCAAAGTAATACTGCATACTATAGACCCTTGTGGTCCGTAGCTTCCTTGGATCCTGCGTAAGTAGGAGCTTCATGCACAGAAACTGCCTTTACTTTGAGATAAACATTGGATCCTAGCATTTTAATATTTAGTAGATCTCATAATATAGGACGCTCACATCTATCAAAATGTAACTTTTAAGAGTTTCTGAAAAGTTGAATTAGGGACTTATGTTAAATGCAATTTTGTCTACTAAGAAGTTATATATGCGAGTAAAACTTGTGATTATAATGGTTATTTGATAATTTTAATTTTAAAGCCTTTCATGAAATCAGATTCTATAAAGTTTTAGGTGGAGTTATATGTGTGTGCGATAGATCTATTGAAACTAATTTTGGACCACAATATTTTGTGGGACCGATGTTTATGTATAATAAGGGCCCACAATCATGGAATATGGTTTTCAAAAGATCTTTATAATCCAATTATTCAGAAATTTTTAAGGCATTAATAAGGAGTTTATTTTGTGCTCAAAGAATGTTATAAATTATGAATAAGTGGTATGATAAAGTATTTTAATATTTGAAAATTATTATAATCTTATGATAAGGCTGGTCATGTAAGAAAGAAAGGTGGATATCAATTAAGTATCTAAGTGTGCCAAAAGTAGTAGAGTATCACAAATACCTCATAAATTCAAAGTATGAAATTGGTGATCTTGGGAGGCACAACGAATGTGATATATTAATACCTTCTAATTTGTAAACTTAGCAAGTTTACAAATGAGACAAATGTGGAGCAGCATTGGAGAAACATTCAAAGACTCCTAAGTTATCTTATGAAACAAAAGGACTTTGGCTTATTAGAAAGTGACTAGGAATCATTACAAAAGGGTACTTACCCTAGGTGGAGCAGAAAAGAAACTTGTTCTCATTTGACTAAAAAGTCAAAAAGTTTATCTATTGGTTACAGTCAAGAGAGGATTCAAGTAGCCCACTATATGTGACCTCAAGACATTGCTATTTATTGGTCACAACAAAAGAAAATCCAAGTGGCCTACTATATGTGAGTTCTAAATATATAAGCCTATGATATTATTATATAAGACTGATGTTTCAGAAGATAAATGAGTGTAATTACACCCAAAGGAATGGAACTAAAACCCTTGAATCTACAGAAACACCAACGATGGAAAGTAAACTTGTTTTTTAATAAATTCAAGCCTTAAGTTCAATGTGGTAAAAATAAGTCACTAATAAATGGTTAGAATCAATATTACAAAGAAAAATAACACTAGTCCTTACCATAAAAGAAGCTTGGCTTTGACCCTTAATGAATTGCATATAAAGGTAATGGGTGTACCATAAGGATTCAACTATACAAGTATAAAAGTTCTCTCAAGATTGCTCAAGAATTGGGGACTAGCACACAACCAGTTATAGTACTAAGAAAAATTTTGAACATCTTACTTAGCAGTTACTATGTGTGTAGTGTCTCCGGTTTATCACATATGGTTATTTGGTTTAAAGGCTTTAAAACCACAAAAAAATCATATGAAACTTTGATGTGCTTAAACTAAGTAGAGGTTTAAAATCAAAAGACACCTTCATTTATGCTTAATAGGTTTATTCTAGCTGACTTAATAATATATATATATATATACACATTTGAGGAATAGAATTTGATTTTTAAATATATTTAATTTATTGGGAGATTATTGGAATTTTATAATGTTAATTAAATAATTTAACTTGAAAAAAGGTTTTACTAAATTTTAATTTTTAGGACTAAGAGTTGTGTCTAAAAATTCAAACGAAAGATTAAAAATTGATCTTTTGTGGTTTGTTTGTGTAAAATATGACTAATTAATAAACAAAAATTATCAAAGAACATGATCTGTCAAACAATCCAAAATTCATTTAAGATTTTCCAAATTACAAAAATTTGTGGTGGTGGTGGTGGTGTGTGTGTGTGTGTGTCTATAAAAAAAATAAAAAAATAAAAAATAATAATAATAATAAAAGGCGGCCTTTACTTTGACTTCTTTACAAAAATAAGCCTACTTTTTCATATTTGTAAAGATGTCTCTAATTTAGGATTATCTGTGAGAAAAGGCTCACCATGTAGTTTTGAATACTAGCTTGGTTTCTTAATATAAAACACTAAAACTACCCTTAAATGTTAAAAACACATTCTAAAAGTTGATATAAGCACCCCTCAAACAATGCTAAAAATTGATGTATACACCCTCCTTAATCAATGCTAAAAATTAATATACATTCTAAACCCAACTAGTGTTGGACCAATAAGTAGGTTGCTAAATTTGCTTCTTGTTTTTTAGTTCAAGGCAAATGGTGAAAAAGTATACCTTCTCTGATTCCTAATGATAATTTTTTAGATCTTAGCCATTGAAAATGGCCTAGATACGCTAAAGATCAAATTTCATACCCATCAGATGCTTTAAGCCTATATTTCTTTGGGTAAAAAAATCTTGACCATCTAATTTTGTTTCAATTTCATGGGCCCCAAACAATTGGTTTGGATCGTCCACATGCACTGATTTCTCTTAGGTCACCTAATTTCTCTATACTAATTATGTTGAATGGCTTAGATCTTAGGAAGACCAAATCATGTAACAATGATTTTTGGAAGATCTATTTTGTTCACCATGTTTGGTGTGCCGAAACTAGGTAAGCTATGAGAAATCAATGCATTTGTATGATCCTAACCAATTGTTTTAGGCCTTTTAAAAATGAAATATAATTAGCTGGGCATGATTTTTTACCCAAAGTAACATTGGCTAAAAACATCTAATAGGCATGAAATTTGATCTTTAGCCTATCTAAGCCATTTTTACCACTATGAATTAGAGAGAGTGGTTCTACTTCTTTGTCATTTCCCTTGGAAAAAAAGAAGCAAACTTAAAAGCCTACTTGTGGGACCACCACTAAAGAATGCGTAGATAAATTTTTACCATTATTTTAGGAGAGTTCATATACCAATTCTAGCATTGTTTCAGAAGGAGCATATAAAAAAGTAGGCCTCATTTTACAAATATCACACATGCACACGCATGCGCGCGCACACACGCACACACGTTGTCTTTAGGTTGCCATAGTGATCCTTTTGTAAATATGTGCTTGGTTTTTTGGTTATTTACATTTTAAAGTTATATTGTAATTTTAAATATTCATGCGGCTGACCCCTAATTGGGATAAGGTCTTGATGATGATGATGATGATGATGATTGTAATTTTAAATATTTTAAATTGAATTCTCTGGCATTTAAAAAAAAATCTCAAAATTATTTTACAACAAATTAAATTGGGCTACATTGGAACTTTTATACAAATTGAGTTTTACCTAAAATGTCCCACAAGTTAGTTAGCAAACAAATTAAGGAGTGAGCATATTTTAAACAAAACATCAATTTAGATGCATTGGTCCTCAAAAGTTCAAGTGGGAGATAAAAGAGTTATTTCAATTTTAGAAAAATTGAATTATACAGCGACCAACCAGCCATATTATGAGTAAGGCTAGGATGTTTTCTTCAAGTGACTTAAAATAAAAAAGGAACTATCCATACTTTATTTCTTTCTTTTCTATCAGTGAGGACTATCAAGGATCGGTGTCACAGACAACTAGCAACAATTTAACTTAGATGAAATTTGAGGTCTATGGAGAAGATTCGAGAAAGAAATCTATCATTCAACTCCTTATTATCCTCCATCTAATAGTAAGGTAGAAGATACCAATAAGACTCATTTCCATGCTAAAGAAGTGCTATATTACATTTCTAGAGTGAAAGGCATAAGGAGGGTCAAATTGATCAGAATGATTGATTGAAGCTTTCTTTGTGGGCATACCTCACCTTGATTAAAAGCCCCACTCCACTCCACTCCCCTCAACTTGACATATTCATTCTATCAAGTAAGCAAGCATAATAGTAAGTATCTCAATGCAACTCAACTCCTTGATGAAGTGAAGCAAGTGAAGAGAGAGAGAGAGAGAGAGAGAGAGAGAGAGAGAGAGAGAGAGAGAGAGAGAGAGAGAGAGAGAGAGAGAGAGAGTTCTCCCTTGGTCTTGCAAACAGAAAAAGAAAAGAACGAGGGAGATCAAGGACAATTTGACTCAATAAAAAACCTTTGGGCAATAGAATTTGTCTACATTTGAGTAAATGCCATGCTCCTAATCGATGTAGTAGTTTTAGGGGTGTTTGGACATAGGATTTTAGGTTACTTCTATCTCTAGGAATGAATTATAGATTGGTTCGCTTGAGAATATTAGACCTTAACATTTTTCCTTGCTATCTTGCTCGATTTACTTGATCTATTGATGTGATCATGCTTACTTACTGTTAGAGATTTGAATTGAAGAATATCATGACCAATTTTTGGGGGAAATCATGCTTATAATCTTCTAATTCATGCCTAAAAGTTTAGTCATAAATCTAAGGCTGGATGAGAGGAATCATGACCAACTAATCATAGGTGTGATTCCATCTTCATTTATTAGAATAATGCATGGACAATTCTGGTCACAATTCTCATCCTAGTACAAATGGATCTCACCATTCTTTTAGGTGATATCTCATCCAATCAATGAGATCCATGACTAGATGTGTTTAGGCATGAATCAATCGTTGATTTTTATTTGGCCTCTAGGATTCATGCCCTCAAGGTTTATAGGCTTGAATCAACTAGCAAAGGCTTAATCAATAACTAAGAGATTGCGTCCAAGGCCTTAGATCAAAACTCGATGAGCATGATCCATTGTAGTTGTTGGAATTAACTTCAATCCATCTTCCAATGTAATTTGATTGGTTGAGATTAAAGTAGTTATAAGATTAGTTTTCAACAACAAAAATCTTAGTTCTATTTACACAATTTGATTAGTATCCATGATACTATTGTTAAATCAGTGAATTGTTGTACAATGGATGTTAGAGAATTTGTAGAAATGCATCTCTATTTAATCTAGAGTTCAACATATTAGCATTTTCAATGTTGGAATTATTTAATGTTGGATTGTATATATATTATATGAGGAATGTATATATCTGAGTGAGAATGAGGGCTAGTGATTGTACTAAATTACATACATTTGATTTTAGCATCTAGAGTATTGAGCATGTAGTTTACAATTTACTATATTCCTGAATAGAAATTTCCTCATAAACAGGTGAACAAACAAGTGCTAAAAAACTATTTAAATGTGACAAAAAAAGGTTTTGAAACCTTTATTATAGAATGAGAAGACATTAAGGATCAGATTGGTGGAGAATATAGATTGTAAAACAACAAATTTATGAAATGAAATAGTTCTTATTAGAAATTAGAAATTTTTTATATTTTACAAAGTGATTAGGAAGGTATTAAGGTAGTGATTGGTGGAAGAAACTACTATAAAATGTGAGATGCAATGAATGTTTATTGCTGAAATTACAATAAAATTTTTCATCATGTTTAGTTTTAGTTGACCTGAATATTGGAACCTATTTAAATTAGTTACTTCTTAATTTTTATAATGATTGTGAATTTTATTTGATGAATGATTGTATTAGAAAATTATTAAAATTCTTGAAGAGGTTTCATTCATGTGATTAGACCAAATGTGTTTGTGTTTATTTGTTATTCTAATTCCACTACATGTAGACATTGGTTTTTTAAAAACTTATTTGAATTTTACAACTACTTAAATCATGATTATTTTTTGGCATAAGAAAAACATTTTTATTGAATGATGTGCAAGTTATAATTAGAAGGATTGTATTTTTATTCTAATACTGTGGTCAGCAAGTGAATGATTTAATTTGCTAGGAATAGCTTTTTGACTTAGTAAATTAAGGATCATGATGATGACATGCAAAAGCTCATTTGGCTATATGAAATTAAGAGTGCGATGATAATGGACTTACTAGGAATGACCATTTGACTTAGTAGATTTTGTCATATGGGGTTAGCTGCTTCACTCAGATTGATGATTACTAACTTTACTGGCAATTCTAAGAACAACTATTTGACTCCAAGAGATACTTCATGAGGGAAGTGCTAATGCCCCATCATATTATGACGTTTATCTCCTTTTGAGCATGCACTCTTATTGTCACATACATACATACATACATACATACATACATACATACATACATACATACATACATACATACATACATACATACATACATACATACATACATACATTATTTAAGAGTGTTTTCATAATTTAATAAAAAATACCAAATACATTTTTATTTTTTTGCTTGATGCTAATACCAAAATACCTTTTTATTTTCTTGCTTGATGCTATGTTAACTTAATCTAACATATATTTTCATCTCTCACTCATTGCAACTTTATTGTATACTCGATGCAGCTTGCAAACTCTATATAGGGTTTCTTTTGAAAGTGATTTTTTATTTTTTTTTCCTTCTTCTAAAGCCCTCACTTTGATCAAGTAAGACTATTTCAAAGTTTTTTCTTATGATTCTTTGCTTGGTAAGCTACATACTCTGCATACTTAGTTATCTTATCTTGTTTGATGTCAGACTTAGTGCCTTTAAGCTTTTTGTTGGGGATTAGCATTTATTAATTATAAGTTCTTTTTCTTTCAATTGAGATTGATAATTTAAAAGGATAAATGATAAAAAGACCTCTAAACTTGTGATTTTTTTCATTTTAATCCCATAATTTTTCATCTCACACTTTTAACTTTTTTTTAAAAACATCTACTGTAGTTAAAATAGTTAAACTATGTTAAATCTTCTCCAACATATCTTGCCTATGTGGTAGTTCACCTGCTTAGTTAGCACTGACAATCCTACATGGCATAGTTAAAATATTTAAAAAATAGTTCTCTTTGTTTCTTTTACTTAACAAGGGGGTGCATATGATCCATACCATTCAAAGGGGCAGGTCCCAATTGTGCTTTTACTAGTAGCAGCAAAATCACTAGTGGGGCCAATTGTTTCTATGATCAAAACCATTTCTCTCACTATGCATTTGGTTTGTCAAGGATTTTGGTGGTAATCTCAATTTTTGTGAGTGGTCCATCCTAGCATGTACTATGCTTATCCACACTAAACACCTTTTGAGTACTAGTACTGAAAAAGTGTGTGGTGTGGATGATACTAGGTTATGTTGTGATGGGCTATGCACAAAATTTGAGATTGTCATCAAAATCCTTCAAAAATCAAATGCTTAGTGAGATCAAAGGTTCGAAACATGGAAACAATATGCCTCATTGGTGATCTTGCATACTACTAGTAAAAGTATAAGTGGGGCCTATCTTTTGAATAGTTTGGATCATGGCACCTCCTTGTTAAGTAAAAGAAGAAAGAGGGCACTTTTTTTTATAAATATTTTAACTGTGACACGTAGGATGGTTAGGACCAACTAAGCAGGCCTATGACCGCATAAGTAGGACTTGTTGGCAAAATTTAACACTATTAGCTATTTTAATAGCATTGGATTTTTTTCAAAAAAAAAAAAAAAAGAGTTGCAAGTTTGGGATGAAACTAATAAGTTGAAACATCTGAGATTAAATGAAGAAAACCACAAGTTCAAGTTTTTTTTATTGTTTAAATTTGATAGTATCATTAGTTGAGTTTAAGCCTTTTGTTGGTAGTGAGGGCCATATACAACTTAAGTTCTAGTTTGACTTGATAGTTTTTTTGGGGGGGCGGGGGGCAAAGAAATTTTATTAACATTGATAAGATATCTACTCATTTTTCTTTGTGACCATGAATAATTTCTCATATTGGCTTGAATCTTCGACTCCCTGATATGCATTCGTAATCTAACTAGATTTGAAGTAAAACATTGAAGACAAAATCCTAAGATTTCTTCAATTAGATCAGCTTCAATAAAGATCCTAGCTGATTGTGATTGTAACAAAGTGTACCCAATTTGAATCCCACCATTCACACTCCTACTGTTTTACATGCCTTAAGCTACTCAAGATGACACGAGATATTCAAACTAGAAAGTTTTTTCCTCTTATAAGTCATTGTACTAATATATAATTTAATTTTGTGATTGAATGTAGGAGTAGATGAGCAAAAAATGAATCAACACACGTCAATTTTTTTATCCAAAAATTATCTAAATTTGAGTGAATCATGATTGTGATATGGTACATTCAATATGTATATAAATTATTTATAGCACTTTCCCAAATGCCTTATAGCACACTGGAGGAAGAAAAGGGATGGAGTTAGGACTCATTTCGACCAGGGGGGATGGGCAGCGCTTTGAAAGTTAAATGCTAAAGATTTTTAAATAGTTGTTTAACATATGAAGTACATAAATGTAGTAAATAAGAAACATTATGCAATATATAAATTAATACATTGAAAAAAGCTAATTTATTATTATAATGTAAACAAAAATGCACTATTCATCTCGTGTAAAAGACCCATGAAATTAAAAATGTCATAGGTTGTGTCAATAAAATCACCTACTATGTAAATGTTAATGGCTCTTTCTCCAAGAAAATTTTCCCTTCTCGAGGCCTACACTAAGGTTGTCCACCTTCACCCTACTTGTATTATACTCTACATGAATGTCTTTTCCTTGGAAAAAAATTTGCTGCAAGGAAAATTAGCCCTATTAAAATCTGTTGGAGATCACCTCCCATCTCCCACCAATACACCAATGATCTCATTGTCTTTTTCAAAGCCAATAATTTCAATTATTATGAATGAGAAGCTCTATTTGATACCTTTGGCAAGTAATCCGACCTCACCATCACCTCAGAAAAATTTGCCGATACATTTTCAAACCAAGTTCTTTGTGACATTCCAAATCATCTTTGCACATCACTTTAAATCACAAAAATCTTTTGAATGACCCTTATCTTGGAATTCTTATCATACTTAAAAGGCCAAAAAAACATGATTTTGATTTTCTCCTAAGATTGATATAAGACTTTCAAGTTGGAAATCTAACCTCCTTTCAAAAGCTAGCCAGCCACTCTTGACAAATCAGTAATCTTTATTATTCCTAATTAGGCTTTGGGTGTTGTGCCATTCCATCATCTATTTACATGAATGCGAGAAAAGACAAAAATAATTCTTACAAAAATTAAATGCCCAATCTAATGTTGCCCATATGATTGCATGGGAGAAAATTTGTTGCTAAAAAAGCTTTTGAGGATTAGGCATCTACTACCTGGTTAAACTTAATACTACCTACAAGATGAAAGCTGGTTGGAATATTGTTCAAGACCATGATTTTTGTTGGTCCCAACTTATCTATGCTAATTATCTTTGAAACTCCTATTTCCTTGATGTCAGCCCAAAAACATCTTGTTTTTTGGTTTGGAAAGAGATTCTTACAACTAGGGCACACTTGATGAAGGGCTCATATGGGTTATCAGTATTGTTCATTCAATCAAACTTTGGAAAAATAATTGGTTGCAATTGGGGCCGCTTATAGATTTGCTTGGTGAACATCCTTATGAGGCAAACAAAAATGACTTGCTTGCTGCCATTATTGATCCAATCTCCCATTAATGGAATCTTATGGATCTCAATATCTTCAAGGCCTTTAAGGACATCATTCGCAAACTTAACATTTTTCCAAACCAAAATGACAAACTTGTTTGAGGCCACTCTCAAAATGGTACTTTTTTTTTTTTTTATCAAGTTCACTTACCACTCCCTTAATAACCCAATGCCTCCAACCCTCAATTGGAAAAAAATATGGACCATAAAGTGTCAACTGTGAGTCAAAAATTTCCTTTGGCAAGCCCCTAACCATTTACTACCAACATTTCTAGACTTAAAGTAGTTATACAGTGATTGTCATTGTTGCTTCTAGTACTAAGAAGCTAAAGATAAGACCCATCTACTTCAAGCATGTCTGTAGTGAATGCAATATGATAGGAAATTGTCTTGTCCTTTGTGTCATCTAGAAAAGTTTGTAAGGTTTGGTACCAAGTGGATCCTTAATTTCTTTTGCCATTGATGTCTTAGTATTGTAAAATGTGTTCATTTTGTTTGTCATTGTTGTTTTATTGTGTCAGAATGGTAATCCATTCTAGATTTATTTTAATGAATTTCAACATTTACAAAAAAAAGGCTTACTTCATCTCCTATAAAAGCTATTTTGGAGTAGAACCAATATAGGATAAGTTATGCACTAAACTTTTCTTCAATTTCCTTCTCAACATACACAATCAAATAATCAATGAGAAATTCATTCTCTAGCCTATTCCTTAATCTTATTTTAGCAATTTTAATGGCAAAAATGTTCGTTCTATGGTAGCAATAGACATAAGAAGTATGAGGATGAGCTTATTAATCTGTCAATAAGCAAGTAGATGATTGATTTTCTAGTTATTACCAATCCTTGACATAATTCTAAAATGATAATTGTTGCAGTTCTGGATGTTGAGGCACATAATGCTCATAGTATTGACGTTGCATTTTTAAATGCATCTTTTCTTGTTCTATGAAATTTTGAGAATAAACTTATTAGCAAGTTTACAAATATCATCAATTTTTAAGGATTTGTAAACATCTTTAGGATCTAATTGCAATTGAAAATTGTATTAGTGAAAATTCCTAAGCGATAATGATATTCAAGACAAATGATCATGTTGGCAGTTGGATCAACTCTTATAGGATCATATAGAGCAGTCATATTTGGATCAACCCTAAGTTGCTTCAAACATCATTATCAAGCTAGATGTAGTACATTAGTGGGAGCCCCGATGTGCATTTCCAACTCCTTCTAAAGATCCAATTTGATTCAGGTCTTTATGAATATCAAGCTCATGAATAGAAATTTAGTGACTTTTAGTTACTATCTTATTTACTAGAAGCTATAATAATATTAGTGATAAAAGATAGACCAATAAAAAATTGATAAACAAGAGTTACCTCTGTAGATGCAGCAACTAATGCCTACTAAAGATGATGGGCAACACAGTGGATGTAATGACCATATGAACAATCAATTTCTTTATTGTTAGGATGCCAAAAGTTTAACCATTCAAATAAAATTCCCATCATTTTTTGAGCATGCACTTTCATCTCATCCTCCAAAAGCACAAGAATAAAATGGTAGGCACCATATAATATCGATTGAGGTTTTAAGACATAATCAATTGGCTCTAATTTATTAACAAATTTTTTCTCAAACACATGTCCAACATGTTAATACTAATTCATAAGATCTTCATATAACCTTAAATTAACATTTTGAGATGATTTTAGATCACTTCCAACATGCCTTAGAAAGCACACCTTTTTCCACCAATTGTCCACCAATTTTGAGATGATTTTAGATCTCTTGCTCATACGTATTCTTGACTTATCGTTTTATTTTTCTTGACAGGCAATGATCAAGTCATGGAGTTTACCATTTTGGAATGCTTTCACTGCATCACAAAATCTCCAGTTATATGAGGTGAAATAAATGATAGACTAGCATTCTCATTTATCTACTCTCACAACTTCCAGTAACGGGAAGTGGGGATATTGCTTATCCTGCTGTCAATATGGACATGTTGCTTGTAGTATTTGGAGGCATGGAGCTGGCTTTTGTAGACTAAACTGACTGTTTACATATTTTATCCCATAAGTCTTAACACTAGATGTTCAGTATCAAAGACTAGAACCAAATGTGTTACAGTGCTACTGCTTATTGGTGTTTTATGTTTGAAATTTTTTTCTTGGTAGATTCTTATTGGATTTACCTTTTCATCTCCTTTCATCTGCTGCGGAACTGTACAAGGGAAGAGTAACAAAATTCTAAAAAGCTTTTTGTTCTGCAAATTTATTCTCGAGATATGTAGCCTGTCATTGGACAGCAACATTTTCAAGTTTGTGTATCTAACAAATCCATCGTAATCCCCTCAATTCCTTCTGGAAATACCATCTGACTTGGACACTGACTGACAGAATTAATGGATTGATTATATCCAAGTTTAATATAATATGGCCAAAGTTATGTACACATGTTTAAGCATGACAACATTCACGGCGCCCATTCTTCAACTTGATTTGTTTTGGAAATACACTTTCTAGAGTTATTTACTTCTGGAGATTTATCAGGTAACACTTTCTATACACTTCCAGAGTAGAATAATTGTCAAATGTCTGGCATATCCATAGAAAGGTGCCTGCTCCAAAGATTTTGACAGGCTACCCAGTTTATAAATTATTGGAATACTAGCTAAGGCAATACAATTTATAAATTGCTGGAACACTAGATATCTTAATGCAGATGTTCCTCTGCATGCATGCCATTCAGCTGGAATTTTTTTTGAGAAAATTGCAAGTTTGAGGCTCAACCAGATAGTGCCACAAGAGGCTACTTGTGAAGAACTGATGATTAAGTCTTGGTAAATTCTGAGTTCTGCAGAACACTGGTGACTGGTGATTAGTCCGGAATATGTGTCAGTAGCTTTCTCATTTAAGCATTGTTAGGTATTAGGTTACCTTCGCTTCTCCTGTGTTTTATGTCTCCTTCTTGCTCTTAAAGTTGTTTGTAGAATTGTAAGGGAACTTTCTTATTTATAATGGATACCCTACTATACTCTAGCATTGCTCCAAGGCTCCCCTCTAATGGATACCTTACTATCAGCCTTTTAATCTTTGTGGCCTGTTAACATACAGGCCTACTGTAGAATTAGTTTCTTTTATATATTCAACTTCCCTGATTTACACTCTTATCCCCTGAAAAGCAATGTGTTGTTGAAGATGTCTGTTTCCTTTTAAGTGAAACCATGAACAGAACATGTAAATCTTAGCATATGGCTGTGAATCATATTAGCTTCTTTGGAGTCCATTTGTCATTAGCACAAACCATGTACCATCCTTTTTTTTCTCACTTATGGCCTTCACTGTTATCTGCACATTGCTGCTTGGGGAATAACAACAGATACTAATGTTTTCAGGTATCACTTAGTCATGGTTCTTATCCTTGGGTCCAATAAAGAGGCTACTTAATTCGAATAATGCAGAAACTGGATGGCCTTAGGAAGTATCTGCTCTCCAGAGGGAGATTGTTTATTCATTTGGGGACCATTACTAAAGAAATGAGCTTAAGATATTGAACCTCCTGACTGGGTACCATCCATGCTCCAAACTTTCCTGCATTTCTGGTTAGAGTCCAAAGGAGAGATGAGTGTGGAATCAACTTGTTTATGGTCTCTGTGCAGTTACATTTTCCTGTTCAACAAATACGGTAGAATCAGATGGCAAGGCTTTGGGATGGCAACCGAAGAAGAGTTATCATCACTGATGTCCTGCACATCCCAGTTGTTGGGAGAGAAGTGAGGTGACTGCTTGCTGAGGTAACACCTGAGCTTTATCTGCATCTTAGGACTTTTTCCTGCCATGTTCTGACTTGTTAGTGATCCTTTCGCTTTTCATAATACATTTAAAGGTCTCAATGATGCTGATTCCCTTTTTTCCTGGACCCTTGTCAACTACCAATCACTGAATCAGAAACTCTAAAATTCAGAGTCACCACCAATACATGGTGTTCCTCCCCGCTACTAAGTTGACTGATAGAAAGCCAGATAATCGGCCACTAAAGTTTCTTTATAATATCTGTTTGAATTGGCCCTTCATTGTAAACAATCTGCAATGATCTTGGAACTAAGTTGTTTTATTGAGAGAAGGCAGATAGCTGTCTTATTTAATGGTTTGGTTTCAAAGCAGCCTTACTGACAGTTGTTGTATCTAATTGTCTTAGTTGATTTTGCTTATCTTTTGTTGGTCAGGAAGCTGCGCTTTCGGTAGGAAACTTAGAGATCATTTGCTAAGATTGGAAATTCTATCTTTTACAATCTGTGTATGAGTTTATGGAGTTTCTCACGAGGAATGATAAATCCAACTAAGCAGTTGCAATTTAACTTTGTCGAGTTCACACTATGCATTCACATCAACCAGCATTTTAACCGTTTTTGTTGAACAGGATGACGTGGGTGCATAGTTTGCACTTAAAGGACAGCTTGGTGCATAAAGCTCCCACGTATGCAGGGTCCAAGGAAGGGGTGGACTACAAAGGCTCTATAGTATGCAGTCTTACCTTTGCATTTTTGCAAGAGGCTGTTTCCTCGCCTTGAACCCATGACCTCCAAGTCACATAGCAACAACTCTACCAGTGCCAAGGGTCCCCCTCGTAGTTTGCACTTAACAAAGGTAAATTGCAAATGCCTCACTTGGATTCTTCATTCCTCGTTTTTCGCATCCAATAGTTCAAAATTTTGTGTGGGGAAATTTTTGTGATGAGTATTATCTCTGACTGTCTATTTACATTTTAATTCTTTGCAGGTTGTCGCAAATCTTCATCTTTGAAACTCGAGAAAATGTGACTGGCGCGAGTGAGCACGTGGATGTGCGAATCCTCTTTAGAATAATGTGGTATGAAAGCAAGTGATCTCCTTCGACCTGTTCTAAGTAGTGGGTCTATTGGTCACCGATTTAAGTTCCAATAGCGAGGGTGTTCTTGTGTTTTCGTCAAGACTTAATTTTTTCTGCTGTTGATAACCCGATGAAAACCCACTCATCCATGTTCATATTCTGTCTCTGGACCTACCTTCATGTGCAGGGTTGCACGTTATTCTGCACATTTGGTCGCAAAAACAAAGAAAGAGAAGAACTGATATGTAATCCCCCAGTCTCATTCGCTAGTGAGTGTCAAATTCGAGCTCCCTTATCATTTTGTTGTACTTATTGGGAAGGTTAGAAGTTGGTATCTAGATGGCGATGCCATTTTCAGCAAGCGTGGCCTGTTCTCATGGACGCAGCCTCTTTTGCATGCATAAATACGAAGACTATGGGATAGCCGCTTCTAAATAATGAATTACAGTAAAATTTTCTCTTACGTTGAATTTGGACTACATCAACAACCAAAGGCGAGGAAGGACAGACGAGAAACGGCAATATCGTTGCGTGAAGTTCAAGTTGAACTTTCACTTAGGTCCCTGGGGTTTACTTGTAATTCAGCCACAAGTAAGTTGGGCTTTGAATGCGGTTAGCAGACGGGAAAAGGTTTTTGCTAGTCGGAGTTTTGGAGATTTTAAACATAGTAAATTTCCAATTCTTTTATCTTGTTAAATTGCAAGCAGACACTGTGATAATGATTTATCTGATTGGGATTGATTGTTCTAGTTTTGTTCTTTCTTTTTAATTTTTTTCTAATGGAGATGTGCTCTTTTATTGATATTGAGATAGGCACAGCCATTCAAAAGATAAGAGTGCCAAAATAGATCCACCATCCAATAACAAACAGAAACCAGAAGGAGAAAAAAACTCGCAGCAATCATCTACACAAAGAAGCAGGCAAATGAACTTGAGTTCCAATAAATCATAGCTTTTACCAAGACATTCACCGAGCAAGCAGAAGCCCTTTAATAGATAGAACTCTTTATCCTTTAGGAATAAACATAAACAAAGAATTGATCATTCTTAATACAAGAGGAAAGGAATTATTGATAAATGTTCCAAGTTCGAACCATTCAAAATATCTTTCACACATGAGCGCCGGGCATGAGAGGGGACATAAATGCCTTTCTTAGTATAGTCGTGTGAGAGGGGCTTTGGACTTTGGAGCTATCCCAACCCATTAGCCCTAATTTACTTGCTTGCTGGGACTTATGAAGCAAACTACTAAGAACCTATAAAATGAAGAGCTACGAAGCAAAGTACTTAGAATCTATTATCTTGATTTGTAGCTCTAGTTGAAATCTATCTAACAAGGGAAAGTGCCACCTTGAACCTCGAATGAAGTATAATGAGTAGAGGTGCCTTGTTATCTGTGACCAAACTATTAGATGGATTTTAGCCTATTAGTATGTTGATTGCAATGTTGGATAAAGTCTTGACCTTGTCTACAATGCTCCAATGTACATGGAGACTCCTTTAATGAAGCCGTCTAAGAAATCCTTCCTGCATGAAGAATCCATGAAGTAACGTTCAATAATAATTGGTGAGAGATTATAATTAGACATAAGGAATGGAATATTATAGTATGGACATTGCAACAAGTTACAATAGGGTGCTTCCCAGTTTTGCATGATGACCACCTTTCTCCCACCTTTGTTGATCGGACTCATTCATTTGGTTTCTCTTACTTTGAAAGTCTAGTATGGCAAACATTAAGATGATTGGATGATTTGAAGAATAGATAACTGTGTGTCCTACTTTTGATTATGAATTGTTCTTTAAATAATGCATTCAATCATTCAAGTGCTATGATCAAAGGTATATTGTTTTTCTGGATCATCCAATCCTCACTTCTTTTGGAGCAATAGTCATCCAAAATCGGAGATATTCATGACAAAGTAGGGCGTAGCACAATAACTCGCAATAGTGTTGGACGAATCTTGATTCTCTTTTTTTGAAGAGAGATTCTTATGAGAACAGCTTGGATCACTGCGTCATTTGGAAATGTGACTCCAGTTGGACCTATAAAGTAAAAAATGATATATCTGATGGTGTTTTTAAGCAGTTCAACAATTGTAGAAATTTAGCGTTTCCAAACCACGCTCAAGTGAACTTCATCTTGACAAAGTACAGCCGAGTGGAATGTTAATTTGGAAAACACTTTTCCCCTTTGGCTGCTAATAATTTGATACATCTTGCAGAAATCTTCAACAAATTGTCTTGGTTGGTGATGCATGCCTATTTGCCATCCATCTAGAAATGTAACGCACTCTTGATTTTCTTTCGCCCCAGAAGCATCTAGCATTTCTTTCTATCCAAATGTTCAAAATAGTGGTCATATAAAATAATTCTCAGAGAATTTTTCTTCACCTATTAAGTGAAATCATGCCCCATTGAAGAAATGGTCATCCATATCAAGAGGACAGCCCACATAACACTGAATCTTTGTAAATTCTGTTCCAAAGAGGGTAACTATCAAACAATGTAGAAACAAATGATCTCGGATCTAAAAATCCTTGAATCATAGATAGCAGATAGAAGTCTCTCTTAACCCTTAGGATGGAACTTATCAAAGGTAAAGGGTTTTTATCAAGCATGAGGAGCACACAAAAGAAGAAATTATTATAAGGCTGAAGTGCTGAGGTTGGAGCTCAAATTGGGTCATGGGGAATCATAATTGGATCAACTGACTTGAGAAAGAAAAGCCCATTGAAACTAGGAGTCTACATAAAAAAGGACTAGTTAATTATGTTCATAAGTTCATGGAGCTGCTTATCATCATGAAGATGGAGACTTTTGTGCAAATGTATGTCTATATAAATGACATATGTGCAGGTGGAGATAAATGTTTTTAAGACAATTATTTCCAAGCCATACCTTGTCCCAAAAATTTTATTTTGTCTCAATGCTGCGTATGAAATCAAAGTGAGTCTCACTTAGCACCACCAGATATCTCATTTAACCACACAAAATGTTTAGTGAATGCAACCACTCAAAGGAGTGTTAACTTGAGTAGAAGGTTAATGGGACACATGGAAAGCATTAAGAGAGACTCACTGAGTTGAGGTTTGGCTAAAGAGCATCGGTCTATCATTTCCCTTAGAAATATCTCTCCAAACAATTGAGTTGGAGGAGCTTTCACCATTGTTCTACCTACAAAAACCAGTGAATACATATTTCTTGCCATGTGTCATTTCTAAAGCAACCTGATAAATGTCAAATTTTGTAAAAAAATCACCCAATAAGTTGCGCATGTATTATAACTTAGTTTTAAATTTGAGTTTTTAGCCAAAGTTTGTAACACATGTATTTCCAACTTGATGACTTTAAAGTTTGATATATTGTAGGTTGAGAATTAATTCTGGATAAATAGGTAATTAATCATATTCTTTCTAGATTTAATTATAGTTTTTCATTTTTTGTAGGTAATGGGAAGTTAATCTAACTGTTGAGATGGATTGAGATAGGAATTAAAGCCATTCATGGGGTTTCCTAATCTAACTAAGAAACCTAAGGAAGCCAAGGACTAAATTCAAGGTATGATCAAGGGTCAAGATCACTTTAAGGAAAGTAAAGGATGGAACTAGAAAAGTCAAAAGTGACTAAAGTGGGCCTATACACAAGCCATGCAAAGTCCACCACCTTTGCATGAGAATTGGAGCCGTACATGAGGTTTCCTAGTTTAACAAGGAAACCTAAGTTAGCCATGCAAGCTATTCAAGCCTTAAAGTCAAGGGACTTAGCCACTCAAACCATCAAACAATGAGCTATCAAAGTGAGCCATCAAGCTATCTTAGCCAATGCCACATGGAATTACACTATTGGATGAAAATTTCAGGAAGATTATCCTATGTACAAATTGTTAAATTTTAACAGGATAATTAGAAGGTAGTTGGATGAAAATCAAACATGGTAAGATATCATGCTAGGTGGATCAATCAAAGAAGAGCCATCCCTCATCTTCTTTCCAACTCTCTCTCTCTCTCTAAGGAAATTGACATGCGAACAAGGGGTGGCACCTCCTTGAAAAGTAGCGCCACCCACCTTACAAAGACTCTTTAAAATTCTATATTTTCTACCTTAAATGACTTTCTACCCACCTTCCTAGCACCCATACGAATTTCTCATCCAAAACCTCATAAAATCTCCACACCCAACTCTTAAACCTCACCTTTCTAGCACTTTCCTTGAGTCTTACTTCTAATCCCCATCTTACGTATTCTACCTTATCCCTATCCTCATCCTTTCTATCTTATCTCTTAGGATTAGAATTCTGGCAACCATATAAAGCTAAAATCCTCAATAAAAATCGACGGCATCCCATGTACCATATATAGAAGGAGCTCCATGCCTCCCTCCTTTAAAATCTAGCTTTTCCTCTCTTGTTCCATCCTTAAGATCTCTTCTTAGAAGTGGTTTTAGTGGAATATTCTCTTCTTTTCCCGTTGTATGTTCCTAGAAAGTATGCAATTAGATCTAGGGAGATACATGGTAACTATGGGTAGGAAGTAGGAACCATTTTGTCAAACAAAAATGTGGGGGGATCGACTAAACATTCCATTAGGAGCCCGGTCTTGACTCTTTTGTGAGGTATTCATTCCTATTTGGATAGTCTATCTTCACCATTGCATTAAATTGAATGCTTTTGCTACCTTTTCCTTTAGGTTCAACAGTCTATTTCTTGTAGGTCTCCACACAAAATTCTTCTTCTAGTTCTTACATTAGCTCTTTCTTACCAGTCAAGTAGTACAACAGCTGTATCTTATCTTATAGAGCAGCCCAACTAGTGGAGGGGTTGCCTTTTGAAGATAGATAGTCACTCTGTTTGCCTTTTTGGCTGTTAGCGGAAAGAGAGTGAAGTCTACCTATAAATCATAATCAAAGACCTCCATCTTGTACTAAGCCCCTTCGGCAACTTAGCTGGTGGAGAGCTTTACCTTCAAGGAGTAAAGATTAGTGTTGTCTTCTTTTCTTTGATTGTTATTGCCTTACTTTCATAGCTTTGTATTCCTTGCCTTCTGCCTTGAATTCCTACTGTTATTTTCTTGTTCCTTCATCAAAGATCTAAGCTATTCTTCTTTGGTAGTGACTGCCAATAGAAGAAGAAACTTAGATCCTTAAGTTTCCTTCTTTGATTCACATGTTTTGCACTTTAGATTCATCTAGTTTTGTGTGCTCTTTTTCCTTGCTTAGTTCAACTTTTCATCCATCTTTTCTCTTAGATTTCTTCCTGGGTTCTTTCGGCATGCTATCCTACTTGAGATTATAAGCATTTGATTTGGAGAAAGTTTTATGCTTTTGAATTGATGAACTTTTCAACTTACACTTATGTATTACACGTCCAATTTCAGATGTAGTTTAGACTTGATTTAATGGAAATCTTTGAGTATTCTTGTTAATAATTGTTTTTGGTATCATACTACTTTAGATCTGAATGGTTATCTTGCATGAAAAACATTGATTCAATTGCTTACTTGTGCTTGATTTGTTGGATGTTCATAAGTACTTGAATGCTAGAATTTCTTGTCCTTAGCTCTGATGCTTAGTTCCAGCCATCTAGACATCCAATTTAATGGAATCATTTGGAGCCCATTTAGTTTATTAGTTGTTTATTTAGTGCACAAATTAGGCTGCATGATTAATTGCATTAGAAGCATCAAATTTGCTCATTTTTGGAGCCTAAAACCATGCACATCATGCATGGATCATGCACATGATTCTTAGGTGATATATATATATATATATATATATATATATCTTAACTTGTTTTGTTGTTTAATTCTGGATTATTAGTAGTTAATTCATGATTGGCATCGTAGTTTAGATTTAGGAAGTTAAATTTAGAAATTTCTAATTTTAGCAAGTTTTAGATTAAGAAAGTTTACATTTAAAGTTGTTTCATTGCTTAATAAATTTATTCTATGTTGCTAGAGCTCCTTATTTTAATGCATGTTAGTTAGTTGAATTTATAATTTTAAGTTTCTATCAGTGGTAATTTATAATTTTGTGCATGTTTACATTCTTAGATAAAATCAAATTAATCTTTCTTGTTTGGCTAAGATAAACAAGTTAAATAAGATTAATCCAAAATACAATTTCATAAGATTCTTTGTGGGATTGACCTCACTTCTGTGAGAATACTATAGATTCGTGCACTTACAAGTTTATTTAAAAGAAAAACAAGTTTTTGGGGCTGTTGCAAGGGAATTGTAAGGGATTTGTGTGTGAATCTTGCTTGAATTGTTTATCTCTAGTACAGGTTTAGAATAGCATTGGATTGGTATTTTTTGCATTAGCTTTGCATATTTTGCTTATTCCTCACAAATTGATATATCTTGTTTGTTTTTGTGCGAGGGGAATATGGCAAAAGAAGCAGCGACGATCCTATATTTTGCAATTCATTATTCAATTTTGAATGGGTTGTAATAATATAGGGCAAGTATGGGGCATGGTGGCCCACACTTGATCTTCATTGAAAATCCCACTGTAAATATCACTCACTTTCTTTTTAAACTTCTAGTTTGAGTGTATTTAGTATAATTTGCATCTTTGATGGTAGTGTCACTCATATAAAATATTATCATTCATGATAATTGTTGCATTTTATTTAGGGCTATTGCATTTGTAAGCACCTACTTAACAAAGGTTAGCCTCAACTCGGTTATAACCAAGCATATGCTACTTGGTCATAGTGTCTTGTTTGTTGAGGTGTTCAACCCTTTGTTAAGTAGCATATAGGTAGGAACTAGGTTGCTTTTGTTTTGCATTGCACGTTTAACACTTTCTGGTGAAATAGATTATAATGCTAGTAAAGGCCCCACAGGAGCCTTAATAAGATAAGGGTTGGATTTCATCACTAGACCCTTGCCCAACCTAGGAAATCAATCAAATTTCTTGTATGCCACGATCCCAACCCTTGAATTATTAATTTAAAATCAAGTAGCAAGAGACTTAGGGTATTGAGGTCATAGTAACCTTTTAGAAGAAGGTGATCTACTATTACTCTAGTGGCTTCTGAGCATCATAGTTATAACAGGCATCTTAAAATCCAAGTGGTTTTTGCATGCCTTTCATTGATGTCGATTGAGTTGTAAATGCCTCTTGACAATAGAATGCATTAACCATTTTATGATATAACCTAACTAGTAAGTAGTAGTCAAGTCTATAGAGATTTAGGTCTAAGAAGCTACCACCCTATACAATAATAAAAGATAATCAAAATAGCTCAATTAGCAATTTATCAGGATTGGTTGTGCATCACATAGAGTTAGAGTCAACATATAGTTTTTTCACATCATATAGATGCATCCAATTAATGACATATAATGAATTGGAAAGTTAGTTATAGACGATTTTAACAAAGCACATACCTCTTAATGGTAATGATGATCTTTTCCAAAGTAGTGAACTTACTATGAAGTCAATTAAAAATGGGGAGCTGTATGCTCGTTGTTGCCCTACTAATTGATGAAGGAAGCGTCTAAGATAAGTAGTCAATTTTAGATCCTAAATCAATAGCTAATTTAGCAAGCACTTTTCTTTGAGCTTTTAGTTCAAAAACCTTTAAGTTAGAGATGTTTACTTGTCATATGATTACTAACTCAGACTTGTAAGGATAACTTGGATATTTTTGCCATGAGTTTTTACATTGGCCATGAGAAGAAGAGTGGCATCTGCTTATTATAGGTGCAAGATGTTAAGATATGAGTTAGGGATAAGAATCCACCATAGAGTTATGATTGAATGGTTTTTTACATAACTTTGTTAAGAATTTTAGCACGTAGGAGAAAAAGACATGGTGACATTGGGTCACCTAGCCAAATCCCAAGAGAGCTACAAAAATCATTTTGGAGATTCATTGATAAGAATGGAGAATCATGCAAAAGGTAAGCACTGTCAAACTAAATTCCTCCTTTAAATAAAAATTATTTTGACCATAGCTACATTGATCAAATCTTATTATTTGATCAAAGGCTTTCTCCATTTTGAGCTTGCACATCAATTATTTCACTACGTTCAAAGGCCATAACTAAGTTTTAGGTAGCCACTTTTTGCTAGAGCCTAACTTTACATGATCCGACTCATTCATTTGATTGCTCCCACTTTGGATGTCTAATATCTAAAAATTATGTCTTGTTCATCTTATTGGGATGGTATTGTAATAACCCTAATTTTTCAATTTGCATTTTATCAAAATTAATTAAAAAATCATTTGAAATGGAATTTAAAAATTAGGGTTATTACAAGTATTTAGGTTGTTGTATATCAAAGTTCCTTAGTTGTCCTTTTTACAATTTTTTAGATGCTAGGATAAGCAAATCAACATGCTTTTTGACTCCTAGATAGCCAAAGATAGGGCAATAAGATGAACTAGATAGATCATGTGGGCTTTAGAAAAAGTTGTCAATTGAACGTGCCTTATATTATGGTCATTTTAGTAATACCTTAACTTATCAATAAATTTTAGAGGAAATTTGCACTATCAAACTTTTGTTGCCTACTAGCAAGCCAAGTACTTATATTTGTTTTAGAAACTTTTGGTCAAAGCTTCTTTTGCAATGGGTTTCATTGAAGCCCATAGTGACCATTTACTATTACTTCAAGTTAATATAGTTGCATATATTCATTTTTCATTAAAAGTAATCTAAAACTTCAAAATCTACAAGTATTCTGGGAACTTTTCTAAGGAACTTGCTTGTTACAATTGATTGTTCATTATCTAAGCCGATCCATGTAGTGGATATGGATTGTAAAATCTTGTCGTAGATCATATTTGCATTGAAGTTTTAAAGTCCTTTTCAATTTACATATATATATATATATATATATATATATATATATATATATATATATTTTCTGAGAGTTACAAACACATGCACCCATGCACAATCTAAAACCCTCAACACCAAGTCTGCAAATTATCTAATTCAGTAATTAAATTTTGATGAGACTAATATGTCCTTGTAAATTTTGTTCAACTTTGTTACTATTTAGGGGCACAATAATCAATTTGTTTATCAAACATTTATAAAAAACCTAAAAAGAAATGAGCACTGTGATTTACCCTAGTTTGCTTTCCCTTTCTCAAACAACCTAAGTGTATCTTCCAATATATGTCACTCGCTTCTAGTCACTCTTGGAACTCTAAAATGTGGATAATAAAGAAATCCATTTTAGAAAATTCTACTCTTTCAAGGCTTATTCAAAGCTTTCAGATAATGCTTGCCTATGTATTAGACAAAGGATTACTCATTTGACCAAGAAACAATGTAGATGCTACTGTTATTGGTCTTTTTCCTATGCCAAGTAGGTTTGTCTAGCTCTATCGTCAATCAAGTCAAATCATTAATTTTTCTTATTGTGACATGAGTTTGACAATATAATTTTCCTCACAGCTTGGATGCCCTTTTGCATTTGACATTTGACAAATAAAATGTTGGTTATAACATCTTAGTTGTGATGTGTGATTTTATTTTATTTTTCAATGGTAGACACACTTGTGCATAGCCTTAAACCCTGATCACTAAACTAAGGGACTCCTTTTTACACCCTTGCACTCAGAAGGCTTTGGTTTTGTGATGCGTGATTTTATGGAGGCCTATAGATGAATGTGCATAATTAATTAATATGTTTGTAATGACGTGTCTATTATCTAGGGTACTTAATTGTGACAATCATGGATTTATGGGTTTTTTTACTAGTAGTTTTTACTTTTCTATGATGATGATGCAAAGGCTTGGTTAATAAATCTTTTAGAGATGACACATGTTTGTTGCTATTTTGGACGAGAGGTGCCTTGATTTAAGGGATCTTTCTATTAAAAGGAAAGAGTAGGTGAAAATAATCACATACTATGATTAATGAGAGAGTTGTGCTAATGTGGCAAACTCCTATGGGAGATATTCCAAAGATTGTGGTTTCTTAGCATCACTACTTCCACAATTAGTAGTTTGATTTTAATTAATAGTTTTCAATTATGAGCTATATTTGTTTTGTTTAATGGTTTGCAGATGTTTTTCCAAAGGTCCTTAACTGAAGCAATAATAACTAATTGATTAGTAAGTAACATCTAATGCTTAAAAAGACAAGATTCTTCAAAAGTTAGAAAGCTTAAAATTTTAAGATTTTAAGAAATACTTGCCAACACATTTGTTGAATAGGGCTAACTATTCATTATCTAAACTACACCCAATGGATTGGATTTTGGAAGAGACTACAAAAATATGAAGTAGTATAAAAATCTGAATTAGAATTGATAAATTTATTAGACTGGATATGGATTGAGGTATGTATGTACACACGCATATATACCAATTGCTCAAAGTACAGACATAAATTAATTAGTTTATGTATTTATGGATGCATGCACTACGTATCTATGTACACAAGTATGTATTTTGTATATACAAGAATTCCAAAAATATTTATAAACAATAGAAGCAGAACAGACTTACCTAAAATCCATATCACGAAAGGACTTGTGCACTCTTGGCTCATCCAAAAGGACGTGTAAACTTGGCCAGTAAAAAATTCTAAGATGCCCATCCCATAGATAAATAGAGAACTTTGTTAAAGGAGGATACAAAACCTGCCAATATTATTTATGAACCGAAGAACTACTATTAGTTCAATATTTTTTTAGCTTCATGGAAGTATGAAAATTGCCTTTCAACTGAAAATGCACAATAAGCTATGATAATAGAAGCAATACTTAGTTGAAGAAATTGTGCAGATGAAAAGGAGGAAGAAGGATTAATCCAAAAATATTTTTAAGTAATAGAAGAAATTTTCTGGTTCATGAAGATCTTCATACCTTCTGTAAGTTATAGGTTCTATTCATGATAATATATGCCACAAGTATCTCCATTAATTTGATATTAAATGCAATGCAGATATGCTCCTATTTAACATGAGATTATAGTTGTGACAATGGTAACAATGTTTGGACTTGGATTGAATTGCCCAGCATGAAAGGTTCCACTATAAATATAAATCGCAGGATGTGACCTTACCTCGCCACCTGTGGCAAATCTAGAACCATCAGCACTAAATGCGAGACATTTCTGAAGACCAAAACCCTGAAGTAGACTAGGTGGCTTCCCTATCAACTTTAGATTTGTCTCCCGAACATGCAACTCAAACAATCTGCAAGCTTAAGAAATTAGATAATTCATCCATTCCTTTTATGGATCAAGACCAGAAGAGTTACAATATGATGAAATGCAAATACCTAACCTTTTCAACAGTTGTTACAGGAGAGAACTGGATACATTCAATTTAATTGTTTCTACATCTTCCAATGAAAAAAAAGGGATGGATTTCCAGGATTAAAAATGTTGTAAAGAAGGATAAATTATTGCCAGTAAACTTGTATTTCATTAGCAATGCACCAAGATCTCTAAAGGGTTCAGTGGCAACTGAGCAACTTTGACTTGTAACTGTTTTGAGATGTTACTGTTTGCAAGAAACAAATATAAGGCACTCAAGAAAGTAAAGCCAAGCTACTAACAGAAACAAATGCAGGAGACCTAACCAAGAAATCCTGGTCAAACATTTTATGACAACCAAAAAGATGATTAAAACATCATATTACATGAACTAAATCTTTTACTCGGTACGGTATCCTGTTTTTTAACTGGGTCATGTAGAAAATGGTATTTTATAGATCCTAGCAACTACAAAAATATACATCTTGGTAAAAGCAGAGGTATTGGATTAGATGAATAGACACACAACTCTCCTCTCCAGGTACATACCTGGATGGTCTTAGATATCAAAGAATTTAAGTAGAAGGGAAAAAAAGAAAGTTGAAAACTTAAAGAGTGAAGCACAACATTGTAATGCTGGTGGGCACTGAAAGGATGCTTCACTTGGAAGAACTTTTAACAAGTAAACAACCAATTTGTTTTAAATATTGCAAGGCAACCAGCCACTTAGCATATCCCTTTGAAAGGTGAGGTGGTTTATTAGAGATACAAAGGGGCCCGAGAGCAGGATAGGCTGGACCACAAAGAAATCATCCAGAAAAACAAGGTACACTCGAATAGAATTGGGGGCAACCAAGAGGATGAAAATCAACAATGAGAAAAAAAGAGGACTTCCAGTAGCAAGTGAGACCAAAGGGAGAGAAACAGTAGACACAAAGGAAAAAGGCACCACTGTAGCACGTGAGAAAAGCTCCAAGGATCTGACCAATTCCGTGGCAATCCTTGATGAAAAGTCTGAGCTATCATTCACTCTCCACTAAATCTCTAGCAAGTTTGTAAGTGGTGGCATTTGCCAATGTCAGTATTGGAGAAGATAATCTCTCTTCACTTCACTGCATTGCAGGCTTCATAAACTGTATTTAATCTCCATGGAACATAAGAAAGGCTGGATAACCTACATATTCCCTTATCACTCTCAATGATAAATGGGGAGATCTGAAATTGATTAATGTGTGTAGAACATCCACTTCAACAGCTGTGACTACGAGTTCATTGGCAATCTTTAGTGACTATGAGTTCATTGGAAATTTTTAGTGCCTACAGGACCAGCAACTTCCATTTAGGGTTCATTTTAACTTTGACAAAATGCACAGACCAAGAAAGAATTAGTGATTTTCTTATGAATTCTAAAAAATGAAACTTGAAGGCAGGATTTACTTCAGCTCAAGATCAAGATATATTCTTGACTTCGAGAATCAAGGTGAAAGAGAAATTTAACTCTACCCATAAACTTTCTTCCCTCATATTCAGTGCATACAGTCCATAAAACCTGCCATAACACTACAGTTCCAGAGAACCATAGCTTTATAAGAAGAGATCTCAGTCTCCATTGGGTGAGAAACTGATCCAAAGAGTTGGGGAGTACCCAAGGAATTGTGCAAATGGATGCCATGTTACAGCTGCTTGATTGCTGTGACAGCATATCTGCAAGACTTTCAATAGGAAGACCATTGCATGAAACAAGAACATGAATATCTTGTAATAATGATCCATACTTGCAGTGGTAGTTCATGAATAGTAACCAAACTAAGACCTTTGTGTCTAATGATCCATGAAGATGGATATCTTGGACAGAGCAATTGAAATAACAGAATGCCATTTCTTTGAAGAAAGTTTGGGTTAACCTCTATTGCAATAAGAACAGGAAGAGACGAATTCACCATCAGGTTCAACAATCAATCCACCACCTCACCGAGGTTAGGATTTGCTGACGCTGCACCAGAACTTGCTTTACCTGATTTTGGGCAACAAAACTTTTCCATCTTCGAAATGATTGGAGCAACATATAATCCCTAAATTTCGAGCCTATTTTCAACAAGGTTATGATAGATTGATAACTTTCTAGTGTTTGATTTGGATCTCTGGAGATCTCAGAAAGAGATATGTTGCATCTGGAATCCTGGATGTTCCAAGATTTCACTAGAATGAGGTCAAACCATATGTAATGATCACAGGTTATGCTGAGGTTGCTCAACTTAGATTGAATCTTTTGGCCGCACCAAAAAAATAATTGATTCTTCAAGTTCTTCAAGAAAGTTATGCAGAAAATTTGGGCTTCAACAATAAGATGGAATGACTGAACTTAAGACAAGAATTATAGGCATGGCATGGCCAGAACCTCATAATTGGATAATTGCACCATTATTAACCCTTAACAGAGGGTAATGTGCAGTACTTCTATTATTGACAGCATTAATTTCCATCCATATCAATGTCAGTACAGGTCACGTTGGATATCTTCAATTATCTTCTTGGAGAACACAGAACGAACCAGAGGCATGGCAGTCACACACAAAAAGTATGCTATCCATCTTCTTGATAGGTTCAAATGATACACACTTGATGAATAACTACTCTAACAAGAATAGAAAAGGTTACTGAAGGAAACAAAGGCATTGATCCACTTTTTTGAGGCATAATGGTGGTAGCATTATGGTATCTTCCAAACTCTTACAACATATACAGTGAATCAGTTCATGCATGAACCAAGGGAAGAGCATCTGCAGGAGGTACAAGCTTGAGATATGTAGATAACACCTCACAGTTTTCCATTTGAAACTCATTGAGATAAGGCAGATACAATTGAAAGGGAAACCTCAGATGTAAATTGGGCCAGGGGTTCTGATATTGGAAGATCAGTAACAGGTATCAATAGACAGAATTTTCACTTTCTCACACAAACTGTCTCCTCTCCTCTTCCTTATTCGTACTTCGCAGAAAGTCAAATTTTACAACCTCTATTAAAGCAGCCAACACAGCAAACAAAATTGGTCCACAATTTTGACTACAATCACAATGAATTTGCCTCGATCTTACTTCATCACCCATGATCACCCTCAGAGCAAACTATTAGTGAAGAAACAAAAATCAATATGAAGACATTTTCTTATGATTGTTCTACTACATCAGTGGTATTTTTGTCATCGTCCTTCTTCTGATTGCTACTCTCGCCATGATCTTTCTTTTGGTTTCATCAATATCTCATTATGTGACCGAACTGGCCATAGTTGTGGCATCTGATTTTGTTTCTAGACTTTGATCTGTATGATCTGGACTTGTCGCTACCTTTAGACTTGTCACAATTATTGAAACTCCTATTCTTACTCCTTCCTCTATCCTCCATGACTAGAGCTTGCCTGTGATTTTCTAACTTTCATTCTCATATTCAACAAAAGTGCAGAAGTCACATTGTTCAACATGATTGTATCTCGTCCATGTAATATTGTCATCGTCAAATTATCATAGGAAGGTGGTAAGGAGTTTAGTAATAGCATAGCTTTATCTTCCTCTTCAACTTTAACACCGAGGTTTCCTAGTTGTGCAATCAAACCATTAAAAACATTCAAATGTGATAAGAAATTTGTACCTCGCTCATTTGGAGTGCATACAATTGCTTTTTTAGGTACAATTTATTCGTCATGGTTTTTAACATGTATAGTCCTTTTAATCTAGTCCATATTTGGTTAGCGCTTTCTACATCATTTACAATGTTGAGGACTTCATTTGATAAGTGCAGTCTGATTGCACTTGTAGCTCTCTCGTCTTAGCTGCCCAATCATCGTCTGACATGGATTCCAGTTTCTTTTCTTTGTTGTTTAGTGCCTTGTGTACGCCTTGCTGGATGAGCACATCCTTCATCTGCCTTTGCCATGTAGAGAAATTATCATCACTGATAAATTTCTCCACATTATATTTTACCATCGTAATTTCTGAAGTTATCATGAATAGTAGTAACTCAGTATTATTCTTGCAACAGTAATTCTGCACAGCAAGGTACTATTCCTACAATAGTAATTCTATACAGTAATGTGTGAATAGTACTATTACCCAAGCTCTAAGACTGCGTAAATAACAAGACTCAGAAAATTTACCCCCACAACAAAAAAACTGCAGTAAAGTTTTACTTTCTTTCAGTTGACACTGCTGATATAACTCATCATATTTGACAAACAACACAGACTTTTGAAAAAGGAAAGAAAAGTGACATTGTCTCTTTCTACCTTTTTCAATTTCGATGGGATGGACCCATTAAAGCATACATCATAAAAAAGGGAAAAGAAAAAATGAAATTATATGCACATGCCATTCATTACTTTTTGGCAATAAAGTAAAATCTGTTTTGATTAGTCTCTACGACATGCTTGCCAATAAAAAAGATAAAAATGGATATCAATAAATGACTCAATCTTACTACCTCTAAATTGCCCACTAAAATCCCAATGAAAACCACCTTCAATTCTGCTTATCCTCTTAAAGCTTTTAGCTGCTGACACTCACTGTCCCATGGAAATTTGGAATAAAAAATCACCACGGATACTCCAGCATCCACAAATATTTCCAAAATCTAATACCAATTTTGTTGGCTCACACTAAATGAAGAAACAATTTGACTAAAACATGTTAAATGATAGCAAAATGTGCATGCCTAGAGGCATAGGCCTTGTCATAGTTCTTTGGATTGGAAGGAGCAGGTGTTCTTTAGCACGGTGATGCAAGAAGGACCTCTCTTGTGGTACTTAGTAGCTCGCTGCTTCGAGGTGCTCATTTGTGTGTACTTGATCATTTGAAAACAATTCAAAAAAAGAAGAAGAAAAAACTCTCCACTATTAAGATAGTCATATGTTGAAAGCTGTCTAACGCAGTTGGTTTGGTTGTTAGGAGACAAGAAAAGTATCTTTCCCATTACTCTTGCTAGGACAGGTTAATCATTTAGTTGTGACATCTGAGTGTCTCTACTTCAAATAACTGATTTCAGATCAAGGAAGAAAATGCTAAATCACGAAGATTTGGATGTCTTATAAGCACATAATATGGATGTCCTATATCACCATTCAATGGACATCTTAGATCAATATTCAATGGACGTCCTAGATTAGCATTTAGTGGACGTCTTAGATCAACATGAACAGGACATCTTAAATCCTTACAATTTGAATGGATTAGATCAGCCAAAAGTGGACGTCCTATGGCACTTACCCTTTTCCCCTTGGTCAAAACGTATTTTTGAAGTTTTCTCCTAGTCAAAATTTGTTGGCTGATCAAGCTCTTATACGAATCAAAATTAAGAACTTTTTTTATATGGAAAATCAGGAAACTGAGAAAATTGTATTAAAAAAATAAGGGCAACCTAGTGCACGAGGCTCCTAAGAGACCTGAGGAAAGGCAGAATCACAAAGCGTCTATAGTACATAGCCTTACCTTGCATTTTTGCAAGAGGCTATTTTTATGCCTCGAACCTGTGATTTCCAGGTCACATGATGACAACTCAATCATTACAACAAGGTTGCCTTTTGAGTTCCAAAAATTACCTAAGGTGTAGAAATTCCTATTTAGGAAACAACCAAGTTTAGAAAATAATTATTCGTAAATTACATACGTCTTAGAAGCTATTGTTTTAGGAATTTGCTTTCACTCTTTGTTTCAGTCTTGGAAATTGGGAGGCTGTTTTCAATCTATTTAAACCCTCTTATAAATTGATAAAGGAAATTTGTAAATGTTTTTTTACCTGAGAAGTTTGAGAGTTCTCAACTTTCTTGAGTCTTTTGTAGATCTTGGATAGATTTTAAAGCTTTGTTGTGATTCTCCTATATCCTTAAGTGGGAGCTAGTCCGATGTTTTGGCCCCATCTTCCTGTGGTCCTCATTGTCCTATAGCCTCGGAGTGCTGAGCTATTTAATCCATCCTATATCATTTTATTTTATTATATTACCTTAGGGGTGGCAAAATATGACACAACTTGAACCCAACACGAATGTAGCGGGTTAGGGTCTAGTCTTATTGTGTTTGTGTCATTTTTGGGTCAACTTAAAAAGGACAAGCCAAAAATCGTATCGTGCTTGAGTCAATCAATGTTGACCTGTCGTGTTAACTTGTTTGACATGCGACCTATTAATTCGTCGTGTTGACCCATCTAACCCACAAGTTGTTAACCAATCAGATTGAAAATATAGGATGGTTCATAAAAAATAGTCCTATATTACTATAGTAATACAGGACAGTTCATCAAAACAGTCTTATAATACTATAGCAATATAGGATGGTTCTTAAAAAACTGTCCTATATTAGTTATTTTACATTCATTTAATTGTATTACGCGAGTCATGTCGTGTCTACTCGTTTAATAATTGTGTTGTATTCAAGTCACAGGTTCTTGATACAATTATTGAGCGGATTGTGTTCGTGTCGACCCATATACTATAATGGGTTAGTTTCGACACAACATGAACACGACCCACTTACCCGAATTGCCAAACCAGTTCTTGTATCAAAGTGGAACCCAACTTTCGGAACCATTATCTCCTAGGCAAACCTCTTGCTGAGCTTGTAGAAGTACTCTTAGGCAAACCTTTGGAAAGCAACAGTATAAAATGCTTTAAAGTCACAGAGTTAGTAATGATCATCCAATTGGATGAGAATATGGGGCATGTCCTATTTATTTGAGCCAGACCAGAAGATAAAAGGTTTAGATCACGTGGACATGGACCTTGCACCTTGGTGTTTGGAGACCACGTAGACGGAACTTTGTATTTAGTTTGATTTACGAGTCATCGAAAGACAACGCCTCGGGAGAATTTTCCCAATTTGTGTCGGATAAGATTAGATTCCCAGAAAAACAGAAGAGGGAAACGGAACGGATCCAGCGGTTTGAAAATACCAAAAGAGTAGGTCCCACTTCAATCTAGGGCTAATATCCTTCATGGGAAATCCAATTCATACTCCCTTACATATTATAAACAGGGAAGTCAACGATCCAGGAGGCAGAATCCGGCCTGCCAGCATTTGACCCCGAATATCCATTTTTGGTTTCATCGCAGTTGAAACTACAAAACTAATCATTCCAATTCCAAATGGAAACACAAAACTTAGTCTTTCCATTGCAACCCTCTCCTATCTTGAAAGAAAATCCTTCCACCTCCACCATTCCCAAGCAAAACGAACAGGACTCGAGTCTGACCGATGGAGCCCGGGGTATTGCATCAAGGCTCTGTTACTTGCGCGTCGTGGATCCGACGGCTAGAAAGGAGCATCTCGTCGTGTTGGAAAGTCTTCTCCTTGCCAACTTGAGATTTTCTCCTTCAATTCCAAAACAGCATCTCTCTCCTCGTCTTGCAAGCTAGATGCCATTTCACAGCTTTCTGCTTTTGTAACTTGACTTAAGACCCGTCTGTGTTTACTTGGTTTTCTTCTGAATGGAAAAGGCCAAGTTCTTGTTGGATGATGGAAGCCCTGTGAACATTGCAGTTCATCCCAGTGGAGACGAATTCGTTTGCTCTACCACCAACGGTTGCAAGTGAGTTGTTTATTTTCCTTTCGGTTTTCCCATGTCGTTTGCTATTCATTCAAGCATGTTAGGACTCCAGTATCTGACTGTGTATTAAGTAAAATGCCATAAATATTAGTTTACGCTATATTGTAGTGCAACTGTAATTTATTTGGATTTCGTTTCTGGGTATTTAGATCAGGTAATTGGTGTGGGCTCTTACTAGGAGTCTACAAGAAATCCTCCTTCAAATCTGATGGGCCTGGAGGGGGAGATTTGATGGGTCCAATCATTTGAAATTGAAAAAGGTAGAAAGGGACAATGCTACTTTCTTTCTTTTTCAAAAGTCTTTGTTCTTTGTCAAGTATGATGAGCTATATTAGCAGTGTTGCTTGAAAGAAAGTAAAACTTTATTGTGGTTTTTTTGTTTATCAAATACATACAGCTCGCGCCATCGTAGCCACCCGTCATAAATGTCAACATTGGCAAGCGACAATAGCTTAGAAAACCTCTTTAAATAGAGGTTTTTCAATTATGTTCTGAAGTAGGGCAGGTCAAGGGAAGTGTGAGAGAGCAGCTAAAGAAGGAATGCTGCACATATGCTGAGTATTTTTGGTGTGTGTGTTTGTAAGAGGTGTTTTCATACCTTGTGAGTGTGGAAAAGTCATGGGAGTTAATTTTTTGCGTCTTGTTATTTACCCAGTCTTATATTTGTACTTCTCTTGTTTGTGGGCATTATTCTTTGTAACTCTTTTTTTGTTGTAGTGAAAATTTTCTCGATGGGCCCTGTGGTTTTTACCTCCTTCTTGGAAGATTTTTCATGTAAAATTATGGTATTCTAATTTTCCATTATTTACTAATTTTATTTACTTTCTTAAAGTTACACTTTTACCTAGTAGAAATTGTGGGTCCCAACATATATTGGAAAAAGAACAAAGTTAGAAGGCAAGGAAGTATAGCAATGGTCAATTCCTTTGACAAGAAAGGTAATTAACTGCTACATGTATATCTCTCCTTATCCGCCAAAGATTCCTATCTGCGAACTTTTCTAGCAATTTTCTGATATCATGAAGAAGATACGTAACAGTGGTATTGATGATATCAGCTGCATTAGATGAATCAAGTCCCACCTATATTTGGTTAATTTTTCTCTCAAGGGCACACCCCACAATGCAATTTCAAGAATAAAAATCTCAGATACCTGTATGACGAGGATGTCGTGTTGAGTGTCAGCTGTTATTTTATATCAGGCATTATTTACTGTCTAACTTTGCATCAGATGTATAAAATACTTCATATATTTCATGTAATCCTATAAATATTGTCTTTTGGGGGTCGAATTAGGATTATGAAAAGAAAACGTAAGTTGCATCATGGGCGTGTGAGTTTTATTGAGAGAAACTTTGCCAGGACCTTTCTCATAAAGTGTATATATCAAAATCATTGAGAGACTGAATGTACTGCACGTATATATGATTAAGTGAGGTACCCACAAAGGGTGAATACACATATAAAGTAAGATAATATCACATAGGATAACAATGAATCATAACAGCTAGTGGTTATCTTCTATACACCCCTTGAAAGGAAAAGGTACTAAAACGTAGAAAAGAAACCATGGTGCACCCAAGCGCTTAATAGAAGGGCAGCTGTTTGATCATGTGTAAATGCAAACCATAGCTCAAGTGCTCGTCGAACTTGGTCATGAACAAAGTAGAAATCTCCC
Organism: Warburgia ugandensis; assembly: GCA_035236585.1. Taxonomy (NCBI): domain Eukaryota; kingdom Viridiplantae; phylum Streptophyta; class Magnoliopsida; order Canellales; family Canellaceae; genus Warburgia; species Warburgia ugandensis. Next base: position 31,443,972 of record CP141136.1, read on the forward strand.
TCAATATATGTGTTTGCTTCGTGCAAGGAAAACTAGATTTGCAGTAAGGTAGTTGCATCCAGTTTGAGGTCCTAACATGAGGGTTACTTGGGCCCAACAATAAATTTGAGAAATCTTACAATTACTTGCAACCTTTTGCAAAATACTCAAATAACAAGAATATTTTGAGAAAAATACAATAATGGGACACAACAAATAGACCTAGAGGTTTATAATGGTTCGACTAACTAACCAATGCACCTACTCCAATTCTCTACTTTGAGTCTCTCAAAATGATTTTACCTTGAGGTTTCACTAAGCTTTACACGCTAGTTGACATTATATTGGCTCCTAAACCAGGTACATAGTATTTGCAAACAACTCATCTTTTTACAATCTCTTGGAATATCCTTCCAATGTAATATATATAAATATACAATTCAATGAATAAATTAATACTTTTCAAAAAATAGGATAATTTTTTTAATCTTTATTATTTAGTATTTAATCACTTTTCCTTATACAACTTACCTATTAAGGAGGGAAATTTATCGACATTGAATGGGCACGTCAGGAAATTAAGTTAGGATGAAAATTTTTGGAAAGACACAAAGAATCAGAAGTAATTTTCCTAGATAGGATAGGAAAATTATTACAATTTCATTATTTGAGCCATAAAAGGAAATTATAATTAAAAAAACTGTTAAAATGATGATTGAGCAGGTCACTTATTAAGGGAAGGTCCTAGTCTAAGCCCAACTCAAAGCCCATAGATAAATTCCAAGTGATTAACTAGGAAAAGAAGATAAATTATATTACTGGTCAGGTATATTTATAAAATTTACCCTGAACAAGATATAATTGGAAAGAACAATACATATCTAGGGTTTAATTGAAAGATTTCAATAGGGGGCCACATGCAAAAATGGGAAAATTAGAGCCAGCCAGGTGTGAGCCCAGTCAAGCGGAGCTTGTATACCCCCTTGAGGCCACCTATTCACCTCACCTTGTATGATATCTAAGTATAAAATGGACTCAATTTAGGGGTTGGAATGAATTCCAGCCCATGCATTGTGAGGAAGAAGAAGACCTAGCAGGCAGAGCAAGGAGGAAACCTGGGTGAAGATTGCCGTGAAAGACAGGCTGGGAAGACAGAGACTGGAAGAAGGGGAGAGCTGCCTGAACGAAGTTCACACGGGAAAGCTTCCAGCTACTCAAGAAAAGTCGTGAAAAATCTTACCACCCAGAAGTTGAGTTAGGAGAAGAAGGGAGATAGTAGCTCACCTCCAACCCAAAGGAAGGAGCTTGGGAAGTTGCCAGGCGAGCTGGAAGAGGAATTTCTATCCGAGCTGGAACTCCACACAGGAACGATCAGAATTTGCAACTTAGGAAGGCAAGCTTGAGATCTAGCCACATGTAGGGGATTTCAACGTAGGAAGGATTACTAATGTAGAGGATTTCAACGTAGGAAGAAAAGTAGTTGTTTCTCCTTGGTAGATTTTGAAAACGCCTTGCATTGCCACTGTTTGATTCCATACCCAGAATTTCTGGAAGTTTCACATCCATCACTGATTTTTGTTGATTTTAACTTGAAATTCAAATGCATGCTGAATGTTAGTAGCTGTAGATGCAATGCATGACTGGAAATTCCTCGTTTTAACTGGAATTTGTTGAATTTTTAACTGTTGGCGGCCATGCTCTATTTTGATTCTACATGTGAAGGAAAACAGGGGATGATTCACAAGCATGAACATCCCTTTATTCCACCTCTTTTTTGGAATTCCTTTCAGTGTTCTTTCATACGATGAATGAACATGAGGCTAGTATAAAAAATGATGGGTTTTTACTACAATTTGAATGGCATTTAGGGTGTGCTAACCATACTACTTTGTGCAACCATTTTACTGTACACAGTGCTGGAAAATGCCGCCAATTCCGGTTCGAAATCTCAACCTTAAAACTGTAAATTTGAAAAACTAAATTGTGGGTTTTCAAGTCAGGATATCAATCTCTCTAGATGTGCTGGAACTTCACCACGAATTAGGTCATTCACTTACTGGTCTGAGGCCAAAGCAGGGAGAAAAGAGCACCAAATTCCAGCACATTGCCAGCAGGAAAGTGGTGCCTTTTTCCTCTACCTGTTGGACTTCCCAGAAGTGGTGTAGTGGATGTCAGGAGTCTTCAGACACGGATGATAGCGAAAAATCCAATCGCACCCCAAGTATAATGAACTAGGAGAGGCTGGGGCAGGAAAGAACAGCATGCACCCTTTTCCTGCATGATTATGTAGGAAAATGGCACCCTTGTTTCCTGTCTTTCCTCAGCTTTAACTTCAAGCAAAATTACACCAAACTCTTATGTTAGGAATCAGTAGATTCTTCCTTCAAATTGTGCTAAAACAGTAAATTGCTCAAGCTACATTGGCTGAATTGATGAACGTCTCAAGTATAGTTGTGTTGGAATGAAAGTGTTTACTCTACACATTGACTAAACTTGTAAATTTTTTAAGCACCCTAGTGTTGGAATTGAAATGCTTAGGCTACTAAGTTGAAATAGTACAAGGAGTCTAAAACAAAAAGCTCCTAAGTGGTAAGATAAGATAAGTACTATTTTACATCAAGATTAGATTGAGCAATAGAGAGTTGTGGAACAAGAAAAGAGAAACAAGAGTAAGTAGAATCTTTTCCCTTAATTTCCTAATCATCTCAAAATTCTAGGAAGCCAGCTAATTTGAGGCCCACACACACACACACACACACACACACACACACACACACACACACACACTTAATCACACCTAGAGCTAAGAGGGCTAATTATAACAACCATCATCTAAGAAACTAAGAACTTAGGGATATAGTGTCCACTTTAGTGAATAGCGCTTAGATGCTAAGTTAGTAATCAAGGAAAAATCATACAAAATACTATTAACAATCAAACAACAAATGTCACTATTTATATACATGCCTAGATTGTTCGAGGAATGGGATTAGTAACCTTATGACAAGTGAGATACCGTGTTCTAAGATTCAAGTGTTAGAAGACTCTTTAAGTAGTTACCATTCCCGATGACCCTTGCCATGAGAGTTACATTTGAGAGTTAGCACTTGTTAAACCTCTACTAGTTGACACACTAAGTTAATCTTAGGGGGTAGAATTTAGAAGGGCAAATGAAGTGTAATTATCCTTAGTCAGGAATTAGGGTGGGGAGAGGGGAGCAACTCCTCTTCTCTTTCTCTTAGTGACTTAGTGGTCTTAACACTAGGAATAAGTAAGGTAAAACACACATCTATCCTAGTGACTTAGTGGTCCTAACCCTAGGATGGAGCAATGAAAAACACACCCTTAGTTGTCCTAACACTAAGATGTAGCAAGATAGACCAAATACACATAGATACTTAATCATTTCCTAAGTTCTAATGGTTATAATCCTATGATACTAGCCAGTGTGAGACACCAACTTAGTCATCATAAGAAATTTAAGTTTAGAGAGATTAGGTCACTACCTAAGGAAATTCCCCTAGAATGCTAAATGCCATTACCATAAAGGTGAAAATAATGATTTGCATTCATTCAATATGGATATCTAATCTTTAAACCTTATAAAGGTGATGACCCACTAGGAAGCATTGAATGATAACAATAGAAATCTCAAGGTGATGACCCACTAGGAAGCATTGAATGATAACAATAGAAATCTCAAGGTATCTAACACTAGCACACTCAAAAGGTATAGCAATCTCATAAATGGGAAACCAATGCATGATTTCATCTTTAAATCACTGCTTATATTTTCTCAAAGTTTTGGACACTATATTTTCATCGACACTTGGATGCACCACTTGAGTGGTAGTAAGCCTTAAGTTTATGGATTTCCATCGAGGCTTTTGGGCAGGTACTCGGTAGGTGCACTATGTGAGTGTACCGTAAGTCTTGAGACCCTATGATAGAAGGTGCAGTTGGTCATTGACCTCTGAAATGATATTGATACTAGCCCTGCAATGGAGATGACGGGTAGTAGGAGTAGCTTCTTATGGGAAAGTGCTCTGAGTTATAGTCGGGTAGCTCCCATGAGATTTGGTGAGTTTTTTGGCCGTGTGGTAACCACAAAGCCCACATAGAGGCCATGGTAGTTGTCATTGGATGACAGAAGGGCCCTATGAGCATAGGTGCCCGTGTGGTTTCAGCATGCTAGTCATTTTTCGAGAGTTTAGACTAGCCTCTGATGGTGATGGTAGGACAAATATGTCATTGTGATTCAGAGCGATCAGTTTTCCTTGACGATGTGGGTTTGGATTTTTGTGTTATGGACTGAGGGCTACGCACATCGAATTTTAGCTTTTAACCATATCGAGAATAGTGGATTGATTAGCTTACCAGTTCCTTTTGCACGTTGCACATGACTTGAGATTATTAGTTGTCCTCTCATGGATTTTCACCTCACATGTCATGCCTTCTTATTTTAATGATGTTTAGGGAATTTTAAAAATAAATCCTAAGACTTGTCGTCTAGGGTCAACTTTTGCATCACCCTTTTTTATCATATTCATGTCAAAACTATATGTATAATCATATAGACACATCTATATAGTATAATTTTCCCTTATTGCAGGCGTGTCAGCTTATATTAGTTCTTCTTCTTATCGTAAGATGTAGTTGTGCTCATCCCCTATAACCAAAATTTCAGGTGACATCCCTGGAGAGATTCGAGTGTAAGGAATACTATTAGATACATTCCTTGTATAAGGATTCATTTTGAGTTATATATGTATGCAATTGTTGACACATGGGATGAATGTAGAACTTTAATTATGGATTGTTTTAAATAATCTCAATGGCAATTCTATTTATGGCTAGTATATGATCTAGGCATGTATCTCTAACCCAAATGAGGTTAGAAAATATTTATTTTATGGATATGTGGAGGTTTAATGGTAACACCCGGAGTGAAGTTGGAGTATTTCATGAAATTACTTATTTATTATCACTTTGATCATTTTTTAGAACAGGAAATTTTTGCTACTTTCTAACTTAAAAATTGATAAACATTTCCAAAAGCCAGGATGTTATGTTCAAGAGCATGAAAGCTACACCGGTCTCTCAAATACAACATATAAGGAGAAGAAAGGAGTTTCTTTATCTAAACTTACAATATACAAACTATAGCATATATATATATATAAAGAGAGAGAGAGAGAGAGAGAGAGAGAGAGAGAGAGAGAGAGAGAGAGAGAGAGAGAGAGAGAGAGAGAGAGAGAGAGAGAGAGAGAGAGAGAGAGAGAGAGAGAGAGAGAGAGAGGATTTTACAACCACATATCGGAAAGAATTAACCAAAGAGAGCTTGGAGCTTGAATGTGAATTGTGAGATTTGATTTCTTGTGATTCTTTGCTTCTATTCAAAATTTGTTACTCAGCTCTTTTACGATCTCTAATATATAAGATAATAGCTTTTGATCTATTGGAGTGTGACGACCCGGGTTTTCTCATGCATTTTTAAATGCAATATCTAATTTCTTAAGGCAGGATGCATCCCTATTTGAAAACCATTATATAAAAACCATGCAATGCAGCGAAAAACCTTTAGTTTTAAACTCATTTTTGAAAACCCCGAGTGTCATTTGCCTTTACAACAACCAAAGTAGCTTTTGAAAAATTTCAGAAATCATAAATATTTTTCCCCAGGTCTTTCCAAGATTCTGACACAAACCCAACTGTAATTAAATACAACTTCATGTCCAAAGGGTTGAGAGTTTACTTACATGTATAACATTCTTCTTTTTGATTCACTTGCTCGTAGCACTAATATCTCCTAAGACGTCTTCTATTTATGAGTGGAGCTGTCCTGAAAAATGTTAAGGATGGGGTGAGTATATACTATACTCAGTAGGAGTCTATCACTACTAGTTTTATAATGCATAAGATGTTTTTAAAATCATATGCTCTTTCCAAAACATGTGCATGTATGAATACTCAAGTTCAATATCGACATCAAAATCCATTGTCAAACTGAAATACTAATGACTTAAAGGATCATATAATCCAAAATCGAAAGTATCATATACATATATATCATAAAATGCTTCATGGAATCCAACTCATGGATCTCTAGTATGGTATGGTCGACCAACCTCATATCATGCCATATGCAATGCACATAAATCATCAAACCATAGGGTCCACTATGCCCACGACCTCCTCGCCGTGTGGTCCCCGGGTACCTGAGGACACTTGGTCATAGCCTCCGCGGGGCCTATGACACGTCGACCCAGTGCCGTGACACCAGTGGTAGCCCCCTATACCACATGCAGTCGACGTAGGGACTTGCCTCTTTTTGGGCTTGGTACCCATCCACCTAATAGTGGTAGAGGCCGGGTGGCCAACCCAGACCCCTCGGCATAGCACCCATGGGCTTACTTGCCCAAATCACATAAGATTAAATAAGCCAAAATCTTTTTTTTAAAACTTGTCCTCTTTGGGTCCCTCACGACTGCCTGGCCCTCGGCACTCCAGCATCTTTTGGCAACCCTTAAGGACATGCAATCTTTGCAAGTACTTAAATCATGCAATGTATGCACTTGTTTGCAAAACATATATGTGCATAATGTATATGCAATCATTTTAAAACATGGCTATGTACAAAGCATTTATTATGCATGCTGAATTAAGTCATGCAAATCAAGTCATATATTTAAAACATATGTTCTCAAAATAATAATAGTTCTTTTAAAAGAATCTAATAGTGATAGAGCACCTACCTGGCTAGGTCACGCTAACCCTTTTGTCCTCGGACGCTCCTGATCATGGTTTGGGGAATTAAGGTTAGTTTGGCCTATCTTTTATGGGTTTTAGAATAATTGGTCTTATTACTTAGGTATTAGGGGTCCATCCCTATGCTTATGGGTGTCCTAAGGTCCTAATTTGGCCTTGGTATCCTTAGTTTTTCAAAGTTCTAGTGGCCCCGCGCCACCATCCTATTCTAAGGGTCATGCCCACCTTTGATTGGGTCTTGATCATAGATTTTATAGTTTAGATATGTCCGCGTCGTCGACACGGACACAACGCCTTTTGCGGCGCCTCAATCGGAGCTCTAGATGTCAAGTTATAAGCGTTTTAGTGTTGTATGTACTTAGAGTCTTAAGGATGAAAAAAACGGAATGCTAGGGCGCTGCGCGACTGTGTAGTGCGCCCTGGCTTCCTTAAGGAACGAAAAGAACCCGCAGCGCTGCTCGATTGTGGCGTGCGCCTCAGCGGGTGCGTCTGCAGACGCGTGGTACTCTCTGACCGTCTTCCTCTTTAGCGGGCGCGTCCCCGTTGGTTTCCTCTCAGACGCGTTCGACGCGTCTAGTCCGTCTGGGGCGTTTCAGTCGTTGGGGGACCGGGGCGTCCTTGGGATGCCCGGGTTCTTCCCTAAGGAACCAGTGCGGCCCTGGAAATGTCCCTGGGTCCTTGGTGGCTCTCCCGGGCTCCGTTTTGCATGATTTTTCATGCAAAAACCTAGGAAAATTAATCTTGGAACTGTGGTGGAGATGGGTTTTGAGCGATCTCAGACGTACCTGGCTCGTTGCTGGGTTTTTCTCCTTGTTTTTCCCTCTAGGTCACTGCTCCATGACTGGTTTTTCTTCAACGTTTTGGGCTGCCATTAGAGGCGCCCAAGAGCTCTATTTATAGAGCTAAGAGAGGGTTCTGGAGGGGGCTCTCACCGCCTTTGAATGGCGGTGGAGAAACCTCCAGAATGGCGGTGATTTCCCCTCCAATCACCGCCGTTCTAGAACTCTCTAGGAGGTGGAAGATGAAGGGTGCCCGTATCAAAACGGGCCCCTGTGTTTTGCAGTTAAATCCGTTTTTGTAAAAATTATAGTTTTGCCCCTGAACTTCAAAGGGCCATAACTTGCTCATTTTAACTCCATTTTGGGTGATTTTGGTATCGTTGGATTCCTTTTTCCGAGACGCATCTAATGGAACCATTTTTAGGACCAAATTCCTGGGTTCAATCAAGGTGACTAGTGAAATGACCAAAATGCCCTTATCTTCAAAATTGAACTTTTCAAGGGATTTTAATATTACAAAAATTGGGGTCATTACATGGAGAGGATGACCTTACTGTTTAAGATGGATACAGCTCACCAGGTTACAAGATTCAAAATTGGAAAGTAACGGCCCAAATCATGTGTGCTAATATAGCTAACTGGTTTTCCATAGGCAGCTAACTATTAAAAATAGTAAAATATTCCCAGACTGTCCATGTTGACGGTTAACTTGCTCTTCATACTTCAGCTATCTACTTCGGCTAGTTTATATTAAGAAATGACACTCATTTGATTTCGTAGTTAGCTGACAATTTTTTCAAAAATAGTTAACTGAGTTTTCTCAAGCCACAAGTACAACTACAGGTTCCAAAAATAGTTGCTCACAAAATAAGTTGTATAGGTCTAGTAGCATCATTGTAGAGCCCTTCTTTTTCCACAAAAATAGTGGACTTGATCTTTTAATCACTTGACTAGATTTTTAGAAGCAGCCAAATACTTCAAAGTTAGGTGATTCTTTCTTTCAGTTTGGATGCTTAAAAAAAATCCACGTCATGACAAACTTACTGGTGCTAGACAGTTGACTAGTCTTTTTTATCTCAATTAATTGTTTTTGGCAAATAGCTAATTTCACTACAATAATTGTTAGGTCCTTTAATTGAAAGTTTTTCATGGAATCTTCATAGTACTGATCCTTGACATTTGAATATTTTCTCAAAAATAGCTGACTGGATTTGCTCGATTCAGAATAGTTAACTAGATTTCTTATAATCCAACTTGTTAATCAAACTTATATTTTAGTTTCCAGTTAAGTGATTTCATTAATAGATTTAAAAGTTTGATCTTCTCCGTCCATATCTCGCATCCAGTCTTAGTTGTATAGCTTGTAACTTTTTATACGAACTCGCACATGCACAGAAGCACAAAACTAGTTAGGAACATCAAAACCAATAGGCTTGGTCCAACATCTATCATACCAAAATATAGGATGTTGACCCATAAAGATGCCAAGTTACCAAGTATTGATTTTAACTATATTGATCGAGTTGCAACAAATGAAATACTCTGTTACTCAGCCTTCTAGCTAGACCGAGAAACGTTGAGCTTTCATAAGCTCCAAGAAATAAGACCGGGGCCAAGAAACACACAGCAGTTGCCTTTTGATCGTCAATCATCTGGTAGCTCGCCCAGTTGATACGTGTAGAATGAGATGGACAAATCTATTGACCATGAGTGGGCATGCTTGAAGCTAGCGGAGAATTCTTTTAACCATGACTACATGAATAGCCGCAGTTGATGCAATAAATTGGCACACTTTGTTAACAACATAATAAATGTCAGGGCTAGTAAATGTGGGCTACTGAAGAGGCCAAAAACTTTAATGATAATGCAAAACATCTTGTTGTGGGTCCCAATAAAAATGTGATAATTTGATGCAAGCAATCATTAATATGACAAAAGTCTTCACAACAGACATGTTAGAGTGCTTCAAGAGATCTTGGATATTCGGTTGTTGCGGGAGAATGAGACCAGTAATTGAATGTTGAGCGATTGTTCAAATGGAAAAAGTGATCTCTGAAAATCAAGGGTCATGAGGGTGCTTATTGCGATCGCTCAACCACAAGGCGGCGCTAATCACATGGGTTTGAGCCAAAAGTGGCCAAGATGATCAAAGGTGGTGTCGGTTGATTTGACTATATAATGGCATCCATCACCATTCGCTCTTCGGGAGTGGAGCCAATCATACTCATTCACTTAATGGAATTGATCTGCTTCTTCCCCTAATGTAGTATCAACTAATGTGCCTTGAACACCAAATTGTTGTTGGACAAACAAAAGGGCCCGACACCACTCATTAGAAGGGGTACCGGAGCCACTTTTCTTTTCATGGTAAATTGGTCAAATATATCAATATTTGGACAGTGGTGGTACACTATTATGTTCTCTTCATTTCTATATTTGTAACTGTCTAACAATCACATCATCCTAACACCAAACGATAAGATATCATCATATTAATATTTGATCCACTTCTGTTGGCAGTACTAGCATCAATGTGCACCACCTTGGCACCATTCTGCATAAACTTTTATTTTCCACTGACACATATACAAATCCATCAATGGGAATGACCAAGGCACAGGTCTGTATAAGCTTTTACCGGCATTGTCGAAATTGACATTAAGATACATGATTGCGGCACGACCCTCAAACTAACTTTGCCTTTAATGAGAGTAACATGAACCATCAATAAAAATCATTTTCTTGCCTATTGTGTAATCAAAATTTGTTTGGTTACCATTGTAAGCTTAATTATATTTTACGCTAAGAGGAATGTTGTTACATCAGTTTTAAGGCTAAAACTAACTTCTAGTAGCAATAATAATTAAATAAGGATAGTGGTAGTATTGTAACTTTGCTTATGAAAACTTTTTTGTAACAACTCTTGCCAAATGCTTCCCGTGTGATTGGACAGGCTTGGTAGCTTCCCTAGCCTCAAATATGTAAATGGGGGGACCCTCACTTTCAAAATCAAGTTTTCCCTCTAAACCAAAGGTTTAACCTTGTTTTTACTTCCTAGGGAATCAAACTATAATTGATTTTTTCTATGTCCCCTGGTTCTGAAGTGCAGACTTGCTTTTGGTCCTTTGGGGATATAGCCGTGACCTGTTTTAGTTTATGCTCAGTAGGACCTTAGCTTGGACTTCTTCGTGCTTGTCTACTTATGATGGCGCCTATAGCTAACCATCATCATGAGCCTAGTTCTAGCTAGTCTATACTTCTAGACCTCTAATAATTACCTAGTTTAGTATATGCTCCCTAAATTTTGTGACTTGGCTTCAACACCTTGGGGATAAAACCATGACCATTTTTGGATATGCTTCCCATGACCTTGGCTTTGAACTTTCATGTTCTCTTGTAGTTATAGTGATGGATGATATACTTAGAAATATGACATGTAATATCCCTATATTTAGCAATTTCAAACCTTGGAATGAACTTAAATTTCACCAATTAGGGTTTATTTTACATTTTTTAGGATTATGGTACAACTGAGAAAAATACATATTTTTGGCAACTAAAATCCTAAAAGAGAGCAAGACCACTATCTAAGCTATATCATGGGTCTGCATGCCAAATATGAAGTCTAAAAGTTCAAAATGCAATATGGTGTCGTTGTCATAAGAAACCTTAGATCAGTGTCAGACTTTATCCATGCAAAAGAGGGTGTTCTTATTAAAAGATAAGATGGCAGAACTTTCTATGAATGATGCATGCATTCTACCACCTTTGAAGAGCTTTTAAGTGAAGTTTGAAGGCTACACATGTTAGAGGCTATATGCATGTGAAGCACTAGTCCAGGGCTCATAGGAGCATCTTCCACTCAGTTTTTCTCTCATAACTACCACATGGGACCACACCACAACTTGACCTTTTTCTTTAATAAAAAATGGGAGTGGTGTGACTATGTTAGGCCTCTTATTGCCATGCTAGATTTAAATTCCATGTAATGCATCGATTCAATAGTTTTGTATTCTATTGTACCTAATAGAATCAAATTCTAATATCTAATAGATAATAGCAAGGAAGAAAATACACAAAGGGTAAATGAAAGGAAGAAATGGTTCTAGGAGGGATTACTTGTCTTCCTAATCTTCTACATAAGAAAAAGTATTAAGCTACATGAATTTCCCATGCAAGGTCAAGATCCATACTACACTCCATCTAATTTCCATGAAGAATGCATGAAAAATAATAAGGGGAAAATGTGGTGAAGGGAGAAGGAATAAATAGGAAATCTATGACCAATTTTAATCCAAAGTTTTGAAGAAAGAATGCCTAGGATTTATCCTCACTTAAGACTATCCTAAAGAAACCTATGAGAAGCCACCTAAGCTAGCATAGACCTATAAGAAGAAGCCATGCAATGGAGCGAAGATTAGAATATGGTTGGTGGAGATTTTTTCAGTGGGCTACCTATCATTTTTCAAGGAGCCAAAACATCTTTCACCTTGAAAAAGATGTGTTTTCTACATAATTCCTATTGGTTGGAGATAAAAAAGAATGAGACTTAAAGTGGATAAGAAAATCTTTATGAAATCCAATCCATCCACTCTACAAAAGTGAAAATCCTAAGGAGGAAAGATCTTTACCATCCATTTTTATCCAATGCTCAACCTCTTTCCTCTTCTTTCTAAACTTCATAAAATCCTAACCACCTTCTATCACACTCCCATAGAGCCTCCACACCTCCTTTCTCATTCCTTTATATTTCTCTCATTCTTTCCTTTATTTTCTCCATTTCCTCCAAGCTCTTTCCTTTCCAGCTTATCTTCATTCTTATTCACCTTCATCTCCTTCCTCTTAACTCATCTCCATGCCTCTCCCTGTCTTCTACATTACTTCCATAATAAAAAATTTCCCACAGTCAAAATAGAGGGAGAGGAATCACTCTCACTGTCTCTCCCATTGATCCACATGTCCAAATCCTAAAGAGCATAGGTAAGAGTTCAAAATCCATTTTCATAGCCATTCATTGTTCTTCACTTAAGGCATTGTATTTAAGGATAGGAGGAGCACCCCATTCTAGGTAAGTAACTAATCCAATCACACGCCTCCTTTAGTTAAGAACTTGGTGCTCCTAATCCAAGGTTCACATTCTACCTTTTATTTTTCCTTTTCACATTCTAAATCATCACTTTGGTAGGACACCCAACTCAAGTGGCCTCTCCTACCTCAAGTTGATTTCTCCTTTATCTTATTTGCTCCCTCCTAAGAATGTTTTCCTCTTTTTTAAGATTTTCTAGACAAGGATAAGTATAAATTCTTTTCCTGTTTCCCACTCCATCTTCTTCCTTTTCTTCTCTTTGTGGGTGTTGATCTTATAGGAAAAGGGTTAGGGGTCTTCCTTTATGGCTTTCCTAACACTTCATTCCTAAGGATCATTGGGTTTGAGTTTGATTATTGATGTGATTTTTAATTGTACCACAAATGCACAGATGTATTGGAGTTTAGACATGGAAAATACGAGTCAATCTCATGAGGATTGTTTGATAAAATGAATTTAGTTAAAACCTAAGTGTAACACCTCGGGGTGTTACAAATGGTACCAGAGCTAGTTCCCTTCATGGTGTGGTGGCTAGCCGCACATGGGCGCTTGGTCGTGGCTATCATGTGGGGACGTGTGTTCCCTAAGGGGGGAAGATGTGAAGCCCTAGGCTAATGAGGGTGGGCCAATAGAAGGTTGGTAGGCTTTTAGGCTGAGGTGAAGGACAGAGAGTTAGTCCCACATTGCCTGGTGAGAGGAAATTGGGTTGTTTATAAGAGTTCGAGGAACTCTAATGGTCACAACGTGTTTTCCCTGGGGAACAGGGAAGAACAAAGTCGTGAGGGGTGTATGGGCGCCCCAAAGTGGACAATACTGTGGCTGTTGGAACCCGATGGTGTTATAGCCCGAGGGCTCCACACACAAGAATATTGACCGCTTTGGAGACTGGGGCCCATATCACCCAGCCCCCTCATGGTTTTGTTCTTCCCTTGCGGGAAAAGGCCTTGTTGCATGTGAAGTTACTCTTAACTATTATCAACAGCCTAACAACTTTTCCCTTAGCGATGTGAGACTAACTCTCATGCCCCACTTAACACCATCGTTACCCCCTTAGAGAATATGTGTCCTCGCGTGTTGCTCCCACACGTACTTGGCAACCACGTGCCGACTAGCCCACACCAAGTCAAGGATTGGCTCTGATACCACTGTTGAGAGCGGGAGGTCTTCGCTGCTCTGTAAAACTAGCCTAACGCAGTACCCTCCACTCTAAGAACCACATTGCTTAGGCCTTCACCTAAACCACATGGCTCAATTGCCCAACTTGGAACGGACAAGCCAAAAAGTTGCACCCCTGGGTCCTGCCACAAGAGTAGAACTAACTGTTCACACTACCTTCATAGCCCAGCTCGGATTACAAGCTCGTGCTGCTGAAATGGCTGAGGGTTCACACATGCAATGATTAACTATAGAGTTTTAATGGGATCTGGTTCAATAGTGCTGGTGTGGTCACATCGTCTACTCTTGGCCAAGCACACTTAACTGCAGAGTTCGGATGGGATCCAGTTCATTAGTAATGGTATCAGAGCTAGTTCCCCTCGTGGTGTGGTGACTAGCCACACGTAGGCGCCTAATTGTGGCTATCATGTAGGGAAGCGTGTTCTTTAAGGGGGGAAGATGTGAAGCCCTAGGCTGATGAGGGTAGGCCAAGAGAAGGCTGGTAGGCTTTTAGGCTAGGGTGAAGGACAGAGAGTTAGTCCCACATTGCATGGAGAGAGGAAACTGGGCTGTTTATAAGAGTTTGAGGAACTCTAACGGTCACAATGCGTTTTTCTTGGGGAACTGGGGAAGAACAAAGTTGTGAAGGGTGTATGGGAGCCCCATGCGGACAATATTGTGATTGTTGGAACCCCAGGATGTTACACTAAGTTACTTTGCTCTAACATTACCAGCAGGCAAGGAATGTAAGGAACTTTAAGCATTAAACTAAAGTAAGTAAAATAAAAAAAGAAATAAACTTAAAGAAAACTAAGAAATCTAAAGCTACTTTCGTTAATGTAAATTGGATTATAAGGAAATGAGTATAGAAAGTAAGAAAAGAACAAGTAAACCAAATAAAACTTTCTTCAAGTGTTCACGACCTTGAATTCTACTTTATAGCTCTCTTAATGTGTCGCTCAACAAAGGCTTGTAGACTTCTTTTGACCCCTTAATACACTAAACTATAACTAAGCTTTTCTCATCGATAACCCAACATTCCACTTACCTAAATGCCTCAAATTCAATCCAATGATCCTTAGGAATAAAGTGTTAAATAGCCATAGAAGAAAAAGAAATAAAAAGAAAGGGGGACCAAGGAGATAACTTAAGAGGGAAAGTAAAGGAGTGAAACCAAATAACAAAGTGGTCGTTAGAGTGGGGGCATGCTTTCTATAATAGGAAAGTGGAAGTGAAAAAATTGGAGAAATAAGAAGGAAAAATAAAGGAAAAAGAAGGAAACGATAAGGAGTAAGTAGAAAAAGAAATAGGTGGGAAAAAGAATAAGGGAAATGAAAAATTGATGGGGAAATCTAGGGTTTTTCATATTTAGAAAGTCCTAAGGAGGGTGGGGCATGGCGTGTACATGGGTTGTGAGTGATTTAGAAACCTTAACATGTATGGACCTTTGGATTAGAATGGCTGGTTGGGATCTTCATTTCCTTAGGATTTTGGTTTGACTTTTCAAAATAGAAAATATGGCTAGGGTTTTGATCTTTTAAATACTTCATTCCTAGCCCTTAGATCATACCTTTCCTTACTTGAGTGGATGAGATCCATTTATGCCTTGTAAACCTTCTTTAAACTTTATTTTTTCTCCACCGTTAGATCAGATTGCTCTAGGTTGAATGACCTTGATTCCTTACATTTGGAACAAGGGTGCTTCAATATCTTGTATGGATAAGGCTTTCAATCATTGGTTGATCTTCATCCTTTTAGTTGAGTAGGAGAGAGAAAATAAGTAAAAAGTCTTCATTTGGTCTCATTCTTGTTTTTCTTCTAAGAAGCTCTCATTGTATATGATTTCAATGTATATAAATTAAACTTGTTTCGTAATCCTCTTAAGGTGGTACGATGTATGCATTTGTGATTGAATTGAACTTTTTTGCCACCTTTACTCCCTTATTTGAGTATGAGTTGTACATAGAGTTTCTAACCATTCTAACTTTGATAATGTTACCCAATGATCATTCTAAACCTCTAAGACTTCATTTATAGCATGTGTAACCCATCACATAGCTTGGAATATGAAATTGCTCTTTCTAGGATAATGTTAGCAATTTTGTACATTTTTTAAATTTGTACCCTAAACTTGCAAAACAGTAGAACTAACCCTAATTAGTGATAATTAAGTGATTTCTAAGGTTAAAAATTTTCTAAATATAAGGATATATGCAATATTTCTATACGCATCAAAGTGCATTATCTAATGAATGATGAATGCATGTTTTTTAAGCTCATGAAAGCATGTTTTTATAGCTTGTTGAGGATATGGATTTGAAAGGTTCTCATATCTTGAAAATGAATAGATTTGAATGGTTTCTCACAAAACTTTAAAAAGCAGTTTTATCCTCATATAATGATTTTGGAGATATTTTGATTTATGTTTTAAGCAGACATTATATGAGTGGTTGTGAGCACTAGAGATTTTATTTGATTGATGTTTAGGAAAGCACTCTATGAGTGGCTATAAGTTATAGAGATCTTACTTGACTAATGTTTTAGGTAAGTGCTCTATGAGCAACTGTAAGTCCTAGAGATGCTACTTGATTGATGTTTTTATGCAAGCACTCTATGAGTCATTGTAAGTCCTAGGGATATGGATTTTCATCAACATTTTAGGTGGGTGATCTATGAGTAGCTGTGAGCCTTGATGGAAGTGAATTTATCAATGTTTTAGGCAGGCACTCCATGAGCAGCTATAAGCCCTAATGTTATGACTTCATTGTTGCTTTCGGTAGGCACTCTATGAGCAGCCATAAGTCCTTGTGGATATGGATTTCATTGATGTTTTATGCAGCACTTTTGAGTAGCTATAAGTCCTGGAGAAGCAATTTTGATTGTTGTTTTTGGCAGATGCTCTAGAGTAATGTAAGACCCGACGGCATGTGCACTTGGGAGCGACAATAAGACCTAGAGGCATGCACACTTGGGGTAATAGTAAGACCCTAAGGCAAGCACGTTAAGGATGGTCATAATATCAAGGTATGCGTTACGAGCCACTGTAAGTCCTGCAGACTTTATGTTGGAGGCGCAATTGGCCATAGACCTTTGAGATGATATTGATACCAGCCTATGATGGAGATGTTAGGCATTAGGAGTAACTTCTTATGGGAAAGTACTTTGAGTGGTAGCTAGGTAGTCCCCATGAGGTCTAGCGAGTCGAAGTCGTACAGTATCCTCTAGCCCACGTAGAGGCTATGGTGGTCACTAAGGAGTGACAGAAGGGCCCTACAAGCATATGTGTTTAGATTTGGTTGGGACATGTTGGATATGTTGGATATGTTGATCACTCTTGAGAGTTTAAACTAGTCCTGTCATAATGGTGATATATGTTGATGTCCAATTGGTAAGACTATATGCCACCATCCCAGTTGTGGGATGGTATGCCACTAGTTTTCATAGCTATGGTTTTCAGCTTGATTTGATGCAAAGAATTTATGTGTGCCCCTAATTAATGACTTGCTTTTGAAACTACTAACACTTTTTGGTTTTTCTAGAATAAATATTTATCGATTATTGGTTTGCTAATGATTGGCTTTTGAGTATATAGTATGTCATTCGACTTTATCAACTAACTGAATCTTTTATCAATACCATGCTTTGATGCTTATATCTACTTGATGGTTTTATCATTTGAATTGTGACACATATTGAATTTTTGAAATCAATAATTTCTAATGGTTTGGTTTAATTGAGCATTATGAGTGATTTTTAATGATCATGTATCGAATCATACATGCATTTGAAATACGGTGTGTGTTCATAAAGGAAAATATGTTATGACTACCTTTATACATGATAATGAGAATGTTAAATATATTTATCGTTATAAATTAAGTTGACTATTGAATGACATACTATTCAGACATTGATAGTGATATTTTGAATGATCATGTATGATGAATGACTATATGTTATGAATAAATTTGGAATGATTATGTGTTTATTCATGGAATAAATGGTCTTAATATGACTAAATGTCCAGAAATGATAAAGGAACATAATCCTTGAATCCTTATAAAAAGATAAGGTGATGATATCTTCAGAAGTCAAGGAAGTTGATAAGTGTTCAATTTTGTATAAAAAGTACCAAATTAGTATCTCATGTGTTACAACTTATAGGCATTATTCTATGGTTTTTCTAAAAATTCATAACACATGTATTTCTAAACTAATAATTCAAAATTTTAGAATTTGATAGGTTTAGAAGAAAATCCATAGTAAGTATGTGAATTATCATGATTTTTTGGGATTTAATTAGGGATTTTACTCTTTTATAGGTGTTGAGAAGAAGATCCAATGGCTGAGATTAATGAAGATGAGAATTGAAGATCAAGATCAAATTGGATGTCTAGGACCTAAAATTCATCATTTCAAAGCTTATTAAAGGTTCAATATCATCCTAGGGCAAGTAAGAAATCAATTGGAAGGTCCCAAGATGACTAGAATTTGCTTATGCAAAATCCATGCAAGTCCACACCCTTTGTAGAAGAATTGGAGCCATGTATGCAAGCCACCTTAGCCATACAAGTCATTATAACTTTGAAACCAAGGTACTAAGCCACTCAAGCCACCAAGCAATAAGTCATGAAAGTAAGCCACCAAGCCATTTAACCCATGACACAAGGAGCTACTCTATTGGAGAAGATTTACAAGCAATTATCTTATGATAAAATTGTGATTTGTATGAGGATAATTAGAAAGCAGTTCAGGTGATAATTAACATAGTAAGATAGCATGCAAGGTAAACCAATAGGAGAAGAGCCCATTCCTAATCTTTTGCTTCCCATCTTCTTCCCTCTTTCCCATCTTCCCATCTCTATCTCCACTTGCCAACTAAAGTCTTCTACGCATGGAACATAGGTGGAGACGCCCTTTTCCTAAAAATATGGCACCTTCCACCTTACTGGCCTTGATCTTCCACGTCATCCCCTTTCTAAATCCAATATCATAATTTCCTATCTTCCCAACTCTCCTCCCAAGTAGCCCACATGTCCCACTTTCCCTACCTAGAGTCCTATTCCTAAGTCATCTTCTAATCTTATCTTTCCCTGCCTTATCTTACCTTTCTAGTACCCTTAAGTCTCTTTAGAAGGAGTAACCAACCTATGTAATATACCTTAGGGCATCCCACAAATAAAGGACACATAGAGAAGGGGAAACACGCTTCCCACCTTATTCCCTCCTTAGGTCTTCAATGTGTTCTTCTCTTGGTATTAGCCTTCCATGACTCCTTCTTACTTTGATTTCCTTCAGCTTTTGCATTTAATTTCCAGGTTAGTTCTTTGAATGTTCTTTGTTCTAATGCTTTTCTTTGTTCTATGCCTTAAGTTCTTCCCTTAATTTCCTTGCTTGTTTATTTCTTGTTTGAAGCCTTAGATCCTTGTATTCAAGGGCCACAAATCTCTTATAGTGACAGCCAAGAGATTATAGCCCTTGGATCAAGTTCTTGTTCCTTAACTTTCCTCCTTATTCCATTCCATCTCTCTATCCCTATCTTTCTCCTTGATTCTTATCTAGGTTTATACGCATGCAACATAAGATTTAATGGTGGATGTTAGATCTAATTTTGGGATTAGTTTTAAGTCTTAAAGTTGGTGCCATGTTATTTTATATATTCCACGTATTACACACACAATTCTTGTACTTATTTCAATTCAATGAAATCTATGTTCATTGCATACTCTTCCTTACTTGTTTCTAGTTCTTAAAAGTCTTTGAATCTTCATTGTCATACCATTTTTTGTGATTAGTTTTCTTGCATCTTTCATTCAAGTTTCCTTGCACACCATTATAGGATAGTTTGCACTTAGTTTCACACGTACCACATTCAAGAACCATGTGCACAACTCCATGGGTCATACGCATGGTCTTGGAGGGTGTTTCCTTAGATGTTGCTTGTTTAATTGTTATGTCTTCCCTAGATTTCCATGCATTAGTTAAGTTTATGTGCAGCATACCCATGTCCTTCATGGGTCAAAGTCATAGTAAATTCCATGCACAAACTTCTTTGTTTCATGCATTACATGCTAGTTTAGTTTACGTCCTAGATTCATGCACACATCCCTTGCATCACGCACACTAGTTGTTTGTTGATTCTTTAGCTTGCATGCTTAGTTTAGCTCATCTTTGGGTTTATGTAATTTTTTCTTAGTTGCATGTTAGTTTGGTATTAGATAGTTTCTAATTCTAATTTTTAGGAATGTTATATTTAGAAAGTCTCCACTTCATGCATGTTTATGTTTCCATGTTTTTTAAATTCCTAGAATAGAACAAATCCAATATTTCTTTGGCTAGGCTAAGTAATCGAAATAAAATCCAATCAACATACTATTTTGCGAGATTCTTGGTGGCATCGACCTCTCTCATGTGCAAATTACTACATTGATTTGTGCTCTTGTAAGTAATTTTAAAGATACACCATTTTTTTGGTGCCATTACTAGGGAATCCTAATAGATTTGTGGTTGGCTCTTTGTTTATATTATTTATCTCTAGTCATAGTTTAGGTTGCATTAGATTAGTGTTTTTGCATTAGAATTGCATATTTTGCTATTTCCTTACAAAATCATCATCTTTCTTTATTATGTAGAAGGAGAATTTAGCAAAGGAGTAGCAACAATCTTATGGGCCAAAGCTTCATCAACTTAATTAAGATTTCCTCGCTTTCTTAGATTAGGGTTTTTATTTTTTTGAGTGAATTTGCAGTGAGGTCCCATTGTAATTTATAATTATTTATTTTATTTTAAATGGGTTGTAACAATAGTACAGGGGAAGTGTGGGGTATAATGGCCCACACTTGATCTTCATCAAAAACCTCAATGTAAGTTTCCCTCACTCTCTTTTGTTTTCTTAGTATAGTTGAATTTAGTGTAAATTGCATTATGGATGGTGGTGTAATTTATATAGTTTAGAGTCATTCATTATAACTTGTTGCATCTTATTTAGGGTTCTTGCATTAGATTGCACCCATTTGACAAAGGTTGGCCTAAGCTCGGCTATAAATAATGCATAGGCTATCTAATTATAGTGTCTTGTATGTTAAGGTATGGACCCTTTGTTAGATATCATATAAATAGGAATTAGTTTCCTTTCCTTGAAATCAACAAAGCATGTTTAATTGGTTTCTGGTGGATGTTCACATTCATAGTAAGGACCCCATAGGAACCCTCCTAAGATAAGGACTGGATTTCATCACCAGATCCTTGGCCCACCAAGGTAATCAAATCAATTCCTTATATGTTAGTGATCCCAACCCTTAAAGAGTAATTTAAAAATAAGTACAAGAGATTCAAGATATCGAACTCATACCCTATTAGAAGGAGGAGATCTATTTTCACTTGAGTGGCTTCTGGGCATCGTTGTATGTGTATCCAAAATCCAAGTAATTTTCCATGCCTTTCATTGACATTTGTTCGGGTCTAAATGCCTCCTTACCTAAGAATTATATTAACCACTTTAGAGCATAACTTAACTAGTAAGTAATAGTCTAGCCTGCATGAAAGGAGGAGCTGGTCTAGATTTATATCTAAAAGCTATCATCCTACACATTATCAATGATTATAAAAACAGCTCTTTAGTGATCATTAGGATTGATTGTGCATCATTTAGAGTTAGGTTGCACCATTTATACAGGTTTTAATCATAGTGCATGTAGGGACGTCAATCTCAGAACACTGAATTAGTACCATTTGATCTTGAGATTGAACGTACCCATAGGGAAGTGGTAAGAAATCAAATTCTTAATCCCATAGTAGACTACTAGCTATAGTTGTGCACAAGGCTATAAGTAGTTTCTATATGCCACTCCAATTAAATACTGCATCATACACTACTTTACTACCCACCAATGCGGATCACTTTGAACTTAAACTTATAGTCTTATAGTTACTCCCAACATTTTATGGTATAGAGAGAGAGAGAGAGAGAGAGAGAGAGAGAGAGAGAGAGAGAGAGAGAGAGAGAGAGAGAGAGAGAGAGAGAGAGAGAGAGAGAGAGAGAGAGAGAGAGAGAGAGAGAGAGAGAGAGAGAGGAACCAGACCTACATATCAAGGAATTCCGTTTACACTACATTCAAATTCTGAAATATTTTCAATGATTCTATTAGACTTAGGTTTTTTCCTTCTCACTGAAAGATAAGGCCAAATTATCATGAAATTCTTTAGAGGTCAATTCCATTGCCCATGATTGTCCAAAAAGTTTCTAAACAAATTCTTCCCCGTCTATAAGACTAATGCCCTTCATAGGGAGATTATCAATTTCTAGTAAAGAGATGATGTGTAATATTATGAATGCTGGGACAAGTGGAATGAATTATTGCAAAAGTGTCCCCACTATGGATTTGAAAAATGGCAGAAAGTTCAGTACTTCTATGAGGCACTTGCACCTCAAAATAAATGAATGGTAGATGTAGCTAGTGGAGGAGCCCTCATGTTGAAAATTGAGATAGAGGCCTAGGAATTTTTTAAGACTTTAGTTGAGAATCTCTAACAATGGGATTATTCTAATAGGAGAGAGAGAAATACCTAGCCTCAAAAGAAGGGAGGCCTTAATGAAATAGGAGTGACCACAGATATATCATTTAAGCTCAATTATGAAATAGGAGTGACCACAGATTTGTCATATAAGGTCGACCCCATGGTTGAATGATTGGACAAGCATGAAAATATGTTCCATGCCTTCATGGTTGCCAATGCATCCATGAAACCTCCACAGGAGGCTTGTTCTACTGGTTCTAGTTTGGCACACTTAACCTTAGGTTGTCCATCTAATCAAGTGAACACTAAATACCTTTCAGAATGAACGAATGCTCTAAACGCATATTGCAACCCTAGCAACAATAATCCTTATTATAATACCTACAATCTAGGATGAGCAAGGCATCCAAATTTTTCATGGTCTAAGAACAGTGCCCAAGGGGGACCACCTAGGATTCCCCATCTTCAACCTGTTCTTCATGCTCCAATGCCATAGCAACAAATTCCTCAGCAATTTTCACAACAAACAAAGAACCCATCCATGAAGGAAACTTAAATTTGTTCATGTAGAATTCTTTACAGTTCTAGAATGACATAAAAAAAATCTACAAGTGAACTTGCAACCATTGCAAAGTTGGAATATCAGATGGATCAATTGTCCGCCACCCTAAATGAAAGGAAAAAGGGAAAATTTCCTAGTCAACTAAATCCAAACCTTGAGGGCCAGTTGGAAATAGGGTCTAGTTCACATACACAAAAACTTCATGAGCAAGTGAAGTTCATAACTAAGCTTCAGGAGTGGCAGTTAGGTTGACAATAAAGTTGTGCAGATTAAGAAAACTAGAGAGGAGAATGAACTAGCTGCAACATAGGAGAAAGAGAAAAGGCATGAATCTCCTACTCCATCTGAGCCTATAGTGGAGGCACCTTATAGGCCTAAAGCTCCATTTCCACAATTATTAAATAAGGCCAAGAAGGGAACTAATTTTCATGAGATAATGGATGTTTTTAAACATGTGCAAATCAATATTCCATTACTCAACACTATAAAAGACATCCCTACTTATGCCAAATTTCTTAAGGAGCTCTGCACACAAAAGCAAAAGCTCAATGTGCAAATGAAAGCCTTCTCACCGAGTAGGTGAGCTCTTTAATCTAATACCAGACTCCTCCTAAGTTTAGAGATCTAGGTTCTCCTACCATTTCTTGTGCTATTAGAAACCATGTCATTGATAGGGTACTACTTGATTTAGGGGCTAGTGTAAACTTGTTTCCCTATTTTTTCTATGTACAACTAGGGCTCGGTGACCTTAATACAACCAATATGACATTGCAACTTGTAGATAGATTAGTAAAGATTCCATGTGGGATGGTTGAAGATGGTTTAATATAGGTGGACCCGTTTTACTTCCCTGTAGATTTTATTGTCCTGAATACCTAGCTCGTGTCAGAACTCATTTAGTTAGATCCTTGTAATTCTTTGAAGTCGATTTTTGGCAACAACCAATGCCATCATCAATTGTATAAATGGTGTGATGAAATTATCCTTAGGCAATATGAAAGTCATGCTCAATTTTTTTAATGTCGATCATCGGTATCTAGACCTAGATGATTCCTGTGTCATAAATTTAATTAAAGGTCTAATTCAAGATGCTAGTACACCATCGTTTATTCTAGACTCACTTGAGGCATATCCATCACATTTTAATGGTGATTTTGATATAGACAAGTCTATGGATGAGGTAAATAATCTTTTAGATGCAACACCTATAACAGATACCTCCAAATGGGGACCTCTAATGGAACCTCTTCCTCCTTCAAATTCTATCCTAGTACCATCAATAGAGAAACCACCTATGTTGGCCATTAAGCCACTTCCAAAAAATCTAATATATTCTTACGTAGGACCAAATGAATCCTTTCCTATAATCATAACCTTAGATTTTGATAAAGAAAACGAAGGTAAGCTTCTTAATGTTCTTAGAGAATATAAAATAGTCTTAAGGTAGACCATAGTCGACATTAAAGAGATTAGCCTTGTTGTGTGTATGCATAGAATCCATCTAGAGGAAAATGGTAAACCATCTAAGGATAAATAGAGGAGATTAAACCCTAATATGAAAGAGTTAGTGAGAGAAGAAGTACTAAACTCCTAGATGTTGGTATCATGTATCTGATTTCTAATAGCTACTGGGTTAGTCTAGTTCTGGTTGTTCCCTAGAAGTTCAGATTCATGGTAATTTGCAATGAGGATAACGAGTTAGTCCCCACTCGCATGACCACCAAGTGAGAGTTTGTGTAGATTATCAAAAATTGGACTTGGTCATGAGGAAAGACCACTTTCCTCTTCCCTTTATTGACC
Source organism: Warburgia ugandensis (assembly GCA_035236585.1). Lineage (NCBI taxonomy): Eukaryota > Viridiplantae > Streptophyta > Magnoliopsida > Canellales > Canellaceae > Warburgia > Warburgia ugandensis. Next base: position 31,468,618 of record CP141136.1, read on the forward strand.
AAATGCTAGAAAGGTTAACTATTCATAGTTATTACTGCTTTCCAATGGATACTTTGGCCATAACCAAATCACCATAGAAGTTGAGGATTAGAAGAAGACTACATTCACCCACCTTCATGGGATCTTTGCTACTGTCGTATGCCTTTTGGACTTTATAATGCTCTAGCTACTTTTCAAAGGTGTATGTTGAGCATATTTTTTTATATGGTGGAGAGGTTCTTAAAAGTGTTTATGGACAATTCTTCCGTGTTTGGTTCTTCATTTGATGAATGCCTGCACCATTTAAAACTTGTCCTTACTAGGTGTTATGAAAAGAATTTAGTATTGAATTGGAAAAAGTGTCATTTCATGTTCAAAATGGCATGATTCTAGGCCACATCATATCACATAATGACATAGAAGTAGACAAAACCAAAGTGAATTTAATCTCTAACCTTCCTCCTCCAAGGATGATGAAAGAAATCTGATCATTTTAGGCTATGCTGGTTTCTATAAACAATTCATCAAAGACTTTAGTAAAATTACTAAGCCCCTATGTAATTTATTATGAAGGGGACAATTGTTGATTTTGACGATGATTGTATGAAAGCATTTGAGTGCCTAAAGGCTAAACTCACTTCCACACATGTTATTCGACCATCAGATTGGAGTGCACCATTTGAAATAATGTGTGATGCTTCAAACTATTGGATCGGGGCTGTGTTGAGTAGCATATTGACAAACTTCCCCATGTGATATATTATGCTAGCAAGATACTCAACGATGGCCAACTCAATTATTCCACTATAGAAAAAGAGTTGTTGGCAGTTGTTTTTGCCCTTGATAAGTTTGGATCTTACTTGCTAGGATTTATAGTCATTGTGTATTTGGACCATGCAGCACTAAAATATCTTCTGTCAAAGAAAGATACTAAACATAGGCTAATCCGATGGACACTATTGCTACAGAAGTTCTATTTGAAAATTCAAGATGAAAAAAGTTCAAAAAATGTTGTAGTAGACCATTTATCTAGGTTACTTATGGAGTCTACTACGAGAATGTGCCTATAATAGAAACATTTCTAAACGAACAATTGTTGCACATTTTCCATTTTTTTTGGTATGTAGAGATAAGATAAGAAAATATTTATTGTCGAGGTCCAACACTTTACATGGGACAATCTATACTTGTTTAAGTATTATCCTGATCAGGTCATTAGGAGATGCATACCCAATAATTAGCATCATAAAATCATTTATTTTTGTCATGACCATGCATGTGGGGACCATTTCAATTCTAAAACAATAGCTGTAAGGGTTTTACAATGTGGTTTTTATTGGCCCACCATTTTACGGATTAACATGCTTACTACATAGCATCTGTTAGATGTCAACAATTAGGGAGCATAGGAAAAAGAAATATGATGCCTATGAACCCATTCTTATCATGGAACCTTTAGATATTTAGGGCATTGATTTTATGAAACTTTTTTCCAACTCTGGTTATCTGCACATCCTAGTGAGAGTGGACTAATGCCCAAATAGGTAGAAGCCATACCATGTAAGACCAATGACCACAGCATGGTGGTCAAGTTTTTAAAAGAAAATATATTTGCATACTTTGGTACCTCAAGGACATAGTTATTAATGGGCAAACACTTTTGCACTAGAGTGTTTGAGAATTTAATGAAGAAATATAGTGTTACCCATAGGATTGGTACTCCTCAAACAAGTAGATGGGTAGAAGTGTCAAATAGGGAGATAAAGTAAATCTTAGAAAAAATAGTTAATCCAAATAAGAAATATTGGTCTCTAAGACTTAGTGATGCTTTATGGGCCTATCGTACAGCATATAAGATGCGTCTACTGTGAAGCCTTGAGGGATGAATTCTAGGGTGGGTGAGGTACTGAGAGTTAGTCCCACATCACTTGGGGAGAGGGAACTGGGTAGTTTATAAGAGTTCAGGGAACTCTCCTAGCAATGAGGCCCTTTCCCTTAAGGGAGGAACAAAACTGTGAGGTTGTATGGGTAGTCAAAGAGGCCAATATCATTGTTGTGGAACCCCTGACTGTTGCAAATGATATCAGAGCTAGTTTCCCTTGTGGTGTGGTGGTTAGCCACACGCTGGTGCTTGCTTGTGGCTAGCATGGAGGGAAGCATGTCCCCTAGGGGGAAGATGTGAAGCCTTAAGGGATGAATCCCAGGATGAGTGAGGTACTATGAGTTAGCCTCACATCGCTTGGGGACAAGTAACTGGGCTGCTTATAAGAGTTTGGGGAACTCTCCTAGCAACAAGGCCTTTTCCCATAAGGGAGGAACAAAACTGTGAGGCTGTATGGGTAGCCAAAGCGGACAATATCGTTGCCATGGGGCCCCCGGCTGTTACATCTAGGCATGTCACCCTAGCCCTTGGTCTATGGAAAGGTGTGCCACTTACTAGTAGAAATTGAGCATAAAGCATATTGGGCCATTAAAAAGCTCAATTTTGACCTAAATACTACTGGAACCCACAAAAAACTCCAACTTAATTAGTTGGATGAACTAAGGAGAGATACATATGAGTCTGCCAAGATATACAAAGGCCGCATGAAAAATCATCATGATAAACACTTTTTGCAAAGGTCCTTCACCCAAAGACAAAAGGTCCTTTTGTATAATTCTAGATTGCATCTATTTCTTGGAAAGCTTTGATCTCGATGGTTTGGACCCCACTTAGTGTGTACTGTTTACCTTCATGGGACTATTGAGATAGAAAAGGATGGAGAGATTTCCAAAGTTAATGGGAAAAGGTTGAAACCCTATTTAGAGTTGGCCAACCTTGAAGTAGAAGAAATCTTGCTAGATGATCCAGTCTACCAAGATCTACCTTAACATGTCCCATGCCACCTGCATTAATCATAAGCTTTACTTTCATCAATGCATTTTCTCACAACATTATACATCTGGCTAAAGATGTTGAACTTAAGGCTCACTGGAAGGCAACCTAGGGTTTTTAGAGTCTTGGTGTTCTACATTACCCATTCATCATATAGATGCCCTATGTTTTAAAACATTGAGGACAATGTTTACTTCAGGTTGGGGGTGTAGATATGCATTATTTCTAAATTTTTCCTTTTTTTTTTTGAAAAAAAAGAAAGAGAGATTTTTGAGCTATTAAGGTCAAAGTTCTTTTGCTGTAATGAGAGTTGGATTTTTTAGAAGCTTGGTATTTCCTCTACTTTAACTTCTTAATATAAATGTATATAGTTAATTCTACATTTTTTTTCATGTCTTGAATGTTTTATGAAAGTTAAATCTTGAAAAACACTTTCACAGTGCATATGTGTAGAAAATAGATGGTTATGACTTATAGACCGTAAGGAAAATCAATGGAGACCTATACCCAGTGAGTATTAAAGACTATAAATTTTTTTAGAGTTATATATAACTCAATAGTTTCTTTAGTAGGCATTAACTTTTAAAGGTCTCAATATCTTTGTTGTGGTCAAAGCTAAGAACCATCAGGAGTACTAATTTAGTTTCTTGAACATTTATTGAATTAGATATGTTATAAGAAACCTAAGAAATGATATAGGCCATCTTTGATTTAGACTAGAGACATAAATTCTACCCACTATATTATACCACTAGTTATACACTTTGAGCCTCTTGACAAGCTTTTTCTTTCAAAAACACATTTATCTTAATCCAGAAATCCAAATAAATATACATTACTTATTTAAAAAAATGAATAGGGATGGTAGAAAAAGGACATAAGTCTAAGAAGTGAAAAATATCAAAATGTCTATATAGAAAAAGCCTTTTCTAGAAGAAAGTAAAAAAGAATTATCAAAAAAGAATTGTGAAGAGAAAAGAGGAAAAATAAAAAAAAGATATTCATTTCAATATAATCAAAAGTAAAGTTGTTCAATAATAATGGAAGACCACTATTTAGATTTAAAACTTCAAATCCTTTCATCCTTTCTTTCATAACCATTCCCAAGCCTAAGTTTCATCCTATCTAAAGACCAATTGATCGTAAGGCAGACAATAACCTTAAAGAGGATATAAAAAGGAAGGAATTAAGGTGAACTATTTCTAACGGTGATGGTAGTGACATCCATTCGTAGGAATATAATCCTTAGTCTCATTGGTTCTTGTAAGATTATGTGAACCATTAGTATCTTTGGATTTAGTCACAAATTGAGAGAATTTTGTTTGACACCTTTTCTCTAATAGCTTTATTTTTGCGTGTATACTAGTGAGAATTTGAGGTTAAAATGTAATGACACAAAATTTTCAATCTTGTTGTATCACTTTTATAACCATGATCAATCATGATGGTTGCCATGTGCTAATTAGTTATAGCTTGTTTATTTTGGAAAATTCTGAAGATCAATAGATATTTAATCATTTTAATAGGTTGTTGGATGTTTTATTTTAATTAACCTATGAAACAAAGTAAATTGTGAGAAATATCTAAATAATTAGATTCTACACTAAAAATGGCATCCAATGCCTCAAAGAACACTGAAAACGGAGTTCATATAACCAAGTTATGGGCTTTTGAAGATGGAGGACATTTTTGTAAATTGAATTTAAAAACAATACTGCCGAAAAATGCAGGGGGTCATTTTGATAATGAGACCCCCTCACTGCCTTCCCCTTATAGCTGACTTTCAGCACCGCACTTGCAGTGCGGCACTGGAAAAAAATGGCGGCACCGCCATAGGGTGGCATCACCTTCAACGGTTATAAAAAAGCCCTCTCCCCCTTTTCCCTGATCATCTTCCTCTTCTCCTCCAGTTGCTTCTGCCTAGGGTGCTGACAGCAAAGGGAGAAATCGCATCACCAACAAGAAGGAGCACCATGTCAGGCTACTAAGGTAAGGCCCTCATCTCCCTCTCTAATTTCCCCCTGATTTTCCCTTCTTCATGACCAGATCCATGACAGATCTAGCATTTCTAGGTCGAAAAATGCCGGAGAAGTCAGATTCGTTCCAGAACCCCGAACCAGAGTGTCTCAGGGATGTAGCATGTAAAGCGCACTCAAAACGCGCTCCCTGGAACGGACTTTGGGCACGCGCCGCGTATGGGCGTGGTCCCAGCTCAACCGGGATGCACGAGCATCTTGGGAGCTGTGACGCCATTGCCCCCGCGCCGAAGATGCCTCCATGTGACACCATCTAGGATGCGTACCCTAGCATGTTGTTCGACAGGGGCGCACACACATCATGGGAACTGTGATGCGTGGGCCTAGTACTATAAAATCTGGTTCGTCCATGAACTCGCAGCACTAAAAATGCAATTAAGAAGGTTATATAACTCTGATTGATGATCTGAAAGAACCGTTGCATTCGTATTTACAATGTGGATTGACTTATACAATAAAATTTAGGATCATAAGACTGTTCATGGTGACAATAGCCTGAAAACCATAGAGATTTCATGGATCTACTAGATCAACTATGATCGTATCTCATTAATTGATCTATTAGATACCTTAGGACATCATTAGCATAAGATCAACCCAAAAATCACATAAATCGACCGCTATGGACCCACAAATCGTATAGATGTTGCCGTTGATCTATGAATCTAGAAATGATACTAGGTTTCATATGTTCAAATAACATCTAGGACTTCACTAAGGTGCTCTAGGACTTGCATTGAAGAGGGACACAAGTTAAGTGATGACGGTCGAGGTAAGTAGTCTGATACTGCTAAGTTTTCAAATGCATTTGCAAAATTTAATTGATTTATTTAATCCTGATGATCGTGTTTAGTATGCTTTTGAGATATGATATTCACATAATGAGTATGCAGATTTTTCTGAAGATCTTGCATGCAATTGCTTGCATGTTTGGTAAATAGTATTTATATAAGCAATGCATGCATGTTTTGGAATTGGTTGCATAAATTGCAAGATTTCTGATGATTGTGATTCAGAATATATGTATATTTATATGCATTGCTCACATGTTTTGAAACTCATTGCATAGATTGCATGATTTACGATGATTGAGATTGGGGTTTCATATATCTATATTCTTGGCAATGTCCTTATCTGCTTTGACTGATTAGTATTTTAAGATTTTCATAGCTCCTATTATTATTGATTAGTCCGCTTGATGTGTTTGCCGAGATTTATGTATGCATGAGTTGATTTACTATGCTTGCATTTCATATTCTTCATCTTGCTAATTTATAAGTTTCATAGTTTACGCATATATACCCATGATTGCCCAAAAATAGAAGTGCATGTCTTTATGACTGTGTTTAGTATAATCCCTCTTGCATGTAGTGTTTTCAAACTAGTTGTAGCTGGTTACCTATTGAGTATGATGAATACTCAACCCAATCCATCATTTTTCCAGATCAAACAAAGTACAATTAGAAGGAACATCAAAGAGCGTTAAGGCCACAGTCAAGTGAGCACAGGTAAGACTGAGTGAGAACTTATCTAGTGACCCTTTTTGTATTTGATGTAAACTTGGTTATAAGTGCTTATTTGTAACTTGGGCAGTGATTAACAATCTTGGGAGTAGTAATAATTCAGTTATATGTTTTGTCTAAAAAGTGCCATGGCCTTATGCATTATCTATTCACCGAGATTTGTTAATGACGCTTAGGGTTTTTATACAAAAGTTTTTGATTAAAAGAAAGCTTTCATTGCATTCTTTTAGCAAAAATTATTTTTAAAAATAGAGATCAATCTCGCTGTTATTATAAAATTGCATCATAAAAACCTAGGCTTTCATAGTTGGTATTGGAGCCCAGGTTCATGTTATTCACAGCTCAGTTATGAAATGGAGGCTTATAATCAAGTTACATCAATAGGAAAAACCATTAGGATAGGATGATAGAGTCCCCTAAAGGTAGGTACTTGTCTTGTAAAATAGATGCCACTAAGGAGAAGAGGAGGTGTAGCCCCAAGACCTGATAACCCTCTAACTGACTCCTCTAGATATGGGATTGGAGTGGCTAAAGCCTTTCAGCTATTCATGCAACATATGGGGCAATTCATGCAGAACCAACCACAAGCACCCGCAGCAAGAGCCTCTTCTCAAGAAAGAATTGTTGATAGGATAAAGGCCCAACTTGAGCGATTTCAGAAAATAACCCCATCATTCTCAGGAGAAGATGAGTTAGCAACTGCAAAAAGAATGGATCTTTGACATTGAGAAGTTATTTAAGGCCATGAAAATTCCTAAGGATAGAAAGGTTGCCAGGGCCAGTTTCGTACTAAAAGGCAAAGCAGGCTTTTGGTGGGAAACGACTGAAAGAACATACTTTGGAGATAATGATGTCATACCCTGGGAAGAGTTCAAACTAGTATTTAATAAGAAGTACTATCCAAATCATGTGCGAAAGAAAAAGGAGAAAGAATTCATGAATCTAGAACAAGGCAACCTCTTTGTGCAACAATACGAGAATAGGTTCATAAGTCTTCGAAGATTCGCACCCAACATTTTCTTTACCAAAGAAAATGCTGCAAAAAGGTTTACTGATGGATTACACCCAGGTCTCAAGAATGGAGTGATAGGGTTTCAACCAACCACTATAGCAAAAGCAATAGAAATGGCGTCTCTTTTTGGAATGGATTATCAAAGAACATAGGCTGTTAAGGATGCGAAGTACAACAATGGTGGAAGAAACAATAAAGGAGAAAGACCCACTCAACCTTCCAGATCTCGACACCCCCACAAGCGACAATTCGACAATAAAGGATGAAACCCAGAATCCAAGACTTGCCCCACATGTAATAGATATCACCCACGCAAGCCGCGTACCTTCTTCTGTTTTTCATGTTTTAACTGTGGAGAGACAGGACATATAGCCAGGAATTGCCCTAAGAAGAAGGAGGAGGAACATAAGGAAGATCACATCCCTCAAAGCCAAGGACAAGTCCTTGCCATCTTTGTTAAGGCTGTTAAGGATGCGAAGTACAACAATGGTGGAAGAAACAATAAAGGTAAAAGACCCACTCAACCTTCTAGATCTCGACACCCCCACAAGTGACAATTTGACAATAAAGGAAGAAACCCAGAATCTAAGACTTGCCCTAGATGTAACAAATATCACTCAGGCAAGCCGTGTACCTTCTCCTATTTTTTGTGTTTTAACTGTGGAGACAAAGGACATATAGCCAAGAATTGCCCTAAGAAGAAGAAGGAGGAACATAAGGAAGATCACATCCATCAAAGCCAAGGACGAGTACTTGCCATCTTTGTTAAGGCTATTAAGGATGCGAAGTACAACAATGGTGGAAGAAACAATAAAGGTAAAAGACCCACTCAACTTTTTGGATCTCGACACCCCCACAAGCTGTGTACCTTCTCCCATTTTCCTTGTTTTAACTGTGGAGAGACAAGACATATAGCTAGGAATTGCCCTAAGAAGAAGAAGGAGGAGGAACATAAGGAAGATCACATCCCTCAAAGCCAAAGACGAGTACTTGTCATCACGTCAGGGCAGGCTTGGGCATCTAGTGCCATAGTAGAAGGTACGCTTTATATCTGTGACAAACCTGCCAAAGTATTATTTGACACTAGTTCTACTCATTCCTTCATATAATGCAAGTTTGCCTCTTCTATGGATACTATAATTCATGACTTAGAATTTTCCTTAGAAGTTATTACACCTGTAGGCATGTCAATTTCCAAGCAAACCTACTTTCGGGGTGTTTTGATTATAATTGAGGGCAACTAGATGAGTGTAGACCTAATCCACCTAGATATGACAGACTTTGACGTCATACATGGGATGAATTGGTTAGCCTCGCATAATGCAACAGTTGATTGTCAAAAGAAAAGGATTATTTTTAACCGTCTCGGAGGAGAGGTGGTCTCCTTACAAGGGAGAAGAGATTATTTAGGAGCATGTGTTATTTTTTGCTATAAAAGAGATAAAGTACATTACTCAGGGGTGTCCATTCCTTTTGGCTAAGATAGAAGCCACTGAAGTCGCAAAGCCTAAGTTAGAGGAGGCAGATGTGGTTTGTGAATTCCTAGATGTGTTCCTTGAAGACTTACCAGGGTTACCACCAAAGAGGGAGATAGATTTTACTATTGACCTAATACCTCACAACCCCCATATTGAAGGCACCTTATCAGATGGCTCCGGCAGAGTTAAAAGAGCTGAAGATCTAGTTGCAAGAGTTGCTACACAAAGGGTTCATTAGACCTAGTACCCTTGGGGAGTGCCAATCCTTTTTGTCAAGAAAAAGGATGGGTCAATGAGACTATGCATTGATTATCAAATGTTGAATAGGGTCACAGTGAAAAACAAGTATTCTTTACCCCGTATTGATGGCCTATTTGATCAGCTCCAGTCAGCCCAGGTCTTTTCCAAGATCGATTTATGATCTGGATATTACCAACTTAGGGTCAGGGAAGAAGATATTCCAAAGATAACATTCAGAATCAGATACAGACATTATGAGTTTAGAGTAATGTCTTTTGAATTGACAAATGCACTAGCTGCATTTATGGATCTTATGAACCGACTATTCAAAGCCTATTTAGATAAATTTGTTATAGTATTTGTAGATGATATTTTGATCTGCTCAGAAACCCTTGAGGACCATAAGGAACATTTACGAGTGGTACTGAATACATTTAGGGCACATAAATTATACGCAAAGTTTAGTAAGTGTGAATTTTGGTTGGAAGAAGTGAATTTTCTGGGTCATGTTATTTCCAAAGATGGAATTGCAGTTGACCCAGCAAAGGTTGAGGTGTGGAGAAATGGAATAGGCTTAAGACAATGATAGAGGTAAGGAGTTTTCTAGGGCTTGCAGGATACTGCGGCAGATTCATCGAAGGCTTTTCACGCATTGCCTTACCCCTAACTAAATTAACGACAAAGGACAAAAAGTTTGAGTGGGATCAGGCATGCGAGGAAAGTTTCCAAGAACGAAAGAGGCGGCTAACCACTGCACCGGTACTTACTTTACCATTTGGCAGTGGAGGGTTTGAGATCTATAGTGATGCTTCTAGACAAGGATTAGGCTGTGTGCTTGTGTAAAATGGAAAAGTAATTGCTTATGCTTCTAGACAATTGAAAAAGCATGAGGTTAATTACCCTACCCATGACTTAGAGCTTGCTGCTATAGTCTTTGCCTTAAAGATCTGGAGACACTATCTGTATGGAGAAAAAATTGAAGTCTTTACAGATCACAAAAGTCTCAAGTACATCTTTTCACAACAAGACTTGAACATGTGACAAAGGAGATGGATGGAGTACTTGAAAGAATGACTTTTCCATTCAATATCATCCAGGGAAGGCTAATGTCGTAGCAGATGCCTTAAGTAGAAAGACTCAAGAAATATGTGACAAGTTTACATTCCAAAGATGGAAATTATTACAAGAGGTGATAGAGTGCAAGCCCAAAATAGGACATGGGAGGTCTTTTATTACAAATTTGACTATAAAATCCACTATTAATGAGAAAGTTAAGTAGATGCAAAAGAATGACATTGACATACAAGCTTTAGTTGGAAAACTAGAATTCATCAGGGAAGCAGATGGTAGTGTTCGCATGCAAGGAAGATTAGTAGTACCAGCCAATGATGAAATAAGATGAGACATATTGAAAGAAGCACATCAATCTAAGTCCACTATTCATCCTGGTGGAACAAAGATGTATCAAGACTTCTGGTGGAATGGTATGAAAGGAGATAGAGAAGAATTTGTGGCACAGTGTTTGACTTGTCAAATAGTTAAGGCTGAACATCGGAGACTAGCAGGATTACTACAACTACTTGAGCTGCTAGAATGGAAGTGGGATCATATTACGATGGACTTCATCTTAAGACTACCTAAGACATCCAAGGGACATGATATGATATGGGTAATCATTGATTGACTAACCAAGCGCATTTTCTCGCTATACGATAAAGTCAATCCACTGACAACCTATCTCAGTTGTACATTAAGCAAATTGTAAGTTTGCACGGGATACCACTTAGCATTATTTCAGATAGGGACAATCGTTTTACCTTGCAATTATGGAAGTTGGCGCAAAAGTTGTTGGGATCCTCATTAAGTTTCACCACGACTTTTCACCCTCAAACTGATGGCCAATCTGAATGTACGATCTAGATATTAGAGGATATGTTGAGAGTGTGCAATTGACTGGAAAGAGAGTTGGGATGAATGTTTAGCCTTAGTTGAATTTGCATATTACAATAGTTTCTAGTCAAGCATCGGCATGGATCCCTATGAAGCGCTCTATGGAAGACCTTGTCGATCACCTGTATGCAAGAATGAAGTAGGTGAAAATAGAATTGTGCAGTCAAAGTTAGTAGAACAATGCATAAACAAGGTAAAGCTTATTAGAATGCATTTATCGAAGAAGAAACCTAGGAAGTCGAATCCGAAATGAGAAAGAATTACCCTGAAATCTTTTCTAGTAATGGATTATAGAATCTTGAGGATGAAATTCCTTGAAGGGGGTAATGATGTAATGACTCAAAATTTTCAATCTTGTTGTGTCATTTTTATAACCACGATCAATCATGATGGTTGCCATATGCTAATTAGTTATAGCTTGTTTATTTTGGAAAATTCTGAAAATCAATAGATATTTAATCATCTTAATAGTTGGTTGGATGTTTTATTTTAATTAACCTATGAAACAAAGGAAATTGTGAGAAATATCTACATAATTAGATTTTACGCTCGAAATGGAATCCAACACCTCAAAGAACACTAAAAACAGAGTTCGTATGACCAAGTTATGGGCTTTTGAAGATGGAGGGCATTTTTATAAATTGAATTTAAAAACAATACTGCTGGAAAATGCAGGGGGTCATTTTGATAAGGGCACACCCCTCCATCGTCATCTTCTCCCTCATAGCCTTCCCCTTCCATCCGACTTCCAGCACCGCCCTCTCCCCCTTTTCCCTGATCATCTTCCTCTTCTCCTTCAGCTGCTTCAGCCTAGGGTTCTGAAAACAAAGGAAGAAATTGCATCACAAGGGCACCATCTCAGGCTACCCAGGTAAGGCCCTCATCTCCCTCTCTGATTTCCCCCTAATTTTCCCTTCTTCACGACCAGATCCACGTCGAATTTGGCATTTCCCAGCCGAAAAATGCCGGAGAAGTCGGGTTCGTTCTAGAACCCTTGAACCAGAGTGTCATAGGGATGCAGCACATAATGCGAGCTTAAAATGTGCCCCCTGGGACAAACTTTGGGCGCGTGTTGTGTATGGGCATAATCCATGCTTGACAGGGATGCATGAGCATCCTAGGAGCCGTGACACTGTTGCCCCTGCAGCAAAGACGCCTCCACGTGACACCGTCTAGGATGCACAACTTGGCGTGTCATTCAGGAGTGCACACGCATGCGGATGCGGTCTCGGTTCGACTGGGATGCACACGCATCCTGGGAACCATGACACATGGGCCGAGTACTGTTAAATCTGGTTCGTCTGTGAACTTGCAACACTAAAAATGCAATTAAGAAGGCTATATAACTCCGATTGACAATTCGAAAGAACCGTTGCATTTGTATTTATGACATGGATCAATTTATACAGTAAAATTTAGGATCATAAGATTGTTCAAGGTAACTATAGCCTGAAAACCATAGAGATTTCATGGATCTAGAAGATCAACTATGATCGGATCTCATTAATTGATCTATTAGATACCTTAGGACATCATTAGCACAAGATCAACCCAAAAAGTACATAAATCGACCACTATGGATCCAAAAATCATATAGATCTAGCTGTTGATCTGTGAATCTAGAAATAATACGTGGATTCGTATGTTCTAATAACATCCAGGACTTCATCAACGTACTCTAGGACTCGCATTGAAGATGGACTCGAGTTAAGTGACGATGGTCGAGGTAGGTAGTCTGATACTGCTAAGTTTTCAAATGCATTTCCAAAATCTAATTGTTTTATTTAATCTTGATGACCGTGTTTAGTATGCTTTTGAGATATGATATTCGCATAATGAGTATGCAGATTTTTCTTATGATCTTGCATGCAATTGCCTGCATATTTGGTAAATAGTCTTTATATAAGCAATGCATGCATGTTTTGGAACTAGTTGTATAAATTGCACGATTTTGGATGATTAAGATTTGGAATATATGTATATTTATATGCATTGCTCGCATGTTTTGAAACTCATTGCATAGATTGCATGATTTACGATGATTGAGATTGGGGTTTCATGTATCTATATTTTTTGAGCTATTGAGCCTGGTGGGAACTATGCTGAGAGGTTGTTTATGTATGGGGTTGGCCTCTTGGCCTCTACCACTAAAAGTGGATGGTATCCCTACCAAAATGGCATTGTCCCTTCCTCAATTGCTATGGTAAACAGGGACGACCACTGGAGGTGTTCACGGCACCCTTTTCGAGGGCATATCCATAGTTGTCATGGAGGCTATGGTGGACTGGTCTTCAGATACCGGAGACACACGATTCCAGATGTGGTCTGATTGTGAGCATAGTAGACCCTATGATTTCAGTTTTATTGATATGCATATAGCATTGAGATGGTCATAAACGAGTACTCTTGACTGATCAGTTTGAGTGATTTACTGAAAGGTCCATATACATGATATTCATGGCAATGTCCTTATTTGCTTTGACTGATTAATATTTTAAGATTTTCATAGCTCCTATTATCGTTGATTAGTTTGCTTGATGTGTTTGTCGAGATTTATGCATGTATGAGTTGATTTACTATGCTTGCATTTCATATTCTTCATCTTGCTAATTTATGAGTTTCATAGTTTACGCATATAAGCCCATGATTACTCAAAAATAGAGGTGCTTGTCTTTATGACTGTGTTTAGTATAATCCCTCTTGCATGTCTTGTTTTCAAACTAGTGATAGCAGGTTACCTATTGAGTATGATGAATACTCAACCTAATCCATCATTTTTCCAAATCAAACAAACTACAATTACAAGGAGCATCAAAGAGCGTTAGGGCCACAGTCAAGTGAGCACAGGTAAGGCTGAGGGAGAACTTATCTAGTGACCCTTTTTGTATTTGATGTAAACTTGGTTGTAAGTGCTTATTTATAACTTGGGCTATGATTAACAATCTTGGGAGTAGTAATTATTCAGTTATATGTTTTGTCTAAAAAGTGCCATGGCCTTATGCATTATCTGTTCACCGAGATTTGTTAATGACGCTCAGGGTTTTTATACAAAAGTTTTTGATTAAAAGAAAACTTTCACTGCATTCTTTTAGCAAAAATTATTTTAAAAATAGAGATCGATCTAGCTGTTATTATAAAATTGCATCATAAGAACCCAGGTCATCACATAAGATATCTTTCCAATGAATTATAAGCATATCTATTTAGAAGGTCAGACTTATGTAGCCTATACACACATTGCGCTCTGAGATATAACTAGAATGAAATGGCTTTGGTAAATATGGATAATTTATATAATTTTTCATTCATCTTTATTAAATTGTTAAAACCACTAGAGTACTAATAAATGAGAATTCTCTTAGAGAAACTAAGAGACTTAGCCTAATTGAATTTTGTTGGTATATTCACTTCAAATCCTCATGTGGCTTAACTTGTCAACTAGGAGTAACTTAGGGGTTTAATGGCTTGTTGCATATACTAAATGCAATCATGAGTACTAAGAAAAATAACAACCATTTTATTTTCAAGAATTCTTTTGTATGTTTTACTCAGGACTAGCAAATTGCTATTTAGGGAGGGAGTGTGATAAGTGTTCAATTTTATATAAAAATTACCCAATTAGTATCTCATGCATTATAAATTATAGGAACTATTCTATGGTTTTTCTAAAATTTCATGCCATATTCATTTCTGACCTAATAATTCAAAATTTTGATATTTGACAAGTTCAAAAGCTAATCTAGAGTAAATATGTGAATTATCATAATTTTTAGCACTTAATTAGGAATTTTACTCTTTTGCAGGTCTTGAGAAGATGATCCAACAGTTGAGATAAATCAATATGAGAATTGAAGATCAAGATCAAATCAAAGAGTCATAACTTAAAATTCATCATTTCAAAGCTAGATCAAGGTTCAAAATCATCCTAGGGCAAGTAATAAAGCAATTGGAAGATTCATAGATGATTAGAAAGGGCCCATGCAAAATCCATGCAACTCCACCACCTTTGTATGAGAATTGGAGCAATGCATGCAAGCCACCTTAGCCATACAAGCCATGCAAACTTTGAAGCCAAGGGGCTAGGGCACTTAGAATGCTAAGCTTTGAGCCACCAAGCCATCTATCCCATGCCACAAGGAGTCACACTATTGGAGAAGATTTTCAAGCAACTATCCTATGCTAAAATTGTGATTTTCAAGAGGATAATTAGAAAAGAATTTGGGTGATAATTAATATGGTAAGATAGCATGGAAGGTGGACCAATAGGATAAGAGTCCATTCTTCATCTTCTCCTTCCCATCTTTCTCTTTCTTTCCCATCTTCTATCTCTATCTCCACTTGCCAACTAAAGTCTTCTATGCATGGAACATAAGTGGAGACACCCTTTTCCTAAAACTATGCCTTCCACCTTACCAGCCTTGATCTTCCATGCCACTTCCTTTCTAAATCCAATCTCATAATTTTCTACCTTCCTAACTCTCCTCCCAACTAAACCACATGTCCCACTTCCCCTACTAGAGTCCTATTCCTAAGTCACCTTCTACTCTTATCTTGTCTTATCTGACCTTTCCAGTACCCCTATGTCTCTTTAAAAGGAGTAACCGACCTATATAACATACCTTAGGGCATCCCAAGAAAAAAGGACATAGAGAAGGTGGAACACGCCTCCCACCTTACTCCCTCCTTAGGTCTTTAAAGTATTCTCCTCTTAGTAGCAGCCTTCAACCCCTGCATTTAATTTCCTTATTTTAATGGATAGCTTTGTTCTATGCCTTAAGTTCTTTCCTTGATTTCCTTGCTTATTTGTTTCTTGTTTTAAGCCTTAGATCTTTAGTTTTAAGAGCCATAAATCTCTTGTAGTGACACCCAAGTGATTATAGCCCTTGGATCAAATTCTTGTTCCTTGACTTTGCTTGCTTTTTCCATTCCATCTCTCTTTCCCTATCGTTCTCTTTGGTTCTTCTTTAGGTTTACATGCATGCAACATAAGACTGAATGGTGGATGTTGGATCTAGTTTTGGGATTAGTTTTAAGTCTTAAAGTTGGTGCCATGTTATTTTCTATATTCATGTATTATGGACACAATTCTTACACTTATTTCAATTCAATAAAATCTATGTTCATTGCACACTTTTCTTTGCTTGTTTCTAGTGCTTAATGCCTTTAAATATTCATTGTCATACCATGTTTTTTACTTAGTTTTCTTGCATCTTTCATTCAATTTTCCATGTTCACCATTATATGACAGTTTGCACTTTAGTTTCACACGCACCACATTCAAGAACCATGTGCACAACTCAATGGGTCATGCGCATGGTCTTAGAGGGTGTTCCCTTAGATGTTGCTTGCTTAATTGTTAAGTCTCCCCTAGATTTCCATGCATTAGATAAGTTTATTTGCATCATACCCATGTCCTTTCATGCATCAAAGTCATAGTAAACTCCATGCACAAAATTCTTTGTTTCATGCATTACATACTAGCTTAGTTTGCATCCTAGCTTCATGAGCACATCACCTTGCATCAAGCACACTAGTTGTTTGTTAATTCTTTAGTTTTCATGCTTGGTTTAGATCATGTTTAGGTTTATTTAGTTTTATCTAGGTTTAGTTGCATGTTAGTTTGGTATTAGACAATTTACAATTCTAATTTTTAGGAAGTGTTATATTTAGAAAGTTTCCAATTCTTGCATGTTTATGTTTCCATGTTATTTAAATTTATAGAATAGAACAAATCGAACATTTCTTTGGTTGGGCTAACTAATCTAAATAAAATCCAATCAACATACAATTCTATGAGATTCCTGGCGGGATCGACCTCTCTTGCATTTTAAAGCTACACCAAAAGTCTTATGATTTGTTAACTATATTGATTTGCACTTGGAAACTAATTTCATGGATGTATGATTTGAGAAGAAATTTTTTTTGACTTGATCACTTATTTCGAAACATTATGAGTTTTGTTTAGACCTTTTAAATTATCAAAATACATTGATTATGTAAATCATGAACTGCATGCCAAAATAGTGACGAATTCTACTTATATAGGCATAAGCTTGCTAATACATTGTAATTTATTTATAATGTGTTATCCTTGAAGAATTAGAATTAAAGGATGAACATGTTGAGTTGATGATGTGAAAACAAACCGTGGACTTTGAAAATTTAGGAGATTGGATTGTTAGTATTTGAAGGGTGATTCTTACAACTTGAGATTTATTGTATGATTTATTAGAGAATGTGAATGTATATTTACCTTGAAGTAGTGACTTATTTCTATTTAGTGAAATTGTGTTGTGAGGTGGTAGTAGCTAGAGGTTCTTGGATTATAAGTCTACTAGGTGTTCCACATTGCTCGAGTAAATGCACATATGTCTAAAAAATATAGGAAACTCTACTAGAGTTTTGGTAGAAATGAATTTATTCCATTGTAAAATCCTTGTAGTTGTTAAAGAAATGACACTTGGGATTTTTCAAAAACTCATCTAACAAATATTTCCTGCCATTTTGTTTTTGAGAAATATTTCAAACAAGGAATATCCTAAAATTTGATAAGTATTATAAAAACCTGAGATGTCATAGTTTGGCATCAGATCCCAATATCAATCTACTCACAACCAATCATAACAAGGGAAGTTATTGGGAGTCCACAAAATGAGGAGAGTTAGTCCTTGTAAAAGTAAAAAGGAGAGTATTCTTATGGAGTAGCATTTTCTTATAGAAATGATCAAAATATGAGAGAGTATGAGTTCACATCTTTAAGTGAAAACATTGTCAAGTGATTAAAGATCCATTTACATGGATGACCTATTGAGAGTTCAAGTTTCAACTTGGATGGTGTGCTTGGAGCCTTGGGAGTATGACAACTATTGTATAAAAATAGTTTAAGAATCATTATGAAGGATTAGGAGATAGTTATAGTAGCAAAAATCTCTTAAAAACATGGAGACCCATAGAATTAGTCTGAATATGTAGTGGAGACTTATTACTAATAATTTTGAGGTATTACGAAAGATTAGTAGTAGAAGTTTAACATGAAAGGCTTTAAGGTTGATGTTGATGTGACAATTGATCTATGATAGTAATCTGAATCTAAATAATGAATGTAGATATAATTATAGACAAGTTCTTCAAGAGAAGAATTAGAGTATGATATTCAATAGATTGGTGTTTCTGATTGATGAACTTTGATTTATGATAGTTTCACTAATATGATAACCTTGGAGAATTTAGCACCAACTTCATTAAGCAAAATTTTCTTTTTGCAATTAGAGATAGAGATGAATGAAAATGAGTAGAGGATGACCATTATGAAAAGAAACTAAGTAAAATAATAAATAAGAGTGATTGTTCTAATATGAATATGAGAAAAGATTGATATAAGAATTAGTATTGACCTTGAATCTAGTGCTTTTCAAAAAGGGCAATCTTGGAATCTACCAACCCTCTACATAGAAATTAGTTAAACTTGACAATTTAAGAATCCAATTGAATTTTAAGGAGAAGCAAGATAGACATAAAGTATTTGAAAGAAAGAATGTGAATTGCATGATTATGAATGGAGACTTGGTTGGAAGATTAAGACATCCATTCTAAGATAATCATAAGAGATTTCAGAATTTTCATTATTGGTTAAAATTTCTTATTTGTCATGATTCAAACTATGAATAGTTGACTATGACCTTGTGATAACAAAAAGGAAAAAAAATTGAGACAGTTCTAATTAGAATGAACAATCTTCTTTAGAATTGTCTAGAGAACTAATGCTTCCATTTGATGGAATATGATATTGAAAATAAATAGAAATTATTGTGGAAGTAAATCTTAAAAGTTGTAATGATTATGTGAAAAAGTAAATGCTTGTTGATTAAGTTATACAAAGTTATTTTGAAATTATTAGTATTTCATAGCCATAAACAGTTTTGAGTAATATCTTTAGAGGTTTGAAGAAAGAAATTATGATTTTAACATGGAGGTGAGAAATAGCAGCAATTAAAATTTTAAAGAGCAGTAACCCAATCTATATGAGATGTTAATAGTCTTAGCAACACCATATGCATTCTTAAAGATCTACTTGGACTACCACATTAAAGAAAAACATATCCCATTATTATTGAGAATATGTTAGAACACAAAATTTTATGTTGAAAGCAACAATGATGAATATGGATTGAGAAAGTCAATCTCCTTGGCTACTTTATTTCAAAGGTAGTGTTGTAGTGGACTTAGGAATGATAGAAAAAGTGAAAGTCGATCACTATATTATTACTTGTGTTGCTCTCAAATGGTGGAGATTTTGGCTTAGTAGTAAATATACCGGACAAAGATTTAGAAGGTATATTAATGTAGATGAAAGAGTGATTGAGTAAACTACGTCATTATAAAAAAAGCTTAAGGTTAATGATCTCTCTTATAAAGTATATGAATAGTGTGGTGATGGTTTGTTAGAGATCTAAAGACCTTCAAAATAACATTATCTTGTTAGCAATTATAGACAGAAATGGATTCTCAGTGAAGTAACATTTTATGGTAAGATATACCGAAAAGCATTGTAAAAACTAAGAGTATGAAGTTGAAATCATATGGTTTGAGGATTTTACTAGATCTAGAGATCACAAGATTCAAAACAAAAAGGGAAGTTGAGAAACAAGAAAAAATTCCTTAATAAAAGTTATCTTCTAAAATCATTTAACCTAAATGGTGACTTAGAATTGAGATGTAAATAGACAAGAAGAATATCTATCTAGAGTCAGTTTATGATTTATATAATAAAAATTGAGGAATGGACTGCATCTAAAACTTGCCTAAGGAATGACATGAAACAAATTTTGAGGGTGAAATCTTGATAAAGGAGAAGAATGTAATAATCCCAATTTCTAAATTCTAATTTATGTTATGTTTAATTATATTTTGAATGAAATACAAATTTGAAATCCCATATTTTGAGTTCCATCCAATTGACATTTTAAAAGTACTTATTTTACACTTAAAATCTCAATATTTGGAATGTAGGCATTGAGATAATTCCAACACGACAAATTTTGTGTGAAATAGATTTTAGTGTGGAAAACCCCCAAATTTTTACTAATTTGAGGAGAGTCAAAATTGATAATGGAACCCCCACCTCATTTGAATTTTGACATAGCGAATGGATACTCCATGTGTGGAATTGAACTTGACATGGGGAGGGGCAACCCGCCAAGGGCCGGACCACTTCCTTAACATTTTGCAACAACCCAAAAATAGGGAAAAACTGGGGGACACTAGAGGAAGGGATAAAACCCTATGTCTGCTCCCTCTTTCCTCAGATTCCTCATTGACCAACTCCTCACTCCCTTCCATTCAAACTGTCACTGGCAGTGCCCAGCGAAACCTCCCTTCTTCAAACTGGTGCAAGATGACCCACAAAACCCATTTTCTTTGGCAACACCCTCCCCCTCCGGTCAACCACTTAAAAACCCTCATTCCCTCAACTCAACCAAAACATCTTCTCCTCTACAAATGAGATAGGCGATCCCAGTAGCAACCAAGCTTGGGGCTATCAGCAACCACACTAAAAACCACCATACCTTCCCCTTCTTCCATCGGCATAGCCCAATCGCCCGTCTAAGTAGGTTGGCCACTCTGAAACCCTACTCTTTCCCCCTTCTTCTTCTTCTTCTTCTTCTTCTTCTTCTTCTTCTTCTTCTTCTTCTTCTTCTTCTTCTTCTTCCTCTCTCCGTCTCCTCCTCTCTCCCCTCTTCCTTGTTCCACTAGTGATGCCCAATAGGCCTCGCACTGGAAAACCCATCTCTCTCTCTCTCTCTCTCTCTCTCTCTCTCTCTCTCTCATGCCACCAATGGACCTGATTTCTCCTCCTTGATGGACACCACATGCCTGTGACCTTCTTTCCTTGTTCAATCCATGTAAACTCACATAGATTCAACAGTTGATCATGATTGGATCATCAATCAGACACTAGATCTATGATTGATCTTACCATCCATCATGATCAGCAATTGATCTGTCTCCAATATGGCAAATCAATAATGTATCGAACCACCCATCATGATCGGACCGTTGATCTACCAAAATTGATAAATCTGTAACTAAATTCACAAACCCCCCACATGATCTGTCATTAATCAGACACCAACACCCAGATCTATGGTTGATTTGATCCATTCACCATGATCTAATCGTAGATTTATTACTAAACATAGAGATGTGACCAATCCACCCTATTAAAATGATCTAACTATTAGTTAGCCACTTATTACTTTGACCTGTGATCAATATGAGCTCCCAATCAGATCTTGATGTAGATTTTACACCGGATCATCTAATATGTGATTAGATCTGGCCCCTCACCTTGATCTAATCATAGATTAGTGAATTGGCCCCTAGGTTCATAATTGATGTGAGTATTCTTCTTGATTTGATAGTTGATCTCTCACTAAACATCTAGAACAACAACATATTTGGCACTTTCCTAGGATCTAAGTATTGATCAACCATCTGACTCCAGATCTGTGAGGTCAAACACTACATTTCTCTTTGATCTATCATGGTTCCATAGTTGGAGTGACAGACCAACATATCTTCCATTCCTGATACGCTAATTAGTGGTAGAGACACTCGATTTGAGCCATACATTTATGGATCAAGAACTAAATCTACAGATTGGTTAGTCAATGAATAGAGCCAAAGGAGTTACACAAGTGAACAGAGGATAAGTGCTGCCCGAGGTAGGTGGATTAAGATTGCTATCTTGGAAAGTTTAATAATTTTCATGAGTTAATGGATATGATGATTTGCATGAGTACTATCTTTAATTAGTAAAATTATGAAAGCCTGTGAAAAGCTTAGTGGTTATCTCGTGACACATTTTACTTTATCAAATAAAAAATGGACTAATTGAATTTAAATTAGTCTACTAACTTTTCCTTAGTTGTGGCACTCAAACGAAAGAGTGGAGACTGCACTCTTTGACTGAAATGTGCTATATATACATTTAGTTGATGTTGAAATACTTTGAAACATGATTTACTTTTGGACTACCTACAAATGTAAAATGAACTTGAAATGCTTGGTTTATCTTGATTATAATATTAGGACAAATGAGTAATGGGACCGCTCACCTTGGTTGAAACATACACTTCCATCTCGTGGACATTACAATAACTTACACATGGTTTGAATTGACACATAAGAACTTATAAAATTGATACTACAAAATTTGTAATGCCTAAGTAGTATTAAATGCTAATGGGAGCACCAGTAACAAAGTGAAGATGGTAGTGTTGCTCACAAGGTTTTTAAACTATAGAGAGACCTAAGCAACTTGCTGTAAGATGTCATACTTTATAAACTAATATCTTAAGAATGAATTAATGATTGGTCTCATGGTAGAAGAAAGTTTAATATGTTAAATTCATACTTGTAATCATGTCTAGAAGTTGAAGGAAAGAATCCTAAGGCCTTCATAACTAAGAGATAGAATAGCAATTGTATTATAGGTAGCCATTAACTATGTGTATTTTAACCTAATTTTACTACTATTTGTTGAAATGATTTATGTACTGATATGTATGACTTTGAATGATCATATTCATATGAAATTCTTTGCATTCATGTTTAGAAAATATTTCATAATTCCATGGACAAACACAATAGTTATCTATTTGTTATGGCCTAGAGCCATAACATGTTTGTCATTATTGATAAAGGGCTTTATCACTAGTTTGACTATGGTTCATTCAGCTACATGCATTTTTAAAAGTGTTTAAAGACCCATTCTTTTGTAATCATTACTTTGGATGCATTGTTGAATCATTGAAAACATGGGAAAGTTACATTACCTTTTTATAAGATAGCTACTTATCATGAACTATGAACTAAGCATGCCTGGTTGCACACTTATTATTTTGATGTGGATATTGTATGCATGCTTTTGGGGACTTGAAATGCATTATCTAATGAATGATGGATGCATGTTTTGAAAGCTCATGAAAACATGTTTTTATATGGGTTTCAAAGGTTCTCATACCTTATAAATGAATAAATTTGAAAGGTTTCTCACAAGACTTTGAAAAGCAGTTTTATCCTCATATAATGATTTTAGAGAAGTTATTTAATTTATGTTTTAGGCAAGCACTCTACGTGTGGCTATGAGCCTTAGAGATGTTATTTGATCCATGTTTGTGCAAGCACTTTATGAGTGACCATAAGTCCTAGAGAGGTTATTTGACTGATGTTTTAGGTAAGTGCTTTACAAGCAACTGTAAGTTCTAGAGATGCTACTTGACTAGTGCTTTTAAACAAGTACTCTATGAGTCACTGTAAGTCCTAGGGATACAAATTTTCTCTGCATTTTAGGTAGGCACTCTATGAGTGGCCATAAGCCCTAATGTATGTGAATTTGTTGATGCTTTAGGTAGGTGCTCAATCAGTAGCTGTAAGTTTTGATGTTATGACTTCATCAATGCTTTAGGTAGGACCTTTACAAGCAATTGAACTCCTTGTGAATATGGATTTCATCGATGTTTTATGATTATCATAGCACTTAGAGGCATGCATGCTTGGGGGAGGTAGTAAGACTTGAAGACATCATGACTGGGGTGGTAGTAAGACTTGGAGGCAGGCACATCAAGGATGGCTATAAGATCGAGGTATGCATGTTGTATGCAGTTGTAAGTCCTAGAGATCCAAATGTTAGGAGGTGTAGTTGGCTACTGACCTCTGAGATGGTATTGATACTAGCTTGCGATGAAAATGGGAAAGTGCTCTGAGTGGTAGCTGGGTAACCCCATGAGGACTGGTGAGTTAAGGCTGTGGTATATCTAGGATCCCACTTAGAGGCTGTGGTAGTTGCCATAGTGTTAATTGTTCAATTTTGGTTAAAATACCCATAATTTAGTGTTCAATTAGAGCATCTAGGCCATCAATTCCAAGATTTTACATAAAATATTTTATTTTAGCTTTAATTGGCCATCCAACTATTGAATTAAATAATTTAATGGTCAGATGGTCATCAGAGCTACTTAGAAGAGTAATGAATGGTTTAGATAATTCTAATTGGGTCCTGTGCATTGTAGATCAATCAACTTAAGCTTTGATGATCTAGATCAAATCAAGGAGATCAGATGAGGATGATGAAGCTTCCTGGAAAGAGAAGACTTTGAAGACTCTAGGACAGAAGAAATTTGAAGAATTGCACAGTTTTGGGCAAGAATGGACTTCCAATGGACCCCACCCCTCTTTCTCTCTCTTATCCTCTCTCTCCATCTCTCTCTTACCTCATTTCTCTTTCTCTCACACGTCTTTTTCTCTATCTTATCTCTCTTCTCTCTCCATCTCTTTCACGGCTCTTTCTCTCACCCGTCTCTCTCCCTATCTCTCTTATCTCTATTCACATGTGTCTTTCTCTCACGACTCTCTCTCTCTCTCTCTCTCTCTCTCTCTCTCTCTCTCTCTCTCTCTCTCTCTCTCTCTCTTGTTTTCTTCTTATTCTCTTCTCCTCATCTCCGACTTTTCTTCTTGAACTCCACGTCCCATCCCTCTCTTTGGGGCTGGCTCACTTGCTCTTCACTTCATTCTCTATCTCTAACTTCCTTGGGGGATCATCGGAGAGGCAGTCTCCCTCTTCATTCTCTAACTCCACATCTTTTGGATGGTCAGCACACTCTCTCAATCTCCATTCTCTTCTTCTCTTCTTCTCTCAACTCCATGTCTTTTTTCCTCTTCTTCATTGGTTAGGCTGACCCAAAGGAGGACCAGACCATCTCCCCCTTCCTCTTTCTCTCTACCCCTCTTTTCTCTCTCAAAGTTCTTGTCCTCTCTCCATTCTCTCCTATCTTCTCCTATTTCTCACCAACCCTCTCACTTGCGCGTTCCCTCTCCCTCTTGGTTACCTCTCTTCTTCTCTTTCCCATATATATATATATATATATATATATATATATATATATCTTCTGACAGACTCCCCACCTCTGGTTCCCATCAGACTCGACGCCAAGCCAAGCACCATGGCACTCACCCGACAGTTTTGCCCCCATCTTCTTCCTTTGTTTGTCTCCATGGAACCTCATCACCGCACAGCTCACACAACTTACACTGTAAGAGAATCGGACCGCACTCTCTCATCTCTCTCCTTCTCTATTCTTGTTCCCTCTTCCAGCTCTCTCCCTCTCATTTCCCCATTGGCCAGCTATATGTGCGTGACACACCAAGCAGGCCTAGCATCATCCCCAACTCCCACGCTCCCCTTCTCTCTCTCTCTCTCTCTCTCTCTCTCTCTCTCTCTCTCTCTCTCTCTCTCTCTCTCTCTCTCTCTCTCTCTCTCTCTCTCTTGCGTTTTCCTTTTCTTCCTCGTTTTTCAGCGAAACCCAAATCGCCCTTCTTCTCTCCCTTCTTTGTGTTTCTGATCACCAGATCCTCCTCATCTAGTCACCATCACCACCCAGCCGGCACAACCCAATTGCACTGACCTTTCCCTGCATCTTCACTGGCCAGATTGCGTGCCCACTTCTCCTCTCTCTCCCTCTGCTCCGGCATTATTCCTCAACGTCGCGGGTCAAATCCAAGGAAGGAAACCCAATCTGGGTTTCCTCCTGCGTATTCCCCCTTCTTTCCTCTTTCCTCTTTTCTCCTCTTCCTCTTCCTTCTCCCTTCTTCCCCCTCCTCTTCCTCTGGCGTCTTCTCCTTCGTCGGATTCTTCTGTTTTTTTTTCGTTTTAAAGTTTTTTTCATTAATTTTGATTTTTCCCTTTAGCACTTAATAAGAATATCATTTTTGTCCTTTTTCAATAATTACATCTCCTTCCATGACTATTCTGGCTTTTTCCTTATCCATGTTCTGCCTGACAGTGTTATCTAAGATTGCTTGTTTAGTTTCATTATATATATATATTGAATTAGAAATTCTGTAAATTGCAGTAGTTAAATAAATCTAAAATTTTATTTTATTCTTAGTTTATTTCTGTTATATTTTTTTATTTCTATTAATTGAATTTTATTTAAAACTCCATCATTTAAAGCAAGTCCTTATGGAATCGACCAGTATTTGCATAGCTATATTGCAATAGCCCGTGCACTTGCTGTTAAACATCAACACATGGGTTGCAGAAAGCCCTATGAGCCCACTTAGGATGGTATGCTACCCGATTTTTACAGTTATGGTTTTCAACTTGATTTGATGCAGAGAATTTATATGCACCCTTATTGATTATTCAATTTTGAAACCACGAACACCTCTTGGTTTTTCTAGATTGAAGATTTATCAAATGTTGGTTTTCTAATGATTGGATTTTGAGCATAGCGTATGCCATTTGGCTTTATTGACTACCTTTATCTTTTATCAATAATGTGCTCTAATGCTTATATCTAGGTAATGGTTTTACCATTTGGACTATAATATATATTGATTTTTCCAAATTGATGATTTTACCATGGTTAATTTACTAATGTGTTGGATTAAAATAGAGCATTATAAGTGATTTTGAATGATCATGGAAGTATTATGATTTGTCAACTGTATTGATTTGCACATGTAAATTGATTTCATGGATGTAAGATTTGAGCACTTATAATTTTGAAATGGGCGCTTTATGAAACATCATGAGCTTTGTTTAGACATGGTAAGTTGTCAAAATTCTTTGATTATGTAAAATCATGAATTGAATGCCAAAATATTGACTTATTCCACTTGTACAATTGCAAGCTTGTTGAGATATTGAGATATTGTAATTTGTATTACAATGTCTTAGACTTGAAGAATTAGAATGGATAGATAAATAGGTTGAGCTAAGTATGTGAAGACAAACTATGGAGTTTGAAATTTTAGGAGATTGAGATTTTCAGTATCTAAAGGGTGAGCCTTACAACTTGAGATTTGTTTTATGATTTATTAGAGAATGTGAATGTATATTTACCTTTAAGTAGTGACTCATTTCTATTTAGTGGAATTGTGTTATGATGTGGTTGTGATTGGAGGTTTTATGACTATGGAAAGTCTTGTTATTTATTTTTAAAACATGAAAATGACTTGTACGTCTATCAGGTGCTTTGCATCAAGTGCGTTAAATGAGGGAATATTTAGAAAACAAAGGAAATTTTGCTGATTTTTTTGTAGGAATGAGACATTCATTCCACTATAAAATCCTTTTAGTTGTTAAAGAAATGACACTTGAGCTTTTTTAGTAACACCTCTCAAATTTGTTTTTGCCACTTTGTCTTTGAAAAGAATTTCAAACAAGGGATATGTCAAAATTCAAAAAAGTGCTATAAAACCTTGGGTGTCATAGATTGATATATGGATCTAACAACACTAAGTGTGGGTTCAATGATCAACGACCTAGCACACATAGATGGTTGGTGTAGAGGACTCTAGTTTATGTACAATGAAAACAAGTGGTATATAATGAAAGTACTTTTTTTAAAAGCTAGTATAGGGAAACCTAAACTAGACAATGCAACCTATATGCAAATGATGCACAACCAAACAAATAAAGGACATAAGATAATCCTAATCCTATGGCAAATGGGTTGAAAGATTTATTTCTCTCTTTAATTTCTTTCTAGGAGAGTATCTTGTAGGTTACTTTTAACCTAGGTAGCTCATCCTCTCTTTCAGACTTACCTTAATAATTACCAGTTAGATCCTACCTTGATCAACCACTTCACACCTTAGTTGTCCGTCGGTGATCTGAATCATTAGATTTGTTGGCAAAGCTAGTTAGTTAAATACCAACGCAGCTGATTAGATAGGGCACTAGAGTGGCAATAAGTCACCTCTTTCAAAGATGGTCCTACGAGCTCATCAGCTGCTACAAGTCTCTTCTAATTGAATTTAATTAAATTGTTAAGGCTAGGGTTGCACGTAAGGTGATGACTAACCTAGGTGGTCATAGGATGGTGATGAAATCCATTCTTGATATTTTAGGGGTGAGTGCCCTTTCTAATCTTTTAAGCAATCCCCCACTATTTGATCAACATAAAAAGCACCTTAAAGTAATAAATTGTGTCCTAATATGCAAGGAAAGCAGTAAATCTAATGTAAGCCCTAGAATGCAACAAATTGTACAATGCTTTCTATATGCTTTACACTACCATCCATAATGCAACTAAACTAATGCAACTCTAATCTAGAATTGGAAAGAAGGTAAGAAAATCTCACCATGGGGTCTTGGAATTAGTCTTGTCGTATAAGGGTAGGTCCATTTACATGTCATATCCTTTTCCAAGTATTATTACAACCCTTGACAAGTATTATTACAACCCTTTTTTTAAATTTAAATGAATCACAATATATTAAAATTATAAGATTTCCTCCCTACAATTCCCTCAAATAAAAATTTAGGTAACTATTCTACGTCTTCCTCCAATTCCTTGTCCAAATTCTTGCACAAATAAAAAATAAAGTATAAGGTTCTTTAGGAATAAGGAGAAAAAATGCAACTAGTTATATGCAACCCTAAAATTATGACTAATGGTAAAGTATTATAACATATATTTAACAAAACTTTCTTTGCAAGTCCCCAGCAACAATGACCAAACTTGATGTGATTTTTAAATGTATTGCAAGTGGACAGGTCTACTGCAGTATAGACAAGGCAAATACAGGTCGATCCCATGAGGACTCCATGATATACCAGTTCAATTAAAGCTTAAATTACTTTAACCTAGCCAACATTCAAGGAAAGTAAAGAACTTATGCATTAAATTAAAGCAAGTAAACTAAACAAAATAAAACAAGAAAATAAAATTAAAGCAAACTAAATAAGAAATTTAAAGCTACTTTCATTAATATAAATTTGATTACAAGGAAATAAGTACATAAAGTAAAGAAAAGAATAAATAAGGAAAATAAAACTTTCTTGAAGTGTCTGTAGTAGGAATCTTAAGTTGAACTTGGATCTTTACACATTTGTTTCTTTTTTCCTGGCTTGAATTCCACTTTACAGCTCTCTTGTTCTGTCACTCAACAAAGGCTTGCACACTTCTTTTCAACCCATAATAGACTAAACTACCACCGAGATTTTTCCATCTATAACCCAACATGCCACTAACCCAATGCTCAAATCCCAATCCAATGATCCAAAAGAATGAAGTGCTAGGGCAGCCATAGAACAGAGATTCTTAACTACTTTTTCTAAAAGATCACCATCCTTAAAAGAAGAAAAAGAAGAGATGGAGTGGAAAAGTAAAATAAATGTTTGCTTCTCCTTAGCTAGAAACTCTATAGAAAAGGAAAATCTAAGGCCAATTTTTGTCCAAAGTTTTGAAGAAAGAATGACTAGGATTTATCCTCACTCAAGGCTTTCTTAAAGCAACCAATAAAAGCCACCTAAGATAAGATAGACCAATAAGAAGAAGCCATGCAATGGGGTGAAGATTAGAACATGGTTGGAGGAGATTTTTCTAATGGGCTACCCACCATTTTTCAAAGTGCCAAAATGTGTTCCACCTCGAGGAAAAAAAAAACACATGATTCCTATTGGTTCAAGAAAAAAATAGTGGGTTGTTAAAGAATAAAGGAGGAAACTCCAAGTGGATAAGAAAATTTCTATGAAATCTGAGCCATTAATTTTAAGGCATGTCAATCTAACGATGAAGAGAAAATGAGCTACACGAGAGATCTTTTCAGATAAGGAAACTTCAATAGAATCTCATGCATTCAAGCAAGGCTGACGCATGATCCAATGGAAAAGAAGGATGTAGAGAAAAGCTACAAACCATAGCCTCCATCCTCCTAAGAATTCATAGTGAAACCTTAAGGAGGAAATATCTTCACCATCCATTTTTATCCAATGCTCTACCTCTCTCCTCATCTTTATGAACTTTATAAAATCCTAGCCACCTTCTATGATGCTCCCATGAGCCTCCATGGCTCCTCTCCCATTCCTTTTTATTTCTTTCATCCTTTCCTTTATTTTTTTTTTTCCATTTCCTTCTCTCTCTCTCTCTCTCTCTCTCTCTCTCTCTCTCTCTCTCTCTCTCTCTCTCTCTCTCTCTCTCTCTCTCTCTCTCTCTCTCTCTCTCTCTCTCTCTCTCTCTCTCTCTCTCTCTCTCTCTCTCTCTCTCTCTCTCTCTCTCCTTCCTATCTTATCTTCTTTCCCATTCACCTCTATCACCGTCCACTTAACTCACCTCCATGCTTCTGCCTCTCTTCTACACTTCCTTCCATGTCCAACACTTTCCCACAATGCTCAAACATGCTTTCCATCTCAGCCCTTCACTCCTTCTCCATTTAGTAAGGGATGATCTATACCCTTCACTTCTAAGGGTTCCATCCAAAAAATTTATAAATAAATGTGAGGTGAAGAGGTTAACCATCTCTCAGTTTTCCCTAGAGCTCAAAGTTGAAAACAAGTCAAACAGAGATAGGGGATCACTCTCACCTTCTCTCCCATTAGTCCACATGTCCGTACCTTAAGGAGCAAAGCTAAGAGTTCAATCCATTTCCATACCTATTAATTGTTATTAACTTAAGGTGTCATGTTTGAGGATAAGAGGAGGTGTTCCATTATAGGTAAGTACCTAATCCAATCCCACAACTTCTTCAATTAAGAACTTGGTGTTCCTAATACAAGATTCACTTTTCTTGATTATCTTTTTCACCTTCTAAATCATCACTTTTCTGGGAGGGGGGTCTCCAACTCAAATGGCCTCCCCTACTTTAGGTTGATTCTCCTTTCTCTAATTTGCTCTCTCCTAAGAGGGCTGCCCTCTTTTCTAGGAGTTTTCAGCCAAGGAGAAGCATAAATTCTTATCCTTTTTTCCATTCCATCTTCATTCTTTTCTTCTCTTTATGGGTGGCAATCTTTTATGAAAATGGTTTAGCTCCTTCATCTATGAATGCCTATTATGTGTCCTTTTTTTGTGTGTGTAAATTACCCTTATTTAGCATGACATTTTATATGTTTTAGGTCATTATTTAGAAATTTATTTGAAAAATATATCATTTGAAAATTTTATTATCTAACCATGATTTAGTGAATTTTCAAAGTTAGATGAATATCCAAGGTGTGTATGCATAAAACCACTTCTAAAATGATGCTAATTAGGACTTTTTTTATATGTTTTGTAGGTTGTAAATCAAGATTAGATGGTCAAATCAAGCTAATCAAGATTACATGAAAATGGATGGCTCAGATTAATTCAAGGTGAAATTTGGATGATCTAAAATAATAAGACAATTGTTGCAGGGTTGTTTCTAAAGAAAACTACAAATAGTGCTTCATGAAACAACCTCAAGAATTTTAACTTGCCCACTCATATATGTTGTTTTCACATGCAAGATCCAAGGATGACACTCAAGGCTAGCTTTTGGCGATCCAAATTGTTTATCTAGTGGACCAATTTTATCTCAACTAGGTGACTGTAGAAATCTTCCTCCATTTGAAGTTAGAGACTCCTTCAATTGCAAAACTTGGTTTTATAAATCTTGTTCAAAAAAATGGATTTCCAAGCATATCTGCAAGATGCCCTAAATGATGCACTCAAGAGTTGTAGTCTAGTTAGAAATAAAGATATATTGTATGTGTAGATTGTACACACACATTATACTCTGTGATCCAAGCTTAAGTGAGATATTTTTAGCATATGAGGGTTTTAAAATTTTCATTCATTTTTATTAACTTGCTAAAGAAGTTTGAGTATGGATAAAAGAGAATTCTTAGAGATAAATTTAGGAATTGGTTTTCTTGAATTTTGTGGGAAAATTCACCACAAATACTCACGAGTCATAACTCGCCCACTAGGGGTAACCTAGGGGTTTAAGGGCTTGTGGCACATCCCAAATGCAATCATGATACCTATGAAAATGGAAAATTGTAAAATATTTTTTCATATGTTTTGCTTTAGACTAGCAAAATGCTAGTTGGGGGAGTGTTAAGTGTCCTTTTTGGTATAAATTACCCTTATTTAGCATGATATTTGATATGTTTTTAGGTTAAACATTTATTTGAAAAACACATCATTTTAAAATTCTCTTATTTAACTCTAATTTGGTGAATTTTTAGGGTTAAATGAAGATATGAGGTGAGTATGCACAAAACCACTTGTAAAATAATACTAATCATGACTTTTATATGCTTTGTAGGTAATAGATCAAGATCAAGTGGTCAAATCAAGGTTATCATTAAATAAAATGAATGGCTCATATTAGTTTGGGTTTAAATGTGGATGATATGGAGTAAAAGGATAGTAGGTGTAGGGGTGGTTTCTAAAGAAAACTACAAATAGTGCTTCATGAAACAACCTTGAGAATTTTAACTTGCCCAGTCATATATGATGTTTTCACATGAAAGATCCAAGGATGACACTCCTAGACAGCTTTTGGTGATCTAGATAATTTATCTACTAGACTAGCCTTATCTCAACTAGGTGACCCATAGAAATCTTCCTCCATTTGAAGTTAGAAACTCCTTCAATTGCAAAAGTTGGTTTTATCAATCTTGTTTTGCCAAACAAATGGATAGCTAAGCATATTTACAAGATGCTCTAAATGGTGCAGTGAGAAAAGAAATTCAATGTATGAAATTAGTAATAGGAGCAAGCAGAACTAGAAGATGTGTGGCTTTATGTCTCTAGACAAGTTAGATAGATGCTTTCCATTCAGTTTCTAATTGGAAACTAAGTTAGAAACCAAACAAATAACAAATTTTAATGGTTAAGAATTGCTTGGGGAGAAAGGAATTGGCACGAGGAAACATCCAAACTAACCTCCTCATGTTTTATAAATATAAAAATGAATTAGATCGAAGGGGGGAGTGGAAGAAAGGAAAGAAACTTGAGTGAAACTTCAAAGGTTGAAAATGATGAATAGTGTGTGTGCTTGGGCGCCCACATGATTGTGTGAGCTGGTGAATTCCCACTTCAATACTAGATAAAAATCTTTGAAATTTATCAAGGAGAAGAAGGCCCATTTATTTTATTTTCAATTTTCCCTAAAAATTGTGCTTATCGAAGTGATCAAAGATAGCTGGTTGCAACTATTCACATGAATATTCACAATATTTTGCTTATGTTATTCACATTTAATTTAGCTTAAATTTTGTGTTTTTATTGATATAAATCATTTATAATGTTTTAATTTAAGTTAGAAATATTTGAATATTGATTTTAGTGAGAAGTTGACCCCTAATTGGGATAAGGTCTTGACAATGATGATGATTAATTTTAGTGAGAAATTAATGTTTGATTAGTTTAATTTCATTAAATAAGCTTGAAAGGTATTGTTGTGAAGGTTGGTGAACCGCTAACATTTGCAATTGAATATCTTAATTTTCATTGTATTTATTTGAAATATAATCATACAATTTTCATGATATCAAATTGTTCTAGGTAGCAAGTTTCATTAAAAAATTCTATTAGTAATTAGGAGAAATCAGTGACCAAAATTAGTGAAATATTCATGAGTGGTGATTGTCCATGGATTGTAAACAAAGGCTAGACTATTTGTAGATTGTAAATAGGGATAAGTAATATGATTAGCCAGTGACATACACATGTGATAGCACATGATTGTTTTAGTTATACATTCTTTTCCAGTGACACTCTCTCACTTGCAGACATAGTGAGAGGTTTTGCTTTAGTATTTTAATTTAGTTCATGCTTAATTATTTGGAAATTAGTTAATTAGAAAGTTTTATTTCTTTTTAAAAAATTCAAATTTATTTTTCATAAATTTTTAAAATTAATTTTTCATAAAATTTTAAAATTAATTTAGAAATAATGCTAGGCTGGTTTTATTTTGTCTATGATTAGAGTGATCTAATTTTTAGGTTAGAAAAACTACTTATAAAATTTTCAATGTTTTAATTGTCTTAAGAAATTAATTTAGAAATTAAATTAATTTGAAAAAGATAATTTCATCCTTAGTGCAATTCTTTGATTTTGTGTTATTACTTTTCATAGTAGATGTTTGGAATTGATCAGTCATCCATTCTAATTAAGTTTTATATAGAATTCTTAGAAATTGATGAATTATCTAGGTTTCTAATGTTTAAATGTTTAAATTTATTTTCAAAGAAATATTTTTCGAGATGTCTATAAGACTGTAATAGATAGTTTACTTTAATATCTTTGGTTCTTTTCTTTGATTGGGTGAAGTGGATGTGTAAAGTTCCTTTTTGAGTGACACAATGGAGTGCTATGTCAAACATTCCAATCATTTAAGGGAGTTTTTACTTTATTTGCTTCTTTCTTTCTTTCTTTCTTGCTATTGTATTCAATTCCGATATAGTTAATTTTCATTAATGAAAGTAGTTTTTATTCAAGTTCTTAGTTACAGTCATATTTTTTATTTTAGGTGAATTGTAGTGAGATAGATCTTGTATTTTATCTTTTTGTTACAATTCATTAAAAAAAAGGATAATAATAAAACATGTCAAGAGTTGTCCATCTTAACTTAGAAGAGGAAGTGGTATATAGATGGTCCTAACCTTGTACGAGAAGACTACTTCTAGAAACCTATTGTGAGTCTTCTAATTTTCTTTCCAATTCCTAGATTATGGTTGCATTTGTAGTTTAATTTTATATTAGTTTGGTTGTAGTTAAATGCATATAAAAAGCATTTTATAAATGTTACATTCTAGGTTCTTTAATTAGTTTATGGCATTCTTCACATTATAGGGCATGTTTAATGCTTTAAGGTGAATATATGATGACTGAACTATTGTGGGAATGTTAAATTGATTAGTAAGGCCACTCACCCCTACAATATCAAGGGAGGATTTCATCACCATCCCTTGACACATCAAGGTGAATAATCATCTTACACTCAATTATATCCTCTATAACTTAATTAAAAATCACTTAGCAAAGATCTGTAATAGCTTATGAGCTTATAGTAGTGGCCCCTATTTGATTAGCTGCTTTGGTATTTAAAAGACTAGCTCTGCCAACACATTCAATGACTTAGATCACCTATAGCTGATTGAGGAGTGTGTGAAATGGTTGATTAAGATCAGGATCTATCTTGTAAGCATCAAGACAAGTCTGAAAGAGAGGAGGAGGTACTTGGGATAATACTAATCTAAAATCCTCACCCATAGGGTTATGATTATTTTCTATAGGGTTATGATTATTGTGTGTCCTTCGTTTGTTTGTCTATCCATCATTTTGCATTTAGGTTACCTTGTTTAGTTTATGTTTTCTTAGACCATCTTAAAAAAAAGGAAAAAGAAAAAAGAGAGAGTACTCTTTCATTTTATACAACATCTTTTTGTTGTATATAAAGTTAAGCACACTGCACCAACTTCTAATGTAGGCAAGATCATCGACCTGTGAATTTAGATCTAGCACCTAAGATTGGATTTAAATAATCAAGCAGATCTAGCTAACCCTGTCAAGAATATGGCCAACAAAGTAGGGTATAAAAGGCCACATTCTTACTATTTTACTCCATAGTCCCTTCATTATGATGATATGTATGGGATAGGGGATACTCATAATCTATTAGATGCAATAGATATATTGGCGACATGGGTAGATAGAGTAGATAGTCAATTTTATAAATTGGATACTTTAATGGAGACTAGCGTGTGATCAAGGCAACCTTGGTATGAGGATTGTTTACCTATTCTTGTCTTGCACATCTTATTACTTCATGCCCGTTAAGCTTCCCAAACCCTAAATAATTTTCAGAGTTAGTGAGTGCAACAAATGCATTCACTCCCCTAACAAATATCCATATGCTGAGATCGACTATCCTGGATGGATTAGGTATCTCAATCAAACATGGTCTCAAGATTATTAGGGAGAAACATCTTGGTTCGACACTACTCAACCCTTTCTTCATACCCCATTTATACAATAATATGATCCATACCAGCCATTTGCCCCACAAAAGAGGAAATAATCAACAGAAGAGACTCATTGTTTGTATATACAGAATATACTAGAATTTTAAGAAGTAACTAAACAGTTTAGTGCATAGTTGGAGTTCCAAAAGAGTTAGGTAATTGTTGAATTTTAGAAAGGCAAGAGGAAATAGGGTAGGTTGAGGACTATGAGAAGCCCATCAACAACTATACTAGGAAGAAACTATCATTAGATGATCTTTATGAGATAGAGAGTCTCGTATCATCCATATTGTCCTCTAACAATAATTCTCTTGAAGCATGCCATGATCATTCTAATTTTAATTCTGACATACACACCTTCAATTAGGAAGATACTGACACTTCTCAATGGGGAGCCCAAGTAGTACCCTTTCAATTGCTTGAGATGCAATTTGAGTAGTTAATAAACACCTTATTTGGACCTACAACCTTTACCAACTAGTTCATATGAAACCTTACTTGTGATTGCAGAGTATAAAGCAGAGTCAATTTATATTCTGGCACAATATCAATAAGCTTTCTGAAGTTGCATTATCTTTGCTCAAGTTGACAGAACTTGGCTTAAGTCACCTTGCATTGGTCCTAAGAAATCTTGATTCATGGCGGTCTATCTTACCATTATCTTCTCATCACCGTACATCTAATAAGTGTCTAATTTTGAATTTAAACCACTGAATTATTTACCCTTGTGTTACAACTTATCGAGGTAAATTAGGGTTTTTGACCATAATTTGTAACACATCATTTTTTTTTATATATATTATCTAATTACTATAAAATTTGATATTTGTAGGTCCAGAGGCTAATTTGAGTTAATTATGTGATTAGTCATATTTTTATAAAATTTAATTATAAGTTTTTGACTATTTTGTAGGAAGCGAGATAATGATCAAATGACCAAGATCGATCGAGATGAAATTAGAAGATCAAGATCAAAAGATTGAGTCAAAGCCTCGAGGTCATCATTCTAACATAAGATCAAGGTCAAGATCATCTGTTGGATAAGCAATATATGCACTTAGAGGAGTCAAAGATGGCCAAAGTGGGCCCATGCATAAGCTGTGCAAAGTCCACCACCTCTACATGGGTTTGACTTAAGCCACTTAGCCATATTCAAGCTATGAAGAAGATGAGAAGCTACGGATCCAAGCCAACCACCAAAGCCCAAGATATGAGCCATCAAGCTAAGCTAAGAGAGCCATCTAAGCTAGCTATGAAGCCAAGCCAATCGAGCCCTAAGTCACATGAGCTAAGCTAAATGAAAGGCCATGATTAGTGGAGAATTTGAAGAATTATCCTTGCTATTTATAGGGATGTGTTAAATAAAATTATGGTAAAATTCATTAGGATAAGGTGCCATGTGGACCAATAGGAAGAGACCCTTCTATTTTTTTTTTTAAAATGTTTTCCCATGTTTTCCCTCACTTTCCACCTCACCCCTATGAGCCACCACGAATTTCACTTTCCATTCAAAAGTCTCACCTTTCTAAGACTCTCTCACCTTCCTAGAATCCCATTCAAACTACCAAACCAATCCCAAAATCTTAGGAAACCACTTAGCCAATCAAATTTCCCCATCTCACCTCACTTTCCTAATTTTTCCTACCGATCTCTTTCCTCTCATCTTCTTTTCCTTATCTTAGAGCATCCCATCCACCCCACTTTCCATAATTTAAAGGGTTTCCAAGATTTTTGAAGGGGGGAGATGACTCTTTCTAAAAAAGGGGCGTCTCCCATGTACATATCCTTCAAAGGGCAGCCACTTATCTTACCTTGTTTCCTCTTTAAAAGCCCTAGCTACCCACCCATCTTAGCCATCCAAATTACCTATTTTCATCAACACCATACATCTAACTTAGGTCACCATAGAAAATATAGGAGAAAAAATATAAAATACATAAGAAGAAAATAAATCAAGAGGCAACTCTCCATTGGGAGAAAAGAGTTGCTTCCTTCTCTTAGAGGAGGACATCCTCTTCATCCACTCTTTCCTTTTCTCTTTTCTCTTTTCTCTTTTCTCTTTTCTCTTTTACCTTGAACCTCCTTCTACTTTGGGCTGCTACTTCGTCCAAGGTGGTTTGTTACTCCTCCAAGTATTCCATGCCTAAGCCTTGGGTGGTTAATTTGTCTTTGAAAGGTTGGTTAAGTCTTCCTTGTTCTATTTGTTTCATCTTACTTCATTGTGCTAGTTCATGCTTTTCCATTCCATTTTTTGTTTTCCTTATTGATTTTCCCTTGAATCTCAATCTTATAGGAGGAGGAATCATTATTAAGATCTAGTTTTGTGTTTAGGTTGGTAGAAATTATGTTGCGTGCTCTCCAAAAGTGTAAAGCACCATCTATGTAATCATTTTTATGCAATACAATTTTCTGTTGAGAGAAATCTCATTTAGTTGATGAATGACCATGATTTATTCTTATTTATTTGCTGCATGTTGATGGTATGATAAGTAAATGTATGCTTTGTTTTAAATTTCCAACAAGTTTATCAAAAGACCTATGAAACCATGCATCTAATCCAATGGTGGAACACATGGTTTTGAAGGCCTTTAGGGCTGAAGTTTGAGTAGTCTACTTAATGTGCTTGCTTAATTGTAGATCCTAATTTAATATTTCATATCAACAAGCTTGAAGTTCACTTGTCAATCATGTTGGAATTATGCGAGCAACTCATAGTGGAATGCATGGTTTTGAGTAATTGAATTCCAAGTTAGTGAATTCATTCATCTTAGGATAAGTAGTTTAGTGAGTGGTTAATTGTTGATATTAATTAATTTGTTAGCATGTTGTTGATTAGTTGTTTGTGACACCTTGGGTTTCCTAAACCTTTTTCTAATTACAATAAAGTAATAATAATTTGTTTGATAAAGTAGGCAGGATCCCTGAAAATAAAAACTCACAATTAAGATAAATAATGCAGTGTTCAAAAGAAATCCCTGGTGAATGAAGCTCTCACCTACGCGGGGTCCGGGAAGGGGCGGGCCACAAGGGCCTATAGTAGGCAGCCTTCCCTGGCATTTTTTGTAAGAGGCTATTTCCATGCCTTGAACCAGTGACCTCAAGGTCACATGTTGATACATTGAGCATGCTCTATTTAAAACCAAGACAAATCAAACACAGTCGTGAAAAAGATAGTAATAATAACATTTCCAAATTTGCCTAAGGTCCATCCATGATCACCACATCATACACACATAACCAAGAAAGGTACACTATACAAATAGTGTGGGGTCTAATCTATCCAAAATATCAGCATCATGTATAGCCCAAAAAGCCTAAACACAAGTTCAAGAGACATACACTTAATCAGTCTCTGAGATGCGAAATGCAGATGGTCCTTGAGGTCCTCATTCAATCAATGCTGCTCCACCTACTTTCCCTTGGCACTATCATGCTTCAAATTTGAGGCATTGCAAAAAACAGCAATGCCTTATCAAGCTATGCTTATGCAGGTGATCACATTCAATAAAAAAATATGATGAAATTATGTGGCGTGAAATATCAATGTCACGACAAATCTCATAAGGTCAAACATATAAAAGGAATGTCAAATCATCAGATGTCCATAATGAGTAACACATGATAATCACCATGCATGGGGGCTGGTTGGACTTGCGTGGGTGGCTTGCCCATGACTACCACAAACTGCACACATTTGCCCACATACCAGGGCTGGTGTCTATCATCCACAAGTTCAAAGGGCAGGTGGCTAACCCTACAACCCTCCTAGCGTAGTACCCATTGGGTAGAGAGAGAGTAATTCAATATATCAACAACATGCATCAAAAACCAGGGTATAGCATCCTCAATTAATCAAATTGATGTTAGAAAAAATGTATAAGGAAGTAATGTATAAATCATGAATAAGAGGATAGCAACATGTCGGCACTGAAAAGTAATCTCAAGTAATGCATCATGATTTAAGAAATCATGAAAAAATCTCAAATGTAATCACCTACCTTGATAAGTGCGATACTACAATCAGGCACGTAAGCTATATCACGCCGTGCACCCTGACATACCTGTCATATCATAAGTCATTGATCACTTAGTGTTCTCACATCTCAAAATAAACAAATCCAAATGATAACTTCACTGATTTGGCAGTTAATCCTAGATTAATGGCCCAATTCATCTGATTAACCCTCCATTGGGCAATCCTGAGCTAGATGTTGGTCGTTCTAATGTCTAGACTGCCATGTGCTATCTTTGATTGTTAATCTATGTCATAATTGATTCAATTAATGTCCCTTAATCAATAAAGGGTCAGTCTCTAACATCATATGAAGTTTGGAGACGATCCAACTGTTGGATCACTCTTTATCACTTATAATTAACATTTGATCATCAATTCTACTCATTTTCATCATGATCTATCTAATTTCTATGTTTTTTTTAGTGATTCACATGTATCTCTATGATTACACGTCAATCTGATGGTTAGATTGCTCTTTGATCAGCCAATCCTAAGGCACTTGATCAAATCGATGGTCAAGATCACTTTTCTTGATAATCACTTGAAATTTACTCTTCTAATCCCTAGACAATCTCATATTTAATGCATGCAATCAATTTCTAAGGCATGATCTAGGTCATTGAATAGTATTTTGTGATTTGACAAATTTAAAAGTGGTGAAATTGAAGTTTTCATCTCAAATCTAAGTTTGCATCATCAAGACAATTGCAACGGATCTTTCAGATCGTGATTTGGACCACTGTAGCTCCCACAATTGAGCTTTTAAGATGGTCCAAATTATTAAAAAAAATCAATTTAAAATCAATGTTGTCACGGGGACGCACACGCGCGTGACGCACATATGGGATGCATCTCGCGTGCATCACCGTCACCATGTGCATCCTAGGGGCATCCCACCTTGTTCACCGTCGCCAGAGAGGACAACCGAACTCTGGTCACTGCCGACGATGCCCAGTTGCCTATAGCTTACAATTTTTACACCATTTTGATTGATTTTTCATGTACATTTTCTTTATGACCTTCCCATCAACTGATTTTGCATGTTTCTAAGGTTTTTACTTGATTTTTACCACATTTATAAAACATTTCCCTTTATTGTTTTTCACGTTTTCTAGCATCTTTAGTCGTTGGATCTCCATGACATTTCATTGGTTTGTTCTTTTCTCATCACGCACGTGATTAGTGATTTAGATAATTCATTTAACACTGTTTCATCTATTTATTTTCATATCAATAGTAAGGCATAAACACTCACCGAAAACGGCAATCCATGCCATTTTCTAGCCTTAAAATGGTGAAACTTCAACGAAAATACTGGAAATGGGGGAGAGGGGAAAAAGGGGAGGCCTACCTCAGGTTAGGCCAGTTGGAGGGGGGAGCATTCCGTCACTTGCGCACACATGGCGGGGGGGAAAACGACATTGTCTTCATCATTGCCAGCATAGGGGGTCATCGTTGATGACACGGGGAATGAGGAGAGTAGTTATGGTGGGGGCCAAATTCAGAGTAGCCATTAATGGTAGGGGAGGAGTATTTAAAGGCCCCTCCATTAATGCATTTTTTAAATTTTCATTATTTTAATAAAAATCTATTTTATATTTAGTATGAAATGATTACCAGCCATAAATGTTGGTAATCATGACCATACATATTAAATGCCTATCCCGTCATAGATTCTAGGGCTTGATTTCATGGGCTCCACATGTGCAATTACTATTCTGCCCTTTTTGCTAATTTAATTAAATATATAAATAGAAATAATTAGCCATTTTTCTTTCAATCTTTGATTTTAACGTTCTTAGTGGCGTTGAATTTTGTTTCTCATGCACATTCCAAATATTGAGGTTTTAGCTCATGATTTCATCTTTAAAAATTTTAAATTCCTAATTTACATAAAATCCCAAAATTCTATGCAATTAAGCATTTCTAGAATTTTAAAAATAGCAGATATTACATTGTTAGTATTAAAATTTTCATTCTCATGGATCTAATTGCTTTCTTTAGAATATG
The DNA here is from genome assembly GCA_035236585.1 of Warburgia ugandensis. Classification (NCBI taxonomy): domain Eukaryota; kingdom Viridiplantae; phylum Streptophyta; class Magnoliopsida; order Canellales; family Canellaceae; genus Warburgia; species Warburgia ugandensis. The sequence continues at coordinate 31,510,520 of CP141136.1, forward strand.
CATGATTAGGAAGTAATGATTATGCATGTTTCCTTAGCTTAAGTTTTAAATTTTATGCTTAGAAAGTTAGATTTAGGAAAGTTTCTAAATTGCATTTTTAGTAAGGTTCTTAAATCAGGAAAGCAATGATTATGCATGTTTCCTTAGCTTAAGTTTTAAATTTTATGCTTAGAAAGTTAGATTTAGGAAAGTTGCTAAATTGCATTTTTAGTAAGGTTCTTAAATTAGGAAAGTCATAAAATTAAAAAGTTTCATTTAGGAAAGTTTTATTAGAAAGTATGTTTAGGAAAATTTTCAATTTTAGCATATTTATTTAGTTTTGCATATCTATTTTTTTTCCTAATTTCCATTCTTAGTTTAGGTTAAAGATCTCTTGAATCTTAGCTAAGTTAGAGAGTTTAAAGTAGGGACCACTAGCATCACATTGGTTCGATTCTTTGTGGGATCGATCTCACTAGCATGCTATATTACAACTAATTCATGCGATTGCGAGTTAACTTAAAAATCACAACAACATCTTTAGGTCTAAAATGTATATTGACTACCATAAGGTTTTGAAATGGATTGAATTTTTTAAATATTTATAGTTAGTTTAGGTTGTTGTATATAGTTTACATTTTGCATTGTTAGCCACATCAACAAATTCATGCACCATCTCTGGCGTGTAGGTACTATCTTTCTAACCTTCTCTCTCCACTTAGTTATTTCATTTGTCTATGCTTTTATTTTTAAATATTAGGGATAATATTTAATTTAAGTCCAGGGTAGGGTATTACAAATTTGATGCATCCAAAGTTTTTTCACTTATTTTTTGGGTCTTTTTTGTATTTAAAAATTTATGAAAAGTTCCGTTACAAGAATGAGAATTTGAAAATTTTAAATATTCAATATATCTTTGGAACTTTAGCTTATTAATAGATTTGTATGCAATTAATTCATTATTCTATCCTTTTTCTAAAGTTTTCCACAAAAATTAAATTTGAAAGAATTATTACACAAAATGACCATATATATATATATATATATATAGTTCAAGTTGTCGAGAAAATATGACTTAGAGATACTGAAGAAGATAAGTAGACACTTATAACCCATGTGAGATTAGAGTCATTCTTTCTTTTTGAGGGTTATACAAAAATCATAAAATTTTCTTCAGCAAGCATAATTTCCTAATTGGTCTCATTATTTTTGTCTTGGTCAACTATTGAGAAATCATATAAAAGATTAAACCATATATCTCTTGAGTTTATAGTCACTTTTAAGTCATATGAAATGTAGGAGATGATAGAGGCCATCCTTTTTTTAAGACGCAAAGCCTTTAGCCTTTAATGAGTTATTTATGCTAGTTAGATCTTTGAACCTTTATATTAAGCCTTCTCTTTGATAGCCAATTCACCATTATGCATATTTTATCTCATAATATTCCCACTACCTTGTTGTTTTAAAAATATGTAGAGATGGTTGAAGGATAGAGGCCATCCTTTTTTTAAGACCCAAAGCCTTTAGCCTTTAATGAGTTATTTCTGCTAGTTAGATCTTTGAGCCTTTATATTAAGCCTTCTCTTTGATAGCCAATTCACCATTATATTAAACCTAGGAGATGATAGAGGCCATCCTTTTTTTAAGACCCAAAGCCTTTAGCCTTTAATGAGTTATTTCTGCTAGTTAGATCTTTGAGCCTTTATATTAAGCCTTCTCTTTGATAGCCAATTCACCATTACGCATATTTTATCTCATAATATTCCCACTACCTATTTGTTTTAAAAATATGTAGAGATGGTTGAAGGATTATCTTCATAAAAAGTATGAACAATAAAATTAAAAAGATGAACATCAAAAGGCTCAAAAGAAGAAGAATTCAAACAGGCTATAAATAAAATCAAGCAAAAAATTGAAAAAGTGAAGAAAGACAACCAATAAAAAGCGAATGTTCACTCTTATGTGTAGAAAAGAAGAGTGTGAATTACATATTTTTCAAAACACCTTTATTTACCCTTATACCACTTTATTTGATAACCTTGTCCTAAGCCTTTATTTTGTCCTCCTATTTGATTTTAAAAGTAGTATGGCTTAGATGTGATTATGAATGAGTAGGGATTTCGATAGAGTGTAACATTCCTTAATTGTTGACATCCTTTCCATGAAACCATTATCAGAAAAAAAAAAAAAAAAGAATTCAAAGTTATTGTTCTTTTGTATGAAATATCTGAGAATTTGGTATCCATTATTCTACTCATGTAAATAGAGTTAACCATTCCTGGGTGACTTCTTTCTGAGTGACAAGAATATTTGGTGAGATTTAAAGTCAAAGCATACTTATGGATGGTAATTTAGGTTATAGTTTACTTGGAAAATGATAGTTACATATATATTAGCTTTATTCACACACTTACACGGTTAGATTTGATGAAATAATTGAGTTCCTTTAGCATATGGGATAAAAAGTTAGGAATTTATTGAAAGGTAAATAAAAGACTTTCATAAAAGTTTTCAACTGTTCATAGGTATCATTTTTTGAAACCCTTACGAGACTACAACTCATCCACTAGGGGTAACCTAGGGTTTATGCTAAATGTAGATGGCAACACTTGCAAATGTGGTTAGGATATTTTTAGAATTTCTATTTTGTAGTTTTGCGCAAGGACTAGCAAAATGTAAGTTTGGGGTAATTTGATATACTTAGAAATATGACATGTAATATCCTAATATTTATTAGTTTTTAACCATGGAATGAAGTTAAATATCACTAATTAAAGATTGTTTCACTTTTTTAGGATTAGGGTACAACTGAGAAAAACATTTATTTTTAGCAACTAAAATACTAAAAGGGAGCACAACCACTATCCAAACAATGTCATGGGCCTACATGCCAATTATGAAGTCTAGAAGTTAAAAATGCAATATGGGTGTCATTATCATATTCAGCACTGTCATAAACTCTAGAGCATTGTTAGAATTTACCATTGCAAAAGAGGGTGTTCTCATCAAAAGATAAGGTGTCAGAACTTCCCATGAATGCATGCATGCACTCCACCACCTTTGGAGCTTCTAAGAGCAGTTTGAAGGCCACATAAGCATGTGAAGCACTAGTTTGGGGCCTTATGAAAGCATTTTCCATGCAAATTTTCCAGTCTTAACTACAACATGGGACAACCGCATAGGCTACATGATTTTCCTGTGTAAGGTAGTGATCCACACTACATGTAATTTCCATGAAGAATGCACGAAAAATAATAAGGGAAAAACATGGTGAAGAGAGAAGGAATAAGCGACAAATCTACTACCAGTTTTCATCTAAAGTTTTGAAGAAAGAATAGCCAGGATTTATCCTCACTCAAGGCTATCCTAAAGCAACCAATGATAAGCCACCCTAAGATAAGATAGACCAATAAGAAGAAGCCATGCAATGGGGTGAAGACTAGAACATGGTTGGAGGAGATTTTTTCAATGGGCTGCCCACCATTTTTCAAGGAGCCAAAACGTGTTTCACCTTGAAAAAGAAGAAGAAGTGTTTTTCACTTACTTCCTATTGGTTGGAGATAAAAATCATGGGTAGGGAGAGAATAAAGGAGGAGACTTAGAGTGGATAAGAAAATATCTAGGAAATCCAAGCCGTGCACTCTAAGGCACATCAATCCAATGCTGAAGAGAAAATGGGCTAAAAAAGAGATCTTTTGGGATAAGGAAACTTCAACAGAATCTCATCCATTCAAGCTAGGGTGAATCATGGTCCAATGTACAAGAATGATGTAGAAGAAATCCACAAACCCTAGCCACCATCCATCTCTTGAGAATTCAAAGTGAAACTTTGAGGAGGAAAGATCTTCACCATCCATTTTTCTCCAAACACTTCACCTATCTGCTCATCTTTATGAACTTCATAAAACCCTAGCCACCTTCTATCCCATAGAGTCTCCAAGCACTTCCACCCCCCCCAAAAAAAAATCCTTTTTATTTCTCTCATGCTTTGCTTTATTCTCTCCATTTTTTCCTATCTCTTTCCTTCCTAGCTTATCTTCATTTCCGTTCAAATCTATCTCCCTCCTCCATGCCTCCCTTTCTCTTCCACACAACCTTCCACATCCAACATTTTCCCACGAAGCTCCACATGCTCCCCATTTCAACCCTTCATTCTTCCTTCATCTAACAAAGGATGATCTAAACCCTTCACATCTAAGGGCTTCTACTTAGAAAATCTATAAATAGATGTGAGGTCAAGAGGAGAACCATCTCTTACTTTTACTTAGAGCTTAGATTTGAACATAGGTGAAATAGAGGGAGAAGGATCTGTTGTGTCTTAATTATCATTGCAAATGCATTGCTCTATTGGAGTATAGATCCACAAATATGGGTCGATCTCATGAAGACTCTTTGATAAATGACGTTGATTAGAATTTAGGTCATCTTACTTTAACCTAGACAAGAATTCAAAAGAAGGACAATTTTGATCTAAACTAAAGATAAGGAAAGTAAAGAGGAAAGCATTTAACTAAAAAAGGAACATTTAATTTAAACAACTTAGAAGGTAGACCTAATTAGGAAAGAAAGTAATTAAGGAAACTAAGACTATCTAAATAAAGCAAGAAAACAAAATAAGAAACTTTCTAAATCTACAACTAATTAAAAGTTAAGAAAACTTTTTAAAATTACCACTAACTAAGCATGAAGGAAACTATCTAAAACTACACTAATTAAGAATTTACTAGGGAAACAAAGTAACTAAGAACATGGAAGAGAACTCTTTCATTATTGGAATTGTAACATAAGCAAAGAAAAGAAAGCAAGTAAATAAAAGGTCCTTCAAATCTAGGCTTGAATTTCACTATAGGTTCCACATGTTGTGTCACTCAACAGGAGCTTGTACACTTCTCTTCAACCCAAAATACACTAAAGTTGCCACCAAGTTGTTCCCATCTCCTTAGCCTAACATGCCACAAGCTAGCAAATCCCATCCAATGTTTCTTAGAAATGAAGTATTAGGGCAGCCAAGAAAATAGGACACATAAAACCTTTCCTAAACAATCACCACCCAAGAAAGAAAGAAGAATGATGGAAAAGGAAAAAGAAAAGCTTACAACATTTTTTGAAAGTTGGAAACTCTAAAAAGAGAGCAACTTCAAGGAGTTTAGATAAATAGGGGATTAGAGATCATTCATCTTTAAAATAGGCCAGCCATAGAAGAGGTTTCCTACTTTAAACATGAAATAGAAGAAAAATAAGACAAAGTGGAGACAATTGTTTTGGGATTCACCAATTCCTAGCCTTAGGGGATGAAGTAAGGAGTCAAAACATGGTATGATCCTACCCTCCAACATGAAGCCCTTAGCTAGGAACCTAGGTGGCTTATGGATGGATTTGCATGTTTCCTCAATGTTACTTAAGAAATTAGAAAGTTTGCTCATTTTTAAGAACCCTTTCCTTTTCCTTAGTCCAACTCCATAAAAAAGAAATTAGAAACTAGAAAGAAAAAATAGGAATGATGCATGAAATAACATGGTCATGCATGAAATCTAAAATTAGAAAGTGGGTGCTTATGGAAATATAAAGTGGATGAAATTATAAAGTGAAAAAAAAAGGAAACATGGGAACAATGTGTGAGTGAAGGCAATTGAGAGTGGATGATAAAATAAGGTGAGATGAATGCAGTTCTAGAGTGGAATGATCTACACTTGCAACTAAGAAAGTGTGTGTCTCTATGTTTGGTTGTGTGTGTGTGTGTGGGCGGGCGCGCGCGTGCGTGTGAATCTAAATGGAAAGTGGAATGCTCACAATTCATGCAATTCTATCACATAAATCTACAATGATATGCATGACTTTATAAAGTAAGAATGCTTTCTAACTCTAAGAATTTAATATGCATGATGTTTCTAAAATAATCATAGAAAGTAAGCAAAAGTAAATAGAAAGTCAAATTAAATCAAACATGGGTTTTTAAATTAGGAAAATGTTTCTTATAAATTAGGAAAGTGCTAGATCTAAGAATATACTATGCAACTACTTTCTAAAATTGATCTATATTAATCCTAAAATAATCCTAATGTATATGGAAAGAAAATTAGGAAGTTTCTAAAACTAAACTTAAGGAATCTGAGTTCCAATATGGAATCTAAAATTAGAAACTACCTACTTCTAAAATAGGAAAGTGTCCAAAAAACATGGAAATTAGCATGCTAAATGGAAAGTTATACTACAAAATAAATCTACAAAGTAAAACTTAACCTAAGGAAACACAATTTACTCCGAAAACTAGCATGAATGCAACCTAAACATGATGCTAAGATGTCATGCATGTAACCTAGAAAAAGATGCATCCACCAAAAAATCGGTGGAATCTATTAAAAACCCTATGCTTATAAATCCTAATAGAATGGAAGGGAAACATGATCATGTCTCTATGTTGATCTTTGATGAAGTAAACCACTATGCTTTACATGACTACAAAGCAAGGAAAAGTAAGCAACTAACATGCAAAACTTAAGAAAAAACTACATTATTGTCTACCCGTGCAAATCTAAGCAACATGAATCATGCGTGCAACTATGTTAACAAACTAAATAAGCTAGATCAACATGAATACATGCTAGCTGAAGGTGAATGAAAAAGATACAAGATGATAGAGAAAGAAAAAGAACATAAGAAAGAAAGAACTTGGAACTAAGGTTGAGACCCTACCTTTATCTCCAAAGGATTTGAACATGGAAGCTTGGGTGAGGGTAATATTCCTCCCTCTATTTCTCCTAACTTTGACCTTGACCTCTAGAGAAAGTTGGAAGAATCTTAATATGTTCACAACACCTTTATTTATAGATTTCTAGCATAAGGGTAAGGGGATTCAATGGTTGAGATCAAGTCACTTCATTTGATTTTGAACCAATGGCTACATTGTTGGGGGGGGGGGTTTGAATTTAAATAAGGGTAAGTGAGATGGAGATGGGAGGGAAGGAAGTAAAATCAAATAGGAAAGTGTCTGTTGGGAAGGGAGAGGTATCATTTTCATTATAGGAAAGTAGGTTGGCAATATGAGAGACATAAAGAATTAGGAAAGGAAATTGGTGGGAAAAAAGGGAAAAAAAATAGAAAATTGGTGGGGGAATTTAGAGTTTTTCATAATAAAAATGTCCTAAGAAGGGAGGGGCATGGAATGCACATGGAGGATAGGGGAATGGTTTTAGAAACCCTAAGAAGTGTGGACCCTTGGATGAGAATATATGACTGAGATCTTCCTTTCCTTAGGATTTTGGTTTGACTTTTCAACATAGAAAAGGTGGCTAGGGTTTCCTTCATTGCTTCACTTCAATCCTATCCCCTAGACCATACTTACCTTTGCTTGGATGGTAGGATCCCTTTATGGCATGCAAATCTTCTTTAAACTTCATCTTCTCTGCATCTATGACACCTCGGGTTTTCACAACAATAAATAACAATTTCTAAAATGTGTTGAGATCCCTATTTTAAAATTTTAATTTTTAAATCAACCTAAAACAAAAAAAATTGAATAAAAAGCATTTCTTTCAAAATCCCGGGATTCATACAACAACAAAATCATAGATTTAACAGCGAAATGACATCCCATTTCTACTAAAAATCCAATAGTCTCTTCTATATTTTGGACTATTGTACATCACACGTGTGATATAAAAACCACATGATAAATACAATAACATGACATGACACTTAGGAGATAGTCTCCATCCCTATCCATCCAAATCAAATAAAATACTCAATAAAAGCATACACTTCAACGATGGACAAGATAATCAAGATATGAAAACATTACCCAGGTTCTGTCCATACACAACCATCACATCCAACATGAATACATATGCTTACATCGAGGTCACAAAAAAATCATACTAAAGTATAGTCCATAAGCATAACCAAAGTAAGGTTTGAACAAACTTTATAGTTTCTAAAATATATTCAATACTTTATTAGAAACTGCCATCGCTTTTGCATGCTCTGCTAGCATGTCAAACCTACTGCCACTCTTTATATTTGAGGCAATACAAAATAAAGTAATGCCTTAGCAAGCAATTGCTTATGTAGATTACCACATTTAATATCAAATAAGGAAATAGGCAATGTGACTTATAAATATCAAGTTTATAATAAGGCTCATGGATTTGAAACATTCACATAAAATGCTAAATAATCATATATCAATAATGAAACGATGCTTGAATAGTAAGCAGTTTGAATCAAATACAATAACTGATGAGGATATAAATTTTCTCATAAAATGTAGAAGTATCATAAAGCACATACAATGGCATGCATAACATGAACAATGCGTGCTTACGAAGCTGGTAGGGCCAAATATAAACAAATCCATCATATCAAAGCATGAATGCATGTCATGAACAACAGGGCATGCAAATAACTACGTCCTTCACATAACCGGCCATGAGTACTCATACCATTTTCCCACATTTGTTCCTTTTAGGGCTGTCAACGACACAATTCACCCCTCAGGATGCAACATCACACTGTGGGTACATCAATATTTCTAGGATTGCTCACTTGTGGCTATCACATCAGGTAGCTCGCTTAGCATGTAGGACCGCTCACATCTGGCTGTCCACATAGGCTTCACCCACTGTATCATACCACATGGGCATACAGAATTAGAGCATGGATTGCTCTGTTGCAGTGGTAACCACTATGGGATATAAACCACTGCCACTCACCGTCTACACTGAAACAAGAGACTAGTGTCCACCGAGGCATGGGAGTGAGTTGAACGTGCATGGGTGGCCTGCCTATGAGTACCACAAACTACAAATGTTGCCCATCAATAGGGCAGTGTCTATAATATGTAAATTTAGAGGGCAAGTGACTAACCCCACGACCCGCCTAGCATACCATCCACCAGGTAAAAACACCCATCATAAAATGGCAAAAACAAAAAATCTAGTATAAAAAATCCATATGTAATCAATCTCGAGAAGATCAAGTCAATGAGGTGTTCTAATACATTAATAATCATGGGTATAAATCATGTGGAGTAAAGATAGTGTAACATCAATCATGCATGATGAATTTAGTCTCAGAAAATCATGATAGAACATAAAACCCATGCTGCAACCACAATAAAAAAATGAAGTTTCCAAGTAGAGGTGTCATGATCCATGAAATCAGAAAATTACTAAATGTAATCACCTACCTTAAACGATGTACTACTCATTTGTATCTCCCAATTCAATAAGACCGAACTCTAGCACGGTCCACCATAATCTCATCTAGATACATGCCATATCCGATCATACTTAGAATCCAATTTATCTAACTTGGATTTTGTATCTCCCAATTTAGTAAGACTGAACTCTAGCACGGTCCACCATAGTCTCATCTAGATACATACCACAATCAATCATACTTAGAATCCAATTTATCTAACTTGGATTCTTAATTACACAACATTATATTTTCGTATCCTAATATATCATGTTTAAGACTATCCAATGTTTTCCAATCATGAAATCTCAAGGTAATAATTCAAATCATACTCAATCAGGCCCACTCATAACCATCTGGTTCTTCTTCTTATTTATATCAATGCATATTTTAGAGCTATTACGCTCAAATCACATCAATCTTAGGTAGTTTATCATTTAAACAAATTAATCGGGCATTATTATATGAATTTCATGTTCAATATTTATCTAATTATGGTCAAATTATCCCATCAAATGATTAATATAGTAATCTTAACTTGTACCAGTCAATTTGAATGACACTCAGCTATCTGCTTGGTCAGATTGTCCACCGATCACTTCAAATGTGCCTGATCATCAAATATCCATGCTAATCTCATCAAAGATCCTCACCTAATCACCCCAAATCAATAAAATTTTTGTAATTCTAACCAATTAATCCAATTAAGAATTCTAAACGGTTCAGATAATCAAATTGCATCCAATTTCATACATGGATCTTCAGTTGATCTTAGTCATTGATCAAGATAGGCTAAATCATCTCCATAGATATTTCAGATCCAAAATATCTTGCATGGATCTTAATCTACACTTCATGAAGATCATAATGGACTATTTAAATCTAAAAATAACATTAGATCATCTCAGATCAGATGATTTGAAGTCCAATCAATGGTCAAGTTACATCAATTAGTAGATCTTCCATGATCGATAAATGGGAAGATGGATATTGTTCCTCGCATTGCTAGGATCACGAAGGTTCTCTTGGATCTCCGAGATTCTTCCTAGATTGGCCAGAATAGCTAGTCAAAGATCAAGGGTTTACTAGGGTTAGCTAAAGTCAACTCAGCTCTCCAAAAAGGAGTTGGAGTGGGTTGACTCAACCCACACTCGCTAGTGTTAAGGGAGACTAGGGAGAGGGGAGATTGGTAACTGGCGATCGGGCATGCCAGTATAGACTGTCAGTGGTGTAAGAGGGGAAAGTGGAATGAGTCAGAGGGGGAAATTGAGTCATGGAATGTCAGCCCCTCCAGCCGTGCTAATGACATGAAGAGAATAGAAAGCGAGAGAGGTAACGGTGGTGGGCACTAGCTATTAGTTCGGTCACTGCCCAAATGCAAGGGGGAATGAGAAGGGGGGACGTTAGGGCATGGCTCTTGCTTTTGCATGGCATGGGGGTGTCATGCCTTGGGTGCGAGCACGTGAAACATAAAAAGGGTTACAAAAAAAAGAAAGGTAGAGAGAGGAGGGAGATGCCAGTGGGAAGTAGGGAGGAGGGTTTTCAGGTGTGTGGCTGGCTTGTTCGCTACAAGTGGAGTTGATTAGAGAGGGGAGACAGGAATGGGATGCTGGGGGTGATGGGGTCTTTGCCTGTCATCGGGAACGAGGAGATTAGAGAGGGGAGGGTTTTTGGGTCGCTTGGGTTTTCCAACAACCACCCTCTTTTCTTTCCTATCTCAGGCTGTACCAACGTAAGGGGGAGGAGGGCTAGGCAAAGCATGGTGATGCTATTGTCGCGTCATATGTCAAACCACTGGGGGTATCAATATCAATTTTGAGTCCCATGATTAGTAAAATCCCAACAATTTTCTACTATGATGTCTGTTTTAAGCAAAATTAGTGTCGTTGGAATTGAATCGGCTGTACATTCCAAATTTGAGAGTCCTAATTCCAAACCTTGAGTTTATAAGGAGGTTATTTTCATGAAACTTAATTTTCATGGAATTAAATCTGATTTTATCTTCATTAAAATGATAATATACTACATAGAAAATGACCCAAAATCGAGGGTTGTTACATCCTTCCCTCCTTATTGGAATTTTGTCCCCAAAATTCTTTCCATGTTATTCCCCAAACAATTCTAGGAGCATCCTCATAACATAAGATTTATTGATTGTACCAATAATTCTAGAGTTGATATAAATAAACAATTTCATGCCGTGTCATCCCCTTAGATAGCAACTCATATATATAATCCAATGTATGTCTCAACCATTCTAGATTCACATAACTCATAATATGGTTAGAACTTATGATAACCACATATAATGCAATTAACATAAACCATACTCTAATCCAAGAGTTAGTATAAGTAATTCACCATATCAACAAAATTTGAAGTACCTTGAATCACATATAGGCAATTCCATGCCAAATCTATTCCAGAGTACATTACCTTACCAATAAACAATGTATATCAATCAAACAATATCATATTAACACTTGAACATGCAACATATGCCAATAAAACATGAACATATCTATTCATTTACAAGCAATCTCTGCCAAACAAAATCAAAGCACACTAGCTCACTAACAGGCAGTTATATGTCACTCAAAATCGAAGCATAGCTCAATCATACTATGAGTACTTAGAAGCCTGCTGCCTAGAAGCTTGCCAATGCTTCCTGCACCTATCCTCATTGGTGGCCCCTTAGGCTACCCTCATCGGCTACTCACAAGTATATATCATAAACCAATTTCTAATTACACATAAGAAAATGATTTATACTAATTACACATCCCTATCATACTTCTCATCTAATGAGGATTCAAAGTTAATAAACTATCTCTCTATCAATAGAGGTATCTCGGTCAAGAAAGTTCACCTTCTTTGACCATAATTCATATGCACAAGAATTTAACACAAAAGATAAGTTCTTCAAATACTCAAAATAATGCACAAGTGATGGAGTATACCATAACATCATCTATTAACATAATCATAATAATTTAGTCCCCTAAATCCATACATTTTGTTAGTGCATTTGTTTCACTAATTGATATCATCCAGAACTAGTAATAATCATAACTAGTTCTAATAATCATCTTTAAGAAGTCTTACTCCTCAATCTTCATTTGGTGGTAATATACCTTAAATCAGTCTCCATAAACATCATGCACCAACCACAATGGATCAAATAGATCATTAATACATGATAGAAAATATTTCTCCACTGTAGTGCTATCAAAAAAATTGAAAACTTGTGCATAGTAACAAGGACTTGTCTCTCTTCTCATGAAGAAAACTAATGCATTCTATGAAGACCCACTAGATCTAACATGTGATGACCTAGGTTTTTATAACACATTTTGTAATACATTTTGCAAAGACAGGGCCCTTAGTAGTAAAAAAATTTCTCAAAATAAAGCAGCGAAATTCTTTTCTTTAAAACTTGTTTGTAAAACCCAAGTCATCACTTCATAACATAATTAGAGTTTTGTACAAGATAAAACTCCATTGAGGGAATAAACTTTTATTAAACTTCAGGATCTATCTAGTGGTTCACAGTACAGCCCAGTATCATTACAATACTTGTCCAAATTTCAAAGCTCACATGCAATAAAAACTCTCAATACATACAATGCTCTCAAATAAAATACATGTCTTCAATGGATATACCCTGATTGATTATTTTTTCAAGTCTTCTCAAATCTTGAGCTCCTAACTCTCCTTCTTTGTATTTGAGATATTGTAAACATTCAAACGTTTACAATATCTCAACAAGCTATGCTTAGTAGGGGATTAAAGAAGTAACATAATTTGACAATATAATCCTAATACTCATTAATCCTATTATTCATTTCTGCCATAAACATGATCATGGATCAGTCTCATTTCTATAACCTTTCTTTTATCATTTATGTACATCCTTATACATAATGTATATGAACAAATTCATCAAAATAGTGAAAATATTCAATTCTCATTCCCAACTAAGCTGATAACCTCCTTCAATTGTAAGAGATTAGTATCTCAGCTAGTTACTATATTGGTAATTCTCTTTTTTCTAGGAATATTGGTAATATACAATTACCTAGCATTTCATTATGCCATGTATAAGGCATCTCACTATGCCTATCTCATATGCATCATAGTGCAAAATAAATCAAAGGACTACCATGCTTGCAGTCTAATATGAACAGTGCACCCTGATAACTGCTCAATAATCCACTTATACCATATTTAGTGGAAATGTAAAATCCATGTCCATATGGGGGGACCACGGCTGTCACAGTGGCAGCCTTCCCATAATTGCCCCACCCGACTTTCTGCCTTTCTTAGACATGGAATTCATCATCAACAACTTTTGGAGAGCAGGTGGCCAAACCCTCATAACTCCCCTAGCATCCCCAGACCTATGCCTATTTAAAACAAAACCACAAGCCTCCATGCTCGTATGTAAAATATTTCTTATACGTATCAAACAATATGTTTTTTTATTTAGGGCTGGAATATCTTCTACTTTCTTATTCACTTAGGGTTTTCTTCAACTCTACACTTAACCATTTAATATCTATTTTCTCATTTTTTGGTTGGATCATAAGGATTTAGCACAAGGTATTTGGATTATACATGTCAACATTTCTATACATAAGATCATGTATTCAACATGTATCTTTCATATAAATGCATTCATGAAATCCTTCTACTTCAATAGGGTATTATTTCTCCTTAAAGTTTGTCATAGTCTTGATCAATGTATATCTATCAAATCATATGTATAATGTCATCTTTCTATCCAAAGGTACATACTACATGGTCTTTTGATCGTCCTTAATTAGGATGATCTGAATCTTTCTTCCTTGAATCACATATGATCAAGGGTTCAGATCTTCTAACCTAATAAATCTATATTACAAGTATATTCACCTAATAATAATCTACTCTACATTTGTATTTTTTTTCTTTTGTTGTTTTTGATCATTCAAGTTCTCCTCTTGGATTCTTGTTTGATCATCCTTGTCATATTTACAATTTTTATTAGGATTAGTTAATTTGCTAACCTTTTATCTTCATATTATTATTTTTCAACTAGTTAGTGTTACTAGTTTGAGGATAATTTATTTACTCCTAATTCTAGACAACTCCTCTTATTTCCAATTGACTAAGGCTTACCAGCTACAGGCTATTCAAAAGTGGTTACTTTAATCCCCATGTAAGGAGGCATTTAGACCTCAATAAATGTCACTAGAAGGTGAGGGAAGAGCGAGGCTCTATTAGATAACCCTCTTAACCACAATGTTCGGCGTCCACTGGAGTGACCTTAGCTCAACCTTCCATAAGGTTCCTATGAGCTCGTAAACCCTAATTTATCTCTACTTTATTTCTATTAATGTCCATGATCATATAAAATGTCATTCATGGATGTGTATTATTCTCCTAATTTGGGCTAAGGAAATGGTAAACCATTCCATATATTGTCCTACTAACTATAACCTTTACTAATTAAGTCAAAGTCAAGTCATTCCTTCTTATTTATGTTATGAAACACTAATTTCTCATTGGGTTACATTTTTGGTGTTTTATGCTCTTTATCATAACTAATTATTAATTAAATCTACTAAGAAATATGATAATAATGAATCATAAACTTCAAAGCATAAAACTAATATAAATTCAATAATCTAAGGATAGCAATACTATGTAACCATTATCATGATCCCTAATTAGTGAAATCAAATTAAACTAAAATGATCTTAAATCACAATTCCATTACCATCTTAAATGGAAATCATACTATAGTCCATACTCAAATTAAACTAGCATGGCCCTAATTAATATATTACTTATCCTAAGAATATTTTAAGAAATTCATTTGTACTAACATGGCCCTAAGATGATTAAATCTAACCATCTAATAACATGTAGATCATTTACATCAAAATGAAGAAATAACTTAGCATGGATCCTATAATCATGCATAAATTAAAGTTAAAATGAATATAATAATTAAATAAAAACATACTAATCAATTTACATCATTAGAGGCATTTGATATGATTCAACCATTAGATCTCAAGTCCTTTCCTTAGATCTAAGGTTTTTAGTTCATTATAGGTTCAAAGGTCATCTTCACATGTTTTTGTTATAAATGATCAATGATCTTACTAGATCTCATCATTATTAACTCCATCCAACCAATCATAGGATTTGATCATGCTTGATCTTACTGATCAAGAAATTTCCTTTACAAATTTTAGGTTACTTCTACCATAAAGGGTATATTTCTTAATTTATCTTAGATATGCCATATTAAACTCTCAATTTTACATATCCTTGTCATTATAACATAAAATAGATTAGATCTTTAAGGCTAATCATCTTAGATCTTCAAGATCATGGAAGTAAGAATCTTATTTTCTTTAAACAGAACATTTCTTGCAATATTTCCTAAAATTTATTATTTCATATGAAATTAGACATCATAAGCTTTCCATATGTTCTTTCGGCTCGTGATTTGGAGCTCAGATGACTCAAGGATTCAAGTTTGAAGTTCATAGTCATTTTAACGTCTAGATTTGATCTGGCTGTTAAAACAGGACAAAATAGGTGGAATCGGTCGTCTTGCCCTATTTTACCAATGACCACCGGTGGAAACGGGGTGGTGACTTGTAAATGGTGAGACGATTTAGATCGGATCGTTAAATCACCATCCCCCTTTTCTCGTTCAAATTAGGTCATCATATCTCCACGAAATTGGCTGTTATTTTACACCTAAGGGTTTTGAACCATTCTAAATCTATTGGATGGCTTAGATTTTTCATTTGAGCCCTCCATGATGCAGATTTGGAGGGTTTTTCATGAGAACTTAAATTTTCAAAACATTAACAAAAAATCAAATCAAGTGAAACTAAAAATATAAAAAATGACATAAATTGGATATTGGATGATATCCTCCTACCTAATTTTCTTAGAATTGATGAATTGATGCCAAAATAAATAAATCCTCGCCGTATGCCATAACACCAAATAAATCTTGATTTGTCCTTTTGGGGTTTTATATATCAGGAATTTAGAGCAATATGGACAGGATTTGTGAAATTGGATTTGGAATAGAGTGGCAAATTGAACTTAGGGCTCTTAATACTATTATAGAGAGAGGAGAGAAAAAGAGAGAGATTGGAGGAGATGGGGGAGGAGTTTTACTCTAATTTTCTAAGGAGTCTAGGGGATTTCGTGGTGAAGTTGTGAAAATTTTTGTGAATTTTTAGAATTATTTATAGGCAAGTTTTGAATTTTAAATTAATTTTTCATAAAAATCTCCTTCTTTCTTTTTATTATTTTATTTATGGGTGGAGTTTCCACCTCCACTAAAATCTGGTAGTGCATTACTCAATTATTGTTGCTTCTAGAACATTGGCTTACTTTTTGGGCCCCACTTCATGTGAAAAGACCATTTTGCCCTTTTATTCATAAAAATGGAGAAAATTGGATATTATTTATTCAAACTCAGATTTTAGTGTACTCAATGGTGCCGGAATCGAGTTTTTGAGTCCCTTCTAGTTTTTTGAGTACATTTCAAATATTCAAATTTTAAATCTTGATTATGGGTGAAAATGACCATTTTACCCTTTTATATAAAAAAATGAGATTTTTCATTATAACTCAGAATTTAACAAAATTAGTGTCATTTGATTTGATTTTTCGTGTACATTCTTAATTTCTAAGTTTTCACTCATGATTTAATCTCTATGAAAAGATATTTGCTTTAAACCTAACATTCCAACTCTAGTCTTCTAAAATTTCAAACTTTCATTGATTTTCTCAAATCAATTTACAAAATTGGGGTTATTACATAACAAATCCTTGTTAGTTAACTTTCGTAGCTGGAACCCTTCCAGCTTAGTTAGGGCCATCTAGTATGGCACTTTAGAAAATGGCACTATGTCCAATATTAATTAAATATTTATGTCAATCTCCCATAGCCAAAAAACAAAAATCTTGGAATTTCTTAGGAAAAATTGTGAATTTTTGCACACCATCCGTGTTCAATTTGTTGCTGCTCTTTTTCATTCACTATCATACTAACAAGGACTTGGCACATCAGAAAAGTGCCACACTACCTTCAATGCATAAATAATACAACCTCAGTGATGCCCCTTTCTTACCTAGGAGTGAGGTTAACAAGTATATGAGTATGCCAAAAGTACCTTTCTTCTCACTATAATCAATTGTCCTCCAGCAATGGAATCCATCCCAAGGTAGATATCATAATCAATCAAATCAAGTATGATGAAATTAGTATCTATCCTCTCACTCATCATCTCCAACAATACCCCGTGGAATACTTACAAGTTTCAATAACTCTCTCATCAGGTTCTTAACTTCTAGCCTAGAGATTTTCATATATACATATAGGCACATTCATCAAGGTGCCAACACCTAAAGTATGAGAATGATTAGATCTTAGATCAAGGAGGATCTTGGTCTGTCTATCAGCAATCAAGAGAGTGCCTTCCACAACTTGGGTTGAGGCTTGCACTTGCCTTAAGGAAAGGCAAAAATTTCATCCCTGCCTTGTCTCCAATGTAAATTTGTTTGACTTGTTGTCTTGTGGGACAATCTTTGGAGAAATGCTTTAGCTCTCCACAGTCAAAACATTAAAAGAGTTGTTGCTATAATGGCAGGTACTGATGCTATCATCATTGCTATGTTGGCATACCAACTCTAGGGCATAATTGTCCAAGTACCTATCCTTGTACAAATGCACCTCGTGATCGCATCCCAATACTTCCCATTCAAATGTCACTAGTTCAATGGCCTCTATAAATGTATCGATGAAGGGGCCTCTTGCTCTTATTGGGTTGACTCAAATTATTCAAGTCCTAGTCTCCGCAATCGCCCTTGGTCCTAAGAGAATCCCTCTTTACATAGAGGTTATGTTTGCAACCTTGCTACCAATGTAGAACGCACCACAATCACTTGATTCCTCAATGTAGGCATCAACATAACATAATCTATCTGCAACCTCCTTACCCACAATAAAGGAGTTAGGGAAAGTCTCCTCGACTTTGTATACTAGTTCAATCGTTGTAAAGAGAATCCCTCTTTACATAGAGGCTATGTCTGCAACCTTGCTACCAGTGTAGAATGCACCACAATCACCTGATTCCTCAATGTAGGCATCAACATAACATAATCTATTTGCAACCTCCTTACCCACAATAAAGGAGTTAGGGGAAAGTCTCCTAGACTTTCTATACCATTGAATCGTCTAATTTCTTCACTTTAAAGTGGCAACTATCTTAGTATCTCAAGATGCTAATCATTACAAGCCTTCTTAAGGGCCTTTTAGATAAAAGTCTTAATAATAGTGGAACACGTCCTCTGAACAACCATCCTTAGAATCGTCATAACTATATTACATGGTCATACTAAGTAAAATCATTTACTATTAATTTACTATTTGTATACATGGTCCACTATTCCATTACCTCATTCACTTCTTTTGTCTTTCTTCCTAGTTGATTCATTACAAAATCATCACTATTTGATAATTAGTCTTATAAAATAAGGGTCATGTCCTCCAGGAAATATGTACCTCAAATTATGATTAAAACCCCAAGAATAATTTATAAGCATTCATTCCTCACTGATATCTAGCATCAATATTTTTGTATGTGCAAGAGCTCATAGATTTTCATCCCACCTTATTCTCACAATAGTATCCTATCTCCATATTTACTTTAATCAGTATCTCTCTGTACTTGATTCACATCATATGATAGATGCCTCTGATTTGAAATCAAGTAACCAATCTTATTAGATGCTCATATATAGTGTGATATTCAAATTAACCCTTTCTACCATCCCTTCCACTAAATAGGAGATTTTTTTATATAATTCCTTACACACCACTTGATTCACATCATTACTACTAACTATTATCATAAAATAGCTATTATATCCTTCAAGTGCTATGTGTCTGATATCATAGATAAAACCCTCGTATTGATTCATAAGCATTTATGTCTCATTGATGACTAGCTATCAATATCTCTGTAGACACAAAACTCACCACTTTTCATCTCATAATCAAATATTGCAACCATAGAAACACTAGGATCTTACTTCATCAAATTTGCAATAATTTTCACTATATTAGGATTTATTTGTCAAATAAATCCACTTCATGTTTATATTAATACAATACTCCTCTCAACTTTCTTGAGTCCCCATTAGTTGTAATCATTTCTAATCCTTCATCATTCTTTTCATACTATTGTTATTACAACAATTGTTGGGCTTCTCGAAAAGTTCACTCACATCATTAAAATAGGACTTGGACTCTCAAAAGCAATTCATATAAATATATCTTCTATCATATAATGAGGTTCTTACTATAAATACCAGTTATGTTCTTGGTCCTGATGTGTTACTCTAAGAATCATGTACTTCCCATAAAAGTGTACCTCATTGTACTCATACAAGGATTTAAAGTCTCATATTCTCTAAGAAAATATGCCAAACTTCATGGCATCATTAATTTCATGATCCTCGATATCCCCCATTGAGTTATTTCTGTAACACATATTTAGGAAATCACCATACCTTAAGGATTGTATGTGACTTTTAGATTTATTAGAATGACTATGATGGAGTAGACCTGGGCTTTGATACCAAATTTTGACACCCCAAGTTTTCACAATAATAAAATAGTAATTTTTAAAATGTGTCGGGATCCTTATTTTAAAATTTTGATTTTTAAATTAACCAAAAATAAAAAATTAAATAAAAGCATTTCTTCCAAAATCCCAAGAGTCATACAACCACAAAATCATGGATTTAGCGGTGAAATGATATCCCATTTCTATTGAAAATTTGACATTCTCCTTTTTATTTTGGACCATTCCACATCACACGTGCGATACAAAAACCACCTAATAAATACAATAACATGACATGACAATAAGGAGATTTAGTCTCGATGCCTGTCCATCCAAATCAAATACAATACTCAATAAAAACAGATACTCCAATGGTGGATAAGAAAATCAAGATATGACAACATTACCCAAGTTATGTCCATACACAGCCATCACATCTAACATGAATATATATATGCTTATATCCTGGTTACAAAATAATCATACTAAAGTACAGTTCATCAGCCATAATCGAAGTAAGGTCTAAACAAACCTTATAGTTCCTAAAATATCTTCAATACTTTGCTGGAAACTTCCATTGCTTTTCCCTACTATGTTAGCATGTCAAACCTGCTACTACTCTCTATATCTGAGGCATTGTAAACCAAAGCAATGCCTTAGCAAGCAATCACTTGTGAAGGTGACCACATTTAATATCAAAAAAGAAAATAGGCAATTTGATGTATAAAGATCAGGGTTTATGATAAGGCTCATAGATGTGAAACATTCATATAAAAGGTTGAATCATCAGATATCAATAATGAAACAATCCCTAAATAGTAAGAAGTTTGAATCAAATAAAATAACTGAAGAGGATATAATTTTGATCATAAAATGTAGAAGTATCATCAACCACATTCCATGGCATGCATAACTTGAACAATGTGTGCTTACAAAGATGGTAAGCTAAATATAAACAAATCCATCATATCAAAGCATGAATGCATGTCATGAACAATAGGGCATGCAACTAACCACGTCCCTCACATAACCGGCTATGAGTACTCATATCATTTCCCCACTCTTGTTCCTTTGTGGCTGTTAGTGACACAATCACCCCTCAAGACGCGTTGTCACATCGTGGGTACATCAGGATATCTAAGTTTCCTCACTTGTAGGTTACACACCATGTAGCTCACTTAGCCCATAGGGTATAAACCACTCCAGGGCGGTGTTATGCTGCAGTGGTAACCACTCCAGGGTATAAACCACTACTGCTCACTGTCGACACTGAAACGGGAGACTAGTGTCCGTTAAGGCATGGGAGTTAGTTGGCCATGTGTGGGTGGCCTGCCCATGATTACCACAAACTGCACACGGTGTCCATCATCAGGGCGGTGTCTATAATATGTAAATTTAAAGGCTAGGTGGCGAACCCTATGACCCTCCTAACATAGCATCTACCAGGCAGAAACATCCATCATAAAATAGGAAAAACAAAAAATCTAGTATAAAAAATCCATTCGTAATCAATCTCAAGAAGATCAAGTCAATGAGTTGTTCTAATACATCAATAATCATGCATTGAAAATGAGGTATAAATCATGTGAAGTAAAGATAGTGTAACGTCAATCATGCATGATGAAGGTAGTCTCAGACAAACATGACAGAACATAAAATACATGCTACAACCACTATCATAAATGAAGTTTCCAAGTAGAGGTGTCATGGTCCATGAAATCAGGAAATTACTAAATGTAATCACCTACTTCAGATGGTGTACTACTCATTTGTACCTCCCAATTCAGTCAAACCCAACTCTAGTGCGGTCCACCATAGTCCCATCACCTGGATACATAACACATCCATTCATAATTCGAATCCAATTTATCTAACTTGGATTCTTAATTACACAACATTATGCTTTCGTATCCCAATACATCATGTTTAAGACTGTCCAATGTTTTCCATTCATGAAATCTCAACGCGAGAGCCACCTTAAATAGCTAATAATTCAAATCATACTCAATCAAGCCCACTCATAACCATTTGGTCCTTCTTCTTAATTATATCTATATATATTTTAGAGCTATTAGGATCAAATCACATCAATTATAGGTAGTTTATCATTTAAACCAATTAATCACGCATTATTATATGAAGTTCATGTTCAATATTTATCTAATCATAGTCAAATTAACCCATTAAAGGATTAAGATAGTAATCTTACATTGTAATAGTCAATTTGAATGACACTCAGCTATCTACTTGGTCGATCCCGTCCACTGATTGCCTTAGCTGTGATCTATCATCAGATATCCAAGTTGATTATTGATGTTTTTTACAAGTGCACGGGCTATTGTGGTATAACTAATGCAGGCATGGGTCGATCCCATATGGATGCGCTTTAAGAATTTGGAGTTTTTAATAAAATTTAATCTTTTAAAAATTAAAATTAATTGACAAAAATTAACAGAAAAAGAAATCAGACTTCAAATGTATTTAATCAATGAAATTACAGAGGTCTAATCCAAAGAAAACAAAAATTTATCTAAAAAATAGGAAAATTCCACTTCCCTAGACTACTTATCTTCAAATTCTATGGATCTAATATCATAAATCATGATCAAACTTCATCAACATGTTTTTGGCACTTTTGATTAATGATCCACCGGAGGGATTAGGCAGATTCTAAAATCTTGAGGGATTTAGGCTAAATAAGAAATTTAAGATTTGACTACTTTGATATGATTTCAGATACTCAGATTAAAGATAAACAATATTAAAAGTACTTTAAATTGTCCTATAACATAGATCTAAAAATTAATTGAAGATTGGAATTTAAATGAATGAGAAATTGAAGATCTCCTAAAATTAAAGGAGAACTGTTGATTTAGTTAACCATGGATGGATAAAACAGTTCCTGGATTAAGTGAGAATAATGTAAAACACAGAGAACAGAATAGGAATAACACAGAATACAGATAAGGACAAAAAATGTGATTAGAATTTTTCCACTAAGGGCATAAAGGGAATTTTCCCTGATAGTTCCTTAAACTTCCTGTAACAAAAAAACAACTGCCGGAGACGCTGGAGATCATGGAGAAGTCAATGGAGTTCTAGCCATGCAATGCTCTACTGGTTGGTGGAGTAGTGATGGTGATAGAAACCTGGGGCATCGTTTGGCTAAGATGTCCTAGATCTAGTTGAACAGAGGTGAAAAAATAAATAAAAAAAATGACCCTTGGTGCAGTGAACAGAGGAGGGCCTAAGGAAGATGACATCCAAGCTTCTGGGCATCGGGTTGAGAGCAGGGAATAGAGGAGAGAGGGAGACTAGGTTGACCAGTTGGTGATGGGATGAAGCCTGACCTAGAGAAACGATGGAGATTAGGTGGAATGAAGCTGGATGGAGGAGTGGACAATCTGGATGGGTGGTTTGAGTGGTGAAAATGACTCCTTGGAGTAGAGAAAACCAATGGAGGTGAGGTAGAAGAGGTGCTGGGCTAGATGAGGGGATCAGTTCTACTATTGAGGTGCGATGGAGGGTGGAAGCAGAACCGATCTGGGCTTAAGCTTGACTGGTGAAGAGTAAAATAGAGGGTGGACTGGGGAGAGAGGTTGAACATAGCTGGGTTGTTTTGACAAGTTGGAGATGAAGGGAGGTGTAATGATGGGGCTGCTTTAGAGAGAGAAATAAAATGGGGAGCGGTGTTGGCTGATAGGGAAGGTGTGGTAAAAGAAAACAGTGATGGAGTGGAATTGAAACAAAGATAGGGGGAGTGTGAAAGAGAGATGAGGGTGATGGAGAATTGAGATTGCTAGTGCTTAAGAGGTAAACAAAAACAATGACAGAATTAAGTGGAAAGAGCAGGAAGCAATGAAATAAAAAGGTAAGCAGAGGAAAGGAAAACAACGAAAAAAAAAGACTCCCCCAAACTCTCACGGTTCTCCTCTTTATACAACTTTTCCCCTTCCTAGTTCTCCTCGCCCTCTTTCCTTATCCTCTAGTAGTTGGTTTGCTCTTAGGAACTTTCTCTTACTTGCAAATCTCATCCATAATCTCCTCTTGTTTTTAGAATTCTCCTTCTTTTAGGAACCTTACATCCCTTGCCTTATTGATCTTCAAGATGATCTACATACTTGCATATCAATCTAAGCCATCTATGCCTCTTGTGGATGATCTACACCATTGAATATCGATCTAAGCAATCCCACCCTCCTTTAGTTGATCTACAAGACCAGAGACTATATGAGAGTCATCTAAATCATCCATTAAGTAGCTGATTAGCTCAATTGATCATATGATTGTTAATTTTGACAATTTATGGTTCGATAGTCAATTTGAGATAAATGTTATATTTTATCCAAAAATTACCAAATTAATGAGTTAGATTGTATAATTAAATGCTAAATTAGGGGTCTTTTGGCCAATATTAAACACTTAACACTGATCTCATCAAAGATCATCACTTGATTGTCCCAAATAATATAACAATTTAGTAATTCTAACCAATTAATCCAATTAAGAATTCTAAATGGTTCAAATCAAATTGCATCCAATTTCATACTTGAATCTTCAGTTGATTTTAGTCGTTGATCAAGATCAATTAAATTATCTTCATAGATATTTTAGATCCAAAATATCTTGCATGGATCTTAATCTACACTTCATGAGGATCACAATGGACTATTTAGATATGAAAATAACATCAGATCATCTTAGATGAGACGATCTGAAGTTTGACCAATGGTCTAGTCAAATTGATGGCTGGATCTTTCCTGATCGATGAATGGGAAGATGGGTATTGTTCCTCACACCACCAGGATCATGAGGTGTCTCTCAGATCTTTGAGATTCTTCCTGGATTGGCCTAAATCATGGGTCAAAGATCAAGGGCTTAGTACGGTTAGCTGAGTCAACTCAGCTCTCCAAAAAGGAGTTGGGTGCATTGATTCAACCCTAACTCGCCAGAGTCAAGGAAGACAAGGGAGAGGGGAGATTAGTGACCAGTGATCAGCTGTATTGGAGTCTGTTGTCGGTGCTATAAGAGGCAAAAGTGGGAGAGAGGCAGAGGGGGAAACTGGATCCTGGAACACTGGCCCCTTCAACCATACTGGTGTTGTGAAGAGAACAAAAAGGGAGAGAGGTAATGGTGGTGGCTGCTGGATGCCAGTTTGGTCACCACCCGAACCTGATGGGGAACGAGAGTGTAACAACCTCAAAATATTATTATCCTTTTATAGAAGTATAATTTGGATCTAATAAAACCATTAGATAGTGCTCAAAAAATGGAATCCAATAAGCCAAAGAACGTTGAAAACAAAGCCCGTGTGAAGAAGTTATGGGCCTTTGAAGTCAAGGGCAATATGGTAATTAAAAGAAAGAAAGAAAAAAAAAAAAAAACAAAGAACACCATTTAACGGGAGGGCGCCAAATTGATATTGGCAGCCCCCCCCTCACATTGCAAACCCGACGAAATGTTAGGTCTACTCTCTCTCTTTCTCTCTCTCTCCAGCGCAAAACCTAGGGCTTTTGCCCTGCTTCGATCTGCCATTGGCAAGGCAAGTTTCCCTTGCTCAGATCACCCACCAGCAAGAGAAAGAATATATCTCACGATCTGTTCTTCCAACCTTGAAAACCCTAACCCGGCAACCCCAAACGAGATGCAAAACCCCCTCGATCAGATTAACCTACCATCTTCAATCATCCCCTCTCATGCCAGGTAAAATCCTCTCCCTACTCCTCCATTTCCCCCTTCCTTCATTCTTCTCTCTCTAACGTAGCCTGATCTAGTCAACCATGCAGATGTCTTCTCCATCTCCGGTTGCTTGGATTGCCTTTCACTTGCAACTTGCTCTTTTTCTCAACACGGGTCACCATCTCTCTATCCCTCACTCCTTTGGTCAGCCACCCGTGGAAACCCGTATGCCTCTGTTTCTCTTGGATTCGGTTCTTGGCAACCCCGATGGCGATCGATCTAGGGCCACTGGCCACCTACGACCTGAAAACCCCTTTCTTCCATCGGCGATTGTGAAACCAATCAAACATCAAAAAACATTGCCTAGGTGAACATCTCTACCGCTCTCAGATTTCTCTTGCTATAATTTAGATATGATCGCATCCTCTATCAGCATGGGATTTCTCCCTTCCAAATCTCTCCATTCCTATACTTCTAATGGTCATTGGGTGCTTCCCGCATCATTCAGAGTGCATACCATCTGCATATGTTCGGTTTTGGGCTGTTCAGCCATTGTGCTGCAGAAGATTTTGATCGTTATTAGCTTAGTTCTATCTTTCCTCTCTGACCAAAGCAGTTGACCTTGGCATCGACGTTGTGTTTCTACGTGCCATTTCCAGCACTAGCGATTTGCTTTTTGAAATCTTTCCTGAATTCGCTACATTCTACTTCAGATTCAAAATTTTGTTTTCTTTCATTCCTTCCCTGATTTTTTGATCCACGATGTCAATTGCTTTAACTTGTAACTACACATCTGGTACTAATAAGAAGAAAAAAAAAAACTGCAAAGAGGCACATTTCCAGCAAAGCTGTTGCATATGTTCTTTTGTTGTGTGTCATGCTTACTACTGTAGCACTTCCTTCTTTCTTTTTCCGTTGGATGTTATATATATATATATATATATATATACCGAAGGGATATATATTCCATGCAGCCACCAATCTTTCCATCTGAGAAAGACACAAGCGAGAACAATGGGTCTTAGCACATCTTATTGAAGTACACGAAGTCGATCATGAAGAAGAGTGCAATTAAAGCTAGTGGAATCCAGTGAACGCGTCACATGAGGTAGGTGGAAATTTAAGATAGCATGTCTAAATTAGAAGACGCATGTTCTAACATGATCTTATTCCTGACTATATGATTGATATTCGATATACTTTAAATTGAAATAATGTTAATTAAAAGAATTGCATGTTATAACTGATGCTTATGCCTTGTACATTATGTATGTGAATTATGAAATGATGTTTATGGTACATGGGTACCATATCAATATTGATGATGTATGAGTTTAGGTTATAGGATGCATCCTTGGTGGGTTATCACCAAATAAGTGAGGATGTTATTCTTATTATGAAATATATAAACAGGTGAATTAACTGCTATTATGATTATTTTACATCTGGGCATGGAGGCCTAAGAGTTTTGTTTTAGACAGGCATAGGCCTGGGGATGCTATGCTAGGAGAGTTATGAGGGTTTGGCCACCCGCTCTCCTAAATTTATTATGTTATGGATACCATGCACTATGTGTTGCAAAAAGTCAAGTGGGGCAATCATGGGAAGGCCGCCACTGTGACATCCATGGTCCTCCCATGCGGACATGGATATTGTGATTTCCACGGAGGATGGTATAGGTGGATTATTGAGCAGTTATCCGGGCGCGCTGTACGATTCTGACTGCATGCATAGTAGTCCTTATATTTGGTGCACTATGGTGCATATCCTTGAGGGTTACCAAGAGACGCTGGTTAGGTAGTTGTGAGGGAGCCAAAGAGGAAAATATTGTATTTGTTGTGCATTCTGCTCATAGGACATGCATATATGATGGTATTATGAGATGCTTTATATGTTACGGCATGATGATATGCCTTACATCATTTTCCTAGCAATGGCTGGAGGATTGTGGACCCTGTATGGTGAGGGGCATGAGAATTATGTTGATATACCAGTAGAGACTGGATAATTATGAACCCCACATTGTGAGGTGTATGATTTTGAAACCTGGTATAGTCTGGGAATGCAAATTAGGTGACGTTGATTATATTCATAATTTTGTATGTCCTTTAACAATCTTCATATATGTGTATTATTGTCATATTAATATGATTGAGGGAGTAGTTTCATATATGTTTTCATATGGGTTAATGAATGGGTAGAATTGTATGCAGAGTATGGTTCATGGAATTGAAGTATTTATTTGATGATAAATAATAAGTAAAGATAATTGATTTATCAATGGAATTATTAATAATGATGAAAACATGTAGATATTTGGCTTACAAATGGGTTATTGAGATATGAAACAGATTGTAAATTAAATTTAACCTAATTGCTATGGGAATGGATATTCTAATTACTATTGAATAATTAATGTATCTTAAGATTTAGCATGCTTCTTAAACTCCCCTACCAAGCATAGCTTGCTGAGATATTGTAAATGTTTTATGTTTACAATATCTCAGATATAGAAAGACAGGAGAAGATGTACACAACAAAAGGAATCTAGCAACCATACTTCTACGCACAGGTATACATTTTATTTAAAGCTTTTGTATTGTATAGTTAGTCATTTGAATTGTGATATTGGACATTTAATATAATGTTATAGGGGTTATACAAGTGAACCACTGGATGGGTCCTGTTTTCAGAAATAAAGTTCTATCTTCTAGAAAACTATATATATATATATATATATATGTATAGTGTGAGCATGAAGGTGACATCTGGGATTTTGGAAAAATGAATTTCAAAGAAAAACCTTTCGTTGTTTTTGTATTTCAAAAATTTAGAGGCGCCATCTTTTGAAATAACCACGAAAAAATCTTCATGAAAAACCTGGGGTGTCAGAGTTGGTATCAGAGCGGTTCATCTAGTCACTTGCAACCCTTTATGTCCAATAAAAAGATTACAATTCAAGTATAGGTTAGGATCTAGTGAGCTGATGTAGTATTGTGATGGAATTAGTTAAGTATTAGAAAGAATGAGTTAGTATAATTACAGTACCATGGAATAGTAAACCATGAGGAGATGTCCTTAGTATGACAACTAGGAAGATGATTTGAGAAATTAGTGATTCCACTATCGAGAATAGTGAATAGGGGAATCAAGTAGTAGAAATAATTAAGTGAGTGTGATAGAATATCCTTTTTATCTATAAGGTACCCAAATACCATAACTTATAGTAGTGCAAAATGCACCAATTCAGATTAAATAGAAGTTATGCCGAGTATCAATGTTCAAGGATAGAATACCCAACACAGGTGTGTATTGTTCAAGTATACCAAGTGTAAGAGTAGGAAGTTTCAAAAGAGGCAAATGATAGGCTAGAATAGCTTATATAGCATGTATTGAATGTGGTTTTGGTTTGTATAGAAAAGTCTAAAGTAGAGATGACAAAAGAATAGTAAATTAAAGAGGAGACATGAACAATTGAGGAATGATAGGTTTAAGAGGAGAAAACTTAGAAGAATTGTAGAATTCCATTGAAATGGAAGCTAGAACTACCCTATACTTTGAAACGAAAGATGGTATGTTAGAAATAACGAAGCAAATGTATCTGTTGAGGCAATACTGCTTGGAATACAAGAAACGTACTACAATAGTATAGTATGAAATAATCTCTAAAATTGAGAACTTTTTTTAAGACAAAGCTAATTGTGAAGCTTATAAAATATATATGTATCATCTCAAATCTTTTCAAGAAGCAAGTGATTCACATTAATACTACAATGAAATAAGGAATTGTGTATTCTTTTGTTATGTATAATTATGAGGTGAGAGGAGATCAGAGAGGTGAGAGTTTTTGGGTCGTCAAATTTTTTAACAACCACGTCCTTCCCCCCCCTACCCCCTATTTTCTTTCCCATCGTAGACTATACCAACACAAGGGGGAAGCACGGTAGGCGATGCATGGCAATGCCGTTGTCGCATCACATGTCAAACCATTGGAGGTGTCAATATCAAATTTGACCCCCCTGATTAGTAAAATCACAACAATTTTCTACTTCGATGTCTATTTTACGTAAAATTATTGTCATTGGAATTGTATTAACCTGTACATTCCAAATTTGACAATCCCAAGTCCAAATCTTATGTATAGAAGGAGCTCATTTTCATGAAACTCAATTTTCATGAAATTAAGTTCTAATTTTGTCTTCATTAAATTTATAATCTACTACATAGAAAATGACCCAAAATCGAGGGTGTTTACACCATTGTTGGATTAAGTTGTCCTAAGATGAATGGTCTTTATCCTTAGAGATATTCATATGCTTCATGTGGACCAATTGTGCTTCCATATCTTGGATGGATAAGGCTTCAGATTAGTGGTTGATTCTTTTCCCTTTAGTTGAGTAGGAGAGAGAAAATAAGTAAACATTTGTCATGTGGACCCATTCTTTCTTTTTCTTCTAAGAAGCTTTCATTGTATATAATTCTATTATGTGTGGATTAAAATTCTCTCAAGAGCCTTCTAAGTTGGTGAAATGTATTCATATATGCATGAATTTGAAAATTCCCACATTTTCACCCTCATTTGAGTTCGAGTTGTACATAGGGTTTCTAGATGCTCTGACTTCAACTGTGATACCCAATAATGATTTTGAACCTTTAGGACTTTATTTATGAAATGTGTGATTAATAATTGTAACACACCTCAGTTTTGTAATGAAAGTGAATAAATAATGAAATTGAGAATTTTAAGGAAAAATAAAGCTGGAATATTAGGGTTATTAAAAATGCACTTCTCATAGAAGTACAATCAAAGGATAAGACATGTATAATTGAAAACATACTCAACGAACTCTTCAGAATGATTATAAGCACGACAAATTATGAATTCAAATGAAAAATCCTTATTTTTCTACATTTTATGATCAAAGGGTAAAATAGTAATTTTACTCATAACCGAGAACTAAGACATAAAAATTTGGAATGTACTCAGAAATACAAATCCAACACCACCAAGTACACTCAATTCCAAGTTCATGGGAATAAGCACTATTTTCCTCCATTTTTAGAATTAAAAATGCAAAATGGTCTTTTCACACCTGTGGGGCCCATGAGGGGCCCACAAGGGACCCACAAAGGAATCCAATGGCCAGAAAATGTGTAATCATGAGTCAAACCACTACCACCTGCCAGTGGAGAAGGAGGTGGTAGTGGGAATCCAATGAACATTGAGAAATAAAAAGAAATAAAACATAATAATTACACATAATCATGAAAAAAACCCAAAATGGCTATAAATACCTCAAAAAAAAATTTCCAAAAATGTTCATAAAATTCCCCACGATATTTGCTAATTCCACCAAAATTTTTGCTCAAAATTCCTCCCCCTTCTCTCTCTCTCTCTCTCTCTCTCTCTCTCTCTCTCTCTCTCTCTCTCTCTCTCTCTCTCTCTCTCTCTCTCTCTCTCTCTCTCTCTCTCTCTCTCTCTCTCTCTCTCTCTCTCTCTCTCTCTCTTTTCTTCCTCCTTTTCCCCTCTTTATTTCCTTCTATTAGCGCATCCATAGACGCACTTGGGAGAATATTCCCCTTGATCCATCTGGCGTAGATGTGTCTTCCTCGACGAGCAAGGTTTTCATCTTGCTACGGTTCTTCAATTAGACGTCCAGTTTGGACCTTTGAAACCTTAATCCACTTTGTCAAAAAGGTTCAGTATATCCAAATACACAAAAGCCCTATGCTTTTTCAATGATCAATAGAGTATTCATCAACCAAATTGTCAGAAAATAGTAGCTTCGACAGCTTATAATTAGGCATGGATTTTCTTATTTTTTGGCCAAGCTTCTGGACTCTGAACACTCCAAGTAAGTGCATCTCCCTCCCCTCTTTCCATTCTAACATTTAGGTTGGGTTTTCCAACATCCAGGGGATCTCCCCCACTGTTGATCCGTTAGAGATGATGGATCCAGCATCTTGGATGGCTCAGATGAAATCTTTGAGCCGTTGGATAGATTCCAGGGGCCCAAAAACCTCAGGAGATGAAATCTGGGCCGTTGATGGTCAAAGATGGAGGAGATCTGGCCATGGGTGATCTGATGTTCAAGATTTGGACCGTCTCGCCCATAGTCAATCACCTCTGTCGACCACCTACAATAGGCGGTAATGGACATTGGTCGCTGGTCGTCCCTGCACCCGTAAGCCCAGATTTGATTTGGGCCATCCAAATTTTGAACTAAAATCTTGTTTTTACAATTAAGAGCTCAATATAGCTCTAATTTTAGATCTAAAACTTTCTATAGATTCCTTATCACTTTTGTCAATTACTAAACTCATGAAATGTACTTTTTAAATTGTATTTATCTGAGATTATAACAAAAATCGATAGTAACAACCTTGGATCATGATCAAGCTGATCCCAAAATAGAAATCTGAACCTATGGATAGATTTAGAGGATCCCAAAACTTTAAGAATAATGATCATAATAAATTTTTTGGGTCTCTAGATCAAGTAAATTATAAAAAAAAAAACAATAAGATTAAAATTTAGTCTTTAAAATGGGCTGAAATTTAAAATCCCAAGTTTGATCTCAATATAACTCCAAATTGAGATCAGAAAGTTGGGATGAATTCCTTTTGATGAGTCAAACCTACTGAACTTAGAAAATTTATGTTTTGATGCATGTAAAATTTTGTTAATAAAGAGCAGTATTGCTAATTCTCATGATTAGTGAAATTTGGAATGATCAAACTCTATAATTCTAATCCACTGATGATCTTATGACTGTGAGACATGGAATCAATGGTTATAAGTGATTGATCTATATTAATTAAGAGATCTAGCCTTAAAAGTAGTAAGATCCATAAAAATGAACGATAATCTCCTTGATCTAATTGATTAAGGATGATTGGATAGTATGGATATGTTTGGATGAAGATATGAAGTTAATATCATATGGATTTATGGACTGGATGATGATGATTTGGGATAGATAAAGATCTATGCCCTCAAATTAGATAAAAGGACTTAAGATCTTCTTTATCAATTGGATCAAGAATGATCAGATCATTTGATGAGATGCATCAATGATCTAATAATGAAATCATATTAAGAGGATATATTAGATCTAAAGGAAAATGAAAAGATCAAGATCTAAATCCTAAAAGAGAAAGAAATCAACTATGACCGTTGGATCATGATGAATAGTTATAATGTGTTAGATTTTCATTTGAATTATTGAATGTTTTTATAATTGTCATTTATTGCTAACTAGATTTAATTGTTTATTTATTATGCTTTAATGCTTATGTTATGAAAATTACATTGAAAATGTAATTAAATGAAAATAGAGTTGAAGAACAATTATATGGAATGAATGACATGGACTTAATGATAGTAAGGGCCATAGTTAGTAGGATAATATAAGGAATATAAATTCCTTGGCCCAAAATAGGAGAATA
This sequence comes from Warburgia ugandensis, assembly GCA_035236585.1. Classification (NCBI taxonomy): domain Eukaryota; kingdom Viridiplantae; phylum Streptophyta; class Magnoliopsida; order Canellales; family Canellaceae; genus Warburgia; species Warburgia ugandensis. The sequence continues at coordinate 31,543,474 of CP141136.1, forward strand.
ATGAAACTCCATGAATGACATTTTAAATGTTCATGGATTTAATTAAAATCAATTAGAAAGAGTACTTAGGGTTAAAATGCTCATAGAAACCTTATGAAGGGTTGAGTTAAGGTCACCCTAGTGGATGATGAACATGGTAGTTAAGGGAGTTTTCTAATAGAAACCTCGCTCTTACCCCACCTTCCATTGACATTTGTGAGGTCTAAACACCTACTTACATAAGGATTGAAGTAACCACTTTGTGTTCAACCATTCAACTAGCAAGCCTTAGCTAATTTGGCATAAGAGGAGGTGTCTAGACTTAGGATGAAATAAGCTATCCTCAACCAGTGAAACATTAACTAGTTGAGTAATAATAATAAGAGCATAAAAGAATAACTTCATACGTATGGTTTGATAGATGTGTGAATCAAGATCATGATGGACAAAATGGAGTGAATATCACTTGAGATGTATGAATCAAGACCATGATATCACTTTAAGGTAGGTGGATATACAAGAATGTATTAAGGATTCATGTGTATACATACATGATCTTCTATTTAGAATTACAGTCCTTCATGATATAAGTATACTGATACCTTAGCATATTCATGATCCAATCATATGATCTAACTAAGAGATCCAAACCCCTGATCCAATTCAATTGATCCAATCTAATGATCTAATCAAATGAGGTGAAAGTAATGAGACATGTAGACTAAGGAAACCCTAAGAATAGGGCATAGAAAATATTCCAACCTTAGTTAAATAAACTCATCATCTGATGTATACAATGTATTTTACATATAAGCATGGTGGCTTGTGATTTGGTTTTACATAGTCCTAGGACTGGGGATGTTATGCTAGGGAAGTTATTAGGGTTTGGCCACTCGCTTCCTGAAACTTATATGATGGATACCATGCCCAAAGAGAGGGTAAACGTTGGGTGGGGCAATCATGGGAAGGCCGCCACTATGACAGCCATGGTTCCCCCATGCGAACATGGACTTTGTTATTTCCACAATTGGTATCAATGGATGATTATGCAGTTATCTGGGCGCACTGTACAGATTGAGACTGCGACATAGTAGTCCTGAAGTATTTTGCATTATGATGCACATATGATAGGCATAGTGTAATGCCATTGCATGATGAGATGCCACTACTTGAGTTCCTAGAAAGAAAATCCCTATATGAGACTTAGCTAGATATTGAGCTCCTAAGTGGGAGCCAGGGGAAGGAATAAGTTTTGAGCAATTTTCACTATTTTAACAAATTTATCCTATACTACATAAATAACGTATATACTCTATGTTGAGATAACTCATGAATAGATGACCATGATGGAATAATGACTGAGGTATGTATTCTTATATTAGTGAAGTAGTATATTTTTGTATCCCCTACCAAGCATAGCATGCTGAGATATTGTAAATGTTTGAATGTTTACAATATCTCAGAGACAGAAAAGGAGAATTAGGAGCTCAAGACAATAGAAGACATGAAGAGAATAATTAGTCAAGGTATGTCCCTTGAAGACATGTAATTTTTATTTGAGAGCATTGTATTGTATTGAGAGTTTTTTTAATGAAAGGTGAGGTTTGAAATTTGGATTATGTAATTTGGACAATGGTTTGTAATTATAATACAGGAGCTGTGTAAGAGTGAACTACTTGATGATTCCTCGTATTCAATAAAAATTTATTTTATACAAAACATCTATGTGTATTATGTACCTTAAGGTGAGACTTGGGTTAAGTTAAAAACGAATTTAAAAGAAAAGAATTTTCACTGTAAAGTTTGTGAATCTTTTTTACCATGAAGGGCCCTGCCTTTGGAAAATGTATTGCAAAATGTTTTACAAAAACCTGAGTCGTCACAATAATGTAGCTTGGTTCCCAAAATTGCTCTTTCAAGGGTAAATCCTCCTAAATGTGGAGATATGTATGTAATATTTCTATGCATATTAAATATGCCCAAACTTAGATTTTGCTAACTCTCTTTCAAAACTACAGAAAGTAGAAAATAAGAAGTCCAAAAACAAATTCTAACCACCTTTATAGGTGTTGCTGTATGCATTTAGCATATAAAAAAAAGGCTTTAAATCCCTAGTGGATGAGTTGTAGTTTCATAAGTTTTCTAGAAATGATACCCATAAACAGAAATGATCAACAGTTTAGAATCGTACCCTTATGCTAAAGCTATTCCACTAATTCATCAAACCTTGGAATGTTAGCAAGTGAATATAACTAATATATATGCAATTATGACTCTTTAAGGCAATTATAATCTAAATTACCATGCAAAAGTATGCCTTTCAAATCTCACAACATATATTTGACACTTAGAAAAAAGTCTCTCAAATGTGGGTTACACTCTCATTAATATGTGAGTAGAATAATATTCATCAAGTTCAAAATTCTCACAAATTCCATACAGAAGAATGGTAATGGTCGCATGAAAAGGACATCAACTATTAGAAATGTTACACTCTATGTGATTTCCTACTCACTCATAACCATATCCTAGTGATATTCCTCATAATATCAAGTTAGAAATTCTAATAGGTTGAAGCCTAAGCTTAGGACAAGTTATCAAAAGGATGGGTATAAGCCTAGCTTTCTTTTTTTCTTTTTTTCCACTTTTGACTTTTGGTATATAGCTTCTCTTTGATTTTTATTTGATTTTTAGTCATTTTTTATGTTTATCTCTTGAATTGTATTGCTCATACTTTTCTCAAGATAAATCTTCAACCATCTCTAAATATTTTAAAAAACAAGTGGGTAAGGGATGTATTATAGGGTTTTAGTATGAGTAATGGTCAATGGTTTTAGAAAACAATTTATTAACAAGGCTCAAAGGGTTAACGAACAGAAAATAACTTGGGGAAAGCTAAAGGATCTACATTTACCAAAGATGGCCTCATCATTTTATAGGTTTCATGTGACTTAAACATAAACATAAACTCAAGAGATAATTAATATAGTCTTTTAGATGTTTTCCTAATAGTTGACTAAATGAAGAATAATGAGACAACTACGAAATTATTATGCACTAAAGAAAAATTAAAATTTATCTATAAACCTCTCAAAGAAAGATTGTCTCTAAACTCATTGGGCTAATGATCTCCACTTATCTTCTTCAGAATCTTTAAGTTATGTTCTCTTCAACTTTAACTATATATACATGTCTATTTCATGTAATAATTCCAATTTTAAATTTTCATATAATACTTTAGAAAAAGAATAAAATAGTGAACTAATTATATTCAAATCTATTAATAATCTAAAATTCAAAAGACATCTTGAATAGTTGGAAAATTTGAATTCTCATCCTTGTAAAGGAACTTTTCATAAGTTTTTATCAAAATTTTCAAAATTTTAAAAAATTAAAAAAGACCCAATTTTTTTTTTGAACCCTCAAATCTAAAAGACCCTACCTCTAGACTTGAATTAAAGATTGTCCTCAATGTTTAGAACTATGTACTATAGACAAATGACAATAATAAACTTAGGAGGAAAGGATAAGAAAGATAGTACCTGCACTCACGGGATAGTGCATTGATTTGATGATGTGTAAATATGCAAAATATGCAATGAATACAAATGCATCTCTGTCCCTAAACTAACCATGAAGGAGTTTCTAAAAAACTCACTCCACTTTAGAATCTCATGGTAGTCAATGTATATTTTTCACCCATGAATGTATGATGGTGATAACAATATAGCCTGATGGACCACTATGTAGCAGAATTTCTTGGGACCAACTCGATGTGACTTGGCCCATGTTTTGTCAAATTAAGAAAAGGAAATGCCAACATCAAAGAGTTAATAATATTCCTCCTCCCTTGTCTTGATGGCTAATGTTAAACTAGCTCTCTATCTCTTCTAATGGATGTTCATGTTCCTCATGATGTAGAGAAATAGTAGGGCTTAAACCAAAATATCCTCTATTGTACACTATAGACCTAGTTGATGTTGGGCCAAAACATCAAGTGACTCTTCTTCATATTCTATATTAGAGTATGAGGCAGGGGTAAGAGGTAAGGGATCAAAAAAACTGAAACTATCATAGTGCATGCTTTTTAGGATAGGCATTAAGTCCAAATTGGGTGAATTTCACTCTATGGCTCAAATTGTATCTTAGGAGATGGAAGGGGTCATACATGGCTTGTCCATTTAGAAGTATACATCAATGATGCAAGATCCAATAAATTATTTACTTCTTCACTAGAGGTGTTTATATCAAAATTGGAATGAATGAGACATGCCTTGAGTTGATCATTACTAACAGAAGGTAGGGATAGTGTGGACACTTGACTCTCTATCTTAGAAGAATCTTTAGAGTCAGATATTATTAATATCCCTAAATAGTTGTTGATGGGCTTTTCATAGTCCTCAACTTGTTCTTTTTCCTCACCCCTTTCTTTAAATGCAATAGTTATTTGACCCTTTTGGGATTCCATTAGTGGAATAGATCATTGAGTTGCTTCTATATATGACCTCACGATCTCTTCCAATGATTGTTCCTTCTGTTGTAGAGAAACAACTAGTAGGGTTCATACTGTTGTGATATTGGTGTGCTTGAAAAAGGTTTGAGAAGGGTGGAACCATGATGATCCTCCTTGATAATCTTAAGACCATGTTTTTTTAGGATACCTAGCTCATCTAGGATAGTCGGTCTTAGCATAGGAATAATAGGTAGGGTTTGTGAATGCTTTGGGTGCATGCACTCACTCATAATATTAGGCAGTGTATGTGGAGCTTGATGGCCATGAAGTAGTAGGTGTGCTGGACTAGAATAAGAGATACACTCCTCATGTTGAGGTTTTCTTGATGACTCGCTAAACAACATAAATGCTTCCAAGTAATTAATTTAACTATCTACTCTACTTGCCAATCTATCGACCAGTCTATCCAATGTATGGGATAGATTGGGAGTGTCCCTTATCTCATAGATATCTTCATAATCAAGGGCTTGTGGAGTAAAATGGTAAAAAAGTGACCTTTTGTCCCCTACTTCATTAGCTATATCTAAAGCAGGGTTAATTATATTTACTTGAGTATGTAACCCTTGCCTAAGTTAAATCAACTTTGTAATAATGAAGTTTTTACTTTTTTTATTTGTTTCTTTCTTTCTTGCTATTGTATTCAATTCCATTGTAATCAATTTTCATTACTAAAAGTAGTTTTTATTCAAGTTCTTAGTTAGTTGTCTTTGGTTATTTTCCTGTCTTATTTCTTTGCTTAAGCTTAGTTGATTTATTTTAGTGTATTAGAGCTTACAATTATTCACTTTCTTTAATCATTGGATAGGATGAGGTAGGTTAATCTAAATTTTAATTGAAACTTGTTTATTAAAAGGCTTTGTGGGATTGACCTGTATTTACTATGCGTATACTTCCATTGACTCGGGCACTTACAAAAGTATAATTTAAAATCCCATTGATGGATATGCCTATCTATTGTGAGCTTTAGACCACTTTAGTTTTCTCCATGATGTTGTTGCTTAAGGGATTGACTAGCAGAGCTTAGATGCTCCAAGTCTAAGCAACATTGGCTAAACATTAAGATTTGGGTCATGCCAGTACACTATCCGCATAACCTAGCTTATGACTGAGCAGTTAATGCAAAAGAGATATATTGCTTAAGAAGGCATTACACATGATCCTCAATTCTCTTTATTTGAGAATATGTTGGCCAAAAACATGCATACTTATGGCCTTACCATTTTGAAAACCCTATGACATGTTATCACATTGGATCTCTTCATGGCTAATTATACTTTAGCTATGGTACCCTTTTGTTCTATGGCTACCATAAAGCCTATCAATGGCTCATTCTTGCTTTAGGCTTGTGTAATGATAACCAAATGATTTTTCATTTATTATTAATGTGTAATTAACAACCCATAGGGTTAGAGATATGTACTTCATTTGATTAATAAAAACCTACTAGTGAAAATAAATTTATACTATTTCCTTTGTACTTTTTTATCATGTATGGAATTAACATTTTTAGCTCTTAAAGTGGAAATACTAAAAAAATAGTGAATAAATCCAAGATCCTTGACTGCATATGTAAACCAAAGATCATCAATAAGAGTATGAGTGCCCAGTGGTGATCATCTAGTAATCAAGATGTCACTAACATATACCAAAACAACCACATGGTGGGTTTGTCTAATAAAGAAAGAAGAATGTCCATAAATGATAAAAAACCAAGATACAATAGATGAGAGCTTAGATGATGATATAGGTCTATGGGCCTTGATTAAGTCCATACAAGGAATTGTGTAATTTGTAGGCATTATTTTGATGTTGATTATCGACGAAACCTGGTGGTTATTCCTTCTTTACCAACTCATTAATTTCACTATAATTTCATGGATGTAAAAAAAATACAATAAAATAATTTGATTCTCATTATGTGTGATTGTATGTGTTATTTTTGTGCTTTGATTACATTGTGGTTGTTCACTAAAGAGAAGTGATAAGATTTTCTTACTAGTTACAAATTAGCCCCCTAATAGATTCCTCTTTTCCATCAAGAGATGCATCCATGTTTATTTTGTATTGTCTTATACATTGTTTCATCCAATTTTTTTGTTGCCCTCCTTGGATATCTTGAAGCTATTTTATATTTCAATATCTCTTCCTAAGACAAAAAGATTTGGGCATCAGATCCTAATAGTTGTTTTTTCATCTAGTCTTGCTTATGCTCTTAGTACTAGGTCTTTCTCATATCCTAGGAAGAAAGTTTGGTGTTCTAGTGTTTCTCTTAGAATTCAAAGCTTTGGTTGAATAACTTATCATGCCAAGTTGAATACACATGATCTCTAGAAGAAGATAACATTATCTCAATGTTGGTTTGTGATGCATAAATGCATAGAGAAGAGTGCTAATCACTTGTTTGTGCATTGCTCAATTGTGAGATTTCTTTGGATGAATGTTCTATCTAATCTTCAGTGTGTTGGGTCATTCCTTATTATTTCAGGTCTCCTGCATCAAGCAAGGGTCTTCCTATCTTAGTGGTTTTGAAAGAAAGCACTAGAAGATCACTTCATGTGTTCCAGTCATCTCTTAGGTATCTTATTATAAATTGAAAGGCTTATTATTTGATTAGGTATGTGCTAAAGATACTAGGAACTATTTTATATAGACATTAATATGTGTTAAAAATACTAGGAATTATTTTATATAGATATTCATGAACTAGAGGAGTCCTAAGTTTCTCAACACTTAAGTTGCAATCATGTTCTATTTTCTATAAATAATTTTTAAAATTTTGTATAAAGATTTAGAAGAGTATCACTAAACTAAAATTGATGTTGCTTGTTAGGCATACTCTCTAAAGGTTATAAGGATAACTTAATTACATGGATATTAATTACATGGGGTTGATTAATTAACTATTGCTAGTATTTGTTAAATTAGAATTGAACTTTGGTTGTGCTTACATTGGCAATTGGAGCCCTGAGAGGTGCGAGGGTCAATTGCACATCACAACAATATTGACATTATCACAAAATATCTTCGGTCATATAGGTATTATGAACTCTATTAAGTTAGAGGTGCATACTCTTCTTATGGGTCTTCATATGGTCTCTTTGATTCTGCTCATGTTGAGGATGGCGCCTCTTGTATTATTTGGTGATAATGGTGCTCAGGATGGGCTATGGAGATTGGATGCTAGCCACTTGAAAATCATGGACTTATCATCATTTTACCCATGCTCATTTATGTAGATCTTTATGTTGGTTATAGCTAGTGGATTCCCTCCAATTGATCTAATTCTTAACCACTTTCTTAGGACCCAGAGACATGTTTCAAAAGCTAATGCATGGACTTTAAAATGGAGATTTAGAAAAACAAACAACCTGTTAAGATCAAGGGATTTACTAGTAAAAAAAATGTCCACTATAATGATGATGGAGATTCTTTTTGATGAGAAGGCTTAAATAATAAATAATTTTGATGATTGAGTAAGTAGGATACTTTGATTTTGGTTTTATTAGTAGATCATAGTTTCCATTGGAAAAATATGTACATCCATATAAACTTTACATTTTATAGAATTGCAGTCAGGCCTATACTTGAAACCTATCATTTTATATGTTGACCTCTACATATGCATATTTACAAACTGCTAATATGCATTAAATCAAAATATTTTTCTTCATGGTCCTAAGAAAACGAGGCTTACATTGGGCCCAAATAGTTTTTAAAAACTTTTACAAACTTTGAAACAAAGTGCTCAATTTGAAAAATTAAATTATTGAAGTGAAAAATTGAGGCACAAGAATACTAGACATAGAAATTTTTATAGTGGTTTGGACAACCAACCCTACACCTATCTTCACTCTTTCAAAATATTTCCTACTTTGAATTCTACTAAATTCTTCTAGTATTTTACACACTAGTAGACACTTTGCTGGCACAAACAAAGATTTAGTGCACTTATAGCAAGTACTTCCAGTTTACCAACATTTGAAATTCCTTTATGAGAAAACATGAGAGACACAACTCTCTTAATACAAAGAAGTAAAGTGTGAAGAATAAATCTCATTGAAAATTTTACACACAAACTAAAAAGATAGAGAGATAGAGGAAGGTTTTCCAATATAAAAGGTTAAAATAATTTAATCAAGACACTTGGAGTTGGTTGCTTGAAGTGTTGTCTTGAATGCTTGTCAATTTGATGCTCACTAGCTATTTGAATCTATAAAAGAGTCTTCATTTTATAGTGTACTTGCCAATAGAACAATTAGAAATCAAATTATAGCCATTAGACTACAAAACATCCATTGAGGAGGCAAGATTTTCTCATTTTTAAATCATAGCCAGTATGTAAAGTAAGTTTATTTTCTTATGTTGTCAACTAGATTCATTAAGTAGTCAACTAGAAGGGGTTTCTAGCTCATTTTCAATTTGATAAATCCACTTAATCAACTATTTTGCAAGAGTAAGCCACTTAGATTTCAAACCTGAATTGAAACCCACATTGAAGATAAGGATGTTGATTTCTCATATAAAGGTAGTCAACTAGATTCTTAGGGTAGCTGACTACAATCCAAAATACAGCCAACTATTTCTCAGGAAAAGCTTGGATTTTGCTTCTATTGCTTGTCCATAAGACAGTTGACTATCATGACCTTGGTAATCAACTAGATTCCCATGTATGCCTTTCTTTAGATGATATTTGATTCAAAAAGAAGTTGACTAGTTGAAAGGGTCAATCAACTAGATCACGAAAAACCTTGAATATTCTCAAAACAATGAGTAGTCAACTATCTAGAGAGAAGTAGTCATTGCTTCTTAGGAAATGTAGTTAGATCACTTCTATATTTTTTATGTTCAAATGCAATAAACTATTTTCCAAGATAGTTGATTGGATTGAAACTTGACATCTTCAATATTTGTGACCACTAAGGTTTTTAAATCATGATTTTCTTTACAAATTCTTTTCAAAAGGATGGATCTATCCCTTTGTTAAAATATCATTGATGAAAACAAAACATTGGAAGGAAATTTTTTCTTGAAAAAATCATTTTCTAAGTCCCAAAGTGTTATTCTTTCAAAATACTTGCATCATTTACAGAAGCAGACTCATGTCTCATCGCATTCAAGTTCTGTCACATTTTCAAATAATAAAGTTCCTAAGAAGTATTAGTCACAAACTAAATTACTAATGTAATCATCCAATGAATAAAATTGGGCATATTGTGCCTTATTACATTATAGTCAACTAAGTAGCTCCCAAGGTTTTTTGGCTAAGTAGATCGACAAGGTCTTCTACTCCTTGTTTCTGGCTTTTACATGACGATCTGCATTGTTATCATAAGTTGAGTATATGACTACAATTAGTAGATAAATCTAAGACTACAAATATAAAAAACACTGACAATCAACACACACATGATTTGATGGAATATTTCTAATAAGATGAAATCACACAACTAACTTGTCTTAGTTAGACTATTCAATGCATCACAAGCATTTTCATATATCAAATCATATAAGAGGATAATTACACTTGATAATTCAAGTGAAATAAGATTATCATAGTCTTAAAGTAGTAGTTCAATTAAGCCATGACATTGGCACTCTTAAGCCAAAAAAATATGTCATGCCCTTTGGCACCTTGACAAGTATGTTTGCCAACTAATCATGAGTACACATCTAGTGATTACCTTAGGGGCCATCTCAAAACCATCACCCAACTCCTTAGGAGCCAAAATAGAAACTCATGGGACCTTACTATGCTAATGTATAGCTCAGCTAAGTCGGGTGCCCTCCAGTGAGATGGACTACCACCGTATACTCACAAATCTATATGGATATATCTCAAAATGGTGATGTGAACAACTCCAGTGATTGTTCCTACCACAATAATCGATAAAACAAGTGCCTCTTTTGGTGTTGAATACCTACCACTTCTTATGGTTGGGGGTCAGGGCACTAGCTTATACTACCTCCTAGTATGTCTCCCACCAAATGTTTAGCCTATTTAAAACATATACCATGGGCACTACTATATCTTATACCTTCCATATCAAAATCTCATCAAAACATATGACCTCTTATAGCTTCTTTCGTTTAGAAATTATGCATTAGTGCATTAGTTGAAATTTATTTTAAAGTATGAATTCTTAAGGCATCATCTAATGCCAAAACTAATACACTTAGTATCATTTTCAAAAATCAAAATCTTGCCATATAAGTTGGCATGTCAAGACTTTCAATACACATTGGTAAAATACTTCCTTTAGATACTTTTAAAACTATGATTAGCCAATATATTTAAGTTTATAAAAATACTTTTTTAGGCCTGCATCTTGGCCATAAAAAATCGTGTTTCTCATACTCAACTTATAATCAATGTCCATCATTTTCTATTCATGTTTCATCAGCAACCAAAACAAGACACCACCTAAAGAACCTTTCAAAAAGTACCAAAAATTCTAGAACCTCTTTCTTCAAATACAACCAATATAACTCTCTCTCTTTTGATGTGGCATTCATCAGAGAGAGAGAGAGAGAGTCAACCCAAACTAGCCACCTTCACTTAGAAAACCCAAGAAAAAAATTTGAACTCAATAACCCAAAGCTTCTTCTCTTCCTCCCCAAGTAGAATACATTGAAAGCCCCAAAAAATAGTTGAGAGAGAGTGGGACATCCTCTCCTCCTATGTAAAAATGTCTAAAACTCTTTCCTCTATAGCAGCTCCTCTTTTCTAGCTCATTTAGATGCCTTCTTGCTCTATTAGGCTCCCATTTGTCCAACTCAGAAGATTTTCATTGAATCTTTCTTCTAGATCTCTCAAAACTATCTAGATTCATCACCCATTTTCTATTTCTTAGCTACCTTAATATTTCTTCCTAAAAATATTTATTCTTAACCAATCATCTTTAATGTATAAAGTATCTAGATCAGGTAGGATAGGAAAAGCCCTGATATGCATCAAATCTTGGCCATGGAATCATCCATTGCTTGATTAATTTTCAAGCTCCAAAGTGGAACACTTTTTTTTTTCTTCTCCATGTATGCATATGTTTTCTACACTCTTGAAAATCACATTTTGTACTCTTTGGACAACATGTTTTCTCTAACTATAAAATAGGGAGAAAATGTGTAAATTTATGAGAGAGAGTGATGTATGTGGGATCCATTTTTCTTTGATTTCTGAGTTTAGACATGGCTGAAAAATGTGTAGCTTTTTCATTAACTTAAATGGGACTTTTTGAACTTGTATGGCTTCATGTTGAAGCCTTGTAAGGTGATGCAAGTATGCATGAAGTTTTCCACCTTCAATTTTGATAACGACAACCCATCTTGCATAAATAAAGGTGGTTGGATGCATGAAACTTTTAACTACTTTGAAAGTGATATGGGCACCCTCAATATACTCTGGACTTCTTTGGTCTTGGTTGTTGAGATGTAAGTTTTGCTTAGAATATAGACTAGCTTGTTTTTAGCGTCTAAAATTAAAAAAATGTGCAATTTGTTCTTTTCAACCATAATCCTATGAAATAGAAAATAAGCCTTAACTAGTGATAAATTAAGTGATAGAGGTTGTATAAATTCATTTCCCAAGGAATATCCTTCTTGCAATATTTATGTGTATATTAGCAATCATACATGAAGGTTGAGCCCTTTACCTACTTTGGGCAGTTCCACATAAAAGTTCTCAAACCCATTCAAATTTCTTCATGTTTTCAAAAGAAGAAGAAGAAGAAGAAATGACAAAAAATTTTGCTTTAACCAACTTCTAAAGGATAGATAAAAATGGTAGTCATGATATTAGAAGCTACTTTCTTTTAACAATATGCTAACAGTCTCGACACAACAAGAATAACTTTTGTAGCAGTATCTATTTATGTTGAAAATGTGAATGGTGGTTTATTAAGTGAATCACATCACATGTGTTGAATGCATAAGGTCCAAAAACATAGAAGACTTTGCAGGATTTTCAGTAGAAATATGGGATTCATTTAACTATAACACCTATATTATATATATATATATATATATATATGCATTACATGAATTTGATTGCTAATAATGCATAGAAGTGATTTGATGCATAATTTGTATTTCAAGGTGTGATTGTCTTCATGCATATAATCGAAGTTGGATTCATGAATTATACTTATGAGTAACCAACAAGGGTAGTCAAAGATAGTAGGTGCAAGAGGCACTAATATGCTTTTAAATGGTAGGCTTTTAGGTGCTCACAATACGATCATGCTTTGGGCTAAAGATAAATCATGAGATGTTTTTACATGTGATTGATTTAGTTTTTGGCATAGATTTCCCTATGGTGAGCTAATATGCTCTGATATGGATAAGGCATAGATTTACCTACTTTGAGCTTATATGCTTTAATATTGATTTGGCATGGAATTGCCTATTGGTGGGTTGTTATGCTCTAATGTTGATTTGACATGGATTTGCCTATTTGACTTCAATGTTTTATCACTAAATTATGCACACTAATAATATGAATTATTCTTTACAGGGATATATTGTGATTTTATCTTTATTGATGTTGTACATGGATAGATTTAATCATGGATCGAATTCTATTATGTCAATTATGTTACACATGCTTGTGATACAATCTAAGTTGATTTGGCATGTATTCACTTACTTTATGAGTTGATGTACTATGAGATGATTTACCATGGATTTGCTTACTTTATGAGATGATATGTTATGAGATGTTATGACTTAGAACTCCATGGATTCAATTATAATAATGCGTTGTGTATTTAGGACTCTATGAATGCATTATGTTCTTTAAAATAGATTTATAAATGATTTAGAATTCCATTTGTATTTGACTTTAAGTAAATTGCCAAATTAGATGTTCAAACACCTACAAAGCACAATCTTGATAAGATATTGTAATGTTTACAATATCTTAGGTTTGAAGAAATTCACTTGACGGATAAGCAACTCAAGCTAGAAGGAACCTTGGACATGGACAATAATGACATGAGCTGACAAGTTAAGTATATGATTCTATTTAATCTTTTTGGACATGTATTTATATACATTTATACAATTGGAATATGAGTTATAATTGGATAAATCTTGGAAAACATAAAATATGTTTATCTTTCCATTTAAAAATTTATGAAATGTGTTTTAATCAGAAGAGATGACACTATGGGTTTTTTGAAAAATATTTTCATAGAAAAAAATATATATTTTGTTTATATTTTAAAATAATAAAGAAAATGTGTTTAAAAACCAAGGTCATCAAATTTGGTATTAGAGCTTAGTTAATCCTCTCACAGATATTCCAATGTGTCCAATGGTCATATATGGTCAAACAAGTGGGAATTGGTTGTCTAGATATGAAATGAGATATGACTCATATAGGTAACATTGATAAATGTGAAATAGATGAAGGTTGGCATATTTTAAGAAAACAATGAGACTTTGGTCCTTGTATGAGTAAGAGAGAGTATTCTCATGGGATTAGTGTGGTTCTTAGAGTAAATCACTATAGTATAAGATTATATAAATGATGTCTCTAATTGATAGTTTTAACACTTATAAATCTGTGGATGTTGTAATTTTGGAGAATGTAGCTTCAAATTGGGTGAACTATATAGAACTTCCCATGGAATAACTTCCACTCCTACAACAATAGGTTGAGAAAATAGACACAATAAAAGAAGTATGATGAAATTTTGGAGAATTATAACATAAGTATGAACATGTTAGTGGATGTTTTGACTGATTCCATATAGTATTATATGAATTTGAAGAAAATTTTGATACTATAAGATTCTGACATTTCTTTAGATGGAAATATTTAATTTATGACGTTTATTTGACTTCAAATCATGAACTTAGACAATTCTATGAAAGATGTGGAGCCTAGTCCATACAATGAGATGAGATATAATTGGATGAACCTAATTATGAGTTTGAGCTTTTTGTTTTGCATGGAATGTTTTGACCATAGGATGGAAAATATGAGGACAAACAGAGAAATTATTGAGGCATACAAAGGAATAGGAAATTATCTTGCATTGTGAATTAAGAATGAAATTTAAAAAGGGAAAATTATATTTAATTGACATTGAATAGTATGGTGATTGAATGCTTAACAATAATTGAAGAAGAATGAGGTAAATTATACTGTTGAGAACTAATAGTTAGGATGTTGACCTTAAATATCTAGAGACATTATCAATATGGGATGAAATTGTAGAACAATGTTGATGTAATAGTAAAGGTTTGAATATTAGAGTGTGCAATGGCTTCTTATGACTCAAAGTAGATAGAAAAGCTATGCTAATAAGTAGCAAAAGTACTTACGATTTTGAAGTTGGGACTCATATAATTATGAAAAGTCTCCTATTAAAGGAGTTATAAAATTTAAAATAAAAAGAGAAGACAAGAAATAAAGAAATTTCTTTGATTAAAGTCCTTTGGTAAAATCATTCATTTGAAGAGGCAAACTAGAACCGATATCTATGATAAGATAAGAGAGACATGTTTAGATATGTTTGAGGAATGACATGGAAAGAATTTTGAGGATGAAATTCCTATAATGGGGGAAGAATATGATAACCCAAAATTTTTAATTCCATTTCATGTGATTTTTATTAAATTTAATTAAAATAAAATAAAATTTTAGAATGATACCTTTTCTTATCTAAGAGATCAAATATTTGATAAACACTAAATTAAGTGTCAAAACCATAATAATTAAATTACAATAAAAAAAAATCTTTCCAATGACATTAAATATGCTGAAATCAGAGTTTGAACAATAAAATATAAAGTTTTGAACAATGGATCAAAATTTGTAATGACAATGTCCCTCTTATTATTTTAATGAGGGTATAAAAGAGGAAATGAGAGTTGATTGTATGAATTGACTATCATTTCTCTCTCTCTCTGATATTCCTCTTACACCAGTGATGTTTTGATGCCAATGATAGGAGCAAAGGCCCACTTCTTGTAATTGTAAGATCAACAATAAAAAACCCCAAAACACAATGATTCGGCGACCATGGAGAAAATCAACATTTTTCCATCCAAAATCCATCAAAACCCCATAAAAGAAAGTTTGGATCATAAATCAGAGAAAACCCACCTAGTGTCTATGTCCAAATGAAAATCGACACAAATTTGTGGAAATTTGGACAAAAAATGCACTTTCGGGAACTTTTATAGTTTTAAGTCATTTTTTGGCCCCAAATGATGACAAAATTAAATTTAATAACCATGAAAATGTACGTAAAACTTAATTTACCATTTCCCCAACAATTTAAGCTTAAAAACACATATTTTCTACCATGTGCATGTTACCAGCGATGATAAAAATCTGGTCGTCTTCTCTGATGAGTTGACCTTTTCAACAATTGTTCAATAGTGATTAATGTAGATCCATGGTCCTTTTCACTTGATCTGCGTACCCATGTCAACTAATGTCAGATTAAGGTGATCTGACTATCTGAAATCATATCTAACTTTGACATGCAATGGTCAATCACTAATCCATTCAAAATAGATTAGTGATGATTTATGATTAGAAAACTTGATGTGACTGTCGATTAGTGAAATTCAACCACTTTACCTCACTAAATTGCAAGATTCATAAGTAGATTGACAAATTGAGGATTTCTTAAATCTGATATATAGTTGGAAAAAAAAAAATCTAAAAAATTAAAGATATAAATTATCAGATCTACACAATCTGTAGACTGGATGGCCAATTGGAAGTCATCTAACTATTTAATTTAGGATTTTGATGCATTAATCTATGATCAAATTCTGATGCACAATCTAGATCTGGAATATGTATCTAAATTATGATGTGTGGTTTATATTTTAACATGTGATCTGAGATAAGATGTCAGTTTAGCATTAGTGATTATCTAACCTAAATTATAACATATATTAAGTTCAGAATATGATCTAGATATCTAGATTTAAAGATGATATAAAATACAAGTCTAAAATTCTGAGAAGAATTACAAGTAGATTTAAAAATCATCACATGAGGTAGGTTGTTCTAACATCTTTAAATTATCTATATATTCAAATTATGACCATATTATTGATCTAGTCAAATAAAATGTATTAGTCAAATACATGCTATTGATAGATTCTAACAAATAGATAAATAACATGGTGAAAAATTGAAAATGCATCACTCTTTATGGATGAAATATATTTTGATAATGCAATTGGATGTTATTAGTAGGATGCATGGATATTATTTGAGGTATATGAATAGTAATAATAAAGAGATATGAATAGTAATAATAAAGAGACATAGTCTCTATTTATATTAGAAATGGCAATGATAGTTTATTAGGTGAATAACATCATATGCATTAAATGCTCAAGCTTTGAAAAAGAGAGGCAACTTTGCATGATTTTTTATGGAAATATGGATCCATTTCACTACTAACACCTATATTATATACAAGCATTGCATCGATTTGATTTCTGATTTAATGCATAACCATTATTTAATGCATGAATTCTATTTCAATTGTTGATTTGTCTTCTTACATGTAATCAATATTTGATTCATGAATTATACTTGTAGGTAACCGATAAGCTTAGTTAATGAGGGCTGGTACAAGAGGCATTGGTAGGCTTTTAGGTGGAAGACTTTTAAGTGGCATGCTTCTAGGTGACAAGTGCTCATGGTATAGTTGTAGTTTGGGCTGAGATGAATTATGAGATGTTTTTACATGTATGATTTGATTTATGATTTACTTTGTAGCATAGATTTGTCTACGATGAGCGGATATATTGTGATCTTGATTTAGTATAGATTTGCCTATTGTGAGCTTATATGCTCTAATATTGATTTGGCATGAAAATTACCTATTGGTGAGCTGATATGCTAATTTTGATTTGGCATGAATTTGCCTATTACCAAATCAATGAGTCATTTCAATATTTTATAACTTTACGCTTAATTTATGCATGCTAATAGTATGGATTTTCCTTCATGTGGATATATTGTGATTTTACCTATATTTTTGTTGTACATGGATAAATCAAATGTATTGTGTTTAGGACTCTATGAATGCATTCTATTCTTGAGCACAAATTTGCAAATGACTTCAAATTCAATTTATATTAGGTTTTATGCAAATTTCCAAATTAGATGTTCAAACACTTAGTAAGCATAGGCTTACTAAGATATTGCAATGTTTACAATATCTCAGGTTTGAAGAAATTGACTTGAAGGATCAGCAACTCAAGCTAGAAGGAATTTTGGATGAGGAAAACAATAGCACAAGATTATGCTAACAAGTTAAGTATAGGACTTCTATTTGATCTTTCTAGACATATATGTATATATGTCTATACAATTAGACTATGAGTTGTTACTTGATAAATCCTAGAGAATATTAAATATATTCCTTTTAGCATTTTAAAATTTATTAGATGTATTTTATTCAAAAGAGATAAAATTTGGGTTTTGTGGAAAATATTTTCACACCACTAAAATTGGGTTTTTAGAGGATGACAAAATTAATATGTTTAAAAGTAATTGTATTATTAAAATTAATTAAAGATAGTTACAAAAAAATCATCTTGCAAAATATAACTTAAGAAGATAGTTTGTGAAAATTGCTATACAATATATATATATATATATAAGTATTTTAAATGCACAATCTTATTTTCTTCATATCAAATAAGATATTCTTTATAATCATCTTATTTTTTGTCTAAAAAAAGATAGTTATAAGAAACCATCTTATGGTTTTTAAACTAAAGAAGATGATTTCTTTGAAACTATCTTTCAAAACTTCTTTAGTTTTAAAATAGCATGTGTGGATAATTAGTATAAAATTTATTTGGCTGATTATGCATATAAAATTTCTTTCCTAAATTTTTCCCTTCCTATGTGCAGATCATTCAAGTGTATGCATCAGTGTATAGATCATTCACGTGTATGGATTATCATGTCTTTCATCAATCTTTCTTGTCCCAATCTAGAGTTGGAAAATTGGTTCTCTTTACATAAATATTTTTTTTAATTGTAAATACATCTTCTTTGCACACCAAGTGTTTGGTAAAATGTGTAATCCAATGTTATTAATATTTTCATGTTTGAAAAGTCTTCACATGCTTTTAAACTTTAATTTTTTGAAAATATGAATAACTATGCTTGGATGACTGCTGAAAGAATGCTAAGAGAATATGTGGAGGGAAGAGAAAAGTTCATAGAGTTCCCACTTAAGACAAGTGGTTATTGTAAGCACATGTGATGTCAATGCTTGAGATGTGGAAACCTAAAAAAGGTAACTGTAGTTGAGTTGCAAGAACATTTGTGCTCTAATGGAGTTCATAAAAGCCATCGCCCCTGCATGTGGCATGGAGAGGGACTTCCTCATCTGCCCTCAATAAGGGCAAAATTTATATTTCATCATGAAGACATTGTAGGAAGTGTTGTAGATAGTACAGCTGCATTGATGTTTTGAGATGCATACGAGGACTTCCAAGATAATCCTGAATAATTCCAAATTACAATAGAGGAAGCCAATGAGCCCTTGTACATTAGGTGTATAGACTATATCAAGTTGTCTGTAGTGGTAGAATTTGGCAACGTGAAATCAAGACTTCATTTTTCATATTAAGATTTTATAGAATTATTGAAAATGATTAGTAAAATGCTGTCAAAGCATAACAAACTAGCTAAGTCAGCCTGGAAGACAAAGAAAACCCTAGCTACATTAGGGTTGAAGTATAAGAAGATACATGCTTGTCCTAGTGATTGTATCTTATACATGAAGGAGCACCAAGACAAACCTGTGTGCCCAGCTTATGGACATTCATAATGGAAGCTACATAAAACTTATGGACATTCATAATGGAAGCTAAATAAAAGTTTAATTGATTAGCAAGTGAATGATTTAATTATAAAGCACCTATGTATTGTCCCCTATTCTATGGTTTAAAAGAATTTTTTGCATTACAAAAATAGCCAAGAAACTAGTATGGCATGCTAAGGAGAGAGTAGGTAATAATTATTTATGTCATCCAATAGATAACCAATGTGGAAGCTCATAGAATTCACGTGGCCCGATTTTGGAAAAGAACTCAGAAACCTACAACTTACAATTTCTATAGATAGGATTAATCTTCATGGTTCTATGAGCAGCATGCATGGTTGTTGGCTTGTTACAATGGTTTATTACAACCTTCCGCTATTGTTGTGCACAAAGAGGAAGTTCATGATGTTAACTATGTTACTATCAGGCCCCAAGCAACTTGAAAATAACATTGACATATACTTGGCTCCATTATAAGAGGTAGGGGTTAAAGCTTATGATGCATACAAGAAGGAGATATTCACCCTTAAGGCTGTACTATTATGGACAATAAATGAATTCCTAGCATAAGGTAATTTGGTAGGATGCCCAATCAAGAAATACAATACATGTCCTATTTATAGTGACTAAACATGTGTCATACAACTTCAACATTGCAAGAAGATGACATTGCTAAGCCACATAAGATAGTTGCATAGAAACCATCCATACCATTTTAAAAAGGAGAAATTTAATGGTAGCATGGAGACTAGGACACCTCCAAAGAGGTTGATTGGATGACGAGTATTGGAATAAGTTGAAAACCTTAATGTCTCATGGGGGAAGAATAAGATAATTAAGCGTACATATGATGGAAACTCTAAAATTTGTTAGAAGAAGAAGTCAATATTGTTTGAACTTGTGTACTAGAAATCCCTATAAGTGTGTCTGTGAAAGCTTGATTTGTAGCTTGCTCAACATGCCAAGAAAAACAAAAGATGGATTTGCAGCTTGAATGGATCTTATGAGAATGGGTTTGAAGAGAAGGTTGCATCCATAAAATATGGGTAGATGAGGAACATACTTGCCTAAAGTAAATTATACGCTAGAGAGGAGATAAGAAGTGTAAAACCTTGTTGAAGATCCAAGTCCAACACAGTACTCTTCAAGCTTTAAATTGTCTCCAAATGTCACTACTCGTCAAGGCAGCATACTATCCTTAAGTTGTATTCTAGCATCATTGACCAAGATACATGGAATGAATTTGTATAGACCCACCTATCTTCTAATTTTGAGGTAACAACAAGTTCAAGGTTTGATTCATTTAATTATGAAAGTTGATTGTGCTTTATTACATTCCTTTGATATGTAGACAAAGCAAATGAAAGGGAAAATAGTGCATGCAACTAGTCATATGCAGACATCTCTAGGATTAGCTACACTAGGTTAGAAGAATAAGAAGTAAGTATTTGTGAGAGTTCATTGATGCCTAATTATACCATACTTTTATTTCATTACATCTAATTTAGTGTCTCTCTTGACAGCTAAAGAAGGATGGGACCACGGAGCCCATCAACTATGCCATCCTTTAAGAAATGGAACATTCAGAGGGCATAGCCCCTAAACCTTCACGGATGAAAATGCTACCTTAGTTGCTTTACAAGTCTACCTTTGTATCGCTTGAATATAAAAAGAGTAGCCTTGGTGCACGAAGCTCCTGTGTATACGGGGCCTGGGGAAGGGGCAGACCTCAAGGGTCAATATTACACAACCTTACCTTGCATTTTGCAAGAGACTATTTTCATGCCTTGAACCCGTGACCTCAAGGTCACCCGTGAAATTGATCATGTTTTGATAACTAAATTATGCACGAAAATTTGACCAAAGAAAGAGTAATTATAAGGACTCTAAATAGCGCTGCTATAAAGGAGAACATCTTATATAAGGCTATGGGCAGTAAGGATGAGCACCCTAGTTGAGTAAGGACCCAAGGCTATGGTGTTATTCCCTCAAACTTATTCCCTACAAAAGTATCTACAATAGAGGACTTGGAGGAATGGAAACAGAGAACCAAAAAGGAGTTTCTTGAGTAGCTAAAGAGAGATGTATATAAAGATTTTTGGAGTTTTAGAGTTCCATCTCAAGATGTTGCCCCTACACCCTAATCACATAGCAATTGCAATGCTCCAACAAAAGAAGAGATGGAAGAGTAACCCCTCAAATGAGATATGCTAATCAAGGAGGTATGTATATGTAAACATGCTTATTTTTTCAATGCCCAATTATTTGATAATCCTCATTCATTTTTTTTCTATCCAATACTTCTAATTTGTAGATGGGTCAATGCATGTTGGAGCTAGATATAGTTGACAACTACACCGCTATTGCAACAATGTATGAGATTCTCTCTCTATGATATTACATGAAATGTTGATGCATCCATGCACTAAGCATGTGTGTATTGCTGTAGTTCTACAACCGAATGTCCCTTATCATTTCTGATTGCAGCAGACAAAATTCATATAGTTGGGGATGCCATTAGATATCATGTTGCTTTGCTGGAGAAATATATCAAACCCATGTTATCCAAGGTACATATATGGTGTCATTGCATTATCTTTTCAACAATAGTTTTGAGATGTCAACTTAATTGTTTAATATTATTTGCACTAATGTTAACTAGAAAAATAGGTGCCATCGAGGTTGATCACATCTACATGTCATATTCCACCATAGTGAGTGCCCCGATACTGGTATTTTATGTCCATTTTTATGATAAAATTGAATGTCTTCAATAACCATTCTTATATTCATTATTAATTTCTGTAACATTACATCCACAATCCAGGGATCAGTTGGAGGTTCAATATAATAACCTCCATTCCTAAGGTGAATTTATAGACTCATCAATGAAGATATGGGAATTAACCCCCTACATGTGATGACTCGAGTTTTTAAAATACTTTTTCATGTTTATTTTCAAAAGCTAGCATCCCTATTTTAAAATTATTTTAAAATCAAATAGTGAAAAACAATTTCTTTTAAATTTATTTCTAAAAGCCAGGATGTCACTTTCACATTCTTCCTATATATACATATTTTGTTTATAACATTAATTTTTACTGAATTAACAATAGAAATTCATTTCTTTGAAAACAGAACTCATCCAATGGTTCGCATACACAAACCCCTTATATTTATTTCATTTAATGTCCAAAGTTAACAAATCCAAATAACTAACTACATAATACAAGAATTTTAATAAGACTATGCACCCTTGATCAATAGTATGGTTATTGTATTCCCCTATTGTATCCATCCACTCTTACTTATTTGTATATAAGATATTATAAACATTCAAATATTTACAATACCTGAGCAAGCTAAGATTGGTAGGGGATTTAAGAAGCATATGGAATTTAAAACATAAATTATAATCCAATAATTTTAATATTCATATCCATCATATTCCATATAAATCAAGTAATTCAATTTCCATGAATCATACTATGTATAGTAACTCTATCATGTAAGTTCTCATGTTAAATCTTCTATGAATATATTCTCCGATAATTCATAATCATATTATATATATATATATGTAAATTTTTAAAACTAAGAAAAATAATTAATGTCGTCAATAACAATATTATAATATCTACACCTAGACTATTTTGGGTTCAATATCCATATCCCTCACATACGGAGTCCATAATCATGTTCAATAGCCATAACCCTCACATACGTGGTCCATAATCATCCACACCACTTAATATATGGGGTTCATAATCATTCAGCCTTTAATGGGAAATATTCCTTCATGGGAAACATCGGTAATGATCTCATACTGGACATCTCATCATGTCATCCACCATTGTGCAAAATACATTAAGGACTACTATGCTATAGTCTCAATCCATACTAGTGCATAGATGATTGCTAAGGTAATCCACTGATACTAAAGGTGGAATATACAACATCCATGTTCATATGTATGTGTGTGTGTGTGGGGGGGGGGGGGGGGGGGAGGGAGGAGGGGGGAGGATATGGCTATTACAGTGGCAGTCTTTCCATAATTGCCCCACTCAACTTTTTATCTCGATTTGGGTGTCGTATCCATATCATCATCAGTTTCGAAGAGCGATGGCCAAACCCTATGACTCTCCTAGCATAATATCCTCAAGCCTATGCCTATTAAAAACAAAATCCACAGGCCACCATGCCCGTATTGAAAATAATGATAACATTAGCAGGATATTTGCCTGTTCATATAAAAATTTGTAATAACATCATCATCCTCATTAGTTTGGTATTCATATACAGAGGATATAATTTCACCATCTAAGTTCATAAATAAACATGTAATATCAATGATACTAAAGGTGGAATATACAACATCCATGTTCATATGTGGGGGGGAGAGGGTGGAGGAGGAGGGAGGATATGGCTATTACAGTGGCAGTCTTTCCATAATTGCCCCACTCAACTTTTTAGCCCGATTTGGGCGTCGTATCCATATCATCATCGGTTTCGAAGAGCGGTGGCCAAACCTTATGACTCTCCTAGCATAATATCCTCAAGCCTATGCCTATTAAAAATAAAATCCACAAGCCACCATGCCCGTATTGAAAATAATGATAACATTAGCAAGATATTTGCCTATTCATATAAAAATTTGTAATAACATCATCATCCTCATTAGTTTGGTATTCATATACAGAGGATATAATTTCACCATCTAAGTTCATAGATAAACATGTAATTTCTTAACTTAAATAGATAATGTAATTCCAAATAATGATCTCATAATTCTTAGCATAAGATCATTATATCATTCTAATTAAATCACTAAAAAATTTTAATAATTAAGTCCTACCAATTTATAATCATTCTACTTGATGAATAATTTCAATTCTATAATTTCATAACATAAAGATCATGTTTAGAACATAGATCTTGTAATTTAAGGAAATGCAGTCTTAAGGTTCCACCTACCTCTAATTCATTAATCCTCAGCACTTAGAATAATCAACAATCTTAATCGGCATATAAATCTGTGTATTAGTCAATTCATATATACACATAATGTCATTTTCTATCTCTTGATCATCATAATTTTGGATGACCTTGTATTTGTCTTTCTTTGATCATATCTATCCTCTTTTAGGATTTGTTGGATCATTTTATTATGACACTTGATTAACATTTAAGGGTCTAGATTTCTTCCTATTCCCTAATATTAAGTAATCAATCTCTTAAATATAGTTTTTCTTATATTACAAGAATTGGTCTATAAATCTAACTGTTTGATTGACATCTGATCTTTCAAATTTAGGTTTTTGAACTATTTTCTAATCATAATTCTTCATATATATCTCATTGATCTTTGACCATTTCTAAAGTTGATGATCTTGATCTTTATAGATTTTTTTATCTTTTTGATACATCATCATTTCATGGCTGTTGATCAAAATCAATTGTTTAGATCTTCTATCTTCTAGTTTCCATTGATCTTAGTTTGATCTAAAATCCATTTCATTTTTCCAAGTTTGATCTATTTATCTTAGATCTTCCTTTGATTATCCTTGATCATCAGGATCTTGTTTGATCTTCCTTGATAATAATCATCTTACTTGAAGGCTTATCTGATCATTGAATTCTATCCTTTGATTATCAATCTATCATCTAAATCACTTTTCCTAAGTTAAATGATACATAGTCAGTCTTAATATATTGTTGAGTGAGTAGTGTCTTGATTATCTTTCCTAAATTAGGAGACGTTTAGACCTCATCTAGCATTAACGAAAGACGTGAAAAAATCACTTGGATTTTAAGACCCCCCACTATAACCACAATGTTCAGAAGCTACTTCAGTGACAATAGGTCGCATCCTTCTAAAAGGGTTATATGAGCTCGATACCCTAAATTGCTTTCTACTTGATTTTATGCTAAATCTAACTATTGATTAACTCTGATTGTTTTATCTATTATTAGATCTAAAGTAATTATACTAAAATTCAACTCTTTTAATGATTTTAGTATACATCTTAAGTTTATGTGTTGATCTAATTTAGATCTTTCAGATCTCTGGTTTTCATGTTGATCAATGGTTCAAATCATGCTTTCCTCATATATGGAAGATTTGGCCAATTGATTAGTCTTACCACATCAATACATCATTTATTCAGTTAACACAGATGGTCTGATCATCTTTGATCTAACTAATCATAGAAATTTGCATAGTTTTTGGCTTTTCATCAACATAAAAAGTACTCAAAACTTGAATTTTATGAGTTGAATAAATTTTAATCATTAATATGACTCTAACAGATCTTTTCGATCTCAATTTGGAGTTGTATTGACTTTTGAATTGCATTTTTAATTTTTTTGATAATTTCAATGGTCCAAATTTGATCGACATCTGAGAACACAAAAAAATGGATTGGCAGTGCTTTCCTGTCACCGAGATGTAGCATGCATCATGGTCGCTCCGCGACTATGTGGCAGGTATAGTGCATGCGCAGAAACGCACATGGGAGGTGTGTCTCTATCATGCATCACATTGTGCATTCTAGACGCACGTCGAACTGAAATCATTTTGATGGTGCAATTCCTATGCTCCAATTATTTTTTGTCCTAATCTTTGATCCAAATTTCTAATTTTTTTTACTGTAACAAGTGTTCCAACCTTATTTGGTCGGATCAATTTTTCGACGAATCCTCGCTGGAAAAACTAATTGAGTGGGGCATTTTGCCAAATTTTAAGGGGGAAATGAAAGAGGATGAGGAGGACCTAGCTGGACCAGATGGAGAGAAGAAATGGGCTAGAGAGAGAAAAACAAGTAGAAAAATCAGAATATATATACAGTGGAGAATAACACAAGTGTATCATTTGAAATTGATAAGAAACATGAGGGAAAGATGAAATGGACTATCCTTGATAAGAGGAATGGTTCAAATCATCTGAATAATGATGAGATCACTAGATTTCCTAGGATTTTCTCCATCAGGAAGAAACCCTAGATCCGTTGGGGACGATGTGTCTGTGGAAGCACCCGACATTGTTTCTTGAGTTTTGTTGTCCAGGTGCTTCTGTGGAAGTGCCATAGGCTGAAAAATAGAAATGTAAAAAGAAAAAGGAAAAGGAAAGGAGAGAGAGAGAGAGAGAGAGAGAGAGAGAGAGAGAGAGAGAGAGAGAGAGAGAGAGAGAGAGAGAGAGAGAGAGAGAGAGAGAGAGAGAGAGAGAGAGAGAAGATTTCATGTGAATTTTGGTGGGGTATTTATAACAAAATTTTAATTATTTTATTAAAATTTTAATTATTTATTTTTATTCCACTGTAATTAATTTAATTAAAGTGGAAATTCCATTATCTTCACTTTCATCTTTATGCTAGCTAATTCATATCGTACCTCATTGCTGACTTCACATCTGACCTAACTTTATGGACCCCACAAAAGGTGAAATTATCATTTTGTCCTTATAGGTAAAAGTTAAATTTCAAAATCAAGAAAAATATGATTTTTTTATCCAAACTCCAATTTTACCATGCTAATAGTCATCGGACTCAATTTTTTGAGTACATTCCAAATATCCATGTCTCAAGTCCTGATTTTATTTCTATAAAAAGTTGATTTTCTTGGAACTTCAATTTCCAGTTTCATTTTCAAAATTTCAATTTCTCATTTTAGTAATTCAAATATACTTATAAAAATTGGGGTTATTACATTCTTCCCCTCTTATAAAAATTTCATCCTCAAAATTTACCATGATGCTATCTCATAAACAACTCAATAAGAGTTTTCATCATCGCATTCATTATTTTCCATGTGGCTTGTTCTGAGTGATATTGCCACTAAAGGAAATTTCTATTTCCTCTTGATTCATAATTCATATTTTTAGATCATATGACATTTACTGAAATACAAGAGTAGAGTTTGGTGTATACTTTCTCATTATAACATAAAATACATTTTGTACTTCAACTAACAAGGCTAATTTATGAACTCCTAACCCAATACTTTCAAAAGGATTAATAAATATGAGACCAAATTATCCTTTTGTTCACATTTCGTAATTCCTTTGACTAGTGTTATCAATTTTACTTTCACTTTAACCAATCAATAATTGGTAAGGTTATTATAATGTTTCATGCATTTTCATCCCGACATTTGTATGAGAATTATTGTCATGCACGAATTCTATGGTTCGTCCCCATTCCTTTCCAATATATGCTTTAACATATCTTTCAAAGTATGCATAGTTCTTTGACTATCTATCTTGATGTGTTGTATTGAATCTTAAGCACTGTAACGAGCATGCTCTGTACAATCTTTCAATATTTGGAAATAAATCTTCCATCTCTGTTCGAGATAATCATACTTCTTTACAATTTCCTTCACTTATAACTTGGCTAGACTATTACCTATTTGTCTATCTATCATATTATCATATCAAGGCCATTATGTGTCCCACTACAAAATCCATATAGATGAGGCCTCACTTCCTCTTAGGAAGTTCTAGTGTTTATCACAATTCGTCAAATCTTTGATGTTTCACTTGTTGTAAGTCAAGTATTTAACTACCACAATACTTATATATCTTTTCATTCCTTATCACCAAAATTCCTTTTCAAGTCCTAGTACATCTTTCAAGGCTTGATGGAAAATATAGACAGATTGGTTTCTTGTAATAATTACTTTCCTCAAATTTTCATTTGATTGAAGTATCAGTTAGTCTCGACTTTTGTAAAAACTATTATTTTACCCAATTACAATCATCTCCTTAAGTTCTTATTCAGTCCTCCAAAGATTTAATGGTAATTTTTTTTCATCATAGCACTTGACTTTCTATTCAAACTAAGTTTACCTTCACAGGATGATTTTTGGATAGTGAAATAGTAGTCTTTCATGTATTCTATCCATCTTCATTATCTCATAGTCATGTTGATAACCATCTTCTTAAGGTCTCGTGATTGATGATGACATTTACTTTTTCACCATATAGGTAACACTATTGTTACAAGTTCTAGGTTGTGTACTTGGTCATTTACTTCATTATTGTGAAGCATATTGAATGACTTTTCGATGTTGTATAGCACACTTTCTAAGCACTCATCTGATGCATATCTATAAATCTTATAACTTCTACTTGATGGGAGAGTCAACATTAATGTTGTAATCAATCTCTTCTTAGACTCTTAGACTCTCACTCAACAGTTCAAATTAACTGTATACTTTTTTTTTGTTGATGCAATCCAAGGTAGGGTTATACTAGAAAACCCCTTTAATAGTATTCTGCAAGACCAAGAAAAGCTATGAATCTCTAAAACTCTCATAGGCATTTCTTATCTCTATTTTTATTGGGTCAACTTAGTATTATCCTTAGAAATTATATGATCTAGAAATTGGCTTTCTCTCTCAAGAATTCACACTTACTAAATTTGGTAAACAATTTACAAGTTCTAAGAGTGTTTAACACAATCCATAAATGTTCATTATGCTCCTTGATGCTGGAAAAATAATTCTATATGTCATTAGTGAATACAATCACCAATTTATCTAAGAAAACTATCCTTCATCAAATTCATGAACATCATTTATCCCAATGGTATAACTAAGAATTCATTTCGTCTATAATGAGTTCTGCATGCTATTTTTCATTTCTAACTCACAATTGATAATAGTGGATTGAAGTTGATTAAAGAAATCATCAATGTAGAGTAGTGGTTACTTATCCTTCTTGGTAACATTATTCAGCATTCCATAGTCAATGCCTAATCACATTGATCCATCCTTTTTATTTTACTGAGAGGATTGGTGCTCTCTAAGGTAAATTATTTGGTCAAAGAAATCCTCTGTCTAATAATCCTTGTAATTGACTTTTCAAGATTTTCAATTCAACTGATGCCAACTTCTAAAGTACCATAGAGATTTGAGTTGTATACGGTAATAATTCAATAACAACTCAATCTCTTGTTGGGGTGAAAATTTTGAGAATTCCTCAAAATATCTTAGAATTCTCTAACTATATCTTTTTCTATAATCTTGGATTGTTCATCATTTATAATCACCACATTTGTCCAAAATTCTTGGAATCCATTAAATATGTGTTTAGTCACCTGTATTTGTCTATAGAGTCTTATTTTTCATATACAATGACTATTTCCTCATCAATGTGTAAAATGGGATTTTCTTTTTTATGATAATCCATAACTCTTATAATATATCAAAATCTATCATGTCAAGTAGGATAAGATCAGTCTCCATTCTTCTCTTAATCTTGATGAACTCTTATGCTAACTCATCAACTAAGTTATCATACCTAATATAATTCCCAACTTGGTAAATTCATACTTGATGCACAAGATGTATAGACACTAATTTCTTTATGAACCATATGCCATCATGGTTTGTTGGTTTTTCTTAAAAGGTTTGGGATTGTACTTTCCTGTTTCACTATGCTTCATGGTACGGCTCTTCTTGTAATTTTTCTCAAATTTAGAGGTCATTTCTACACACTTTAGAAATCGATTAGCTATTTGTTTATCCTTGTCATAACTCTTCTCCTTTACTAATTTTGGAGGGAAAATACTCACCATTTCCTTGAATTCATCTCAAGTAATATCATCTTTATTTGATATATAGGTCCATTTGACCAAATTGCCTCTAAAATGTATTTTCTTGTTACATGGCAAATCTAACCCTTCATTTTTACAAGAGTTTGTAATACTTCTAAGGTTTTCTTTATTTTTAATATCTATTCTTCATTAATTTCTATTTCACCTTTCCTATAAAAGTTGGGATTAATCTTCTCAAATCTTTCCATAATCTTTTCCAATTTATCATTTGTTCTTGTTGAACTTCCTGCTATTACACACGATATAAGCGAATAATGATCATTTATTGGTGTTAGGGTATTTTGTCTCTAAGCAGGTATGCTAAGTAAGACTTCAAATTAAACCTGAGTAGTATTACTTTACCCCACTATAGGTGGTAATGGTATTGTAGATAAGGAAATATATCTTATCATACTTGTGTAACTATTTTTATTACTTGATTTCATTGTTTACTATCCCCTACATTAGAATTAGTAATTCATTGAGCCATCCTTCTAGTTATCTTACTATGTGACATTTGCGTATATTTCACTATTCTTACATGAGTTAACTAAATTAACTCATTCTATCCTAATACTTAATTAATGTTATCCTAATCCTGTATCAACTTACTATATCCTTACCTATATTTGGATTGTCATCTTTATGTTGGACAAATGGGGCCGCAAGTGACTGGATGAACCACTCTGATACCAACTTTTACAACCCTGGTTTTTAAAACACTTTTTCATATTTATTTTCAAAAGATGGCATGCCTAATTTGAAAAATTTTTAAAATTCAAATAGCGAAAAATGTTTTCTTTAAAATTCATTTCTAAAAGCCTAGATGTCACTTTCACTCTCTTATCATATATATATATATATATATATACATATTTTGTTTATAACATATATTTCTACTAAATTAACCAATAGAAATTAATTTCTTCAAAACAAGACCCATCCAATGGTTCACATACACAACCCCTTAAATTTATTTTATGTAATGTCCAAAGTTCACAAATCCAAATAACTAACTACAATACAAGATTTTCAATAAGAGTATGTACCCTTGATCAATAGTATAGTTGTTGTATTCCCTTGTTGTATTCATCCACTCTTATCTATCTATATCTGAGATATTGTAAACATTTAATCATTTACAATATCTCAGCAAGCTATGCTTGATAAGAGATTTAAGAAGCATATAGAATTTAAAGCATAATCTATAATCCAATAATTCTTTCATAATTCCAATATTCACATCCATCATATTCCATATGAATCGAGTAATTCAATTTCCATGAACCATACTCGGTATAGTAACTCTATCATATAATTTCTCATGTGATATCTTTTATAAATATATTCTCCAATAATTCATATATCCATATCCCTCACATATAGGGTCCATAATCACGTTCAATGACCATACTCCTTTCATACAGGGTCCATAATTATGTTCAATAAATATATCCCTTATATACGAGGTCCATAATCATTCATACCCTTTACTGGGGTAAATAATCATCTAGTCTTTGTTGCAAAATATCCCTTCATGGGAATTATCAGTAATGAGCTCATACAGGGCATCTCATCATGCCATGCATCATAATGCAAAATACATAAAGGACAACTATGTTGTAGTCTCAATCCATACTAGTATGCTTGGATGACTACCAAGATACTCCACTAATACCACGATGAAAATACGTTATGTCATTTCCTATATGGGGACACAAGACTTTCATAGTGACGACTCGACTTTTAGTCTCTCATTGGGCATGGTATTCATAACATCATCAGTTTCAGAGAGCGGGTGGCCAAACCCTCACAACTCTCCTAGCATAGCATCCCCATGCCTATGCCTGTCAAAAATAAAATCCACAAGCCTCCATGCTTGTATAGAAAATAATAATAATACTAGTAGGCTATTTGCCTATCCATAAAAATTCTATAATAACATCATCATCCTCATTAACTTGGTATTCACATACCGAGGATATAATTTCACCATCTAAGTTCATGAATAAACATGTAATATAAATGATACCCATATACCAAGCATGTAATTTCTCAACTTAAACAGATAATGAAATTCTAGAACATGCTTTTCAATTAATGATCGTATAATTCTAAGCATAAGATCATTATATCATTCTAATTAAATCATTAGACATTTTAAATAATTAAGTCCTACTAGTTTGTGATCATTCTACTGGATGAATAATTTCAGTTCTATAATTTCATAACATTAAATAAGATCATGTTTATAACATAGATCTTGCAATTTAAGGAAATAGATTCTTAAGGTTCCACCTTCCTTAAATGCGATAATCCCCAATACTTAAAGTAATCAACGATTTTGATAAAATCTCCAATACTTAGAATAATAAACAATCTTGATCGATGTATAAATCTGTATATCTATCAATTCATGTATACCCATAATGTCATTTTCTATCTCTCCATCATCATAATTTTGATGATCTTGTATTTGTTTTTCTTTGATCATATCTATCCTCTTTCAATATTTGTCTGATCACTTCATTCTGACCCTTGATTAACATTTGAGGGAATATATTTCTTTATATTCCTTAATCTTGACTAATCTATCTCTTTCAGATAGTTTTTCTTATATTATAACAATTGATCTGACAGTTGGATTAACTTCTGATTTGTCAAATCTAAGTTTTTGAACTATTTTCTAATCCTAATTATTCATATACATCTTATTGATCTTTGATCATCTCCAAAGTTGGTGATCTTGATCTTTATAGATTTTTTATCTTTTTGATACATCATCACTTCATGACTATTGATCAAAATCAATGGTTTCGATCTTCTATCTTCTAGTTTCTATTTATCTTAGTTTGATCTAAGATGCATTTTTTTCCTTCAAATTTTGATCTATGAATCTTATATCTTCCTCTGATTATCCTTGATCATCATGATCTTATATTTGATCTTCCTTGATCATAGTCATCATACTTAAAAAGCTTGTCTTGATCCTTGAAATCTAGCCCTTGAATCTCAATCTATTGTTTAGATCACTTTTCCTAAGTTAAATGATGCACACTTAATCTTAATATGTTGCTGATTGAGCAATGTATTGATTATCTTTCCTAAATCTAGATAGCTCCTCCTTTTCAGATTTGACTACTGCTTACTAATTAGGTTTTAGTCTAAAAGTGGTTAGTACAATCTTCATGTTGAGAGGCGTTTAGACCTCATGTAATGTCAATAAAAAGCATAGGAAAATCACTTGAATTTTAAGGCACCCACTATAATCACAATGTTTAGAAGCCACTGGAATGACAATAGATCACATCCTTCTAAAAGGGTCCTATGAGCTCGATACCCTAAGTCTTTTTCTTCTTGATTTTAAGTTAATATTCAAGAATTATGATCATGACATTCAAGGATATAGATTGATTTCTAGGTGGGCCAAGGATCTAGTAATGAAATCTAGTCCTTATCTTATAAGGGTTCATGTGGGCCCTTACTAACATTAATTACAATCCATCATAAAGCTATAACAATGCAAATCTACTTTAGATTAATCAAATCTTGAATTTCTGACTATTTTCTAAGTTATTTTCTAATTATTTCTTATTATGCTAAATCTGACTATTGATTAAGTCTAATTGTTTTATCTATAATTAGATCTAATCTAATTATTCTAAAATGTAACTATTTCAATGATTTTAGTACACATCTAAAGTTTATGTGTTGATCTAATGGTCAGATCTAATCTTGATCTTTTAGATCTAGGGTTTTCATGTTGATTAATGGTTCAAATCATGTTTTATCTCATATATGGAAGATCTAGCTAGTTGATTAGTGTTACCTCATCAATGTATCATTTATTCAATCAACTCAAATGGTCTGATCATCTTTGATCTAACTAACCATAGGCATTTTCATAGTTTTTGGCTTTTGATCAACATAAAAAGTACTTAAATCTTGAACTTTATGACTCGAATAAATTCTAATCATAAATAAAATTTCAAATGATATTTTTTTACAATTTGGAGTTGTATTGACTTCTGAATTGCATTTTTAAGTTTTCTGATAATTTCAACAGTCCAGATTTGATCCGGATCTTAAAACGCAACAAAACGAACCAGCGGTGCATTCTCGTCACCGAGAAGTAGCACGCATCATGACCATGTCTCATGTACAGTGCCTAAGCAAGGGAGGTGCATATCTATCATGCATCACATTGTGCGTCCTAGATGCACGTCGGACTGAAATTGTTGTGATAGTGCGATCTCAGTGTTCCAATCATTTCTTGTCCTAATCTTTGATCCAAATTTCTAATTTTTTTACTGTAATAGGTGTTTCTAAGGTGTTCCAATCTTATTTGGTTGGATCGGTTTTCCAATGAATCCTCAGTGGAAAAACTAGTCTGGCGGGGCATTTTTGTTGAAATTTAAGTGGGAAATGAAAGAGGAGGAGGAGGAGGACCTACTTGGACCAGATGGAGAGAAGAAATATGCTGGAGAGAGAGAAACATGCAGGAGAACCCATGATATTTTGGAATATACATTGGAGAATAATGCAGCTGATGTCATTGGAAATTAATAAAAAAAACTTGGGGGAAAGATGAGATGGATTGTTCTTGATAAGAGGAACGGTTCAAATCGTCTGAATAATAGTGAGATCGTTGGATTTTGTTGGGTTTTCTCCGTTGGGAAAAAACCCTAAATTCATTGGGAACAACATGTCTGTGGAAGCGCCCGACATTGTTTATAGAGTTCTATTGTTGAGCGCTTCTGTGGAAGCGCTATAGACTGAAAATAGAAATGGAAAAAGAAAAAAGGAAAAGGAAAGGAAAGGAAAGAGGGAGAGAAGGAGAAGGGAAAGAGGAAAGGGAATGGATGGGGAGACTTGGAAAACTTGAAAATTTCATGGGAATTTTGGAGGGGTATTTACAGCAAAATTTTAAGTATTTTATTAAAATTTTAATTATTTCTTTTTATTCCATTATAATTAATTTAATTGAAGTAGAAATTCTATTATCTCCACTTTCAGCTTTGTGCTAGCTGATTCATGTCGTACCTCATTGCTGACTTCACATCCTACCTAACTTTGTGGGACTCACACAAAGGTGAAATTACTATTTTGCCCTTATAGGTAAAAATTAAATTCCAAAATTAAGAAAAATACAAAATTTTCATTAGAACTCGAATTTTACCGTGCTTATAGTCATTGGACTCAATTTTTTTAGTACATTCCAAGTATCCATGTCTCAATTCATGATTCTATTTCTATAAAAAGTTGATTTACTTAGAACTTCAATTTCCAGTTTTGTTTTCAATTTTTAATTTCTCAGTTTTAGTAATTCAAATATACTTATAAAAATTGGGGTTATTACAATATTATCCTTAGAAATTATATGATCTAAAAATTTTCCAGAATTCACACTTACTAAATTTGGTATACAATTTATAAGTTCTAAGAGTGTTTAGCACAATCCGTAAGTGTTTATGATGTTCCTTGATACTGTTAATTCCACTTCATCAATGAATACCATCACCAATTTATCTAAGAAAACTCACCTTCATCAAATTCATGAATATCATTTGTCCAAATGGTATAACTAAGAATTCATTTTGTCTATAATGAGTTCTGAATGTTGTTTATCATTTCTAACTCAAAATTGATGATAGTGGATTGAAGTTGATTAAAGAAATAATCAATGTAGAGTAGAGGGTACTTATCCTTCCCAGTAACATTATTCAGCATTCCATAGTCAATGCATAATCACATTGATCCATCCTTTTTATCTTACCAAGAGGGTTGGTGCTCTCCAAGGTAAATTATTTTGTTGAATTTTCAACTTTTTCAGTTTGGCCAATATCTTCCTCTAAAATACCATAGAGATTATACAAGTAACTCAATCTCTTTTTGGCGTGAAAATCTTAAAAATTCCTCAAAAATATTTGGAATTCTTTAACTACATCTTTCTCTAAAATCTTGGAGTGTTCATCATCTACAATCATCATATTTGTCCTAAATGCTTGGCAGCCATTAAAGATGTATTTGTCTATAGAGTTTTATTTCTCATATACAATGACTATTTCTTTATCAATGTGTAAAATATGATTTTCTTTTTACGATAGCCCATAACTGTTCCAATATATCAAAATCTATCATGTCAAGTAGGATAAGTTTAGTACCTACTCTTCTCTTAATCTTTATGCACTCTTGTGTTGACTCATCAATTGAGTTATCATCCCTAATCTAATATCCAACTTGTTAACTTCATACCTAATGCATAAGATGTATTGACTCTGATTTCTTTGTGACCCTTATGCCATCATGGGTTGTTTATTTTTCTTAAAAGGTTTAGGATTGTAATTTTCCATTTCACTATGCCTCATGATCTGATTTGTCTTATTATTTTCCTCAAATTTAGATATCATTTCTATGCACTTCTTAGCATAGATATTTGGAACAATTCCCTTCAGTTGAATTTATTCTTGTATTCTAGTATGATAAGTTTTTCCTTGTCATAACTCTTCTCCTTTATTGATTTTGAAGAGAAAAATACTCACTATTTCCTTGAATTCTTCTCAAGTAATATCATCTGTATTTGATAAATAGAATTGAACGATTGCCACTAAAATTTTGTTTCTTATTTCAATATATATTTGGTAATCCTAACCCTTCCTTTTGTAGGAGTTTGTAATACTTCTAAGGTTTTCTCCATTTCTAATATCTATTCTTTAGTAGTTTGTATTTCACCTTTCCTATAAAGGTTCGGATTAATATTCTAGATCTTTCCATCATCTTTTCCAATTTATCATTTGTTCCTATTGAACGTCATGCTATTACACTTGGTATAAGTGAATAATGATCATGTACCATTGTTAGGGTATTTTGTCTCTAAACAGGTATGCTAGGTATGACTTTAGGTTAAACTTGAGTAGTATTTCTTTACGCCATTATAGGTTGTAATGATATTATAGATAAGGAAAGATGTCTTATAATACTTGTGTAACTATTTCTATGACTTGATTCCTCTGTTTACTATCTCCTATATTGGAATCAGTAATTCATTAAGTCGTCCTCCTAGTTGTTTTACTAGCTGGCATCCACTCATATTTTAGTATTCCTACATGAGTTAACTACATTACCTCACTCTATTCTAATACTTAACTATTGCTATCCTAATTATATTCAACTTACTATATCCTAACATATATTTTGATTGTCATCTTTATGTTGGACATATAGGGTTGTTAGTAACGTCATCATCCTCATTAATTCGGTATGCATATACTAAGGATATAATTTCACCATCTAAGTTCATGGATAAATATGTAATATAAATGGTACCATGTATCAAGCATGTAAGTTCTTAACTTAAATAGATAATGTAATTCTAGAACATGCTTTTCAAATAATGGTCACATAATTCTAAGCATAAGATCATTATATCATTCTAATTAAATCATTAGACATTTTAAATAATTAACTCCTAATTTATGATCATTCTACTTGATGAATAATTTTGATTCTATAATTTCATAACTTAAATAAGATTATATTTAAAACATAGATCTTACAATTTAAGGAAATGCATTCTTAAGGTTCCACCTACCTTGAATGCATTAATCCCCAATACTTAGAATAATTAATGATCTTGATCAACATATAAATTTATGTATCAACCAATTCATATATACACATAATGTCATTTTCTATCTCTTGATCATCATAATTTTGGATGATCTTGCATTTGTCTTATCATTTTATTATAACCCTTGATTAACATTTAAGGGTCTAGAATTCTTTGTATTCCTTAATCTTGACTAATCTATCTCTTACATATAGTTTTTCTTATATTATAATAATTGATTTATAAATCTAATAGTTGGATTGACTTTTGATATGTTAGATTTAGGTTTTTGAAAATTTTCTAATCATAATTCTTCATATACATCTCATTGATCTTTGATCATCTCTAAAGTTAATGATCTTGATTTTTATAGATTTCTGATCATTTTGATACATCATCACTTCATGGTTGCTGATCAAAATCAATGGTTTAGATCTTCTAATTTCTAGTTTTCACTGATCTCAATTTGATCTAAAATCCATTTCATTTTTCATGGTTTGATCTATTAATTTTAGATCTTTCTTTAATTATCCTTGATCATCATGATCTTGCATTTGATCTTCCTTGATTATAATCATATTACTTAAGGGCTTATCTGATCATTGAATTTTAGCCTTTGATTGTTGATCTATGGCTAGATCATTTTTCCTAAGTTAAATGATGCACAATCAGTCATACTATATTGCTAATTGAGCAGTGTCTTGATTATCTTTCCTAAATCTACACAGTTCCTCCTTATTTCCATATTTGACTACTACTTACCATTTAGGTTTTGCTCTAAAAGTGGTTAATACAATCCTTATGTTAGGAGGCATTTAGACCTCATCTAACATTAATGGAAGATGTGAGAAAATCACCTGGATTTTAAGACACCCAATATAACCACAAAGTTTAGAAGCTACTGGAGTGACAATAGATAGCATCCTTCAAAAAGGGTCCTATGGGATTGATACCTTAAGTCTCTTTCTAATTAATTTTAGGGTAATGTCAAAGAATTATGATTATGACATTCAAGGATGTAGATTGATTCCTAGGTGGGCCAACGATCTGGAAATGAAATCTAGTCCTTATCTTATAAGGTTCTTATGGGCACTTACTAACATTATTTTCATTCCATCATAAAGCTGCAAAAATGTAAATCTACTTTAGATTAATTAGATCTTGAATTTCTAACTATTTTCTAAGTTACCCTCGAATTATTTCATATTATGCTAAATTTGACCATTGATTAAGTTTAATTGTTCAATCAATAATTAGATTTGATGTAATTATTCTAAGGTGTAACTCTTTCAATGATCTTAGTACACATCTAAAGTTTATGTGTTGATCTAACAGTCATATCTAGTCTAGATCTTTCATATATAGGGTTTTTTTTATCTTAATCAATGGTTCAAATCATGATTTATCATTTCTATGTAAGATCTGACCAGTTGATTTGTTTCATCTCATCATTATATCGCTTATTCAACCATTTCAGATACTCTGATAATCTTTGATCTAGCTAATCAACAACATTTATATGTCTTTTGGCTTTTGATCAAAATAAACAATCCTCAAATCTTAAATTTAACCATTCCATTAGATTCTATTTGTCAATACAATTTCAATGAATGTTTTAGATCTAAATTTGGAGTTGTATTGACTTTTGAATTGAAATTCTAAGATTCTAATAATTTTAATGGTCCAAATTGAATATTGGACCTAAAACACGTCAAAACGACATCATCGGGATTCACTGGAGTAGAATGCATGCTCGTCCAGTGCATCTTAGAATCCAAAACACATCGTGTCCATCACTTTGACGCTGCAGTATCGTTGTCATTTCCCAACAGCATCACATGTGCGAGGACATTTCTATAAGATGAACCTCCATCGTGCATTTTAAAGTGCATCTTGTGCACAGATCTAATCAAAGTCTTTTGGATGGTGCAATCCTAACCATCTGATCTTTTTTAGTTTGGATCTTCAATCTAGACCATTATCGTTCTGTTATTTTCACCTATTCTAGGGTTTTGGGGTTCCACAAATCCATCTAATGGCTTAGATCTTCCATCTGAGACATCTAGGATGTGGGTCTCAACCTAGGCCACAAGAACTATCTTCTCCAATAAATCACTAGGCGAGGAGATTAAGGGAGGCTAAAAAAAGGTAAAGGAATGCTGGAAAAGAAAGAGGGAGGAGAAGGATGGACTACCTGGACCAACCTAAGCGAAGAAAAACACCAGAGAAGGAGATGTTTGCCTAAAAATCGTGTTCCTGAGAAGATAGGGAACATAGGGGAAAGATGAAATGGACTATTCCTAATGACGCATCTATGGAGATGACCATTGTGAAGAACCCTAGATTAGGTTGGAGATGACGCATCTATGGACATGCCCATCTTCGTTCCTAGGGTTTTGTCATTGGGCATGTCAGCAGACCTGCCAAACGGCAAAAAAAAAAAAAAAAAAAAAAAAAAAAGGAAAAAGAGAGAGAGAGAGAGAGAGAGAGAGAGAGAGAGAGAGAGAGAGAAGGTGAAGGGAAAGGGAAATAGCTAGGGAGTCTTTGAAATCCTTGAAATTTTGTGTGTATTTTAGAGGGGTATTTATAGCCAAATTTTGATTATTTTATTAATTTTTAATAAATTCTTTTTATTCCACTATAATTAATTTAATGGAAGTGTAATTTCCATTACCTGTACTTTGAGCTTTGTGCTAGCTAACTCATGTCTTAACTCATTGTTGACTTATATCTTGCCTAATGTTGTGGACCCCACACAGAGGTAAAATTACTATTTTTACCCTTATAGGTAAAATTAAATTTAAAAAATAAAGAAAAACATAGGTTTTTCATCCAAACTTTGTTTTTAGTGTACTTATAATCATTGGATTTGAATTTTTTTATTATATTCCAAATATCCATGTCTCAACTCCTGATTCCATTTCTACAAAAAGGAGTTTATAGTGTGCTTATAATCATTGGACTCAATTTTTTTTATTACATTCCAAATATTCATGGCTCAACTCCTTATTCCATTTTTATAAAAAGTTGATTTTCTCATAACTTCAATTTCTAGTTCTGTTTTCATATTTTCAATTTCTTACTTTCAATAATTCAAATATATTTATAAAAATTGGGGTTATTACAGTACAAATGGAGCCTGGAGTGTTTTCCAATGACGGAGTTGAAGTACCACTCATGGAAAAGGACCTCTTAGTGATATGTAAGATGGATCAATTAGAATACTCGCATGTTATCGCCCATATCCAGTAAGCAAATATCTGTGCTATTAAGAATCCTTGATATTATGTTTTATTAAGACATGATAAGCAATAAAGATTACTTTTTTTACAGGTCTTTGCATAATAAATTGCAAAGATTACATATTAAGGACATTTACAAATTCATCGACCTTGCTATCATCTCTGGACCAAAGGAGTAATGGCCTATGGAGAAGGAAATAGAAGATATTATACTTGGGTTCTTGAGTTGTTCAAAGAGACATGCCTCAATGATTCCCTACAATAGTAGGTAAGTTTTAACATATCTTGCTAAATTATATTGTATAATACACATATTCACATCTTTATAATTTAAGTATTATAAATTTAAGTTGAATGATTATGCATACAGGACTCATTGGATGCTGCTAGTATTGAATTCGCGTGGTGGGCATGCATTACTTTTTGTTCTTATAGAGTGTACATTCGTGGCACGTTGATCAAAATCATCAACAAGTAAGTCTTTATTCTTTCATCATTTATAATAGCTTAATAGCTGATAGCTATTATGTTATTGATATCTAATGCTTTTGACTTATAAATGTAAAGTGCATGGTATAAATAGATCAAGGTAAGATTCACTAGTTCATTAGACTATTTTATAATCAATGTCACAATTAGACATGATATTTGAACCTTTTTGTTTTCTTTGTTGTGTAATGTTCTAGACAACAATCCAATTGGGAGTGTGCATATTATATTCTTATATACATGAGATTCCTTATTGGCAATGGTTTTACAATCTCACAATTAAAAAATGTAAGACAATTAATTTATTGATAATAATCTTACAATTTTCTATAATTTCTAAATGACTCCAAAATTGAATACCTAAACTAACATAATATGATGTTGTCTTGTAAGTCGATTTGGGAAGTAAGAGTTACTCCCAATTAGATATGGATGACATAAGAGTGGAATGGACTGAGTATATTTTGACTTCTAATTTGTAGATGACTGATCATCTTCAATGTAAAGTTTTTATAAATGAAATACAAAAAAAGAGAACTTCATTTATATGGTCTTCCATTTTTCATTTGCTTGAAGTCTATGTGTGGTTTCTTTATTTCATTGAGGGGAAGTTGGTGTGTTCAACCAAACATATGGGTGTGTACGGAGGAATGTGAATGTACGTATTTGTCACATTTTTGTTTTCATGTCTTTGAAATTTTGAAGTTCAATTTGCATGTTCGGGTGAATGTGTTGAAGTGAAGGTGTCGAATATGGAATATAGATGTTAGAGTTTCTATGGTATTTGCACGTACTGGATTCCAACAATAGATAGGGGATAAAATGAAAAGTTATCTTGCTACTGCAAGTTTCTAAGAGGGACTGGTATAAGGGTGGATTCTTTTAAATGTGAAATTTGAATTGTGTTTGAAGATTGTAGCCAAAGTAGCACATTGTCATAAAGTTAGAGTAAATATGAATTCTTTTGACAGTTGAATATGAATGTTAAATATATTTTGAACCACAAAAACAACACCAAGAATCAATTGCAAAACAAAAACCA
The DNA here is from genome assembly GCA_035236585.1 of Warburgia ugandensis. Taxonomy (NCBI): domain Eukaryota; kingdom Viridiplantae; phylum Streptophyta; class Magnoliopsida; order Canellales; family Canellaceae; genus Warburgia; species Warburgia ugandensis. The sequence continues at coordinate 31,585,765 of CP141136.1, forward strand.
ACATAAGAAGACGGTTTCCCAAAAATATCCTTTACTATGTGAAAACTAAGACGAGTCATAATAAGTCATCTTATTTTGTTCAAATAAAATAGAGTGGTTTACAAGAAGTCGTCTTATTTTGGTATAAGAAATAGGACGGTTTTCACAAAAAAAAATTCTATTTTTTAAAAGCAAAAAAGATGGTTTAGCCAAACTGTCATATTTTGTTCAAATTAAATCGGACTGTTTATAAGAAAACTTCTAATTTTGGTATGGGAAAAAGAACGATTTTCACTAAACTATCTTCCATGTTTAAACAAGACAATTTATCCAAAACGGTTTATTTTGTTCCAAAAAAATAAGAAAGTTTTTTTGGAAAAAAGAATATGGTTTAAAAACTATCTTATTTTATTTTGGATTTTCTTATAGAAGATGATTTGGTATTCTTATAGAAGATGATTTGGTAATCATATTCTATATAAGTTTTTAACCATCTTAAAAACCCTTTGCTTCATAGAAAAAAATGTTTTCACTATTTGTATTTTAAAAGAACAAAGAAATAGTGTTTAAAAACCTAGGTCATAATAATAGGTTTTTATGTATACCCCCTTTCCCATATGTATCTTTTGGACAACCCCTCAATGTATTACTTAAACCGTTTAAGTCTTTAAATTCTTAGTTCACGTACTTTCTTTAAGCTATATCTTTGTAACAGATGGTATGTTTATTTGAATCTCAATGCCTCCACGTGTAACTTTTATGATCTTAAATGAGTCCAACTTGAGGTACAAAGCATGGCGGCAAACCATTGATTTGGGATATTATTTTAAGAAATTTACTTGACATGTTTCATCGCTTTTAAAGATTTTGGAATATATGTTAAACTCTTGTCATTTGGTACCAGAGCAACCTCCAGGTCAAGGGTTTGAAACCTAGAAGGGGACAAACTCTGTAAAGGTCTACTTGTTGCTAGATTGAAAGGTGCTATGAAAGTGGAGAGGGCTACTTGGTCCAAAGCAAGTTGCCATGGTCATCCAGCATGGAAGTTGGGTGCTATTTATGATCCTAAATAGGGCCAATTTGGTTTAAGAGTTTGATTTATGCTTTGTTTGGTGTAGATGTTAGGAATAAAAGTGGATTCGTATGTTATGATCCTAAGTTGGGCCAACTTAGGTTAGGTTATGAGACACAAGGAGACCTACCAATGGTATGGGACATTTATTTAAAAAATTTGTACATGTAAAGTAAACTGCTTATACAGTTTCTGATCTTTCAACAAGCAATTTAAAAAAATCACAAACTATATTCTTTACATTGGTTTCCTATGAAAATGTAAAAATTGTAATCCTATAAGTCTTCACATTTCCATTATTTCACTAAACATTTTTACCAACGTATAAAATAACATAGTGGATTCACTTTGGTGTGATCTTTGATGAAAAGAGACAAACAAATTCATCAAATTTTTACAATAAAAGGAGAATTAAAAATAATAAGAAACTTTCATTAAGTTTAATCAATACCATTAGGTAATAATACAAATATCAAATGTTGTATTGTGTAAACTTGTCTTTTGTTAAGAAGTAAAAATCTGATCAACAATCCCATAACTCTCCACATTTTGCATTATTTTATTTAATGATTTTTGCTAGTGTTGTCTGATAAAATAACATGCCTACTCCACTGGCATCACTTCTTTAATGAAAAGAGAGAAATAAAACTATCAAGTTTGTTCAAACAAAAAAAGAAAGAAAATTAAAACAAACTCTCCATTAAGTTTGCTCAACACCATTACTAGTGCAACTAGTATTATATTGAGTAAGCCATCTTTCAACAATTTCAACTTCTGTCTTTCGTTGCAAGAGTACCCAGGTAGGATCATCGGGTTTCGTTGGGTATAGGTCCATGCAATGAGCTCCTGAAGAATAACTTTTTTATGAGTAAGAACTTAGTCTAAATAATTTCACTTAATCATTCAACAAAGTAAGGAGTGAGAAACATACCTTGCGTTGTGTATAAAGCGAGAACACTATCTGATATGTTTTGTAGTACACTGTAGATATAAATAACTAATCAATTTTTTAGATACATTAGCACTAATGGATTATAATTTGTAGATAACAGTAGTTCTTGAGTGGTAATATTACCCTCCAATACTGTAAGGATCTTTGAGCCCATTGGAGAATATGATGTTGCTACCAAACCTTTCGATTACTGATTTTATATTCTATAATTCCAGTAACCACAAGACGTTAGTTTTTAGGTAGAATTCTAAACCAAGAAAATTTTTCAATAATGAAGTAATAGTAGAAAGAGGATTACCCACCCACTCACACACAAAGAGAATATATTTTACAACTACAAAAGGTTAGGGGTATAAACTGTTTGATTCCAATTCAATTCTATGGAAAACAAAATTGTATCATTAAGATTTTGCATTTCTTGGTACCATATCATTTTGAAGTTCGATTTTAGTCTAAAAACCATTGCCGTGCTACCAGTTTCAATCCAATTCTCGAGTACTTAGTAGTTCAAATATATGTTAAAAAAAATACAAAACACAAACAATTAAGATGCCAAGTTAGGTTACACATTATTTTTGTTTATTCAATTCATTATTTCTATAATAGACAAGCATGTAACTTTGTAGTTCAACTACTATTATAGGCAAATAAAAATACAACATAAGAAATAACATAAAAGTTAAAAATACATATTGTGTTGGTACTTATAGAATATAGAAGTTAACTATGACTTAAATTCAAAACAGTCTAGTAACTATGCTTGAGAAGATATAAAGAGAGTCAACATAAAAGATTGTTAAACAACTAACCTATTTACTAAAGATTTCAACCTTCTTGTTAAAAAACATCAACTATGTTCTTTATAAGTAAATAATTAGAGCTACTTTTGAGAGAGAGAGAGAGAGAGAGAGAGAAGAAGAAGATGATGATGATGATGAAACAAGGAAAGGTTTTTCCATTTTGCCTTTTATTTTCTAATGGTTTTAGATTCTAAGTGGTTTTCAGCTATTCTAGGAATTGTATGGTTTTGGACTTTGTTCCCCACTTTTACAATACTTAGTATACCTATTTAGAGCTCATATTTATAGATGAACCATAATCAGTATCCGTAAACAATCTGTATATTAAGTACTAACATGAACTTAAAATGAATTAAATATAAAAAGTATAAAATGATAACTAGTTCGTAATAAAATTTATTAGATTTAAATTACTATATTAGCGTCTAATACACTAAATTTTAAATTAATATTATAAGTATTTTTTGTATATACTAGTTTATATTTTTTGGTTCTCGATTTCAATCCAAGTAGCTGGTCATAAAAAACTAATTCCGGACCAATACAATTCAGTTAAAAAGAAAACCAATAATGTACATATGACTCCAATTGTGTAATTCTTCAGTTAGATTCCTATTGGTTTTGCGGTTCTAGATATATCATTTATACTCCTAAAAAAGGTCCAGGAAATAAGGTTTTAGATGTATCCAATAGATGAGATGTTTGGTTTCAGACACTTGGGTGAATCCAAGTCAAATGAATACTCACTAAAAAAATAAATACAATGGGCCCTGTCATGGGTTTTTTTTCCATGGAAAGCCATGTCTATGGCAGAAATTATCTCCCTCCTTCCTCTAAACTGGACTTTTTATGTCCGAAATGAATACGGTTATCATAAACAAAAAAGAAAAAGAAAAAAGAGTTGCATATGTGTTTAACATTGCTCAGCCACTTGGAAGGTGAAAAGGCACTTTGGGGGATTTTTCTAGTAGACGTGTGAATTTCCTTGGAGTACCATTGTTCGACTAGATTCCATGCCATGTAACTTAGACGACTCAAAAAAGGTATATAGATATGAGAAACAAATATAAGATGTGCAAGATGCTTACATGCCCACCAAATTCTGTGGTTATCCAATGAGGCCTTGGGGTGACACCATAATTTTGGCAATCTTTTGTGTAGTTTTTCAGATCAAAAGGTGCTGCTTGAAACATAGTGTCATTGCTACCACGGCCAATGGGAAACACCATCTCACTACATTCCTGAAACACATACAACATGGTCAGCAAGTACATAGATGCAATTATTTTTACTTTAGGTGTCTACGCCATACAAGTACTGTAAGCACTTTTATGAGCACTTTTTGGACTGGTCATAACCCAGACAAAGATCATTATAGTCATTAGATTAAGGGAGGATGATTGCCAGTGAAACATCAGAATTTACAGACATTAGATTGTGAGATTAGTCCAATCGCCATATGTTACATAAGCTTGTGTACAATTTGTTTAACCTGTGTTGGTGCCAATGGGTGACCAAATCCCCTTTCATGAATAATTTTGTTTTCCTTTTATTAGTGAACTTTGTAACCGCCTGAAGGTTTCGAGTACTTTAGTCAGGCTCCTTAAGTGCCCTTTCTCTCGATAATTTCAATTGAAGGGTAGATTAATTATCTAAAAGGGACAAACTTTAGTGGATCGCTTGCCTAGAGCATGCCCTACCAGATAAATAGCTTACATGCGTCCATATTTTTGAACAAAATTAATTTAAAATATCTTTCATTTTGGTAAGAAATATAATGGTATTAAGTGATGAAGGCACCTGGATTTGCATCTGGGAACCAGTGGAAATACGACAATGAGGGAACAAAAAAGGAAGAAACGCATTGGTGCAAAATTTCTTGTGCTTCTCACATAAGCCATTTTAGTTGATATTCAAGTAAATATTAAGCACTTCATCCCTCAAGAGGGAACAACAAGGAGGAAGTAAAGGCATTGGTTCAAAATTTGTCAAATCATCAACTTTAGGGTGAGGAATGAAGGCAATAGGACGTGAAAGAACACTCCTCACTATTCCTCAATCTCATCCTTAGTGAAGCTTCTTTTGGTAACTAGGGTTAATTAATTAGAATCGTGATGGTTAGGTGTTTCTGGCTAGGATTATTTAGGAGTTATTGACCTGGTGGGCCTCCAAACGATCCTATCAAATATGGCACCCAATTAATGATTGGAGGTGATCATCTACAGTCATTGCATGTCCACAGGATCAAGAGCTGGGAAGTTTTGGTCTACAGTGGGGGAGACTGGAGATGATTACAAATGCAGTATTTATTCTCCAAAGAAAAACAATAGGAATGTACCTGCCATGTCCACCCAAATTCTATTTGAGATGATTCTTCTGATTCGGATACATGCAAGCATTCTTGCTGTCCATATCGAGAAATGACTCCTGCCAAAATACGGCCGAGGACATCGGTTCCTATCGGTGCTCCATCAATGCCATTGCAGATCATATTCACTGGATACTTAGGGGGATAGTCGTACTGAGCAGACACGACGTACATGCCTTCTAAATAATCCTTGAGCTCTTGAGAATTGTTAAGGGGGCTTTGGAAGTAACAAATCAACAAATAAATGATATCAAAACCTCTCTAAATCAAGAAATTGAAGAAAAGGAAAAACTGTGGACTTTTACTGGCAAGTGTTAAATCTTTGGCTCAACACTGTGAGACCATTGCTTAGGACGGCGAGTTCATCTATTTCCCCCCACGACTCCTTTATGGTATTGTAGCAGCTCTCACTAGCATCCTGCAGCAAAATGAAAGAATATCCATGAGATATTCAAGGTAATTCGATTCTGATAGAGGCACACACTTTATTCAGAGCTTTTATATAGTGAACGACTAGCTAGGCACAGTTGCACACAGTTTACGCTGGCTTAAAATCACAACGATGGATCTTTCTGATGATCCATACCACGAACTCATTATCTAGGCCTCATCTTAGATAGGATATGTCTCAAAAATCTTAGAGAGAGAGAGAGAGAGTATCTCCACCATAGATGACTTTGATTAATGAAAAGTACAAAAAAAGGTCATCCATCCATTTTGAAATTAATAAAAGTTGGCAGATTTAGGTACAAGTTTGCTTACTTAATAATTTACATTTAGGCCCATGTGGGCCTAAAGTAATATCTTCTAACAAGATCATATTTGTGGGCACTCTATGTATACCGTGAATCATACTTGTGGGTCCTCCTTGCACGTTATGAAGCCTATGACAATTCTCTCTCTTATAATGGAATCAATGTATTGGCTCACAATACATACTATTAAGCCTTTTTCCAGGCATTTCATAGCTTTAGTTTGAAAATGAGTGTGAATAACTTCTATGATCTATCTTATAAATAGCTTTTCATTTAAAAATGTGCATGGTTAACTTCAAGGCCTTACCATGTAAGCAACTTCTCACTTGAAAATGAGTGTGGGTAGCTTTTAGGGCTCACTAAGCAAACAGTTTCTTATTTAAAAATGGGTGTGGATAGCTTTTGGGGCCTTGTATGTAAATGTCTTTCATTTGAAAATATGTGTAGATAGCTTTTAGGGTCCACATGTAATAACTTATTTGATTACTGTGGGTAACTTTTAGGGCCTACCATGTGAATAGCTTTTTAATTAAAAATATGTGTGAATAGCTTCTTATTTGTAAATAGCTTTTAGGGCCCATCATGTAAATGTCTTCTTATTTGAAAATATGAGTGGAGAGCTTCTAAGGCCCACTAACTTTTTATTGAAAATAGGCATGTATATCAATAGCTTGCAAACTCAAGTGAAGAAAAGTTCTCCCTTTGTTTTTCTTCCAAGCTAAATATAGCTTTCAATTTACACTAGCAATAAACTTAAACCAGCCTAGCTTGAGATGGAATCTACTAACAATGAGCTAGGTTGAATGTTATGAAACTCTTCCTAACGTAGGCATGAATAACAATTATTTTGCCACAGGTTGGCCTATAATTAGTCTAGTTAGGTATGACTAACAATTATCTAGGCCAACTTTTGTGAAAATCAACCTTAGTTCAGGTACTAAGAACAATGATCAACCAAATAATGGGGAAATTAGTCAAACTGCCCCAAATCAGCCTAGCTCTGGTGAAATCAAGATTGAATAACACCAATATGCTATATGTATTAGTTCTAAACTTGCTATTTATCTGCTAATGTGAACTACGTAGTAGTGGTTTCTAATTGCTTTTGAAAGCTGCATGAAATTTTAACTAAAAAAGTGTAAAACAAACAGTGCCGTAATTGAAACATGGAACAAACATTTAAGGGATTTTTTGTTGTTGGAAAAATCTTTAAGAAGGCCTAAACCTGCAGTGAAAATTCAAAAAATAGCAGAAACTGGTCGAGTTTCAAAACAAGGGCCGAGGTTGTAACTGTTTTTTATTTCTAGAACAAATTTGTTAAGTCCATGAATGGCTGTAACAGCTCGCCGGCATGCTGTACGTATGTAGTGGTTGACTTGATGCGCAGGCGAGTGGACTTTCCACGTAGGAATTAGTTGAATTAAAATTTTAAATCGGGGCCCACTTTGCAGCCCTCTTCCTCCATCCCTTTTTCCGGTCCCAGCAGTGTAAGCATGGGAAGAAAAAACGTATTTACTGTAACTCTATTGCTCCATTATCACCCCTAATCAACGAAAAATGATTTGCCGGATGAAGAACAAACAGTAGAAATTATATCTCCCTCCCAAATCTTACACTCAGACAAACAAATGCTTCTTCTCTTTATATATACATCACGGAGCCCCACCAATTGAATTCTCACGGTTCCACCTTCAATGGCCGTAGAACGTAATTTCTTCCATGTTTTGAACGAAAGAAAGCAACAACAGACACATAAGAGCTCACAAAAGCACTTATCCGAAGCGCCCAAGAGCAACAAACCCTTCATTTCTTTCATTTCAAACATCTTCCCTGAAGCCACAGGAAAACTCGTCGACCGACAATACTCACCGGAATACCTAATACACAAATCAGGATTCCCGTAAAATGCACCGGGAAACTTCCAAAACCTCTATGTACTTGGTACAAATCCAGAAAAGCAATTGTATGACAAGTTCAAGAACTTCAGATCTCTAAGACTCAAAATGCTCACTGGATGACCAGATATCAAATTATGTGATTAATCCATACTTCTCAAGTTCCCCTATCTTGTCCGAACTTGGCAGATTAGTCTGAGATACTCTAAACCCTGCTATCCGATCAAACCAGCTGGAATCTCACCACTGAGTGAATTAATTGATGAATCAATTACTACTGCTGATTTAAGATCGTAAACGAAACCAATGCCACGGTTTCCCAGTAGAGTAACAGAAAATCTAATTTCATCGGTACTGGAAGAATCCATGGTGTTTGATATATCGCCCGTAAAATATCCACATGGCAGGTCAACTCGCCAGCGTGTTAAGTCAACTAGCCGGTACACAAGCTGCTGACGCCTTCTACGGTCTTAACAGTTTCTTCTAGGAATGAAGAATAGTTACAACCTCGCGCCTTATTTTGAAAACTTGACAAGTTTTTTGCTATTTTTCAATATTTGCAGCACGTTCGGGCCTTTCGAAAAGATTTTTTCAATTTTATTCTAATAAAAGATCCAATTGAGTTTTTGTTATGCTTAATATACCACTTACTCTGAAATCTTTGGTTACAACACTGTAGTATCCATTTTGTGGGGTGATGTCGTCGAAGTAAAGAATGGGCGCCGATGATGCCAGTGCTCCATACACAATATGTGGATATTTTAGACGGAACCACGATGCCAACACTGGATGCAATAGCCATGAAACACACAAATTGTTAGGAAATCATCAAATGAAGATGGCAAGATGAAGATATATACTCTTAATTACTAAGAGAATTCATGCTCACTTCCACCGTAGGATCCTCCTATAGCAATCACGGGACAACTCTCCGCCGATAAATTTTTCTTTAGATATGTAATTAACTCCGCATAATCAGCTAGTGCTTGAGCAGAGCTGAAGTAACCAAGAGTGCTTGAGTTTCGATATGCTTCTTCCGCTGAACCGAAGGGCACTGATGTTCCATAGTATCGGTGCTGCAAAACAGAATTGGTTGAGCGAAAAAGGACACGGACGGGGGTGGAGAGAGAGAGAGAGAGCACGGTGCTTGGAGTGGAATGAATTACAATCAAAGTTACACCCCGGCTACAATATGCAAGTAGCGCTCCGATTGATTAGGGCAATCCAAACTGTTGATCTTCTATGCCGGTTTAGATAGGGATCTCATCAACTGATCACCTTATCAGAATGATTAAGCTGGTTAGAATCATCCAGTGCATGAGATTTTTGGGGCATGGCTTACCTAAGACTACGCCGAAGGTGTTTGGATCAGCAAAATCTAGTCCAAGCAAGTATTTTTACCGGGCCAACCAATATACTCTGAATCTACTAATCGAGTAACATATATAACTGAGCATAGGGTTAATTATATTCTGATGTGAGAGTATATCGATGTATAGATATGCCGTCTAAAACATATGGGAGGAGCTTAGATTTTTATTTTATTTTTTTATTGATAAATGGGAATGTAGTCTTGGAAACCACAACCCCTTGGTTGTGAGACAAAGGAGTTACCCGACTAATCTAAGTTCTCAACACTAGCGGGCTCGGATTTCGTAGTGCAAAACCTTTCAAATCTGATTCTAGTTAGCTGTGCTGTATTGCACTTGTTTTAAAGCATAAAAGAAAATGAAGGCTAGTGTCCTAGAAAGGCCTTTCCTGTGGCGTTACCCAACTTGCCTACGCAAAAAAAATGAGAAGAAAAAAGGCTAGAATCATTCTGTGGATCAGATTTGGCTTGGCATAACTAGAATGCAGGCCAAGAATGAATCATTTGGATCACCAATATCTGAGCGCACCTTGTACGCTTTAGCCCATCAGACTGTATACTTCAAGATATTCTTTGAGGCACTAATATATATGATTTGTCAGAGATCGAGAGATACGTGAACCTCATTGAATTCCATGTCAAATTACCTCAATGTATACCAGGAGAGCTTTGAAGTGAACGGCATTATCAGTGAGGAAGCCAGAAAACATTACATCCGCCTCCAGACCCGCTTCATCCCCAGTGTAGACGAAAATAGGGGAGCTAATATTGGCACCACCCCAGTATTTAGAATTCATCACATACCTTTGCTGAAATGTGGTGTAACTTTCTGGTTTATAATTGAAATGATCCAACGTCTGTGTGTAGTTATACATTTGAAAACTACTAGAGTCAAAATCCGACAAGCCATCCAAACTCCTCATTTTGCTATGTCTAGCAAAACCAAGCCTCGGATAATTCGCTCGCATTGCAGATATGCATCCTGCAAGAACTAAAAGATGCCACAGAAGCAACATCAGGAAAAAATTTCTCGTTGTAGCAGACATCTGGAAAGTAAACGGGACTAAATTGATCCCCAAGACTGAAAGCAAGTAAGATATATCATCTACATAACTAGCATATCGAATCAAGCCGGCTTTTTTGTCCTTTGTTTTCGCTTCATGGCGTAGCTATCCTTTTGTTTCCTACTAAACTGGCCTGCCTTGGGTACTATTAAGTTTAAACATCCAATCGTGACGAACAAAACAATGAACAAATGGTTATTGGTCACTGCTATTTAGTAACATTTGTTATGTGAGAGATTGGATTTAGATGCTTGTCTGAACAATGAGAAATTTATTAATTATTAATTTCAGACTGTTGACAGAGAATTGCTACGATAGTGAGCCACATCATACAGAGTCCATATAGTGCGCCTTTGCAAGCCGTTAGATAAGAAACCTCAAAAAACCAAGCTATATACGGGTAAACCTATGATAGTTTTGACATTTGGTGCATATAAAAATCGGCCTGTAAGATTAACGGCTTAGATCACCAACCATCATCGGTCCTACATGATCAAGCATACTATAGTTGCTTATGCAGGGTGAAGGTTATATGTGGGCCCTATATTGAAAGGTATACGAGGCACATCTACAATGAATGTAGTATGGATGTGTAAATGGTACAATGTGGCGTAATTTAAGCTGATCTTAACCTTTCAAATTCCAACTATATCTTAGATTACTTATTAGCAAACATCATATCTATTGAATGATCACATCCACTGGTGTTTACCTGTCAGATTAATAGAAAAGCCATTAGTTTCACTTTACAACTTAAAAAAATTGAATCGGATCATCCAGGCGATGACCTTTCCAAAGATGACTTCAAGCTCAAAACCAAAAGTATTTGGAAAGTTACATGTAAGAAAAAGACATGGAATATAGGAAGAAGAATAGTTTACAAATAGGGAATTAAGTCATTAACGGAATGGTATTTTATAAAGGAGATGATAGCGTTAATTTTCTCGGAGAGTAGACGACTCCATTTTTGTAGTGACAAACAAAGCCGGTCAACCCGTAAAGTAGTTTTCTGAGGTTTCTTATCTCAGCCTTCGACGTCCGTGAAATCTAATAGCTCCTACGCGAGCACTCTACACGCTAGTCTGGTGCCATGCACAATCCCAACATTTACAATCTCTAAAGGATTGTAGTGTATTAATTATGGAGAAACAGAAGGAAATATTAGTTATTTTTCTAAACATAGAGATTTTAGAGGGCATTATTGTAATTGTTTAATTCTAATTAAAGTTAGACATTTGATTAAAACTATTTATTATGTAGTCATTCAAGAAAAGAGTCTTAATAGGTATAGATTCTCACAAGCTCCTTAAGAAGTAGACATAACCTAAAAGCCACTGCTCCAAAGACAATAAAGAAAAATCGACATTTCAACTTATTTACCATAGGGTTAGGATCTATTGTATGTCTTTGTTTGTTTCATCTTAGACATATAGGCTGTATTATCTAGTTTAGTTTTTTCCTATACTAGATAAAAAAAAAAAAAAAGGGTACTCTTTCGATGCATACAATGACTTGTTTTTGTTGTATAATAGAAGTTAAGCAATTTAGAAACTTTTATAAAAAACATGGCCAATGAAGTAGGAAAGCATATCCTTTAAGAGACTATTCAATGTATGTACAATTTAATTCCCCATCATGTGTAGAGCTACCTGCAATTAATGTAGAACATTTTAAGTTAAAACCAAGTCTCATTCAACTTTTGTCAAATTTTTATGGTCCAGATAAAGAGGATCCCTACTACCATATTAAAGAATTTCTTCATATTTATGCATCATTTATATACAGAAACTTTTTTGGAGACTCTAATGGGTTGCGGCTATTTTCCTTTTCTTTAGCATGGCTGAATTCATTAAAAATAAGGTCCATCACTACTTGGAAAAAACTAGCTAGGAAATTTCTAAACAAATATTTTTCAATCCACAAACCAATGCCCTCCATAGAAAAATTATAAATTTTTAATAGAAAGAGGATGAGCATTTTTATGAATGTTGGGAAAGGTGGAAGGACCTATTGCTTAAGTGTCCACACCACGGTTTTGAGAAATGTCAAGTACAATATTTTTACAAAGGTCTAACCCACAGAACCAACATATAATTAATGACACCAGTGGTGGGGAACTCTGGACCAAGAGTGATATGGAGGTATGAAATTTCCATGAAAAATCTAGCAATGAGATTATTCTTTTAAAATAGAAAGATTTTCATAGCTTCAAAGGGAAGGCGATATATATGAGATAGGGACCACTCCTAACCTCTATAACAAAATACACATATTAGCAAATAGGAAGGATAAGATTGGTAGTCTTCTTATCCAATTAGGAAAAGTTGTTTTGGCTATAGAATCAACTCTGTAAGTTCCACCTTAGATTTGTTCAATTTGTTATAGTATAACACACCTTTCTAATGCATGCCCCTCCAGCTTTGTATTCCATGAATTTTTTTTGAAGCATGTGAACTCACTAAAGCCATATCCCAATTTTTCATGGTCTCAGAATAATCGTTGAGGTCTACCTAGATTTCTCCCTTTCATCAACCTTTCCATAGAGCCTTAATTCCACAATAGCAACCAACTCAAGCCATCTCCTTCACAACTAAGGAAACAATTTTTAGAAGAAATTTTGAGTTTGTTTATGCAGAGTATAGAAAATTACCACATTTATGTTACATAAACAATGCAGACTCACTCACAATCAATTACGAGATGAAGTACCAAATGGGTCAACTTGTTATTGCACTTTCTAAGATAACAAGGAAAGTTTCCTAGTCAACCTTTGCTCAACCCTAAAGGCTACTATGAGATTGATAAACTTCTAGTGAGAGGACATTTCTTGAGTAGACTCAGTCCATGACTATCCTTAAGAGTGAAAAATAATAGAAAATTTGGTAGGTTTAACTAAGGATAATGAGCAAGTTGAGCACAATGAGAGCCTTATAAAGAATAGGAAAGGAAAATAAAAGAAACGGCCACCTCCTACTTCTCCTTACCCTAATCCTAAATTGTATTATATTCCAAAAACTCCATTTTTAAAAATGACTAAGAAGAAGAATAATTTTGATAAATTAATGAATGTGTTTAAAAGGTTATTATAAACATTCTATTGCTTAATGCAATCAAGGACACCCCTTCTTATGGCAATTTTCTAAAGAATCTTTGCACCCATAGGAGAAAACATTAAGTGCAAAAGAAAGAATATCTCATGAGCAAGCTAGCTCAATATTAAAACACAATACCCCACCAAATTATAAAGATCAAGGGTGTCCTACTATATCATGTCTTGTTGGAGACCACACAATAGATAGTCCAATACTTGATTTGGGGTCAAGTGTTAATCTTTTACCTTATTCTATATATAAGGAATTAGGTTTAGGCGAGATGAAAAGGACTACCACCACACTGCAATTGGCAGATAGGTCAGTTAAAGTTTCACGAGGTGTGGTAGAGGATGCATTAGTTCATGATGAAAAGGACTACCACCACACTGCAATTGGCAGATAGGTCAGTTAAAGTTTCACGAGGTGTGGTAGAGGATGCATTAGTTCATGTTGATAAGTTTTTATTTCCAATTGACTTCCTAGTGTTAGATATATAGCCTATAGCAGACCATGGTAGTCAAATTTCAATCATTTTCAGAAATCCATTCTTGAGCATATCAAATGCAATAATTACTTGTAGGAATGGTACCATGCAATTGTCCTTTGAGAACATAGAGATTAAGTTTAATGTCTTTAATACATGACAACTAGGCTCTGAAGAGTTTTATGAAATAAATATGACCCAGAGTCTACCATTCCTATTATCATCTAGCTCTAATCTTTTAGAGACCTACCTACCTCATTTTGGTTTTCTTGATTTTGACATTAATAGTTCCATTGATGAAGTGAGTGCATTATTGGATACCACACCTTTAATGGACACTTATCAATGGAAAGCTCAAGTTGGACCTCCTACAATCCCTGACTTTATATTTGAGCTCTTTATTGCAGTAGAAACATCAAATTTGAACCCAACACCTTTACTAGATGATCCATAATGTGATAGTTTAATTTCATCTAATACCTTTCATGTTATGGCAAAGAAGGAAGGAGAGTTTGTTGATGTTACTACCGAACATTAGCCCACTCAAGGGTGTGCCATAAATGACTAGGCTGGGTTAAGTCCCAATGATTCACTACATGGAAACAAAAACAAACACCCTATTAATATGGTGCAAGAATAGCTTAATCCAATCATTCAAAAAGATCTAAGAGGGGAGGAATATTTTCAACTGTTCAATGTAGGCATCTTAAATGCCCAAAATACAACTCTTGGGACAATGCACTGAAAATTGTTCCTAGAAAAATTGTATTCATACTAATTTATGATCATATCCTTCAAGCTCATCCCCAAATCTTTAAGTGGTTGAATTAGATTGATTGCCAGAAAATTTTGAAATGGAGTGAGTTTTCAAAAAACTCCTTCATAGATAATAAGGTTTAGGGTTTCATAGATTAGTATGGATGTCATAGAGATGTAATTTACATGCAATGTATACTTCTTCTTTTTTATCTTTATGTACATCAACAAATCATTGCACCATCACTAGAGTGCAGGTCATATCTTTCTAACCCTTCTCTTTTTAATTAGTTTCTCATTTGTCTATGCTTTATAACATTAAGGACAATGTTTAGTTTAAGTCTGAGCATAAGGTATGCCAAATTATGCTACATCCAAAAGTTTTTCTAAGTTATTATTTAGTTCTTTTGAAAATTTGGAATAAAAAAACTACGTAAAATATTTTGATAAAAACTTATGAAAGTTCCTTTACAAGGATGAGAATTCGAATTTTCTAAATATTCAAGTCATTTTTTGAACTTCAGCTTATTAATAGATTTGATTTTAGTTTCTTTTAGAATACCCACTTATTGATTTTCCTACTTCCAGGTAGATTATCATAAACTCAATCTTAGTTCTTTGCAATGGAATATTTTTATTCCTAAAGAGAAGTCAACCCTTTATCACCATCCTTAGCATTAATCACTTTGGAATAACTTATTAGATCATCATCTATTTAAGGTTCAATGTCAATTACAATGTCATCGTCTATCTCTCCTAACATCATATAGTGATCCATGAGATAAGAAGGTGGTCTACTATCTTCAAAATTCTAGGAACCATATCAAGCTTAGAAGATGGATCTATAATCACAGCCAGATTATTAGATTTCTTTTTATGCTTTACTATCGACAATATTTCTACTTTATTTACATGAATTACAGGGTCTAGTTCACTACCAAAAATTAAGCATCACTACTTTCAATGACTTCCATTGTCCCATCGGAGTGATGCACTACAAACTTCTGCTCCTTAGATTGATCAATATATACTAAAGAGTTACTAATATGTATTAATAATTAACATAAGTGCATGGTTCTATTGGAGTATAGAATCAAAAGAAGAATCAAAGACCTAAAGCAAGTAAGTAAATGAAAAAAGTAAAGAACTGACAAAAAAGGAAATAACTTACTAAGAAGGAACAACTAAGCATCTAGAAAGTAAACCCTAAATTAGAAAGAAATAAATTTAGGAAAAATAAAAGCTATCTAAATAAAGAATCAAGGAAATAAAACAAGGAAACTTTCTAAAACTACAATTAATAAAAAGTTAAAGGAAACAAAAGTAATTAAGAAAATGAAAGAACTATTTTATCAATAGATAGATGTAAGGATGTGTTACATAACTAATAAAGAAAGCAAGTAAACTGTTCTTCAAATATGGGCTCAAATTCTGCTGTAGGGCACTCATGTTGTATCTCTCAATAGGAGCTTGTACACTTCTCTTCAACCAAAATATACTAAAGTTACCACCACACTTTTCTCATCTTTATCCTAACATGCACAAACCAAACCATATCTCATCCAACAATTTTAGAAATGAAGTATTAGGGCAGCTAAGAAAAGAGAAACTTAACACCTTTCCTAAACAATCACCATCCCAAGAAAGAAAGAAGATGATGGAAATGAAAATAGAAAAAGTTATGGCATTTTCCTTAAGCTAGAAACTCTAAAAATAGGGTAACTTCAAGAAACTAGAAAGAGAGGAGATAAGAGGTCATTTATCTTTAAGCTAAGGTGAACCATAGAGAGTTTTCCTACCCTAAACATGAAATAGATTAAACAAAAAAACAAAGGGAAGATAGTGGCCCTTGGCTTGGGAGTCATTAATTTTAGCCTTAGGAGATGAAGCAAGGAATAGGTACATGTATGACCCTTCCCTTCAACATGAAGCACTTAGCTAAGAATCTAGGTGGCTTTATGGATGGATTTGGATGTTTCCTCAACATTATCTAAGAAATTATAAAGTTTTCTTATTTCCATAAAAAGGCATAAGAATTCTTGTCTTCTCCTTATTCCAACTCCATAAAAAGAAGTTAGAAAGAAGAAGAAGAATGATGCATGAACGATCTAACAAGAACTATGCATGCAATCTAAAATTAGAAAGTGTGTGAGTTTAACATGGAAATAGAAACTGGAAAGATAAGCAAAGATGGTAAGAGGGAATGTGACAGTGAAGGAAAGTGAGAGTGTTAGATGAAAGAAGAGAAGATGGATGCAATCCTAGCATGAAAAATTCCATGCATGTAATTTAAATGTGTGTGCGTGGGAGTTAAAAATAGAAAGTGAGATGTGTACTCTAAATGCAACTACAATGCATGAAACTATATTGCTATGCATGGATTTCTAGTTGAGTAATGCATTCTATATCTAGGAAGCTAACATGTACGAAGTTTTTAAATTAATCCTACAATGTCTGTAAAGGAAATTAGAAAGTCAAATTAAGCTAAGCATGAGTTTGTAAATTAGGAAAGTGCATGTTTCTAAAATATGAAAGTGCTAAATCTAAAAATCTATCATGAAATTAGTTTCTAAAATAATCCTAAATTAATCTTGAAGCAATCCTAGATGTATGGAAAGAAAAATGAATGGTTATTACAATAAAAAGTAATGAATCTAAGATCTAAATTAGAAATTACTTACTTCTAAATTAGAAGAGTGCTTAAAACATGGAAACTAAAGGTGGTAAATGGAAATCTATGCTACAAATTTGATTTACCAAGTGAAAGGTAACCTAAAAGGGGCAGCCCCAGTGCATGAAGCTCTTGCCTAGGTGGGGTCCAGGGAATGGGCAAACCAGGAGGGTCTATAGAACACAATCTTACCTTGCAATTTCCACACCTTGAACTCGTGACCTCAAGGTCACACGATGACAACTTCACCGTTGCGCCAAGGCACCTAAAAGGTTACCTAAGGAAACAAAATTAATTACAAATCTACTATGAATGCAACCTAAGGAAACCATAAAGAAAGCATAAATTTAAACTAAGAAAAAGACACATCCATGCACTATGGATGGAATGCATGTAAATTCTAATGCCTTAATGAATGCAAAACTAAGTTAATGGAAAGGGAAACATGGAGATAAACTTATGCTACTCTAAGATGAAATAAACTAAGATGCTATACATGAACTACAAAGCAAGGACAAGAGAGAAAAGTGTATGAAAAACTAAGGAAAAACTAACATGCACACTAAGGAAAGACGAATTATGCATGCTATGCATGAGGAATCTCATTAAACTAAACTTAAGTAAATGCATGCTAGAGGAAAATTAATGGAAGAGAAATAAAAGGAAAAGGAAGAATAAAAGGAATTGAAATAGGTTGAGACTCTACCTTTATCTTCAAAGTATTTGAACATTAAAACTTGAAGGGAGCTTCGGTGAGAGTGATCTAATTCTCTTTGTTTCTCCTAGCTTTAGCTTTGAACTCTAGGGAAAGTTTAAAGATCCTTAACTCATTCAAAACGCCTCTATTTATAAGTTTTTAGAGTGAAAGTCATAATGCTTGACTGGTTGAGATCAACCTACCTTAATTAAAATTAAATGAAGAGCTAGATGTGGGGGTGGTGGGGGGAGACCTAATTTTCATATGGGACTGTGGGAGAGGAGAATGGAAAGAAATAAGAAGCAAAGGGCAAGAATAAGAAAGGAATAAGGATGTGAAAGAAAGAAAATAAGTAGGCAAGGAAAGAAATAGAAAGGAAAAGGAAAATAAATAGCTTAAGAATGAAGGGAAGGGAGTATGGTAAAATTTAGTACGTGGTAACAGGGGGGAGGCATCTCTTTTCATGTGGGATTTTGGAATGGAATGAGAAAGTGGTAAGTTGAAAAGATAGGGAAATAATGTAATGGCTAGATAAGGAATTAGTAGAAATTGAAACAAATGGGAAGAAAATAGAGAATTGGAAAGTAGGAGGAAGAATTTAAGGGAATTCAAAATTAGAAAGTCCTAAAAAATGGGGACATGGAAATCAAATGGTTGTATGTGGTTTGTTTTTAGAAACCCTAAAATGAGACAAACCTTGGATGAGGATGGGTGGTTGAGATTTTCTTTTCCCAAGGGTTTTGGGCTGAATTTTCAATATAGGAAAGGTGGACAAGGTTTTAATCTTTTTAATACGTCATTCCTAGCCCTTAGATGATGCTTACCCTTTCTTGAATGGACGGGATCCCATTATGACATGTAAATCTCCCTTAAGCTTCATTTTCTCTTCGTCGTTGGATTGAAGTACCCTAGAATGAATGACCTTGATTCCTTAAAGATATCTTCATGAATTTCACTTTGGACCAAGTGTTCCTCACCACCCTTGTATAAATAATATGTCCAATCATTGGATTGTCTTCTTCTTTTGGTTGAGTAGGAGAGAGTAAATAAGCAAAAAGTCTTTGTGTGAGTCCCATTCTTCTTTCATTTTTGAGAAGCTTTCATTGTATATGATGCCACTATATGTGAGCTAGACTTCTCTCATAAACTTCTTAAGGTGGTGAAATATATGCAATTATGCATTCATGCATAGGAAATTTGCCTCCTTTTTACCCTCATTTGAATAAGAGTTGTACATGGATTTTATGAACGTTGTAACTTTGATAATGACACCCAATGATTATTCCAAACCTCTAGGACCTTATTTTTCACATGTGTGGCCTACGATGTAGCTTGAATGGTGAAATTGCTCTTTTAGGGGTAAAATTGGTAATTTTGTGTATTTGTTCATTTGTACCATGAACTTGCAAAATAGTAGAATTAACCATGTTTAATGATAATTAAGTGATTTTTGGGGCTAAAATCTTCTAAATATGGAGGTCTATATATGTGATATGTAATATATATATATATATATATATATATCAATTACACTTTGTAGTCTTACAGCCTAGTTTACCTATTTTTGGTATAACTTTGACTGCCCTATTAAGAATGTATATTACAACAGAAAGTGCCACTCCCTAAAATTAAGCTTCTAACTAAAAATGCTTCAACATACTTCATAGCATAAGAAACAAACTACAATTATGTCTCTCAAACAATCATGTTTTCCTAACCAGTATAGACTAAAGTAAACTTATGTAATATACCCTAAATTTTACAAAACTAGACAAATACTTTATTGTGTATTTACCAACTCTATCAAACCTCAAAACTTCAATAACTCCTATTTAGATGATTTTCTTTCCTCAACTTTAAGATCTTAAAATTTTCTACTACCTCTGATTTCTTACTTATAAGGCTAACATATATGAACCTAGAATAGCCATCAATAAATGTAATGAAATAGTTCACTTTCTTGTGAGCCCTTAACTTAATAGACTACAAACATTAGACTGAATAATTTTAAGTGATTTATTACCTCTCTTTCTATGATGATTTGGGTTTTTAGAAATAGATTTTTATAAAATAGCTTTTGGAAACATCAGGGTACCCTTGAAATTTTTTTTAAGCATTTATGGAAAGATAAAAGCTTCGTATACTTATTTTCCAAAGACCACTTCTTCTAAATTTGGGTGTTCCTAACAAAAACCTTCTCATACATTCAAAGTAAGATATATAATAAGAGAACATTCCAAGATCCACTATCACAACCATAAATCAACTAATAATCACATAATAGTTCCGCACACATAATAATCAATGTTATTACATGTCCATCAACAATAAACTTAAATAAAGGTTTAATGGTAAATTCCACTAATCAAATAAAATCAATGTCTTTCCACCGTACATTTCTCAATGCCTCTAATCTTCTGTGACTCCTATAATTGTCCAGTCTATGCAAAAATCCAAAATCCTTACCTGAAAAATGTTACAAGAGTGAGTACAAATACTCAATGGATAAATTCCTAAACCAGGTCTAAAACTTTAGCATCCAAGTGTCATCCCATGAACAATGTATTATATGGAACTATATCAGCTATAACAATTCTAACCATATAGCATATGGTTCATTAATCACATATAATGTCTTATAAGTGAATGGTAATATCAAATAATCTCACACATATAGATAACTATCAAAACATAGATCTTAGTGGTAGCATCCTACCACAAGCCTCATAGGCGATGGTCTTAATGCTCGAGGGTGACTGACATGCATATCATGTCCAAAGCTCAAGGTGGTCACTATGCACATAGTGCAAAAACATTACCCATCTACGCTTGAGTGCATTACACCACTCTCATGGGAAGACTAATTAGATCAAAAGCAGTCTTGCCCTAAGGGACCATAACTCAGCAAGTATCCTGCTCAGAGGTTAAGGGCCAATTTGAACTCGACTAGAATAGTCCACAGGACATAACAACCCTTGCACAACTAACTCTAGCAGCCAAAATAGCTCAAGACATTAGTGTTATATCAAATATTTCACCCACATAAGGTCCACATGTAAGCATATATCACATAACTTACCCATGTAGGGTCTACATATGAGCATATATAACATAACTCACCCATACAGGGTCCATAAAATAAGCATCATATAACATGAAAATGATCATTCAAATATTATCATATCACATAACATATGGCAAATCAAGCCACCAAAAATATCCAATCACATAATCTCATTGGTGATGCTCGTGCTCACCATAAACACATTGTAGATGACATCCATAACTCACAAAGCACAAAGTCGTGAGAGTTCACAAATCAATTAATTTCTCATAATCTATCACCAAAAATCCAAATCCAAGACAATAACTCAAAGATCTTACCTAATGCTATAGCAAAATCAAATTGATTGTGAGATTTTTACACCTATCAAAGGCTTACAAAAGTGTGTTTAATCTAATTAAATTTCATCATAAGCTTTTTTGCACCTTTACAACTTATGCAATCCATACAACACATGTACACCTAGAGTAGAGTACAAACATTTTTATGATAATGACAATTCCTATTAGACTAATTACTTGTTTAGTTTGTTCTATCCTTTGTGGAAACTAATTCAATGAATTGGTTTATTATGTAGTCCTTACTAAGGTTTGGCAAGTAGAATAATTAATTTGTTCCTAATCCAGCACTTATTGTCCAACTAGTACTATGACGACCCTGGTTTTTGTAACACATTTTATAATACATTTTTGAAAGGCAGGGCTCTTAGTAGTAAAAAATTTTGGCAAAACAAAGCATTAAAAATTCTTTTCCCAAGTCATCACTTCATACATAACTTAAGTAGAATTTTTGTACAAGATAAAATTCCATTGAAGGAATATACTTTTATTAAATTCCAGAGTCCATCTAGTGGTTCATAGAACAGCCTAGGTATCAGTACAACACTTGTCCAAATTACATAATCCAAATTTCAAAGCTCACCATCAATAAAAACTCTTAATACAATACAATGCTCTCAAATAAAAATACATGTCTTTAAGGAATATATCCTAATTGATTATTCTTCCAAGTATTCTTAAGTCTTGAGCTCTTAATTCTCCTTCTCTATATCTAAGATATTATAAACATTCAAACATTTACAATATCTTAGCAAGCTATGCTTGGTAAGGGTTTCAAAAAGCATGATAATTTGATAGTATAATCCTAGTAGTTCATAATCCCCCATATTCATACTCATGGATCAATTTCTTTACTTTGTCATACATGTACATCCTTACACATGCATACTGTATACTTTGTATAGATACATATATATATATATGGTCAAAATTGTGAAAAATAGTTAATATCTCAAACATCAATAGTCACACTCAGACACATTGAGTAGATGAAACATCCAGACTCTACTGGGAAAATACTCCCTTATTTGGGCAATATCAGCATCTCATTATGCCATATCATAAGGCATCTCACTATGCCATGCATCATAATGCAAAATACTCAAAAGACTACTATGCATGTAGTCAGAATCCATACCAGTGCATCTAGATAACTCCCAATAATCCACCTATACCATCCTTGGTGGAAATCACAATATCCATGTCCATGTGGGGGGGACCATGACTATCATAATGGTGGCCTTCCCATAATTGCCCCACCCAAGTTTTAGCCTCACTTAAGGCTTGGTATCCATATCATAACAAGTTTCGGAGAGCAGGGGGCCAAACCCTACTAACTCTCCTAGCATAGCATCCCCAAGCATACGCCTGTTTAAAACAAAACCACAAGCCTCCATGCTTATATGTAAAGTAATTCTTACACATACCAAACAATTTATCTGTTTACTTAGGGCTAGAATACCTTCTAGTTTCCTATTCACTTAGGGTTTTCCTCAATTCTAACTTAACCATTTCATGTGTTTTGGTTGGATCATAAGGGTTTTCAAGGGATTTTATACAAGTATTTACATTACACTTGTCAACATTTCTAGACATAAGATCATGTATTCAACATCTATATATCATGCAGATGCATTCATAAAATCCTCCTACCTTCAAGTAGTGATCCGTCTCTTCAGATCTTCCATGATCTTGATTGACATATGAAATATGTAAATCCATACATACTGTCACCATTTATATAATCTAAAAAATCCTATATTTTTATCCTATCTATATTCTTTGTTTAATCTTGTCCTTTGATATTAAGGATCTGGATCTTTTGTCCTATCATGATCTATCTTCCTCAGATAGTGTCTATCCTATTAATCAATAGATCTGATGGTTAGAATGATCTTCTAATCTTTCAGATCTAACCATCATATCTAAGTATTTTCTATTTCTAAGTCTGTGTATATTCCTTTCTTGGATCTTAATCTTTCACAGATCCTTTGATCAACAATTTGTATTTGATGATAAAGATCAAGAGCTTAGATCTTCTATCATCTAGTTCTTCTTTGATCTAACATCAGTTGTTTGATCATCCCTAAGGAGGAGGGTCTCGGTTCTCTATCTTGAATCATATTTGATCAAGGGTTCAGATCTTCTATTCTATTTGATCTAAATTGCAAGTAATTTATATATCATCATCAAGAAGTATTATTTCTTTTATTGTTCTTGATCATTCAAGATCCCATAGATCTTGTTCGATCATCCTTATTTTACTTATAATTTTTATGAAGGTTAGATAATTTAGTAACCTTTTATGCTCTTATTATTATTATTCAACCAATTAATGTTTTACAGGTTGAAGATAGCTTATTTCATCCTAAGTCTAGATAGCTCCTCTTATTTCCAATTGACTAAGGCTTACTGGTTGCATGCCTAAATCAAAGTGGTTACTTCAATCCTCATGTAAGGAGGCGTTTAGACCTAACAAACATCAACAAAAGATAGGGAAAGAGCGAGGCTCTATTAGAGAATCCCCTTAACCTCCATGTTCAGCATTCACTAGAGTTATATTAGCTCAAACTTTCATAAGGTTCTTATGAGCATTTTAACATTAAGTACTCTTTCTAATTGATTTTAATTAAATCTATGAACATTTAAAATGTCATTCATGGGGTTTATTATTCTCCTAGTTTGGGCCAAGGATTTGATAATCCTTATATTGTCCTACTAAATATAGCCCTTTGTAATATTAAGTCAAAGTCATTCACTCATATTAATTGTCCATGAATCTCTATATTCCATTAGTTTACATTTTTGGTGATTTATGCTTATTATATCTCAACAACTACTTAACATTTGAATCTACTAATAAAATTTGACAATAATTAAATCATAAACTTTAAAGTATAAATCCAATATAAACTTAACAACGATTTATACTAACATACTTCCTATGAATGTAACTTAAGCTAATGGAATAAAACTATACTTAAACTAGCATGATCCTAAGTTATGAAATACATGAAATTTTACTAGTAATCTAATGGAATCATGCTAAAATCTCAAATTCAAACTAGCATGGCCCTAAGATAATTAAATTACCAACCTATTATAACAATCTAATAACATTTAGAGCATATCATGCTAAAATTTAAGAATTACACTATCATGCTTCGTAATTTATAACATTAATCACATTTGCAATTCTATCTCAAATAAAAGTTAAGTAAACTAATTAAATTAAGATTATTATAAACTTTTTACTTATGATCCAACCATTAGATCTTAGATCTTTTCCTTTAGGTCAAGGGTTTTAATGAAATTTAGTGCTTTTACTTCATTAAGGTCCAAACATCATACCCACTTGTTTTTTTCATAATTAATCCATGATCTCACTAGATTTCATCATAATCCATTCATACAATCGATACAAAGGGTCTGATCATGCTTGATCTCATTGATCAAGTGGGTCCCTTTGTATTTTTACAATTTTTCTATCATAAAGGATAGATTCCCTAATTTATCTTAGATCTATCATAATAAATCATAGATCTTAATTTATTTCAACATTATTTCATCATTAAATCAAATCCCCAAGATCTGATCATCTCAGATCATGAAAATTGGAAGCTTATTTCTTCAAAATAGAAAGTTTCTTGAATATTTTTATTAATTTTATGATTTTAGAAGAAAATAGATATTACAAGCTTTCCATAGCTTCTTTCTGATCTTGATTTGGAGTTCAGATGATTCCACAATTAAGAAACGAAGTTCATAGTCATTTCAAGGGTCCAGATTTGATCTGGGACCAGTGGAATGAACGGTTCTGATTAGTCAGATGGTGGGTATAGTTGGGCAGAGCGGGCCACGCTCCCGTCACCAGGATGCAAATGGAAACGCACCGCCCAAGATCGTGTCGCTCAGAGTGTTGTTCCATCGAAACGTCATCGCAAGTGGAGCACCTGCACAAAGATGCTACCATAGGGCATGCGTTTTCGTGCGACATCCCACTGTGGCATCCCGATAGCCTGATCTCTTAAGGGAGATCAAACAGTCCATTTTGGACTGTCCAATCAAATCCCCTTCAATTAATGGCTCTAAGCTTAATAATATTTTATGCAAATTATACCCTAGGTGTTTTGGATCATTCTGGATCGTTTCGATGGCTCATATTTTCCATCTGAGCCCTCCATCATGCAAAAATGAAGGGTTCTTATCCTTACTTGTTTTTTTATAATTTTTAACCTAAAATTAATTTCAAAAATAATAAAAATTATATGAACTAACATGAAATAAGTATTGGAAGAGTTTCCACCTACCTGATTGGAGAAAAACTTAGGTTTTGCAACCCAATTTTAAAGAATTATCCCCTTGAAGATAAGATCACCCAATAATCCCTTGTTTTGTGATTCTCCATTGATTGCACCGTTGGATCTTGAAATTTATTTAGGGATTTTGTAGATAAGATAGTCTAGGACCATATGGATGGTGAGATTAGTGAGATTTTATTTGGCATAGAGTGCCTAATTGAATTTAGGTATCTTGTTCCAATCTAGAGAGAGAAAGTGAAAGAAGAGAGATTTTTGAAAATTTTGGAAATTTGGGAATGAATCTAGATCTAGTTCTTTATGAAGAGCAAGATAATTTCGTGGTAATTTTAATGAACATTTTTGGAATAATTTTGGGGGTGTATTTATAGATGTTTTTGAATTTTTCATCGTTACTTATAATAATTATGTTTTAATTCTTTTGAATATTAAATTAACATTGGATCCTCTACTACCACCTCCTTATCCACTATTAGATGGTAGTAGTTTGACCACTCATTACATGTTTTCTGACTGTTGGATTCATTTGTGGGCCCCATGGAGGTGTAAAGGACCATTTTGCCCTTTTTTGGAGAAAATTTTGTTTTATTCTCCTGAACTCGGAATTGAGCGTACTTAGTGGTGTTGGAATCGTATTTCTAATTATATTCTAAATATTGATGCCTTAGATCTCAATTATGGGTAAAATTACTATTTTACCCTTTGTTTATAAAAATGGAGAAAATTAAGGATTTTCCTTTTAACTTGGAATTGAACGTACTTAGTGTTATTTGAATCAATTTTTCAAGTACATTCATAATTTATAAGTTTTAAATAATGTTTTAATATCTATAATAAGAGAATTTTCAATAATCTAATATTTCAGCATAGAATTTCTGAAAATTCAAACTAAATTAATTTTCTCAATCAATTTATAAAAATTGGGGTTATTAAAAGTACCTAGTAACCAGTAACAATGTCTAAATTTCTATCATGATTTCAGTTACCCTAGACATATTAGTTTTGAAATTGGTTTATTCTATGTTGTTCCTTATCAAATAAGCTACATATCTATATAATTTGTAACCTGAGATGATATCAAGATTATACCTAGATTATAAAAATTTTAGTTAACTCTCAACTAGAAACTACATCTAGCAATCAATAACCTACCCTATGTGTCAACCTTTTTCCTATATCAATTCTCATATAAATTTCACAAAAATTTAATTGAGATATCCCATTCAAGTTATGAACTAATTTTAAATTTTAACTTAGGAAATCTATGGTTTGATGCCCAAACCATTGAGGGATGTGTCACAGGATTTTCAGCCTATTAATCAGAATTGTAGCTAGTAACTTAATGACTATTCTTCAATCTTTTCCTAATTCAAATCTTATAAAAAGTACATAAATTTTCAAATGCCATATTTTTCACATTTATATTGCATTTTTTAAAATTTTGTGGAAAAAAATTCATTGTTTAGTGTTTGAACAAGAGGCATATTTACCTCTAAGTCATTTAGCCAATAAGTAGGGTTGGAAATCCTTGAAAATAGTAACGCTTTAATCACTGCTCTTCCTTAATAAATCATCTAGATTCTTAAGTATGGCTCTCATTACATTGTTAAGAGTCAATTTAGGAACAATAATATAATTTCTTTAAGAATACACACCTAATAAGTATTCCAAAACATGCAAAGATCCAACAGTGTCTAGACAAGTAGGTAGTAAAATATAGTGCATAGAAACAAGCTTAAAAAATAACAAATTGTGTGAAAATCACTAGCAAATCTCTATCCTAACATCGATTCCATCATAAAGGAAAAATAAGGTTGTGACCACCATGAAAACAATATATATCTTTGGAAACAATAACAAGTTTTGCTTGAAAAACTTTGAAAATCCTAGGCTAAGGGTTTAGCCATCCCCCTACTTAGTTATTCTCCTTTCCTTCTCCTTCTCCTTCTCCTTCTTCTCTCCTTTCCTTTTCTTCCTTCTCTTTCTTCTTCTCTCTTTCTCCTTTCCTCTTTCTTCCTAGAATGTCTTGTTGTCAAAACTCCTTAGGCTGGGACATCCCTTGCTCTATTTATAGGCTTTCTCCTTCATAGTTCCCTACTTTAATTAGGTGTTTGAGTCCCACAATGTTTCCTAATCCTCCAAGCCTTAGCTAGGAACAACATCTTCTATTCATAGATCTGTGCCTGCCTTTATCTAGTTCGATACCAAATTATCTTTGGAATAGGGATTAATGTGGTGGATCTGTTAGCTCCTTATCGGCATGGAGGAAGTTGATAGAATAAGTTTGTTTTTAACTTAACCAAGGAGTCCTACATAGTTCTTGATTTGGTGACTTTGGATTGCTCTAGATGGGTTGCTTCTTATGGGAAAATATGTCCAAGCAAGTCCATGCAATTTAGCCTAATTGGTTTCCCTAACTTGGGCCTCCATCCAAGCATTATAGTCCATGAATGTTCCATGTTTTGTAGGTTTCATCTCAACCCTCGATTCTCTCAACTCTTAATCACATGCTACACTCTCTTTAAATGAACATACAACTTATTTCTCCTAGCTTAAATCTACTTGAAACCAACCTCCACAAGTCACCCCTTAGGCTCCTAAAAGTAGGTGCCTAACTCAATGCTACATGGGTGGGTCCTCCTCTAAAACATCCTACAGTTCGAATGTGAAATCCAAGCACTCCATGCACTAGTGGGCCATGATTTTTAACCAATCACACCCTCATTCCTTGGCTAGCTAGGTTATTTCATTGGGTTTTAAATTCTTGCTCTTAATCTCTCCCTATGATTCATCATCTCACTCTCTAATTAACATGCTCTTAGGTTACGTCACCCTCCACAATTATGGTTAGGATACCTAAGCTCTTATTGTAGCCATTCAAATTCCTTGAGTAAGATCATGGTTTAGATTACTTTACAAATAATCTCACATTGAATATACCTAATCAATGAGTCAAGCTCTTAATAAGTTTTCAATCTTTTACCAAGGTGTCCAATGTAGATTAAGACTCTTGCGCAATTTTCACTCATGGAACATTGGACTACCCTCATTGGGTAGGCTTCTCATGGACAAAACATGCATATATCCCCTTGCAACCTAGCATAATTGGGTCTCCCTACTTGGGCTCCCATTTACTATCCTAGTTCTAGCCTAGGAGTCCAAGTCCCACTAGGACTCTTATGAGCTCTTAGTATGGCTCTCTAGGCTGAAGCTCAGTTAATATTGGTAACTCCCCTTGCCCATTTATAGATGTTAATTGTTCATCTCAATGAGCATGAAAAGTAATTCCCAAATGACTTTGATACCATGCGCACAACCCATGAGTGGTGCACATGGTTTTGAATAATTTGGTGTTGGTGAAACTCAAGTTAGTTGAATCCAATCAAATTAGAAAATTTTAGTTTAATTAGAGTTTGAATATTAGTCTACATTAGTTTGTTTAGCATGTTATTTGATTAGTTTGTTAGTTAGTAAATTTTTCATTCCCATGAATAAATTTGCACTCTTTAGAAATTGCATGTTTAGGAAGTTAATTTAGGAAGGTAGTGGATTACTTGTTTGTTTCTTTATATTAGTCATTAAAATCTCACAATTAGAAGTTTGATTTAAGAAAATTGTTAAATTTTATTTTTAGGAAGTTTTGAACTATAGAAAGTTATAAATTTAGGAAAGTTTTATTTTTAGAAAGTGTGTTTTAGGAAAGTTGTTAAGTTTAGCATGTTTTAGTGTTGGCATAATTCCATATTTCATGCATTAATTTTTCATTTGTAGTATAGGAAAAAGTTCTCCTTAATTTGGCTAGGTTAGATAATTTACCAAGGACCACTAATATCGCATTTATTCAATTCCTTGTGAGATCAAACTCCATCGTGTGAATTATTACAACTGATTTAAGTATTTATGAGTTTTAATTTCAAATCACAACACTGCGGCCTATGGAGAGCATATCTACCATTTTCATTAGAATTTGACGGTGTTTATACTGTTGGGGAGGCCATTGGATATCATCTTGTTAGGCCAAAATGATATGTCATTCCCCTAAAGGCCAAGGTATATATGTTCTCATACTACCATCTTCGACAATATTTTAAAAGACCTCAATTTAATTGTTTGTTATATACATCTAATGTTAATAATAAGAAGCATCATGAGTCATCAAGGCTGACCTCCTCCTCACCAGCATCCCCCATCTTTATGATCATTTTGATACTAACATTATATTTATTTTCATGATAAAATTGAATCTCTTTGATTAAAATTTTAATATTGATTAATAGTCTCTACAACTTTACAACATTAGTCTAGGAATCAACTAGAAGTTCCATCTGACAGACCTTCTACAAGCACATTAATATAGATAAGGTAAACAACCCTAGATGGATAAAGCCTACGCTTGGTGATGAAGAAGTTCTAACACCATTTCTAAGAGAAGAAAAAAAGGTCAGCCCTATACATGAAACTCTCACATATGTAGGGTCCAAGAAAAGCTCACTAGAAAGGGCCAATAGTATGAAGCCTTACCTTGAATTTAGCAAGAGACTATTTCCAGACCTCGAAATCGTGTCTTGCAACTTACACGATGGCAACTCAATTGTTGTGCCAAGGTTCCCATTCACCATTCATGAGAAAGGACCTTATAAAAAGTTTACAAATAGGACTTACTCAAACATATGCACATTGTCTCTAAAATCTAGTATGCATATATTTGCTTCAATAAGATCCTTGACATTATGCGTATGATATAATATAGAGATTAATGGTCAAGGACCTTTACCAATTCCTTGACCTTGCCATCATTTGTGGACCAAGGGAATAATGGCCCATGAAGAGGCAAGTCAATGAAATGCTACCAAGGTTTTTTTGCTGCTCGAAAGGCCACATCACAATGATTTCCTACAAGAACACATAAGTGTTAACTAGTTGTCCTTCCAAATTATGTTCTATACATACATACATGCATATATATATATATATATATATATACATATATAATTTTAATTATTATAAAATTTAGTTATAATTCATATGATTCTGTATAGAGGCCATATTAGATATTGTTGGTGCTAAACCTACATGGTGGGCATGCATTATTTTTTTATCCATATTAAGTGTACATTCATGGCCCACTATAAGAAATTTAATTATAAACTTGAAGTGCATGAAGGCTAAAACTAACCAAGACTATGAACCCACCAAAACTCATTTGGAAGAAGGTTAAGATAAGAAAACTAGTTAATCACTCTATATATAAACTAAAGTTATAATTACACATGATATTTATCAATCCTTTCTATTTTCTTTCTATGTAGTGCCCTAACAACAATTGAATTGAGAGTGTGAATACTTTATTCTAAGATACATAAGAACCCTAAGATGTGATGATGTTAATCTCCAACAATTGAGAAAGGTGAGATATTTTACTAATTATCATCTTATAGTTTTCCCCAATATTTGAAGTTAGCTACATGAAATAACATTTAAGTAGATAGTGCATTTAGAAATAGTAAACTAAATTCAATATGTTGTCTCATAGGCTATGATGTTGCCTAATAGATCTCAAAGAAATAAGATGTGAATGGTCTAAGTTTGTTTTTGAAATTCAACTATGGCTGATTTGTAGTTCCACCCACTAACACTAGTGTTCTTCAATGAAAATTTTATATTGATTAATTAAAAGTTCTTCATTTAAATAGTAGATGTAGAAATGTGTTATATTTTTCATTTACTTGAAGTATATATGTGGTTTGTATATTTCAATGAGAGTATGAATGTGGGGATGTTGGAGTGTGGACATAAATGAGTTTGTATGGAGAAGTGCACATGTATGGAATGGATAATAATTCTTAGTTAGTGTTTGTGAATTTTTAATTCTATCTACATCTTCTAGAAACCAATCTAAATAGAAACAAAATAGCTCATAAGCTTGTCGATGAAATATTTGAGAAAAATATTGCCACCAATATAAAAAATATAAAATCATATCTCTTTCTATGGAAAATGCACAATCAAAATGAAAATTTACACATATTATAAAATAAAAATGAGATTCTAAATTTTAAATACTAAAACTAAACAAGAAACTAGAATAAAAGGAAAGCAGACCTTTAACAAGATCTCCAAGAAAAAGAACAAACCCTATTAATAAGCTAGGGAAAATGCAAATCTAGTATAGAATCAAATGGAAATCAAAATCCATATTTAAAATCAAATAATAATTACTTCTATTTTGTTGTTTGATTGTTTGATGGATATTTGAAGATAGTTTAGGGATTTTATTTGTATGTATTAGTTTATATTGTTTGTTATCATGGATCTAAACTAAGGTTTTGTAGGTTGATTTATTGGGAGAGAGATGTACTTTTGTAGTTGAAAATGATGGATGCAAATAACTCTAAATCATTCATTATGCATTCTTTTTTATATCTATGTTGAATAGCACATATTATTATTATTATTATTATTAAGATATGGTAGAAATGAGAACTAAATATTCTATTTGTCCCAAGAGGGGAAGGGGTAAATTTGGCCACAAATTAACTTTAAAAGTTTTCTGACTTTGAACTTGAATTATCTTTACGAAAACAAATAATTTTAGATGAATAATTAGGCACAAGGAGAAACCTAACACAAGAATTAATAGAGTTTCCTCCACCCAACCTTGGTACCTAATTCCTCTCTCTCAAAGTAATCTCATTTTGAGTTCCACTATCTTGCAATATTTTACAAGCCCCAGTTAATATCATAGTGGTCACTTAAATAAAGGAAAGTGTACTTGCATAAGCACTTCCTTTTACAACCCTTAAAATCTAATCCAAGTGAGAGAATCCACTCTCTCAAATATAAAGAAGAAGTAACAAATTATGAAGAATCTCTCTCTGGAGTTTACACACAAAATGAAGAATGAAAGAGAGAAACAAATTTCAAAACGGAAGATTGATAGAATTAGGAACTTGAACTTAGAGAAGACTAGTTGAAAGATTTTCATTATTGCTTATCAATTGTTGTTTGAATCTTCAAAGGAATCTTCAACTTGCAAAAGCACCTCCTTTTACAACCCATGGGAACCAATCCAAATGAGAAAATCAACTCTCTCTCAAATACAAAGAACAAGTAAACAATGATGAAGAATGTCTCTTTGCAGTTTGTAGACGAATTAAAGAATGAGAAAGAAATAAATTTTAATACAAATTATTTAAAGAGATAAGAACTTAAGCTTAGAGATGATTACTTGAAAGATTTGCTTATGTGCTTAACTATTACTATTTGAATCTTCGAAGGAGTCCTCAATTTGTAGCATATTTGCTAAGAGATCTATTAGAAATCAAATTATAGTCATCAGAAAGCAAATAGATCCATTGAAAAATGCAAAGTTTGTTGTGGTAGTGACAACCTATTACAAACTAACCCCAACAAACAACTAATCCTTCCCTATAGTTGATGGGTTGTGGATGACAACTCATTCAAAATTGAAACTTCCTAATTTGGCACCTGACTATCTTGATGAACAATTGACTAGGGTGATGCCTAGAAGACTCCAAACCCACCATACTTGACTAGCAATTAACTAAGTCTATGTGGTAGCGAATGTATGTCCCCCAAACATGAACAATCATTTAAGTTTTAATCAATGAAAATCAATGGGTCTGTCCTAGTAGCCAAGTGGTCGTAGCAACCTCACAAAAGCACTACCTCAAGATTTCTTAGATAGTTGATGGGTTTGATAGCAGTTGATTAGTCTAAGAAAATGGCTCAAACTCATTTCTAGTAGAGCGAGGCAGCCAAGTAGTCAAATTGGCAACCAACTAACTTATCGTAGAACATCAACTTGAGTATGAGTCCCTGGCAACCGACTATTCTAATAACAGTTTATTGTTCTAAGCATTGGTCCCTACATCTAGTTCATGCTTGGAATTGATAGGTCTAAGAGGCTACACAACTGGATGATCAAGGATGTAATAATTTTTTTTAGATTTCCATGGAAATTAGTTGTAATTAGATAGGTAGTTGATAGGATTTTCAAAATCTATTTTGCAAGACTCTAGCCATGAAACACAATGTCCGGAGAGCTTGGGTTCTAGTGTTGAGTTCGATGATGCCTCATTATGAATATAACTCCTCGAATAAGACATGCACCAACCAACCTTGTATTTGTTGCAGGTAGTATCAAATATTTGTGACGCTTTTGGATAATAAAGCAATAGGTGCTCCGTGTGTTTTTCTACTTTTTTGAGCATTAGATGGTCTATAATTTAAAATATGTTGATGCACATATGGCACACTAAAGGCCCTTGATTGCCCTTGGCTTGAATGTTTTTGAAAGTGGGCATTTATTGTGGGTAGAATTCATGAGAAAACAATTATTCAAGTGGGTGAGCATTCCTAGATAAGATAGGCAAAGATCCATTAATCTTCATGTTTAATCATGTGACTATATGAATTGACCATTTGTGCAAGTTCAGATGACCTTATCGCTCTTTGTAGTGTATAGTACAACTCTTTCAAGGTCTTCATCAAGTTCTCAAATTGAATCTCTTTGAAATGTCTAAGCTATTGTCTGAGATTAATAGACTAGATAACTCTAGTTTATGTGGTTTGAAAGGCATCTTGCACTAAGGATTTAGGATTCCATCTGGCCCTATTATGGAAAAACTAGTAGCAAGAGGAATGTATCCTACCTGCTGACCATGACAGCAACTAATATCATCCCCTCTATATGCCTAGAACACTATGTGGTTCTTAGCAAAGTCAAAGTTTTTTGTCATATTTCTCCATTACAAGAGTTCCTCTAGAGTATTCTAAGACTTCTACCAACCAAACATTTGAAGGTTTTTATCATTCTCTAATAACTAAGTGATTTACTTTTAAAGACCTTCATCACTTGATGTAAACCTTTAGACCACCTTTTTTGGCCTACATAGTCTTTCTCATATAACTAAGCAATATTTCTTTAAATCCTCACTCCTCCAAAGGATCTCTTTTCAATTTGACAGAGCATGTAAATGATTGATATAGCACATTAAGGAAGGGATATGTAGTAAATTGGGATGTTAGAGAGAGAGAGAGAGAGAGAGAGAGAGAGAGAGAGAGAGAGAGAGAGAGAGAGAGAGAGAGAGAGAGAGAGAGAATTACCCTTCTACCTTTGCAAAGACAAGCTCTCTTCCAATATGAGAGTTTATTCTAAAACTTCTCAACTACAAGGGTCCAAATAGAGGGAAGTTCAAGACATAGGTAGGAGAAGGATATAACTTTACATTTAAGACATGAACCCACTCTTTTACTAGTTGAGTCTTTCACTTTCACACCACGGACCTAGGATTTTGAAAGTTTGACATTTTGACTAGCAACAAGCTCATAGAATTTAAGTAAAGACTTGAATTTGACAACTTTGTTCTCATTATATGCAGCAGCAACAAGAGTATCAATAGCATATTGTAGGTGAGAGAGAGTAAGACTGGAGTTGGTACGTTGAAAAAAGTCAAGCTTCTCAAACAAGGCATTTTGTGTGATTTGATGGAAAACCTTTATGATGAGAAGGAAGAGGTATAGAGATAAGGGGCAGCCTTGCATTATGTCTCTAGAGCCTGAAAGAAGACTTGAGGGATATCATTTGCTATGATTGAGAATGTGTCTTAAGAAACACATGGATTTATCCAATTCCTCTATTTTGAAGTAAAATTCATATTTTCAGTGATTGAATTAAGCACACACCATTCCACCTTATCGAAAAGCCTTTTCCATGTCTATTTTACATAAAAGGGCTCCATGGTTAGATTTTTCATGATATTAAGACACTCATTTGTAGTAATGGAACTATCTACAATGTTCCTCCTTCAATGAAAACACCTTTGTTGAGGGTAAATAGATCTTTAAGTGCCTTTTTGAATATTTGACTAGATCTTTTGCAAGCTCCTTGTAACATGAGCCAATAAGACTATGGATAAGATCACATTATGAATGTGGATTGTGGGCTATGATCACTAAACAAATGGTTAGATGTCATAAAGAAGAAGAAGAAGAAGAAGTTGCAACATTTGTCTTTGCAAGAGTGCATGCATATGTTAGAATGAATTGATGAAGATTATGAGGTTGACAATCCTATTGGATTGTGCTCCATTATTAGGTCATTGAATAAAGTATTACTTTTTGGAAAATCATATTAGAGCCTCTTAAATTATTTGTGATTTTTCATCTCACACACTAAACTCGTAGTTGAATCATTCCACACCCAAAACATATCAATGTAAACCTCCATTGGTTCTACTATTTGTAATTCATAAACATTCCATCGACTATAAGGAAGAAGACGAGTGGAAGGAAAATTTTATCTCACCCAAGGTTTGAAAAATTAGTGTGGGTGTTGGAATGATTATTATGTATTTTATGAAGGATGGGTTTTTTATTTTGAGTTGAAGTTAGGCGAGCTAGGATGGGAGAGTTACTATAGTTTTCTTTAAACTTTTCTAATAATTTTTGTTAAGTTCTAGAAGAAGTTCATGTGAGTAGATTATGAGAGACAGAGGCCTTATGTCCCTAATGACCCAAATCAGTCCACTAAATCCAAGATTCTAAATTTCTAACATCTCCAAACTCAAAGGCGAACAAGAATGCAAGAAAACTTGGCTCCTTGACTTTTATAGGTTCCAGATACAATCTACTTTGGGTGAACCATTACTTAATCTAGAATTCTAAAATAATGAAATCACATATTTAATCAAGAAAGAAATCAAATTAAGCCATCTCTAAATCATTCATGCACTTTTTTCAAACATTTAAACTACAATAGTAGAAATATGGAATGAAAAGATTGAAATATATGACATGAAAGAACATTAGAAGCAAGGATTGAATTAAGAGCATGTTGGAAAGAAATTTCATATGGAAGTTGATACTAGATAGGAATGAATCATAATATGAACTAAATAATAGAACATGACATTAATAAAAATAAAAATAGCATGGTAAGTATGTAGCAACTAAAAGTATGCTAAACATGAATGAAGCATGAAAGTAGAAATATACTCTTTCTTTAGAAACTAGAAACTACCAACAAAATGAAAATATGCTTATGAAGGCATTTTTTAGGTTCCACAAAAGTTCAAAAATGATTTTATTATCTTACCCTAAGTCAGAATTTTTTATTTCATATTGATTAAGAATGGCTTATGGGATTCATGTATTTCTTTTAATTTGAATTAGCCTTCTAAATTTCAGGTGTTCTAGGGGTCATTTTAAGAATTCAAGATTCCCCATCCTTGAACCATGAAAACAAATCCTCCAAGCCAGAACCCTAAAAACCCAAATTTCTCCACTAGAATAGTTAGGATTTCATCTTAGAGTTCAAATAAAGAGAGTGGAACAAGATGAAAATAAAAGGTCATTGAAATTTGAAAACTAGTATATGGAAACAAAACTTAGAAAAACTAACATTTTCTCCTAGCATCTCAAATACTTTCTTGTCAAAGAAGGATTAAAGATTCCATTAATCCACTAAGATTTGAAGGAAAGAAAGCAAACTTGTGCCCAATTTAGACCAAAAAATAGGAATTCCATACCAAAACCCCTCTAGAAGTTCCTCTAGAGGAGAATTCTCATTAGATATCCAATTCAATATTTTAAATGCAAAAGGAGCATAAAAATAGTAAGCAAAAAGTTTCTCTTCCTAGGTTTGAGAATTAAATTCTTAGGATAGAGATTCCACTATCCTAGAGGGATTAGGCCAATGTAGTGCAATAATGTACAAGAATTGGATTTTCTCCTTTAAAAGTGCTTTAGAAATTCCACAAGAGCTTTTGTAAGGAGAGAATCTCAAATTCTCCTCTACATGCAAACAAAAACCTAGAAAGGAGAAAGATCTAGAGAAAGAATGAGAGGACGATGATGCAAGAATAGAAATAAAATCTACCGAACAAGAAATTTTCTCTACTCTTCCAATGTTGTTCTCTACCCCAAACAAGGCAACAGACCTCCTATTTATAGAAATTGGGGGAGGTATAAATGGTAATTCGAACCACAAGTGAGAGCAATGTCAAAAACTTGATTTTTAGGTTTTTGAAACTCAAGGTTTACAATTACAAAGGCTATTGGGCCTAGACTTTACAATTAGGAAGTTTTGTACTCGCGAGGGAGGCTTTCCTCTTCACTATTATAAACTATTTAGCATCTTCAGTTTATAACCGTGAAGTCCAAGTATCCCATTTCTGGAAACATCTAAAAGAAAGCTATTGGTGTACCATATTTGGCATGAAATGAAGGGTTGAGATTGATTATACATAACACTTTATGATTGTAAAGTGTGACTTTACAATCAAAAAGTCCAGATCCAAAAATTTGGAAACATAACTTTTAGTGGTTTTAATGAAATTTTTTGTGAAAGTGGAGTCCATTCATGGTATAAAAACAAAGTTTGGGGCCTCAAAAATCATTGAAATGGTCCATAATTTGGTGTCTACGTCTTAGCATATATTTTTTCTTTTGAGATCATTCCAGAAACAAGAAAATATGAAATAACACAATAAGGATGGAATCAAGACCTAAAAGGAAAGAAAAACATGCTTTGAAACATAACTAGAAATTGGAGAAGTTGTGAGAGACAAAATTCTTGAATTGGAAAGATTCTTTTAAATAAAAAGAAACTGAACACAAAGCCTTTGATAATGGGACTAAAAATTAAGAATTAAAAGAAATTTGGAAAAGTCAATTTTCACAAAACTAGAAACATAATAAATGTTAGAAAATGATTAGTAGCACTAGAAATGAAGATCTCCTCTCTACAATCATTACACTAAGGATTTGGAAAAGGAAAAATCCTAAACTAAGAACTAGATATGTAATAGCCCCATTTTACAAATTGTATTTTATGCAATTCTTGACTATTTTTAAATTGAAATGAAATGAGAATTTAGACTTTTGCTTTTCAAGTCTTGAGGAATAAATTTTTGAAAACACAAAATTGGCTATCAAATCCTCAAAATTTGAAACGAGATTGAGAAGAACTTTTGAATGACGTCATGATGTTGTAAATCTAACATTGGGTATCCACAATGTGGTGCACCAAATTGGCACCCCACCCATTATTTTAGGATAATGCTCTCTCTCTCTCTCTCTCTCTCTCTCTCTCTCTCTCTCTCTCTCTCTCTCTCTCTCTCTCTCTCTCTCTCTCTCTCTCTCTCTCTCTCTCTCTCTCTCTCTCTCTCTCTCTCTCTCTCTCTCTCTCTCTCTCTCAAGAACTATCCATTTCTCAATTGACTAAAGATAGGTCAACTTAGTATGCTCATTCGAAATTGAGCTAGCAATAGAATAGCATATTAACACTCATGGAGATTGACCAGAAACATCCATTAAACAACATTTACATGATAGATCAATGACAACCCATCTTTGATGATCTTCTCTGGGTGACAATCAAACACAATCCCTTTATTGGAGACCATTTTGATGAAGAAGATTTATTCATCGAAAATAAGTTGGAATCAGATTTGAGATATCGACCCTTATTTTTGGACATTTATTAGCCAGTCTACAACTAGAAAGGTAGATCCTGGCTTTTTCGACACTTTCTGCACTAATCAACGGTTGGACGTGTTCATTGTACTCCATCTCTTAGATTTGTTATCAACCCACAATCAAAGAGGTAGATCAACAAATTCTTGACACCCTCCACGTTGGTCTACAAGAGAAAATCAGATTGGGGATTCCCTGCTCACCAATAAGCATCAAAAGATAGATCTATAGCTGATCTCGTTCATCGATCTACATCTCCCACTCTCAATTAGACACATAGATAGATCTCAACATATTTGGTAAGCCTATTATGTTCAATTTTAGCTTGATTGATAAGCCTATTATGTTTGGTTTTAGCATGATATTATGCCTTATAATTAATAGTTTGGATCTTTAATCGTGTTGGATGTGCAATCTAATAGTTGACATGTGATCAATGTTTGATGCACCATTTGAGTCAAACCCACTATCTAGAATTAACCTACAATTAGGATTTTAATTGCAATTTTATTTTTGAGTTGTCATCTACAATTTGAATTGCAATCTAATTCGCTATTCATGTTTTATGAATCAATTTTATTTGAGATTCTCAATATGGTTTTCTTGTGAGTTTTGATTTGCATCTAAGTATCATGGGTAACCTAAATTTTAATGAGTAACAGGGATTTGATACATGATTTGCTTTTTTTATTTATGATCTATATTTTGTTTATGATCAATGCATGACTAGTAAGTGATATAGGGTACAAAAGTACCCAAGATTTCATGTTTTGATTTGCATGCATGACCTTTGCGTCATGGTGATTTTTTTACCAATGTAAGGTCATGATTGGGTAGAGATACACGACTCGACCAAAGTGTTGAGAATGTTTTTGGATGAATTTTAGTTGAAGATGGAAACTAGGTTTCTGTGGATTTGTTTGATAGGACAAGATGGTAGGGTGGACATCATGCTAGGAGGGCAGTGTATATGGTTGGGCACCCTATAAAACTTGAGAGATTTGATACCCAACCTCATAAAGTGAAGCGCTTCAAGTTCTAATCTAAGGCTGCTACGAAACATATCAAACTTGCATAGCGGAAGGAACGTTCTGTTCTGATAAGGATGCTGAACCTTAGTGTAGGAGTCTGCGTGGCGGTGGTACATGTTTTTGCTATGGTTGAGTCTTTGTTCATTCTATATATAGGATATAGGCAATGAAATTTTTCAATAGCTGTCTCGGTATCGATATTCATGCCTGCTTTTTGGCAGGCTTAGTGGCAAGTGTAGAATCACTATCGTATCTAACCCTCATCTTAGGCACAGGGCTCAGAATAGCAATTCTTGCCCCTTACTAAATAGGGCCCTTGACCTTACCTTTGAAAGCCTGCCTAAAAGCTTCCCTTTCGTCCGCTCCAGTCTCTGCATGTCACAAGTTCATGGTTAACTCGATCTCTCTCTTACTCTAATTTCAAAACCTACTTGTTATTCCATTAGCTTATCGAAAGCAGCAAGAAAACTCAAGTCATTTTTTCCAAAGAAAGGAGTTGTCGAAGCAGGACAAAATCACTAATAAGTCAAAAGCCCCCATAAGCTATAAGAACGAGTGGAAGTAAAGTAGCAAGCCCTTTAAGTGATAGGGGCTACAAGAGCGAGCCTTTTTAGATACGAAGTGAGCCATCTGCCACCCTTTTCTATTATAGTAGTACAAGCCAAAGGAAAGAATACTATTTATGCCACTGGAGTGGAATAGGCATCTACAATTTGCATTGCTTGTTCGTATTATCAATCAAAAGTCAGCTTCCAGGAGCGAGCAAGTGAGCCTCTATTCAGAGCCTCGCTCTACTAATGAAAAAGCACCCGCATAAGCCACCACAACTAGTGAGCTGCGAGTGACTAAATGAGCCACAAGAATTGTTGCTTGCCACAGATTGAAATCGGAAGAGGAATAATGTTAATAGGAATATAGGAATCAGAAGAATAGGCAGAATTCTTATTATTATTATTATTATTATTATTATTATTATTATTATTATTATTATTATTGGAAAGAATCTAACTTTTTTTAGTAAGGAGTAGGTCTTGTTTTATACAGATCAAAGTTGTTGTAGCTCTTGTTGTTTGAGTTCTTGGTGTCCTGTCTTCCTGTTTCAATTGACAGTACCTTTCTTGTCAAGTTAGGAATTGAAACCTTAAGGGGAAGGAAGAAGCCAACTGATAGGAACAGTCACCTTTGAAAGCCAAGAAAGCTAAGGCAAGAGGCATACTATTAAGGAACAACAGGAACAGGAGTGGGTGTAGGTGCTCGTGAAGGAATAGGAGCTGGAGCTGAAGCAACAGGAATTGCAACCTCCCCCCCACTAGTAGCTAGGCAGCACCCATCATAGGCATCCAAGAACTCAAGCAAGCATGAGCAAGAAAGCGTCGAGGTCTTTTTGGCCAACATCCCTGCCTTGTCTATGAGTAGTAGAATAAGGCTCTTCAAGAGAAGGGAAGGCTTGATAGGATAGGGAAAAGAGGTCAGGGATGGAGAGGAGAGGTTCGGGATAGAGGAGGTTAGTTACCTTCGGAAAGGCGGGGTAAGAGAAAGAGGACTAGGTTATAGCTGATGGTAGAAGGAGGGCAAAATCTGATTGTGAATAAGGTGTTTGGTCATCAAAGTCAAAAAAATGAATTCTAGCATGGACATTGAGCTCCTTTATTTACAAGATCTCGATATCAATACCCTGTTTCCTTATGAAGCTGGCTTTCTAGCTGCCTTGAAGTCTAGTCGAGTAGTTGCCAGAAGAAAAGCGAGTACCAGATTACTTGCCTTTCCGGATGGGAAAGTAACTAAAGAAGGTAAAGGAGAGATAAGGGACAAAGGTATGGGACGGAAGTAGAGGTACGAGATGGAACAAGCAAGGGATTGAGCAAGAAGCAAGGGAGAGAACTAGAAGAGAGAAGGAAAAAGAGCAAAGGATTTACAAGTCTAATGGGAGAAGAATTGCTGACACATTGACTGCCTTCGAGACTCTCAAATATAACCCAAGCGGTCTAAACCCCGAGGCAAACCCCAACTGAAAGACGCTAGCCTGTCACGCCCTTCAACTTAGAGTACTCACGGCAAGCAAGATAAAGAAAGCAGCTGCCATGCTATGGGAGAGTCTTTCTCCAATGAGAATAAAGACTGTTTTTGGGCAAGACAAGAAAGGAACTCGCCCTTTGACACCAAGGGACAAGAGCAGATTGCTGGCGATGACTTGGTGAAGGGAATCTATGAGAGAAGGTTCTCGAACCTGGTTCCAATCGAATAGAGTGCAAAGCCAAGGAGTTTAGTAGTTAAGCATCACAATTCTAAGGGTACTTAAAAGGAATGGATGGGAGTAGGCTTAATAGTGAATGCAGACCTACCTTCCCCCCTTACTCCATAGGGCTTCCCCACTTCTTCTTTGTTCTTGTTCTTTCGTAAATCGCTTTAAACTAGTGTTTTCAAAACGATTCCAGAGTCTATGGAGAGAAATCGGTCTTTAAGAGAAAATCCCAAGAACCGCAACTCAAATCAACTAGCCTTACTTCTTTCATTGATAGGGCTCCATACCTCTATCCTTCCCTCAGCTAGGTATGGTAAGGAAAACCTTGAATCACAGTTTTCATGCTCATACTAACCTTCATTCAATACAGGTAG
This sequence comes from Warburgia ugandensis, assembly GCA_035236585.1. Classification (NCBI taxonomy): domain Eukaryota; kingdom Viridiplantae; phylum Streptophyta; class Magnoliopsida; order Canellales; family Canellaceae; genus Warburgia; species Warburgia ugandensis. The sequence goes on from CP141136.1 coordinate 31,628,587, forward strand.
GGTGAGAATAATGACCTTGTATTCTATTTATCTTCCTCCTTCTCTTGTTAGTAGCTCCTCTTTCTTTATGAAGAGGACTACATTCATGTACTACTAATTGGTTCCTTCACCTTGGAATCACTAGCGACAACACGAGGGAAGGATTCAATCCAGCCACAGGTTCCCCTATGGCTACCTTGTTGTGAATGGAGGTCAGCTATACGCCTTTTAAGAAGGGCCGCGTGGATTTTTCCAATTCCATCTTTTGATTCTATGGCATAACTCCTTACACCAGTGCCCCCTTTTACCATCACGACTTAGTCGTTCCCGGATTTTTATCAATTCATCTATCATCATGGGACATAGACTCTTTATTCCCTTACCACCTGGAAATAGCCATTCCTGAATTAATTGATTCTCAGGATCCCATGGGTCGACAGGGTAAAGGCCTCTCATAATTACTAGAATTTCTTTCTTAAGAAGCTCCTCCAAGGTAACCTGTGATGGCGCCTCAAGAAGACTCGGCTGTTGTTGTTCAAGAGCAGCACCCTTCTCCATTAATATTTCTCTTAGAACTTGTTGATTAGAAAGAGATAATGATGGGGGTGACTCTAGGGGGAATGAGAGGGGTACCTTCTGGTTTTCGATGAACCAGCTGCTGAGGCTTGCTCTTCATGCGCGTGGGTTGGCTGAAAGAGAGCATCTTCCCCTTGCATCTTTTGCCCCTAATTTTGGGCAGAAGATTATACCTCACCCAGGTCTCCAAACCTATTTTGAAAATCTTTCACAGCCCCTTCAAACCAAGAAGGAGTTGGTGATGATGGTGATGAGGGAGAGACTCTGTAAGGGCCACCAGCTTTCAACTGAGATGGCCCAGCCTGTTGAGACGCGCCAGCTACCGCAGACGTTTTAGAAATTCCCCCAAGGCTGACCAATCTGAGCTTGTTGGGCTCTTCGAAGCTTGGGGGTAAGGTTCATCTTGGGCTTGAGACAAGGTGCCTGCGCTCACCTCTGGAGTCCCCTACGGTTGTTGAACCTCGTTTTCGGCCGATAAAGATCCCTCTTTATCCGATGAGAAGTTGAGGTAATTTTTCCAACTACTTGAGTCATCTTACAAAATTTTGCATTGAAGAGGGGCCGGCATCACCCCTGTTGGGCCCTTGGTTAACTGTATCGTTTCCTCTCATCATATTCATTATCATTCTGTCAAAGATCCCAAAAGCAACTAGAATCAAAAGGAGTCATCCTTCATAGCCTAAGCCCCTACTCAATAGGACTCGACTCCTAAGAGAGAACCCCATTTTCGAAAGTAGGGAATGAAAGAAATCCATTGAGCCGAAAAAAATACAAAAAAGATATCCAATAAAGGAGGCTATTGCTACAAGGAGGAAAGGAATTGATTTCTTAAAAATAAGAGTACCATGGTTGCCCAATAAGAAGACTTTCTTCCTAAATCTTTGGAGTACTCGGTAATACTTGATCATTCAAGAGTGTTAAAAAACTCTCTGCCATTTTAGAGGCACTAATCGTAGTAGAGTTAAGAATAGGGTGGAACGATTATTCATAGTCAGAATATTCTATACCGGCTATACCGATTATATGTCGATAGGTGCCTACCCCCAAGTTAGTGTCCATCTTCATGAAATGACATTGGTAGATGGGTTGAGACCAGCCTTCGAGATCGGTGAACAATGTTCCACTAATTAGGCGGGGGCAGGATTCGAACCTGCAGTTTTTAGGTCATGAGCCTGATGAGTTGACCATTCCTCTACCCTGCTTCTTCCTCGTTTCCTTCTCTTTCTCTTAGCATTTTGATAGAGGAGACTGCCCACACAGAACACCTGGAGGCTTGTGGTTTTGTTTTAAACAGGAACAGCCTTAGGGATGCTATGCTAGGAGAGTTAGTAGGGTTTGGCCACCCGCTCTCCAAAACTTGTTATTATATGGATACCAAGCCTAAATGAGGCTCAAAATCGAGTGGGACAATTATGGGAAAGTTGCCACTATGATAGCCATGGTCCTTCCCATATGGACATGGATATTGTGATTTCCACCAAGGATGGTATAGGTGGATTATTAGGCAGTTATCCAAGCACGTTGATATGGATTCTAATTGCATGCATAGTAGTTCTTTGAGTATTTTTGCATTATGATGCATGGCATAGTGAAATGCCTTATAATATGGCATGATGAGATGCCGGGTAATCATGGATTACTGATACTACCCAAATGAGGGAGTATTTCCAGTAGAGTATGGATGATTTATCAACTCAGTATAAGCTGGATATCATTATGTTTGAGATATTAACTATTTTTCATAGTTTTGAACATATCTATACAAATTATATAGTATGTATGTGTAAGGATGTACATATATGACAAAGTAAAGAGATTAATCCATGAGTATGAATAATGGGATTATGAAGTATTAGGATTATACTATAAAATTATTATGCTTCTTGAATCCCCACCAAGCATAACTTGCTAAGATATTGTAAATGTTTCAATGTTTACAATATCTCATATACAGAGAAGGAGAATTAAGAGCTCAAGACTAAAGAAGACTTGGAAGAATAATCAATCAGGGTATATCCCTTGAAGACATGTATTTTATTTGAGAGCATTGTATTGTATTAAGAGTTTTTATTGTATGGTGAGCTTTGAAATTTGGATTATATAATTTGGATAAGTATTGTAATAATACTCGAGCTGTACTGTGAACCACTAGATGGATTCTAAAATTTAATAAAAGTATATTCCTTCAATGGGATTTTATCTTGTACAAAAATTCTACTTATGTTATGTATGAAGTGATGACTTGGGTTTTTCAAAACAAGTTCTAAAGAAAAGAATTTTTGCTACTTTGTTTTGCAAAAAAATTTTACTATTAAGGGCCCTACCTTTGAAAAATGTATTACAAAATGTGTTACAAAAATCCGGATCATCACAGTTTCCATCACTTCTTTTTTCTTTTTTTAGTATAGTTGCATTGAGAATAATTTTGCATTGTTTGATAGTGTAATTGCATATAGATAGCATATTTTATAGTTGTTGCACTTTTAGGGTTTGTATTAGTTTATTTTTTTTAATTGCATTCTTAAGCATGTTTATCTCTTTAAGGTGATTTATATGTTGATTGAACTATCATGAAGTGTGAAAATTAATTAATAAGAGCCCCTAACCCCATAACATTAAGGGTTCACCAACTCTTGGCCCACCTAGGATAATCACTAAAAGCACACAACTGAGCCTTCTAAATTAATTTAAAATTAATTAGAAGAGACTTATAGAGGCTATCACATGCTCGTAGAACCCTCTAAATAGGAGGTGATATATTGTCACTCCAACTGTTTCTAAGCATTATGGTTATAGTGGGTGTCTTTAAATCTAAGTTTTTCCATAACTTCCGTTGATGTTGGTTGAGGTCTAAATGCCTCTTGACATGAGGATTGTATTAACCACTTTAGACAAAACCCAACTGATAAGCAATAGTCAAATCTAAAAGAGAGAAGTGTTAGATTAGGCTAATCTAAAAGCATCTCCCCAACACAAATTCAAGACAATCAAATTTCCTACTTGCTAACCTTAGGGTTGTTTGAATTTCATGCTATATCATTGTCCATTAATAGCATTTAGGTTGCGTCATGTAGGGTAGTGTTTCCTATTCAAAAAAGAAAAAAGAAAAAAAGACATGATTAGTTGTATTCAATGAAAAATCTACACAATGATCAAAAGGGTATTTTGTGCCCCAACATTAATAGAGAAGATAGCCTCTCATCCTAGATAATGATGATGTTTTCTCATAGACGAACAATACTCTCTTTGATGCTAATGATCCTCCACCTCTACTTAATGGTAATATACATCCATGGAGGAATCATTCTTTACAACATGGAAATAGGAGAAGGAAAGATAACAGGGAACGGGACCAACTTAGAACACATGAGGATAATTAGCATAACAAAAATCCTTCTAGGAGAATATTAAGAGACTATTTACATCCTAATTATAACACCATACCTTCATGCATAAATTTAGCTCCAAATGTTGGTATGATTAAATTAAAGGTGGGAGTGATTCAATTACTTCCTAAATTTTATGGGTTGGATAGTGAGAGTCCTTGCCCACATTTAAAACAATTCAATGAAGTATGTATGACCCAACATACACAAAACATCGAATTAGACATGGTAAGAACCAAACTGTTTTCTTTTTCTTTAAAGGAAAAAAATCTAACATGTGGTTTCATTCATAACCAGCAAGTTCCATATGAATATGGCAAGAAATGACTAGGAAGTTCTTAAATAAGTTCTTTCTTACACATAAGACAAATACTCTTTGCTAAAATATAATGAATTTTACCTACAAGAATAAAGAAAATTTCTACCAATGATAGGAAAGATTCAAGGAATTACTATTAACTTGTCCACATCATGGATACAAACTTTGGCGTATCATTAGCTTCCTTTATTAAGGACTTAATTATGATATGTGCCAGTTTGTTGAAATGATGTGCAATGGCAAATTCTTAAATAAACAACCTAAAGAAGCACAAGAGTATTTGGAATGGTTAACAGAGAGTACACAAACTTGGACTAGTTTAGAAAAACTACGTTACCCAAACAAGCCCAAGTCCATCACCACATCTATTAGGGGAGGAATATATGCTATGACTAAAAAAGATAATATGAAAACTAAATTAGCATCCCTATCTAGAATAGTTGAGGTAATGGAAATGAAAAAAAAAAAAAAATTCCTCTAAGAAAGTCCAACAGCTATGTGATATTTGTGAAAGTAATACACACCCCACTCAAGAATGTCCCACCACTCCTACATTCCAGGATGTGATTCATGAATAGACACATTCTTATGAGCAACAATTTTCTCCCATCTTCCAAGACATATAATTCAAATTGGAGTAATCATCCTATTGTAAGTTGGAGAAATGAATATAATGCTAATGTCTCATATAAGGCCTAATACCACCCTTACCAACCACCACAAGGACTACTTGCTCCTAGACATTACTTTCCTCCACCTAAGAGGGAAGTGGAGGATAACTTTCATCAATTCATGCAATACTAGGAGACAACACAGAAGCCATGATTAAAAGACAACACAGAAGCCATGATTAACTTAAAGGACATGATATCTCAAATGTTGTCAACCCTTGAAAAAGGAAATATCTATCCCACTAAATGAAAACCCTGATGATATGGAGGTGGTAGGTCAGATTAATTCTTCATTTACAAACATGGAACATACAAAGGCAATAACCATTCTTCATAGTGGTAAAATAATTGAGAATTTTGGTCGTAAAAAGGATGAGATAGTACTGAAACCTATTAGAAAAAAAGATAAATTTGTTGCAAAGGAAAATTTCCAATCCACTAAGCCATAAGACATCCTTGCTTTATTTTCACAAAGGCTACATCAAGCTTCCAGTATTATCTCTATTTATGAGAAGTAGCCTGGAGACCTATTTGATACCTTGCCTTGTGATAAGATGAAAAATTCAAAATCACAAGATAAATTCACTCACCTTTCCTTTTTAGAGGCTCATCTAACTCATTTTTTATGGGACCCAAGGAAGTTTCAAACTTTGTAAATTTTCCATCCGTAATAATGTACCATAGTTTTTCAAAACTTTTCTTTTCTACCTCTCTCATTTCTTCATTTCTTAATGCATTGTAATCATCCTACTTTTTAAACATTGAGGACAATATTTCTTTCAAGTTGGGGGTGTAGAATTCTAGCAAATTCTAGTTTTTGTTAGTTTTTTCTCTTAATTTTAAAAAAAATTGCTAAAATTAAAAATTTTGAAATTTTTTAAGTCAATTCCTACACTATGATGAGAATTGGATTTTTTGAAATATAGTCTAAATAAATTTAGCTAATTAATTAATTCATTATAATTAATTCATTATTTTACTCATTTTCTAAAGTATTTCATGAAAGCAAAGTCTTAGATCACATTTGTACACGCAATAACATATACATAGTCTAAATTAATAAGTAGTTATAACTTAGAGATCCTGAAAAAATTTAGTGGAGACTTATAACCTAAGTGAGTTTTAGAGACTTTCATTCTTTTTGAGAAGTTTTAAATGTTCCAAAATTTTCTTCAGTGTGCTTAAATAAAATTTGATCCCATCAATTCTTAAATTTGGCTAATTACCTAAATTATTAGAATATTACCTTTAAAATTCTAAAAGTTCATTGAATATAATAGATTATAGAAAACCTAGAAAATGATTTAAGCCATTCTTGTTGTTAACTTAGACATATAAAGCCAACTGAAAAATAATATTTTTACCACTAGTTAGCCAATTTGAGCCTTCTATATAAGTCTTTTCTTTACTTACCCAATTTATCCTTTACCTATACTAACCTAGTATAAAACTATCCAATACCTATTTTTCTTTAAATGATAAGTTAAAGATGAATGAAGAAATACTTTTTAGTAGCAATAAAAGCAGAAAAGTAAATATTAAGAAAAGAAATATTTTTTAAAGAGATTCATAAGTGTTGAAAAGAAAGAAATACTATTGAAAAAGAAAAAAGTAATTTTGAAGAATGCAAAAAAAAGTAGGAAAAGAAATATTCACTTTAGGTAAGCAATGTAAAGAAGAATGACCAACTTTAATAGAAGACCTCTACTAATTTTTGAATTTTTTTTTAATACCATTTATAACCTTTCTTTTGGTACCCTATCCTAAGCCTACGTTTCATCCCAGTTGAAGACCTATTGATGCTAGGAGGAATATAATCTTAATGAGGATATAAAAGGATAGTATTTAAAAGAATATCATTTCTAAAAATTCAAAGGTAATGGCATCTTATCTTTTCCGAAGGGATCAAAAATAAAATTCCTTAGTAACTCCTATTATTCATGAGTATATATGAGATAAAACTAACTCTGCTCACATATCTAAAACAAAGATATGATTTGAACCCTTCATCTAAGAGATTCTATATCTGAGTATACGTCATTAGTGAGGATTAAGGTATAAACATATTTCAGATGGAGTTCAAAAGTTAGAAGTCTATTTAGAGATAAAGATTATTTTATATGTAGACTGTATACTTACATACACGCTCTGAGATCTAAGCTTGAATGGAATATATTTAGTATATGGGTAGGGTTTTGAATTCTTCATTCATTTTTATTAGTATGCTAAAGTTAATAGATTTATTAAAGATAATTTGATAAGAAAAAGTGGGAGTTGACTTGAAAATTATTTTTTGGAATTTTGGAATTTAGTTTTTTGCTTGTTTTACTTGGGACTAGCAAAATGCTAATTGGGGGGTGTGTTAAGTGTTTAATTTTGGCCAAAATACCCTAAATTTAGCATTATTTAGATTATTTAACCAATCAATTTTGTAATTTTTAGATAAAATATAAATTTTAGCTCCAATTGATCATCCAACTATTGATTTATAAAATTTAACAATCAGATGATCATTAGAGCTAATTAGAAGTATAATGTAAGGTTTAGATGAATCTAATTTAGTCTCATGTTTTGTAGATCAACCAAAATAGGCTTGGATGGCTTAGATCAAAATCAATGGTGCCAGATTTTATAAAAAGGGAAATAACATGGGAATGGAAAGATACAAAATAGAAGGAGTTGGTGAAGCAAGTGGGAACCCAAAGGAGGCAAAAAAAATGAAGACCAACCACCCTCTTCTCTTCTTCTTCTCTCACCCACACCAACGCCTTTTCTCGTTCACTCTCTCCCTCTCTACCATCTCTCTCAGCATCACCCTCTCTCATCTCCTCCTCTCTTGTTCCTTCTTTCTTTTCCACCTTCTCCTCAGCCGGCATCCACAGCTTTATCTTGCCAAATCTAAACCCGTTGTCCATCGCCTTTCTATCGTAGAACTGCAAATGACCGGAAGAAGAACAACTGAAGGAAGCCAGTCAAAACCTGTGACGACCCGGGTTTTTATATGATGCAGTTTTGATAAAAAGGTGAGATCTCTTGTTTTATAAGTATGAAATGCATGAAAATCCTTTTTGTTTTTGGAAAACAATCTTTCATAAAAACCCCGAGTGTCAAAACTCGTTCTCAAATTATCTAGCCATGGCAAAGTTTTAAATCAACATTATTCCTAAGAAAGTGTTAGTCACAGCCCCAGCTATTAGAGAGTAACTACAATCAAGTAACATTGAAAGATAAGGTAGGGGTTTACTTACTTGCACTTAGTCTGGGTGTCTTCTATCACAAGCGTTCCTTGCCCTTAAGTATTTACTTTGTGTCTGAAAAATGTTGAGGATTGGGTGAGTATATATTATACTCAGTAGGAGCCTATCACTACTAGTTTTACAATGCATGCTATATTTAAAATCATATGCTCTTTCAAGACATGTGCATGTTTGAACACTCATGCTTAATATTGACATCAAAAACCATTGTCAAATTGAAATATTAACGAATTAAAGAATCACACAAACCAAGTTGAAAGTATCATATATAACATAACATAACGATATGCATAAGATGCTTCATTGAATCCAACTCATGGATATCTAGTATGGTATGGTCGACCAACCTTATATCATGCCATATACAATGCACATAAGTCCACGAAACCATAGGGTCCCACTATGCCCACGACCTCACTGCTGTGTGGTCCCCGGGTACCTAGGGACACAGGATCATATACCTCCATGGGGCATATGACACTTCGACCCAATGCCGTGACACCAGTGGTAGCCCCCTGTACCACATGCAGTCAAAGCAGGGACATGCCCATTTTGGGCGTGGTACCCATCCACCTAATAGTGGTAGAGGCTGGGTGGCCACCCCAGACCTCTCGGCATAGCGCCCACGAGCTTACTAGCCCAAATCATGTACGATCAAATAAGCCAAAAACCTCTTTTCAAAACCTGTCTTCTTTGGGTTCCTCACAACTGCCTGGCCCTCAGCACTCCAGCGTCTTTTGGAAACCCTCAAGGACATGCAATTTTTTTGCAAGAACTTAATGCTCATAAATCATGCAATGTATGCAATAGTTTGCAAAACATATCTATGCATAATGTATATGCAATTATTTACAAAACATGTCTATGCATAAAGCATTTATCACATGCATGCTAAACAAGTCATATACTTAAAACATGTATTCGCAAAACAATCATAGTTCTTTTAAAAGAATCTAGTAGCGATAGAGCACCAACCTGGCTAGGTCGCGCTAACCCCTTTATCCTCGTACGCTCCTGAACATGGTTTAGGGAATCAAGGTTAGTTTGGCCCATCATTTATGGGTTTTAGAGTAGTTGGTCTTATCACTTAGGCATTAAGGGTCCATCCCTATGCCTATGGGTGTCCTAAGGTCCTAATTGGGCCTTGGTATCCTCAATTTTCCAAAGGTCTAGGGGCCACGCGCCACCCTCCTATTCTAAGGTTCATGCCCATATTTTATTGGGACTTGATCAAGGATTTTATAGTTTTAGTGTATCCGCGTCGTCAATACGGACACAACACCTTTTGCGGTGCCTCAATCGGAGATCTAGATCTCAAGTTATAAGTGTTTTAGTGTCACATGTACATAAGGGCCTTAAGAGTGAAAAGGCAGAATGCTAGCGTGCTGCGCGTCAGTGGCATGCGCCCGCCTTTTCTTAAGGAGCGGAAAAATCCCAGTGCGCTAACGCGCTGCCCGTCTGTGGCATGCGCCTCGTTTCCGGCCCGTCTCTTCCTTTTGCGGGCGCGTCCCCGGACGCGCCCGTTTGGTTTTTTTCCAAACGCGGTCGACGCGTTACGTTCAAGCTAGAACGTTTCGTTCGTTGGGGGATCGGGGCATCTTTAGGACACCTTGTCAAACCAGTGCGGCCCAGGGAACGTCCCTAGGTCCTTGGTGGCTCTCCGGGGCTCTATTTTACATGATTTTTCATGCAAAAACTTAGGGAAACTAATCCTAAGACTACTGTGAAGACGGGTTTTGAGGGATCTTAGGCATACCTGGCTCGTTGCTGGGTCTTTCTCCTCGTTTCTCCTCTAGGTTGCTTCTCCAAAATAGATTTTCTTCAAGCTTTTGGGCTGCCATTAAAGGCGCCCAAGAGCTCTATTTATAGAGCTATAAGAGGGTTCTGGAGGGGGCTCTCACCGCCCTTGAATGGCGGTGGAGAAACCTCCAGAATGGCAGTGATTTCTCCTCCAATCACCATTGTTCTAGAACCCTCTAGGAGGTTAAAGATGAAGGGTGCCCGTATCAAAACGGGCCCCTGTGTTTTGTAGGCTAAATCAGTTTTTTAGTAAAAATTACATTTTTGCCCCTGAACTGCAAAAGGCCATAACTTGCTCATTTTAACTCCGTTTTGGGTATTTTGGTATTGTTGGATTCCTTTTTCTAAGCCACACCTAATGGTACCATTTTCAGGACCAAATTTCTGGGTTCAGTCAAGGTGAATAGTGAAATGACCAAAATACCCTTATCTTCAAAAACTGAACTTTTCATTGCTAACTTGGGATTTTAATGTTACAAAATTGGAGTCATTACAAAACCTCTCCTCTTCTCTTTCACCCCCTCACCATACCCTCTCTTCCCTAACTGCACTCTACCTCTCTATTGGTAGACTCCGATGACCTCGTGAGGAGAGCCAATTGCCCTCTCGCTCCCCCTTATCTCCCCTACCAATAGCCTCTATCTCTATCTCTTCTTTGTCACTAGCCCAACCTTCTTTCCCTATTTTTTTTTTCTCAATTTCCAGTAGGAAACTAGAATCCCCAAAATCCCATCACCTATCGCTAGTTGGCTACGATGAAGTTTCTCTCCCACTCTAATTCTATCTTTCCTTCTCCCTTCAATGTAGGAGAAAACCCAAGTCAGGTTTTTCTCTAAAATCCCCTTCTTCCCTGCTTCATCTTCTTCCTCCGTCAGGCAACTTCCTCTATTATTTTTCATTTAAAACCAAAAAATGAAAAGAAAAAAAAATCCATTTTTGCCTTGTGGACAATAATTAAAATTCCATTTTCATCCTTTTCTGATCTTATTCTTGCTTTATCTTATCCATGTTTTACCTATCCAGGTTCTATGTTATTCTCAACTTAATTTAAGAACTGAGTTATTCAAATCCTATTTTATTTAAGCTTAACCAAATCAATGGTCTAGATTTAATAAATAGGATTTCTTTATTTCGTGATCTTTTTCGTATCAAATTTTCAATTAATCTTCATATTTTGTTCTTAGGACATCTCTTAGATTATCCATTAGCTCTGATCTTTAATCTGAAATCCAGAGATTAGATCTAAGCTGTCCAAAATCCTTCATTAGTCCAAATCATCAAAATTTTGCGAAATCTAAGAAGTATTAGTGAGTGATTGATGAAGGCTGATTGACTTTGATGACATCACATTTGCAAAAATTGCTTATGACCAAGCTAGGGAATTAGATTTGATTTTCTATTTAGTTTAAGTTTTTTGTCTTTTTGAACTAGGAATTTTGTAATTTTTATTAGTTAAATATATTTGAATTTTTATTTCACTATTAGTTAATTTTTATTATTTTCTTTAATTTTTGGTCAATTAAATTTTATTTAAACTCCAAATCATTAAGTTGAGTTCCCGTGAGATCAACCTGTACTTGCATAAGCTATACTACAAAAGCCAGTGCACTTGCAGAAAACAATCAACATGCATTCTTGAGACATATCAAGACATGCATGTGTTATCATTGAAAAACCTCAGGGGCGATACCTAAGGTGTATGTTGGATGCATAAGTGTGTGGATGTGTGTATGTCATAGATTTCATTTATGTAGTCCTAATTCTATCTATTGGGTATCATCATATACTCAACCCACCTACACCTCAGATAAGCGTGACATGGGAAAGCAAGGAGATTGAGTGAGGGCATCTAGAGTAGACCGGGATGATATACGATTTGCATGGAGAATTTTTATGTGTCTTTTAGGTTGATGGACTGTACATATGTGAATTTTGATTGTCATTTTTAGGCATATGTATGTTTGTACATTTGGACTGTGGGTTATAACAAAATAGCATTCTAGGAAATGGTAAATATGATTTGGGCTATTTTAAAATTTAAAATCATTGAATTTTAGAACTTGCAAAATGTGATTCAACTATAGACTTGATCCTTGGGGTTTTTGGAAAAATCTTTTCACAAAAAATGCTTTTACTTGTTTGTTTTCAAAACGAAAATTTCAAATTAGGGCGAAGTATTTCAAAAAGAATTACAAAAAATAGCTTGAAAAGCTTGGGTCATGACAATAAGTCATAAGTCAAAGATAATTGGGAAATACTCTTTTCTCTTCTTTTAAACATAAAGATATACATGCAAGTAATTGTGAGAAGATAAAATCCCAAACTAGAGATCAAAGTTACATGAAATTAAAACCTTAAAAGCTAGAAATGCATTTTGTAACTTATAAGTAAGGATGCCTAAGGAAACAAGAGAGGTGGGAGGGGGGAGGATGGGGAGAGAAGTGATCCTCATGGAAAAATCTTTCCATTCCTAGGATTTATAGTAGGCTTTCTAGAAACCATTTCAAATTTCGATGAGAGAATATTTTCCTTCCTTAGGCCTTAACTTAAAACTTTAAAAATCATAAAGTAAATTGTTTCCTTTAGGAAGGATTGGTCACATACATCATGTTAGAATCATTTTCCCATAGAAATTTTGATTTAAGAATATCCTTTTAGGAAAAAACCTATAGAAAAAGGTTCTCCTTTCTATGAAGACGTGCAATCATAGAAAATATTGAAACAAGTAAAAGAAGGAGACACATGGGCCATCCTAAAATACACTACACAAGAAACTAATATCCCCATCCTTGGATAGCAAGTCTTTTTAAAACAAACTCCCTAAGACTTCTAGGGAACCTTCTTTTCCATAGGATACTAGGAACCCATTCTTGGACACAATCTCATTCTATACGTTATAGATCACCAAGGCTTAGGGCATACATCCTGTTAGGCAAAATGGTTGAAATCTCCTAGCTTCTTACTCTGTGTAGATAATGCACACCTTTGCCAGAAGCCTAGAAAGAGATAAAAGTAGGGTTTCTTTTGCAAGGTGACATCTTCCCAAGAAGAAAGAGTAAGAAAACCAGCAAAAAGTATAGTAAAAAATAGTAAGAAAGTATAAAGAAAAAGCTTAAGAGAAACATTCTTCCCCTATTTCCTCAATGGGAGATAATCTCATGGCTTAGAATATAGTAGCTCTATTGGTCAAACATATTTGAGAATTCCTAGTATCTAGCTCTGCGTAGACAATAGGTGCCTTTATCGAGATCTTAGAAAAAAGAGAGAAGTGAGATCTCTTACTCATGGAGATTACTTCCCAGAGAGGGAGAGGAAGTAGGTTTCAAGAAGTAAGGGGGAGAGGATATGAATGTTAGAAACAATGAAAAGAAGAAAAAGGGAGAGAAGGAGAGGGATTTACTTAAGGAAAACTCTTAAATCTTCTCTCTAAACTCTCAAACCAAGACTAAAGAAAAGAGAACTATGTAAAAAGACCATGTTTTGAAATGAAGAATGATGCTCTATTTATAGAGTGTGCACATGGCATAGATGCAAATATGCAACAAAGCAAAAGGCCAAGTGGAAAGATTCTCTAAAAAGTGCTTTTGGAACTTGGAACACATGATTGTGCCCTCTCTAGTCTAGTTCCTGCTCTTATGCATTATCTTCTTCTTCCAATAGAGACTTGTGTCCTCTATAGTCTGGCTCGTGTTCCGATTTTGGAACCCCACCCTATCTAGCCATTTCCTCATCTTTTCAATCTATTTTTTTCTCCAAGTATTCTTTAACCTTCTCATTCTTCTCTTTCTCTATGTAGATCAAGAGCCAGCTACATTCTTCTCTTTAACAAAAGCCATTTTCTATAAACCCTAGAATTGGCTGAGATTCAAGGAAAAAAGAATATACTTTAAAGATTATTAAAGACACACACCCCCACTCAATTATTGTAGCTAGAAACTTTATGGATTGTTCACTCATCATAAATTAATATGTTGATATCACGCATAAAACAAGGGCCAATTCCCCCTTCATACTAACCAAAAATGAGATTCTTGCTGAATCTGAGTTTGCTACTCTAATCATTACAAAACTAATACCTATTCTGTTTAGCACTTTAGATACTTTTGTAGCAAATAATGTTAATCCCGTAGCAGATCAATTGCAACAAGCAATCTGCACGAATTTTGTGTAAGGTTGATATGGAGAAGGCGTTCGATTGTGTCGAATGGGAAGTAGTTTATATGGTTCTTGCAAGGATGAATTTCAGCCACAAGTGGAGTTGGATTAAAAATGTATGAGCTCACCAAGATTCTTAGTTTTGATCAACGGCTCTCCTAAAGGGTTCTTCAAAAGCTTGAGAGGTCTGCCCAAGATGATCCCACCACACCTTACTCATTCTTCTTAATAGGAGAAATCTTTGCAAAATTATGGAAAACGCCATCGAGAGGAACGTATATGTCGGGCTTAAAGTTCCCAACTCTAGCCTCCTTATCTACCATCTACAATTAGCTGATGACACTCTGTTAATTTGCACTAAAAATCAAGACCAAGGTTTCCTATACAAGCTATTTTGAGGGCATAGGAGATTATTTAAGGACAACAACTTAATTTATTCAAGTCAGAAATCTATGGAGTTAGGGCTAGCGATGAAGTTATTCAAAGAGTTGTACACACCCTTGGATGTAAGAAAGGTTCCCTTGTTCATATCTTGGTCTTCCTCCCAAGATGAGAAAGTCAAAGGCATAACTACAGCAGCTGGTCATTGAAATATTTCAAAACAGATTGGCCTCATGAAAAAAAAAAGAAGCGCCTTTCCCACAACGGTAGGGTTACACTCCTGAAGGCGTCGATGTCAAATTTACCAATATATTTCATGTCTATGTTTGGCTGTCCATCTGGAGTCATCCATCAAATCAAGCAAAGTCAACGTAATTTCTTGCGGCATGGAGGAGATTCAATGAGAAAATTTGCACCTATTGCATGGAACACAGTTTGCAAGCCTAAAGTTGGAGGCTTCGGAGTTAGCAGGCTTAAGGGAACCGATGAAACTCTCCTCACGAAATGGCCTTGTAGATGCAACTCATCGCAACCTTCTATTAGAAAGATACAAACCAAACAATAAGTGGTGGGTTGATGATGGTGTCATGCTCGCATGGTTCTTCGATCTGGAAAGACATTACCAAGTCTCTTGACTTTTTCAAGGCCAACTCAAAGTTCATCTATTTGACCGGAGGTCCATCAGGTTCTGGTTGGATAAATAGCTCCAACAGGATCGACTATTAGACTCAAATTTCCTCTTCTATTTTGAGCAGTCGCTGATCCTAGTGCTTGGATTGCAGACTATTACACTTTTCATAATTGCACAATCATCTCATCTCCAAGCTTTAGAAGAGCTCCACGGGGTTAAAAGGACTCCCAATTACAAGTCATGCTCAACTCTCTAATCATATATGGAATGCAATTTTAGTAATGAGAGGAGTAGGAGTGGAACAGCAGTTAAGATTGATAATCAACAAGTCTCCGTAAAAGACCACTTTTAGTACTTAGGATCAATGATTCATAAGTGTGGGGAGATTGAGAGATAGATTATCTAGAGAATCCAAGTGGGTTGGAATAAATGGAGATGTGCGTCTGGAGTTTTGTGTGATCAGCGGGTGCCACTTAAACTAAAAGGGCAGCCTCGATACTCAAAGCTCCCGTCTGTGAGGGATCTGGGGAAGGAACGGACCACAAGAGTCAATAGTACGAAGCCTTACCTTGCATCTTTGCAAGATACTATTTTCATGTCTTGAACCCGTGACTTCAAGGTCACATGACGACAACTTTACCATTTCACCAAGGCTCCCCTTCGGGTGCTCCTCAAACTAAAAGAAAATTTTTATATGATGGTCATAAAGCCAGCCATGCTCTGTGGATCAAAGTGTTGGGAAGTTAAGGAACATTATATTCATGGGATGAGTGTTGCGGAAATGAAAACATTAGAAGAAACTTACGTATAGCACCAATAGGTAACAAGATGAGGGAGATAAGACTTAGATGATTTGGACATGTCCAAAGGAGACCTAAAATGACACCAGTTAGGAGCAAGGCAATGCAAGTAGAAGGTTCTAAAAGGTTGAGGAAAGACCCAAAAGAACATGGATAAAAGTAGTTAGAAAAGATTTAAAAACTTTGAGACTAAATGAAGCTATGGTACTTAATAGAGAGGAATAGAGGAATAAGATTCATGTGGCCAACCCCTAATTGGAATAAGGACTTGATGATGATGATGATGATGATGATGATGATGATGATGATGATGATGATGATGATGCTTAACTCTCTAATGTCAGTTCACATTCAAATGGATTCTAAATATCAAATGACATCGAAACTAGATTTATCAGGTTTATTCTCTATCAAGTCAGATTATAAGACTTTGCTAAACAATAACGATAAGTGGAAATGTGCCAATCTCATATGGAAGCTGAGCTGTGTGCCGCCCAAAGTGGCATTTTTTACATGGAGAGCGGCACACGATAGGATTCACACCATTGATAGATTGCAAAGATGTGGGTATCATGGCTTTTCACTATGCCATTCATGTAAATTCAACCTGAAATCAAGAAAGCATATCCTTCTAATGTGTGGCCAAATCCTGTCATTCTGGTATGACACAGCAGCTCATGGATGATTCCTAAGTCTTTGGTTGATCTTATGCTTCAATGGAGGCAATCAGATTGAAAGGTTTAGATGGAAAATTCTACGGATCTGCTGCTTTATGGTTCTTATATGGGATGTGTGGCTTGAAAGGAATAGAAGGTGTTCAATGGTTAGTGTAGATCTAAGGTGGAAATGAAGGAAATATTTTCTTTACCACATCAGCCTCTGCTTCTTCAAAAGCTTTGCTCTAGCCTATCTACGAAAGAGATCCCCGGGAAATGGCTAGAGGTTGCATACTTTGCTAATTCCAAAACCATTCTAAAGCCAACATGGCATCCTGCACCCCAGGGCACATTCACATTTTCTGTGACTGATCATGCTATGGCAATTCTGGAGTTTCAGGGGCATGAGCGGTTCTTCGTAATTCAGAGATGCAAAATTTATTTGATTTTACCCTCCCTCTTGGTTGGTCCTACTCAAATGAAGCTGAACTATATGCAATGCTAATCGGATTACGGTTGGGGAAGCAGCATAGACTATTTCCTTTAATCGTTGAAGGAGATTCTTCATTCGTCATAGGTTGGCTCCAGCACTGTAGAGCACCAACATGGCACTTCTGGCTGCTTTAAACATAATTCATTCTATCATTTGGCATGAATAAATATCCTTCCCACGTTTTCTTTGCTTGGCTAACTGTATGATGGATGAATTGGTTAGGTGAGGTGCCTCTTGGAGGTCGTGGTCAGGACTATTCTCTTGGATCATAAAATATTTTGAAAATTAGCCTTTTCTCCCTCTTTGGGTGTTGCCTGGTGGGTGACAATCTTTAGAGGCCAGTTACACCAATTTAGCCTTTTCCTAACTATCAGATTTGCACCTCCAGTCTGGCTCATCGGTTGATGCTAGTAATGCTATCGTTTATATCGTTTGAAATTTTCTTAATGGCTTAAAAGGCAGCCAGGTGCATATGCATATTCTGGGCTGAAAATAACAAATGCAGTCTGTTGGGATGCAGAGAAACAGGAAAACGAAATCATTCAAAGAAATCTAATGCGGCACTCCATGTCAGATTTCTTCCACTTGCCATGTCAAAAATAATAATAATAAATGATTCACTGACATCAAGGCTTACGACATCAGGAAGAGACGAGACACATAAGAAACATACACCACGTAGGCAAAATCTAACGGCGCACACTATTGTCGTAAATAAAATGGATGATTTTGACATGTCTTATGTTATTAAAGGAAGGGGGTCATTGACACAATTAGAAGTTTGGAGGAAATCATGAAATATTTGAGTAAGAGGCATTTAGATTAGCGGGACTACTTTTTTTAAGTTATACACACACCCTTGTATAGCCTCAAACCTTGGTTACCCTAGTGACAGATTCTCCCAAATACCATTGCACTAGAAGTCCTTGTTAAAGTATTTTTGAGCCTATTATCTACTCCCCATTGACTCTGTAAAAGAGTCATTCAGTTAGCAAATGCCTTCTAACATTCTTTTGGTTAGCAAATGCCTTCTAACATAATGGTGCAAGAGGGCTCTCTCCCATGGAGTGCCACATTAGATTTCTTTTGATTCACGTAAGTTTATAATACCATTAAGTTGCATCATTAGGTAGTCCTAAATTTGTGTCAGTTTGACTAGGCTTTAGTTGTGTCATTTTAAGCTTTGCGTGGATCATCAGACTCCGGTAAGCCGGGCCAAGTGTCAAGTACTTCCTCTTCTAAACCAATAAAATTACGAGCATCTGGTGGATCACATTGTTACAAAAATTAATAAGCCGCTACATGATACAAGTAAAGATGGTCCGTGTCATTAATGAACAGCAACATCCAGATCCACAGCTGATATGCCGTCGATTTTGACATCCAATATCTTGCAAACTACCGAGAGTTCACACTGTGTTCCATTTTTTATAATTACTAATAAAAAGGGTAGTCCTGGTGCACAAAATTTCTGCCTATGTAGAGTTCAGGGAAGGAGCGGGCCACAATAGCCTGAAGTAGACAGTCTTACCTTGCATTTTTGTAAGAGGCTGATTCCACGTTTTGAACCGTTGACCTCAAGGTCACATGACGACAAGAGGCCCAAATTCACAAGCATATGCAAAAAGTCTAGGACATGGAGATGCATAAGTGGAAGACGAAATCTGCTCTATTCTATTTTTATATTGGCACACTTTTGTTTATTTAATTTTCGATACTTTATTATCCAGTATATCCATTCCTTACAAGTATCAGTCCAATTTATTTTAGTTGTTTGCGTTTTTTATCCAAATTCCTTATTGTAACGTGAGATGCAGCAAAAGACATGGCCTTTAAGCAAGCAAAGTTCTGACCAAGTTGGTAAGAGTCAGACATGAAAATTCCTCCACATCGATACCCAAGTCAATGGCCCTTGCGTGTGCTAGAGGGAATTATATTATCCCAAACTTCCGTCTCTAACCGATTGGCAATGCTTATAGAATTCAGTTTCTTGGACAAAGCCGGATTATTCTATATAGATTTCCTGGGCATAATCCAATAAACCGGATTGTAAGGCACCTAATCCTCCTCAAACAAAAGAAAAATGTCGTGATGATGTTTCGGATGGTTGTTTGGCGATTTCTCAAGGGTAATCTTTTTGCAGGTTTCATATGCCCGCTACCCGACCACAACCCAAAAAGTCTTCCTTATTGGTAGTGACATAAGTTAAATACAATTCGGCATCTTCCATGGAATATGTTTGGTGGCCAGGGAATAGAGTTAGGAGTACTCCATGAGTGATTTGTTCTGCTTCTAAAAAAAAAGGACTTGCTTTTTAATTCTTAGTTTGTAATTAAATAAATAAATAGAACTGTTATTTACGTAAAACCATTAATTTTTTACTCTTTCATTTCTATCCTGGATTCTAATCATGTCAATTGCATCCTAGATTCAAAAAGTCGTTATAATTGTATCCTGATTTCGCACTGTTAGCTTTTAACCTTTGCTGGCATATGCTGATTCAGATTCTGACTACAGACTTAGCATGCCTATTTGAAGAAATTCAAGAACAAGAAGAAGGGCCTGGAAGATTGTAGTGCTTGGGTTCCCAATGCTATTTGGTATAGAAATTATTAGGCTGCTTTTGTTCTTAGAACGACAAAATCCGTCATCTAAAAACCTACAATCTTTTAATCAATACAAGGGATACTTTCAACCCAAACCCAATCACCTTCAAACAAATAACACTAATTTTTTGCTATCAAAAACCTTGATAACTAATTCTCAACACGTGCTTCTTCAATTCCAAACTAAAGCAATCTCTCTAACTATGATGTAAACCATAACCCTTTGTTGACAACCTTATAACCCAATAAAAAGAAGCAACAAAGAAAGCAAAAGATAGTCACAGTAAAGAAATTCAAACCCCCAATGATTCTACCAGTTTTAGCCATATAAACTTCTTCCCAAGTTCCATGGAGGAAAATGTTGATAGGATTGGTTGTTGAGATGGAGGTGGTGATAGATCATTCTTCATTTTAGAAAAAAATGGGTTTGTAAAAATTCTTTGGAAGAAGTATTTGCGAGTAAAAATGAAATGGGTTTTAAAAGAAACTAGTTTCTAAGAAATGGAGTTTTCAGGACAAAAGAGAGAAAATGGGTATGTCTAAAAATAGGTCTTAGAAGAATAATGAAACTGGAGGTTTTTAGCTATTTTTGGCATTTTGCTTCTTTAAAGAAGAAGATCACCTAGAAATACTATATGTAGAAGGTTTTGACCCTATAAATCACTTAATCATCACTAATTAGGGTTAATTATACTATTTTGCAGGTTCAGAGTACAAATATATATACATACATACATATATATATAATTACCAATTTTATCCCTTGAAAGAGCGTTTTCACTTTTCAAATTACATCATGGGCCACACATATAAAAAAACTAAGTCCTAAAGGTTAAGAATAATTATTAGACATCGCTGTCAAAGTCAAAGCGATTAGAAACCCCATGTATAACTTCTACTCAAATGAGGGTGAAAAGATGACAAACTCTCTATGCATGAATGAATACATACATTTCACTCCCTTAAGAAGCTTATGAGAAAAGTTCAATTCACATATTATGGAATCATATATAATGAAAGCTTCTCAGAATACTACAACCCACATGAAGACTTTTTACTTTTTCTCTCTCCAACTTAGCAAAAAGAAAGAGATCAACCAATGATTGAATGTTTTATCCATGTAAGGTATTGAAGCACACTTGGTCCACATAAAATACATGAAGATATCTTCAGGGACTCAAGGACATTCATTTCATGGCAATCAAATCCAACGGAGAAGGAAATTAAAGCTTATGGGAAATTTACATATCATGATGGGATCCTATCCATTCAAGAGAGTATAAGCATGATCTAAAGGCCAAGAATGAAGCATTAAAAAGATCAAAATCCTAACCACCTTTTCCATGTTTAAAAGTCAACCCAAAACCCTAAGAAAAGGAAGATCTCAACTACCCATCTTCATCTAATTCTCATCTCATCTTAAGGTTTCTAAAAACATCACACATACATCCAAATTTAGAGACGTGCCCCCCTCCATGCATTATCTAATTTTGAAATCCTTGATTCCCTTCACCTACTTTCAATTTGTTTTCCTTTCCTTCTCATCTCTTTCCATTCCCACTTATTCCTTATCTTCCCATTAAGTTATTTCTTTCTTTTTCCATCTTATTTTCTTCTAATTTCATTCCACTATCCTCCACTTGAAAAAGAAACCCCCTCCCTCCCATCTAAACACTTTAACTTTGACTAAAGTCAACCCAACATCCTAATTTACCTTTCTTCCGTTCCTTCTAAGCAAACTTCTTTCCTTCCTTCCACATTCCACTTTCTTATCCAAACATACCCAAAATACATTTCATCTTTGCCTAATGAAAAAGACACCTCCACACCCCCTTACCATTACTAAATTCTACCAAAACTCCATACCTTCATTCCTAAGATATCTCTTTCTCCTTCCTTTATATTTCTTTTCTTCCTTACTTATTCTCTTTCATTCCCATGATATTTCCTTTCCCATTCTTTCTTACTTTTTTGTCTATTTTTTCTCTCCCATGTTTCTAAAATGAAATTCATGCCCCCCTCCCCATCTTCTATTACTTACATATTCATCTCATTCATTCCATCTTACCTCTTTTTCCTTTATCCCTTAAATCTAAGCCATCCATCCCTAAGGCTTCCTTTCCTCAAACTCTATAAATAAGATGTGAAGGATAAGGAAAACTATTTATCTCTTACCTTTTTCTTGTACTTAAAAGATAAATATAGGAGAAATGGAGGGAGAGAGATAACCTTTACCAAAGCTCTCACAAGATCAAAGTTCATCCATTGGAGAAGAGGTAAGGAAGCTCTTCCATCCTCACTTCCTTTTCTTTCTTTCTTCCATCTTCTTCCTCATTCCCCCTTCTTTCTTTTTCATTCTTCATCCACCACCCATCTCCCATAGTATTATGCCTTCCACCATAATCATATATACATCTTATTCCTTCTTCTTCTTTCTTTTCTTTCTTTGGGATTTAAGAATAACGGAAAAGGAAGAACACCTTCTAATGGTAGGTAAGGAGTCTTCTAATTCCTAAAGCATAGTTTAGAATTTCATTGGTTTTGTGGTATGTTGGGTTAAGAAGATGAGAAAAGCTTGGTTGTAGATTAGTGTACTTTAGGTTGAATGTAAGTGTATAAGCCCTTGTTGAGTAACACAACAAGAAGACCGTAAAGTGGAGTTCAAACCTGGATTTGAAGAAAAGGATGTGTAAAGAGTCTTGTTAAGTGACATTTCAACGAAATTTCTTACATTTCTTTGTTTACTTTTGTTTTCCTTTCTTTCTTGTATTCAATTGTAATCAAAGTTCATTAATGAAAAAGTTGCTTTTGTTTCCATAGTTAATTTAATTTCTTTCCTTGCTTAGTTTAGTTTTTTATTTCCTTACTTAGTTCTTTTTACTGGCTTTGATTTAGTTTTCTTAGATTAGTTGTTTAGTTTAGAGTTCCTTCCTTTCTTTCCTTGATTGGCTAGTTTAGAGTAAAGCAACATAATTTAATTAAATCTTGTTTATCAAAGAGTCCTAGTGGGATCAACCTGTATTTGAAAATTTTATACTTCAATAAAACTGTGCACTTTTGATAATAATTAAAGTATGCCAAACTCTTCTCACTTGTCCGCCCTAGCTCATCACTTAATCAATTCAAAACTTGTGCTAGAGATTTCTACACAAATTAGGAATTTACTATTCCTATATCTGTCTTATTATCAAAGGGAAACTCTCCACTTGGATTCATTTTGATTTGATTACTCCCATGCTAGGAAATTATGTTAGGTCCACCAACTCCTGTGTCACTAAGAACAACACTATTAACATGAAACTTTATTCTAGGATTCATACCTCTTTTAGAAGTTTTGAAACTAAAACATGGCACTAAAACTCATCATTGGATGGAAATGAGTTCTTACTCGAATTCTTAAAAAGTTCAATTGAGATTTCTCACTTTTTAGTACATGCAAACAATTACACAAAGCAAATTACTTGCATATTCTAACTCACTTACATTGCTAGATATAATCCCTATAAAAAAGAAAAGCAACAAATCGAACCTGCAATAAAGTATATCGCATGAGAAATGTTGAGTTGCCTCCTATCAACTGCACTAGACATTTGTTGGAAATTTGATTTTATATATTGTTACATACATTTGTTGGCAACTCGAACTATGCTAATGCCGGTCCCAAGCCCGAATGAAAAAGGAGGAGGGTCTTGAGTCAAGTGCCAACCGGCAAGGAAAAAGTTGTATATTATTTTATTATTATTTTTCTACTTGTAAGTGAATATACATTTGTATATTAGTTTGTAGCTAAGAAATGAAAATCATCTCTAGCTTCTTCAAAGTATGGCAACCTTAACATGACTTGAATCAAAAACTGACATTCCCTCAAGCTAGGGAGTCCCCCATAAGCGATGCATTGCATTGGACAGCGGGTGCAATGAAAAATGGGCAAGGGTTGCTGGGGTGTTCCCCCAGAAGTGACACACTACATCGGATCCTGAGTATAGTGGAAAATGGACAAGGCTACTAAAGCAGCCCCTCAAAAGCAATGCAGCTACATCAGAACCCAGGTGTAGTGAAAAATGGGCATAGGTTCATGCCATGGAGGTTGAGAAGTGTACAAGTAAATATGATATCTCAAGAGCATAAGATTTGTATCACCACATGGAATATAGGGACATTAACAAGTAAGAGTTTGGAGTTAGTAGATACGATGAAACAAGAAGAGTCAACATTACTTGTATCCAAGAAACCAAGTAGAAATGAGCTAAAATTAGAGAAATCGATGAGTATAAACTCTGTTACATAGGAAAGGATAATAATAGAAATGGAGTAGGGGTAGTAGTGGATAAATATTTAAAAGATAAAGTTGTAGATGTTAAAAGAATCAATGATAGAATTATAATAATAAAACTTGTTCTAGGAGAGTAGATCATAAATGTTATAAGTGCATTCATACCACAAGTAGGGTTAGAAGATATAATTAAAAGATAGTTTTGGGGAGATATGGAGGGAGTCATGCAAGAAATTCCCAACACTGAGGGGATATTTATAAGAGCAGACTTAAATGGCCATGTAGGAAAAGAAAAGGAAGGATATGATAAGATACATGGAGGGTATGGTATAGGAGAACAAAATGAGATGGGGGAAACTATCCTTGATTTTGCTTTATCATATAACCTAGTCATTGCAAATACATTCTTTAAGAAGAGGGATGAACACTTAATAACCTTTAAAAGTGGACTTCATAAACGCCAAATAGACTTTTTTCTACTTAGGAACACTAAAAGATCAATGTGTAAGGATTGTAAGGTGATACCCAATGAGAGTTTAACCTTACAATATAGGTTAATTTTTTTATGGATATCTATATTAAAAGATAAAAGAAAGGAAATGAACTTAATAGGCATCCAAAAACTAAGTGGTGGAACTTAAAAGGAGAGAAAATAACCTCACTTACAAATAAGTTAATGGTAGAAGGAAATTGGAATTATGAAACAGAAGTAAATACCATGTGGACTAATATGGATGAGTCCATTAAGAAAGTGGCAAAAGATGTCATAAGAGTATGTAAAGGTAAAAGGCAAGTAGTAAAGGAAACATGGTGGTGGAGTGAAACAGTGTAAAAAGTTGTTAAAGGAAAACAAGTGTGTTTTAAAGCATGGTAGAAGACTAGAAATAATGAAAACTATGAACAGTATAAGAATGCTAAATAGGTTGCTTAGAGAGTAGTAAGTAAGGCTAAACTTAACGCATATGATGACCTCTACATTAGACTAAGATCAAGAGAAGGTGAGAAAGATGTATTTAAACTTGCAAAAATAAGAGAATAGAAGGGTAAGGACTTAGATCATGTTAGGTGTATTAAAGATGACAAAATCAAACAAAGTTAGGAAACTTAATTTTAAAAATTGTTAAATGACAATGGCTGTAAGAATATAGCTATTGAAAATACTATAAACCTAAATAATATTGGGCGTTATAAATATGAACGTAGGATTAGAATACTTGAAGTGAAAGAGGACTTGAAAAAGATGAAATCAAGAAAGGCCATGGGTCCTTGTGGTATACAAAATAGAGGTTAGGAACCATATGGGAGATACTAGAGTAGTTTGGTTGACGAAGTTGTTTAACAAGATTATAAAATCAAAGAAAATATCGAATGAATGGAGAAAAAGCTCTATTGTACCAACCTATAAGAATAAAAGGAGACATACAGAGCTACACTAATTATTTGGGGATCAAACTTATGAGCCACACTATGAAACTTTTTGAAAGAGTGATTGAGAAGAGGCTATGGCATGAAACAAGTGTATTGGAGAACCAATTTGGTTTCAAGCCTGTGAGGTCTACCATGGAAGCTATTTTCTTACTAAGACAATTGATAGAAAAATATAGGGAGAGCAGGAAAGACCTTCACATGGTCTTTATTGACTTAGAGAAAGCTTATGATAAAGTCCCTATAGAGTTAATATGGAGGGTGTTGGGAGAGAAAAGGGTTTCACGATGGTATATAGACATTATAAAATATATGTATGAGGGAGCAGTAACAAATGTTAAGACCACTAGTAGTGAGACTGATGATTTTCCTGTCACTGTAGGATTGCACCAAGGATCAGCATTGAGCCTATGCCTTTTTACATTGGTTATGGATGAGTAAACAAAACATTTACGCGAGGAGATTCTATGGTGCATGCTATTTGCAAATGATATAGTCTTACTTGATGAGACAAGGGAGGGCATAAACACAAAGATAGAGTTATGGAGAGACGCATTAGAATCTAAAGGATTTAAAATCAATCGAACTAAGATAGAATATATGGAATGTAATTTTAGCAAGGAGAGCAGGAGGAGTGGAACAACAGTTAAGATTGATAACCAAGAAGTCCTCATAAAAGACCATTTTCAGTACTTAGGATCAATGATTCATGAGAGAGGAAAGATTTAGAGGGAGGTCACCCAAAGAATCCAAGTGGGTTGGAACAAATGGAGATATGTATTTGGAGTTTTCTGTGATTGGTGGATGCCACTCAAACTAAAAGAAAAATTCTATAGGATGGCCATAAGGCTGGCCGTGCTTTATGGATCAGAGTATTGGGCAGTTAAGGAACATCATGTTCATAGGATGAGCATCGCGGGAAATGAGGATGTTGAGATGGATGAGTGGCAAGACAAGAAATGATAGAATTAGGAATGAAAACATTAGAGGAAACGTAGGGGTAGCACCAATAGGTAACAAGATGAGGGAGATTATACTTAAATAGTTTGGACATGTCCAAAGGAGACCGAAAACGGCACAAGTTAGAAGGAGTGAGGCAATGTAAGTAGAAGGTTCTAAAAGGGCAAGGGAAAGGACCAAAAGAAAGTGGATAGAAGTGGTGAGAAAATATTTAAAAACTTTGGGACTAAATGAAGCTATGGTACTTAATAGAGAGGAATGGAGGAATAAGATTCATGTGGCCAAACCCTAATTGGGATAAGGTCTTGATGATGATGATGATGATACATATACTAATTAAAAGTAACTAATTAATTATACTTACAGATATAATGAAATTCATTATGAAAACTTTTGTCTTGACATCCTATTTAGTACCTTAGCAGCTTCTGGCTCATCCACACATACTTGGGGCAGCTATAGTTTTTAATTTTCCTTTTTTTGGGGTAGCACAAATAGGCACTCTCTAAACTGAAATCCTAAATCTAATCTCTAACCAAATGAGAAAGTGACAACTAAAGCCTACAACCAGGCTTATTTTGAGCTGTTGAGTTGTCTCAGACTAGCAACAGCACACATTGTTCGTTCAATTTTAACTTTTGGAACAAATAAATTTGTGAAAATTAAAAAAGAAAAAAAAAACTATAGGGAGAAATTGTAAAGATACATATCAGAATGGGATATGACATTTCTTAACCCCAAAGTGTTAAAGACACTTAAAATGGGAATGTAAAAGTTGTTGATGAAACACTCATCTCCTTTCCAACATCTTCTTTAGCGATTTTCAATCAAAGTCAAAGCCTCTAACTCTCTATTAATCAAATCAAGCTTTGTCTTTAGATTTATGTGTGTCTGATAAGATGAAACTGCTAATTTAAGTATGCCTTTTAAGTTTCTCATAATGTTAGACTCATCTTCCACACCAATGCCTACTTTCCATAGTACATATGGATGTGATTTTGGAAAAGTTCCATGACTTATTTGTTTGTTAGCCTAAAAGGAGTAGTATCTTAGGGAAGCCTTTCTTGTCTCCACTCCAATGTGTTTTTGATAAAGAAAAGAGAGTATGCATCTCTCGCAACATAAAGATAAAGAAAGAAAAACAAAAGAAAAAGAGAAAAAGGTGGATATTTAACATCAAACTTGAATCTTCTGGTGGGAATCATTTCCACATTACGAATCAATGATGGGGTCATGCTCTTTACTAGTAGGTTGGGCCCATTGTTGAGTTGTTGGTCCCCAAAAGTGTTTTCATCAAAAGATAAAGATTACCTATCTCTTCTTCCATTTCGGGAGAAATATGATCCGACAAGGCTAATTTGAATCCTTCAAGTAAAATAAGAACATCCCCTACATTCAAAGACCCCTTTTTATCACTAACAAGAACTTGTTTCAATTTCATATCATAAGGGATTCTAACAACTGCTTCAAAATGTAGCAGGAAGCATAGCTTGTGGAACCTCAAAATCCACATGCTTATTAGCTAAATGACAATTAACACATACAATACATCCAATTGCTTCTTGTGGATTTTCATAACCCTGTTGTACAAGAATGGGATATGCATTTAAAATGGATGTCCAAGTTATTACATCGATCATATGGGTCCCATTTATGGGGTTGTCCTATCTTTTAATTTGCATTTTTAGTAAAAGTCTGGTTGTGGATTCTTAGAGCTAGAGATCTAATGGTTGTAATCACATGATACTTGTGTCAATCAACATGGATAGATTATCATGGGGTCTCCATCATCTGCAATCCAATTAGATATTTGTAATATAATTTGAAGGCAATAGGGGTCATGCATTATTCATGAAAAAGGTTGCACACTTCTCATAATGAAGGCTGGTGGTGACTCTAGTTCACTACAAAAAGTGAGCTAAGGCTTACTTTTGTGGCAGCTAATGCCTCTCATACCCTCATACTTCATTTCTAGTGGATGTGCTTTCTCTTATAGGTTGTTGAGATTTTGGCAAATAGATGTGCTTTGGTGGTACAATTTTGAATGTAATAGGAAGATGCAATTTAATTATAGAGTTTTTACTTCTCCTGAGAGAGAGTTGTGGAGCAAAATTCCTTGATTAGTTTCACAAAACATTCCACATTAGCTCTTGTTACTGAAATATGTTGATGTAATTGCTAAGACATTCCAAACAGCCAGATGCTTGACCATATCTTCTATTATCCTATCTTCATTTTTGAAAACCAATATAACCATAAACAAACAACAAATTAGAGATGTTACTCTCTTCAGAGAGTTTCATAACAACAACAACAACAACAACAACAATTACGCCAACTATAAGGAGATGCACCTTAATTATGATGTATAAGGTTCTTTGTGTAGTGAATTTATTCTATCATTCATAAAGAAGAAAAACTAGAAAATTGTATCGTATATAACTACATATATCAACAAATTATGGTCTTTCTCAAAAGATAACAAAATCCACACTCTAATACATGCATGGAAAACAAAAGGCTCAATCGATAAGTCTTATATAATCTAGTTCATTGGGTTATGCTTGATTATTATTTAGTGTGACAACCAAGATTTTAAATGAAATTTTCAAAATTCTTTTTGAAATGCAAGGCTTCTAGTTAAAATTATTTTTGACAAACAAATGGCGAAAACCAATATATATTTGTTCTTGAAGATATTTTATAAACACTCGAACATCATTTCATTTATGAAACATGCATTATATATACCTATCCAATGAGCCCTCAAAGGCAGTAGTCAAGGACACATGCACACATATGTGAGTTGAAAAGAAAGAGGGGATAAGCTAGGGAATAGTATAAAAACATGTTTATTGGTAGATCTTCAAACTTAAGGGTCAAAGTATCCACAAGTAAAAGTCACTTTTCAACTGCAACTCCTACCATTTATTGATATTCCTTTTTTTTTTTTTTTATGGTTGTACAATTGAAAATTTTTATTTTTCTAGATACCTTTTGTATCTTGATATTTAGAGATGGTGCCACCACTTTTCATTTTCTCCAAATTACCCTCGTGACTTTCTATATCTTTGTAGATTGATGATGGAATCTCTAAGTTGTTTGCATAATGGACCTATTTTTGTCTTTCATCCATGAGGGAGAGTAGGAAATATTCCAACCTTTTACTAGTGATATATTTCCATTTGCTAATTGTTTTTTGGGGGGTTTAAGATTCACTTTTTAGTTTTCTAAAGAAAAGTCAAAATTACAACCACTAAATCCTCAAAGAAGCATTTTCACACAGAAGTATCTCATTTGCAAGGGTGAAATATCATTTCTCTTTCTTTATGTAGAGAGTAAGTATAGATGTATTGCTCTCATTTTTCATATAGAAATAAATTTTTACCTTAATATGATAGAAAGCACCCTTTATTTGTAACATCCTATTAAAAAAAAAAAAAAAAAAGAAACAAAAAAGAAAGAATGTTAAACATATTATTAAAGAAGGGGATCAAATTGATATCAGCACCCTCTTCCCTCCCTAGATTTTTCTATTATTGGTGTGCAGCCCCCTCCCATGGCAAAACTCCCTTCCCAAGCTCTGGAAGGGATGTTTTCATGGCAATGAGAGGGAACCCAGACTAGGTTTTCCTCCGGCCATGCATTCAAACTTTCTTGCCCGACTCCGGCATTGATGGAAACCTAGGTTGGGTTTCCTTCCAAGTCACATGAAACCCTCCTCCCCTTCCCTTTCCGGCGAAGCACAGCTAGGTAAACCATGTCTTTCTGGCATTAATGGAAACCCAGATTTGGGTTTCCTCTTCTGGCCATGATCTGCCCTCTTTCCCCCTCTGTTCACTAGTGATGGGCAAACCCGATCACCCGGGTACTTGTGTTCCGATCTCCCTCTCTTTCCTCTCACTCTCCTACCGGGTTTTCTCCCCTCTGCAACCAGCCTAAATCACTAGTGCGCTTAAGTCAGATGCACTAGCTTCTCTTTGTCCCCCCCTTGCTTTCCCGTCACCGATGTAGCCAACTCGTAGGAGGGCCGGCAAGCCAGGACCTAGTTCCCCATCATCTTCCTCCTTTTGGTCTGGATCGGGCAGTGATCAGGACTAGAAGCCACTGGATCACCTCCATTTTCCATCTTTCCCTACCTCCATTGATTCTGGTGAGTGAGGGTTGAGTTGACTCTGTGAGTCAACTCACCCTGACTTGTTTGGGAAGGGTCTAAGTTGACCCAATGACCCTTATTTTACCCTAAACTTTGAACCTTGATTATGACCAATCCAGGAAGAATCTCGGAGATCCAAGAGTACCCCCATGATTGTGGTAACACGGGAATAAAATCCATCTTCTCATTTCTTGATCAAGGAAGATCCGACTGCTGATTTTACATACCTTTGATCAGAGGTCAGATCATGTGATCTATGATTATCTGACTTTGTTTTTTGATCCAGTAGTCTGTAGTAATCCTCATGAAGTGTAGAATAAGGATCTATACAAGAATTTGGATCTAATGGGTTTATGGAGAGGATTTAGTTGATCTGATCAACAGCTGAGATCAACTGAAGGTCCAAGTATGAAATTGGATCCAATTTGATGATCTGAATCATTTAGAATTCTTAATTGGATTAATTGACTAGAATTACTAAGTTGTTATGTAATCTGGAGTAATCAGGTGAGGATCTTTGATGAGATCAGCATGGATGTCTGATGATCGGGCACAATTGAGGTGATCGGTGGACGATCTGAACAAGTAGACAGCTAGAGGTTATTCTAATTGACTTGTTCCAGGTAAGATTACTATCTTAATTGATTTGATGGTGTGATTTGATTTCAATTAGGTATGATTGAGTATGACGTTTATATAGTAATGCCCGATTAGTAGATTAAATGATAAATTAACCTAGATGTATATTGATCTAAGCTTAATAACTTTGAAATATGCACGGATGTAATTAAGAAAAATTAAATGATTATGAGTGGGATTGATTAAGCATGATTTGAATTATTAGCTAATTAGCGCAGGCATCACCTTGAGATTCTAGGGTCGAGGTGTCACATTGTTTCCATTTAGTGGTGAGTGAACTCAAACTCACTACTTCTTAGTTCTAGAATAGGACCATTAACAATCTCAATTAAGTGTTCGTTCCTTAGGAAATACCATTCATGCTTACTAAGAAGAATGGTTAAGATTATGAACTTATCCTCTCTCTTTTCTCTTTTGGTACAAGTGAAGAATTTCAAAACAAATTACTCATTCACTCCCAAATTTAATTTGCAACTAAACAGAAAAGTAGTGACTCGAACTTGCAACCAAGCATATTCTAGGGGAGATGCCCAAACCAATAAATTGGATTATATTTAACTTGCCAAACAGTCCTAAGAGGCTGCTTAAGATAATTTGAATGTAATAGTCAAGGACACAAGCGCATACACACTTATGTCTGAGTTGAAGAGAAAGAATGTATAAGTTAGGGAATAGCATAAAATATTTTTACTGTCAAAGTTTCAAACTTCAAGGGTGAAGGTGTCTAGAAATAAAAAGTCACTTTTCTACCACAAATGCTATGAATTCTTGATATTCCTTTTATTTATGTATTTATGATTGTATATTTGAAAATTTTTCTTTTTATAGATACCCTTTATCCCTTCATAGTTAGAGATTGATGATGAACTCCCTAAGTTATTGTAGAATGAGCCTATTTTGGTCTTCTATCCATTGAGTGGAACTAGGAAATGGCATTACCACCCTATGTTGTTGTGAGTGCTTTTCTGGGCATTTCAAATTTACTTTTTAGTTTTGTAAATGAAAATTCAAAGTTTATAACCTCTAAATGCCCTAAGAATCATTCACAAGGCACAAGTATGTCAAATGTAGGGGTGGAAAAATAATTTTCCTCTCTTTTAAATACAAAATAGAGAATGTGTATAAATGTCACACATAAGCCAATATAGCCTAGAGATTAGGCTGAAGCGCCTGTCTCGTAAGTAGGTTGCTGGTTTGAGGTAGTGAATTGCATCCCTTAAAGGGATAAAAGTAGCTTCCACATTGACAAGAGTGTCCTAGGGATACATTTGGTATGTTGAAGGAGGGTGTGTCTAGAGAATACACATGGAAATAGTGTGTATATACATACCTATTTGGGGGTTTTAGTTACCAGTTTTTTTAAAAGAAGTATAGATGTCTTACTATCTTTTTTTTTTTATATAGTAACAATTGTTTTTATATCATAGGAAATACCCCCGTTTTTATTTAATGGTGAGTGGATTTGACCTCAAAACTTCTTGATTTTGGAATAGGGCAATTAACAAACCTGGCTAAGTGCTCGAACTCTAGGAATATCAATGGTGCCTACCAAGAAGAAAGGGTTATGATCCTTTGTTATTGTTGTTGGTTTCTTCTTCTTTTTTTTTTACAAGTAAAAAATTATAAAATAAATCAGTTATACACAGTCCTAAATCTAATCCCTTGGCCAAAGAAGAAAGCAGCAACCTACGACCAAGTGTCTCTAAGATAAATGTTGAATTGTCTATTGCAGACTATGCTAGACATTGTCAGCAACTTATCCTTTGTTTGGAGCATGAGGCCTGCCGTTTTTCTCTCATGTGAATTCTTTGTATCAAACTTGCTATCTCTTATTAGAGTCCTAATAGACATACATGTTCCAGAGTGTGTGAAAAAGAACATGTACGGCATCTTTAATATTCTCATGCATAAATAGCATAGACTAAAATAACATTTTATTATCATTGGATGCTTTTTGCCTATGTATTTTTTTGTTTAAAATCATAACTATCCATTTTTAGAAAAATTCAAGAATCAAAACAAGTGGTTATAATTTTTCAAATTCATCAATTTCTGTATCTCTTTTTGTACGCCAAATATGACTAACACCTTAACGCCTTAGGTCTTCCAGAAAAGGGCTCTAAAGCGGCGTGCATGTTCTAGAGGGTGCACGCCCACATGGAACACTTCTGAATAATAAATGTCTTTCCTTGCAGGTTTTATTACCAGTTGTTCCAATACATGTTGTTTGAGTGAAGATATGTTTATCTTAATATATCTCTCTCCTTGCCCCTCCTTCTAGAACTTTGCTTGCTGAGCTCAAGTATCGCATAAGCAATGTGCCAGTTCCAAAATGACAAAATTCTAGAAAACTTTGAAATAGACCGTGGATCAAAGAGGAGACATCCTCAACCAGCAAATTACATCTCTCTCTCTCTCAGACCTTGCCTGAAATGAGGTCATGCATTGCATGAGCGTGGAGCTAGTCTTCAGTTCTTCTTTTATGACTGTAAGGCTTCAAAGGTTACACTGGAATGGCTATAAAAATAAGAGAATATGGGACACACTTAGACGAGTTCAAAGCTAAAAGAATTCCAAGCCAACACGGAGCCACGTCGCATCCCCACGGGCCTGCTTGCTAAGAAGGCAATAGCGACCCGCTAGTGTCATCCAAATACTGCCTCAAAAACAAAACCACCAGCAGTGGGGCTGAAAACCGGGAGGGGGCGCGCTGCTCAAAATAGGGGTCCCTATAAACAACATAACGTAAAATCGGATTTGAAAACTTGCATGTTTTCCTTCTATTGTCCCAGAGCGACCATATTCTCTCTTTATTCTCACACACACACTCTCTCTCTCTCTCTCTCTCTCTCTCTCTCTCTCTCATAGATGCAGGGAAACGAGCTCCTGGATTCTCGTCTTTGATTTCGCATTTTCTGGTTTTGGGTTGGGGTTATCAGCAGGAGGGAGTGAGAGAGTGAAAGAAGCAAATGCCGGCGTTTCTTCGCGCCGGTTTCTTGATCTCGGCCGTTGCCATCGTCTTGCTTTCATCGGCGGTCGTCTGCTGCGGGTTACCGGCGACTCTGACGCTGGTAAGAGGTTTTCCGGCTAGTCATACAGTGGAATTGGACGCTTTAAGAGTTCGAGACCGGAAAAGGCATAGCCGGTTCTTGCAGGCCGCAGGTGTCGTTGATTTTCCTGTCGATGGTTCTTCTGATCCTTTCACTGTTGGGTAATTCTTTTGAAATTCTGATTTTGGAAGTTGGCGCTTGAAAGGTTCTTGTTTCTGTTTCCGGGTTTGCATTTTCTGTTCATTTCTTTTGTTCTTGTAGTTAATTGTTTTGAAATTGAGTCGTTTTACCTTTTCTTGTAGTTAATTGACTTGGTGGGTTCTTAATGTTCTTTACTCTTGTAGGTGGTCTCTGTATATATGTTTGGTGTCTTTTCTTCTCTTGTTTATTGGGTTGTGAATGTATGGGCATTCACTAGTTCTCGTTCTTGTTTCAATTTTTTTCCTGGCGTTTGATTTTCATTATTTCTTCCCTCTAGGGTGTGGAATTAATTCTTTCTGGTGTTTCTTCTTTTTGTTGCTTTTCTAAGTATTTCTTTTCCTTTTTAATTGATTATTCCAGTTCTTATGTTGTTTCTCTCCCCTGAAGGTGATGGTTGTTTTGATTTACGTCATTCTGTTGTGTTTTTGTTTCATTTTAGGCTTTACTTTACGCGAGTCAAATTGGGCACCCCTCCAAAAGAATTCTATGTGCAGATTGATACAGGAAGCGACATCTTGTGGATCGCTTGCAATCCCTGTGATGATTGCCCCAAAGCCAGTGGTCTCGGTGTAAATTTTTTTCCTCAAGATTCTCTTTCTTTAGCCTTTTCATATTTTCGGTCAATCTAGTTTAGTTTTAGACCATTGCTTAGCTTGAATTCAGCTGAAATTCTTTCCGTTGCGTCAATTCCTTTACTAAAGGTACCACTCAGCTTGTTTGACGTCAAGGGATCATCCACCGCTTCTATCATATCTTGTTCGGATGAAAGATGCACTGCTGCACTTCAAACCATGGAGGCAGGCTGCTCTTCTCAATCTAAGAATGCTCAGTGCGATTATTCCTTCCAGTATGGCGATGGCAGTGGGACATCTGGTTATTATGTATCAGACACTTTATATTTCGAAACAATTGTTGGGGAAGACTCAATTGCAAATTCATCCACTTCTGTTGTTTTTGGGTAAGTTTATGGCTTTATTAGGCTTGAATTTCATTTCTTGTCCTCGTGCTTTCACCTTGTGGCTGATCCTCCAAATTGGAATTGCTCTTGAAAATAGGTGTAGTAATTCTCAGTCTGGGGAATTGACCAAGCCTGGGAGGGCTGTTGATGGAATCATCGGATTTGGGCAACATGATCTATCAGTCATTTCCCAACTTTCTTCACGTGGGGTGGCTCCAAAAGTGTTTTCTCATTGTCTTAAAGGGTCGGACAATGGAGGAGGTATATTGGTTCTTGGTGAGATTGTGCAGCCTGGAATCGTTTATACGCCTCTTGTTCAATCACAGTAAGTGTTTTCTGGTAGAACTCATTTATCATATTTGTCATGCACTGTGATTTAGGTATATGGTTTATTGGCATCATATTTCATAAACTAATTGACATTCTCAACTGATGTTATTGAATCGGCTAAATATTTTTTATTATCTGATGGTCTTTTCATTTTTCCATGTTGAGAAATGCTAGATGATATTTTCTTTTTCTTTTTGTTTCTCTTTTAGTCATTTACATATCTATCTCTTCTAGGAAAAATGGAAAGGTTAAGCCTGACTGCTGCTGTTAAATCCCTTTTTGATCAGGTTTAAAGTTGATACTTAATGTTTTCATGTTAGCTTCTGCAGAATAACAGCTCTTGTGTTCCTCCAGATTAGACTGGTTTGAGATTAATCAAACATTATTAATGCTATAGATTGGAGACCTTTTGCATAGAGTGGAAGCAGACTGTCAATGAGAAACAGCCCACTTAAACAAGGAAAACACCACAAGATTGAATTAAAGTCGTGCTGCTTTTGAGAAAAGAGAAGGGGAGCCTTAGCGCAATGGTAAAAGTTGTCATCATGTGACCTTGAGGTCACGGATTCAAGGTGTGGAAACAGCCTCTTGCAAAAAATGCAAGGTAAGGTTGCCTACTATAGCCCTTATGGTCCACCCCTTCCCCGGACCCCACATAGGTGGGAGCTTCGTGCACCGGGGCTGCCCTTTTTCTGCTTTTGAGAAAAGGTCCTAAAAACTACATTTTGTGTCCTTGCAAACATGGCTTTAAAGGTTGACCACTATGACAAGGAAGGTATGAGAATTGTCAGCAGTAATTCTGCAGGTTCAAAAACCTAAATAAATGGCATTTGAAGAAGTCACGTGTTGCAAATTTATAAATGCACTGAAAATCAACAATAAATTGGACCAAAAATTAGTGGTGGCCTTTTTTAGCATATACAGATATGAAGTTCTATTGTACTTTTTTGGGATCAAATGAATATTTACAAATTTCCTTTCGGATTTATGGTTTTACACTTTAACTCACTTTGATCATGGTTGGATCAAATCTACTGATGTTCTATCTCTCTAGCATTCCTTATGAAGATCTACTAGCTGTTTATGTGATTGTCCAACCTCCACCAACTTTCTCCTTTTGTGATCCTAGTAAATTTGACTTGCATCAGCCTTTCAACCAAGGTTAGATGTTGAATGAGCACTTAGAACCTTCTCAATATCTATGCTTAGTTAAGTGGAATCCCTTAGCTTGATTCTTTTGGTGGAAGTTTCACTGGAAAAAAGGAGCAAAACTGTAATTACTTCTCTGATATTTGGTCCGAAGAAGCTTAAGAAAGGAGAAGCTTGTAATTAATGTATTGGAGGTGCAGCTTTAGGCTGCATACCAAGTCAGCCTTAGACTTCTATGAGCCTTAAAGAAATATCTATTTCTCAGCAGCCGAAAGTACAGAGGTGTCCTTATCTGCCTCTTGGGGATGTGAAGACACTGTCCTGAGCACCAGTTGATACAAATAAAAAAAAATAGAAAGTTTAAGTTCACCAACTTATGCACTTTCAAAGTGAGGAGCACAGACCTGGTTGATCCTTTTCCAGCTTTACCTATAATAGTATCCCATCAGACCCTCTGCTCCTAACTTAGTCACTTGCTTTATTTCTGTAATGATGACATTTGCTACAATTTATCTGCCCACAATGCAGCAACTTTGTTGAGGACAATAACAGAGTCACTTCTCTTATGATTAGCCTAGAACATCAGGAATTACCTTCCTGACATCTCCAACCAAACTGATGTGCCTAAGTTCCTTATTATCCAGTCATGACTTAGGGAATAAAACAAAAAATGTGGCGTTAAACACATCATATACTGATGACAGCAACACAGCTCACTCCATGACCTCCATAATTTCGTCCTCAATAATATGGAAATAGTCTTGGAAGGTGTTTGAGAAGCTTCATAGGCAAAGAGTCTCATGTTTTCTTGAGACTGGATGTCAACTGCCATCAAAGTTCTTTATTGTATCTGGCTAGAAGTGCAAAACGCCATGCCAAAAATCTGGTAGAAATGGAGTAAAAGGTCACTTCTTTAATAGCTTCAGAGTACTTCTCTCGAAGCCATTTTCTGAATCAACTCCTTGGAACCTCTGGAATGCGCTGTATGGAGGAAGAAATTTATGTTACAATTTTCCTCTTAAAGCTACATTGTGCTGAGTCTCTGGAACCAGAAAATAGCACTGAATTTGGGAAGGGGAAGAATTCTCTGAAAAGAATCATCCAATGCCTCTTCTAATAAATGGAAGAGGAGTTTGTCATCTCTTTAGTTGACAGTGTTAGATATTTATGGACAGAATGAAAATCCAAGGTACACAGAGAACCTGCCAAAGGATCTGA
The DNA here is from genome assembly GCA_035236585.1 of Warburgia ugandensis. Lineage (NCBI taxonomy): Eukaryota > Viridiplantae > Streptophyta > Magnoliopsida > Canellales > Canellaceae > Warburgia > Warburgia ugandensis. Next base: position 31,666,656 of record CP141136.1, read on the forward strand.
AGAAAGCAAGAGCAAGATCACACCTTGTGGTCACTTATATCCCATACTGTGCAGCGCACAAATAGTTAACATAATCTCTCACTGCAGATATATTGTCTTTCTATGCTTATATGTGCCAAGAGGACAACCTGTTTACCCTTTCCTTCACAATCCTTTTGATGCATTATGTATTCTTTTTGGTACTCCATAATGCTACAAAGAGTTTGCTTGTCAATGATGTTCCTTTTTAATCATGTCAGGAGACTGCTCTGCACAAGGAGTATGTGTTGTCCCAATAAAATTTGCTTTCGCTTTGACAACTTCATTGATACATCTCCATTTTCCCATTGTAAAATATAAATTCTTCATTCTTGTTCTTTGGTTAAAGGTATAGTTTTGAGGGTTATGTTAGTCACTAATCAATACCATTAAGGGCTTGTATTGGAGACTTTGGAGCAAGTGTAGGTTCACATATACTTGAATGGGTGGGGCCTCTAAATGAGCCTAGTGGCCATGTTAGTTCATGCATTGAACATGCATTGCTTGTGTTTGCACCGTGTTTGTAGATTAGCCAGATGCATCAAGACTGAAGATCTAATTTATACATTTGCCATAAATTACATGCTTACATTTGTGCTAGTAGATTGCATGTGGGTCGTATTCTCAGTTCTCATATAGCAAGTAGATGTTGCATATATTATGTTCACACATTGTTCATCCCTTTTCCTATCTTGATAAATCTAGAAAATATGTATCTGCTTCCCGGTAAGATCTTCCTCTTTAGTATGGTGATCTGCTTATGGCAGTGACAACATTACTATGCTGGAAACATCCATTATTCAGTGACATTGCCGTTGGTTATCTTTCGCTATGTTTGGCAAAGTGTTGGCCTCTTTTTCCTATATAGCACAAATTTCAGCATGCATGTAAACATCCTTTAGAGCAAAATCTTATTGCTTGCTATCTCCAAACTTTTCAGGCCTCATTATAATTTGAATCTGCTGAGCATTGTCGTAGATGGACAAACATTGCCCATTGATCCAGCAGTGTTTGCAACATCAAGCAATGGAGGAACCATAATTGATTCTGGGACAACATTGGCATACCTTGCGGAAAAAGCTTATGATACATTTATCAATGCTGTAAGTTTGTGTTAGTGCTATTTCTTAGAGCTATTTAAATGAACTTTGAAAATATGTCATGACTCTTATGGGCTGTAGGGAATAGCAACATCAGCGGAACACACGTAAACCTTTATGCTTTCTAACACTTGCTCAGTAAAGTTCTGAATGCATCTGAATTTTCAATCAATAAATCTATATATGAGAGAACCTGGGATGCTCCCCTTGGTGGTTTTCTTAGTTGAGACATGTTGACAGACTTCTAGAAAGTGCTGGGATGTTCCCCCATGGATGAATCAAATCACTTGAAAGAAAGTAATTTCACTGATCCTTGGGTCATTGAATGTTCAAAATTTTTTGAAAATGTTGTCAGCAAGTCATATATGACCCTACATTTTGGTAGTTGAGCTTATGCACTGAAGAATGTCTCCGCTCACACATTTTCATGTTAGTTTTCTCATCGATTTCTATCTTATTTGCAGATAATTTCTTCTGTTTCACAATCTGTGCAGTCCTTTGTTTCGAAAGGGAGCCAGTGTTTCGTAATTTCCAACAGGTTTATCTTGTCAGCCCATAAAACAAGTCATATTTTATAGGCATGTTTAACTTTTGAAACATGTTGTCAATGAGTTTGAGTTAGTATTAACCTTTATGGTGCATGTTTTTGTGTGTTTTCAGTCTGAGTGAGGTATTTCCTTCTGTTATGCTAAACTTCCAGGGTGGTGCATCCATGATGCTAAAACCCGAAGATTACCTTCTACAGCAGGGTTCCATGGTGAGTTGTTCCCTTGCTGTTTTCCTTTTTCCTCAAATTGAGCTCTGACCTAAAAGTTTCATGTGATTTTCTTTTAGCTGGTGACTTATAATTATAAATCAGAGAAACCTAAACAAATGAGCAAATTTTATTTGCATAGGATGGTGCTATGATTTGGTGTATAGGATGGCAGAAGGTTCAGGGTCAAGAGTTAACAATCTTAGGAGGTATGTAAGCTGACCTAGAACATTTTTCATTAATTCATTTACTACCGAAGAGACAGACAAAATGTTATTGCGGCACGTGAAACTTTTTTATCCATCAATTACCGTAAGCCAAACACTTCATTCCATATCAAGTGAATAAAAGGGCAGCCAGGTGCACTAAGCTCCCACATATGTGGGGCCCGGGAAAGGTGTGGACCACAATAGGCCTATTGGACACAGCCTTACCTTGCATTTTGCAAGAGGCTGTTTCCATGCCTCAAACCCGTGACCCTCCATATCAAGTGAATATCTTCAAATAAATCGACAGCACAAGGTCTTGAAGATCTTTAAAGTTCTTCATGTATTTAATACCACATTATGTCTCTTCTTCTATTAACAAGGTAAGGATCAAAGTCTTGCAATTCATCAAATTCAAAGTGCTTTAAGTACTTTATGTGTCTTCCATGAACCTCCTGTAACTGATGAATGGTATTAAGGTTCTCACAGCCTTAAACAGCTAACTAAGAAAAAACATCTAAAGATTCGATTTTTCATCTACAACAATTCAACCTCGAAATGACCCTAAACAATACCCTCGGCCAAAAGCTCATCCAAACTTAAAGAGCTTGAACGAGCCCTTGTTGAGGGAGGCAGGGAGTTACGGAAACCATGACAATCAGGAATTGAAAGCTGAGGGGAAGTATTTAATGAGCAATTTTAGTTAGTTATCTTCACTTGATCTTCTTATCTTCCTAGAAATGGCAATTAAATTGTCAAATAGACAGACAGACACACACATGCAAACAATTAAATTTTCCTTTAATATGAGCAATTTAGTTAGTTATCTTCACTTTATCTTTCCAACAACCGGAATTAAATTCATTTGATCTTCTTATCTTCCTAACAATGGGAATTATTCTTCTTCAATGAAAAATGAACAATGGAAAAGTGAAAGGAAAGTGACCTTGGGAACTAAAATACAGGGCACCAACTAATGAGTAATTCTGCTCTAATGAAAGGTGGACAATCGAAAAACAGAAGGAAAATAACCTTGGGAAGTACATTAGAAGACACCAACTAAGGAGCAATTTTAGTTAGCTATCTTCCCTTGTTCTTCCTCTCTTCCTATTCTCATTTGATTGTCTTATCTTTCTGTTCAAATATAGAAGTAATGTGGAAGCACATAAATCTATGAAGGAGATACACTGGCAAAGTAGTAGTGGCTGTGGCTTCCTAACCGTATCAGAGGCTATTAAAAATAAGATGATTTGAGGAGAAAAAAGGATTGATCATTTGGATCCTGGTTGGAATGCCATTGCAGAGAACAAGATGAGATATGAAAGGGAAGCTCAAATGTTTTCTTAAAGTAGAGGGTCCTTTCCTGTGGTTGATGAAGCAGGCTCTATCAGAAGAAAGAGAAAGGAAATGTCTCCTGGAGAGAAGAAACTTCTGTCTCATCTTCTGCTTTTTTGCCATGATCTATTAATCTAAAGCAACCTGGTCAGACACTGCTATTAGAAAACCTCTCTTGTTTTGCAGTGAGAAAAAAAACACCCTATTGATTCAGAAGAAAATTGCGGTTGTATTTGGAAACAAAGTACAGGGTAAACAATTGAGAAACTGCCATTGGAAAATATAGGTAGCACTTATGGCGGAGATTGAAATCTTTGAAGCAGCATATTTTGAACTGGGGAAAAAAGTGATTCCAATGGCAATGCGTATCTAGTGAAGAGTGCCAATGTCCAATTTTTACCCGCCACTAACACCATGCTCTTCCTTGTTGGTTATCATCTCCCAAAATCCTTTCCCATGGAATCAAAGATTCAGAATTTGTGCTTAGCTATCGCTCAATAAACTAAATCCAGACCCAGAAACTGACGTTCCCAGAAGACAAGTTAGTTAACATTTGGATTGAGAAACCCATATTTGCACCTAACTTGACATTCTAATAACCAATTTGAAGACCTTTAAAATTCTGCAGAGATATTCATTACTGGTTCAACTTCAGTATGATCACTTCTTTCCATTATCTTTTCAAGGACCATAGAACAACCCTTCATGGTTACAGCTTTGGAGTTACTATGCTATCTTGAGACTGTATCTTTATCCCTCATCCTTTTCTCCTTTCTAATCTTGAAGAGTATAGCCATATTTCAATGGGCTTCTACTGCCATATGAGCTGCAAAATATTCATGCCAAAGTTGGCATGATTAGAACATTCTGTTATGTCAGAACCTGTGACAGCTAAGCACTATAAAGGCTCCTGCTGTGTTCCTATGCACGAAGCAGCCTTTTACTTTTCCTTTCTTCTCAGTAACCTTATTTAAGAACTTTGGTGTAAATGATTGGTTTTCAATGGACATCTTCTCCAAGAAGTATGAGCCATATACATTATCTTTGGATCAATTTCTCTTGTGTTCCTCTGAATTCCTTTCTCACTAAGAGGTTCAAATAACCAACATTCATGATTCATGTCACAGTCTTTACAAAGTCTGTGTCTGAACCCTTATTTCACTACGTCGTCCTACTGTGGCAGTAGAAAAGTTTAAGCTTAGAGCAGCCTAATACTTTCTCCTGCTTTCCAAATAAAAAGGGATTTACATGACATATTTCCCCTACCCTTTTGGATGCTTGTAGCAACAATGAAAGTATGATGCATGTGGCAACAAAGAAAACATGCAGAAATTTTACAAATCAGCTGTACGCATCCTTTGTGAGAAAGTACATAGTTTCTTCCATTTTCTATCTGAAACCAGTCTGATATTTGCACCTGTTTTCCAAATATTTTGCATGACATGCTCTTCCACTGTTACTTTTGGATGCATGTAACATATAGAAGGTTTGCAGACTAGCTGTATGTAATCTTCTACAGAAAATACATTGTTCTTCTATTTGCCATCTCAAACCTGTTGGCTCCAAGTTAACTGCTGGTCCAGTTTGCTTGCACAAACTATGTAAATGCAAATTTCAAATTCATATGATTCGGTGCAGCCATACAAGTTCAATGGAGCTAAAACCTATTTAGTCACAGGTGCGACTAGTTGCAAGGCACAGAAAGGCGCAAGTGTGTGAATGGATTTTGGGTAGGCTTAGGGGCGGAAAGTCGCAGTGCAATTAGTCCTGCCTAGCGTCGAGTGACTTTTGCACCCCCAATTGTAGGACCAAAAAGGCAACTTTTTCACTATTGTCTCCGTCATTTCCACAAGTGAAAATGGTGTAAGGGTTGAAGTGCCGGTTTATCTCCCTTCTCTGTCTCTCTCTCTCTCTTTGGTTTTTAGTTTTTCATTTCTTCTGTCAATCGTCAGATTGAATCTTTTATTTTAAGAAGGGGAGTGCCATTATCAATTCTGGCGCCCTTTATTAAAAAAATTTAATATATATGGCAGCTCGGTGCACGAAGCTCCAGCATATGCAAGGCTCTGGAGAAGGGGCAGATTACAAGGGTCTATAGTATGTAGCCTTACATTGCATTTTTGCAAGAACTATTTCCACACCTCAAACCCGTGACCTCAAGGTCACATGATGACAACTTGACAGTTGTGCCAAGGAGCAGCTGAGATTTGATTGGTTGGGGAAAAGTAGAAAAAAGAAAAAGTTAGAGGAAATGGTAGTTAGAAACTTTTTCCCGGCGAATCAAATATCAGATGCTCTTTACACCTGCAGCTCCTTGCTGAAATTACCACTTATATGAAATTATTATTATTTTTTTTTATTTTAAACTGGGTACTAAGTCATGCGACTAGGTGCACCTAGTCCCTCTAGGTGCAACTCTCACCCCTTGTGCCTGCAACTACATAGGCTAAAACAAACACATGTTGTATTTGTTGTTGTCAATGCCAGTAAAGTCCCATCATATTTGAGCAATACCCCTCTCTATTATATACTAATACAAAATAGCATAACATGTACATTTCAACCAAGAGATCAACTTGCATCCAATGCTTTTGTCAGGAGCTTTGAAGTTATCTTTTATATATCAAATTTGATCAGGCATGGACTCAATCAAATTTTTTTTTTCTTTTGTTAGTTTACACACATATTAATTATACTTGCTTCTTGGAAGGAAAGGTCTTCCAACCTGTGCTGCTAAAGCTGTTCATTGCTCGTACTTACTGCCAAGTGTCTCCAATATGGTTTCACAAGTACAAAATAGTTTTATGGTAGGCTTTTGTTTGTACGAACTTCTGTTTTCAGTGGATGCAATTCACTTTATTTACATTTAGCGGCTGCTTCTTACTCTTCTGTTCTTTAAATTTGTGGCAATTGAGGATTTAGGGAAAAACCATTACCTGGGGCACATTCTTCTTCTTACTCTTAAGCCCACGTTCCTTTGCCTTTTGTGCAAAGTCATCACCTATTCTGACCACATAAGAGACGTTGTTAGCAGAATTGCATGATCAATTTGTCTTGTGAGCTATTATTGGTTATTTGTTTACTTGCTCTGTCTTGAGAGGTAGTAAATATGCATCTTCTAGCTTATTATATTTGCGAAGAGTTTCTCATCATATATGAGCCCATTTCATATTAGTACATGAATATGCCATGGACACCATGACTATTGATGCTATCATTTTTGGTGAACTTGAATAGTATGTGATCATTTTATTTGCAGACATTGTTCTGAAAGACAAGATATTTGTTTATGATCTCGCCGGTCAACGCATAGGTTGGGCTAACTATGACTGTAAGTGAAGCAATTATATCAAGCCCATCTTACTTGCCACTACAAATATGTTTTGTTGAGTTTGCCCTTCCCTTCGAATTCAGGTTCTTTGTCTGTGAATGTTTCATCAACTTCTTCTGGAAAGAATGAATTTGTCAACACTGGACAACTGAGCGTGAGCAGTTCATCACTGCCAAATACATTCTACAACAGGCTGGCAACAATGAGCATTGCGGTTTTTTTTTTGCATCTTGTTGTTGTAATATGAATTTAAGGTTTGTCGCGTGTCATGCATATCATTCTTTATTGTTGTAGCAAGGAAATTACTGGTCTTCTCATTAATTTATGATGGTAATGTCTTGTAAATGTTTGTGTTTAGCACAGAAACCATTACGTAAAGTAAATGTTTGTGTGGCCACTGGTGGAACTCATGGCTCTTTGAAGCATGAGAAGCAAGTGTATTGGCTGCTTCACTGGCAATGTTTCCGGGTGGTCTCCTGGATCCCGTTGATCATCATCTTGAGTTCCATCGCGATTTATTGCATCTTCGACTTCGCTTTCGTTGTTTCAACACCTTGCAGCAAGACTTTGGGCAAGTTCTGGTTGTGCTGATTTCCCAACTATTTGCACCCACCGAGGGACAGAAATCTTTAAAACTGAACGACTGACTCTAGGATTCTTTGATCCATATCATGGGCTGACTGAACCAAGCCACTGCAAATCAGTCATACAAACTCCTAAATCTAATCACTGGAAGAAAGAAAACGTGGGACTTCAACTTGCCGCCAAGTGTACAACAGGAGAGATGTCAAGTTGTCTGTGAACATAAAATTATATAATTTCACTTCTAAGCTGCGTAGTGTTATGCCCCAACAGAGTGGCAAACAAGGAACACGGTGTGAAGATTTCGAACTCTCACCACTATAATCAAGAGAAAAACCCAATTATCACCCGTTGGGATCATTCTACCGAAATCTGTCATCCCGAGATTATATGAATTCAGTTCCAAGGAAGTGAATTCCAATTGCACAAACTCTACTCTAGGATCTGGGCGAAACCCTATTCTGAGACCTACTAGGGAGATGAAAAAGAAAGAACTCCAAATCACAACCTCAAAATTGTGGGGATCGCAGTCCATTCAATAGGCCCTTTCATTCTTTCATGTGGACCCCATTGATTCAGAGTTGGACGCAGTGCCGTCTATGTTTTTGCTTTCTTCAGTGTACGTCACTACTAGATTCTTCGACATCTGTACTATTTCTACGCGGTGACTAGGCCTTAAACAAAGTATGTACTATATGGTAAAGCAATATTAATTTTCCCCCAACTTTTTTGCCATGTGGCACTTTGCTATTTATCTTTATCTTCTTTTTTTTTTTTAAGTTTTTAAAGGGTCCATAACAACTTGAAATGAAATGCTTAATAAAAATAAAAATGAAAATGAAAATGGAAGAATTATGTCTATATTTCAATAAGAAAAAAGAGAATGAGGCTTGAAGAGTAATAATGAATGTTTAGAACTGTAAAACTTTATTATGCCTAATCAAATTAGGCTTAAAAATAAGAATTGTTTGAGTTCATGGTAAACTGCACATAAGCCAATATAGTCCAGTAATTAGGCATCACTAGGCACATAAGCCAATATAGTTCAGTAATTAGGCATCACTAGGCACCTGGGAGGGGAGGTTGTCCCAAGGATATATATATATATATATAGGACAGAAAGTAAGGAAGGTTGGATTGGCCGCTAGAGAGAAGATAGGCCATGTCATATTTGTATATTTTTTATACAAAAAGTAGGGTGGTTGGAATGATATCGCCAGGCATCTTGCTAGTATTAGACTAAAAGAATTTAAGAAAGTGAGGGAGAAGCAATCTTTTTATAGTTATAGGAGAGAAAATAAGGAAGGTTGGATTCGCCAGTGGAGACAAGATAGGCCAGATTGTATAGATATTATACAAAAAGTAGGACGATTGGAGTGATCATTGGAGAGAAGATAGGATAGGTCCAAGTAGTTATTTCTTACTACTAAAGAGAAAATGAAAAAGGTTAGAGGAAAAGTAGGGAGATAAAGTGTAATTTAATGCAATTAAATAAAAATCCTAATTTAGGTAGAAGGGGAGCCTTGGCGCAACAGCAAAAGTCGTCGTCATATAACATTGAGGTCACGGGTTCAAGGCATGGAATCAGCCTCTTGCAAAATGCAAGGTAAGACTGCCTACTATAGGCCCTTGTGGTCCGCTCCTTCCCTGGACCCTATATAGGCAAGAACTTTGTGCACCGGGGCTGCCCTTTATACCATAATGTAGGTGAAATTTTAATTCTCCATTGAGTGAACAAAGTTCTAAGTACAAGTTTTTCAAAATACATCTTCTTCCTATTTTTCCTCAAATTTCCTTTATCTTTTCTCCACAATAATTATGTCTAGGCTGAAACGTTAGTTTTTTCTTTCTTTTTTGGCAGAAACACATAATAGAATGGATTATCATAATATTATAGACATTGCAAACAAACACATACACCTTCTACCTAACTCATAACATCTTTATACATCTCAAAAGAAAAAGAGGAAAAAAGATGGCTCGGATGTCAACTATAGAAAAGACATATTTAACATCTTCTACCTACCACACGTCCCCAAAAAGGTGTACTTCTTCCTTGAACAAGCAAGTGCAACTCATGAAAGCATTTTTCGTTATGAAATATATTAACCCACATGAGATATATATTTTATGTGGGACCATAATCCTGTCGATCATCATTCAATGGCCTTCAAGTCAACAATTATATTCTAAAAATTTGAGTGTCATAGTAGATGCAGATAGTACTATATCAATTTTAACAATTATAGTCACAATACTTAGGCAGGTGTAGAGTTTTTGCATTTATCTCAGAATTTGGAATTTCATCTAGATAGTAGAACTTAAAAGAATTTAAAGTAAGAAGTCATACATAATGTGTTAAACTATTATAATTTATTTTTCAAAAGTCGAGGGTAGAATTCAGTACAACGTAAAGAGGCCACATTTTGTCTATTTGGGATAATAAAATAAAAAGTGTTACTCCTAAATTTGAGCACAATCAACTTTTTCATATGCAAAGAGAGACAAAGCATATAAAGAACCCTCTTCTTCTTCCTTGGCCAGCATTTTCTAGCGTAGGCATTTCTCAAGTGAACTAGAGGCACCCTTTTCTCATTATGTTCTCTCTTTCTTCTTTTAGAAATTTCTACAAAGTAAAGGGGCCACATCTTTATCTATTTCAAGTGATAAAATAAAAAACATTATTCTTGATTCTATACCCCATTGACTTTTCTTGTGCAAAGAAGGACAAAATATAGCAAAGGGGCCTCTTCTTTTTTGGCTAGCATATTCTTCATTAATTCTTCTTCTCCAGCTAGCACATGCATTTCTCAAGTGATTTAAAGGTACCTTTTCTTCTTCTTCTTCTTCTCTCTCTCTCTCTCTCTCTCTCTCTCTCTCTCTCTCTCTCTCTCTCTCTCTCTCTCTCTCTCTAGTCCTATAATTTGCACTATTAACATAGATGATATTTCTTTCTTTCATGTTAAAACCTTATTAGACTTGATTGATGAAGATGCATATTTCACCTCGTAAATGAAACCAGTGCTTGTTTTAGAGTAGCAGAATATTCATCAGATTTATGTTGCACAAAATTAACTTGTATCGAGGCCAAGAGTCTACGATATCTATGGGTAACAATTCTTGGATAGCAACAAGAAAAGTACTTAAGCAAACATGCAACAAAACTACATAGAATATCCTAACAGGCCTAGTTCATGGACATTATATAACCTTTGTTATTTAATCTTCCATTTGATGCACAAGATATCTATGCTTAGTATAGGGACTAGGTGATGAATGACTTGGATAAGCAAACATCTAAAATTCACTTTGTGTATCTTCAAAAAATGGCACTAGGCCCATAATAGTATCACGGCATATTCAGTTGGGCTGGTGACGTGACTAGTTCAATAACTAAATTGTTGCTACATTTATATTAAAGCCCATCACTTTTTTGCTCCGAAATGTGAAGTACTATGGGTACTAGTTCATGTGTTGCAAAAGCAAAAATGCTTTTGCTTTCTACCAAATCATGGATAGTAAAAGCAAAAGCGGATTCATGGATAACAATTCATGGGTAAGAAAGAAAAAATGGATTTCTAATAAAATACAAATCACTATATATAACAGTTCATGGATAACAAAAGGTCAATAGAAGCAAAAGTGTTTATACAAACACCAAACAAAATCAACTCATTTCCCATTATTATGAATCGCTTAAAAAGTAGATTTTTATCAGTATCAATTCAAGGGTCTGATAGCTATATATGTTTTCAATAAAAATAATATTAAATTATTATTACTGTTATTGTTGCATTAGCCACAACAAGTGAATGCATATTGAATTCGAACATGGTAAAATTCTACCAAAAAATTCCACTAGATTACAAGCTTTAAATTTCAAATTCTTTGCCTAAAGGCAAAGAAAATGCACCCGCCCTAAATGCAAAAAAAAATGCACACATAAAATAGCATATGTGGCAGTTGCCCCTTTTCATGATTTTGGATTTGGTTTTGGAATGTCTAACCCATTCAATCTTGTTCGGTCTCCTTTAGATTACCTATGCCAATTTGATGATCCTAGCATAAGTTTCTTTGGATTTTAAACAATGATTATTGACTGTCAAAACCTCAAAAAATAGTCCTTAGATTCATCCTCCAATTGACATGATTTTTTTTGGGTATGAATTACTAAGGTTTATCACATGTATAAACTAGAAAATTTCTTTTCTGTTTTTTAGGGTAATGAAAGAGGGTGTTTGAGGGTAGACGTATCTGAGACCAACATTTGCCATCCAAAAATTTGTATCCGAAGCCTTAACTCAATAATTATCATCACCTAACATTATGATAGACATATATAGCAAGATACAAGAGCCAATATAGTCCAGTGAATATGCTGAGACGCCACCCTTTTTGGTAGGTCACGGTTCTTATAAGAGATGTAGGAGCCAGTGTTTGCACAATGAGAGGAATTCCCTTACGTCTGGGAAAGGTGCATGTGCTAGGAACTATGGGGTGTGTGTTGCCAGTTGAAGAAAAAAAAAAATCTGGACATGGCCCACATATATCCAAACGCCAGCAAATTCAATGAAGTAACCAATAAACAAGACTAAGAAGTGGAATGGAATAGATAGGTGGTGCTCATGTATACACATGTGAAAAACAAGAAGAGAAAGTCTAGTCTTAAACAAAGTCCGTTACAAGAGGCATCGCTTGCGGTTAAGATTTGGTCCAAGAGTGAGGTGGACTAGGTCTCACGCCTTCCCCTACATATTTTATTATTATTCTTTCTCTCTCTAACGCAAACCAAGAAGTAGAAGTAGAGAGGGAAAGCCAAAACCGTTAAAAAGAGTTTTCTTCCTTCTCCCGCTTCCCATGCAAATCCACACACCTCTCTTCTCTCCTCCTTCCCTTTTCTTCTCATCATCACTCCCCTCTCTCTTTCTACACCCTTTCTCTCTCTGTCCTTGTTTCATTGATTATTTTCTGTAACGTAAAGAAGAATACCAGTTGCACAGCATTCTTCTTTTTTCTTCTCTGTTTCTGGCGTTACTTCTACTGTTATTGTTTTGGCAATGGCGGTCCCAGTACCGGCATCCCTCTATGTGGGGGACCTACACCCAGATGTTACAGATGGGCAACTGTTTGATGCATTCTCTGGGATTGGAAATCTTGCCTCTGTTCGTGTTTGTCGTGATTCAATGTCTGGAAGGTCTCTTGGATATGGATATGTTAACTACATTACTACTCATGATGGTATGAATTCACTCTTCCTTTTGTTCCTTTTGAGAATGGAATTCGTTTCTTTGTATATTTTGTTTCACATGCACTATGCTACTTTGATTTTAAATTTTTTCTCTTGATAAGGGTTTGTTTTAATTCTTGTTTTGTTTCTTGGGCGTTTCCCTTTTTTCTGTTTTGCATAGCAATCCAAGCTATAGAGAAGTTGAATCATACTCCATTGAATGGGAATCTGATAAGAATTATGTGGTCCCATCGAGACCCAGATGCAAGAAAGAGCAGTATAGGAAACCTGTTTGTGAAGGTATGCTTTACTTGGAAATGTTTATATGGTTTCTTGTTTGTTCATCTTTCTTATTTTATCTCTTTTCTTGCGGTGTTTCTTTATGATATGTCATACATGTTGGAATGTTATTTGCAGAATTTGGATGAATCAATTAATAACGTGAAGCTTCATGACATGTTTGCCAAGTTTGGCAATATTTTGTCTTGTAAAGTTGTTATGTCTCAAGATGGGAAGAGTAGGGGGTATGGATTTGTTCAGTTTGAATCTGAGGAATCAGCGAACGCTGCAATTGAGAATCTCAATAGCTCCACTGTTGAAGGGAAGCAAATGTATGCTCAGCTTATTCATTCATTTCAGTTTTGGTCTTTCCCTGTTATCTTTTATGTGCTCTGGATGCTTTCTGGTTTCAGTTGTTCATGCTTTACATCATTTTTCAAGTAGCTTTGTTTTAGTTAGTTAACTCCTGATTTGTTATTGAAATTATACTATTTCACCCATTACCATTTTATGCTTGTCATGTTCTTAAGTGTTTTCGTGTTCCTCCTTACTTCTTGTCTCCGTTTTATATTATCTAATTTGTTCTTGTACAATACAGATATGTTGGTAATTTCATCAAAAAGAGTGAACGCATGTTACCCAGCCCCGATGCTAAATACACCAATTTGTACATGAAGAATATTGATTCAGATGTCACGGAAGAACTTCTTCAGGAGAAGTTTTGTGAGTTAGGAAAAATCACTAACCTCATCATTGCAAAAGACAATGATGGAAATTCAAGGGGATTTGGTTTTGTAAATTTTGAAAGCCCAGATGATGCCAAAAAAGCAATGGAAACTATGAATGGAACCCAAATTGGTAAGCCTTGATGAAATCAATTGCTTATTTTCATCTCAGAAATAGAAGTACCATGATGACCTTTTATCTCTTATAGTGGTTGGCTCTTTACAGGATCGAAGGTGATGTATGTAGCACGGGCTCAGAAAAAAGCTGAGCGCGAGCAAATTTTGCGTCATCAATTTGAGGAAAGGCGCAATGAGCAACTAGAAAAATTTAAGGTGCTTCCTCACTTCTGTTTCTTCTTGGGGACTTAGATTTCCTCCTAACTGGCTTCTTTCTTGTTAGTGCTCACTAAGTTATCTCTCTGTCCAGGGCTCAAATGTATACATAAAGAATATTAATGATGATGTTACTGATGATGATTTACGAGAACATTTTAGTCAGTGTGGCACCATCACTTCGGCCAAACTAATGCTTGATGATAAAGGCACAAGTAAAGGGTTTGGATTTGTGTGCTTTTCACATCCTGAGGAAGCTAACAAGGCTGTGAACAGACTACATGGTAATTCACAATAAAAACTTAATTATACAATGTGCCTATATTCTATTTGTCAACTTCCCATGTCCAGGCATGTCTCATTGTGCAAGTGAGGATGCGGACATATATGCATGTCTTTTCCTTTTGGATAAATGATGTGTTCCTAATGATTCCTTGCAGGATATATGTTCCATGGGAAACCTTTGTATGTGGCAATCGCCCAAAGGAAAGACGATAGGCGTGCTCAATTGCAGCTTCAGTATGCTCAGCATCTGACAGCATTAGCTGGACCATCAACCGCTGTTATACCTGCTGGATATCCTCCTTTTTACTACACTCCCCCCAGGATTGCCTCACAGGCTCCTCAAGGACAGGGTCTTATGTATCAGCCCCTAGGTCTGAGACCAGGATGGAGGGCCAATGGATTCACACCTCCAGCAAGGCCTGCTTTCCAATCCATGCCACTTCCTGTGGTAAGTACACGCCCATGTATTTCTTCCTTCCATCAGCCATTGACATAAAATACAATCATTAACAGATCCTGTGGTTATTTTCCTTGCGTAGTGCTTAGTTCACGTTCTGGATGCTTAATCCCTGTTAACCTTCCTCTCACAGATTCCAAATGCTCCGAGACAGCATCGACAAAACAGTAGAAGGATGAATGGTCATATGCTTTCTCAAGCAGGACAAGCTATGCAGTTTGTGCCACATTCGCCACAAACAACTCAGTCCATAAGTTCTTTGAAGGATGCAGGCAACCAGCAGGTATGGCTATTCCTAATTACTTGGTGCGTTTTTCCTGGAGATTTGTTTTGTTGACTTCTCGTTGGCATTTGTACAGTATAATTCTGTATGCCAGGGACTGTCTGTAGTGCATAGCATTGGCTAATGCACGTCATTTTGCCTGCATTCTGATATAGAACAGTTTGCAATTTCAGTTTACATGAAAGTAAACTTTTGTGACATCTGGAAGTGTTAAGGAGATGCAATTTAGCAGTAGGGGATACTTTTTTATATACCTAACTCTATCCTGGTTAAAAGTCTCCTATTGATCTAGAGTGGTCTCATTCTGCTTGGTTCATTTCAAAACTGATGAAAATTGTCTAGCTTCCATTATGGTATAATCTAGCTAGAAACAGGAATAGCTGAGCAGGTAAGGAGAGTAGCATTCTCACCCACTGTTTATAATTTGAACTGGCCCTACTCCGTTTTCTATACCTTTAAGCCCATTTCTTTAAAATGACACTTACAATGAGATACAAAAACTAACCAGATTCTGACCAAGAATATGTGGACTATCAGACCAGGGCTCTCCCTCTGTTGCCTAATCCATGCCCCAACGCTGCCATCTGCATCACCAAAAAGATCGGTTGCCACAGTATGCTTTCTCATTGACTAGGTCAAAATCACTGCTTCTGGCATTAACTTGCCCATATCCTGGCCAAGAGGTTTGGATACCAAATTTTTCATGAAAAACATATCCCAAATGTTTCCATGAACTTCCTGTGCTTTTTCATAGTTGTTTAGATTTTAGACTCATACAGTAGTTATTTTGTGACGTAAAAGAAACAAAGAACTGAAGAAGGAAATCAAACCATAGATGTAAAGACTCTTCAACAAGAAACTAGAAGTAACTTGGAAGTACAACTTTTGTTGCATGTTTTGAGGACAATCAATATACTTCAACTTTCCAGCCTTTCTAGGTTTATTCCATTGTATCCAAACTATATTAGACATGTTGCAAATGAATTCATTATCCGGGAGCTTTTATTCCAAATTAAAGCTCTGTTGGTGACAAAGTGTTAGGCGCAGGGAGTAATTCATTTAGTGCCCAGCACTGTTTTCCTCATTTCCTAGACAACTGCCCTCCCTTAGTTTGTATCCTAGTATTTCAAACTTAAATTATTAACTGTGCAGAGCTCAATTTAGCAGAAAAGACATATTCACATTTAATTCTTAAACCTACTTGTAATGTTTGCTACATAATGAAGCAAATAGGTAAAAAGGTTCAGCTTGCCCCTTCTAACATGAGAAATGATGTTTACGTGTTGAATCTTGTGCGGATCATTTCTACAATCATTGTTGTAGGAGGTTATTTCTTAGCAAAGAGTCAAGTTAGGTTGGGATGGCTTGAAATCTAGAACATGCTATTGCCAATTTCTTTTCTATGAACATCTGATATTTAATTATCTAGTTTCCTTGTTTGGCTCATTTAACATAGTACCATGCTCATTTTGACAAATATAGTTATAGTTATGCTGACTAAACTGAACTGCTGATAAATAACCATGATACACTTTGCTTTCTGAGTTACCGTGGGCTGGTGAGAGACATGAGTTTTTCCAGAGGCAGAAATATGTTTAGTAAGAGATTGCACGTAGCATATCCTACTCATTTTCTTTTCCATAGAAAATAAAAGGCCAAAAACATTATTGAGGGAATGTCATTTTCAGACATGTGTGAAGCAACAGACTTGTTGATTGAAAAGAAAATAAAGAGACAATCTTTTGGGTTATTTCTTTGCAGACGCATACCGGATAAAGTAGAAGAGTTAATTAAGCACCTTGATGTACTCCATATCTTTCAGTCTGTACTATTTTAGAAGACAAAAAAGGTCAAGTATTTGATGCTTAGGTTGGGGCTTGTCACTAGACTTGGACAAGAGGTATACAATAGATCTTCACCCATTTCCTGTGGGCATCATTGGTGACTTGAGATAAAGCTTGAAACTTCCATTAATATTAGATTAAGCAAGACCATGAAGGTATTGAGTTTGCAGTGAGGACAAGTCATATAATTCCTATTAATATGGCACTTTGAATTGATCTACGGAGCAAGCTTCATTTCAGAAATATGTGACAGTAATTATATCACTTTTTCTAACACTGAAGTCAATCTTTCTGTTGGCATAGTCAAGAGTTCATTCTGATAAAATCTTTCACCTTCTTACTCGAAGTCAGTAGTTGGTACCTATCATTTAATTTGATTTAGCATAGGCATGAAGGGTATCTTAGTTGTACAAGAGAGTAGAGGTGGAGGAATTTGTGTGTAAGAGATTAGAAAGTGTTTCTATGAAATAATGTTCTATTTGAAGTATGCCTTTTAATCTTTCGGAAGCACAAAGGTTTTATAGATATTCATTTCTGATACTGCCACAACAGTAGCATAACTGATATGTGCAACTATTAATGTAAATGACATTTGGGTGCTGCACATACACCACCCAGTATGATGGCAGAAAGAACTAACAAGAAAAGAGCTTCAGTATAAAGATCTTCGATCTTCATTGGTGCGTAAGACCAACCCATATAGTAAGGAAAACACTAGGAGATATAGTAAGGGAAACACTAGGTTGAGAGCCCCTACTTTTGCACAAGGGGGTTAAAGAGGGGGCTTCTGCAGCTTGTTGACAAAAATAAGGATCCCAAAGTGCACGAGGGTATTATTTATAGAATCCTAGTCTCATAGCAGAATAGGACTAAAGCTGATTTAGGGAGGTCATAATCTCATACAATCCCTTATGAAGAAAGAAACAGCAAGGAAGGATGCTGATGCAATTTAGTGGTTGAATGTTAATTTCACAGGAGCCATGTGACCTAGAGGTTATGGGTTTTGAGGCATGAAAACACTTTTGCAAAAATGCAAGGTAGGGCTGCATACTATAGACCTTTTGTGGTCCCGCCCTTCCTTGGACCCCACATATGCAGGAGCTTCGTGCACTGGACTGCTCTGTTTTATGTTAATTTTTGATGAAGTTATATTTGGCAAAGATGGGCTTAAGGGTAGGGTTGATCCTTTCTTTTGATTAGATTATGCAGGATGTTAAACCTTTCTTCTGCTAGTTTACTCTAAGAGGAAGTTTAGGAAGAGGTAATGCTAGGGACTGACCCCAGGCTCATGGGGCTTGTCTCAGGATGTTAAACCTTTCTTGTGCTAGTTTTTTCTAAGAGGAAGTTGAGGAAGAGGCAATGTTAGGGACTGACCCCAGGCTCATGTGGTTTGTCTCTACCGTTTTCCAGATAACAGTGACTTTCTAAAGAAGAAAGCGACAGTTTCATTTGATGTGTTCTTTGATGGTGGACAACAGGGCAACAGTGTAAATGTTGCTTTCTTTGCTTGATTGGGAAAGGGTCAAGCAATATATTCTTGCTGACTTTAGGCCTATAAGCCTTGTGAGAGGCAACTAAAGATCTTTGTTGAGGTCCTTGCTTTGAGAATAGATTGGTCACAAGTCTGACACTTCAAATTCTCAATGTGCATTTATTACCAGCGGGCAAATCTTTGAAGCGTGTTATTTCCTCAGCAAGTTGTAACAGTGAAAAATAATGCAAAACTCATACTGAGATTACCTTATAAAGAAGACAGACTTATGGGGAGAGGTGGAAGGTATGTCGTACTCTCTTTTGTTTGTTTTCTGTCTGCAGGCTGACAATTAAGCAGATAGTTTTGTCGGGCTTCCTAGGAAGGGTTGTTTGAAGGGGTATCTTCTTCTGTTCTTCCTAGGCTTTGAGGTAGCCCACCTCTAACTGTGGAAGATATCTGTCTGATCACCTAAAAGCAGTCAATAGGATCCGTCAAGATTTAGGTGTAGTGGGTCAACTTGGCGCAGTGATGATGATGGGATACGAGGGCATGATCCATCTGTTGACGAGGTTGCCCATTCATTTGGGTTTCATGTGAATTCTCTTGACAACTTCTATTTTGGGTTTCCTATCCATACAGGTGGGCCCTCAATGGCACTTTGGATCTTGCTGCCCCAGAGGTTTGATGAGAAATGGTCATTCTGGAAGAAGCTGCTTTTCCATTGGTAGGCCGATCAGTCTCATCTTATCAACCGTAGTCAAGGCACGGCCATATGCAAGCAAGGAGAGACTCTAGAAAGATAACGAGTATTGTAGGATAGACCACTTTGTATGCATCTACAAAATTTACTCCAGAGAAAGAAGGAAAGCTTGGATTCAAAAGGTTTAAAATCATAAATCAGGCTTTCTTTAAGTATTGTAGGATCAGAATTTGGATATCCTGCCCAACCACACCGGATCACTTCCTATTTAAAGGGATACGCTTCCTAATAAGAGGATGCAGGGTGGGTTGAACATCTAATGATCCACTGTCAGGTGTAAGGAGGTTGGCAGTCCATCCTCCTCCACTGTTTGACATTTAGTGCGACATGCTTAGTATCTCTGGGGGGCATTATTCGTTGGAAATAATAGGGGAACAATCTTTTGGAATCTAACTCCTGGTTACAAGTAGCTAATTTGGTATAGAAGAACATCTGGTTTTAAGGACGGTTGTCTGAAGAAGAAGCTTATGATTAGATTTTCAGCTACATCATTCATTGACTATGCCCATCAAAGCTATTTACAGGGGATCGCCTTTTAGCAAATAAGGAGGGCCATGATATCTGATGGAATTGGCTCTTCTTGGGCCCACCAAATTTAGCATTTTTGAACTTGAGGTCCAACTAGATCGACTATTTTATAATGGACCCACCTATGGGGTTAGATTGGCCTTATCTGATGCTGTCAGAGTAGTTAAGGCATATGGGCTTAAGTTATGGTCCTTGGGACTGGAATGAGGATTGGGAGGCCATACACTTGGCATTCATTGGTTATCAAGGGAAGACTTTCTGAACGTTACCTGGTGGCTCCCAGCTATCTGTTGAGATATGTTGAGAGAAGTGGAGTTTAATGCAAAAGGTTCCGTCATTGACCTTTGGAAATGAGTTGATTGATGGTTATTGGCTGGTTAGAGAGAGAGAGAGCTATAGTTTTCCATCTGTCCGATATTTGTCAAACAAAAATTTTAAAACCAATCTCAGCTACAGTAGGAGAGACATGGTCTAAAAGACTCCCTGTTAAGGACATTGGTTGCTATGTACGTGACATGTTCCATCTAGAACATTCTACCATCTATGATAGGCTATGTGAATGATTCAAACTTTTTGCTCAAGTAAGTGTCACCATATATTCAAGAAAATTAAGCCGTTATATGGAACACCGCACTATAGTTTAATAGTTACCGCAATAGGGTACCTTATGATAGACGATCAAGTAGGAAAAGTGGCGGTACCTTTACATTTGGGAAGATAACGTTGACAAGTTTTAGTTTTAGCCTAAAAGGTCTTAATCGATTTGCTTTGGGTTGTTATCCAAGTACGGTACCTTATTTGTTAAAGAATGATATAATTAACTTTTTTGTTAAGCTTTTGATGCTTGGTTTTGTTGCTTGGTATATCCTCATTTGGGTGGTTCTATATGATTTCCATGTTCAGTATCAACTGTCCCTGCATCAGTTGTATTTTATCTAATTTGGTCCAAGGACAGACAGTTTCCAAGGTTGCAAGGATATAAAGTTGTGGAGACCCCCATTGGGTGAGAAAGCATATTAACTAATTCTTTGGATGATCATGCCTGGACAACAAGTTTATGCATCAAAGATATAGATGGATCAATCAGCTTATGGACCAACAACCGTAGACTTCGAAAGATAACAAAATTTAAATACCATCAGAAAATTTTACATGACCTTTCATAGCCATCTTATTCACTTCCGGCACACAAAAAAATTGCAGTATTGCAATTTCCAGTAGTTGTTTCCAACTGTCATTCTTAATTTCCACATGATTCGCCTCACTTACTTTAGAAGCTATACAACTGTGACTGATAGAAGTTCCCATGCTATTTAGTGTTGGATCAAACGACACAATTAGTCTCTCTCATGAGAATTCCTACCTCTCACCATTAACCTTAACTTTTCTTTGATATGTGTGATGAACCAATATCCACTCTTCACAAACAAATGACTACCAATTATTCCTAAATTTGAAATTTCCACCCTGTATTTTTTTGCATGTATTTGTATAAGTGGGGTGTTCCCAGAACATGTCAATATATTCTTCAATTGATATAGTGTTTTTTAGTACTTCCTATATGAAGTTGATGAATTTCAGTTTTTG
The DNA here is from genome assembly GCA_035236585.1 of Warburgia ugandensis. Taxonomy (NCBI): domain Eukaryota; kingdom Viridiplantae; phylum Streptophyta; class Magnoliopsida; order Canellales; family Canellaceae; genus Warburgia; species Warburgia ugandensis. The sequence goes on from CP141136.1 coordinate 31,687,764, forward strand.
CCAGCACATGGCAATGAGGAGAAACAATATCCCAGTTGTCTGTTTCTCTTCCGTAACTTGCATAGATCTTGAAATCTCTGACACTAGATAAGTGCTTAACCATTCAGATTTGGGATTACCTAAGTGATTTTTCTTAATTATTTTATTTTGTCTAGCATATCCTTTCAGCAGGAGTCAATATATCTTCTAGAGGGGCAGCCCCGGTGCACAAAGCTCCTGCATATGCAGGGTCTAGGGAAGGGCAGCCCACAAGGGTCAATAGTACGCAGCCTTACCTTGCATTTTGCAAGAGGCTGTTTTCACACCTTGAACCAGTGACCTCAAAGTCACACAATGACAACTCTACTGTTGCTCCAAGGCTCCCCTTCTCAATACATCTTCTAGATTATACTAAATCGAAGAACACTATTCAAACATTTGTGGAATGGAGTCTTCTAGGTCTCAGGTTTGGCAGGAGCAGAAGCAGTTTGATACGACAATTTTCCTTGAGATAAGGAAACTACTTATATATGTAGATTTGAATTTGGTGAATTGTCACTTATGATGAATTTAGGTTCCGAGCTTGTTGACTTCCAGCTAGATTTCAACATTTCCCACCTGAGCTCTATGCAAATCCTCATTGTCTAGATTACCTATCCATTTGCTCGACGATCTAAAATGCCATATCCTCTTTGGCTGCAAGAAACTTCATAGTATACCTGTAGTTCCCATCAACAGTTTTGATTGTTGAAATCTTAGAGTTTTATTCAGTATTGAACATGGAGGTGGAAACATCAGAGGGTTCTGGTAGAAGTCATGAAGACAACACACATGCAAAGACTCAGACACCTACATATATAGTATAATATGTTTCTGCAGAGTGATTTTTATCCTTGATTTCATCTTTCTAGACTTTGATGCTTAAAAAGGCAAATAAAGAAGGGGGAACAAGCATGCTTGGAGAGCTCAGTACAATGGAGGGTTGTATGCTGCATTGAGGAAGGATGAATCATTCCCGACCCCAATATTCATTAACTCCTGACTTTTAAAACCTACCTAAACTGTCAAATAAAATGATTAAGATACAATAAAACTGAAAAACCAAATATCCCGCCACTAAGCATTAGTTACAGTACAACCAGTATCTTTTGATATGGCACACTTGGCGCTGTTGATCTTCCAATTGCATGGATGGTTGCTGAAGCATTATGTCTTGTGGTTACTGATCCGTCAACTTCTTGTTTGTTAAAGCATATAAATGAGTGTATGTTAAGAGTGGTTATCATCTATTAATGTTCCACAACATCTCATGGCTTTTGCCTGATAGCGAGTTGGACAGATGAAGTACGTGCCAAATGGACGGTCACGTGAGGCCAACAATGGATCTGCTGTTCTTTCTGCCACTTCAAACTCTCTTGGAGCAGGTTCCCAAGGGTCTGATATGTTGAGTAGCATGCTTGCAGCTGCTTCTCCTCACCACCAGAAACAGATACTTGGCGAGCGTCTCTTTCCCCTTGTTAAGAAACATAAGGTGATACTACCCTTAAGAAAATGATATTTTACCATTTTGCATTGGGCTTACAATTTTCTTCTAACATGAGACAATATTTCCTCCTGCAGGTTGATCTTGCTGCAAAGATAACCGGAATGCTTTTGGAGATGGACAACTCTGAATTGCTACTGTTGTTGGAGTCACCGGAATCATTGGCTGCCAAAGTGGAGGAAGCAGTACAAGTGTTGAAGCTCTCAAAGGCCAAAGTAAGTAATCAGGACGCTCTTCATTCCAATTACCTATCAGCTGAGGTTGCTGTCAACTGAACGCAGTAGCATCACTTCTTGGAGTTGAGAATTTTACCAAGCATTGGAGCTCAATTCATAATCTTTTTCAGTTTTCTTTGAGTTCCTTTACTGTTCCTTAAAGCTGTCACGAATTCTTTGATTTAGGCCGGATGGCTAAAAGAGTAGGTGACAAGTTGTGATTAGTATGATTACTACCCAGCTACAGCAATGTTAGATTTTATGGAGACTTTGGAATCGAAGACAGACTTTCCTTTGTCCTTTTGTCCATGGCATTTGTTTGAGTACTTTTGGAAGGGGAGCGTTGGTGCAACGGTAGAGTTGTTGACCTTGAGGTCACGGGTTCAAGGCCTGGAAAGAGCCTTTTGAAAAATATAAGGTAAGGTTGCATTACTGTTGACCTGTATGGTCCACCCCTTTCCTGGACCCCACATACACGGGAGTTCATACACCGTGGCTGCCCTATTTGTTTGAGTACTTTTCTCTGGAAGGTGGCTGACGGAAGTGAAATCCCTTTTGTTTTTCTTTCTCAAAAGTTAGAGAAAGACCTGCCCATGCACTGCCTAGAATAATCCTGGTCACCCTGGTGAGAGACTCCTTGGACCACTGTACTAGAAGGCCGATGGAAGTGAAATCTTTTATCACATTATCAACCGATCTTGGACAATTGAGCTCATCTTAGATGATTGAAAAAGAATTCGTAAACTCGTGTATGGTCCTGTTCTTTAGATGTTTTTGTAAGTTTGAACATACTTGTAGCCACTGATATAAACGTTTCTAAGATGGGACCCAGCAGTCAAATGGTTTGGTCATATGTGGATGAAGGATGACGTCCAGGGTCCTTTTTGGATGAAGGGTGATTAGCAGTCCGCTAGAGGGTATCACCGCGATAGTAATCTATAGTAGCTCATGGACGTCTTAGGAGCTTTTGAAGGTCAGTAACATAACAACTATTCTGTAGGGCCAAGAAGCTTAGTAGCCCAGTGGTTTTGGAAAAAAGTGGTGCCTTCCTACTTGAGGCTTACCATTCATCACATTATAGGATAGAAGGGGAGCTTTGGTGCAATGTTTGAATTGTTACGTATGACTTGGAGGTCATGCTTTTCGAGACGTGGAAACAGCCTTACCCTTTAGTTAGTCTTTTCCCTAGACCCGCATACGAGGGAGCTTTCAGCACCGGGCTTGCCCTTTTCTGTTTCTTTGAGATAAGCTGTTGCTTAGCGTAAGGCCCTCCACAGAAGGCTGGACTTTCAGGGCTTCATCCCAAACGCCAACTTCCTGTTTAAGCCCAGATTATCAAATTGATAGTTTATCTTTTTTATTACCTCTTCCGTGAAGAAGCATTTTGTTGTGTATTTCTTCCTTCTTCGGTGGTCCTGCATGAAACCGATGAAAAGCAAACGATGAGCATGGGTCATTTAATGCATAAATCCCCCTGCAGCACCTTAATGCTAACTTGAAGACCAGAACTTTGGCCTCTATAACATGTTGCACAGTAAGGAAAGAAACTAGTGACGGAATGTGTCATTTGTATGCTCTATGGGCCTTCTTCTGTATGTACTCTTCATCTTCGGGAGTACATGCATAGGCTTTTTGTGAGCTAGGAAAGAGCTACAGCAGTAAATATGGTAAAATTAGACAAGTGCTAATAGCTGACATCATAGAAGTTAAAACATCTTTCGTAATGAAAATGAGATCTTATAAAGGTAACTAAGTACTGGAATTTAATTGATAATGTTAGCGCATGTTCCTGCTAAAATGTTTAGCGGTACACTTTCCTCACAAAAGAAAAAGTTCTAAACAATGTACTACTAAACTAATCGCCAAATACTCTGAATCGTATTATCCAACTGCAACCAATCATATTGAGCCGCTAGGCCCAAATTGCTGAGCATTAGATGAATTGCACCTAGCACGTGAACATTCTTACTAAATATACCTGGTTTAAGGCTGGCATATCAGAGTAAATTATGCGACTAATGGCAAATAGTGTGGATGAAAAATAGAGTGGATTCTGAGTTAGTGTGGTCCATACTAACAATGATAAATGATTGTGAGTGGCAAAAGAAATAATGAAGACCATAACACCTATGTAGAATATAACCAATTATATAATCCTTCTATTTCCTTCAATTTTATCACTTATGACAAATATGTAAAGATTGTAACCACCACAATGCTGGATGTGTATCCTATATATTTGATACCTTCATTCATTTGTCTATAAGTACAATGGCGCACTTCTCATATTCTTGAGAGACGCAAGTTCTTAACAGTAAGAACCTTCCTCGCTTAGAATGACATGAGAAGCAACTGACCTCGGAGTTGCAGTCCATCATGCCAAGCACCGACACTGCCCCGGTTCACGTGCTTCTGGTTCATCTTTCTAAAGGACGGTTAATAGCTCTCATTATGTGCGTGTCTCAAGTCTGTCCTTATCTTAAATATTAAACAAAAATTGTATGCAACCCCTGTTGTCTCTGCTGCTACACAGTCCATATTCAGTTTTTCATCGTTGTGAACCACAATTTTTTTTTTTCTTGCCTAAATGTATGTGTTTTCAAACTTAGTGTAGCCTAAATTAATATTTGTGAATCATCTAAATTTCAGGAGTTCATAAATAGCATAGTTCCCTCTATTGGCTGTGAATGGTGTGTAACTCCCCTATTAGCCAGTAACTTAAAGCCTCATTCAATCTCAATCGCAGAGTATGTAAACACATTTAGCTATCTAAATACGTTTACAATGCCTAAGAAAATCTTCTGTTTGATGACCCGGTAAGCATACACCAAGATTAAATAACCATCAATCAACAGATAGGCATGATATGATATAAACCTTTAGCAAGAAAATATCTTACTGAACAGCAACATGGCTACTTAGTAATACGGGATCGATACACCTGATAATACCTTCGCACATCAGAGTAACGACTAGGGTTTAATCTATAAACAATGTTAAGGATCTATAAGGGGAGAGAGATTCAATATGATCTGGATGTCTTAAAGCAAGGCTGGCTTCCATAAACTGCAATATGGTGCTCATACCTGGTGTACTCTAGAAAGCTTAAGCTAACTTAAATATGTCATTTCTAACGCATAGTAAAGTCTTCTGCATGGGTCATTTGTATCAGTTTGCACGCTAGTTGTGGGTGTGTGGGGCCGCATGCCATGGTGGTTCACACACATTGGAGTCGGAAGATGTCCACCGAGAGGATTTTTGGTGAAGGGGTTGCCACCACCATCTTTTAGCCTGGATGGTTGTCCATCAGGGCCCACAGGATACCCTTCTGTGTGGAGTGCGGGTTAGTATGGGTGTTGTAGCACCCATGTATGGAGTCAGTATGTCTTGGAGATCCTTATTTAGTGGCTTTCTTGTAGGTTTAGTAGCTTAGTGAGCCCACGTCCTCCATAGAAAGGGAAAAATCGAGGGTCTTAGTAGTCCTTCACCTACCGACTCCAGTCATTAAACAGGAAATCTCCTAAACAATGAGAAAAATGCAAAAGTCCTTGCTGAAATGTAAATAAAGAAGATAAACTATGAAGGTCTTAGCGGTCCTTCGCCTATTTGCTTTGGCCCTTAACCAAGAACACCCCCAAAGAAAGAGAAATTAAATTACAACAACGCTTACTTGTATACAATAATAATATATACAATATGTATATTATGCAACGTATTGGGATATTCCATAGAACATTAGGAGATTCTTGGGTTTTGCCTCATCTATCAGATGGGAAGGGACCCTAATGTAGTCGTACCAACCTGACCCATTGTTAAAGGGTTCTACTTATCATGTGTTGATAATAACGATGACTAAGGTGTGAAGAGTGATAAGGGAGTGCTTGATGGCTATGACAGTGGTGGTTTTATATGGTACAACCTCTATGTGTGTGTATAAGGGCAGCTCCGGTGCACGAAGCTCCCGCCTATGCAGGGTCTAGGAAAGGTGCAGATCAAAGGGCCTATAGTAGGCAACCTTACCTTGCATTTTGCAAGATAAATTGGGCACCTAATCTTCAGACAAAACCAAAAAATGAAAACTAACCTTCAACTAATTTGACAAGTAAATGAACAGAGACTTCATAAAAACATATAAACCAACAAATGATAACCCTCACGCTATCCATCCTAGCAAATGTGTTCACGGGGTAGAATTATCCCTGCAGGGGACCTAGCATAATGTCCTCAGGCTTACATAACTAAACCACATGCATAAATACTTGAAAATGTAAAAAAGAATGTGAGAAAATTAGATCAAACTAATGGAAGAGCAACCAAAACCAACATCAACGAACAATAAGAAGATATTAATACTTTTCAATTAATTTCCATCAGAAACTAACTGCAAAAATACATCAAAACATTGAGAAAGATTCATACATAGCTAGCGTGGACACTGATGCACCTAGATAGGTCATAAAGGTTCTCTCTCTACATCATCTCATATCACCTTTACAAACTAGCTAACTCTTGTATTTTAGGGTTTCCGTCATCTTAGAGATTACATTTCTTAAGATAGAGACCTAGGAAGTTCAAATAGAAGCTTATGGAGAGGGAACCTGGTGAAAATGGAGAATATTTGGGAAAAGAGGTTGGTCTGGAGAAAGCCTGGAAGAAAAGCCTAGCCAAAAAAGAAACTCTAGAATGGATAGGAACGTACTCCTTACGTAGGTACAGTGGGCTTGATGTGGCATTTGAGTCACTTCAGTTTCTCCTTGGACATCAGAGGACAGATCTTTTGGAAAACTGCGAATGGGCCAGCACCCATCGTCGGAGTCGATTAAAGCAGTGCCGATTATACGTATTAGGCAGAGATTCCCTCATATGTATAAGGGCTAGAGCTCAACGCTTGATAAGACAAGGAACTTATCTTGCATTTCTCTGCATTAAGGCATGCGCAGAGGTTTCTTTTAGCAATTTCCCCTTTTGAGGCAGTATGGGTGGGAGTCATGAACTAATGTATAGCAAAGAGGAAACCCAGAGGTGACTTCTCATATGCCGTCTTTCTCACTCTTGATGTGTGGCCTTTGTGTATGGGCTAGTGATAATCTTGTGTGAGCTGGGGTGATACATTGCACAAAGAAATTGCGAGATGGGTGATATAACATCCAGATATGAAGTGATAAAAACTGCTATTCATGCCTCCATGAGGTGTGCTTGACGTTTCTCACTGGTGACAGTGCAGTGACGCCTATGAGGTACCCTCATCGTCCCTCTCCATAGGTAGCAAAGTGCATAGACGTTATGTTCATTGATGTGGACCTAGCCAACTGCCAGTGTCACTGGATTTGCATGAAATCGGAGCATGTCAGTCGAGTAAGCTTAAAGATGCAACAAAATCTTTGTCTACTGGAGCAAACAAGCATTTATTTTGGTGGGAAGTGAATCACTCGTTGGTCCTAATGTGGGCTCAATATCAACTTATGCCCCCGTCATACCACCTATAAGAAAGACGAAAATGGGTGGCAAAATAAGGGTGTCTATAGTGCCCCCCCACCAATTTGATCAAAGTTTGAGCAATCAACCACTCGATCAAATGACAAAAGGACTCTCATTTTGCCACTCAAGATTATTCTTTCCAAAAGATAAATTTGGGATTCCTGTTGGTAATCATCTTAAAAAATCATAATTTAAGAAAACAGTCATTGGTAACCGTCTTAAAAAAATCTCAATTAAGAAGACGGTCAAAGAAACTGTCTTAAGAAAAATGGATTAAGAAGATTGTTTAATTAAACCATCTTAAAAAATGTAGTATTAAGAAGACAGTTCTAGTTAACTATCTTAAACAATGAAATTTAAGAAGACTATTTTCAGAAACCATCGACATGATTTTTAGAACAGCAACACCATTTGAGTGCAGAGGCATGAGAGAAAGATAAACTAGTCTTCTGTCTACTTTACCTAAAGGTGTAGTTACCCTCTTCCTATGAGAGGATGAAACAGCTAGTGCCCATGATTTAAACTTTGTATAGCCTTTTGTGCCCAAGTGATAAGCTCTTTTCTTCCTTGGCAGGGCATGAGTTTGTTCAACATTTTTTCCAAAGCATATCTTAGTGCTTGTTGCATCCTTTGTTGCGTACACATCTAAAGCTTCTGTGCTTGACTTCCATACACTTTCCTATTACCTATATCCATTAAGGTCTTTAGATGACTAGGATCATGGCTCTTTCTCATGTTTTTCATCTCAAGAGGTGTCTTGGAGTCAGTCAATCTATACAAATAAGCTTTAGATCTAACTACACGACCATGATAATGATCTACATATGACCTATATTATGACTAAATATGCTATAAATCAAAAAATAAAATAGGAAAAGGTCCTACCTTGTTGAGCTCCGACATATCTGGTTTTGGGTTTTTGATCACATATTAGTAGTAGAACTGAGGTGGAGAGACCGTCAGTCTCACAAAGAGAAACGGTTAGACTTTGTTGTGTTCCTTTTTTCTGCTTTCTTCCCCTTCTCTAGAGAAAACCCAATGGTATCAGAGGCTGTGAATTGTATTGTTTGAGATTTGGAGAAGGGGAGATCAAGAGAGAAAAGAAATGACACGATTTATAATGGTTTTTAAGATGATTTTTAAAAATCATCTTAAAAATTTATTTCTTTAGAATGGTAAGTAAAATTTATCATAAAAAAGCATGTTTAGAAACATCTTTAAAAATAATGTTTTTGAAGACAATTTATGAAAACCACCTAAAAAAATATTTTTTTTAAGAAGGTTTTTGAAAACTATCTTGTTTTTCACTTTTTTAACATAGTTACCATCTTCTTAAATTTTTGAAAAAAATACAAAATTTTTAACTCCCTCCACTAAGTTCTCAAGTTGGCTATTCTTAACATTCCTACATCATATATAATTATAGATCAATATATGTGCACTATATATATATATATATATTTGAATTGTTATTAAACAATTGTTCATATGTAAATAAAAATAACATAATAATACATGCAAATTCTAGGATAACTCCTAATTAACCATACTTTCAATACATCAAATGTTACATTTAATTTACCCCCTTGTATAAATTATTTTCAACCCAAACACCCTCCTTACCATTTTCACACATATAATCCATCTCATTCTTACCGATTACATTGATTGATAGAATTGTCTTAGTAATACAAGGGTAATCTATTTTAATATCACCTAAGTTATTTTCATCATTAAAGTTCCTCGCGGAGCCTAATAAAATGGTTGATCATCTCGTATCATATCCATCTTATACATTAAATACCTGTTTCACTTGAGATGCTAAAATAAACTGATCATTTTTATAACTGACCGTATTAAGGTAAACCAATATCAATCCGAGGGCATTAGTTTTGATGTTATCTTTGTTGTGTTCCACCCAATGACACTTAAACACAACTCTAATTCTATTAGTATAAGCCAGTACCCATATCTCTCATATATCCATGTAATAAGTATCATTCACAATAATTGGGTTGTTGTACTTTGAATTGGAAAAGAAAGTACCAATTGACAACTAAGCTCTTGAGTTATTATGATCTTTTATGTAACAATGATAACTATTGATGGCATATCCAACATGCTTTATTACTTATAATTGTAGTCTCATCACCATTTAGCCTAAGGATTTAGGTATACTATGACCTAGAACATCTTGCTAATCTTAAACTTATGCATATTAAGTAGGCCGATTGTTATAATCTAATAACTTAGTATAAATGTGATATTAATAACAAGTGAGGTGTTAATTCATTTTAACTTCTGACAAAGCCAAGTAGTGAAGGTGCAACAATGCTCATATTGCAGCCACTTCTATTTCTTTGCATCACTTGTATACCTCTCTTTCAAGTTGTTCGCGCTTGCTACAATGAATAGATATAAAGACAAATATTACTCTTAATTTTGACATATAAAACAGACAGAGTCAACTTATTCACTCTATTATTGAACTTCATTAACATTATCCATATGATCATTTCTTTCTTGAGATTCCAATAGCATCCTCTCTTGATAAATGCTCAATACAAAACTATGCTTCTTCTCCAATGTAATAATAAGCAATACATCCACTTGGCTGGTTGTAATTTCATATATACCCTTTTAAAAAATTTATGTACCTCTCAAATAGGTACATCCATCAAATAAACTAGCTTACAAACTATGGCCTCATCAATGAGGTGTATTGTTAAGTGTATCATAATTTCAAAGAAAGATGGTGGGAAGATTGTCTAATACTTACATGAGGTTGTCACTAGATGGTGTTGCATATCTTATAATTTTGAAGCATCCACCATCTTCTTTCACAAAACATTTAAGAAGTCCGCTATCTTTATTTGATAGCACAAAACATTTAAGAGAGACAAAGTCAACTTATTCACTCTATTATTGAACTTCATTAACATTATTTTGCAAGACATTAAGGTGTTCCTAGTCCCATTCTTTATGTTCAACAGTTGATGCATAACTACTCGAGAGAGGTTTATCATCAAATCCATATGATCGTTTCTTTCTTGAGATTCCAATAACATCCTCTCTTGATAAATGCTCAATACAAAACTATGCTTCTTCTCCAATGTAATAATAAGGAATACATCCACCTGGCTTGTTGTAATTTCATATATACCCTTTTAAAAAATTTACGTGCCTCTCAAATAGGTACATCCATCAAATAAACTAGCTTACAAACTATGGCCTCATCAATGAGGTGCATTGTTAAGTGTATCATAATATCAAAGAAACATAGTGGGAAGATTGTCTAATACTTACATGAGGTTGTCACTAGATGGTATTGCATATCTTGTAATTTTGAAGCATCCACCATCTTCTAGCACAAAAAAGTTAAGAAGTAGCAGAATTTTGTAGTAGATCCTCTATCTTTATTTGATAGCACAAAACATATTGCCATAGGCTGGTGTTGTTACATCAGTTCATGATAATCATGCCACTTTATCCTTAACAGTTTCAGCCCTTCCATGGAGACAGCTTTTCTAAAGTTTGAAGAGTATTCATCTGGGATTTTGATCTTCAACAAGATTTTACACACTACTCTTCACTCCTCTCCCTCGAGCATATAATTTGCTTTAGGCAAGTATGTTCTTGGCTACTCCTATCATGGGGATGCAAACCTCTCTCCAAACCCATCTCCATAAGATCCATTCTAGGTGTAAGGCCATCCTTTGTTTTTCATAGCATGTTAAGTAATGTACTAGTTGAGCTTTCCCACACATTCTTATCAATGTGCATGCTATCAAGCACATGGTGTATATTAAAAATTTCCAGTACATAAGTTCAAAGAATATTGACTTCTTCCACCAACAATATTTGTAGTTATTTCACATGTATGCTTAGTTGCTTTCTTCTTTCCCCATGAGATATTAAGGTTTCTAACCTATTCTAATGCTTATCATTTGTTAAACATCTTTGAAGATGTGCTTGTCTCTACACTACTAATAAAATTTCCCTTTTAAAACGGTATAGATGGTTTCTACACCACCATCTTTTATGGCCTAGGAATGCCATCTTCCTGCTATGTTTAAGCTATATAACATGCATTTAGTCATTACAGATAAGACAAGTATTGTATCCCTTTATGGTGCATCCCACCAAATTACCTTGCGTAGGAAAGTCACATATTGTTCTTCAAGGTGAATGACTCTTTCTTGTATGCACCATAAACTTCAAAGCGGCCATCCCATAATGTCTTAAGATCATCAATCAATGGAGCTAATTATATGTCAATGTGACTATTTGGTTGCTTAGGACTCAACATCGTCATAGTCAACATCATGAACTTCCTCTTCATGCATAAGAATGGATGAGTTCAAGAGAATTTTTGAGCAAAAGTATTATTCACTTCATGTTGTGGAGTCTAAGGAAAGGCAGTTCACAAACCTAGTTCAAGGTTCCATGATAGTAAGTGAGTATGAGACTCGCTTCACTAAGCTGAGGAGATTTGCACTGAAGGTTTGCCCCACTGAACTTAGAGCTACTCAGAAATTTGTCCGTGGATTATGCACAGGAATTTGTAGTCGTATTTTTATGTCATAGCCTACTTCATTGGAAAAGGCTGTAGAGTTGGCTTCTCTATGTGAGAGAGAGCTAAAGGACATGAGAGCAAAAACATTTATGCCTGATGGAAACAAGATGAACTGGAACGGAAAGAGGCCAATCATACTTACACCTCCACCAAAAGCAATAGTTTCACTTCGATCTATACCACCACAGAGGCCAGAGTTCAAAAAGAGGGAAGTGGACCGAAACCTCTACAGACACTGTGGAAAGAAGCATCCTAGAAAACCACGTTATGTCCAGGAGAGGACGTGTTTTGGGTGTGGAGAGAAAGGACATTCCATAAAAAATTGCCTAAGAGAAATAATAGAAATCAACCTAAAAAACAAGACATTTTACCACGTGGTCAGGGACGGGTTTTTGCACTGACTACTGAGTAGGTCAGAGCTTCAAATATAGTCGTTGAAGGTACTTTACCCATTCTTGGTCAATTTGTTAGGGTATTGATAGATTCGGGTCCTACACATTCTTTCATATCATAACACTTTGCATCAACTTTGGATTGTACTGTATTACCTTTGGAATTTAATATAGAGATCAATATACCACATGGAGGACTAGTTATTTCAGACAAATATATTCGAGATATAAGGATTCAAATGAGAGATAGGGAGTTTCTAGCTAACCTAATCCTATTCGATATAATGGACTTTGATGTCGTATTGGGTGTGGATTGGTTATCAAGATATGGAGCTACTATTGATTGTCAGAAGAAGAGAGTATGATTTGAGGAGATAGAGGGTAACACATACATATTCCAACGCAAATTAGACACATTAGGAATACTAATTATATCAGTGATAAAAGCGACAAGACTCATGGCAAAGGACCATACAACATACTTAGTGAGCATGATGACTTAGAAGGAATGCAAACAAAAAATAGAGGACCTAGATGTTGTACGAGACTTCAAAAGAGTGTTTCCTAATGAGTTACCAGGGTTGCCATCCATGAGAGAGATGGAATTTACAATTGAGATGGTAACAAGTACAACTCCCATCTCAAAGGTGCCCTATCATATGGCACCTGTAGAATTGAAAGAACTCAAGGAACAATTGCAAGAATTGTTAGATTTGGGCTTTATCAGGCCAAGTGTTTTTCCATGGGGAGCTCCGGGACTATTTGTAAAGAAGAAAGATGGATCTATGCAATTATGTATTGACTACTGAATGTTGAACGAAGTTACAATTAAAAATAAGTGCCTATTACCATGTATTGATGACCTCTTTGACCAGTTACAGTCTGCGAGAGTATTCTCAAAGATTCACTTAAGGTTAGGATATCACCAGTTGAGGATATGAGATGAAGATATCCCTAAAACAACATTTCAGACTCGATAAGGACATTACAAGTTTCTAGTGATGCTATTCGGATTGATAAATGCTCCAACAGCATTTATGGATTTGATGAACTGCATATTCCAGAAGTATTTAGACTAGTTTGTGATAGTGTTCATTGATGACATCCATATTTATTCATCAAGTGAGAAGGAACATAGTGAGAATCTCAGGATTGTACTTAGCACACTATAGGAGCATCAATTATATGCAAAACTCAACAAGTGTGAGTTTTGGCTAGACAAAGTAAAATTCCTTGGTCATATTATTTCAAAGGAAGGAGTTTCAGTTGGTCTTACAAAAATAGAAGCCATTATGAACTCGGAGAGATTGAAGATTGTTACAAAAATTAGAGGTTTCTTGGGATTAGCTAAGTATTATTGACGTTTCATTGAAGGATTTTCAAGAATAGCTTAGCCAATGACAAAACTAATTAGGAAGAACACTATGTTTGAGTGGACAAGTTAGTGTGAACAAAGCTTTCAGGAGTTGAAGAAGAGGCTCACGTCGACTCATGTTTAGCATTACCCTTGGGCATGGGAGGCTTTGTAGTATATAGTGATGCTTTAGGAAAAGGCTTAAGGTGTATACTCATGCAAAATGGGAAAGTTATAGCATATGAATCCAGATAACTGAAGACTCATGAAGTAAATTACCCAACACATGATTTGGAGTTGTCAGCAGTAGTGTTTGCACTTAAGATTTGGCGACACTATCTCTATGGAGAAAAGTTTAAAGTATACACATATCACAAAAGTTTGAAGTATATCTTCACACAGAGCAACTTTAATATGAGACAACGTTGGTGGTTAGAATACTTGAAAGACCACGACTTTTCGATTCTATATCACCTTGGGAAGGCAAATGTGGTTGCAGATGCTCTGAGTAAAAAATCTCATGGAGTGTTGATGAACATATCAATAAGATCATTATTTATAGATCGAATTCTCCAAGCACAAAAGGATTGTGAGGAGACGCATGCATTGGTGGGTAGTAAAGTCTTCAGTAAAGAAACTAATGGAAGCATAAGATTTTAGGGTAGGTTGGTAGTACCTCCTACATAAGGTCTAAGACAAGAATTATTGAAGGAAGCACATATATCAAAGTACGCCATTCATCATGGTGGTACTAAGATGTATTAAGATCTGAAATGGAGTTTTTGGTGGAATGGAATGAAGAAGGATATTAGAGATTATGTTGCTAAATGTCTTACTTGTCAACAGGTAAAGGTAGAACATCAAAGACCAACAGAACTTCTACTGACTCTCGAACTTTTAGAGTGGAAGTGGGATCACATCACTATGGACTTTGTGGTGGGACTACCTAGAACCTCTAGTGAACATGACATGATTTGGGTCATTGTGGATAGATTGACCAAATCAGCACACTTCTTACCAATAAGACAGAGGCAGTCTTTAAAGAGTTTGGAAAAACTTTACATTAAAGAGATAGTGAGTCTACATGGAGTTCCTTTGTCTATCATATCTGATAGAGATAGTCGTTTCACATCTCACTTTTGGCAAAGTGTACAAGAGGGACTAGGCATGACTATAAGATTCAGTACAACATTTCATCCACAGACTAATGGACAGTCAGAGAGGATGATTTAGACACTTGAGGACATGCTACGAGCTTGTGCTATAGATTGGAAGGGAAACTGGGATGAACAATAACCTTTGATCAAGTTTTCTTATAACAATAGTTATCATTCTAGTATAGGCATGGCCTCGTATGAAGCATTGTACAGGCAACCATGTAGGACGCCTACATGTTGGAGTGATGTTGGAGAGAGTTAGTTTGTGAAGACTAAATTGATCAAGCAATGTGCCAAAAAGGTCAGGCTAATTTGGAAGAGATTGTTGACAGCATAGAGTAGACAGAAGAGTTATGCATATCAGAGACACTGCGATCTCAAGTTCGAGGTTGGAGATCATGTATTCCTTAAAGTCTCTCCAATGAAAGGAGTCATGAGATTTGGAGTAAAAGGGAAGTTGAGCCCAAGGTTTATTGGACCATTTCAGATATTGGAGAGGATCAGGAAGGTTGCATATCGTTTAGCATTACCACCTCAGTTGTAAGACATGCATAATATGTTCCATGTGTCGATATTGAGGAAGTACATTCCTAATACAATGCATATTCTTGATCAAATATCGGTAGAGCTATAGCCAGACTTGACATATGAGATGAGACTACTAAGGATTTTGGATTTCCAAGAAAAGACACTAAGGAATAAGACAATACATTTGGTTAAAGTTTTATGGCAACATCATTCTACTAAGGAAGCTGCTTGGGAAATTGAGGAAGATATAAGAAGTAGTTTTCCTTATCTATTTTCTGATGTATAGTGTAAGTTTAGTAACATGATTTGGAGGGCGAAATTCCAAAAAGGTGGGAAGATTGTAATGGCCCACAGTTTTTAGATATAAAGAAATGTCATAAATTATGAAAATTTTGAAGTCAATTGTTGAATATTATAGTGTAAAAACAAGTTGAAATGAAGCTTAAACAAATTTTCTAATTATAACTCATTAAATAAATTTTGTGTAATTATAATATAAGTGGTAAGACTTAACGACCTAAGCTAAGAGTAGCTCAGTGGTCCCAAGTGCAACTTGTCAAGGTGAGGTTTAGACTTCAAGTCACCTTCCTGACAAATTTTAAGAAGAAAATCATGTTTTATATTATTTTATTATTACGAATTTTACATGTGGATAAGTCATATAAGGAAACCCACATGGGGAAGGGAATGGTGAAATGAATGAGACCAAGAGAGAACAGTTACATATCTGAACCATTGGATGATAATCCAATGGTTGGGAATAAATATACAATTAATATTGAAAGAGTTACAAACATGTTATCAATTGAGAAAACTTTTACAAGGAAAGAATCTATAAAGGAAACAAAGAAAAATAGAAAGAAGGGTTAGAAATGTGAAATAGTTGGAGTGGAAGAAAGAGAGAGTGCATGAGACAGAAAGAAAAGAGAAAAGGAAAGAAAAAGGAAGAGAAGATTAGAAGAAAAGTTTAGATCTGGAGTGTTCCTCAAATCAATTAGAAGTAAAGGGATTTGCGTTGAAGGAAACTACATTTCGAGGTAGGAATCGAGATCTAGACCACAGTTTTCTTTTGAAAAAAAATATATACCGATCTTTGTCGATTGTTTTTGGAATGAAATTGCATTGAAATTTCCTTGGAATTTAAATGCATACATGCTTGATAAATTGGTAGATGATAATCATGTGGTGAATGTTTAAATTGGATATCTTGGTTTGAATAGTTGTGCATGATCTAGGATATATGTTTAGATAGAAAATTTTTCTTTTGATTTTTAATTTGGTAAATGACGCATATACAATTAAATGTTAAAAAATAAATAATAATAATATATGACAAAACATTGAACTCTCATTACTTGAAATTCTAGGTATGGACTTATGAATCCTAGTGGAAAAGTTGTTAAATATACTTGGGAATTTGAAATAAGATTGATTTGACTTCAATCAATTCAAACATGTTAATGATGTTGTTGTCATGAGAATACTATTCATCCTCGAATTTTTAACCATATAGTTATATATGTGTGTGTTTTCATGTTTTATTTTCATCTTTGACGTAGGGCTTTACTTTTGCTTTTGGTTTTCATGTTGGTGTTTTGACATGGTTGCGTTGGTTCAAGTTATGAAAAAGAAATTCTACTTGTCCAACTCAATGCCCTCAACTATTTCTTTATATTTTGAGTATCAGCATCATTCTTAAATGTTTAGCTCCTTCAATTTAGCTAGGTTATACATTTTAGTTTCCATTTCCATAAATGATAGTCATGGTTCTCCAATTTTGATGCTTAAACAACTTTAATTTAGCTAAGCTTATACTTTGACCTTTCATGTGTCTAAACTATTAGTCATGCTTCTAATGAAATGGTAGGAAGACTAAGTCTTTATTTATATTTTGAAATGTAAAATGATGACTTATCATGTGAATTCATCAAATGCATTAAATGCACAAGTCCAAAAGCATGAAAAACTCTACCAAATTTTTTATGAAAATAAGGGGTTTATTTGTGTCAAAACCTATGTTTTTTGAAGTCCATTGCATGGATTTAATCTGATTGTTCTAATTTGATTGTGTTCTTATTTTCCATCTAAGCATGTTAGCTAGAACAAAGAAATGTAAGTATAATGACTCTTTTCAACTAGATTATGATATTGAAAATAATTGTTGTATTATGACCTATTGATAAAGAATTTGCATTTCAAAATGAAAATGAATGAATTACTAAACATATTGAATGCATAATCGATTTCTAATGCATTCGTTTTAAGTGAAATGTTTTTTCTTGTGCAAGAAAAATGAAATATGAAAAAAAAATCAACAACATGAAAAACAATCCAACCAGAGTTGCCCTCATAAGAGAAAGGGCGGAGGGTGAACAAAAATGAAAAACATTATAAGAGAAATTCAAAGGGAACAAAAGATGTTGTCCAGTACAGTAGCAATGGCAAGAGATAGGTGAGCATACAACACCTTGTATTCGTTACCTTTGCTACATTGTGGGAAGATGATGCCTATTAGGATTGATGATTGGAGACTTGTCTCACCATGAATCAAAGATTCAATATAAGAGATGGTGAAGGTATGTAAATGCTTTGTATATATAATGTAGTATGTACCTTATCTTGTTATTTTCAAATAAATTAACATGCTCGTTTTTACTTTATAGTCCGCCTTCAACTTATATGATGACAAGAAGATGTGTGCTTTGCAAGGAGCTATTGAACAATGGAGAAAATGGAAGATCTATTTTGCTAGAAGCTACATACTTCCAAATGTAAATGATACGTCAAGTCTGTGTAGAGTCTTTAACATATATTCTAACATCATTGACAAGGATACCTGAAGTGAATTTGTAGACTACCCCATGTCTCCTAAATTTGAGGCATGTGCTAAACCAACATTTGATTCAATTAATTATAACATCTAACTATGCTTAATTATGTAGCTTTAATTGCATTAAATGTGTAGGTCAAGAGTGCAAAAGGGAGAAAGGTGTGTACGATCAATCATATGTAGCACCATCTCTCCAGGTTGGGCTACACTAGGTTAGAAGAACAAGAAGTATCTGTGAGATTTCATTTCTTTCTAATTATATTATAGATATATTTAATTACCTAACTTTAGTGTCTCTCTTAATAGCAAAATAAAGATGGGACTATGAATCTCATTAATCATGTCATCTATTGGAAAATGGCACATTCGATGGGGTGCAGTGCCCAAACCTTCAAAATGAAGCTGTAGCACAAATTGCTTATAATTAGTAAGTGGTGCACTTATCTACCTTGAATTGCTTGAATATATATATATATATATATAGAATAATTATATGTTAATCAATAGAATTGATTGATCATATGCTTATAATTAAATTGTGCAAAAAAGTTTACCCAAGAAACCGCATCTATAAGGATTCTAAACAACATTGCTGCAAAGGATAATATCTTATAGGGCTTTCGGCATCAAAGAAGAGCACCTTGGCAGAGTAAAGAGCCAAGGGCTTAGTGCTGCTCCTAAATTCTTTCATTAAAAAATACTTAAAGTTGATGACAAGAAGGCCTACTAATGGGTTAAAGTGTAACTCCAAAATTAGTTACACTAAGAGTTAAAGTTGGATATAATTAGGGAGTTGCAGAGTATGAGAGCTCTAGAGTTAGCTCTCCTATCATTAAACCTTAGTCACATGCTAGCTACTATTCTCCTATAAAAATAGATTAGGACGAGCAACATGTGCACTTCAAAGGAGAAATTCTATCCAAGAAGGTATATATAAATGTTTACTTTTTCATTGTCCTACCTCATCCATTCTCATGTATCAATTATTTTTTATCTATAGGTGTGTTAATGCATGTTGGCCTTGAAAGCCATTGAAAACATTGTCATTGCTTGTTCATGGTATAAAATTGTCTATGTTTTTGCATGAATCCTTGATGCAAGCATATACAAAGTGCATGTATATTACTAGTGTCTATTAAGAGAATGCTAGCCTACCATTTTGGATGCAAGTTGAATATGCTTTTACCATTCCCCTAAAATTTAATGTACATATCTTGTCATACCACCATCTTTAATAGCAGTTTTAATCTAGAGACCTTAATTTAGTTGTTTATTATCTACATCTAATGTTTATCAAAAATAGCAACAAGCATCATCAAGGCCAACCTCCTCTGCATGAGCACCTTCTATCTTAGTTATTGAATTGGCACTAGTATTTATGTTTATTTTCATGTTTAAATTGAATTTCTTCAATGAACAATATCAATTAATAACTTTTGTAACTTTACAACAATTGTCTAGGGATCAACTAAAAGTTCCATCTGACAAGCCTCAATCCTTAAGGATCCTTTACAGACTCATTAATAATGACAAGGTAATCAATCCCAAACAAATGGAGCTTGAAGTGCTTGCTAATGATACATTTTAAGTACCAATTATGATAAAGGACCTCGTAAGAGATTGTCAATTGGATCAACTCGCACACTTGCACATTGTCTCTTCTATCAAGTATACAAATATCTACTTTAATAAAACCCTTAACATAACATATTTAATCAATAATAATATGTCATAATTACTTCTTTTCTATAGCTTTCTGCATGATAAAATGTAAAGGTTAGGAGTCAAGGATAATTCCAAATTCCTTGCTCATGGAGAGACAAATCAAAAGATATTCTACCAGGGTTCTTTTATTGTTCAAATGGGCAGGCCTTAATAGTTTCTTACAATAGGGTAAGTTTTAACTTGTCTTACCAAATTATGTTCTACACAATACATAATTTAGGGATTGTAAACTTTAATTATTATTCATATGGCTGTGTATATTGTTCTCATTAGATGTTATTGGTTTTAAATATGCATAATGGACATGCACTATTTTTTTATTCTTATGGAGTTCACATTCGTACCGAACTAGTGGAAATCATAAATAAGTAAGTTTTAATCTTTTCATTTACTATAATAATCTAATAGCTAATGACTAATCTTTTATGGATATCTAATATATTTGGATTATAAATTTGAAGTGCATAGTCTAAATTGGCTCAACTAACCAAGACTGCATACCCACAAAAACTATCATGTCTTTGAAATTTTTATATTGAATGTGGATGTTGAAAATGAATGTCAATGTTGAATTGAATGTGGATAATGGAGGTTTTTTTGTGTATTTGAAAATTGCAAGAAGATTGTAATAGCAATAATTATGAATGTGGATGTTGATGTTGATTTTTTTATATTGAATGTGTATAGAGAAGTGTGGATGTATGTACTCATTAAGTTTCTTTCATGCCTTTGAATTTTTATGCTGGATGTGAATATGCATGATATTGAATGTGAATATTATAGTGAATGTGGAAGTGAATGCAGATATTGTAGTTTCTTTTTTTATGTCTTTGAAGATTGTAGAAGGACTATAATAGCAAGTATCATTAAATGTGCAAGAAGATTGTAATAGCATGTCATTGGTGTATGGTAAGTCAAAAATGCTAATTTAAGAAGGTTTTTAAAATGCTTTTCAAATATCATCTTAAAAAGTAGCAACTTTTTAAGACATTTTGTACTTTTTAGGATAGTTTGCCATAACCATCATAAGAGGTACACACTTTTTAAGATGATTTTCTCAAACTATCATAGAAAGTGTACAAAATTTTATTTTAAAGATAGTTAGGAAATCATCTTTAAAAAAAAATAAAATTAAGATGGTTTGTTAAACCACCTTAAATTCAAATAATTTTCTTAGATGGCTAGATAGAACACAGTTTTTAAGCCATTGTAGATATATATTTTTAACCATCTTAAGAAACTCTCTTGTGTACTAGGGCTTTATGTCTTCCTTATTGGCATGGTTTAGAAATATCTAGTATTCAAGGAAGTTCTTGATATCTATAAACCATGGTTGTCTCTTGGATATGTCATGTTCCACTTGGAAGCAATATGTTGGCTTTTCATGGCCTTGTATAGTAAGGTCAACACTAGGGACACCCTTCAATATTGCCATTTGTGATAATAGGGTGTCCAAAGCATCAATGTAATGGTTTTGCTTTTTAGGCACATGTTCAAATATGATCTCCTAGAATTTTTAGATCAAGTTGTCCATATGATGACCATAGAGCATCAAATTGTCATCATTTTTTTTTCCCCATTCATTGATAATAAGGAGTGAATCACCATGTATCATGAAGTCTTTTCACTTCGGTGTCAATGTTGAATTAGACACCTATAATAGATGCCTCATATTTAGCCTCATTATTAATGCAATCAAAGTCTAGCCAGAAAGCCAATTGAATACCAAGACTTTTTGAGGAGAATAAGACAACACCCTCTCCCTGGTCTTCTTTGTTTGTGGCACCATCGAAATGGAGGATCCACCAGTCCTCATGATTCTCCTCGTCATTGAATGTCTCATCTTGATGTTCAATAGGTTTTCATCTGGGAAGTCATCGACAAGTGGCTCATCAGGTATGGGAGAGTTATCGGCCAAGTAGCCTACAATTGTGTGTCCCTTGGACTTCTAAGTAACATAAACAATGTCAAACTTTGCAAGGAGTACTTACAATTTGAAAATCTATTTACACTATGCTGAGGTGCATCCTTATAAGTGAGGAGTAACACATCTCATAATCTGTGAAGCGTTTACTGAAATAATAGATGGCGTGCTTCTATATACTCATCTCATCATATTGGGCCAATAAACAGTCTATGGGTGACACAGTTGTGGAGAGGTACACAAGAAGTGGATGATTAGCCACTAGAGGTACCAATATAGGAGGTTCAAGTAGGCACCTTTTTATCCTCATGAATGCCACATCATTATCAATGCCACATCATTATCAATGTCCCATGGTTTTTCTCTATTTTTTATTAAGAGTTTGAACATCGATGTACATATGCATATCATATTTTGGACAAAGTGGCTGATATACTAGACATGCTTGAAGAAACTCTGAACATCCTTCTCTATTTGGGTATGGCAAGATACATTATCACATTGACCTTGGATGGGTTAATTTCTATCCCATGGTGGATCACGATAAAACCAAGTAGTTTGCTAGATGTTTAACTAAGAACAAGCTCAGTAGAATTTAGCCAAAGCCAATATTTCTATAGACAATTAAATAGATTATGTAGTTTCTTAAGATGATTCCATGTTTAAGATTTTTCCACCATGTTATTAACATACACTTCGACCTTCCCATGGATCATATTATTAAAGAGTGTGATCATGGCCCTTTGATAGGTGGCCTTTGCATTCTTTAGACCAAGGGCATGACACTATAGCAAAAGGTGCCTTAAGGTGTAATAAAGATCATCTTCTTATGGTCCTATTTAGCCATCAAGATATAGTTATAGCTTAAAAAGCTATCCATGAATGATTAGATTCGATAAAGGACATCCTCTACATTTATGTTCATGATATCTTAAAGGCAAAAGTACTTTCAGCACTACCCAGAATGAAAGAAGCTTTTGAAGATCTACAAATCAAGAAAATGATCAAGAAAAATGTACAAGAAAGAATTCAAGCATATCTAAAGAGGCATAAGGGAGTAGAGCAGTTACCATGTTTTCCCATATTGTCTATCAAAAGGTCAATGTTCGGCAGGGGGCAATCTTTTGGGTTGGCAGCATTTAAGTTCCGGTAGTCAACACATATGCACACACACCCATTCTTGTTTGGAACCAATACGATGTTTGCCAGCTAGAGTGAGTAAGAGGAACCATAAGAAAACCAAAGTCAAACTACTTCATAACCTTCTTGATTTTTAGTGCCCATTTAGGTTTGATTTTTCTCAGCGTTTGTTGCAATGGGGACACCTCGAGAACAATAGGAATGATATGGTTAACCAAGTCTGGATCCAAACCAGGCATTTTTTAGTATGATTCAGTGAACATATCTTACTAGGATAGAAGGAAAGAGATGAAGGCTTCCCTTTCATTAGGTGATAGATTTTTGATAATGTAGGTAATCTTAAGATCATCCTCCATTCTCAAATTAATTCCTTCAGTCTCATCATTAGTTGAAGCTTGTTTTTGCTCATATCTTTTATGAAGACTTTAGAGCCCCAAATTAGATTCGTTGATGAGCTCTCCCCATTACTCAAACACATGAGTATTGGTCTCCCAATTAACAAACTCTTCAGTGATTTTGGTGGTGGGTATTAGCTCATATTTCAAGCTTTGACAAACCAAAATCAGTGTAAAGGCTCTTCCAAACTCAAGCAATTTTCAAATTGCAGGCTTTTTTCCCTTTCTCCAACACATCTGGAATTTCTTATGTGGGTGTCTAGTAATTAGGCTTAGGTTGTTCATTTTGAATAGTGTTTAGCTAATTATTCTAAGAAAAAACAATCATTTGTAGTCCCTTCTTGGAACGAATATTTCCTGCATGATTGGGTGGGAGCAAGAACTCCCAATTACATATGCTCATTTTGTAAAGAGTGAGGAAGGTTTTGCAAATCATTTTGGCTCTTAGTGTACTAGATAAACTACACCTTCCTTGGTTTCTAAAATATGCATGTGTGCATGATGAATTGTGGGAGAAGGATTATCCATATACAATACTAGCACTTTATGTGACTCGAGGATTCTTATAGACATCCTATCTAAAATAGTCCTTGTCCTCTATGCTAACTTTAATGGTAGTTCACCCACTCAAACTTCGTCATGTCTTACTGTTCACTGTCCCATCTGAGTAAAGGTTCGAGTGTATTTTTATGAGAGGTAAGTGGCATGTCATATCATGGCTCAGGGTTTAGGTTGTGATCCAACCTAGGGAATGAAGGGTCATCCCCAAGTCCCTCATTGCCCATTTTCACTCTTCTTTTTGTAAATTTCCTTTCTCTTTGATTAGGAAGTTCTTCCTTGTGTATCCATTTGCTCCCTATGAGATGGTTTAGCACCTCTATATTAGCAGGTCTTAGTCATGAAATGAGCACCTACATGGTTTAGGAGACGTAGCTTTTCAATATATATCTTGGGAAGAGATAAGTTGAATGTCTTCTTAGACTTCTAAAGGATGAGTCTTTATGGTCTACCGATATAGTGGAAATATCCACCGTTCTTTTTTTTTTTATCTATTAGACCTCATAACTATGGGACTTTCTAAAAGAATTGAATTGCAATTTATCAACTAGTCACAAAGACCACCAACAAGATTGCGGAAAGGAGAAAAATTCCTAACTAAATCATAACATTACAACATCAATCATCTACCCATTTCATCCATCACATCAGTTGAGTTGATCCTATTTGTTCTTATTTATAGATATCACAAAAAGAGAATTAATTATCTCGTGGCTAGAGAGGGATTCAAACCCTTGGTATTCTTATAAACGCTTTGGTTTTCAGGACTAGGAAGATTGTGCTCATCATTCTTAGGATTAGATGTTGTGTGGGTGACTTTAGGAGTGTTCCATTTGAACATGGTATGGATTCCTACTAACTCATCATCAACGGAGAGTTGAGCTTTGTGGATTACTTGGATGGGTGATGCTCAGTTTACCCGATCACTTTTTCTTTCTATGCTGAATGTAAGACCTTTCCTATTCAATGTGGGAGGATGCTTAGGAAGCTTGCAAGGACTCTTTAGATAGGGATCATCAAACCCCTTCCTTCTACCTATAGCTATGGCTCTTTTAAGGCATGGAATTCACAGTGGTCTCAGATGTCAAGGATGACGCCTAAGCCCCAACTCCAATCTCTAAGCTCAACTTTGATGATCCCGATGTTGCCTTATTACTTTTTGCTTAAATTTTCTCTAAGATAAAATCCTATTTTCTTTTCCAAGTTTTTCATCATTCATTCAAAGGATTTGAGATCCTTGACCACTTGAATGTCTGTGGTAGCTAGGACATTTTTAGTCGATTTTGGTAACTTGATGTTTGAATTCTCACTCATTTTAGCTTCATATTAGAAGCTATGGAGAGGTGGATCAAAAATTGAATTTTCCATGGTCAACAATAGAGGTTTAGACTCACTCCTAGTAATCACAGTTGCATGTATATCCCCAAGATAATGACAAGTTGTGCATTGGAACAAATGTTGACACTATTGTAGGTGGACAAAATGGCACCTACCTAATGTAGCCACTGTCTTCTTGGAAGAAGATTGAAGTTGACTCCATATTAAAACAAGGAATGAGATATCAAATTCATTGGGCCAATCTCCAAGGTAGTGATAGTCTGACTTCATGAATTCCCTTTAGGTAGTATTGATGAGTATCTAATTTTATATAAAAATCACCTAATTAGTTGCCCATGTGCCATCACTTATAGAGTTAAATTAGGATTTTTTGCCAAAATTTATAACAAATTCATTTATGAGCTAATAAATTAAATATTTGAACATTTGTAGGTTTAGAAACAAATACATGTTAAGTATGAGAATAATCATATTTTTATGAATTAATTAGAGTTTTCATCTTTTGTAGGAAGCTAGATGGTGATTTGATTGTTAAGATCGATCAAGATGAAAATTGAAGATCAAGCCAAGGCCTAAATGTCATCAATCCAAAGTGAGATCAAGGATCAAGATTACTTTAGGGCAAGCAAAGAAAGCAATTCAAGAAGCTAAAGGTGATTAAATGGGCCCATGCACAAGCCAAGCGAAGTCCGCCACTTTTGCATGGATTCACTCAAGCCACCTAGACATATACAAGCTATGAAGAAAGCAACAAGATTAGGAGTCTAACAAGCCATCAAAGCCAAGGGGTTGAGCCACCATGCTAAGCCAAAAGAGTCCCTACAGCCCACATGAAGCTAAGCCACATGAGCGAAGATACATGGAAGGATATAACTGGAGAAAAATATAAAGCAAATATTCATAGGGTTTTTAAGAGGATAATGAGAAGATATTTGGGTGAAAATTAATGGGAAAGCATGCATGTTGATTAACAGAAAATGCCACCTTTATTTTCCCCATTTCCACACTTTTTTTTCTCTCTCTCTCTCTCTCTCTCTCTCTCCACCTCACCCTACATGATTCCCATGAATTTTCTTTCAAGGAGAAAGTCTTCCACATAAGACTCACACCTTTCTAAACTCTCACTTACCCAATCACCATCCCACTTTCCTAACTTTATCATAGATCCAACCAACCACCCTCTTGGGAGGTGCCCCTTCCTAAAAATGTGGTGCCTCCCACCTTGCTTTTCACCATGTCAATTTAAGTTGTCCTACCTCCTTGGTTGACCTAGATCTAATATTAGCTTTACCTTTTCTCTTCATATCATTGCCACCATAGGATCTAGATTAGGAAGTACCCAAACCACATATAAACACTTCTTAGGGCTTCCATGTGAAAAAAATAAACACAAAAAAAAGATTGGGAGAAGTGGAGATCGCCCCCTCCCAAGGAGGGGTCTCCACCCTTCCTTCCTCCTTTATCCCCAACGTGATTTTCCTAACCTTGTTCCTTATTCTTCCATGCTTATTTGCCTTTTGTTGTTAGCTTTAGATCCTTATTCCTAAGGATTTCTAATGTTGGAATTGATAGCCAATAGATTGTGATCTTTAGATCAAGTTAATTGGGTGCTTTAGATCTCATGATTCCATCATTTCTAACCTCTTCTTTTCACCCTTTTTCCTTGACTATTCTTTGGGATCACATATTCATGATTATTGCAATTGATTATTAGGTGATTGAAGAGGATTTTTGAAGTGGTTTTTGGACTTAAAGAAGGGTGTGCACACTCCTTGGAAGGTGTGCACCACACTTGTTGCCTCCATCATAGTCTTATTGCTTTAAACAATGAAAGTTCATGCTTGTGTACTATTACAGTTTCTTTGGATGCTTGCAACTTAATTTTTTATGGCTGTTACAAGGTATTTTCATGTTTAGATTTCATGCATTTCATTCTAAATTAAGATGGTATTTAGATCCATAGGAAACACACTTGAACCATGTGCCACAAACCAATGGTTTATGAGCATGGTTTTGAGGTATTTTCCCTGACGTAATTTGCTGACTTTTACTTAAGTTTACATGCTTTAGTTAGGTTCTAATCTTGTATTCTAATTAGATTAGTTTGCATATTAATTTAGGTTTTTTGATTTCATGCCCATCCTTGCTTTACATAGCACATATTCTACTCAAAATCATGCACACAACTCTAAGGGTCATGCCCATGGTTTTGAACGGTTAGTCCTTTAAACCATTGCTTTATTCCATGTTCATTCATTTCTTAGTAGTTTATGCATTAATTTAGGATAAATTATGCATTCCATTCTAGTATAATGTCATGCCTTGCATACTTAGTTTCAGGCACTCTCTTCATGTTTAATACAGACAATTTTCTCATCTTAGTATCATGTGCACTTTTCTTTAGTAACTTGCACATTTGTTTCATTGATTTAGTTGCATACTAGATTAGATTTAGTTTTCATTAGGTTTTGCTAAGTTTAATTGTATGCTATCTTAATTTTAGAAAGTTTCCATATTTAGATTTAGAAATTTCTAATTTTAGAAAATTTCTAATTCCATATATTTCTAATTTCCATCATTAGTCTAGGTTAAAACTACCTTCTTTGGCAAGGCTAAGTAGTTTAAGTAAGGATCTGCTAATCATACAAACTATTCCATTCCTCATGGGATAGACCTCCATGACACGAAATCACTACAATAGATTCATGCGCTTCTGACTTAATTAAAACACAACTTTAGGTGTTATCACAAGCATGAAAGGCTAATTGTGTTTTTGAAGTTGTATGGATCAATGATTATTTTGACTACGATTTGAAGTGGGCAGACATTTGAATCAGATCTATTGCTGATTAAAATGTCGAGATCCTAAACTTATTGTGCCTCACTAAAGCGAGCAAGGCTTCGGTGTGATTCCAACCCTCAGGTGGCAATACCTAGTCTATGAATCTGATGAGGTGGACCAAAACATGGTGGCCACTACCCTTTCCAAATTGATGGGTCTAAGCTTAAATGGGACTTAGGATCTTTAAAGGGTACCCTTCATGACTTAGTGATGTAGGGATGAGGTCCTACAAGCCCCATAGGGAGATGTTGGCCATTGTCCTCACCAAGATGTGCAAGGCTACAATGTGTTTGATATCCTCATGTGGTAATTCCTGGTCTTTGAATGTGATGGTGTTGTATTAGAAGACAATGGCCACTACCCTTCCTAAATCATGGGGTCTACGCTTAGATGGGACTTAGGCTCTCTAAAGAGTGGCCTTCATGACTAAGTGATGTACCAATGAGGTGTTCAACAAGCCCTGCAGAGAGTTACTAGCCATCATTTTGTGTAAGTATTTTCTCCAAACCATAAGAGACACCTTCTTGGATAGGTGGTTCCTTACTTGTTACTCATGTTGGATTACCTATCTGACTATATCTAATTAAGTTCCCCATTTGGTCACACTCAATGGCAATGCTCCTACCCTTTTCCTCTAAGATGTATCTCTTTTGTTTTTCTAAAGCCAAAGTAGTTGATGCTGGCATCTGTGGTCTATTTCCTTAAACTCTATGTGTGTGGGTGGTTCCATAGTTTCCTCAGTGGACATAGCCTCCTAACTCTTTTGGATTTATTCCTTTTCTAGAGGATATGTGAAGTTATAGCCTTGAGGTTAGGTGGGAAAGTAGTTACTAGTTCTACCAGATCATCGGACCATGTGTCCAACCCTGGGTGCCTAGGGTTTATCCTTTATGACAGACTTTGATTGAGTCATGGCTCGCTTAAAGTCAGGTGGGCAAGTACCCCCCCATTTAGAGTATAGGCAACACCCAGTCGTCACTCTAAGCATGCACTAGAATGTTTTGGAAATGTGAGATGAATCAACATTCAATGGAGTTGGTTTCAAGGCCATCCCAAATTTGTGAATTCTTTTCACCTTTTCTCTTGGTAGCCTTAGTTTTACGGATGACCTTCAGTGTTGGTGGATGTACCAGCATCTACCTATTGTTGACCTTATAGTGTAAGCTGTTAGGCTTGAGATGGTGGGTGGATTATTTGTTCATCTGATGCTGTGGTTAGGTAATGTAGTATTGTTCACCTCACTAATTTTCAGACATGGCACTCACATTATTGCCATTTGAATTCCTTGCTTGAGGTCCAATTTTAGCTTGCTTGTATTGAGCAAAGGAAGCTAGCTTTCCACTCTTCTTGGCAGCTTCAATGTGAGTACCAACATTGATAAACTTTTTGATGTTTCTATGGTATTTGGGCATGAGATACACCTTGATATGAGGGTGGAATGACTTGATCAACATCTGACTTGGTTTGTATGGATCATCACTCACCGGAGCTACCATGTTTCTCCATCTTCGAACATTAGCGACAAATGTCTCATCATCTCTATGAGTTAGTGCCTCCAACTTTGCCCCTTAGGGTAACCTATCATGATTATTAGAATACTAGTCAATGAAGGCTTTAGTTAGTGCAGCCATGAAGTGATAGTTTCATAGCTTAAAGTATTGAACCACTGTGTGGGTGGTCCAATAAGGATTTTTCTAAAGTATTTGAGGATATACTCTTATGGCGTGCAATGATTTTAGACAAGCCTACACAATAAACCTTCACGTGTTCCCGTGGAGAACCGATCCCATCATATTTGGTAAATTCAAGAGTTTGTATTTATAGGAAAGGAAAATCTCCAGGAAAAGGCAAATATTGAAAATGGAGTTGGCACATGTCTTCTTTCATGTTTTCATAAGTTCTATTTTCTATTTTTTCCAACATCTTTTATCAATCTAAAGTGTTTGGATGGGACTTGATCATGGATGAAAGGCTAGCTATTTGGCTAGATGGTCTTGTGAACATTTGGCTCAAGGTGTACATGCCTCCCATACTAATCATGGTACTGTTGTATGGTAGGCTAGACATTTGGATAGGAAAAGAAAGTATTTTGGGTTAGATGGGTGTTATTTAGTAAATGATGAGCATGATAATGGATGGGCCTTGTGCCATGGGAACATTTAAGGTTTTGTTCTAGCTATTAGGGGGGTGGAAGGCCATTTAGGGGTGAGTTATGATTGGTTGAGAATGAGGTAATTGGCTATACACCCTAGTATTAATGGCATAAGTAAAGTCTTGATGTGGTTGAGATGTATTCCTTTGGTGTCACAATAGCTAACCCCATGGGTTAATGGACCAGTGTCAAATGATAACCTAGTGGCATGTGGAATGTCTTGTCTTGGGGGCTAGAACTTGGATATCATGTCCATGCTTTTCTGATTTTAAATTGATTGTTCAGGACACTCCATGCTGCTTTTGGTGATGTTCACCATGCCACTTTGGCTAATCACCCGTGAGTTGAAAGGAAGTTGATGTTTCACTAAATAGTGTTGCAAGGTTGGCTACTTGCCCACTTAGGATGCTGTGAATACTGAATAAGATGGAATTCAAGACTCTCCAAAGCCAAGATTTGCCCGAGGTGGGTGATATGGCATCAGCTTAGTCTTAAATGTATTAGAATCAAACCCATCTCATATCTTGGGTCAATATGGCTCATCCAATGGTATCGCTTTCTTCCACAACACATCACTTTCTCTAGGATCATTTTGGGATTTCTCCATGATAAAGAGACTCCTCACTTTAGATTTAGTATTGATGGGTGCACAAAAGGTTGCCCATACTCTTCTATATGTTGGTCCATTGTGATGAGAGATTTGGACCATGTAGGGAAACATTTGACACTTAATAAAATGGAAAAACACTTGGACACAAGATAGACACAAACACACACACACACAATAGATGGGACTCCAAACACCTGATAACATCAGCCACTCAAAATTATCAAGCAATAAGGCCCTTCAAAACTCTCACACTTTGGTCACCAAGATTATCAACACAAGAGTTTTCAAGTCAAGCAAATCCCAATAGAGTCACCACTATTTGGATGTGGGTCATGGGTGTGTGGGGTGGTTCACTCACATATAATGGCAAGATATCTACTTAGAGGATGTATGGGTGAAGGAGTCATCATTTGCATCTTTTAGCTTTGACAGGTATCAAGTCAAGGCTTGCGAGATTCTCGTGCACGTGAAGTGTGAGTTAGTGTAGGTGATGTAAGAGCCACATGAGTTAGATGGTTTGTATGTTGTGGAGATCCTTTTGTAGAGGCTTTCATATAGGCTTAGCAGCTTAATACACCTAATCCTCCACAAATGCCTTTGGCAATATATATTTACATAATAGGATATATACAACTATAGTGTATATAGTATATCTCATAAGAATTTAAATGAAGAAAGGAAAATTTGGGGGTCTTAGTAGTCCTTCACTTATTGGCTCTAGTCTTTAACAAGAAACACACCTAAAGAAGGAAGAAAATGTAGGAATGCTTGTTGAAACATAAATAAAGAAGGATAAACTATGGGGTCTAAGTGGCCCTTAGCCTACTGACTTTGGTCCTTGACAAGGAAAACTCGAAAGAAAGAGAACAAATGTAAGGATACATGCAGGGTTCTTAATGATCCTTTTCCTATTGGCTCTAGTCTTTAATCAAGAATAGCCCTAAAGAAAGAGAAAAATCCATGAATGCTTATATGTACACAATAGTAATATATACCTACTAGGCAAGGCACTGGGATAGTCCGTAGAATAATTAGAGATTATTAGGTTATGCCTCTATTATCATATGGGAAGGGACCTCGATAGAGTTGAACCCACTTGACCCATTGTTAGTCAGTCTCTACTTATCATGTGTTAATAATAATGATCGGTTTGAGGGTGGTTGTTCTTTATGGTGCAAATATTATGCATGTCTTTGGACATCAAACAGATTCACAGCTACAACAAAAGTCAATGAATAAGGCACCTAATCTTCAAAGAAGACCAGAAAACAAAAACAACCTTCCACTAAATAAATCCAACCAGTAAACGACAAACACTTCATAAAAACATATAAACAAGACACAATATCCCTTGTGCTATCCTATCCTATCCTATCCTAGCCAATGTACTCATCATGTGGGATTGTCACTATAGGAGAATAAGCACAGCATCCTCAAGTTTACATAACTACACCCACATGCCTAAATACATAAAAATATAAAACAAGGTAAAAAACTAGATCAAACTAAGAGACTAGTAGCCAAAGCTAACATCAATAGATATCACAAATAAGAAGAGATTTGTAGCTTTTGAATCAATTTTCACCACAAACTTACTATAAAAATACATCAAAATATTGAGAAAGATTCATACACAAAAGGGGTAGACATGGATGCACCCATATAGGTTATAAGATATGCATGTAGATCATCTCATCTCTCCTTCACGTATTGGCTAATATATCTGTTTTGGTGTTTCCATCATCTTAGAAAATTACATTTCTCAAGATAAAAACCTAGAAAGTTAGAAGAAAAGCTTATAAGAAAGAAAACTAGGCAAACAACAAAGATTTGGAGAAAGAAATTGGTTTGGAGAAAGCTTGGAAGAAGAGCCCAGCTAAAAAGAAGAAGAACCTCCTAAGTGGATAGGAATGTCCTCCTTATATTTGCAAAATGGTGTAGATGTGGCACTTGAGTTACTTAGTTATCTCCCTTGATACTAGAGGACAATCCGTATCTTTTGGCAAAATTGCAAATGGGCTAACACCTATTGTCAAAGTCAATTAATACAATCATTGCCACACATCTTTGGGAGAGATTTCCCCATACATATAAAGGCTGGCATTCAATGCTTGATATGGTAAGGAAGTTACCCCTCAGTTTTTTGCATTTAAGGCATGTACAAGGGCTTCTTTTGCAATTTTCCTTTTGCGGTAGTACAGGTGGAAGTCCAAGAATATTGAAGAGGAAATCCAAAGGCAACTTCTCATATACCATTTTTCTTACACTTGATGGGTCACATTTGTGTCTGGGTCAGTGATAATTTTGCTTGAGTAGAGATCCTATATTGCATGAAGACATAGCAAGATGGATAATATAACACCTACAAACGAGGTGATAAAATTGTCAATCATGCCTCCATGAGGTGTACATAATGCTTCTCACTGGTAGCAAATTGTAGTGATGCTTGTGAGGTGTGCCTCATCATCCCCCTCTATCGATAACCAAGTGCAAAGACATTCTCTTCTTCGATGTGGACCTGGCCACCTGCCAAGTGTCATTGGATTTGCATGAAATCAAAGCCATGTTGGTCAAGTCAGCTTGAAGATGTAGTGAAACCTTTGTCTACTTAGGCAAACTGACATTGCCTTTGGGTGGGATGTGAATCACCCGTTAATCCTGATGTAGGCTTTATATCAACCTGTATACAATCTACAAACCTGCAAGAAAAACAAAATTGGATAGCAAAATAGGGGTATCTATAATATCATATAATACATATTTCTTTGTTTTTCATCCATTCTAATAGTCAAGTTTTTAGATTTTGTAAAGGAAATGACATGATGATATGATGGTGTTTAACTGGTTAAGCATGTGTTATATGAAAATTGGAATCAATGACACCTAAAGAAGCTATATAAGCTCTACCAAAGAAAAAACAAAACTATATATATATATATATAGAACCAACTTGGGCTGAAGTTATTAAGGAAGAAATTAAAGTTCCAGAGAAGGATGAGACATAAAAAGTTGATTATAGACATACATGAGTTAGAGGGAGAGGAGGATTTGGGTAGATCTTACCATGGTCTTTTGCATTAACAATTGATTTTCATAGTTGTTGACCTACATCACTTGTAAAAACTCCACCCAAGTCTTTGTGGGCGTAGTAAGCATATTGAGATTGATTCATGAACAACTCTAACATGAAGCTTAACATTGCATAATGAAACATTAAGTTGTCATTGACATATATACAAATCCATTGAAAAATGATACATCCAACAAGTAAAGAAAGATGTTAGGTATATATTGACCAACTCCTCAAGATGTGATTTAAAGGAGGCTATTGGTATATGAAAGCAAACCATACTTCTAAACTAATTCTCTCTTAAAGCTACTATAGGTTTGACCTAAGGGAGGATGTTGGAATCTAAAATCACCATACTTCTAAGCTGAAAACCCTCTTAAGAATA
Source organism: Warburgia ugandensis (assembly GCA_035236585.1). Lineage (NCBI taxonomy): Eukaryota > Viridiplantae > Streptophyta > Magnoliopsida > Canellales > Canellaceae > Warburgia > Warburgia ugandensis. Next base: position 31,721,955 of record CP141136.1, read on the forward strand.
CCACTCGCTCACTCTCCTCGATCGGTCCATCCCCTAATGGGATGATGGAGGTGCTCACCTCAGACACTTGACCTAGACCTCATACCTTTTGTCAAATCTCTGGGCTAATAAGCTTTTTGGCCTTAAAGATATCATGTTCTGTCTAGGGAAAGATAATAAGATGTTAATTATGATGCTAGGCTCTTCCCTAATAATGATGCTCTATTTCACATGCCAAATTAACACAAAATCAGCTCCACTAGTCTAACAGGCCCCCCAAGGTCATCTTTTTTACATCCATGAATTATTTAAATACTTGATCCACATACTTGGGTTTTCACTTTTCATTTTCTTGTGTATGAAATTGGTATTGTATGTTTTGTGCATTTTTTTGGCATAACAAGCACAATAGTAGAGTATTGTTCAGTTAGATATTTTGATTACTACAGAATAGATCTTCAATTTAATTAGATGGATAGAAAGAAGTGTATTCAATGAAAATTTTGGTCCACAAGTCACTCTAACTAGGAATTGAATGAGAGAAATAAAAGGAAAGCAAGAAAAATACTTGCAACTGTAAGCTTTTATAAAACATGGGAAATTGATCATCCTGCTAGCCACCAAAAAATTGTTAGAAATTATTTAGCTCAAACAATGGATTCAATGAGTTCTTGCCAATAACCACAGCTACTGAATAGAAATATTAAACTAAAAGCCTAGATAAAATGAGTAGCTGGGAAAAAAAAAGGGTCATATGCAGATAATGAAGAACCATAACACTAAAATACCTGAGATTAGGGGCGACAAAATATGATACAACACGATAACACGACTCAAACTCGACACGAATTTAGCAGGTTTGGGTCGAGTCTTATCGTGTTCGTGTCATTTTCGGGTCGCCAAAAATCGTGTCGTGTTCGAGTCAATGAATTTGACCCATCATGTCGACCTGTTTGACACGTGACCCACTCATGACCTTAACACTTTGACAGTGACACGATTTGAAAATATTGGACAGTTCATGAGTAACCGTCCTATATTACTAATTATATTATATAGGACGGTTACTCACAAACCGTCCTATATTACTAGTTATATATATGACGACTATTCACAAACCGTCCTATATTACTAGTTATATAGGACGGCTATTCACAAACCGACCTATATTACTATTTATATAGGACGGCTATTCACAAACCGTCCTCTATTACTAAGTTATATTTGAGGGTTCTTCTGGAGCCACTGTTAAGAGAGTTAGTGAGTTATTCTCACACATATAATATAAAGATATTCTCAGAGGAACAGCTTCTTCCACGTTCTCGTTGACATTCGGATGCATCTTAGAGAATATGAAAAGAAAGCAAAGACATGAGAGTGACAAACTATAAACAGGAATTCACAAAATATAATCTAGAAATCTGTGATTCAAGATATGAATGAAGTAGGATTTCCTGAAATGTATGCCGAAGCAACTTCACCTTCCAGTTTGCAAGCTTCTGATAAAACATATTTGATTAGCAACAGATAAGTGAAAGCTTGCAAACATGATATAATTACAACGAGTGGAACTTCCTCATCCCTCTTTTTGTTCATGCAAACAATTGTGTTGTGATTGTCAAAAACTTGGTAGCTCAGAATCATGGGCTCCAATCATCACAATTGCCCAACATATCAATCACATAGCACCATCTCCATGACTATATCATTCCAATTGTCACTAAGCCCAGGCAGGCACCTATGCAGACAATCATTCTGAACTTTGTCATTTTTAATTTTATCCTCAGCAAATGGATGAAATTGCTTGTATAGACCGGGATGTCCATCAGGTCTCGATTCAAAACACCAACTTCACAATAGCATCATTGAAATTTGAAAGTTTTTTAGTATCATATTCATATGAATCATATCTACAACTTCAGTATATATCAGTAATTTCAATCATCAATCTCCCTTCCATATATGCCTCCCTCTTCAATACATGATACAATACATGATATGATATCAACCACCCATACTGTATCTGTAGACTGTATGTACATACATGATACAATACAACCCATCTGCTGATCTAAGCCAACATTGAAAATTGATGATCAACCCATCTGCTGATCAAAACACCAACTTCACAATCACATCATTGAAATTTGAAAGTTTGAAATAAAGAAAGCACATACATTGATACAGTGTACTTCAATCAAAAGAAAAATAGAACACATCCATTGAAATAAACTAATCTTTGTATTATATTTGAGTAAAATGTATATACATTCATTTACAATTTTACATCACTGAACTACAAATTAAAATTCATAATATGATATGTCCATTCCATTCTAATATCATCTAGATCCAACTGGGAGTAACTCTTGGTTCTGAAATCCACCTGCAAGAAACATATAATAACTTAGTTCAGAGATCAGACATGTAATCTTGGATTCAGTCAGGAAATATACAAATCAAAAGTGTAACATTGGTCAGTAAGTCTAAGTGTTACCTTTCTCAATTGTGAGACTGTAACTTCATTGCGAATGAGGCTTCTCATGTATCTAAGAACATAATATCCACACTCCCAATCTGATTTTTGTTTAGGGCACTGCAAAACAATGCCACCGAAGACAACAAAAAAGTTTCAAGATAAAATTTCCAATAAGTTCAGGTTTAAAATTATATGAAAGAGTCTAAAGAGCAGTAATTAGTAAAATGTACCTTGGTCTTCTTCCAATTGAGTTTTGGTGGGTGGTGAATGCCTTCCCTCTCAACCCATTTATACCATGCTCTACACACATATAATTGAAAAGCATTAGATTATGAATATTATTATAGTTGCTAGGTGAGTAGTTATATTATAATAAAAGGAATAATAAAGACTTACTTGTTTATAATTTCCATAAGGTGTTCCTGAATGTGTGCTCCACATGAATAAAAAAAAATTGCATGGCCACCATGCACATCCAAAGCTAGCAACATCCAATGGAACCTATAAAAATAATAATTCAATTGAATTTTCTCTAATCTTAACTGATATAGTATTCATGTGTATGAAACTATGAATTGTGAAATTAAAATGCCATAATTAAGCAACCTATGTTACAACGTACCCGCTATTGTAGGGAATCACTAATGCTTGCCCCTTCACACAACTCATGAGACCAGGAATGATATCTTCACTTTGTTTGTCCTGAGGCAAATAGTCCAATTGAAAGATAAGAGAAGGGTCAAGGAACTTGTAAATGTCCTTGACCTCTAGTCTTTGCAAGCTATCATGCAAATACCTGCATTTGGAATTTGGGTTAATGTCAAATAATTATTAAGTTTTATTAAAAAAGCAAGTATTAAGTAATGTTACATTGATTCGTAAGTCTTAACTCTAATAGAGTAGTTATACGACGTACCCTATATAGACTATGATGTGCATGTACTCCAATTGATCCATATTGCATATGGCTATGAGGTCTTCCTTGAAGAGTGGAACCTCAACCACATTGTTTGAAAGCACACCTGCCTCTATCCTTATAGGGTTCATTGTATTTGTGTTGCCTTCATTGGCCAGTCTGTACAGTACCTTTAGGAATGGAGGTGTGTTAGGTGGAACCTCCACCTGATCCCTACACTGTAGATGTAATCATGTAACATTTTAGAAATTAGTAATGAATATATACAACATATACTGATATACTATCAGATATAAAAGAAGAGACTCAGTGAGGTAAAATTAGAATATTTTATAATATAACAATAATAACATTGTGACTACTGACTTGTGACTTGTGAGTAGTGACTAGTGAGCACCTAACAAGTGTTTTGAAGTTGTTAGTTGTTGCATCATTCAAGTTCACATGTAACATGATACAACTATGCAAAAATATAGAACTAGTACTACCTGAGAAGGCTGGGATGTGGCTACACTTGCCACTACACCAGAATTTGCCGGTAGCGAGGTTTGCTTCAATTGCCCCTTGTGCTGCTTTTGATGATTCGACATGTTGCAAACAATATTAATCAATGAACAATTTAGGACGACTTAAAAAAAGGTAGGAGAAAATGAATCCATGACTATAGTTAGTATATATGTACCTTGGAATTGGATATCATTGGTTTTATGTGTTTCTCTGGCCAACATACATGATATCCAATTGCATCCCCAACAGTTTCAACATCATCCCCTTTGATTGGAAATGAAAGGGGAGCATCTGGTTGAATGGTAGCAGTGATGCACACACGCTTAGTTTGTGGAGGCATCAACTTACCATGCAAGGTGGCGGAAGTCATGGGCTGAACCTCGTACAGTTTTGCCACAGCCACATGGTTCTCAAATGTATGTAGCTGCAACATGCACTGACCCACCTGCATTTGAGAAATGACATATATATAATAAGTAGTGATGTAATGTAAAGTGTAAACTAAAAAGGTTAGTAAATAAATAACATTGTAAAACTAAACAAGTGAATATACATACCTCACTGATTGGGAGTACTTGTTTTGCCACATCTTCATCTGATGGAGGACTAGGAGTAGGAGTGCAGCTATTATTAAATTGGGGTGGTTGTACTTGAGGTTGAGCTTCAGCTTGAGGGCTGCCAACATCCTCACATGAGGTTCTTCTGCCACCTTGGAGTTCCTTCAATAGTTGATCTTTGACCATGCTATATATCTCCACAATTGTTTGCTTCTTCCATTCTTCCAATTCTTATAGCGTAGGAGCATTTTGTTAGGGGAAGAATTTGGAAGGAACAACACCCCGACCTTGGCCCCTTACCTGGCTAGGGTGCTCATTCTTGTTGCCCATTGCCCTATACAGGATGTCCCCCTTTGCAGCAGTGCTGCTAAGAGTCCCTGTAGTTTCTCTTGCACTCTCTTGGGTCAACTCTTCCTGCACACATAAAGATCATAACATGATAAAATCACTATTATATATGTAATATTTAAATAATATACTATGCAAGGGTATAAAAGTATTTAACTAGGCAGTATGCAAATAAAGTAAAAGTATAAAACTTAAAGTCTTAAACCACTTATAATTCTTGAAGCAATTGTTGCAGTTGTCTTGTTGGCAAAGGTGTAGGAGTTACGCCCTTTCGAATATGCCATTTTCCATAGAATAACACAGTCGATGGGCTCCGTTGTCCTAGCTTTCTTTTGCTGTAATAAGAGACACTAAGTCAGAGTTAATAAATAAAAATCTACTATGATTAGACAAATGGAATGTGACATGATATACTTTCTACATCTGCCTCTAATTGTGCATAGCCAACCTTTGAAAGGTGGTGCGGCATATGGTTCTGTGCACGCGCCTTCTGTCCTTTTATACGCTTTGCTTGAACATCAAAGTAATGTAATCAAAATACAATCAATTATAATAATTACAATAATCAAAATTTAGCTTGGCTAGTTCAAGTTGTGATTACCTCAAAATCAGGAGATAGCCTATACTGTACAAATTTATTCCATGCTTCCTGATCAATGAAGCAGGAATACAACTGAGGGACCATGTTAAGCATAGAAGGATCATGGGAATTTGGAAGTATATACTTCCTTGCAAGCTCACTCTTCCATTTCCTCCAAGCTTCACCAGCTCCTAACAATGCTTGCTTCTTACACTCATCAGATACGTCAAAGGCAGACTACAAAACAAAAGAAAAAGTATGTTAAAGTGACTAACTTACTAGTGAGTATTGTAGCAACTTTGTGTATCTTATCATGTTTCATATGAAAACAAAAACAAAATATATAAATATAAAGGACATATTATATTATATGTAGGAAGAATTTACATACCTTGACCATTTCCCATATTGAATCTTTGACTTGTGGTGATACATGTCTCTAATCAATCACTAATACTGGCACAAGTATTCTAACAGTGCAACATATGAAGCTAGCATAGGCATGTGCAGCACCACCAATTGGTTGGCCTTTAGTGTTGAATTGTACCGTTTCTTTTATTCCAACTGAGGTTCTCTTATTTATACGTTCCATTTGTGTTGGCCCCCTCCCCCTGACCTTTCTCTTGACACTGACCGGTGGTGTTACTGATGAACATGTGCTTGATAGCCTTAATTGTTTTGCTTCTGTGTGTTGTAATTGTTCTACTTGTACCTCTCCTACCTCTTCTACTTGCTCCATGTTTGCTTCACAAATAAAAATGAGTACAGTTAGACAAGAAAAGTGGAATACAATTATACAGGGATAATAAGCAGTAGCACCCTTGAACCATCACAAATTTTTCATTGGACACTATACTGGAAGCCTCCTACAAGGTCAGATTGTTGCTCCCTCTATCTCTTCAAACAAGCAATTGTGCATGTTCCCATTTTTTGTGATCTTGGCATAGCCCCAAAAGTATGCCATTCCAATATGCAGAGTGGAAAAAAAATGTGATATTTTGTTTTTGTATAACATTAATTAGTTCTAGCTTGATTTGGCCATTTCATTAAGTTTCCTATCTCAAAACATTCATTCCAGTCTAATAATAATAATAATAATAATAATAATAAATCTGTTATGTTCATTCATCCTTTATTTTTTCTTTTGGTCAACTATCACTTAATCATTCCTCTTGTTTCAATAGTTCCAACACAAAAAATATTGAAAATTTGACATTGTTTGATGCATATATGAGATATGTTAATTTTAGTTTTTGAGAAATTTTTCTTGATTTGGTTCTTTTTTCTAGGGCTCCCTTAAGGAAAAGAAGAAATTAGGATATAAGCTCTAGCTAGTTTGTGATAAATTAGATAAATGTAATGTTTTTGTCCATTTTGTAAAAGAAAGAACTAGTTTAATGTCTCTCTCCCTCAATCTTGTGTCCTGCTTCCTCTACATTTCAGCTGGCAACTATTTCAGTAGATGCAGTTCTCTGAGAACCTATCTATCAGCACTAATGCACTATGGGTAAAGTGAGAACCTTTATAATTTATATGTTTGGTTTTTCCATGAGAGGAACCTATCTCCCATAATCCCATTCCACTTCCAGCTCCGTTTTTTTTTTGCTCATCCATCTTTTTCCCAACAAACCCCATTTCCAAACCCAAATGAAAGACAACATAAATCGAAATCTGAGAAATAGGTGTTTGAGAACGAAATGACAGAACAAATTCAAGGCAAGGATCAGAGAAACCAGACAAAGGTTTTTTTTATCAGATTGTGTTCTTTTATTACTTTTTACGGTTACAGAAGTAACAGAACTGTATATGAAATTACATTAAAGATGCAAAAAATGGTAAATACATACCTTTCTTTGCTTAGATCTGTGAAAGATCGAAGAGGAATGGTCGTTTTCACCTTCTCAGTATAGGTTGGAACTTGAAAGATTGAAATTAGGGCTGAGAATGACCAAGGTGAAAAGTGAAAATGATATATTATATGTATAGAACCATATAGGACGATTTTAAAATAACCATTCTATATAATATACTTAATATAGGATGGTTTTTCAATAACCATTCTATAATATACTTAAATATAAGACAGTTTTTCAATAATCGTTCTATAATTATACTTAAATATAGGACGGTTTTCAAATAACCATTCTATAATATATTTAAATATAGGACGGTTTTAAAATAACCGTTCTATAATATATTTAAATATAGGACGGTTTTAAAAAAAACCGTTCTATAATATATTTAAATATAGGATGGTTTTAAAATAACCGTTCTATAATATAATCAAATATAGGACGGTTTTCAAATAACCATTCTATAATATATTTAAATATAGGATGATTTCAAAATAACCGTTCTATAATATACTTAAATATAGGACGGTTTTTAAATAACCGTCCTATAATATATTTAAATATAGGATGGTTTGTTTATAACCGTCCTATAATATATATATTGAAATATAGGAGTTGTATAAGCTATAAGAGTTATGTATTTAATTAATCTTAGTTGAGGATGTGCTTAAATAAAACTAGTTATTAAGTATAGAGTGAAGAAAGAGTTATGTAATTAACTCATCTTAATTTCCTTAAGGATGAGCTTAAAAAGATAGAGCATATATGTTCATCTCAGACTCAGACTTCTCAGTTGAGTTGAGTATTTATCAGCTTAAAAACAAAGTTATGTAAGTAACTCATACTGTCATATTCAATTCAATATAGTTGTTGAGGTTGAGGTCAGGAGAGGATGAGTAAAGTAAGTGCTAATTATGTATATAATGTATTTAACTCATCTGATGATCTCAGTTGAGGATCAGCTTAAAAAAGCAAAGTTATGTAAGTAACTCATACTCAATTCAAAAGTTGTTGAATGTTGATGATAACATTGATAAATGATAAGTAAAGAAAGAGAAAGAGTCATGTAATTAACTCATTAGGTAAGAATGACTGAACTCAACTAGAATAGAAACAGTTATGTAATTAACTCAGTAGCTTGAGAATGAGTATAGAAAGAGTTGTGTAATTATCTCATTAGAGGATAATGAGTATAGTATAGGAACTAGGAAGGGTCCCAAGGGAATAGTTATTAGTTATGTAACATTGTAATTAACTCATTAGGTGAGGTGAGAATGAGAACAGAGAATAGGAGTTGTGTGTTGAATTAACACAAATGTTGAATGATATTACTAAGGGAGTTACTAAATTTTACTTTACAATGTCTACATGAATGATTGATCAATGGATCATGGATGAATCATGAATAAGTTATTCCTAATCTATTATCATCAATTGGGAGTTAGAAATGACAAACAAATATTGAGTTATATGAGTTGGATACATGATATTCATGAATTTGATTAAAAAGAGATATATTAGATCAATTGGTTGGTGAGACATGTGAAATTAACATAAGAAAATCATTATTCATTAGCATTTATAATTTTATACAACAATATATGACAGTTAGTCTCTCACTTCACTTTTACCTGTACAACTTACAAAACTTGGTTAACTAATTATCTACTAAGTGTAAGTTGTAAGTTGTAACAACTGACAAGTGACAATGTGTAGCTAAACCTAAAATGGTTGATAAGAAATTAGGTTATACAGTTATTTATAACTTATAGTTATAGCAAACCAGCCAGCCAGGCTAGGCTAGGGCTCTTTAGGGATAAGACTTCAAATTCAATTGGATAATTGGATTTGGGCTTACTTAACTTACATGATACAATACAATTATACAAAAAGACAAAACAATTGCCTTAGACAATTAGATTAGACTTTAGATTGACTTAGTAGTTAGTATACTGTATAGTGTATACCTAGATAATTATTAATTAGTTAAAGTTAAACCTTTATGTTCTTTTCAGTTTTCAACTTTCATTTGTTTTCCCGCCACTACAAGTCTACAAGGAGGGCCCACACCTCAAATCATCTATCATGATTCATGACATCTAAGTTATCTAACAAGTAACATTAAGGACAATGACTCAAAAATCAAAATATTTGACAAATGATTGAAGTGTAAGTTTTAACTTTCATTAACTCCAGTTGCCACACTTGCCACTTACCAGTTTGGAATTGGAGGAAAGAAGGCTATCAGTCCCTGTCAGGCAGACTGGTCACTAGAAAAGTGGAAATCTAGCACATCACAGAGTTCACAGTCACACTCACAGATTGGTAATGAAGGAATAAAACATGTGTAAAATAGGACGGTTAGTCCGTAACCGTCCTATATTCTTATGTAAAAATAGGACAGTTAGTGTATAACCGTTCTATATTTAGACAATATAGAATAGTTAATGTATAACTGTCCTATATGTTAAAGCTTTACAAAAAATAGGACGGTTAGTAAGTAACCATTCTATATTGTCTAAATATAGGACGGTTAACACATAACCGTTCTATATTTTAAAAATATAGGACGGTTAATAACCGTATTATATTTAATAAATATAGGACGTTAATACATAACCAACCCAAGCTTGAAGTTGAAGGCTTGAAGCTGCTTTTATAATTTACAATTTTACATCTGTTTTAGATTTTCCTTTCCAGAGGACCAGAATCTAGATATCTTCTTCAAGTTCAAACATCAACCCTTCTAACATGATGAGCAGCAGCAGCCCTACTACAGCACCATAGGTATGTCATGTGTTTGTTTTTTGTTATTTCTTTATGAAATTATGAGTCTGACTCTTTTCATTCCTCTCAATTTCCTCACTCTCGAGTCTCAACTCTCAAGTCTCAGTGTCTCACTCACTCCCTTCCCTTATTACTTATTAGTAATTGTTGGTGAAGTGTTTAGTTTACTGTCAGTGTGAACTAATTTTTTTTTGTCATTTGCATTTTGCAATATAGGCACAAGTTGAAGTTGGGAGCACTGATGTTTCTGATAACTTGAATATGCCACACCACAACAATGATAATGATGAGTTTGCTGATTTGGAGAACGTGGAGTTAGTTTCAAAATCCAATAAAGGTAAAAAGCATAGGAAACTAATGTCTCCAGTTTGGAATTTTTTTGAACACCTTCCTCTATCAGAAGATGGAAGGCAAAGGTGTAAATGTGATAAGTGCTCTGCAATATACATTTGCGATAGCAAATTTGGCACTGGTAACTTAAAACATCATATAAAGACTTGTTAACGGAGCTCTTCTCGTGATATAGGCCAGTTGCTTTTATCTCAAAGTCAGGGGAGTATGTCAGTGTCACTAAGTGCAGCTTCAGATAATAAGTTTGATCCTGAAGTTTATCGTGAGTTAGTAGCAGCTGTAGTTGTTATGCATGATTTGCCTTTCCAATTTGTTGAGTATGATGGAATTAGAACTCTACTGAAATATTTGCATGCAGATTTGCACTTGATTAGTAGAAATACAGTAAAGGCAAATGTTCTGAGAATGTATAAAAGAGAAAAAGGAAAGATAAAAGAGATGTTAGAATTGGCACCTAGCAGGATAAGTTTGACATCAGATTTGTGGACTTCTTGTATTACTGATGGTTATATAAGTCTCACAGCACATTTTCTAGATAGTTAGTGGGTCTTACAAAAGAGGATATTAAATTTTTATTTCCTACCACCTCCACATAATGGAATATCATTAGCAGAAAAGCTATACTCATTATTGGTAGAATGGGGGATTGAGAAAAAGATTTTTTCAATCACTTTAGACAATACTTCTACTAATGATTCTTCTGTTGAGTTGTTAAGGCATCAATTAAACATCAGGAACACTCTTGTTTGTGGTGGAGAGTTCCTTCATCTACGTTGTTGTTGTCATGTTTTGAATTTGATTGTGTAAGATGGTTTGAAAGAAATTGATGATGCTATTCAAAAAATTAGAGAGAGTATCAAGTATGTCAAAGCATCACAAAGTAGAAAACAAAATTTTTTAGAGTGTGTGAATCACATGTCAATTGAGACAAAAAAGGGCTTAAGACAAGATTGTCCTACAAGATGGAATTCAACGTATTTGATGCTTGAAAGTGCTCTTTGTTATCAACGTGCATTTTGTCACTTAGAACTAAGTGACTCAAATTATAAGCATTGTCCTTCTTTCAATTAATGGGAAAAGGCTACAAAAATGTTGAAGTTTTTGGCAGTTTTTTATGATGCCACCTGCATGTTCTCTGGATCTAAGTATCCCACTGCAAATCTCTACTTTCGTGTAGCATTTGTAATTTATTTGAGTTTAACACAATACATGAGAAGTGATGATGACTATATGAAGAGTATGTCCACCCAAAGGTTTGCCAAGTTTTCAAAGTACTGGTCTGAATTCAATACCATTTTGGCAATTGCATGTGTGTTGGATCCTCAGTATAAGCCCTCCTTTGTGGAATTCTCGTACAAGAAATTGTTTGGTAGTGACTGCTTGGAGTTTACTCAAGTTAGGAAAAAGTTATTCTCTCTCTTCAATGAATATAAGGTTAAGATTTATCCTATTCCTTCCTCCTCATCTACCCCAGTGGCTAGAGGTACAGGGGCTGATGATAGACAGAACATGTCATATAGTCAAGAGGTTTTAGATGTCATGAAGGTGATTTTATTTATAATTGTATCTTTCATTATATGTCGCTTACTACTTAGCATATTAAAATTTTCTATGAATTGTCTTATAGTACGTTGAATAATATAATTATATTTGCATTAGGAATTTGATTCATTTGAAGGTGAAGGAGGCACTTTTGCTATGCAAAAATCACAATTGGAGCTTTATTTGGATGAACCAAGATTGCAAGAGTCAAAGCTAGATATTCTTACATTCTAGAAAGGCAATCAATACAGGTTGTTTGACTAATAATCTCATGTAAACACTATTTTCTGTAATCTTATTTACATTTATATTTGATTCAAATGTTGATTTTAGGTATCCTGAACTTGCTGCCATGGCTCGTGATGTCTTGAGCATTCCTATATTTACAGTTGCATCGAAGTCTGCTTTTAGTGTTGGTGGTCGGGTTCTTGACCAATATAGATCTACTTTAAAGCCAGATACCGTGCAAGTATTGATTTGTGTGAGAGATTGGCTATATGGATTGAAAGGTAATAGTTTATAATTCTATATTTACATTATATTTTATATGAGCTTAGTAATAACTAATGCGTGTTTATTCTATATGATTGTAGACTCTACCATTACAGTTGCCATGGATGAGCTTGCTGAGGACATTGTAAGCATAAGTAGGACTGCAGGATCACTTCAACCAACTGAAGACTCTAGATCAATTCATTTTGATTAATTTGTATAATTTTCATGACTTATTTTAATTTGTTGTGTTTGATACATAATACATTGATGGAAGTATATTTCCCTCATGTGCTACTTAATCTATATTTATTTACTGCTATTGTGGTTATTTGATTCATTTCAATCTCTTTTACATATCATGTGAATTGTGAACTTGTGAAGTGAGTCAATGAGTGGTGTAATACTAAACTATAAAGAACTGTGTTGCTTCTAAATAAAATAATAAAATATTACAGGAACATTATTGGTAATTTGGTTGTCTATGTACTTGTCGTGTGGTGGATCAGTGATTTAGTGGATATAGCAATGACTAATGACAATGAGCATGAAAGGAGTTGGAGAAATGAATTCCTTCCTAACAATTTATGTGGGGGTTGGTAACTTGGGTTGAAAGTTTAGTTCTTCATAACTGAAAGACCCATGCTATTGAATTCTGATTTTCTACACCAGAACCTCATTGTCATTGCTTCAGGTAATCAAAGATATAATTCAGTTAGAATCAGAAGATCAGTCAGTGAGTGGTGTAATACTAAACTTGTGAATTGTGAACTTGTGAAGTGAGTCAGTGAGTGGTGTAATACTAAACTATAAAGAACTGTATTGCTTCTAAATAAAATAATAAAATATTACAGGAACATTATTGGTAATTTGGTTGTCTATGTACTTGTCGTGTGGTGGATCAATGATTCAGTAGATATAGCAATGACCAATGACAATGAGCATGAAAGGAGTTGGAGAAATGAATTCCTTCCTAACAATTTATGTGGGGGTTGGTAACTTGGGTTGAAAGTTTAGTTCTTCATAACTGAAAGACCCATGCTATTGAATTCTGATTTTCTGCTCCAGAACCTCATTATCATTGCTTCAGGTGATCAAAGATTCAAAGATACAGTTCAGTCAGAACCAGAAGATCAGTCACAACGGTGGAGTGGAATAAAATTATAAAAGTAAAATATAGGACAGTTATTTTACAACCGTTCTATAAAACCTAACATATAGGTCGGTTATGAAATTACCGTACTATAAAATAACATATAAGACAGTTATTTCACAACCATTCTATAAAATCCGTAACATATAGGACGGTTATGAAATAACCGTACTATAAAACGTGACATATAGGATGGTTATTTCACAGCCGTCCTATAAAACCAATGATATATAGGATGGTTATGTCACAACCGTCCTATATGTTAGGGTTTTATAGGACAGTTATGTCTCAACCATCCTATATGTTAGGATTTTATAGAACGGTTGTGAAATAACCGTCCTATATGCTAGTTTATTTTATTGTGGTTGTTTTGGGGTTTGGGCCTTGGCAGCGGTTCTATTCACTTGGGAGTTGGGAGTTGGGAGAGCAGTTTTTTTAATATGTTGTGTCGTGTCATATATCCAACACAACTCAGTCAATTAATCGTGTTACACAGGTCATGTTGTGTCATTTTTTTAAGAACCGGGTCGTATACTAGTCATAGGTTTTTGACACGACTATTAAGCATGTCGTGTTCGTGTCGACTCGTAACTCTATTCATGTCGTGTTCGTGTCGCCACAAACAGGACCTGCCAACCCAAATTGCCACCCATACCTAAGATGCCTATGCCTATAAAAAATCCCAGAGCCATCCATTAATAGTAATGGAACTTACTATAAAGTATTACTTAACCCCGCTCTTTAAATGAAAAGATCGCTTATGGAAGATTTTATTGGGACACTACAAGGCTTATGTGAATATGTGGAAGTAACTATCCAACTAATTGATTAGACAGGATTCAACTTGACAAGATAAAAAACTCCAGAGTATTTAGATTACTTGTTTCGAAAAATAAAGGAAATGATTCCCGTTAAAGAAATTGTAGGTAGTTATTTTTCCACTGGCGTCTCTTTAGGTAGTTATTTTACCATAATGTCCCTTCATTTAATTTTAAGATACAAACATTAGTTTTGAAATGTCAAATTTGAAAAAATAATTCTAAAATTAAATATGTTTAATTAACAGTAAAAATATTCAACAGTCATGAAGTATTTCCAAGGTTTCACCGAAACAGTTAAGAGTTGTATTTGGGCCCATCTATATGGTACTGTTCACCGTTTCTTTCCCATCTTAGAGAGGTCACGCCTTGAGAGAACCTCATTATTTTATAAGCCTAGCTATTATTATTTTGCTTTGTACAAGAAGATTGATCAAATTAAAATAATAAGCACAAAAGAAGCTACAGCCGGCGGCCGGCGTCTACAAATAGAGGTGGGCCTCGTTGGGTTCTGCCACAGGCAATGATAGAAGCCACTGCACCAAATGGGCGGCACGACTGGACCACTACCTTCCATTTGCAGTCCACGAGGAGTGGACTCTTTTGGCATTTGCTAGCAGATCTCTTGCTCAAACTGCAAAATCAGCTTGTGGAAATAAAATATTGACCAACAGTGTTAAAATTGTTGTTGTATGCCCACTATGCAAAACAAAAAACAAACAAACAAGAAAAAGATCCGGTACATTGGGACTTTGATCCTAGACATTCTTCTGGATATTCATTAGAAATCCAATGACGTATAATTATTAAATAATTCTGTGATTATCATGTAAATCCATATTCAAGTGGTTTGATAGAGGACTGATCATGCAACATCCATTAAAGGAGGCTGCAAAGTGAACAGGTCGAGAGTTGCAGCTGCCCTTTTCAAAATTTTGAATAATTACTCTGAGATCAAGTATTATAATGAGATATGTCAAGTCATGCGTGTTTGATAGCACCAAAAAAAGTCATGTTTGCTTGGACAAAAGATGTTATTGATTTTCACATGCATGTGCCAATGAATGAACTTCAAATTCTTCGCTTTCAACTGGCCTCAGTTGTCCATGTCCAACTAATGGCCATGTTATCCTTTCTGTACGAGCAGTTTCTCGGGATGATGGGTTTGGAGACCTTCAATTGGTATTTGATTCAGTCATATTGAGTAAATACTAGAAGTCTCTGGACTGCTTCAGATTCAGACAATCTAGAAGAAAAATGAGGTCCCGCAAAGCCGTAGCTAAGGTTAGCAGCTAAAAGAAAGGCAGTCTCGGTCAACGAAGTTCTAAGTATAATAACAAGGGTCAATGGTACGTATTTTGCAAGAGGCTATTGACAATTCTATCATTGAGCCAAGTTCCCTTTTGGACATAAATATTGTTAACTTAAGCTTTCAAGTTGAATAATTATTGAACACTAAAGCACCCTCTACTCTCATTAAAGTGTTTATAAAAATGTTCATTCCATGGGAATGTGACAAGTGTAAAAGAGGTTAGTGTTAGTATGGTTTACTTTGTAAGATGATAACTAATCCAATTGACTATAAATTAGAGAGTTTTGGTCCATGTTGGTGAACGAAAAATGTTTCACCATGCTTAGAAAGAAGGGTGTGGACGCTATAGGGACTGCTATTATGAACTATATTATGCAAATGCTGATTACGCTTGCTTGTATATAGTTTCGGTAAGCGTACATATCTTTTTTTATGTATGTTAAAACTTTTTCCGGAGATTTGACATTAAATTCATGGTCATTGAATTTTTTTTAACAAATATATTTTTAGATTAAAAATCATAATTATTTATTTTTGTTGTTTTTCTGAAGACTCAAATTAACTGCATTGATTTCTAATAGGTTATCAAATTTCTGCATTGTGAACATGATGAACAACTTAGAACTACCAAAAACGTTTTACCAAGCACGAAGAAAGGGACATTCACTCAGTCTCTAGTTGAGCGTGTAATCTTACATTGTATGGTTAAAAGACAAAGGTTCAGCAGCACGTTTTTGATAGACAAAGCTATTCAAACTGTTTTATTCATAGACAACTGGTCCACCGTTTATCTGAAACAAAATTTTCCTTTGAGGCAATATTTTCCAAGCTGGATAAAAATGGATTTTGAAAATTTTAAAACAACTGTAACAATGGATTTAGATCGCCTTCCACCAACTTCTGATCGGACTATGTATATTTCAATATCTTGTTGGCAGAATCCTCAAGATCGGACTTACCCTAGTTTTGTCGGCCCAAAAGGAGCTAGGCCAATGGCAGCGTCACTCTGAAAATAAAAGCCCATGATGAGTTTGTTATGTGCTTGCTGTAATGTATAGAAGTAGTGGGTGTAGTTAATTTGATTTAGTGGGTGTAATTACTTTTATTTAGTTACTTTGTAATGGGTAGTGGGAGTAGTTACTCTACCTGGATAGTAGGTTTAGTTGCCTTGAGTTAGTTATTCTATTTGGGTGGTGGATGTAATGGCTAAATTTTGGCTAACCTGGGCTAACCAATTGTAACCAACTCCTACTATAAATAGGAAGCTTAATCAATGGATAAAGGGCAGCCCCGGTGCACGAAGCTTCCGCCTATGCGGGGTCCGGGGAAGGGGCGGACCATAAGGGCCTAAAGTACACAGCTTTACCTTGCATTTTGCAAGAGGCTGTTTCCACGCCTTGAACCCGTGACCTCAAGGTCACATGCAACAACTTTTACCATTGCTCCAAGGCCCCACTTTAGGCTTAATCAATGGATAGGCATCGAAAATCATTTAGCTCAACCTTGTGTTGATTTAAAGGTTTCTTGATTACCTCTATCAAACCCAACTTTCCATATTCTCTTACTCTAATTCCCTATTGCTACAAAATAGTTAGAAAGGAGAGGTCCTCGTTGCTTTCAAATCCTCCAATTGGGCTTGCTGGCTCTCAAAACTAGATACACAACAAATTGGTATCAGAGCTAGTTATGGAGGAACAAATGGAAAAGTTGGAGCATGAAGTTGGGACCATTTCATCTCACCAAGAGAAACTGTTGGAGAAAGTCACTAAGGGTATGAATGATTTGTTTGCGGCACTCAACAACCATATAGACAATCTTTCTGCTCCACAACCAAAGATCCAAGAGGGTATCTCTCAGTTACAAGTTTGTGGCTCTAGAATACACAACAATGGCTATGGTGGCATGGGGTCATCCATTCAAGCTAGTGCACCAAAGTTGGTAAAACTCGACTTTCCCCGTTTTAATGGCAATGACGATCCTACTAGCTAGTTGTGTAGGGCTGAGCAATTCTTTGAATTCCAAAGAACACTAGAGGAAGAAAGAGTGGCTTTAGCATCCTTTCACTTAGAGGGTGATGCCCAGTTGTGGTACCAACTTCTTAAGCAAGACAATCAGCTCCTATCCTGGGATACATTTAAGGAAAGCGTCCATGCAAGGTATGGTCCCACAAAATTTCAAGATTTTTTTGCTAACCTCATTAAGCTGTGCCAGGTTGGAAGGGTTCGTGACTATCAAACCCAATTTGAGAGGTTACTCTCACAAGCTGGGAATGTGTCAACCTTACACCAAATTAGTTGTTTTATGAGCGTCCTAAAAGACAATATGCAAGCAAATGTGAAGGCATGCAAACCTACAAGTTTGGCAAGTGCAATTAGATTGGCTAGATTGTACGAGGCTAGGAACATTTCCCAGAGGAAAACAACAAAAGAAGTAAACAAGGGAAGTACCACCCCAACTGTGCTTAACAATCACTCCTCCATGCCAATTAAAGACATGACACCGGAAGAGATGCAGGAAAGAAGAAACAAAGGCCTATGCTTTTGTTGAAATGAAAATTTTACTCTAGGGCACAGATGCCAAAAGTTGTTTGTAATTGAGGCTGTTTGGATGGAAGATAAGGGAGAGGAAGATCCCCCTAACCCTAGAGAAGAAGAGCTTGTGGAAGTCATCTCTGAGGTTACTCCTGAAATTTCTCTCCATGCCATCTCTGAGACCCTTTCTCCTAAGACCATGCTGTTGAAGGGGACTCTTAAAACAGCCCTAGTTGTGGTGTTGGTTGATTTTGGCGGCACACACAACTTTGTGAGTGATACACTTGCAAAAAGAGTTGGCCTCCAACCTATAAATGGGCATACATTTGAGGTCATGGTCGCTAATGGCAAAAAATTAGCCAGCCCTAGCAGGTGTAGTAATGTACCATTATCTCTTCAAGGATTTTCACTTAAAGTTGATTTTTACTCACTTCCTTTAGAAGGTTATGATGTTGTTTTAGGCACCCAATGGCTAAGTACATTGGGGCCCATCATATGGGATTTTTCTAAGTTACAAATGCATTTTCTCTTGGGCAACCAAAAAGTCTCCTTACAAGGACTATCCACCCCAAAAGATAAGGTTGTTGGGGAGCTTGAGATGCGACGTGTACTGAAACAAAAGCAGCAAGAGAATGCTTCTCCAATTATTTGCTATGGAGAACCCACAAGACACACCATCTGAAGCCAAACTCTCAAAACTTTGTAGCAATACAAGGATATCTTTGAAGAACCAAAGAAACCACCTCCCTCATGCACACATGACCACAAAATACCTTTGATTTCAGGCAGCAATCTAGTCAATATTCATACTTATCGATATCCATATTTTCAGAAGATAGAAATTGAACACCTTGTAAATGAGATGTTGAAGACAGGAGTAATTCGACGAAGCAATAGGCCATACTCTCCCAGTCTTGCTTGTGAAAAAAGGAGATGGTTCATGGAGGATGTGTGTTGATTATTGTGCTCTTAATCAACTCACTATCAAAGCCAAATTTCCCATTCTGGTTATTGACAAATTATTAGATGAATTGCATGGTGCTCAATACTTCTCAAAAATTAGACCTCTAATTTGGGTATCATTAGATCCGTGCCAATCTTGAGGACATTCCAAAGACAACCTTTTGCACCAACCATGGACATTATGAATATTTGGTTATGCCTTTTGGCTTAACCAATGCTCCATCTTCATTTCAAGCAATGATGAACAAAGTATTCAAGGATTATTTATGTAAGTTTATATTAGTATTTTTTTTTTATGACATTTTAATTTATAGCTGTACATGGGAAGAACATTTGTCACATCTTGCAACTGCCTTGTCCATTTTGTGTGCTAACTGCCTCTTTGTGAAGGAACAAAAGTGCTAATTTGGTAAAAAAAAACAAGTACAATATCTTGGCCACATTATCTCTAGTTCGAGAGTTGTGTAGATCTCAAAAGGTGGAGACAATGAAGGAATGGCCAAAACCATCAACACCAAAGGCCTTGCATGGGTTTTTGGGTTTGATCGGGTATTACTACAAATTTATCCAAAACTATGGTAAAATTGCGAGCCCACTTACTCAAATGCTCAAGAAGGATGCATTCTCATGGATCCTTTAATAGAAACAGATTTTCCAACAACTTAAGAAGGCAATGACCATGGCTCTAGTGCTTGCTTTGCTAGACTTGTCCAAGTCTTTTATATTGGAATGTAATGCTTCAGGATGTGCAATAGGGGCTATCTTAATGCAAGAAAGTCATCCTATCACCTTCTTTAGTCAAGCTCTTCATGGAAAGCACATAATTCTTTCAATGTATGAGAAGGAAATGATGTCTCTAGTTCTTGGAATCCAAAAATGGAGGCACTACCTCCTCGGCAGCCAGTTTGTGGCTCGTACAGATCAACGAAGCCTAAAATTTTTGTAGGATCAAAAGATAACCACCTTGGCACAACAACCATGGCTTCATAAATTAATGGGAAATAATTTTGTAATTGAATATAAGTGGGGAAGGGAAAACTTAGTGGCTGATGCACTATCTAGGAGAGATGACTCACTTGTCTTAGCAGCTCTCTCACGCCCAACTCTAGATTGGTTGTCTGCAATACAAGAGGAGGTTTTGTCTAATCCAAAGCTTCAATGCCTGGTGAAGTTACACCTTAATGATAATTCAATGGGCCCCTAACAATATCAAGATGGTATCTTATTTTTCAAAGATAGAATTTACTTCGCAAAAGACTCTTCTCTCTATCCAGAAATTCTGGCCTAGTTCCACAATAGCACTCAAGAAGGCTATCACAAAACTTTGCAGTGACTCCATAACAATTTCTATTGGCAAGCTATGAAATCTCAAGTTAAAGAATTTATTCCAAACTATGATACATACCAACACAACAAATTAGAAAATACCTAGCATGTAGGACTTCTTCAACCACTCGCTATTCCTACACAAATATGGGTAGATATTTTTATGGATTTTATTGAAGGGTTGCTGCACTCAAATGGAAAATCAACCATTTTTGTAGTTGACCGTTTATCTAAATATAGTCATTTTATTCCCCTTTGCTATCCATGCATAGCGATTGGAGTTGCACGCATTTTCCTTGATCAAGTCTTCAAGTTACATGGAATGCTAGAATTGATTGTTTGTGATAGAGACCCTATTTTTACTTTTGCATTTTGGAAAGATATTTTTAATCTTAATAGAACTGAACTCAATTTTAGTTCTTCTTACCACCCACAAATAGATGGGCAAATGAAAGTTACAAATCGAAAAGTGGAAATGTATTTACGTTGCTTTACTGGAGCTCAACCAAAAGAATGGGTTAAATGGATTTCTTGGGTTGAATATTGATATAACACAAGTAGGCATTCTACATTAAAGAAGACCCCCTTTAAGGTTGTATATGGACCCCCTCCACCCAGCCTTCTTTCGTATGTGCCAGGGACTGCAAGATTTGGTGTTGTGGAAGATGATACTTCTTCGAGACAGTATTCTCCAATACCTGCATACAACAATCAAAGAAGCTCAGGAACACATGAAAATATTTTTATGACTCAACTCATGTCAAACGAGAATTTCAAATAGGTGATTGGGTGTATCTACGTTTGCAACCTTATTGTCAAGCCTCTATCTCGCTAAGGTGTAAATTCAAATTGTCTCCACACTATGGTCCATTCAAAATCTTGGCACAAATTGGAGCTGCTACTTACAAGTTGGAATTACCATCTGGGTCTCACATTCACCCCATCTTTCACGTCTCACTCTTGAAAAAGAAAATTTGCAACAATGTTGAATTATAGTCTCAATTGCCTAAAGTCTAATAAGATAGTATAATGGTTCTACATCCACAAGCAATCCTTGATAAAAGGACAAGAAAAATAAAAAAAGAAATATTACTTCATTGGCAAGGCCTATCCCCAAGTGATGCAACATGGGAAATTTTGAAAGAGTTTTAGAAGCATTATCCTACATTTGCTCTTGAGGTCAAGAGCTCTTTTTAAGAGGGATTGAGTGTTATGTGCTTGTTATAATGTGTAGAAGTAGTGGGTGTAGTTAATTTGATTTAGTGGGTGTAGTTACTTTCATTTAGTTACTTTGTAGTAGGTAGTGGGAGTAGTTACTTTATTTGGATAGTGGGTGTAATGCGTAGCAGGTTTAGTACCTTGAGTTAGTTATTCTATTTGGGTAGTAGGTGTAATGGCTAAATTTTGGCAAACCAATTGTAACCAACTCCTACTATAAATAGGAGGCTTAATCAATGGATAGGCATTGAAAATCATTTACCTCAACCTTATGTTGATTTAAAGGTTTTTGGGTTACCTCACAAACCCAACTTTCCTTATTCTCTCACTATAATTCCCGATTGCTAAAAAATAGGCAAAAAGAAGAAATTCTTGTTGCCTTCAAATCCTCCAATTGGGCCACTTACCCATTCTCAAAACCAAATACACAACAAAGTTTGTCATTAGGCAAATGATAGCATCATTTGAAAACAGAAACCTATGACAAATTTCTCACTTGAACATTATTATTTTCCTTCAACTTAAATGCAACCTTATGGTTAGATAGTTTCCTCTCTTTGTTTATTAGGCATGCTACAGTTGAGCCATGTAAAATGCAGGGCATTTTGTAGTCCTAATTAAACCTCTATTTAGCATGTGTTAGTAAAAAAAAAGGGGAAAAAAGGCAATGTTGTTTGTTTGTGTGTGTGTGTGTGTGTGTGTGTGTGTGTGTGTGTGTGTGTGTGTGTGTAGATTGCATAGAGAAGAGAATAGAAATAGCAGTAGCGAAACACTTACAGAACGACACTCATCCAAGACAAGAATTAAAACCCGATATTACAGAAAGGACCCGAAGGGATTTTATTACTAAGAACTGAGAAGATTACAGAGAGGGGAAGGCAGCAAACAAGGCGCAAAGGAAGCAACCAAGCAAGCGATGCCTTCGAACTAAAACAGACTCGATATTTATAGACTCTTGGATTCTGGACTTAACACGGTTTGGAATCCATAACAATAATTCAACAGACTTGATTTGATAAAAGTAAAAGAAGAAATGACAAAAGAAAAAGGAGATTCCCAATAATTTGAGGAACTTTACATAAAGATATTCTCTGGGTGGGTCCGCTATGTCGGACAGATTGACTGGTGGGACCATCTTGTCGGGTGTATTATTTGATGGTCATCATTGTAAATTATCATCATCTTCATCTGGTGGGGCCTTCATTTTGCCTTTCATCTTCTTGTCGTAAGCTTCAAGGATATTTTTGAACTGGTCCTTGGGAGAAAGAATTTCCTTTGGTGAATTAGCCTGTGCATTCTTGGCTTGATTTTTGGCTTCCAAAAATTGAATAAGAACCGTCATTGAGGCATCCCAATAGTCTTCAAAATTTTCTTCTTCATTGGGATCTTGGCCATCCTGGAAGACATTGTCTTCTAACATGGCTTTGGTGGAAGAGGATTCTACTAGAGAGATATTAAAAGACTGCATTACTTGGTCCTTCATAAAATTCATGCATTTAACAAGTATTTGTCCTTCATTGTCGATAGGGTATTTCCTCTAGAGCATCTTTTGGATTTCATCAATAGAAGCAGATAATTGTTAACTGGGCTAATTATCCCAAGCAGCTTTATTATGCTATATAACAAGTTCGATTTCACG
The DNA here is from genome assembly GCA_035236585.1 of Warburgia ugandensis. Taxonomy (NCBI): domain Eukaryota; kingdom Viridiplantae; phylum Streptophyta; class Magnoliopsida; order Canellales; family Canellaceae; genus Warburgia; species Warburgia ugandensis. The sequence goes on from CP141136.1 coordinate 31,745,306, forward strand.
AGCCTTGCCTTCTGAATCAAATTTTGTCCATCATTTGACAAAATATATTCTTTTAAGTGCCTGAATATTAAGCTCGTCATTTCCAATAGTTATTAACCATTTTCAAATCCATGGAATATCAAATTTGATAAAGAATACTGCCTCGCATTGACCTGTTATTAATTGGTCAAGAGGAATAGAATTCACTTCAGGAGCATATTCCACCCAAGCATTATACAGCTCCTTGAGCTTTTCTAGTAATATTGCCAGAGGTGGTCAAAATTTCCTCAACCAATGGTAAAACCATGGAGAGAGGTCCCCCTTTATTATTTCAAGGTTTATTCTGATGAACCATGAGTGTTTTCTCAAGTTATTCTCGAGGTACATTACATAACTTATTGAGTCAACATAATCCCATTAATTGTATGGATAGCGGGTGCTTTTGGCTTCAACCCATTTATATTGACCTGGATTAATATCTCATTCCTGGGGACACATGACCTTATTGACAAGGATTTTACTAAAATTAATAACATATTTGTCATGGTTATAAAAGTGGTTTATTTTGACTACTTTGATTTCTTGGAGGAATTTCTCCATGAGGAATTGACTACGCCCCACGTGCGGCGGATAAGTATTATTCTGCCAATATTTGTATGCCACATCCCATGGATTCTAGGGATCATAACCTCACAATATTTGTGAATTATCAAGATTTAGTATTACATCTTGATAGTCACGGAGTAAGTATTGCTCTATGGTCATTGTAAGAACCTCTTTAGCAGATTTTTGAGTATATTGTTGATGAGGTATTTCTTCATCAATGGATGATGAAGACTGAGTATTACTCGGTGGAGGGATATTACCCAAAGTAATTAATTTCGACTTAGATGCCAAGCTTTGAATTGTTGGCTATTGACTCTGCTTTCCTTTTCGGTCTTGGGTATTACCACGACCTCTGCCACGACCCCTTTGGGTATTACCCGAGGTAAACCATTCTCCTGGATCAGTCATATCCCTGCAAAAATTCACGGGTTAGAAAATTAGGAAGAGAGTTATATTCTCCCTTGATATATTCAATATCAAAATCAAAAAAGGATAATTGTGCCTGTCAGCCTGCAAAAATTTGTTTTGAAATAATATTTTTAACATCTTTTTCAATAATTTGTTTTGTAGCGCTGCAATCAATGAGAAGTAAAAAAAATTTATTTAAGAGATCTTGGAATTTTGAAATGCATTTAACAATTGAAAGCATTTCCTGTTTAATGGTAGGATATTTTCGCTGAGTATTGTTCCATTTACCAGAGGTAAATCGGACAAGTTCTTCTTTATTAGAAGAGGGATTGACCTGCTTCAAGATACCTCCATAGCCAATATCAGAGGCATCTGTTTCAACAATTTTAGACCATTCCAAATTGGTGAGATTTAAACAGGGAAGACTTTTGACCCGAGATTTGATTTTTTGAACCATTTTGGTATGTTCTTCAGACCAAGGCTTTGCATTTTTTCTAAGTTGATTAAACAAGATAGTAGTATCAGCTGCAAGATTTTGATAATAATCTGAAATGTAATTCAAAGATCCTAAAAATCTTTGTAATTGTTTATTATCAGCAATTTCATCAGAAAATTTAGAAGAGAATTCAATGCTTCTCTGAATTGGAACAATTCGCATTTGAAAAATATTATGACCAAGGAATCTAACTTCTAATTGAAATAATTTCATTTTTGAGGCAGATAAAACCAAACCATTTTTCTAAATTAACCAGCAAAAAATTTCAAGATGCTTGAAGTGTTGATCTAAAGATTTTGAGAATATTAGAACATCGTCAATATAGGAAATAATAAATTGACTATATTGATTGAAAATATCATTCATAATCTTCTAAAATTCAGACGGAGCATTTTTCAAACCAAAAGGCATTACATTCCATTCATATTGTCCAAAAGAGATAGTGAAGGTTGTCTTATATCTATTGTATTCATGAATTTGAATTTGCCAAAAACCTGATTTCAGATCAAATTTGGAAAATATTACTAAGCCTTGCAATCTATTAAGTAGATCTCGTTTATTAGGGATAGGATATCTTATCCATTTCAAAACTATATTAAGAGGTTTATAATTAATTACCAATCTGGGTTTACCTCTTTCTTTTTCTGCTGCATTATTAACATAGAAGGTAGTACAGCTCCCAGGAGAAGATGAGCTGCGAATTAAGCTTTATTAACAAGATCAGAGATTTTAGCTTTGCATAACTCAATGTATTCAGAGTTCATTTGTGCAGGCCAAGCTTTAGTCGGGATATTATCCTCTGAAAAGAATTCAACATATGGAAGAGTGACACAATGAATTTTTCTATTCCAGAAAGCATTTGGAAGATCATTGCAAAGGTTTTCTAAGAAAGTATGAAGGAGATTTTTAACTTTCTGTTGAAACATTTTGTCCTGAATATTATTTTGGACATCGTGATAAGTTATTTCTTCTTTTATAAAATTAATCAGTTGTTCTTTTAATAGAATTTTTCTAGCTTCATTAAGAAAATGAGTTTTTGGATCAGAAATGAATTTAAAAGAAAATTGTCAATCTTCTTTTGTGAAATAGATACCAGTGGTATCTATCTTATCAATTGGCATAATGTTATGTAGAAAGGAAGTTCCTAAAATCACATGATGGTGTAAGTCCTTGACTAATAGGAAAGGAGTTGGAATGCAAATATCATTATTATGGACAACTGCATTATTAAGTTTAAAATTAATTTTCAGCTTATTATTACTTGCTGAAGTAAGGCTTTGCGAGGTTTTTTCAAAATATTTAGTTGGAACTAATCCTTCTTGTATACAACTTATATCTTCTCCACTATCAACTAAAGTTATAAGATCTGTTTGGTACCATTCACCAGCAACAGATATAGTAATGTTGATGTACCATTTTTGGGAGGTGACTTACCTAATTAGGTCAAGATATTGTGGTTCTGGATCAAACGCATCAACAATGTTGGAAGTTTGTCCTATTTCTAATTTTGAGTTTTCAAGTCTAGTTATTCTTTGAGTCATAGACTGATTTTCATTTTTTAACAGAACAATTTTTGTTTTGAGATTATTAATTTCATGTTTCAATTCTTGTGTTGAAACAGTTGTATTTAAAGCTGGTTTCGTACTTAGTCTTTTTGTAACTTCAGACATTTTATAAACATTATCTGTATCAATTACTTTATCTGGATGTTCCTTTCCCTCTTTATTATAAAGAGCTATTAGTTTTTCCAAAAGTAAAGTTCTAAGTCCTTTGTCTTCAATTCTTGTTATTACATCAAGAAGATCAAATTGAGATTGAGTCAAAACATTAATAGACAGATTATTCATGCCAACAATGGATTTCCAATATCTAACATCTTTAGTTAGAGTATTACACTGATTACAATAGGGTTCATCTTTTGAACTAGAAGTAGATGATACATATTCATCAGATTCAGAATCGGAAGAGTTTAATATTATTTTGAATAATTTTTGTTTGGTAAGTTCTGAAATTTTTCTTTGAGTCCAACATCTATTAGCTGTATGTCCTAATTTGCCACATTTGTAACATTTTATTTTGGACTTATCCTTTTTGTAAGATATTTTTCCTGTCTTAGGATTTTTAACTTCTTTAAATTTCTCATTATGTTTTTTAGAGAATTTTTTCTTTCTTTTAGGAACATATTGTTCCCTTTCTTTTTTAGGAGTTTTTATTTTAGGCATGTCAATTGTAAACTACTGAAAAAATTCCCCTAACTGTTTTTTCTCTGTTATTCGTTCTCTCTTCTCAATTTGGTTTCATTGCAAAGAGAGATTCCCTCATTTATACAAGAATGAACTAATTGTCCATATGACAGGATATCATAGGGGATTTCCCCACCATGTTGGGTTTTAAGTGAATTCTTCACCCTAGTTGCGAACAGGTATGGAAGTCCTTCAATGAACTTTTGTTTCCAATACGTTTGGCCTGCATCACCAAGATGAAGGACTCTGGCAAGGAACACATCCTTATACCAGCGAAAATGTGTAAGAGTGAGACACCTAAGATTCTGTAACAATGCCCTAAAGTTCTCAAATTGTGATTAGAAGCTTCCTGTAAAGTGTTGTATTATAGTACAAACTAATGTTTAAACTGCGTCTTCTCTTACCTAACTAGTATTAGGTTCAGGTTTTACTGTATTAAGAATTTCCTCCTTTTGGGATGAGGAAAGTACATTGTCCCACCAACCCTTTAGATTCTCTGTAAAACCGGTTGTAATCATTTGAGCAATTTGCCTATCAGTATTTCCTCTAGCTTTACAAATAGTAGAATACATAAGGAAACAATGTACTGTCTGATATATTTGGTTTTCAGTCATGCCATCTATGTTCCATTCATAGATTGAATTAGCTCGATATTCATTCTGCAGATAAATATAATTTTCTTTAATTAGAACATCTGCAAGTGTTGGTCTTTTATAATAAAACCTACCAAGATTTCTAGGTTCTCGTTCAATTTTATTAACTTGAGAAAATTGGGTCTTAATCTGAAGTATTTTTGGTGCACTTAATTCATCTAAATCTTCAGACTATGTTATATTAGACGGATCTGATTCAACATCTGACTCATTAGCTGAAAGAGTACTAAGGTTGAGATCTGACATTTTATTTTTCAGAATTTCAAAAATTTGTTCACTGGTATTTCCCATTTTGAATCCTGTAATATCAGGAGGTGGTTTAATTGAAGGTTCAATCTTTTGAGAACCAATTTTCTCTTGTTTCTTGGCTTTTATACTGTTAATGTAGTCTACCACTTGCCTTATACCTTTTTCAATTGTATCAACCTTTTCGCCTAAGGTGTGGATGTACAGATTTGTATAATTGTTCTGTCGTATTAGACTATTAATATCATTTAGAACTGATTCTGAATCAAGATAACAGACAGTATTTAGATCACCACCTTCAGTTGGGAGTTTCATGGGATGAGGCGGAGGATATTCAGATGATATTTTTTCACCTTTTGAGGTGGTCCAGATTTTTATTACATTAAGTTCACTTTGAACATAAGTTTTGAAGAACCAAGGGACAAACCATTCAATTGTCTGTGTTTTAGATAGATGTTTATAAAATTGGTCTTTATATTGTTGTATTTTGGTTTTATTAAACATATTAAAATACCATTTCCTAAAGTCTTGATGCTTAGGAAGTTGAAATTCATCACTGATTGCTTTCTGCGGTAAACTCGTGAGGGAAAAATCCATGCAATTTACAAATGAAAAGCCATCTCAGATGGAGTAGGAGTATTATCCTGAGAAGTATTTTTGTAAATGGGATGGACAATATTATTATCCGAAAATTTTAATTCTTCAACTGAACTAGATTCAGGTTTATTTTCGGTTTCCTATCGATTTTCCATAGAGAATCTAGATGAACTAGAGGAACAGGAAGTAATTCTGGGAAGTCTGAAGGATCTCCTATTATCAAAACGAATTTCCACATCTCCATCATCAATTTGAATTATTTGATCAAGTCTCTGATTAGTAAATCTTCGGGGAGGAACAGCTTCAGATAACTGCCAAGATTGAGGAAAATCAATTTCTTCCCATTTAAGAGTCCTATTGACTACTATATCTGAAGATAACAGTTTGGTTTCGATTAAAGCCGTTTTATCTTTTGGAGATTTATGCTTGGCTTTAGTATCCAAGGTAGGCAAGACTTTAAATTGAAGTCTGTAGGTGAGAGTTATGGTCTCGGATCCTGGTTTGAAATTGTAACCGTGAGTTTTAATGTAAAGACTCAGAGTATAAAAAATATTCAGATCTGACAAAGATAGAGTAAAATCAGAGAAAACATTGATATAAATCGGTCCGTGACATAGACTGGTCTACATTACACCCATAAGGGAAGGAACCCAATCAAGACATCTTGTGTCCCTAAGAACAACAAGGATGGAAGCATTCAGGCAATTAAGAGTTCACAATTTAAAGCCGATTTGAATTAGACCAACATGAATGAACTTATATTTTCCCGAGTTTATATAATGTTTTAAATCATTTTCATAAAACAGATTTATTATCTTTTCAGTATTATTAAGACTTATGGTTTGTTCCATGTTCTTTATTATTTTGTTTGAAGAGAAATCAAATTTCCCAATATTATAAACTTCTTTCCGTTTTACCGAAGGGAGAGTCCAATTATATAAAGACTCAGTGTCTGTAGGATATTCAACTAGACTAGAATTTTTAACATGATAATCAGAATTATTAGCCATATGAACAAAGTCGAGAAATGAGTCAGTAGTTAGAGCTATAAAACATAGAATCGAGTATGCAACTGATGTAAACTTAGACATGATTCATGCTAATCAATTGAGATTATCCTAAAATGAAATTATCCACGAATTACAGCAAGATCCTACCACATGCTACTACTGCTAAATAAGCCTGCCTGTCAACCATAGCCACAAAAGACCCCTAACGCAACACTCACAGCAAACGGGGAAAAACGCCCAGGCGACATAGCAGAAATCTAACAGAATAACATATAGCATGATACAAACAATCGCAACAATTAAATCGTAGCTTAATTCAGTTGATAAAGCATGAAACAAACTAGATTATACCAGAAAACACACAACTCTATCCCATGCTTATGATCTATACTACCGGCTCAAAAAATTTAGCCTACCATGGCTCTGATACCATAGTCCAGGTCATAAAAGGTGACACAAATAGTCAGAATCATGTGAGCAGAAAGACGACTAAGTAGCATGCAAGTGTGGAAAAAAAATTCCATTTATTATCACAAAAATTGATGAAAAAAGGCAACCAAGTGTATTTAGGGTTAATTGAGAGAGGAGTTTTTTCTTTTCAGAGCTGGTTTCCTTTTTTCTCATTAAACATGCTAAGAATACTATTCTAAATAAGATGAATAAGCAACTACTACAAGAATAGAAATCAATTTTAGAAGAAATTTAGAGAAAATATTAGTTCTTGTGCACCTTGTAGCACATGGTAGAAGTGAGAGGAAGAATGTAATACATAATAGCTTACTACCACAATAGTAGAGAAAAATCAGAAGGAAAATAGGAAAAATACTGCAAAAGAGAAATTTAGGAAAGCAAAAAATTATGAACATCAAATTAGACAAGGAAAAAAAAGTGACAATGTCTGCAATAGAAAACACTACAATAATAGAAATCAATAATAGAGAAATGTAAATGCTATGAATAAAAATTTGAAAACTTATAAAAAATACAAAACAAAGGGAAAAACTTACCCAAAAATGTCTTACTCTATAGAGAATGCTACTTTTAGGGAAAATCTTATTTGAAAATTTCAATTGAAATTTGTAGAAGAAAAATAAAGAATCAAAATATATAAGACAAATAAGAAACAATGAAATCAAACTAAAATAAAGCCACAAATACTTACCCATAATGTCAATTTTCAGATGGCTAGGAGTAATGAAGCATTCTCTCAAAAAGATCTGCATAAGAAAAATAAATGAAAAAGATCTTTTCATGAGAAATAAAAATAAATAAATAACTAAAAATTGAAACAATGATAAAGACAAAAAGAAATTCACTTATATTTTTTTTCCACAAAAAATCTAGTTATTGGATTATTTATGGCAAAAAACCTATTTTTGATATACTTGCATCTTCTTCTTTGTTGTGTTTTGTTTTCTCATGTTTTCTAGAAAAAGAATGCCTAAATGAAAAACCCTAGATTTGGCTATCTTATACCTCAAATAGAAATTTTAGCAAAATAACATATTTATCCTTTCATTGGTGCCTTAATAATCTAATTAAAAGGGCTAAATAAAATTTTTGACAGAAAATAATGAAAATTACTTTATAGCATTATTGGATGATATACTGGTATGAATAAAAAATTTACACCGTTTACTTTCTAGTAACAAGACACATGGTTATCTATACCAATTTTGTGACAATTTAGGGTATTGACAAGTTCAGGTAGAAGAGTAAATAAGAAGAGATAAAACCAAGAGAGGATGTACACAAGAAAAATAGAAATTTTATGGTTGCTAAAGTGGAAAAATATTTGGAGAAAGTAGAAAACATGTACCATTCAAAAAAAAAAGGTAGAAAAGATACAAAATCCTAAAAACTAATAAAAATAATAAGCAACTCATGTATATTAATTTAAAGAGCTCATCCAACAATAGAAAATCCCAATAAATTGATAGAAAACTTCCAATCCTAAAGGTACTAACTTAAGTGGTCTTTATTCTTAAGTTTAAGAAACATAGGATAATATATGGTTGTAAAATTCAACTTAAAAAAACATGGAATAAGTTATATCTAAGTCATTCCCAACTTGGATCTATAAAAGGGCAAATTAGAGGCAAATAAAGTATCATTACTCTCTCTCTCTCTCTCTCTCTCTCTCTCTCTCTCTCTCTCTCTCTCTCTCTCTCTCTCTCTCTGTGTGTGTGTGTGTGTGTGTGTGTGTGCCCATACAAGATGCACAAGCTATAAAAGTCACAATTCGAGAACACACTCAAGAATGTGTGAAGAAGTTGATGTCCTTTCTTTTCATGCACGATAAATTCCTTTTCTTGATCTAAAACATTAATCATGTTCTCCATTCCAAAAATAGGTAAACCCCTAGAAATCAATGCATTTGGATGAAACCAAATACTTATATTGGGTCTTTATAAAAATGAATAAAAAATAAATGGTCTTGATTTCTAGTTCAAAGAAACATACGTTGAAAGCATTTAATGGACATGAAACTTGATCTCCAGGTTATTTAAATCATCCCAAACACAATAAGCATCTCAAATTTACAAACAAAAATTTCATCATACATTAAAAAAAGAAAAAAGAAAAAAGAATGTGGACTTCTTCACGCTCTCTTGAGCGTGTACACCTAGCAAGACTCTTCAACGAAAAAGAGCCTCGTGTAATCCTTGGTAGAGGGGATTAGGAACTATTTTAGTATTATTCTTAAAATTATTAATAAATTACTATGATATGGATATTATATGGGATCATATGCAATCCAGGGGCTAGCCCTAAAGTGCACGTGAGCTTTAATTATTAATGTTCTAGATAGTTATAGATCTTGTGCTTGGTCATTATCACTGCTTGATGTAAACTATTTGAGCTAATTTACACAAAAATCAATATTAAAATCATCTAATGAAGAAGCGGGATTAGAGGATTTTGAAGGGGATCAGAACGCGTGGTGGATTGCTGGCAAATCGAAGTAAAGCTGCTTCAGTACTTCATGCACCTCTATTCAGTAGATGACTGATTTAGATCGGACCCTACACATCTTAAATTTGAGTGTCCGACTGAGACCGACAGAGAATGGCTTGTTAGTCCTTTCTCTAGGGATAAAATTGAGGAGGCAATTGAATCAAGTACTTTAGAGGGGATGCTGCCCCTGGCCCTGACGGTTTCTACATCCAATTTTCCAGGGCGTTTTGGGAAATGTTGAAGGACGACACTCTCAATCTCTTCAATTGATTCTACGATGGTGGAGAAATCAGAAAGGAGATGGGTGCGTATTGCAAAGGGGAATGAGACTGAAAAGCCTAAAGACTTCCATCCCGTTAGTCTCATTGGCTCAGTATAGAAAATTCTATCGCAAGTTCTTGCACAGAGACTTAAAAAGGTTCTCAATGGTATCATTTCGGAAGAGTAATTTGCTTTCCCTGATGGGTGGCAAATTTTAAATGGTCCACTCATTGTCAATGTATGCATTGCATCTTTGGCGTTGTCTAATGGAGGGGTTATATGTAAGCTTAACTTGGAAAAGGCTTATGATGTGGTGGATTGGAGCTTCCTTGATACTATTATGGACAAGATGGGCTTCAGCTGGAAATCAAGATTTTGGATATACAAATGTATATCATCGGCGTGTGACCTTGAGGTCACGGGTTCAAGGTGTGGAAATAGTAAGGCTGCATACTATAAACCCTTGTGGTCCACCCCTTACTTGGTCCCTTCATAGGTGGGAGCTTTGTGCACTAGGGCTGCCCTTTTAAATTTATATCATTGGCACACTTCTCCTTCTTATCAATCAGGCGGCACGAAAGTTTTTTCAAAAGTTCAACAGGGCTGAGATAAGGAAATGCTATTTCTCATCTCCTTTTCACCATGGTCATTGAAGCTTTTAGCAGGCATATAAAGAAATGTGTCCAGTTGTGTATCTTGATGGATGTTGAGCTGGATAACTCTGATTTCCAAGTGTCCCACCTCCACTACGCTGATGATGTTGTTTTCCTATCAAAGCTGGATGGGCGCCATATCATAAATCTCAAGACCATTATCAAAATTTTCAAAGCCATCTCGGGTCAAAGGATCAGTTCAAAGAAATCCTCTTATGTTTTTGGGGTTAAGGTGTGTGTGATAACCCGTTAACGTTTCGGCCTCTCATGTGCAGAACCTCTATTTTTTTTGGCCTTCTCATGTGCATTGTAGAACTCCTGTTGATTGTTGGAATCGAATCATCGAAAGATTTGACAGGAAACTCACCACGTGGAAGAGAAGCCTTCTGTCCTAGTGGCCATCTCACTCTTCTCGAGAGTGCGCTGAATAACATCCCAGTCTATGCTTTTTAGCTGTTTAAATGCCCAAGTAAAATCGTTAAGAAGATGAAGGCTATCCAAAGGAATTTTCTATGGAACGAGAGGGTGGGTTGTAAGAAAATTCATTTGGTCCAGTGGAGTCTCATTCTAAAACCGAAAGCTTGTGGTGGAATGGGAATTAGAAAGCTTGCGCTTCTGAACAAGGCACTGCTTGTGAAGTGGTGCTATAGGTTTGTCAAGGACAACAAAGCAATCTAGAGATCTGTGATTGCCAAGAAAATTGGGGTACATAATAATGGGTGGACTTCCGGGCTTCGGTGATGACAATTTTAGATTCTCAGCATGGACAGACGTCTCCAAGTTGACTGCAAAATTTGAATCTGGGTGTAACGTCAGGAATGGAACGTTGTTCGCTTTTGGCAAGATGTGTGGATTGGGGACTTACTAAAAGATTCTCCGTAATAGTATGGCAATGTTGACAAAGTTCTGGACTCAAAATGGCTATAACATCCTATAGGATCTCCAACTTAAGAGACAAGTATGGGTCTCTGAAGAAGATCAGCTGCAACAACTCATGTCTTTCCTTCAGATGATATCTAGAAGACCCCAAAAGGAAGACAAAAGGCTGTGGACTCATGCTATCTTGGGGGAATTTTTTGTTAAGAAGTGTGACACTTAACAACCCTATTTTTCACCGTTCATGTGTTTGGACTCCTATCCTTCACTATCATTCACTCCAGAGTGAATGTTTTTGCCTGCACTGTGGCATTGGCCAATTTTTTTTACTACTAATCATCTGCAGAAAAGAGGCTAGCACTTGGCTCCCAAATGCGTCATGTGCAATTCAAGTGGTGAATTCGTTGATCACCTTGTTCTCTCTTGCTCTAAAGCTTTCAAAGTACGAAGTGTGCATATGGTTATGCGCTGTTCTATTACAAATCTCATCTTAGAATGGAATGTGAAGTTGGCTACTAAAAATATAAAGATTCACTTAAGAACTATAATGTTTGCAACCATATGGAAAGAGAGAATGGTCTATCTTCAATAATAAATCGATCTTGAAGCACGCACTTTGCAAAAAAATCCAAACAACGGTGATTTGGAGGGTATCTAAAGAAAAGGAATTCCATCATTACACCGATGAGCAAATTGACAATAACTTCGATGCAATATTACGGTGTTTGTTGCCTAAGCTAAGAAACAAAAGCCATTAGAAAGCCACCTGAATCAAATTTATGAGCTATACGCTGAAAGATGCTACGACATGAAACAAGTATGTTGTAGAACCGGTTGGTTTTATGCCTGAGAGGTCTACCACGGAAGCTACTTTCCTAATTAAACAATTGATAGAGAAATATAGGGAGATAAGGAAAGACCTCCACATGGTCTTTATTGACTTAGGAAAAGCTTATAATAGGGCCCTTAGAGATTTAATATGTTGGATGTTGGGTAAGAAAGGGGTTTCACGAGGGTACATAGACATAATTAAGGATATATGTGAGGAAGCAATAACAAAAGTTATAATCAATAGTGGAGAAACCTGTGATTTTTCCATCACTATAGGATTATACCAAGGATCAACATTGAGCCTGTACTTTTGCATTGGTTATAGATGAGTTAATAAAACATTTGTACGAGGAGATTCTATGGTGCATATTATTTGCAATTAATATAGTTTTGATTGATGAGACAAGGGAGGGCATAAACACAAAGTTAGAGTTATGGAGAGATGCATTAGAATTTAAAGAATTTAAGCTAGCTGAATTAAGATGGAGTATATGGAATGCAATTTTACTAAGGAGATGAATGGGAGTAGAGCCCCTGTAAAGATTGATAATCAAGAAGTGGCCCTAAAAAAATACTTCCAATACTTGGGATCAATAATTTATATGAGCGGAGAGATTGAAAGGGAGATTTCTAAGCGGGTTGGAACAAATGGAGATGCACCTTTGGAGTTTTATATGATCGGAGGACGCCCCTCAAACTAAAATAAAAATTCTATAGGATGACTTTAAGCCCCGCTGTACTCTATGAATCAGAGCATTGGAAAGTTAAGGAACAACATGTACATAGGATGAGCGTCACTGAAATGTGGATGTTAAGATGGATGAATGGCCAGACAAAAAAGGATAGAATTAGAAATAAAAATATTAGAGAAAACTTAAGAGTAGCACCTATAAGTAACAAGATGAGGGAGATTAGACGTACATGGCTAGGACATGTCCAATGGAGACAAAAAACAGCAGCGGTTAAGAGTGAGGTGATCCAAGTCAAAGCTTGCAAAACAACAAGGGGAAGGCCCAAAAGAACATGGATAGACGTGGTGAGAAAAGATTTAAAAACTTTAGGACTAAATGAATCCATTACACTTAATAGAGAGGAATGAAGAAACAAGAATCATGTGATCGACTCCTAATAGGGATAAGGCCTTGGTAATGATGACGATGATTGGAAAGCTCCACCTAAAGGATGGCTAAAAGGCAATTTTGATGAGTCCGCTTTTCTCTCTTGCCTAAAGCTTCAAAGTGTGGATGACTATTTTGAGATCGTTTTGTGTGCATATGGTTATGCGTTGCTTTATTACGAGTCTCACCTTACAATGGAATGTGAGGTTGGCTACCATGCATTGCTTTAGAACTTAATGTTTGCAACCATACAGTTGATATGGAAAGAGAGGAATAGTCATATCTTCAATAATAAATGGGTTTTAGACCACACACTCAGTAGAAAAATACAAAGAACGGTGATTTACTGGGTATCCAAGGACAGAGAATTCCATCATTACTCGCATGAGCAGATTGAATATAACTCCGATGCAATATTGTAGTGTTCGTTGCCTAAGCTAAAAACAGAAGTGATTGGAAAAGCCCCACCTGACGGTTGGCTAAAAGGTGATTTTGATGAGTCCGATTGTGTTGTGCCTGGAAGGCCATGTATTGGTTGGGTGATCAAGGATTGGAAAGGAGAAAAGATTTTGTAATTCGCAGCCAAGATTGACGACAGATTTGCTATTGAATCTAAACTTCAGCAGCTAGATTTCGGTTAGAGCTACTCTTGGAAGTAAGTCGGGTCCCCATCATTATTGAGGGGCCATTCTAAGATTGTGATTCTATGGCTTGCAAAAAAGACCGACCCCCCTTGGAGACACATCCCTCTCATGGACAAAATTGAGGAGCTAACACACAATTACACTTGTTGTGTCTCTCTCATGCTCCAAGAGTAGCCAATGAGAGGTAGATGTGTTGGCTAGGGAGGGTAGGGACATGGCTAGTGGTCGGATTCTATTTTGCCATGAGAATATATAGTTCCATTCCCTCAATAATTTTCGAGTACCAATAGGCTTAAGGGGCGTTTATCACCTATTTCATCACATTTTTCTAGTTTGGGATCATCTTTTATTGTTGCTATTTTCTGTTATGATTACTACGTCATGCTTTTGCTTTAGATGTTCAGATGATCGGTCTTTCTTGTTCACCTTGATACTATGTAAGTTCCCTTCTTTCTAATAAATCTCATCCAACATTGAAAAAAAATTGCACCAAAAACTTATTATGTATGAGTGAAATCTTCTCTTAGTTGCTTGTACAAATCTTCGTAGTTTATATGTTCTATTGAAGATTAAGATTCATTATTCATTTAACTATTTGTGGCTTGTTAATTGTATATGATTTCTTCTAATAAAAATGAGTCTAGGCATCAAAGCAGTGGATGACACCTCAAAATATTTAATATGGAGAATCCATTCTATGTCTATAAGACTAAAATGAAAGACAAACTTAGATTATGACTTCTAAGAAATTGTTTAGTAACTACCAAAAATAACTTCTTAGTAGCTCAATTTCAAAGCTTTGACCTCAACTGGGCTTAATAAACTATGTTGACATCTCAGTCAAGATTTAAATACTCAACATAATGAAATAATTCAAATAATCCAACTGAACATACATATTGAAGGAAGTGTACTTGTGGCTATAGTCTCAAAGTATCTAAATAATTGGAACTCTTTTGAAAAAGTCCTAGCCTTTTTCTCTCTATTTTTATTCCCAAATCCTTAAATGTTATCAATTTTTAAATGCAATGAAAAATTACCTAATTAGACACCAATGTATGTAATAAAAAACAAAGTTCATGAATGACTTTTGGAATTCCAAATGATCGCTCATGAATCTCGTTTAAATCTAAATTAAAAATTGAATTCACATTATAATCTTGCCCTATTTTCTAGCTTTTTTCAAAATAAAATTTCTTGTTTGTTCTAATCCTGAATATTTGCCTTGTTGATTTTTTTCCAAATCTAAAACTCCATGGCTATACTTGTACTCTTAAGTTTAACTACTCATTGCTAAAAGTTTAATAAGTTGTAGCATGGTTCACATTTTTAGTTATTATATGAAATTTCATGTGTTGAAGTATATGGAAGGCATGTGTGATTGGTTTATGTATTCTCTCATCTTTAGAGCATATTTGTAAAATCCACTTTGGTAGTTGTTCTATTTTGGCTATCAGAATAGAAAAATAATAGTGTTTTGGTCATTCAAATGCTTTTTTCAAGATAAAAATTTTGAATGAAAGTGGTAAAAATATAATATTTTAGATAAATGGTGTGGATAGCACTTTTTATCAAATATAACTTACATACCATAGGATGTTTAATAGAGGCTAAAAATTTTTAAAAAATAAGTCATAAAAAGTGAAAGAAAAGATATTCTCTGTAGATTTTTCTAGTAGCATCCTTAAAGAAAGAAAAAGAGTGAGAACAAAAGTTTGTGCTCAATTTTATTTTAGTTTTGTATAGTAATTGAAACCATTTGTCCTAAATAGGCCAAATGAACCCTAAAAACTATGCTTGTAGGTTGCATATTACTATCAAATACCCCAAAAGTCATCTATAGTAGATGATCTTGACCATAGGGTCATGAAAAAATTTCTATAATATTTCTTCATATGTAGGAGGAGAAAAAATCACTTATAAGACAATAAAAATATTATTCAAAGGCCTTCTAGCCCAATGGTGGTAGATAATAAGTGTCTCATCTACTACAAATAGCTTGTGAGTTCAAGATTTATCTTAGTTATCTCTTTGAGAACTCATATATTATTCATATGCTTAAAGTGATTTAAGAGATATTTACCATAGCGAATAAAAATTTATAAGGATGTTCAATGTTTTTAAAAAATAAAAAAATTTGGATGTGACATAATTTTAAGAGAGGGAGGGAGAGATAATAAGAAAGCAAAAAGTAAGAAGGGAAGTAAATGAGAAGCAATTAACTTAATTGGGGATGATGATGATCACCATCATCATCAAGACCTTATCCCAATTAGGGGTCAGCCACATGAATCTTATTCCTCCATTCCTCTCTATTAAGTACCATGGCTTCATTTAGTCCCAAAGTGTTTAAATCCTTTCTCACCACTTTCATCCACGTTCTTTTGGGCCTTCCCCTTGCCCTTTTAGAACCGTCTACTTGTATTGCCTCACTCCTTCTAACAAGTGCCATTATTGATCTCCTTTGAACATGTCCAAACCATGTAAGTCTAATCTCCCTCATCTTAATTGGGGATGATATGACAAAATTTTAATAAAGGGTAACAAAGGACACATGGTAGGAGGAGAGGGAGTGTAACAACCCTTTTTTAAAACCTTATTCAATGTTATTTTTTTTATCTATGATGACAAATTAATCAAGAAATTTAGGCACAAAAATGATGTTGCTTATAAGGTAAACAAGTGTGCTATGGAAGTAATGGAATAAGTTCAATGGATTTCTTGTGATATTGTAAGGATCAAGTGGAAAAATGAATTTTTAAGGATTTATATGTTGTAATAAGAGAAGTCTAACATTATATAGAAGTATCCAATTCATTGTATCTTTTAACCAAAAGTGTAGACGTAGTGTCTATTATGTGTGACAAATCAAATCGAGAGATTAATCTAAGTGCACAAAGAAGAAGAATTTTATTGTGAGGAAACATAATATGTAAGTAATCATATTTGGCGGACATTCAATAGTTGAAGCAAGAAGATCATGAATTTAACGTAGTTAAGTAAGATAGACATAGATTAAGTCCAAACATCAAAGATGAAGGATCTTAAATTGTTTTGCCAAATAGAAAGAAGGACTAATCATATTGAAAGATTAAACAAGATAAAGCTAATAACTTTTATAACTAGCAAATATAGAGGAGGTAAAATAGATGAGTAAAGTAGATTTTGAAAGCAATGGAGAGTTAAAACTACAGATAGATAGTGTGTTTTAAATAATTTTTAGAATTTCCATGAAATAATTGTATATAACAAGGAATTAAACTCTAAAAGTAGTTTTACTTAACAAAGAAAAGGAGAAGACAAAATCCTCATAAAGACCTGTCATTCATAGTACATCGATCATCAAAGTATGATAACGGTATTCTCTATCCCTTGGTGTAGTTGTAATGAAAAGAGCATGGAAAAGTAAGGAAAGAACATATAACGACACCTGGCATGAAAATAATTTAATACAGAATATCAAAGAGAATGTAGAAGCAGCATTGGAAAGAATAACAATAGTAACAAAAATCAAATGTTAAAGTTGAAAGCATGATTTTTGGAGGAGAACATTAATTAAAGGAGTTACATGATTTGCTATAGAACAAAAGAACAAGTACGATTTCTTGGTTGAACATTTCTTGTAAAACCATTTAATTGGAAAGTTAAAAAATAGAATTTATGATAAAATAAGAAAGGCACCTACAGAATGAATCGATAGATAACATAGAAAGAATTTCAAAGACAAAAATCCTTTAAGGGGAAAGGATGTAACACCCTATTTTTAAAAGCTTATTTTGTGTAATTTTTATGGCAAAGAAAGGAGAAAATAGAATTTTTAGTTTTGAATTTTTCAAAAAAAGAAGAAGAAGAGAGCTTTATATAGAAGTCAAATCAAGTATTAAAACCTTAATATTTAGATTTTAGGTGGAAAAAAGAATTCAACGATACTAAGAATGCCAAAATTAGGGTTCATATGAAGAAGTTATGAGATTTTAAAATAGAGGGCATTTTAGTAATTTTACCAATAGGCCCATTTACTTGTTTTAAAATGAAAAGATCTAGAATGGGAGGAGTCCCTTTTTATCATGACACCCCCATGCTAGACTTAGCACACATTGCTGCCCCAGTCCTCCTCCTCCGCCAGCGATGCAGATAATCATGTCTATGGTGGTATGACAAAATACACCACTATCACACGTCTACCAGCTGATATGCTAGACCGCAATGATAAGAATGCCTCTAGCTCCCTCTTCTATGTAAAATCCTTCTCTCCCTCTCCTCCATGTGACAGTCACCCC